>CM039673.1:234048103-235440509 GCA_022496015.1 Hordeum marinum
TAATTCAAGGTCATTTAGCTCAAAATAAATCATTAAATGCATGAAAAATATCAAATGAAGTTAGAAAGGTTGAAAATTGATGATGTGCCTTCGAATAGTGCATATTGAACACAAAAAATGTATGGAGTTAAAATAAGTTATTAAAAATGAAATCCCTTTGTAAAGATCAGTTTTCGTCCGAAACCCTCATACTTCTTATGAGATTGTCCAAATTGTACATGAAGTGCATCCAGTTTTTGTCGTAACCCTCTCAAATCTCTAGAAGTTGCTATGTGGGTGAAATTATGATGTCATGCCAAGTTACAACCTTTTCAAAGTTCATTTGTCTGCTTTTTGAAATTCAGGGTCATTTAGCTCAAATAAATCATTAAAAGCATGAAAAATATCAAATGAAGTCAGAAAGGGTTCAAAATGATGATGTGACTTTGAATGGTGCATATTGAACACACAAAAAAGTATGTAGTTAAAATAAGTTAGTAAAAATGAAATCCCTTTGTAATAGATGTGTTTTTTCCAAAACCCTCATACTTATGAGATTGTCCAATTGGTACACGAAGTGCATCCAGTTTTTGCCGTAACCATCTCAACTCTCTAGAAGTTGCTATGGGGTGAAATTATGATGTCACCAAGTTACAACTTTCAAAGTTCATTTGTACTGCTTTGAAATTCAGGGTCATTTAGCTCAAAATAAATCATTAAATGCATGAAAAATATCAAATGAGTCAGAAAAGGGTTCAAAATTGATGACGTGACTTTGAATGGTGCATATTGAACACACAAAAGTATGGAGTTAAAATAAGTTATTAAAATGAAATCCCTTTGTAATAGATGTGTTTTCTTCCGAAAACCCTCATACTTCTTATGAGATTGTCCAATTGGTACACGAGTGCATCCAGTTTTTGCCGTAACCTGCTCAACTATCTAGAAGTTGCTATGTGGGTGAAATTATATGTCATGCCTCGTTACAAACCTTTTCAGTGTTCATTTTATTGCTTTTTAAATTCAGGTCATTTAGCTCAAAATAAATCATTAAATGCATGAAAAATATCAAATGAAGTTAGAAAGGTTGTGAAAATTGATGATGTGCCTCGAATAGTGCATATTGAACACAAAAAATGTATGGAGTTAAATAAGTTATTAAAAAACGAAATCCCTTTGTAAAGATCAGTTTTCGTCCGAAACCCTCATACTTCTTATGAGATTGTCCAAATTGTACATGAAGTGCATCCAGTTTTTGTCGTAACCCTCTCAACTCTCTAGAAGTTGCTATGTGGGTGAAATTATGATGTCATGCCAAGTTACAACCTTTTCAAAGTTCATTTGTACTGCTTTTGAAATTCAGGGTCATTTAGCTCAAAATAAATCATTAAAAGCATGAAAAATATCAAATGAAGTCAGAAAGGGTTCAAAATTGATGATGTGACTTTGAATGGTGCATATTGAACACACAAAAAGTATGGAGTTAAAATAAGTTAATAAAAATGAAATCCCTTTGTAATAGATGTGTTTTCTTCCAAAACCCTCATACTTCTTATGAGATTGTCCAATTGGTACACGAAGTGCATCCAGTTTTTGCCGTAACCATCTCAACTCTCTAGAAGTTGCTATGTGGGTGAAATTATGATGTCATGCCAAGTTACAACCTTTTCAAAGTTCATTTGTACTGCTTTTGAAATTCAGGGTCATTTAGCTCAAAATAAATCATTAAATGCATGAAAAATATCAAATGAAGTCAGAATGGGTTCAAAATTGATGACGTGACTTTGAATGGTGCATATTGAACACACAAAAAGTATGGAGTTAAAATAAGTTATTAAAAATGAAATCCCTTTGTAATAGATGTGTTTTCTTCCGAAACCCTCATACTTCTTATGAGATTGTCCAATTGGTACACGAAGTGCATCCAGTTTTTGCCGTAACCTGCTCAACTATCTAGAAGTTGCTATGTGGGTGAAATTATGATGTCATGCCTCGTTACAACCTTTTCAGTGTTCATTTTTATTGCTTTTTAAATTCAAGGTCATTTAGCTCAAAATAAATCATTAAATGCATGAAAAATATCAAATGAAGTTAGAAAGGGTTGAAAATTGACGATGTGCCTTCGAATAGTGCATATTGAACACAAAAAATGTATGGAGTTAAAATAAGTTATTAAAAATGAAATCCCTTTGTAAAAGATCAGTTTTCGTCCGAAACCCTCATACTTCTTATGAGATTGTCCAAATTGTACATGAAGTGCATCCAGTTTTTGTCGTAACCCTCTCAACTCTCTAGAAGTTGCTATGTGGGTGAAATTATGATGTCATGCCAAGTTACAACCTTTTCAAAGTTCATTTGTACTGCTTTCGAAATTCAGGGTCATTTAGCTCAAAATAAATCATTAAAAGCATGAAAAATATCAAATGAAGTCAGAAAGGGTTCAAAATTGATGATGTGACTTTGAATGGTGCATATTGAACACACAAAAAGTATGGAGTTAAAATAAGTTATTAAAAATGAAATCCCTTTGTAATAGATGTGTTTTCTTCCAAAACCCTCATACTTCTTATGATATTGTCCAATTGGTACACGAAGTGCATCCAGTTTTTGCCGTAACCATCTCAACTCTCTAGAAGTTGCTATGTGGGTGAAATTATGATGTCATGCCTCGTTACAACCTTTTCAGAGTTCATTTGTATTGCTTTTTAAATTCAAGGTCATTTAGCACAAAATAAATCATTAAATGCATGAAAAATATCAAATGAAGTTAGAAAGGGTTGAAAATTGATGATGTGCCTTTGAATGGTGCATATTGAACACACAAAAAGTATGGAGTTAAAATAAGTTATTAAAAATGAAATCCCTTTGTAATAGATCAGTTTTCTTCCAAAACCCTCATACTTCTTATGAGATTGTCCAATTGGTACACGAAGTGCATCCAGTTTTTGTCGTAACCCGCTCAACTATCTAGAAGTTGCTATGTGGGTGAAATTATGATGTCATGCCTCGTTACAACCTTTTCAGAGTTCATTTTTGTTGCTTTTTAAATTGAAGGTCATTTAGCTCAAAATAAATCATTAAATGCATGAAAAATATCAAATGAAGTTAGAAAGGGTTGAAAATGGTGATGTGCCTTTGAATGGTGCATATTGAACACACAAATAGTATGGAGTTAAAATAATTTATTAAAAATGAAATCCCTTTGTAATAGATGTGTTTTCTTCCGAAACCCTCATACTTCTTATGGGATTTTCCAATTGGTACACGAAGTGCATCCAGTTTTTGCCGTAACCCTCTCAACTCTCTAGAAGTTCCGATGTGGGTGAAATTATGATGTCATGCCTCGTTACAACGTTTTCAGAGTTCATGTGTATTACTTTTTATATTCAGGGTCATTTAGGTCAAAATAAGTCATTAAATGCATGAAAAAATATCAAATGAAGTTAGAAAGGGTTGAAAATTGATGATGTGCCTTTGAATGGTGCATATTGAACACACAAAAATTATGGAGTTAAAACAAGTTATTAAAAATGAAATCCCTTTGTAAAAGAACAGTTTTCGTCCGAAACCCTCATACTTCTTATGAGATTGTCCAATTGGAACACGAAGTGCATCCAGTTTTTGCCGTAACCCTCTCAACTCTCTAGAAGTTGCTATGTGGGTGAAATTATGATGTCATGCCTCGTTACAACCTTTTCAGAGTTCATTTGTACTACTTTTCAAATTCAGGGTCATTTAGCTCAAAATAAATCATTAAATGCATGTAAAATATCAAATGAAGTCAGAAAGGGTTGAAAATTGATGATGTGCCTTTGAATGGTGCATATTGAACACACAAAAAGTATGGAGTTAAATAAGTTATTAAAAATGAAATCCCTTTGTAAAAGATCAGTTTTCGTCCGAAACCCTCATACTTCTTATGAGATTGTCCAATTTGTACACGAAGTGCATCCAGTTTTTGTCGTAACCCTCTCAACTCTCTAGAAGTTGCTATGTGGGTGAAATTATGATGTCAAGCCAAGTTACAACCTTTTCAAAGTTCATTTGTACTGCTTTTGAAATTCAGGGTCATTTAGCTCAAAATAAATCGTTAAATGCATGAAAAATATCAAATGAAGTCAGAAAGGGTTGAAAATTGATGATGTGACTTTGAATGGTGCATATTGAACACACTAAAAGTATGGAGTTAACATAAGTTATTAAAAATTAAATCCCTTTGTAATAGATGTGTTTTCTTTCGAAACCCTCATACTTCTTATGAGATTGTCCAATTGGTACACGAAGTGCATCCAGTTTTTGCCGTAACCCGCTCAACTATCTAGAAGTTGCTATGTGGGTGAAATTATGATGTCATGCCTCGTTACAACCTTTTCAGAGTTCATTTTTGTTGCTTTTTAAATTCAAGGTCATTTAGCTCAAAATAAATCATTAAATGCATGAAAAATATCAAATGAAGTTAGAAAGGGTTGAAAATTGATGATGTGCCTTTGAATGGTGCATATTGAACACAAAAAAAGTATGGAGTTAAAATAAGTTATTAAAAATGAAATCCCTTTGTAAAAGATCAGTTTTCGTCCGAAACCCTCATACTTCTTATGGGATTGTCCAAATTGTACATGAAGTGCATCCAGTTTTTGTCGTAACCCTCTCAACTCTCTAGAAGTTGCTATGTGGGTGAAATTATGATGTCATGCCAAGTTACAACCTTTTCAAAGTTCATTTGTACTGCTTTTGAAATTCAGGGTCATTTAGCTCAAAATAAATCATTAAATGCATGAAAAATATCAAATGAAGTCAGAAAGGGTTCAAAATTGATGACGTGACTTTGAATGGTGCATATTGAACACACAAAAAGTATGGAGTTAAAATAAGTTATTAAAAATGAAATCCCTTTGTAATAGATGTGTTTTCTTCCGAAACCCTCATACTTCTTATGAGATTGTCCAATTGGTACACGAAGTGCATCCAGTTTTTGCCGTAACCTGCTCAACTATCTAGAAGTTGCTATGTGGGTGAAATTATGATGTCATGCCTGGTTACAACCTTTTGAGTGTTCATTTTTATTGCTTTTTAAATTCAAGGTCATTTAGCTCAAAATAAATCATTAAATGCATGAAAAATATCAAATGAAGTTAGAAAGGGTTGAAAATTGATGATGTGCCTTCGAACAGTGCATATTGAACACAAAAAATGTATGGAGTTAAAATAAGTTATTAAAAATGAAATCCCTTTGTAAAAGATCAGTTTTCGTCCGAAACCCTCATACTTCTTATGAGATTGTCCAAATTGTACATGAAGTGCATCCAGTTTTTGTCGTAACCCTCTCAACTCTCTAGAAGTTGCTATGTGGGTGAAATTATGATGTCATGCCAAGTTACAACCTTTTCAAAGTTCATTTGTACTACTTTTGAAATTCAGGGTCATTTAGCTCAAAATAAATCATTAAAAGCATGAAAAATATCAAATGAAGTCAGAAAGGGTCCAAAATTGATGATGTGACTTTGAATGGTGCATATTGAACACACAAAAAGTATGGAGTTAAAATAAGTTATTAAAAATGAAATCCCTTTGTAATAGATGTGTTTTCTTCCAAAACCCTCATACTTCTTATGAGATTGTCCAATTGGTACACGAAGTGCATCCAGTTTTTGCCGTAACCATCTCAACTCTCTAGAAGTTGCTATGTGGGTGAAATTATGATGTCATGCCTCGTTACAACCTTTTCAGAGTTCATTTGTATTGCTTTTTAAATTCAAGGTCATTTAGCACAAAATAAATCATTAAATGCATGAAAAATATCAAATGAAGTTAGAAAGGGTTGAAAATTGCTGATGTGCCTTTGAATGGTGCATATTGAACACACAAAAAGTATGGAGTTAAAATAAGTTATTAAAAATGAAATCCCTTTGTAATAGATCAGTTTTCTTCCAAAACCCTCATACTTCTTATGAGATTGTCCAATTGGTACACGAAGTGCATCCAGTTTTTGTCGTAACCCGCTCAACTATCTAGAAGTTGCTATGTGGGTGAAATTATGATGTCATGCCTCGTTACAACCTTTTCAGAGTTCATTTTTGTTGCTTTTTAAATTGAAGGTCATTTAGCTCAAAATAAATCATTAAATGCATGAAAAATATCAAATGAAGTTAGAAAGGGTTGAAAATGGTGATGTGCCTTCGAATGGTGCATATTGAACACACAAATAGTATGGAGTTAAAATAATTTATTAAAAATGAAATCCCTTTGTAATAGATGTGTTTTCTTCCGAAACCCTCATACTTCTTATGGGATTTTCCAATTGGTACACGAAGTGCATCCAGTTTTTGCCGTAACCCTCTCAACTCTCTAGAAGTTCCGATGTGGGTGAAATTATGATGTCATGCCTCGTTACAACGTTTTCAGAGTTCATTTGTATTACTTTTTATATTCAGGGTCATTTAGGTCAAAATAAATCATTAAATGCATGAAAAAATATCAAATGAAGTTAGAAAGGGTTGAAAATTGATGATGTGCCTTTGAATGGTGCATATTGAACACACAAAAATTATGGAGTTAAAACAAGTTATTAAAAATGAAATCCCTTTGTAAAAGATCAGTTTTCGTCCGAAACCCTCATACTTCTTATGAGATTGTCCAATTGGAACACGAAGTGCATCCAGTTTTTGCCGTAACCCTCTCAACTCTCTAGAAGTTGCTATGTGGGTGAAATTATGATGTCATGCCTCGTTACAACCTTTTCAGAGTTCATTTGTACTACTTTTCAAATTCAGGGTCATTTAGCTCAAAATAAATCATTAAATGCATGTAAAATATCAAATGAAGTCAGAAAGGGTTGAAAATTGATGATGTGCCTTTGAATGGTGCATATTGAACACACAAAAAGTATGGAGTTAAATAAGTTATTAAAAATGAAATCCCTTTGTAAAAGATCAGTTTTCGTCCGAAACCCTCATACTTCTTATGAGATTGTCCAATTTGTACACGAAGTGGATCCAGTTTTTGCCGTAACCCTCTCAACTCTCTAGAAGTTGCAATGTGGGTGAAATTATTATGTCATGCCAAGTTACAACCTTTTCAAAAATTCATTTGTACTGCTTTTGAAATTCAGGGTCATTTAGCTCAAAATAAATCATTAAATGCAGGAAAAATATCAAATGAAGTCAGAAAGGGTTGAAAATTGATGATGTGACTTTGAATGGTGCATATTGAACACACAAAAAGTATGGAGTTAAAATAAGTTATTAAAAATGAAATCCCTTTGTAATAGATGTGTTTTCTTCCGAAACCCTCATACTTCTTATGAGATTGTCCAATTGGTACACGAAGTGCATCCATTTTTGGTCGTAACGCTCTCAACTCTCTAGAAGTTGCTATGTGGGTGAAATTATGATGTCATGCCTCGTTACAACCTTTTCAGAGTTCATTTGTATTACTTTTTAAATTCAAGGTCATTTAGCTCAAAATAAATCATTAAATGCATGAAAAATATCAAATGAAGTTAGAAAGGGTTGAAAATTGATGATGTGCCTTTGAATGGTGCATATTGAACACACAAAGAGTATGGAGTTAAAAGAAGTTATTAAAAAGGAAATCCCTTTGTAATAGATGTGTTTTCTTCCGAAACCCTCATACTTCTTATGAGATTGTCCAATTGGTACACGAAGTGCATCCAGTTTTTGCCGTAACCCGCTCAACTCTCTAAAAGTTGCTATGTGGGTGAAATTATGATGTCATGCCTCGTTACAACCTTTTCAGAGTTCATTTTTATTGCTTTTTAAATTCAAGGTCATTTAGCTCAAAATAAATCATTAAATGCATGAAAAATATCAAATGAAGTTAGAAAGGGTTGAAAATTGATGATGTGCCTTTGAATGGTGCCTATTGAACACAAATAAAGTATGGAGTTAAAATAAGTTATTAAAAATGAAATCCCTTTGTAAAAGATCAGTTTTCGTCCGAAACCCTCATACTTCTTATGAGATTGTCCAAATTGCACACGAAGTGCATCCAGTTTTTGTCGTAACCCTCTCAACTCTCTAGAAGTTGCTATGTGGGTGAAATTATGATGTCACGCAAAGTTACAACCTTTTCAAAGTTCATTTGTACTGCTTTTGAAATTCAGGGTCATTTAGCTCAAAATAAATCATTAAATGCATGAAAAATATCAAATGGAGTCAGAATGGGTTGAAAATGGTGATGTGCCTTTGAATGGTGCATATTGAACATACAAATAGTATGGAGTTAAAATAATTTATTAAAAATGAAATCCCTTTGTAATAGATGTGTTTTCTTTCGAAACCCTCATACTTCTTATGAGATTGTCCAATCGGTACACGAAGTGCATCCAGTTTTTGCCTTAACCCTCTGAACTCTCTAGAAGTTGCTATGTGGGTGAAATTATGATGTCATGCCTCGTTACAACCTTTTCAGAGTTCATTTGTATTGCTTTTTAAATTCAAGGTCATTTAGCTCAAAATAAATCATTAAATGCATGAAAAATATCAAATGAAGTTAGAAAGGGTTGAAAATTAATGATGTGCCTTTGAATGGTGCATATTGAACACACAAAAATTATGGAGTTAAAATAAGTTATTAAAAATGAAATCCCTTTGTAATAGATGTGTTTTCTTCCGAAACCCTCATACTTCTTATGAGATTGTCCAATTGGTACACGAAGTGCATCCAGTTTTTGCCGTAACCCTCTCAACTCTCTAGAAGTTGCTATGTGGGTGAAATTATTATGTCATGCCTCGTTACAACGTTTTCAGAGTTCATTTGTATAACTTTTTAAATTCAGGGTCATTTAGCTCAAAATAATTCATTAAATGCATGAAAAATATCAAATGAAGTTAGAAAGGCTTGAAAATTGATGATGTGCCTTTGAATGGTGCATATTGAACACACAAAAAGTATGGAGTTAAAATAAGTTATTAAAAATGAAATCCCTTTGTAAAAGATCAGTTTTCGTTCAAAACCCTCATACTTCTTATGAGATTGTCCAATTTGTACACGAAGTGGATCCAGTTTTTGCCGTAACCCTCTCAACTCTCTAGAAGTTGCTATGTGGGTGAAATTATGATGTCATGCCAAGTTACAACCTTTTCAAAAATTCATTTGTACTGCTTTTGAAATTCAGGGTCATTTAGCTCAAAATAAATCATTAAATGCATGAAAATATCAAATTAAGTAAGAAAGGGTTGAAAATTGATGATGTGCCTTTGAATGGTGAATATTGAACACAAAAAAAGGATGGAGTTAAAATAAGTTATTAAAATGAAATCCCTTTGTAATAGATGTGATTTCTTCCGAAACCCTCATACTTCTTATGAGATTGTCCAATTGGTACACGAAGTGCAGCCAGTTTTTGCCGTAACCCTCTCAATTCTCTACATGTTGCTATGTGGGTGAAATTATGATGTCATGCCTCGTTACAACCTTTTCAGAGTTCATTTGTATTGCTTTTTAAATTCAGGGTCATTTAGCTCAAAATAAATCATTAAATGCATGAAAATATCAAATGAAGTGAGAAAGGGTTGAAAATTGATGATGTGACTTTGAATGGTGCATACTGAACACACAAAAAGTATGGAGTTAAAATAAGTTATTAAAAATGAAATCCCTTTGTAATAGATGTGTTTTCTTCCGAAACCCTTATACTTCTTATGAGATTGTCCAATTGGTACACGAAGTGCATCCAGTTTTTGCCGTAACCCTCTCAACTCTCTAGATGTTGCTATGTGGGTGAAATTATGATGTCATGCCTCGTTACAACCTTTTCAGAGTTCATTTGTATTACTTTTTAAATTCAGGGTCATTTAGCTCAAAATAAATCATTAAATGCATGAAAAATATCAAATGAAGTCCGAAAGGGTTGAAAATTGATGATGTGCCTTTGAATGGTGCATATTGAACACAGAAAAAGTATGGAGTTAAAATAAGTTATTAAAAATAAAATCCCTTTGTAATAGATGAGTTTTCGTCCGAAACCCTTATACTTCTTATGAGATTGTCCAATTTGTACACGAAGTGCATCCAGTTTTTGTCGTAACCCTCTCTACTCTCTAGAAGTTGCTATGTGGGTGAAATTATGTTGTCATGCCAAGTTACAACCTCTTCAGAGTTCATTTGTACTGCTTTTCAAATTTAGGGTCATTTAGCTCAAAATAAATCAATAAATGCATGAAAAATATCAATTGAAGTCTAAAAGGGTTGAAAATTCATGATTTGCCTTTGAATGGGGCATATTGAACACAAAAAAGTATGGAGTTAAAATAAGTTATTAAAAATGAAATCCCTTTGTAATAGATGAGTTTTCGTTCGAAACCCTCATACTTATGAGATTGTCCAATTTGTACACGAAGTGCATCCTGTTTTTGCCATAACCCTCTCTACTCTCTAGAAGTTGCAATGTGGGTGAAATTATGATGTCATTCCAAGTTACAACCTTTTCAGAGTTCATTCGTACCGCTTTTCAAATTCAGGCTCATTTATCTCAAAATAAATCATTAAATGCATGAAAATATCAAATGAAGTCAGAAAGGGTTGAAAATTGATGATGTGCCTTTGAATGGTGCATAGTGAATACACAAAAAGTATGGAGTTAAAATAAGTTGTTAAAAATGAAGTCTCTTTGTAAAAGATCAGTTTTCGTCCGAATCCCTCATACTTCTTATGAGATTGTCCAATTTGTACACGAAGTGCATCCATTTTTTGCCGTAACCCTCTCAACTCTCTAGAAGTTGCGGTGTGGGTGAAATTATGATGTCATGCCAAGTTACAACCTTTTCGGAGTTCATTTGTACTGCTTTTGAAATTCAGGGTCATTTAGCTCAAAATAAATCATTAAATGCATGAAAAATATCAAATGAAGTCAGAAAGGGATGAAAATTGATGATGTCCCTTTGAATGGTGCATATTGAACACACAGAAAGTATGGAGTTAAAATAAGTTATTAAAAATGAAATCCCTTTGTAATAGATGAGTTTTCTTCCGAAACCCTCATACTTCTTATGAGATTGTCCAATTGGTACACGAAGTGCATCCAATTTTTGCCGTAACCCTCTCAACTCTCTAGAAGTTGCTATGTGGGTGAAATTATGATGTCATGCCTCGTTACAACCTTTTCAGTGTTCATTTGTACTACTTTTCAAATTCAGGGCCATTTAGCTCAAAATAAATCATTAAATGCATGAAAAATATCAAACAAAGTTAGAAAGGGTTGAAATTTGATGATGTGCCTTGGAATGGTGCGCATTGAACACACAAAAAGTATGGAGTTAAAATAAGTTATTAAAAATGAAATCCCTTTGTAAATGATTAGTTTTCGTCCGAAACCCTCATACTTCTTATGAGATTGTGCAAATTGTACACGACGTGCATCCAGTTTTTGTCGTAACCCTCTGAACTCTCTAGAAGTTGCTATGTGGGTGAAATTATGATGTCATGCCAAGTTACAACCTTTTCAAAGTTCATTTGTACTGCTTTTGAAATTCAGGGTCATTTAGCTCAAAATAAATCATTAAATGCATGAAAGATATCAAATGAAGAGAGAAAGGGTTGAAAATTGATGATGTGACTTTGAATGGTGCAAATTGAACACACAAAAGTATGGAGTGAAAATAAGTTATTAAAAATGAAACCCTTTGTAATAGATGTGTTTTCTTCCGAAACCCTCATACTTCTTATGAGATTGTCCAATTAGTACACCAAGTGCATCCAGTTTTTGCCGTAACCCTCTCAACTCTCTATAAGTTGCTATGTGGGTGAAATTATGTTGTCATCCCTCGTTAGAACCTTTTCAGAGTTCATTTGTACTGCTTTTCGAATTGAGGGTCATTTAGCTCAAAATAAACCATTAAAAGCATGTAAAATATCAAATGAAGTCAGAAAGGGTTGAAAATTGATGATGTGCCTTTGAAGGGTGCATATTGAACACACAAAAAGTATGGAGTTAAATAAGTTATTAAAAATGAAATCCCTTTGTAAAAGATCAGTTTTCGTCCGAAACCCTCATACTTCTTATGAGATTGTCCAATTTGTACACGAAGTGTATCCAGTTTTTGCCGTAACCCTCTCAATTCTCTAGAAGCTGCTCGGTAGGTGAAATTATGATGTCATGCCAAGTTACAACCTTTTCAGAGTTCATTTGTACTACTTTTGAAATTCAGGGTCATTTAGCTCAAAATAAATCATTAAATGCATGAAAAATATCAAATGAAGTCCGAAAGGGTTGAAAATTGATGGTGTGCTTTTGAATGGTGCATATTGAACACACAAAAAGTATGGAGTTAAAATAAGTTATTAAAAATGAAACCCTTTGTAATAGATGTTTCTTCTTCCGAAACCCTCATACTTCTTATGAGATTGTCCAAATTCTACACGAAGTGCATCCAGTTTTGGTCGTAACCCTATCAACTCTCTAGAAGTTGCTATGTGGGTGAAATTATGATGTCATGCCTCGTTACAACCTTTTCAGAGTTCATTTGTATTGCTTTTTAAATTCAGGGTCTTTTAGCTCAAAATAAATCATTAAATGCATGTAAAATATCAAATGAAGTTAGAAAGGGTTGAAAATTGATGATGTGCCTTTGAATGGTGCATATTGAACACACAAAAAGTATGGAGTTAAAATAAATTATTAAAAATGAAATCCCTTTGTAAAAGATCAGTTTTCGTCCGAAACCCTCATACTTCTTATGAGACTGTTCAAATTGTACAAGAAGTGCATCCAGTTTTTGTCGAAACCCTCTCAACTCTCTAGAAGTTGCTATGTGGGTGAAATTATGATGTCATGCCAAGTTACAACCTTTTCAAAGTTCATTTGTACTGCTTTTGAAATTCAGGGTCATTTAGCTCAAAATAATTCATTAAATGCATGAAAAATATCAAATGATGTCAGAAAGGGTTGAAAATTAATGATGTGACTATGAATGGTGCATATTGAACACACAAAACTATGGAGTTAAAATAAGTTATTAAAAATGAAATCCCTTTGTAATAGATGTGTTTTCTTCCGAAACCCTCAAACTTCTTATGAGATTGTCCAATTGGTACACGAAGTGCAATCAGTTTTTGCCGTAACCGTCTCAACTCTCTAGAAGTTGCTATGTCGGTGAAATTATGATGTCATGCCTCGTTACGACCTTTTCAGAGTTCATTCGTACTGCTTTTCAAATTCAGGGTCATTTAGCTCAAAATAAATCATTAAATGCATTAAAAATATCAAATGAAGTCAGAAAGGGTCGAAAATTGATGATGTCCCTTTGAATGGTGCATATTGAACACACAAAAAGTATGGAGTTAAAATAAATTGTTAAAAATGAAATCCCTTTGTAATAGATGTGTTTTCTTCCGAAACCCTCATACTTCTTATGAGATTGTCCAATTTGTACACGAAGTGGATCCAGTTTTTGCCGTAACCCTCTCAACTCTCTAGAAGTTCCTATGTAGGTGAAATTATGATGTCATGCCAAGTTACAACCTTTTCCGAGTTCATTTATACTGCTTTTGAAATTCAGGGTCATTTAGCTCAAAATAAATCATTAAATGCATGAAAAATATCAAATGAAGTTAGAAAGGGTTGAAAATTGATGATGTGCCTTTGAATGGTGCATATTGAACACACAAAAAGTATGGAGTTAAAATAAGTTATTAAAAATGAAATCCCTTTGTAATGGATGAGTTTTCGTCCGAAACCCTCATACTTCTTATGAGATTGTCCAATTTGTACACGAAGTGTATCAAGTTTTTGTCGTAACCCTCTCTACTCTCTAGAAGTTGCTATGTGGGTGAAATTATGTTGTCATGCCAAGTTACAACCTTTTCAGAGTTCATTCGTACTGCTTTTCAAATTTAGGGTCATTTAGCTCAAAATAAATCATTAAATGCATGAAAAATATCAACTGAAGTCAGAAAGGGTTGAAAATACATGATGTGCCTTTGAATGGTGCATATTGAACACACAAAAAGTATGGAGTTAAAATAAGTTATTAAAAATGAAATCCCTTTGTAATAGATGAGTTTTCGTTCGAAACCCTCATACTTCGTATGAGATTGTCCAATTTGTACACGAAATGCATCCAGTTTTTGCCGTAACCCTCTCTACTCTATAGAATTGCAATGTGGGTGAAATTATGATGTCATGCCAAGTTACAACCTTTTCAGAGTTCATTCGTACTGCTTTTCAAATTCAGGGTCACTTAGCTCAAAATAAATCATTAAATGCATGAAAATATCAAATGAAGTCAGAAAGGGTTGAAAATTCATGATGTGCCTTTGAATGGTGCATAATGAACACACAAAAAGTATGGAGTTAAAATAAGTTATTAAAAATGAAATCCCTTAGTAAAAGATCAGTTTTCGTCCGAAACCCTCATACTTCTTATGAGATTGTCCAATTTGTACACGAAGTGCATCCATTTTTTGCTGTAAACCTCTCAACTCTCTAGAAGTTGCGATGTTGGTGAAATTATGATGTCAAGCCCAGTTACGACCTTTTCAGAGTTCATTCGTACTGCTTTTCAAATTCAGGGTCATTTAGCTCAAAATAAATCATTAAATGCATGAAAAATATCAAATGAAGTCAGAAAGGGTTGAAAATTCATGATGTGCCTTTGAATGGTGCATATTGAACACACAAAAAGTATGGAGTTAAATAAGTTATTAAATATGAAATCCCTTTGTAATAGATGTGTTTTCTTCCGAAACCCTCATACTTCTTATGAGATTATCCAATTTGTACACGAAGTGGATCCAATTTTTGCCGTAACCCTCTCAACTCTCTAGAAGTTGCTTTGTAGGTGAAATTATGATGTCATGCCAAGTTACAAGCTTTTCAGAGTTCATTTGTACTCCTTTTGAAATTCAGGGTCATTTAGCTCAAAATAAATCATTAAATGCATGAAAAATATCAAATGAAGTCCGAAAGGGTTGAAAATTGATGATGTGCTTTTGAATGGTGCATATTGAACACACAAAAAGTATGGAGTTAAAATAAGTTATTAAAAATGAAATCCCTTTGTAATAGATGAGTTTTCGTCCGAAACCCTCATACTTCTTATGAGATTGTCCAATTTGTACACGCAGTGCATCCAGTTTTTGTCGTTACCCTCTCTACTCTCTAAAAGTTGCTATGTGGGTGAAATTATGTTATCATGCCAAGTTACAACCTTTTCATAGTTCATTCGTACTGCTTTTCAAATTCAGGGTCATTTAGCTCAAAATAAATCTTTAAATGCATGAAAAATATCAAATGAAGTCAGAAAGGGTTGAAAATTGATGATGTGCCTTTGAATGGTGCATATTGAACACAAAAAAAGTATGGAGTTAAAATAAGTTATCAAAAAAGAAATCCCTTTATAATAGATGTGTTTTTTCTTCCGAAACCATCATACTTCTTATGAGATTGTCCAATTGCTACACGAAGTGCATCTAGTTTTTGCCTTAATCCTCTCAACTCTCTACAAGTTGCTATGTGGGTGACATTATGATGTCATGCCTCGTTACAACCTTTTCAGAGTTCATTTGTACTGCTTTTCAAATTCAGGGTCATTTAGCTCAAAATAAATCATTAAATGCATGAAAAATATCGAATGAAGTTAGAAAGGGTTGAAAATTGATGATGTGCCTTTGAATGGTGCTTATTGAACACACAAAAATTATGGAGTTAAAATAAGTTATTAAAAATGAAATCCCTTTGTAAAAGATCAATTTTCGTCCAAAACCCTCATACTTCTTATGAGATTGTCCAAATTCTACACGAAGTGCATCCAGTTTTGGTCGTAACCCTATCAACTCTCTAGAAGTTGCTATCTGGGTGAAATTATGATGTCATGCCAAGCTACAACCTTTTCAAAATTCATTTGTACTGCTTCTGAAATTCAGGGTCATTTAGCTCAAAATAAATCATTAAATGCATGAAAAATATCAAATGAAGTCAGAAAGGGTTGAAAATTGATGATGTGCCTTTGAATGGTGAATATTGAACACAAAAAAAGGATGGAGTTAAAATAAGTTATTAAAATGAAATCCCTGTGTAATCGATGTGTTTTCTTCCGAAACCCTCATACTTCTTATGAGATTGTCCAATTGGTACACGAAGTGCATCCAGTTTTTGCCGTAACCCTCTCTACTCTCTAGAAGTTGCTATGTGGGTGAAATTATGATGTCATGCCAAGTTACAACCTTTTCAGAGTTCATTTGTATTGCTTTTTAAATTCAGGGTCATTTAGCTCAAAATAAATCATTAAATGCATGAAAAATATCAAATGAAGTTAGAAAGGGTTGAAAATTCATGATGTGCCTTTGAATGGTGCATATTGAACACACAAAAAGTATGGAGTTAAATAAGTTATTAAAAATGAAATCCCTTTGTAAAAGATCAGTTTTCGTCCGAAACCCTCATACTTCTTATGAGATTGTCCAATTTGTACATGAAGTGGATCAAGTTTTTGCCGTAACCCTCTCAACTCTCTAGAAGTTGCTCTGTAGGTGAAATTGTGATGTCATGCCAAGTTACAACCTTTTCAGAGTTCATTTGTACTGCTTTTGAAATTTAGGGTCATTTAGCTCAAAATAAATCATTAAATGCATGAAAAATATCAAATGACGTCCGAAAGGGTTGAAAATTGATGATGTTCTTTTGAATGGTGCATATTGAACACACAAAAAGTATGGAGTTAAAATAAGTTATAAAAAATGAAATCCCTTTGTAATAGATGAGTTTTTGTCCGAAACCCTCATACTTCTTATGAGATTGTCCAATTTGTACACGAAGTGCATCCAGTTTTTGTCGTTACCCTCTCTACTCTCTAAAATTTGCTATGTTTGTGAAATTATGTTATCATGCCAAGTTACAACCTTTTCAGAGTTCATTCGGACTGCTTTTCAAATTCAGGGTCATTTAGCTCAAAATAAATCTTTAAATGCATGAAAAATATCAAATGAAGTCAGAAAGGGTTGAAAATTGATGATGTGCCTTTGAATGGTGCATATTGAACACAAAAAAAGTATGGAGTTAAAATATGTTATTAAAAAAGAAATCCCTTTGTAATAGATGTGTTTTCTTCCGAAACCATCATACTTCTTATGAGATTGTCCAATTGGTACACGAAGTGCATCCAGTTTTTGCCGTAACCCTCTCAACTCTCTACAAGTTGCTATGTGGGTAAAATTATGATGTCATGCCTCGTTACAACCTTTTCAGACTTCATTTGTACTGCTTTTCAAATTCAGGGTCATTTAGCTCAAAATAAATCATTAAATGCATGAAAAATATCAAATGAAGTTAGAAAGGGTTGAAAATTGATGATGTGCCTTTGAATGGTGCTTATTGAACACACAAAAAGTATGGAGTTAAAATAAGTTATTAAAAATGAAATCCCTGTGTAAAAGATCAGTTTTCGTCCAAAACCCTCATACTTCTTATGAGATTGTCCAAATTCTACACGAAGTGCATCCAGTTTTGGTCGTAACCCTATCAACTCTCTAGAAGTTGCTATGTGGGTGAAATTATGATGTCATGCGAAGTTACAACCTTTTCAAAATTCATTTGTACTGCTTCTGAAGTTCAGGGTCATTTAGCTCGAAATAAATCATTAAATGCATGAAAAATATCAAATGAAGTAAGAAAGGGTTGAAAATTGATGATGTGCCTTTGAATGGTGAATATTGAACACAAAAAAAGGATGGAGTTAAAATAATTTATTAAAATGAAATCCCTTTGTAATAGATGTGATTTCTTCCGAAACCCTCATACTTCTTATGAGATTGTCCAATTGGTACATGAAGTGCATCCAGTTTTTGTCGTAACCCTCTCTACTCTCTAGAAGTTGCTATGTGGGTGAAATTATGATGTCATGCCAAGTTACAACCTTTTCAGAGTTCATTTGTATTGCTTTTTAAATTCAGGGTCATTTAGCTCAAAATAAATCATTAAATGCATGAAAAATATCAAATGAAGTTAGAAAGGGTTGAAAATTGATGATGTGCCTTTGAATGGTGCATATTGAACACACAAAAAGTATGGAGTTAAAATAAGTTATTAAAAATGAAATCCCTTTGTAAAAGATCAGTTTTCGTCCGAAACCCTCATACTTCTTATGAGATTGTCCAAATTGTACACGAAGTGCATCCAGTTTTTGTCGTAACCCTCTCAACTCTCTAGAAGTTGCTATGTGGGTGAAATTATGATGTCATGCCAAATTACTAGCTTTTCAAAGTTCATTTGTATTGCTTTTTAAATTCAGGGTCATTTAGCTCAAAATAAATCATTAAGTTCATGAAAAATATCAAATGAAGTTAGAAAGGGTTGAAAATTGATGATGTGCCTTTGAATGGTGCATATTGAACACACAAAAAGTATGGAGTTAAAATAAGTTATTAAAAATGAAATCCCTTTGTAATAGATGTGTTTTCTTCCGAAACCCTCATACTTCTTATGAGATTGTCCAATTGGTACACGAAGTGCATCCAATTTTTGCCATAACCCTCTCAACTCTCTAGAAGTTGCTATGTGGGTGAAATTATGATGTCATGCCTCGTTACAACCTTTTCAGAGTTCATTCGTACTGCTTTTCAAATTCAGTGTCATTTAGCTCAAAATAAATCATTAAATACATGAAAATATCAAATGAAGTCAGAAAGGGTTGAAAATTCACGATGTGCCTTTGAATGGTGTATAATGAACACACAAAAAGTATGGAGTTAAAATAATTTATTAAAAATGAAATCCCTTTGTAAAAGATCAGTTTTCGTTCGAAACCCTCATACTTCTTATGAGATTGTCCAATTTGTACACGAAGTGCATCCATTTTTTGCCGTAACCCTCTCAACTCTCTAGAAGTTGCGATGTGGGTGAAATTATGATGTCATGCCCAGTTACGACCTTTTCAGAGTTCATTCGTACTGCTTTTCAAATTCAGGGTCATTTAGCTCAAAATAAATTATTAAATGCATTAAAAATATCAAATGAACTCACAAAGGGTTGAAAATTGATGATGTCCCTAAGAATGGTGCATATTGAACACACAAAAAGTATGGAGTTAAAATAAGTTATTAAAAATGAAATCCCTTTGTAATAGATGAGTTTTCGTCCGAAACCCTCATACTTCTTATGAGATTGTCCAATTTGTACACGAAGTGCATCCAGTTTTTGCCTTAACCCTCTCTACTCTCTAGAAGTTGCTCTGTGGGTGAAATTATGATGTCATGCCAAGTTACAACCTTTTCATAGTTCATTCGTACTGCCTTTCAAATTCAGGGTCATTAAGCTCAATATAAATCATTAAATGCATGAAAAATATCAATTGAAGTCAGAAAGGGTTGAAAATTGATGATGTGCCTTTGAATGGTGGATAATGAACACACAAAAAGTATGGAGTTAAAATAAGTTATTAAAAATGAAATCCCTTTGTAATAGATGAGTTTTCGTCCGAAACCCTCATATTTCTTATGAGATTGTCCAATTTGTACACGAAGTCCATCCAGTTTTTGCCTTAACCCTCTCTACTCTCTAGAAGTTGCTATGTGGGTGAAATTATGATGTCATGCCAAGTTACAACCTTTTCAGAGTTCATTCGTACTGCCTTTCAAATTCAGGGTCATTTAGCTCAATATAAATCATTAAATGCATGAAAAATATCAATTGAAGTCAGAAAGGGTTGAAAATTGATGATGTGCCTTTGAATGGTGCATAATGAACACACAAAAAGTATGGAGTTAAAATAAGTTATTAAAAATGAAATACCTTTGTAATAGATGAGTTTTCTTCCGAAACCCTCATACTTCTTATGAGATTGTTCAATTGGTACACGAAGTGCATCCAGTTTTTGCCGTAACACTCTCTACTCCCTAGAAGTTGCTATGTGGTTGAAATTATGATGTCATGCCAAGTTACAACCTTTTCAGAGTTCGTTTGTATTGCTTTTTAAATTCAGGGTCATTTAGCTCAAAATAAATCATTAAATGCATGAAAAATATCAAATGAAGTTAGAAAGGGTTGAAAATTGATGATGTGCCTTTGAATGGTGCATATTGAACACACCAAAAGTATGGAGTTAAAATAAGTTATTAAAAATGAAATCCCCTTGTAAAAGATCAGTTTTCGTCCGAAACCCTCATACTTCTTATGAGATTGTCCAAATTGTACACGAAGTGCATCCAGTTTTTGTCGTAACCCTATCAACTCTCTAGAAGTTGCTATGTGGGTGAAATTATGATGTCATGCCAAGTTACAAGCTTTTCAAAGTTCATTTGTATTGCTTTTTAAATTCAGGGTCATTTAGCTCAAAATAAATCATTAAATGCATTGAAAATATCAAATGAAGTTAGAAAGGGTATAAAATTGATGATGTGCCTTTGAATGGTGCATATTGAACACACAAAAAGTATGGAGTTAAAATAATTTATTAAAAATGATATCCCTTTGTAATAGATGTGTTTTCTTCCGAAACCCTCATACTTCTTATGAGATTGTCCAAATTGTACACGAAGTGCATCCAGTTTTTGTCGTAACCCTCTCTACTCTCTAGAAGTTGCTATGTGGGTGAAATTATGTGGTCATGCCAAGTTACAACCTTTTCAGAGTTCATTCGTACTGCTTTCAAATTTAGGGTCATTTAGCTCAAAATAAATCAATAAATGCATGAAAAATATCAATTGAAGTCAGAAAGGGTTGAAAATTGATGATGTGCCTTTGAATGGTGGATAATGAACACACAAAAAGTATGGAGTTAAAATAAGTTATTAAAAATGAAATCCCTTTGTAATAGATGAGTTTTCGTCCGAAACCCTCATACTTCTTATGAGATTGTCCAATTTGTACACGAAGTCCATCCAGTTTTTGCCTTAACCCTCTCTACTCTCTAGAAGTTGCTATGTGGGTGAAATTATGATGTCATGCCAAGTTACAACCTTTTCAGAGTTCATTCGTACTGCCTTTCAAATTCAGGGTCATTTAGCTCAATATAAATCATTAAATGCATGAAAAATATCAATTGAAGTCAGAAAGGGTTGAAAATTGATCATGTGCCTTTGAATGGTGCATAATGAACACACAAAAAGTATGGAGTTAAAATAAGTTATTGAAAATGAAATCCCTTTGTAATAGATGAGTTTTCTTCCGAAACCCTCATACTTCTTATGAGCTTGTCCAATTGGTACACGAAGTGCATCCAGTTTTTGCCGTAACCCTCTCTACTCTCTAGAAGTTGCTATGTGGTTGAAATTATGATGTCATGCCAAGTTACAACCTTTTCAGAGTTCGTTTGTATTGCTTTTTAAATTCAGGGTCATTTAGCTCAAAATAAATCATTAAAATGCATGAAAAATATCAAATGAAGTTAGAAACGGTTGAAAATTGATGATGTGCCTTTGAATGGTGCATATTGAACACACAAAAAGTATGGAGTTAAAATAAGTTATTAAAAATGAAATCCGTTTGTAAAAGATCAGTTTTCGTCCGAAACCCTCATACTTCTTATGAGATTGTCCAAATTGTACACGAAGTGCGTCCAGTTTTTGTCGTAACCCTCTCAACTCTCTAGAAGTTGCTATGTGGGTGAAATTATGATGTCATGCCAAGTTACAAGCTTTTCAAACTTCATTTGTATTGCTTTTTAAATTCAGGGTCATTTAGCTCAAAATAAATCATTAAATGCATCAAAAATATCAAATGAAGTTAGAAAGGGTTGAAAATTGATGATGTGCCTTTGAATGGTGCATATTGAACACACAAAAAGTACGGAGTTAAAATAATTTATTAAAAATGATATCCCTTTGTAATAGATGTGTTTTCTTCCGAAACCCTCATACTTCTTATGAGATTGTCCAAATTGTACACGAAGTGCATCCAGTTTTTGTCGTAACCCTCTCTACTCTCTAGAAGTTGCTATGTGGGTGAAATTATGTTGTCATGCCAAGTTACAACCTTTTCAGAGTTCATTCGTACTTCTTTTGAAATTTAGGGTCATTTAGCTCAAAATAAATCATTAAATGCATGAAAAATATCAATTGAAGTCAGAAAGGGTTGAAAAGTCATGATGTGCCTTTGAATGGTGCATATTGAACACACAAAAAGTATGGAGTTAAAATAAGTTATTAAAAATGAAATCCATTTGTAATAGATGAGTTTTCGTTCGAAACCCTCATACTTCGTATGAGATTGTCCAATTTGTACACGAAGTGCATCCAGTTTTTGCCGTAACCCTCTCTACTCTATAGAAGTTGCAATGTGGGTGAAATTATGATGCCATGCCAAGTTACAACCTTTTCAGAGTTCATTCGTACTGCTTTTCAAATTCAGGGTCATTTAGCTGAAAATAAATCATTAAATGCATGAAAATATCAAATGAAGTCAGAATGGGTTGAAAATTCATGATGTGCCTTTGAATGGTGCATAATGAACACACAAAAAGTATGGAGTTAAAATAAGTTATTAAAAATGAAATCCCTTTGTAATAGATGAGTTTTCGTTCAAAACCCTCATACTTCTTATGAGATTGTCCAATTTGTACACGAAGTGCATCCAGTTTTTGCCGTAACCCTCTCTACTCTATAGAAGTTGCGATGTGGGTGAAATTATGATGCCATGCCAAGTTACGACCTTTTCAGAGTTCATTCGTATTGCTTTTTAAATTCAGGGTCATTTAGCTCAAAATAAATCATTAAATGCATGAAAATATCAAATGAAGTCAGAAAGGGTTGAAAATCCATGATGTGCCTTTGAATGGTGCATAATGAACACACAAAAAGTATGGAGTTAAAATAAGTTATGAAAAATGAAATCCCTTTGTAAAAGATCAGTTTTCGTCCGAAACCCTCATACTTCTTATGAGATTGTCCAATTTGTACGCGAAGTGCATCCAGTTTTTGCCGTAACCCTCTCAACTCTCTAGAAGTTGCGATGTGGGTGAAATTATGATGTCATGCCCAGTTACGACCTTTTCAAAGTTCATTCGTACTGCTTTTCAAATTCAGGGTCATTTAGCTCAAAATAAATCATTAAATGCATTAAAAATATCAAATGAAGTCAGAAAGGGTTGAAAATTGATGATGTCCCTTAGAATGGTGCATATTGAACACACAAAAAGTATGGAGTTAAAATAAGTTATTAAAAATGAAATCCCTTTGTAATAGATGAGTTTTCGTCCGAAACCCTCATACTTCTTATGAGATTGTCCAATTTGTATACGAAGTGCATCCAGTTTTTGCCTTAACCCTCTCTACTCTCTAGAAGTTGCTATGTGGGTGAAATTATGATGTCATGCCAAGTTACAACCTTTTCAGAGTTCGTTCGTACTGCCTTTCAAATTCAGGGTCATTTAGCTCAATATAAATCATTAAATGCATGAAAAATATCAATTGAAGTCAGAAAGGGTTGAAAATTGATGATGTGCCTTTGAATGGTGCATAATGAACACACAAAAAGTATGGAGTTAAAATAAGTTATTAAAAATGAAATCCCTTTGTAATAGATGTGTTTTCTTCCGAAACCCTCATACTTCTTATGAGATTGTCCAATTTGTACACGAAGTGCATCCAGTTTTTGCCGTAACCCTCTCAACTCTCTAGAAGTTGCTGTGTGGGTGAAATTATGATGTCATGCCAAGTTACAACCTTTTCAGAGTTAATTTGTACTGCTTTTCAAACGTGAGGTATGAATATTTCAAACTCTCAACTCTCCCCCGCACTGTTGGGAGGAGCACCGGTACTAAAGACCCTTTAGTACCTGTGCTAGCCACGCACCGGTACTAAAGGTCCTCCCAACAGATCGTGGGGCGGTGGACCTTTAGTACCGGTGCATGACTAGCACTAGTACTAAAGAGGGTACTAAAGGTCTTTAGTACCAGTGCTAGTCATGCACCGGTACTAAAGGGGTGCCTGGTATAAATTGAGCACTTTGTCGTCCCAGGCCGAGCCACGCACCGGGAGAGCTCCAACTTGCGCCGCTAGGCTGCCGAAATCGCCCTCGCTGCCGTCGTCCTCACGGCCGTCGCTCTTGCCGTCGTCTCCCTCACCACCGCCGCCGTCGCCCTCACCACCGCCGCCGTCGCCCTCGCCACCATCGCCCTCGCCGCGGTCGCCCTCGCCGCGGTCGCCCTCGCCGCGGTCGCCCTTGCCGCCGTCGACCTCGCCGCCGTCGCTCTCGCCGTTGTCGCCCTCCCCGCCGTCGCACCACCACCGCGCCATTGCCGTCACTGGCCCTCACCACCGCCGTCGTCACACCACGACCGCCCTCGCCCTCGCCGCCGTCGGTCGCACCGCCTTCGCCCTCACCACCGCCGCCGTCGCCCTCGCCACTGTCGCCCTCGCCGCGGTCGCCCTCGCCTACCCGGACGCCGCCCCTCATCGCTGGTCCCGTCGCCGCCGGCCAGCTCACTCCGGCCTCCGCTCTGTGATCCCGTTGCCGCCGCCCCGAGCCCGTCGCCGACGCCACCTCCGGGTTAGGAGGCTCGGTGAGATCTCCTGGCCGACCCCTCTCCCCGACGATCGCCCCGATGATCGCCGTACTAGTGTGTAGATGCTAGGGTATCTAGG
The DNA here is from genome assembly GCA_022496015.1 of Hordeum marinum. Taxonomy (NCBI): domain Eukaryota; kingdom Viridiplantae; phylum Streptophyta; class Magnoliopsida; order Poales; family Poaceae; genus Hordeum; species Hordeum marinum. Next base: position 234,072,617 of record CM039673.1, read on the forward strand.
GTCCCTCGACGTCGAAGCCCGACACCCCGACACGACACCCCCGACACCCGACCACGACCACGACATAACACCCCTATTTAGTTAGTTAGTTAGTTAGGTTGTCAGTTTATTAGGATATGTGTTAGTTTATGTTTAGTTTAGGTTTAATTTAGTTTATGTTTAGTTTAGTTTTAGGTTTAATTTAGTTTCATCCTAATGCGTGCGTGACTTTTGGTCTATCGTCGATCCCAATTTAGTTTAGGGTTTCATGTTTGTTCTTGATGGAGGAATCCCGACTGTTGTCGTGGGGGGCGCTTCCTCTTTCTCGTCTTCTTTGCGATATACTCATCGATATATTGTGCAAGAAGAGGAGAGGGGAAGCGTCCATCACCGCCGGTCGAACCTATTACTGCGAGAGAGTGTCCGCCAACATATATACACCACCGTATCAATGTGAGAGAGTGCGCACCAACATACCATGCGATATGTGAGAGTTATTTAAGGAAAGTCTCGACAGACCGATAGTCACACACGCATTAGGATCCAAAGCGTGCCGTAATTCTTGATTTTTCTAGATGCTAAGTGTTAATTGTGCTAAGTGTTACTTTTGTTAAGTGTTAATTTTGCTAAGTTTTATTTAATTTGTTTTCATAATTAAGTGTTTCTTCTCGACGTCGACGATGCCGATCACGCATCCTTGTCGTCGAGTCGCCGGAGGAGGTCACTTGCTTGAGCCGAGGGGCCCTGTCAGGGACTCGGCTCCGCCGGGCTGGTACTGGGAGGTGCTGCCTTCCGGGCGGCGCAACTTGGTGAGGAGCCAGCCGTCGTCGACCCGGAGGTTCTGTGGTGGCGGCCGCATGGGCCACGGAGTTTTCAGAGGCTTGAGTCCCCTACGGAGGCAGTACAGTACCATCTCAACAAGGAGAACGAGCACGTCCGTCGCTACATGGCATCTTTGGAGGCTAGGTCTGACAATACCTGGCAGATTCTTCAGGGATCTCACTGCAGCTATGTTCTTGTGATGGTTCCTTCTCTTTGGGTGTCCACCGCCCGCCCCGATATCCGCCGGGCGCTAGGGTTCTAGCTAGATCGATATATTAGCTAGCTACTATTATGATGTATTATTATGATGTATTAGCTAGATCGATGGAGATTAGCCGATGTATTGAAAATTATCCAAGATTATGCAGATGACATGTTTTCTAAGAACTATACTATATATTTATTCGATGATGCATTATTAATTAACTATCGGTTATTTTGCTTCTTGAATGCATGCTAATTTAAATACTAATTTGTTTTATCTATATTATTATGGACTAGTTATTACGCTATGGACAATACCGGTAGAGCTCATGAAGAGGACATGTTCGACATGATACGCTCCTCCGAAAACCCAGCGGACCTTCGAGGTGAATCATCACATGATCATGATGATGGCTTACAATATCTGAACGACCATGGTGATGGATGTGAGACCGAGGAAGAACAACTTATGTTCCAAAATCCGGAACAACCAAGAATGTTCGGCGAGGTATATACACATCCATTAGCCTCTGGTGATCATTACATGTGTATTAATTGATTTGTATATATATATATATATTAACAAATCTTTCTTATTTTAATTATCAGCCCTCCGGATCGAGCCAATCTAGTAGAATTGTACGAGGCGCTACCAAAATATTGGACGGCAACGTAAAGCTCAATCTTGATGCTTTCAAACATAATGGCGAACCGACTCACCCTGAAGCCAATGCCAAGACATTTGTGCGTCAATGCGGATTGGTTGTTAGGGACGGAGTCCAAATCACAATGCATGAATGGTTTCAGCCAAAGGAACCAAAAACAGGAGTGAATTATGTCGATACAAGAATTAAAGATGCCCTTTGGCGAGAGCTCATGGAGCATTTCACCCTACCAGATTCTCTCTCGGAGCGTCAAAGGAACAAAGTCAAGGAGTTTGCTCTCCATAAGATGGCCGGTGCGATCCAGACATGGAAGAAAAGATTATGGACCGAGTACAACGCTAGAGGCAAGAAGGTGCCCAAATTCAAAGGAACATACGAGAAGGTAAGGGATCACTAGGACGCATTTATCGAGTACAAGACATCAATAGCTGCTATGGAGAAGTCGGCAAAGAATAAGATAAATGATGAGAAGAAAAGTATCACCATAAACTAGGGACACGTGGATACAAGTCAGCCATTCCTAAGTGGGATGCATTAGAGAATAAGATGCTTGCTAAAGGGATCACTCCAGTAACCTTCAACTGGCCCAAGAGGTGCAGGAATTGGTTTTTTGCGCATGGGGGAAAGTTGGACCCAGCCACAAGGATGATTATTGCACTGGCCAGTCTAAAGCATGCATCAGATGAGTTGATTCAAGCAATAAAAGATCCCCAATAAGTACGGTTTCACCCAGATAGAGAGAACGACGAGGTTACACGCGCCCTCGGGAATGCCGAACACTGAGGACGAACACGAGGCATGGGCGTTGTTCCGTGGTTCGAGGGGTTTGCGGGATGGTAGGACAGTTATAAAAGCCATTCGAGAAAAAAGAAGGTGGCAGCAGACCGACTTTCGAAGTTGGAACAAAAGTACGAGCAGCAGCAGCTGCAGATACAAGTACTGACCCTGCAAAGGGAAACTCCACAGCAGGAGGCAGGGGAAGAACCCGTCCCATCTACAATGGAGAAAAGCAGCGTGGGTTCCATGGGGGCACCGCTGGGTCACACCCCTGTGGATGATATCACCGAGAAGACATCTTGTGAGCTTATCCAGAAAATGAAGAACATACCCGTGCGGGTCGCGACGGTCTATGCTTTACCAAATACACCTGATGTTCTCTAGCATTGCAATCCAGTTCCAGCTGGGTATGCTCATGTCGCGGTGGACGCAATAGAGCCGAGATATGATGAACTATTGCTTGAAATCCCTAGAGGTGAGGGGGAGTCCACATTGGCAGAAGCCGGCCGTGGTCTCATTCTATGGAGTAAGGACTGCATCGTCCTTCCACACTCGGTGCTATGGCCACCGGCTCCTCCGAGTATCGATGTCCAGCGCGAGGGATCCCAGCCAGAGGCATCGCAGCGCCAGCAGTCCTCCCAACCTCGCTAGCAGTCCTCCCAACCTCGCTAGCAGTCACCTCAGCAATAGTCACCTCGCCAGCAGTCCTCCCCACCTCGAGCTCCCCCACAGTCGTCCCCACCTCAAGAGGCATCCCACCTCGCCACCAGTCCTCCGCACCTCGTCATGAGCAGTCCTCCCAACCTCGGGACGGAGCACGACGTGAGTCCATATCATCATCGATATCGATCTCCGTCGCGTGAGCCGACAACACACCGGTAACGTTCCCGCCAGCAGGGCTGCCAAAAGAGGAAGGCCACCAACAGTCCTCTTCGGAAGAAAGCAAAGAAGAAACCCGAGCCTCCGGCCAATAGGAAGCTGCCTTATGACATGACACCGGAGGAAAATAAAATTGAATGCGATCTCCAAGTGAAAGCCTTTTTTGCGAAGAAGACCGTGCCGCCAAAGGAGGCAATACCCAGGGAAGCCCAAGATCACTTTATGGAACACTTTATTGATCGACCCCCGGCATATATCGAGTGTATGCCGACAGACTATGAGCGACTGATTCAGATGGCAAGTGAGCAGAGAAGTTGGCCCAGCCCAAGGAAGAAGTCAGGAAGGACGACATCAACTAGCAGGAAAACAATTCCCCAGCTCGGAGAACAATCCAAGCAATCCATCTCTCCGCTCAAGGTGAGTACCAATCCAAGCAAGCAACCGATCCAACCAGTCGACATGCAAGGCAACCCAATCCACCTCGAAGTACTAAAGGCTGCAGGTCTCACTCTTGACCAAATCCTTGGCACCAAGGAAATCCGCGGGTACGATGCAACTGAGTACGCAATGCAATATGTCGTCGAAAAACCACTTGTCACACCCGAGTAGTACAAGGAACTGCCAACTGCGATGCGACGGTTGCATGATTGGTACATGCGTGAAGCAAAGCGAGGGGAGACGGCGGTCATGGTCAAAGTAAGGAAAGAGCATTACGTCAACTCATGTGACATATGTCTTGAATTCTCAGAACTTTTCCAGTTATACCACATGGACTCTATCGACAAAACTCTCATCAGTTGCTATTGTCTGTAAGTGATTTATATCTTTAGTAATTTAAGTCTCTAGCTAAGATATCATTCATTGGCTTATCCTCACTATATATGTTCTTTTCTACGCTATTATGCAGATTGAAGATGTGGGAACTGAAACAAGAGGGAATCGATGACATGGGGTTCATCGACCCAAGTACCGTTAATGGTCATGTGGTAAACCATTATGCCAAGGACACAGAAGATCTCTTGGAAAAATTTCTAGAGGCAATAATGAATACCAACAAATCTACTATAATATTTCCTTACAACATGGGGTGAGTGTTTACTCTCTCGTATACTACAAATTCTATTTTTGCTTACTAGCTCGCTATCAAGTGTAGTTGATGAGTTATATGCGCATGCCTGCTTAATTATATAAACTTCTGCGCAGATACCACTATATCCTCCTATATATTATCCTCGCGGATGGACTTGTTCAAGTGTACGACTCACTAGATACACCAGAACAATCATACATGGACTTGTATTTTATGATAGAACGATAATTTCAATCTTTATCGACCTCGCTTTCTTTCATTATTTCCTGATATCAAAACTAACTATAATAACTCTTTCGTTCTTTTTCTTTGACGGGTAGTGTGTGGAAAAATATGATAGAAAAAAACCATCACGGTCGTCAATGGAAACCAAAGCTGAACTGGAAAAAGATGAAGGTAATTAAGTAGTACTACTAGGTCCGCGCATCTCATTAATTCTATTTTTAATACCATTATCATGCTCGATTATTAATTATATTATTCAATTCTATTCTTTTGCAAAGTGCACGAAGCAGCCACAGGGGACAAATTTATGTGGATATTTCCTCTGCGAGAACATTCGCATCCAGACCGAAAGTCATATATGTCGGAGAGCAGCACGTGAAAGACAACTCCAGGTTTGGGAGATGATGTCGAAGATCTCACCCGAGAAACGCTTTGTAGCAATTCAAGAGGAATTTGCGGCATTTATTCTTCAACATGTCATTCATGTAAACGAAGACCACTATTCCTTACCGCCGCCTCAATAATGTCAGCAAATCAGTAGTAGAGAACTGAGATTTCATCCGGAGCACTAGCTAGCTAGTCCCGGCCAGGTTTTGGGCCTCAAGTTAATTATAAGTCCCGAATTTATATGGATGTGTAATTCCATTTGTATATATATTTACTGTGTATGAGATATTGTATATTATATTACATATATATATGCATGAACTTGTGTACTGTTTATAGTATGTAGCACCGTAAAATAAATTTGAAATGAATGGAAAACACAAAAAATAGAGAGGAAAATTAAAACCTAATTAAAAGCTAAAACAAAAAAACAAAAGACTTAGTACCGGTTGGTATCACCAACCGGTACTAAAGGTCTTCCACCACCAGTCCACGCAGGCAACCACGTGGAGGGCCTTTAGTATCGGTCCATTGTCCAACCGGTACTAAAGGTCTGGACCTTTAGTCCCGACCCGTTAGTACCAGTTGGGGAACCGGTACTAAAGGTCCATCCCAACCGGGACTATTGATCGACATTCTACTAGTGCCGCCTTGCTGCTGGTTGTTGACAAGGGCCTGAGCCATGTGCTGAATAGCAGCATTGTTGGCTTGGCGCTCCTCCCGTAGAACTTGGAGAAACTGAGCTATGGTCATGTTCTTTGGTGGAGGTTGTGGTGGGGGAATGTCGCCTTGTGGCTGCTCCTGGTGTCCTCCAGTGATAGCAGCCCACCAGCTCCTTGCTGCTGGCTTGACTTTCCGGCTTCAGGGTTGGTGAAGGAGCTGTTGTGGGTAGCAGTCACCATCCTGTTTTGAGCAGCCAAGTCAAACAACTGGGATAGACGAGAGGGTAAGCAACAATGGAAAAGCGCGCCTAAGGGGGTTGGTCGAGTGCAAGTGTGGTAAAACAAGGGACGAAAGACCAACAACATATATTAAGATAGACGATGGAGTCGCTTACATGTTGCCTAAGGCAAAAGTGCGACTTGCATCGAAACACAAACAACAAAACAAACAACAAGCACACATGGTTTCATAATAACCATTACATGGACTCGAGTTCGCATGAGGGGTACATGGCTGATCCTACCCTAGGGGTTCTCAGACCTAGATGGTGGAGTGCTCGGTCTCATAGTCACGCTCCTCTGGATCTTCCTCCTGTTCCTCACCTGAATGGGCATCATTCCTGGTCGAAGGGGTCGGGGAGCGAGGAGGTCCATCCCAATGATGCTTTGCTGGCAGGTCGGTGAAGAGCTCACGGTACTCCTTCGCACTCATGTGATGATGACGTGTGGGTGCATCATTAGCTGGGGGTACTCCTCCTCGATAAGCGACAGTTGGTCGTCCCTCGGGGGCTCCATCCTTCTTGATCTTGTCTGGCTTCGTCTTGGCTTGCCGAAGTAGCTCTTGGGTGTGGTGAAGTTCCTCGTGGAGCTTCATGGACTCCTTCATCAGGTTATGAACCAGACTATCGGCAGAGAGGCTGAAGTAGTTCTGGAACCTGAGTGGTGTGCCATCCTCCTTGGTCAGAGTTAGCATCCAACTCTCTCCAAGATCACCCTTCCTGAAGGGAAGGTAGTGAGTAGCTGGCTCGTCAGCCATCTCTGGAATGATGTCTCGAAGGTGTAGGAGTGCCTTGCGTGCAGCTGCCTCGACCGCAAGTATCATGGTCTCCATCCATGGCCCTCTAAGGAACCAACTGGTCGGGGATTCATTTGCCTTCATGACAACATCTACGTGATACTCCTTCGTGATGGCATCGACCCAGTGCTCGTGGTAGGGGAAAATTGGTGGTTGGCGAAACTGGCACTTCTTCAGGCTATCCCCAAGGAGTAAGGGAAAGCCAGATGTCAGGAAGGCTTTGGGTATGACGGCCATCTACAAAGGTTTGAAAGGAGGAGAGTCAACAAAGTGTTGTGTGAAGAATAGAAGAGATAATAGTGCAGTATTCCGTAAGTATAGGTGCTAGGTGTAGTTTAAAAGCGGCCTTTTCCTAACTAACGTCCATGCTAACTAAGGGCTTCCTACAGTCAGGATTGCTCTGATACTAGTTCTGTGGGGACCCCGACTCATAAGTCGTGATCACCGAATGCACGTGTACAGTGATCCCAGAGATCAATGCTCACTGAACACACAGAAGCTGAATAACAAGAGTCTTACATCCACCTTTAGCGTCTTACACAAATAAAGACCATAAATGTCTAATCTTACATAGATAGGGCCATGAGGGCCAAACACTTAAATAGAACAAGCAGAGGAAATCTTGGTCAAAAGAGTGAACCCATGTCATCTGCCTTAACCAATAGGCATTCTGACTGGGAAGCGTCCTAGTTCGCATGTTCGTCATGAACGAACTCTTCAACATACTCCTGTTCTTCCATGTCTGGCCAATTAAATAACCAGTGCCAGGCCAATGAGTACTTTGAATGTACTCGCAAGCAACCCAAGTTGTGGAGCAAGGTAACAACGATGCATGATATAGCACTTAGTAGTTAATTTGTGGAAAGCTAGTTTTATTTTAATGACATGATCAAGTAACTAGTAAGCATGCGTCAGCAATAGGCAATATCCACGTGATCAGTTACGGATATCATCATAAGTAGGGGTTGAACACCTCGTGTTCAGTCATCATGCTTAATCATCGGACTTAGTTCAAAACTCAGGCTAAGTCATCGGAGTTAGCTCATGTGACCACTTGTCACCATCACATCCATACTCACACAAAGTTTTACGAAAACATTCAGATGCATTTTAAGAAGGACCTCCAACTGTCCATGACCGCGGATGCGGCTATTCGAATAGTTTTACACTCTGTAGAGGTTGCACACTTTACCCACAAGACTCGGGTAACTTCCGTGTCATCCACGACTCGCAGTATAAATAACAAACCCGAGGTAAGCGCCCGAACAATGCCTTTCCCGTGGTGATACTAAAAAAAGACCACTCGTTGGTGCCATCCCTCATGATATATATCACTCGTATTATCCATGAGGGCATGCAACAGTGTGCCCGGTGCCTGTAAAGACAGCGCATGACCTTCCACTTCTAGGACGACCCCGTCTCAAGAGTGACCAATTCACTCTTGCCACTAGTAGTGCGGTCTCCTTGCTAGTACCAACCATAGTAATCAACAAAGCCTTGTCCCATAAGGGGTATCGTGGTTGCGCATGTAAGGTTGGGACAGTCAGCAGACCTTAAAACTCTTCGTTTTTCGAAAACACACACTCACGTGTTCTGGCACACCACTGGTTTCTCAAGTGGTCACCCAACTCATCGTCATCTCCCTTGGGCATTAGTCGCACCCGACGGGTTTTTTGAAAAGTGTTTGAAATCATTTCTTCCTTTCCAACACTATGCATATATCCCAAACCCCACTTGTGTAGCATCTATTAGCATCCTATCTACACCTACCCGAATAACCCTCATAAGGTGGTAGGGTCATGCTTGATGCAAGTGTCAAAGGTAAAAGCATTGGAGGCACCCCACCGAAGGGGGGAATCCACATCATGATCAATCTTCGAAACAACAAGTGATATATGTCATGCATAAAAAGTTTCTTAACATGGCCAAAGGGCTGCTTGCCTGGCTCACAAAGTCTCCGGGGTCTTTGAAGTCTTCGGGTCCAACTTCTTCGTCAACCAAGCAATCTATCGCCGCGAAATAAAGCGATAAAAATAAGCAACACACAAAAATAGTGCACACAAGCTACTATCAAAAATGCTACACTACTCTGATAAATGCTAAAGACCATGTTAAAAATGTTTGTTTATGGTTCTGAGCTTGGAAATATTTTAAAAATATTTAAAACAAGGGCTGATATTGCCCAAATAGGGTTTTAAATTAAAAAATAGATAAAATACTTTCAAATATTTTTACAAATGGCACTAATAAATTCTATGGATTATTCCACGAATTTAGGTGAAGGAATTTTTGGATTTAGATAAATATTCTATTCTATGGAATTTTGGAAGAAAAAAAAGGGAAAAAGGTTCCTATGCCCTCACAGACCAGAACCACCCAGCGTAACCGGCCCACAAGGGGAGGCCGGACCAGCGCGAGGCGCCGCGCGAGGCAGGTTTGTTTTCCAACCTGCCCGCGGCCCCTGCTTACCAGCGAGAGAGGAGGGGAGTGAGGGGATGATAGGTGGACCCCACCTGTCGTCCCTCACATCGCGACAGAAGCGGAGCGTGGCTCACCGGTGGCGTCTCTAGCCATGGAGGTCCCAGCGGATAGAACCGGCACGCTCAGGGGGCTCCCGTGCGTCGGTGGGTGGTCTAGGGGCTCGCCGGGGGAGAGGCAAACGCCAGCGAGGGGACGTGCCTGATGGCGGGTAGGGTTTGGTGCGAGAGAGGGTTCCCGACCACGAGGGCGAGCGGTTTGGGCACGGGGGAGACGCGGAGGAAGGGGGAGAGCGAGGAGGGAGGAGCAAGAGGAGCGAGGGGCCTTAAATAGGGGGCCGTCGGTCCATCGTGGACGTGGTGCGCTAGTGAGGACCAGGTCATCGCCACGGGCCACAGGGGTGAGCCGGGCCATGTCTGGGGGCTTGGTGGATGTTGTCTTCGCCCGGGGGAAGAGAGAGGGAGAGCGGGGGAGGGCGCACGTGTGTGCTCTCTAGTTGGCTGAACCGTGCGGCGTTGGGCACGCGTGTGGGAGGGCAGAGGAGAGAGGAAAGAGAGGGGGCCGTCTGCCTGCCTTGCTGCGGACATCGAGGCCGACCATGGGGACAAGCTCCCACATCCAAGGCGGTCGGGAGGCCTCGAGATGCCCCTGCTACAGTGCGGTGGCGCACTGTAGCGTGCTCCAGAGCACCCAAATGGCTGGCATAGCCGTTGCCAGAGTGCTCTAGGGTGGCCTAGCTTGTCCAGTAGTGCCTGGGGGGGTCTGGAGATGCCCCTTGGATGCCATGGACCTAGGGGAGCTAGGGAGAATAGAAATGGGCATGGGAGAGGTAGAAAAGGATGCTGTCAGGCGGGGTAAATGGTGTTTTTCACCACATCACCCTTGATCTATAACCATGAGACTTTTACTAGAGGTGCTTGGGCACTGCCAGAAGGTGTGGTAAAAATTTGGGGGCAAGGGTAAAATAGGAAGAGGTGGAAATGATGGTTTTACTAAATCACCGGAAGGTGTTTGGTATGGTTTTGGGCAAGAAGAACTTACCACCTTAATGAGACGATTCACCAAGTTTGAGCTCAAGGGGGCAAGGTCTATTGGTGCTAGGCTTTTACCCTTGATGCACCACTTAGTGTATCATCACTATTTTTTCAATAGAGCATGCGTACAAAGTTTGAGGCCAAGGGGAGACACTTCACTATGTAAAGTTGTTCAAATTTGAATCTGAACAGGAAGGGTCTTGGGATGGTTTGATGAACCAAATTAATTGGGATTGAGATGATACTTTGCAAGATCATCACCTATGATAGTGTTGACTTGCTGGATTTTTCCTGGACTTTATTGAGAATATTTCTTGTAGAAATATTCCAAAAGTTTTGAGGGGTTTTCCCCATGATTCTATCATGCCCTTGTGTTGAAACTCATATATATGGAAAATATATGTCCACTGAGTTTTCCTAAATTTTCTCAAATATTTTCAAGTCTTTTAAATAATTTTTCCCTATGAAAACCCATTTCTGGCCTTAATAAAAAACCTTTGAATAAAATATAAGAATAATATTTAAAATTAATATTTTTTGGTTTTGGAAAGTCTTATATATAATAGGTTTGAATTAAAGTCTTTGGGGAAGAAGAATCCACCCAATTTGAGGACTTGCAATGCAAACCTCATTTCAAGAGTTTTGAAAACCTAATTTGAATAAATCATTTTTGGTTAAAACAAAATTTGATAAAAATGTATTTGGGCACTATTCACATGGCATGATCATTTGGCAAGAGATTTGGTTCAAGGAAGATGAATATGAATTGGAATAGAATCTAGGAGTGCCATAAATCATAATCATCAATCAAGCAACATCACTACAAACAAGCACAAGCACTTTGAAAAGAAATTAGTTGGCTCAAATTTTTATAGACCCAAACATATTAATGCTACAACACAGGGTGTGACACTATCTAATGTCGATTTTGCCTTTATGGTTGTCGCTTAGCTATAAAAGGAGGCCCAAGGCAACCTAGCTAAGGGTTCAGACCTTTGGGCACTTGTACTCACGTAGCACCTCCCCCGAAGGCGTTTGAGCATTGTGCGTGCTTCGTCCTCCTCTGATCGATCCACCATTGTGCGTGCTAAGCAGTTTCCTTCCCGGATCCCATCGCGTGTCGCCACCGCAGCGAGGGCGACAACGAGGATGAGGGGCATTGGCGCTGCGGCTGATGCATCCGACATGGACAAGACAACCGTACTATAGACCACGATTGAGGAGGAGGTGAACTTGGCAGCATCATCGTCCCTATCGTAGTCACCGAGAAAGCCCACCTAACCCCAAGGAGGTGTTTCTTAGTCCGATGGGCCAAAATAAAAGAGGTACATGGATATACTCCTCAATCCTCTCCTTCCCCGCCTGTGATTAATTCTGCATAGCGATGGTGCCGCCAGTGTCGATAAGCTTTCATTAGGCTCGGTCCTGCATTTATCCCGTCCAGGGTAAATCCCAAGCCGAACGCTAGAGAGAATGCATTAGTTGGCATCCCGACAAGCGAACCACGGCAAGGTTCCATTCACCAATGCCTCCATCGCATTGGTCGCTATGGGACCGTTGTGTGCGAGGGAAAGCAGAGAAGTCTTGGCCATTTATGTTTAATCCCCTATTTTCATTATTTGTGTATGTTTACATTGACCTGGCAGGCTCGTGTCACGGATTGTACTCACGACTAATGGGTCCCCAAGTTTCTCCACTTTCCTCTCATCATTTTTCCCTTCTTAATAGGGCAAGGGTGGACACACGCGCATGTATTTGGCAGGAAATGCAAAGAGGAGAGGTGGCCGTGAATGGAAGGACGGAAAATGTGTGTGAATAAACACACACTAGGACGGAAGGAGGAACCATCACGAAAGGTAAGTTGAAATGATTATCAACTTTCATTAAAGATCGCATTAATATATCCCACCTAGCAACCCAGGTTTTATGGAGAATCTTGTGCGTGATGGAACCCTACCATATTTTTTTGCGCCCTTGCTTTGCTTCGAGTCCCCTCAACAAAACATGTGGTAGAATCAAAGACTATCAAGGAAAAAACTCACCGATAGCGTGTCGTTGCCAGCAGAATGCTAAGGACCCGTTCCTCAAAGCAATCACGACAGCACGTTATTGGCAGGAAACCGGATCATGCAAAGAAAAAATCTATATGAATGCCACTAGGAAAGCAAGCGAGATTGCATGCCTTTACATAAAGACGTCAGTTTAGCAAACATTAAAGTAAATATTGTACATAGTCTCATGCGGGATACATATTGTGTCTTACGTATAGGACAACACGACAGCAAGGGGACTCAAGGCAAACCCTGGCGAATTCACTCAATCCTTGGTACTTGTCCCTATCAGCAAGGGGACCGACCTTCTTCACGGTAGCAGATGTGTTGGCGCCCCATGGTAGCTTCTTGAAACCATCAGAGAGGTCGATCTCTAGGTGCAAGAAGTGGCGCTTGCTCATGACCAGCAAGAGAGCGTTGTAAGCCAGCTTCCGGGAAACATTGGTAAAGCAAGTGGACCTGTCGTCCTAATACATCTTCAGCACCTCGATCAGGCCTTCGAAGAAGAGTGTCAGCTTGACGCTTGGGATTTTGTACTTGCTAACGGAAAAATCCCAGCTGTTCAGTCCCTCAGCGATTTCAGTCATGCTATTGATCTAGAGGTCGCGCTGCTAAATTTGGTTCAGCAGCTTGTCTTCTAGATCTTGTTGGAAGGTTTTAACATTGGTCAGATTTGTCATCAGTAGCTTCTCATGGGCACCGGCAGATTTAATGTCTCTCTCCAAAGGGGCAAGCCTGGATTACATACTGGAAATGGCATCGTTGGTAGTGTCGAGTTCATTTCTCTTGGAGGAAAACTGCGATTGCGTCTCTTCCAGAATGGCTTTTGCTTTCCGGGCTTCCTCCTTGAGCACCTCGATCTCCCTTCTGCTCCCAGCAAGGTCTTTTGTCAGCTTGCTCAGTTGGGCCTCGATATTGGTCTTGGCAGCAGATGCGGTAGCAAGGCCATCGGTTACTTTCTTCAGTTGGATAGAGGACTGCCAGGAGAGCATGTCGAGAGTGGCCTTGCGGCTGTCCTCCAGCTCTTTGGTGCGTTGCTGAACACGAGCCTCCAACTCCTCAAGAGGAGGATCAAGGAAGGAAAGGCCCCAGGATTCTCAGTAGATGAACAAGGAGTTGTATGGTTCGGGAATCGCATCTGCGTACCCAACAAAGAGGATCTCAAGAGCTTGATCTTGCAAGACGCTCATGACACTCCATACTCAATCCATCCTAGAGGAACCAAGATGTATCAAGACCTCAAGGCAAGATTTTGGTGGGATGGCATGAAACGGGAAATAGGCACATTTGTCGCTAAATGTGACATATGCTAGAGAGTCAAGGCTGAGCACCAGCGACCCACTGGGCTATTGCAACCTCTCAAAGTACCTGAATGGAAGTGGGACAAAGTCGGGATGGATTTCATCACCGGTTTACCAAGGTCAAGCAAAGGACATGATTCTATTTGGGTCACTGTCGACCACCTGACCAAAGTAGCACATTTCATTCCCGTCAAAGACCACCTATGACGGTAACAAGCTAGCCAACCTCTACATCGAGCGTATCCTGAGCCTTCACGGAGTTCCTAAGTAGATTGTATCAGATCGAGGCACCAAGTTCACCTCGAGATTCTAGAAGATGTTTCAAGAGGCTACAAGAACTAAGCTCTCCTTCAGCACTACTTTTCACCCCAGACCGGTGGACAAATAGAACGAGTAAATCGGATACTCGAAGATATGCTCGTGCCTGTTTCTTGGCGTATGGATCCAAGTGGGAGGATTGCCTACAGAATGCTGAGTTCTCCTATAATAACAGCTATCAATCGAGTCTTCAAATGGCACCATTTGAGGTGTTGTATGGACGCAAGTGTTGTACTCCCCTTAACTGGTCGGAAACCGGAGAAGGATTAATTTTTGGACCATACATCCTCCGCGAAGCAGAAGAGCAAGTTCAACTCGTACGAGAATGCCTTGAGACCGCCAAGTCAAGACAGAAGAGCTGTGCCGACTCCCACCGCCGAGAAGTGAGCTTCTGTGTCGGTGACCATGTCTACCTCCGAGTCAAGTCTCTCAAGGCAACCAAGCGTTTCCATGTCAAAGGTAAGCTTGCACCAAGATGCATTGGCCCCTTCCAGATCACTGCTACACGCAGAGAAGTTACCTCCCGAGCTAGCGGATGTGCACAAGATCTTTCATGTGTCACAACTTCGGAAGTGTCTCCAAATTCCCATCCGCCCCGACCTGTACAAGGACATCGACCATCAAGCCATCGATCTTCAGCCAGACCTCACTTATCGTGAGAGGCCAGTTCAAATTTTGGATGAAGTCGAGCGCTGCACTCGAAGCCGCACCATCAAGTACTTCAAGGTGTAATGGAGCAACCACTCTAAAGCTGAAGCAACCTAGGAGCGTGAAGACTATCTTAGATCTGAGTTCCCTTACCTTTTTAGCGCTTATCCTAGGAATCTCGTGGACGAGATTCTTGTAAGGGGGGTAGGTCTCTCACACCCTGTGTTTTGTATCACGTTTTATGCTTGGATTTATAAAATTTCGAACCAATTAAAACATTTTCAATGCTTGTGCTTGTTTGAATTGTTGCCTGTTTGCTTGTTGATTGTGGTATATGGCACTCTTAGATTCTATCCCTCTTCATATTCATCTTCCTTGACCCAAACCTCTTGCCCAATGATCATGCAATGTGAATAGTGCCCAAAACTATTTTTACCAAATTTATTTTGACCAAAAAGGATTTATCCAAATTAGCTTTTCAAAACCCCCTGAAATGAGGTTTGCACTGCATGTCCTCAAATTGGGTGGATATTTCTTCCCCAAAGGCTTTACTTCAAACCTACTATGTTTATGACTACTCAAAACCACCAAATATTATTTTTAAATATTTTTTCGATATTTTTAAAGTCTTTTTTGTAAAACAAGAAATGGTTTTTCATAGAGAAAAATTATTTAAACGCTTTCAAAATATTTGAGAAAATTTAGGGAGACTTAGTGGACATATATTTTCCATATATATGAGTGTAAACACATGGGCACGTTCAAATCATGGGCAAAACCCCTCTAAACCCTTTCTATCCAAATCAAGCTTTTGAAATATTTCTATAAGAAATATTCTCAATAAATTCCAGGAAAATTTCAGCAGGTCAACACTATCATAGGTGATGATCTTGCAAAGTCTCACCTCAATCCAAGTAGATTTGGGTTATCAAACCATCCCAAAACCCTTCCTGTCCAGATTCAAATTTGAGCAACGTTACATTGTGAAGTTTCCCCCCGTGATCCCAAACTTTGTGGACATGCTCTAATAACCAAATAGTGATGCTACACTAAGTGGTGCATCAAGGGTAATTGCTTAGCATAACTAGAACTACAGGAACCTGATTCTGTTAGGTTCTAGGGTTCACAAAGCTTGCATTGTGAACTTTGCCCATTTGAGCACAAATTTGGTGATCCATCTCATTTTCACCTAACATTTGACCCTATTGAGTATCTCGGTGAGTGGGTAAATTTTTCTTGCCCAAGAACCCATAAAACACCTTCTGGTGAAATGGTAAAGTCTCTGTTTTCACACCTTTATCTATTTCCCTTGCCTCCAAATATTTACCTCACCCTCTTACAGTGCTTAAGCACCCCCAGTAAAAATCCCAGGTCCTTACGACACTGGGATATGTGGTAAACCCCCCATTTTTACCCCTGGACAGCCCTGGCATGAGCTCTCTCTCTGCTCCCCTCTTACTCTATTCTTCTCCTGGGGCATCCAAGGAATTTTTCTCTTATCCTAGATGCCCTAGATTCCCCTAGACACCCTTGGCCACGCACAAGACGCCGTTGGCATACCAAACGCGTGCTCTGGAGCATGCTACAGTGCCGACATGCACTGTAGCCATTGCCTACTACATGGCTCCGGCGGCCTGGGCCTCCCCCGCGCACCACTTGATCCCCTCGATATCCGCACCATGCCACCTTGTTGCCCCCCTCCTCTCTCTCCCTCCTCCAGGCCCTCTCACACGCATCACGGCCGCCGGAGTCGGCCAACCGCGGGGCTCGCTTGCGCGCGCTTCCCTGCCTCTCTCTCCTCTCCTCCTCGTACTAGACTAGCACCGTGAGCACTGCAGACGTGCCCTCGCCCCCTCTGCTCGACTCTGGCCCCGGCCCCGAGCTCGCCGGTACACCCGAGCTCGGTGGACCACTGGGCGCCCATATAAGAGCCTCTCGAGCCTCTCTGTCCCTCTGGTCTCTCTCTCCACTCCCCAGCAGACCTCCTGTGCCCCCCGGAGAGCCCACGAGGCCTCTTTGCTCGGGATCAAGCCGAGGACAGCCGCGGCCACCTCGTCGTCGATCTCCGAGTATAGAGCCCCTCCAACCCTCTTTCCTCTTCGGCTAGTCCTCTCTCCCTGTGCTCATGCAATTCCCCCTCATCCCCATCCTGTTTGCAGCACGGAGAAGCCCCGATGATCTCTCCTGTAGCTTCCTTCGTCGTAGGTGCTCGCCGCCGGCGACTCCGGCCACCTCCAGCGCACCCTCCACCTCTAGGTTAAAGACGGCAACCTCCTGAGTTCGTCCTTGCCCTCAGCTCCCCTCGGTGTGCCCTCCTTCACTGCAAGTGAGCGCCCTAACCTTGCTATCGAGAGGAAGGAGATGACAGGTGGCCCCCACCTATCATCTTCACACCCATCTCCCTCTCCCTCTCTCTTGCTAACGCTGGGGCCCGTGCGTCAGGTACAAACCTGGCCGCGTACATGCTCACAGCTCATTTGGGCCGGCTTGGTCGGTTGGCCCAGTGTGGTTGGGCATTTGGCGCAGGGCACAAGATCCCTTTTCTTTTTCTTTTTCTTGTTGATTTCCAAAAAAATCCACAGGATTAAATAAAAATCCAATGACCATGATTTTTCCACCTAAACTTTAGAATATTCCCTAGAATTTAATAGTGCCTTTTTTGTAAATTTTTGAAAATATTTTATATATCATTTATTTTAAAACGCCCATTTGGCATTATTATCCCATGTTTTAAATAGTTTTGAAAACCTTGTGAACATCAAAACCCTAGACAAATATCTTTAATATAGCTTTTAGCATCTCTCTCAGAGTAGGGTAGCATTTTCAATAATAGCTTGTGTGATCTGTTTTGGTGTGATAATTATTTTTATCACTTTTATTAGTGATGATAGATTGCGCTATTGACGAGGGAGTTGGACCCGATGACTTTGAAGACCCTGAAGACTTCGTTGAGCCAAGCAAGCAGCCCTTTGACCATGTTAAGAAACCATATGCATTGCATGTCATATAGTACTTTACTTTCGATATATTTGATCATGTGTAGTAGTGAACACTTTGGTGGGTTGCTTCCGATACTTTTTGCCGTTGACACTTGCATCATGCATGATCCTACAACCTTATGAGGGTTATGCTGGTGGGCGTAGTTAGGTTGCTAATAGATTCTATGCAAGTGGGATCGGGAATATGCATGGTGATGGAAGCAAAAGTACTTTCAAAGACTTCGAAAACCCCGTCGGGTGCCACTAATGCCTGAGGGAGATGATGATGAGATGGGTGACCACTTGAGAAAGAAGTGGTGTACCGGAACATGTTGAGGGTGTCTTTTCGAAAACAGAGAGTTTTAAGGTCTGCTGACCGTCCCAACCATACGTGTGCAACAACGATACCCCTTATGGGATGGGGCTCTGTTGATTACTTTGGTGGCTACTGGCAAGGAGCCCGCATTACTAGTTGCGGGAGTTGCAAGGTCAGTCTCGATACGGGGTCGTGCCTGTATGGGCAATCATGTAGTGTCTTCACAGGCACCGGGCACACCGTTGGTCTGTTCATGGATGCTACGAGTGATGTACATCATGTGGGCTGGGTACCAATCGAGTGGACTCTTTTTTAGTATCGCCAGGGGAAAGGCATTGTTCGGGTGCTTAACTCGGGTACATTATATACCGCGAGTCATGGATGACACGGAAGCTAAGTCTGACAAAGAGGTTACTTGAGCTAAGTATGACGACCTAGCTTGACGATTGACTAAGTCCGATGACTTATCATAATCAATGATCATGAGATGTTCAACCCCGGCTTATGATGATAACTGTAACTTGTTCATATGGATATCTGCCAAATGATAATGCATGTTTACCTAGTTACTTGATCATGTCATTGCATTCAAAATTAGCCTTTCGCAAAATAGCTATTAGTGCTATGTCATGCATTGTTATTACCTTTATCCAAACACAGGTTGCTTACGAGTACATTCAAAATACTTATTGGCTTGCCACTAGTTATTTAATGGGCCAGGCATGGAAGAATAGGATTACGTTGAAGAGATCGTTGGTGACAAACATGCGAACTAGGATGCTTCCTAGTCAGAATGCTTGTTGGTGTAAGGCAGATGGCATGGGTTCACACTTTCTATCAAGATTTCTACTACTTGTTCTATTTAAGTGTTTGGCACTTGTGGCCCTATCCATGTAAGACTAGACCTTCATAGTCTTTATTTGTGTAAGACGCTAAATGTGGATGTAAGACTCTTGTTATTCAGCTTCTATGTGTTTAGTGAGCATTGATCTCTGGGATCACAGTACACGTGCATTCGGTGATCACGAGTCATGAGTCAGAATCCCCACACCAAATATTTGGTGCTATCAGCAGAACCACAAGCTTCTTCGACCCTCTAAGACAGCGGCGCCAATATCCGTTTGATTTCCTCATCAATATCTACACCCACTGAGAAGGATGAGTCAGGACTTGTGGGACCAAGTTGAGTAGTGACCAGCGCCAGTTTGCTCATGGAAGATTCCAGGGCCGAGTCCAGAGGATAGCTCGAAGGGTAGGGGCCCATGGACTAGAGAGGAGTCTTCCCCTTAATGACTGTATCTGGGCCAGATGCGCTATAGGGGCTGGTTCCGTTCTTTTTGAGGATTCCTGAACATCCCCGACAACCTTTCCATGGCCCTCCGCAACAACAATCTTGGTTGCCTCCTCAGAAGCATCTTTCCCAATGCCAGCCACTTCTTCTACCAACTCAGGCTCCTCAAGTAGCAGAGCTGCAAACAAGAGCAGTAAGTAGGAAAATGAAAGTCGAGAATCAACAAGATATAAAAGGAAAGATAAAAAGGGGAAGTGAAAATGCGGGCAAGTGGGTTAGCCAATGGAGGTTGGTGAGGAGGGACATCCTCTTCCCCGGCAACATCACTTGTCAGCATGCGGTCCATCACCACCCCATCGTTGGCGACCTCAGCACGGGCAAACACCTCGGTGGAGGCCCTTGCCGGCGATTCCTCCCCACGAGCGATGGTCAACAAGGGATCTTGGAAGGAGGAATCCACATGGCTAGTCCCTCCTTGATAGATCTCTCCAATCTCCCTATCAGATGTAGGATGATGCCCTTCCACATCCCTGCCAACGGATGAGGTCGGCCTTAGGGTTTCGCCAAGAGGACTAGACCGGGGAGTAGGCACAAGACTCTCCTCCATGTCTCTTGTTGGGCTCATGCCTGCCGTGGAACCTGGCCCTGTCGCAGATTTGCCCCATTTGGCTCGATGCGCAAGGGTCTTCATAACCCTATCAGATTCAGGTATAGAAGATAAGTCAAGAGATCAAGGAAAAACATTTATGAAGATCATAATTGAGTAACTTACTCTGAGGCGATGCGCATGGATCCTAGCTCGTATGACATGGGCGGTGGAGTTGATCTGCCCCGTTTCAAAGATGGAGGAGCAGAGATTGGCGAAGGGACCGGGACCTCCAGCGGGGGCAGACTTGGTGGAGAAGTTGGGCTTGCCAGGGGGCTGGGGTCTACCCCCATGACCCTCCGTTGCTTGGCAGGAGGAGATTTAGCCTGAGAGAAGTGGAGGGACTAGAGGCATGCTGCTTCTATAGCAGCCCACATGCACCCCTTGCAATTTTTGGTCATGTATCTCATGTGGACCTCCATGTTTTTCCTATGTGGTTTGAATGATTTAATTTTGCTTCATGTCATTCTTGCATCATGGCATCATAAGCATTCATCATCATGTTGTTTTGTGTGCACAAGGTTGTGCTGATGTGTTTTGTGGTGTGGTGTGTGAGAGCTTCCTATTATGTCTTGGTAAAACCCCTCCACAATTTCTATAGGAACTATGCCCAACTCTCTCTCTTTTCAAATATTGCAACAAGTGGAGTTTTTCTTGCTAATTAATTCTTAAAAAATGTTTCCTTACTCCTAGATAATATTTTTAGGATTGTTGCTTAGTTCTTTGTCCTATGGATCTTTGCAAAAGAGATCCAAATATTCTATAAATGTCATTTACTTTGTTTTCTCTACAAATGCTACCACTATTTTTATTAAATAGGACATAATTATGTTAGTGCCTATCTATTTTGGTTTCCTCGCTTCTCTTTTAATGTTCCCTGGCTTTTAGTTGTGTTCGCTATTTTACTTGAAAGGGAAAAAGCCTTTTGTTTTCGAGTAGAGAGAGAGAGAGAGCAACCTAGTTGGGCCTCTCCTAGCCAAACAACGGTAGCAGTAACAAGCCCAGCGCAGTTCCGCAGCCCAGCCAGCCCCCCAGCATGTTCGCTTCGTCCTCCTCTGTACGGCACCCCATCCAGGGGAGCCATGTCGACTATCTCGACGATTTGACGGCCGACGGCCGCCCTATTCCCCTATATAGCTTGTCCTCGGTGCCCTAGTGTATCCCCTCAACTCAATCCTCCCTTCTCCTTCCCCGCCACTGCAGGTAAGCCGCGTCCCAAGCCCGTGCTATCACCATGTCCTCGGTGCTCTGGCCGAGCCCAAGATCATGCTCGGGATAGTCGTCCGTGCCCGTCTCCGACCTCCCTGTCACCGAGGTTCGATGTCCCGGGGCGCCCTCCATCTCCTGCATCGACGCCAACGATGCTAAAAACCCCGAAGCTCTGCCTTCGTCACCATCTTCTTCCCTGGGTCTGAATCCGAGACAAGCTGCGCTTGGACCCTTCCTCGCGACGGCTCCTTCCTCATCCCGGCCACACCTACATGTCCAGTGCACACTAGGTGAGCTTGTACTCTTCTCTGCCCTTTCTTGCGGCCTCTTGCATCATGTAGACGTCATAGCGGTCATGCCCTCCTCATGCTCCCCATGCTCTGGCAAGTTTGAATATTTTTTGTGTATGCATTCTATGATGTTCATGTGTTGTGCCCGTAGTAGAGAGCCCATCCATTGTGGTTGCTCCGTGTGCGTGCCTCGTGCGAGCAACAGCTCATCGGCAAGCAGCGCATGCTCGCCTTGCCTTGCTTGCTCGTGAGCTGCTTCCTGCTCGCGTCCGCCATGGCCGAGCTCCTCACGCGCTGCCTTGCCTCGCTTCCCTCTGCGACTAGCCCTGGGAACGGGTCCCCCATAGAATCCCGCAGCCCCACCGGTGGTCGGATACTCTGGCGATCGCCGGAGTGTACGCCGGTGTTAACGTCTCGTTCTCTGCCTCAAGGTGGAAGACACCTCATGCCTTTGTCTGTTTAAGATAAGGAGAACCCCTCTCTCATATCAAGCAGAGCATCATAGCTGAGTGGTAGCCATGTATCTGTCTCACCTAGTAGACCCAAGTTCAAGTCCCCGTGCCCCATGTTTTTACCTTGTTTTCTGATTTATTCCGGCACACGCTTAAACATACATGTTCCTTGGCACCTGTGTCATATCACACAACCTAGTCGTAGCGTAGTGGTAGCGAGCCAGGGCAGAGACCGAGAGGACTAGGGTTTGATCTTCCTTGCCCCCTTTTCTTTTTTCGGCTGGATGAGCGTGTGTGTGTGTCCGCTGGATCTAGTGTGGCTGCGGCCGGATCCCGTGTGCGTGCGTGTATCTGCGTGTGTGCCCACGTGTGTGCGTGTGTGAGTGGATCCCATGTGGCCATGTGGATCTGCGTGTGCCTGTGTGTCTATGGTGTGGTGTGGCCCTGTGTGTGTTTTGTGTGTGTGTGTGTGTGGCAAGTGGGCCCTGGCCCCACCAACCATACTCACAGGGGGCCCTAGTGAGACTGACTAGTGGGACGCCCCTGCTATCTCATTTATTTGTTTAATTGTTTTGCTGTTTTATTGTGTTTTTAGAGATAAATTCCATTTCTGGAAATGTCCAGATCTAGACATAGGCATTTTTGGCAGTGTCCCAAATAGGAAAGTTTTGACTTATAAGTCATGTAGGTTTTGTGCATTTTCTTTCGAGCTAGATTGTGCGTGTTTCTCCTGTGCAAACATATGAGTGTGATATATGGATTTGAGGTAGAAAAGTCCCAGGAATCCATTGGTGTAATTTATTTTAGCTTTTGAGCTTGTTTTGCAAAATGTCATTTTGTTCCAATATGTCATTTTGCCATTTTTGTAAGAATAAATCCATGCATGCTATGATAATTGTGTCAACATGTAAGTGGTAGGGTTTTGTGTGTATTATGCCATGGTATTTTCTTTTGACATGATATGCTTGTATGTAAGTGGGTTTCTTGCTCCAAAGTAGCTAATAAAATGTTGTTGTTTTCAACATGCTAAATATTTCTAAGTCTGAGAATCTGTAATTATTTCTATGCCATGTTGAGTGGATGCTACCAAGTGTTCTGTTGAGTTTTAGCTCAAGCTCAATGCTAATGTTTTGTAATAGATGTTGTCCTTTACCATCCAATTAATTTTCATGCATTGAGGTGGTCTCTAGAATCACTATTTTCTTCTATCAATTTGCTATCAGCTTATCTCGGATTCCGGAAAAACTGTGATTTTCACGAAGTCCCTAGAATCTGTTTCATTATGCCATCTTGTGAGCTTCATGCTTAGTGATCTATGCTTATTTTCAAGTTTGTGTAGTTGGATGATTTTATAAGCATGTTATGTAGTTTCTATACATATCTTGACTGTGGTTGGAAACATCATGTAGCTCTAGATATTGGATGTGCAAGTTTCTATGCTGCTGTTTTGAAGAGGGTGTGTGTAGTTTTGTGTTGTGGCTTGTGGGAGCTATGCTCCATTATTTTGATTTATATTTGGCTATATTATGTCTATTTTTCCATTTCCTAACCAGTGGCTACCTTGGAATACCAAGGAATAGCCCATGGCCTTCCTGGTCTTGTATTTTGTCTTCGTACCTTGCTATGAGTGTAGCGTGCGTACCGTTACTCTGTTTCCTACGTTCCACCTATGCATTTGCATTGATTTTGCATGAAGCATACATATTTTGCACGGTCATGCATGTATAAACAACTTACCATGAGGTTCTGTACAGAATTGTCAATAACTTAACTATTGCACTAGAAACATGACTAGCTTAGGATCGCCATTTTAAATACTACAAATGAATCATGCATCATCTTGTTCGTGCATTGCACCTTGGTTGTTTGTTTATTGTTGCTGTTTCTTTTTGGGTAGACACGAGTGTTGAACCTAAGTACGAGGATCTAGGGGAGTATAACTACGAGGACCGAGCTCTTTGTCCCTCGGAAGAACCAATAGGCAAGATGATCGTACCCGGATCCCGACACTATTTTTGGTTTGCTAGATGTCTCGCTCTTATCGTTACACTTGCGCTACCTACCACTTGAATGCCAGTCTCCTACATTTCCATGATAGCCTCTAACCCCCCCACCTAACAAACCTTGTTTCGCTAAGTTACCGTTGCTCGGCCGCTCTTATAGCGTTCTTAGATGCAGGTGCAGGTTGTTTGCATGTGATAACATGGATATCTAGAGATATCATAATATTTACTGCTATTTAATTTAATGCACATATATATCTTGGTGAGGTGGAAGGATTGGCCTTTTGCTCGGTGTTTTGTTCCACTTTTACCGCCATAGTACTTGTTACCGGTGTTATGTTTCCATACTTTGCGCTCCTAACTTGCTCGGGATTGTTATGGGGACCCCCTTGATTAATCGTTTGAGATTAAATCTTGTCTGGGAAGACCCAACATTGGTACTATTTGCTTAACAATTTAATAAAGATGCATAGGGCTTAGCTACCCAGTGGATAATTAATCAACAACCCGGGCCAGTGCTCCCCATGCGTGTTGGTCCAAAACGGGCTACCCGTAGGGCCGCCTCGAGGAAACTTGAGGATTGGTTTTCCCCGTAGCTAGTCCCATCTGGTAGTGCCCTGAGACAGAGATACGTGCGGCTCCTATTGGGATCTGGCCTGCCGGGCGGTCTTGCTGGACTTGTTTCACCTTTCTCGAATGTCCCTAATCAGGAACTCTGATCTTCTTCGGGCTATCTCGAGGTGTTGTGTTTTCTTTGTAATTGCCTAGGATGATAAGGAGATCCATGGTCGAGGTTATTTCCGTGGAGTGTGGTTAATTTGTGATGGATTAGTTGGAGCACCCCTGCAGGGTTAAATCTTTCGGAAAGCGATGCCCGCGGTTATGTGGCAACTTTCATATTATGTTTAACACCCGGTTATAGTTAATTTGAAGTAAACTCTACAAAAATACACCAACTGTGTGCGTAACCGTGATCATCTCTGCTCGTGAACATGAACTGAGAGAGAACATGGTGGGGTTGTGTTTCACGTAAGAAGGTGATCAGGATCACTTAGTGATCATGGTAGTTCTTGATCGTCTTCCATAGTCCACCATATTTACATTCATGTTCTCGTAATATAACCACCAAATAAATGCTTAGTACATCCAGCAAACTCAACACTTACCCCTTCCAAACCCATAAGCTTACATAGTTTCGGTACCTGAGTTACATGATTGTTAAGTCCCTATGGCTCACATATTACAACAATACAGGTGCAGGTGTTTATGACTACGTGCCAGATGATGTGACCAAGCTCTAGTGGGACTACGATGAAGAGTGTGGCAGGATGTATGTCACGTACCTTGATGAGTAGAGAGGCCATGGTCGTGATCTTTGCGATTGCAAGGCAGCTTTTCATTGCTTCTTTTATTCGTTTTGATTTTGTACGTAGACGGACCCTGTCTTCTATATGATGTTTGAATAATTGTGTGAACTTGTAATTTATCTTGTGGCGAGTGTAAGACAACTCATATACTCATATCATCAAACACGTATGCAATGTTTAATGCATTTGCGAAATGACGAGATGCACCTCTATCCCTGTTGAGGCCCCCGTTCCTAAATAAGGATAGGCGCGCATCTTGGGTGTTTCAAGTTGGTATTCAGATCCATACGACCATAGGAGCCCTTTGCTTGATCGAACATGGCCGAGTCGAGTCTAGTAAAACTATTTTGAGTCTAGTTATATCGGAGAGTAGGTTTCTTTTACTCCTCTTCTATACTCTGCTGACGTATTCGACTTAGGAATTTTGATTCTACTCCTCTTCTCGCTCAAAAATATTTTAGGATCACGCGGATATTTTGGAAACTCTATGATGCCAATGTGACGGAGTTCTGTCTTGGTCCCTCCTATCTGACTTGATTTCTTCCTGGGAGTTGAGCTCAAGGGGATTCTTGGCACACTGTTATCATTCAGTTTCCTTAGTATCTCAGGTCGGAGGATGTTCGGAATTGCTTCAATACTTATCATGGCGAGATAAGGCCGGAGTCACCTAGTGTTGGGGAGGCGTCCGGGGTACTGCCATGTTTGGTATCGTTGTGCTTTCGAGGATTCGAGATAGATGGAGTTCTGAAGCATCTGGTTATGTGTTGACGGATGGATACGGTTGGAGTGTAGGGCTTGTTAGTTGTGTGAGATATGTTGCCACCCTGTATCCCCAACACCCGATTGCATAACCAAAGAGTTCAGAAGTTCGTAGGTGGGAATTCAAGTCGTTACCTAGGATCATCTTTCTTCGGATGTATGAGGTCTATACATTTGTTCCGAGCATACCTTAGGTCAATACTTTGTTGTGTATATTCAAGGGGCTTCTAATATCTGATGATGTGATCGCAAACCGAAGAAGGCGTTCTTACTATTTTTTTAGTAGGAAGGCTATTGATGTTATTTTGTCCAATTTCTTTCAAGCCATTTGGGTGAGATTATTGCAATCATCTTTTTGAATGATGTGTTGATATTCTTGTCCATCTCTAGGATGGCTCCACCAACTCACGGGAATCCGGGTTGGGGTTAGGCGTAGTCTGATAGTCCACCACCCCCACCACCGCCTCCTCCTCCAGAAGCTTGGCAAGCTATGATGGCCGCAACCAATGCAAATACTCAGATGTGGCTCAGGCTATTGCAAGAGAGAGATCCGGGACAACAAGGTTTGCAAGGGAATTTCCATAATCAGCCTCAGTTCATGACTCTCAACCAGTCCCTTGCCAACCAGACCAAGTCTTTCACCTGTTGTGAGCAGCCTTTTGATGTAGATGATTGGCTCTGTGACATAAGTAAGAATTTTGAGTGCAGCAATGTCAGATCAGAGCACTACGTCAGGTTCGCGTTGTTTAAGCTCAAGGGTCAGGCAACAGATTGGTGGCAGCAATACAAGGACTCAAGGGGTGATCGTGTTGTCAGCTGGCATGATTTCTGTCGTGGTTTCAGGGCCCATTACATTCCGACGAGCTTTGTCGAGGAGATGCATGAGAAGTTCAGGCACCTGAAGCAGGGAAGCAAGTCTGTCTATCAGTATAACATCGAGTTATAGAATCTCGCCCGCTATGCTAAACAAGATGTTCCTGACGACAAGTCCATGATTTATCAGTTCAGAGGTGGTCTCAAGGATGAGCTTCTGCCGGGTCTGGTGTTCCAAGAGCCTCGTGAGTTTGATCAGTTCTACAACATGGCTTTGAAGGTTGAGGCAACTTAGATCAACTTGGATAACACAAGGAAGCATTCCAGGAATCCTATTATTCTTCTGCCAGCTCTTAGATGGTTCCTAAGCAGCAGAAGTATTGGGTTCCTCCTCCCCCATTTCATCCCCCACAACAGCAGACATAGTTCGGTGGTTGTGGTTCTTCCCACCCACCCAACCCAGATTATCAGCAGAGGCCCCAGGCATCCAAGTCTACTAATGTTCCTCCTACAGGCAACTTCCGTCCGCTCTCAGAGGTTACTTGTCACAAGTGTGGTCAGAAGGGTCACTACCAAAACAAGTGCAACCAGCGTCATCTTCCACCTCCCCCTCTAGTCCGAACTCCAGGCAATGCAATGGTGAAGCATAATCCCAAGTGGGTAAGAGTGAACATGGTGAACGCAGACGGGGCAGAGGATTCTTCTGAAGTGATCATGGTTAATCTCTTGGTTAATTCTATTCTTGCAAACGTTTTTTCTGACACTGGTGCATCGCATTGCTTCATGTCATATCCTTTTGCATCAAAGCATAGTTTTACCACGGAGTTTTTGCCAAATGCATTACAAGTTGTGTCTCCCTCGAAGCGTTTTAGCTCGAAGATGGTGGTTCGGGATGCCTCCATCAAGATGGGAAATTATTCTTTTCTGGCATCTAAAATTATTCTCGGTAATTCCGATATTGATCTCATTCTTGGCATGGATTTTCTGGCTATGAACAAGGCGCATGTTGATTGTCAAGCCACAGAAGTCAAGTTGACTCATCCTTCAGAAGACGTGATCATTTTCGCAGCTCGCGATGACACGATTCGTCTCTTTGCTATTAATGAGAAGGGTGAAATCTCAGCCATTTCTCAGATTCTGGTGGTCTGCGAGTATGAAGATGTCTTTCCAAGAGAATTGCCTGGAATGCCTCCGCACCGGCCAGTTGAGTTTGTGATTTATCTTGAACCTGGAACTGAACCGGTTTGCAAGCGTCCTGATAAGCTTGGCCCCGAAGAGCTGAAAGAGTTGAGGAAGCAGCTAGATGAACAAGAACGTCTGGGACTGATCAGACCAAGTTCTTCTCCATGGGGTTGTGGTGTTTTGTTTGTCAACAAGAAGAATGGCACATACCGACATTGTGTCGATTACCGTCCATTGAATAAAAAGACAATCAGAAACAAGTACCCACTTCCCAACATCAGTGAGTTGTTTGAACAACTGAAAGGTGCCATGTTTTTCTCAAAGCTTGATCTTCGCATGGGCTATCATCAGATTCGCATCCATGAAGAAGATATTCCAAAGACTGCTTTCAAGATGAGTTTTGGCTCTGATGAGTACACCTTCATGTCCTTTGGTCTCGCCAATGCTCCTCCAACCTTCTCCAGGATGATGAACTTCATATTCTCTCCTTTCAAGAATGAGACCGTCTTGGTATATTTGGATGATATTCTCGTGTTCTCAGAGACTGAAGAAGAATGTAGAGCATCTTTGGCTTGTGCTTGACAAGCTAATAGAGCATCGATTCTATGCTAAGTTTTCCAAGTGTGAGTTTTGGCTCAATAAAGTGGTGTACCTTGGGCATGTGATCTCCACCGAGGGCATTAAAGTGCACCCTGAGAAAGTTGAGGCAATCTTGAAGTTGGAGCCTCCTCAAAATGTCAAGCTTCCTCGGGCTTGCAAGTTACCATAGAAGATTTGTGGAGAACTTCTCTCAAATTGCTAAGCCTCTGTCCAATCTCCTCTAGAAGAATGTCAAGTATGCTTGGTATCCTGAGTGTGATGTGGCGTTCAATACGCTCAAAAAAAAACTACCTTCAGCTTCAGTTCTTGTTCCTCTAGAGCAATCAAAGCCTTTCCAAGTGTGCTTTGATGCTTCCCTCCATGGTCTTGGTGGTGTTCTCATGCACGATAAGAAGATTGTTGCTTATACCTCGCGACAGCTGTAGCCTAGCGAGACGAACTACCCCACTCATGATCTTGAGATGACACGAGTTGTGCATGCTCTAATCGCTTGGAGACATTTGTTGTTGAGTAGACCAGTTGAGATGTACACCGATCAAAAGGGCTTGAATTACATTTTCACTCAACCCAATATCAATCTTTGACAGTATCGTTGGGTAGAAATGGTTGAAGACTTCAACCCAAGCATTGATTATACTCCCGGTAAAGCAAATGTCATTGCAGACGCGCTCAGCCAAAAGGCGTACTACAACAGCCTTATCTTGAAGCCTCTTAAACCCGAGCTTTGTGAAGCCTTCTGCAAGATAAATCTTCAAATGATTCCGCAGGGATTTCTTGCAAATCTTCAAGTCACTTTGACTCTGGAAGATCAGGTTCACCAAGCTCAACTTCTTGATGCTATGGTGAAGAAAGTGAAGAAAGGTGTGGTCAAGGGAATTCCGAAGTATAAGTGCTTTCTCATTGATGACAAAGATACCTCGTTATTTGAGGACCGTCTGGTGATTCCAAAAGGTGATCTCAGGAAGGTTATCATCGACGAAGCACACAATTCTCTCCTATCCAATCATCTAGGCAGTTCCAAGATGTATTAGGACCTCAAGCAAACCTTCTGGTGGACTAGCATGAAACGTGAAATTGCTTAGTTCGTTAACGAGTGGGATGTTTGTCGTAGAGTGAAGGTGGAACATCAACGTCCAGCAGGTCTCCATTAGCCTTTGCCTAATCCAGAGAGGAAATTCAATCATGTGGAGATGGATTTCATCACTGGTTTTTGATACGTCTCTGTCGTATCTATAATTTTCGATTGTTTCATGCCAATATTCTACAACTTTCATATACTTTTGGCAACTTTTCATACTATTTTTTGGGACTAACATATTTATCCAGTGCCCAGTGCAAGTTCCTATTTGTGGCATGTTTTTTGTTTCACAGAAAATCCATATCCAACAAAGTCCAAACGCGACAAAAACTGACGGAGATTTTTTTGGAATATATGTGATTTTTGGGAAAAAGAATCAACGCGAGACGAAGCCCGAGGAGGTCACAAGCCTACTAGGCAAGGCCCACACCCTGGTCGCGCCCTGAGGGCTTGTGGCCACCCCTCAGCCCGACCGGAGTTACAGATCTCTGGATATTTAAGAAACGGTGAAAGGCCAAAATCTGGGAGTGCAGAAAACCAAGGAAACAGAGAGAGATCCAATCTAGGAGGGGCTCTCGCCCCTCGTCCACCATGGAGGCCATGGATTAGAGGGTAAACCCTTCTCCCATCTAGGGGAAGTTCAAGGAAGAAGAAGAAGGAGGGGAGCTCTCTCCCCCTCTCTCCTGTAAGCACTGGAACGCCGCCGGGGCCATCATCATGACGACGATATGTACCAATGGTAGGGTCCTAGGCAAGGCCCACATACCCTACCTAAGGACACCACATGGGAGGACTTGAAGATCAAGCATGAACTTCCGAGTGGATCCCTGGAGACGTTCAAAGTCACTCGACAGTAATCCACTCGGAGACTCCTGCTATCACTCGACAGTCGTGTGTCACTCGGAAGACCTTGCTTTCACTCGACACTAAAAGACCAGGAGCCATCATCAAGAGCCCAACGGGCAGACACTGGTTCAATCGTCATTAGTAGCTTTTATTACGTATGTTACCTATAACGGTAGACTTTAAACCCCACGAGCAGGCCCTTAGATGAGGAATAATTATGAGGGGCAGCGAACTCTATATAAGCCGCGCCTCCCCTCCTGCACAAGGGTTCGCAACGATTGTAATCTCAATATTCCACACGACATAAAGCTTCCGAGCACTGAGACGTAGGGCTGTTACCTCCACGAGAGGGGCCTGAACTCATACATCCATGTGTACACCCTCTCCGTAGCTAGGACTCTGCCCTCTCCCTTTGTACCCCTACCATCTACTGTCAGGCTCGTTCCCACGACAGTTGGCGCCCACCGTGGGGCAGGCATCTAAGCGACTTCCGGCGAGGTTGCAATTTTCATCCGTCGACATGTCTTTCAGCAGTGTTTTTGCTCTAGGCCACAAGATCTGTTTTGGAGCGCTCACCTTCATCGCCGACGATTCGGCATGGCTCCAGGAGGTGCCTCTCGATGTCGAGGCGCTCCCAGTCCGCGGGGCCTCGCACTTCCGCGTGAGTCCCTGCGTCGTGTTGCTGCCTCAGCCGTCGACTCCTTACGCGTTGGCCCCTCTTGCTGTTCGCAGTCGCAAGCGGTTCGGCTGCCCATGACTTCAGCGCTGGGTTGAACAGGTAGTGGCGTGCCAAACTTCTCCGCAGATTGCAGCGCTCGAGCCCGTCGAGTCCCTTCACGGCGTGTTCGAGTCGGATTCCAATCTGTCTGACGTGCCTTCCGAGTGCGAAAGCTAGATCCTGGAGCGGAGGTCTTGATGGCGGGCGCTCATCAGAGTTCACCGCCTGGCTTTGGCCATGGAAAAGCGTGAGGCCGGAGGTCTGTCGAAACAGCAGCCACATCGCAATGAGGAGATTCTTCATACTCCCATCGTCGGCGCGACCGCCGTTCGTCTGGAAAAGATCCAAACAGAGATTGACGAGCGCGCTCGCTAGCGCCCGCCACGCCCCAGTCGACGTGATCGACAACTGTTTCCGACTGGATCTCACGACGACATTGGGGTATACCTTTGCACTCGATCTCTTCCTTTGCCACTACGGAGGCAGTCTTCTTCCTCGCCATTGGCGTACCGGGTGACAATTTCCATCATCTTGCCGAAGGTCGACCCGCTTATGCACGTTTCACAGCACGACCATGTAACGCGTATCTCAAGTTGAAAATGCTAGGCCCTAAGGGCGGATCATGGTCACTGGCAATCGATAGCGGGCCGAAGAGTGCCTCCAACAAGGCTCCAAGATTGCCGATCAACAGATGGCCATGGTCGAGTTCGAGGAGTACAAGAAAACCGCTGACCCTGCTGATTTGCTCTGTGCAAAGAAGTCAGCTTCCGAGTCGGCATTTCAGTCGGCAGGGGAAGTGAAGAAGGTGCACATCCACCTGATGGATCCAACTACTGCCCCGACAAGTATCTCAACAACACTCGATAGTAAATAGGAAGCTGAACTCATCTAGTTCCACCGTGAGAACTGGGATATCTTTGCATGGAAGCCTTCTGACATGCCGGGGATTCCTAGGGAGTTGGCTGAGCACCGTATGCGAGTGGATCCGAAAGCCAAGACCGTCAGGGAGCATTTGCGTCGATCAGCGGCGGAGAAGCGCAAGGCTATCGGAGAAGAAATGGCCCGTCTCTTGCAAGCCATGTTCATTCGGGAGATTTACCACTTCAAGTGGCTCTCGAATGTTGTGATGCTACCAAAGAAAGATAAGTCGTTGTGCATGTGCATTGACTTCAAACATCTTAATAAGGTGTGCCCAAAAGACCATTTTCCGCTCCCCCGCATGGATCAAATTGTTGACTCGATAGTGGGGTGCGAGTGTTTATCATTTTTGGATGCTTATTCTGGGTACCATCAGATCCGTCTGTATGGCCCGGACGAAATAAAGACAACCTTCATCACCCCATTCGGGTGCTTTTGTTACATCACCATGCCTTTTGGTCTCAAGAATTCCGGTGCTACTTTTATGAGCATGATTCAGAAATGTTTACTCAACCAGATTCCTTGGAATGTCGAGGCGTACATGGACGATATAGTGGTCAAGTCCCGCAAAGGTTCCGACCTGTTGGCTGATTTGGCCGAGACATTCGCCAATCTTAGGCGATTCGACATAAAGCTGAATCCGGCCAAATGTACCTTCGGTGTCCCTGGCGGCAAGTTGCTCGGTTTTCTCGTTTCCGAGCAAGGAATTGATGTCAATCCCGACAAGATCAGCGCCATCACCCGTATGAAGACTCCCGCGCGAGTCATGATGTTCAGAAGCTCACAGGTTCCTTTGCACCATTGAATCGATTCATTTCTCGTCTTGGTGAGAAGGCTCTGCCCGTATACCAGTTGATGAAGAAGTCCGACATGTTCGACTGGACTCCCGAAGCTGAAGCAACGTTTGTTGAGCTCAAAGCCCTGCTCTCCACCCAGCCGGTGCTTGCTGCTCCTGCCAGCAAAGAGCCCTTGCTCCTGTACATCGCGGCCACAACTCAGGTCATCAGTACAGTGCTGACTGTCGAGCGAGAAGAGGAGGGTAAAACCTATAAAGTCCAGCGGCCAGTTTATTACATCTCGGAAGTATTGTCCCCCTCAAAGCAAAGATATCCACACTATCAGAAGCTGGTGTATGGTATTTACTTGTCAGCAAAGAAGGTGGTACATTATTTCTAGGACCATTCGATTTCAGTCGTCAGTGACGCTCCTCTGTTCGAGATTTTCAATAATTGCGATGCATTAGTTCGAGTGGCTAAATGGGAAATTGAGCTTGGACACTTTGACATCAGGTTCGAGGCCAAGAAAGAAATCAAGTCCCAAGCATTGGTAGATTTCATGGCCGAGTGGACTGAACAGCAACAACCCATCCAAGTTCACTCGGCGCATTGGATAATGTTCTTCAACGGCTCCAAAAGGTTGAATGGGTCCGGTGCTGGTGTTGTCTTGATATCCCCCAGAGGCGACAAGCTCAGCTATGTCTTGCAGATTCACTTTGATTCCTCCAACAATGAGGCAGGGTATGAAGCACTTTTGTATGGGTTGTGCATGGCTATCTCACTCGGCGTCAAGCGCCTGAAGGTTTATGGCGACTTAGATTTTGTGGTGAATCAAGTGATGAAAGAGTGGGATGTTAGGAACCCCGCTATGACCGGATACTGCAATGCAGTCCGGAAGTTCGAGAATAAATTTGAAGGCCTGGAACTTCATCGTGTTCCCCGACTGAAAAATCAAGCGGCCGTTGAGCTGTCCAAGATTGGTTCCACTCGACGGTCTATCCCCAACGGTGTGTTTCTAGAGCACTTGCACACTCCTTCGGTTCAAGAGGATCCCTTCACCGAAGAGCCCCCACCAGCTTTGAGGTCCTCTAACTTGACTAAAGTCGATGTTCCTACTGTGATTGACCTGGTAATGGAGATTTTGGTTATCATTCCCGACTAGACTATGCCATTCATTGCCTATATCCTCAGACAAGAGCTCTCTGAAGATGAAGCAGAGGCTCAACAAATTGTGCCCAGGTCCAAGGCTTTCACTGTGATGGGAGATCAGCTATTCAAAGAGAGTGTGACTGGTGTCACCCGACGCTGCATTTCCCCCGAGGAAGGTTGGATGACTATAGACGAAATTCACTTGGGAACTTGCGTCCACCATGCATCTTCGAGGGAGATTGTCGCTAAAGCATACCGAGCTGGTTTTTACTGGCCACAAGCTAATGAGATGGCTAAGGACATCGTTGATCACTGTGAGGGCTTCCAATTATATGCAAATCTGTCACACATGTCGGCATCTGCTCTGAAGACAATTCCTCTCGCCTGGCCATTTGCGGTTTGGGGACTCGACATGGTTGGTCCCTTCCGACCCGGAAAAGGAGGATTCACCCACCTGTTGGTAGCAGTCGACAAATTCACCAAGTGGATTGAAGCCAAGCCCATCAAGAAGCTGAATTCTCGTATGGCGATCATGTTCATGAGGGAGATCATTATACGATATGGCGTTCCGCACAACATCATCATGGACAACTACACTAATTTTGACTCAGAAGAATTCAGGAGATTCTGTAACTCCCAAGGCACCCGTGTGGATTATGCTTGTGTTGCACATCCTCAAACCAGTGGGCAAGTTGAGCAGGCTAATGGTCTCATTCTACAAGGTATGAAGCCTCGTCTCATGCGCGATTTGGATCATGCTGCCAGGGCATGGGTAACTGAGTTGTCGTCTGTTTTGTGGGGACTGAGGACAACGCCTAATAAGTCGACTGGACGAACTCCTTTCTTCCTTATCTATGGTGCTAAAGCCATGTTGCCGAGTGACTTGGCCCACAATTCTCCTCGAGTGGAGCTATATTCTGAGGCTGAGGCTGAATAGGCCAGATAGGATGGGGTAGATCTTCTGTAGGAGGAGCGAGAGATGGCTCTGATCCAGACCAGTGCCTATCAGCAAGACCTGCGGCGCTTCCATGCAAGGAATGTTAAGAGTCAAGCGTTCCATGAGGGAGATTTGGTGCTCCGGGTGAATCAACACCGACCTCACAAGCATGCTCCTGCATGGGAAGGCCCTTTTGTCGTCACTAAGGTGCTAAACAATGGAGCATATCACCTGTATAATCTCATGAAATAGATAGATGAGCCACCAGCCTGGAACGCAGATCTGCTCCGGTGTTTTTACACTTGAGACAAGAGTTTTCTGATGTAATAAGAAAACTTCATCAATGCAATTCATGTTTCTATGATATATACTTCGTCCATTCCAACCGTGTAGTTACATTCTTGGGGATACTCCGAGTGATGAGCAATCCTCACACTCGGGGACTTAGCTGCGAAACATGTTTCGTCTAAGTTAAAAACCCTGTCGGGTGGATAGAAGTCCATTCACTCGACAGCCTATTTGCGAATCCATCTTCACCTAGGTTCCAAAAAAATATACTCCGAGTGATGAGCAATCCTCACACTCTGGGGCTTAGCTGCGAAACACGTTTCGCCTAAGTTAAAAACCTCGTCGAGTGGATGGTAATCCATTCACTCGACAACTTAGCTACGAATCGACATTCGCCTAAGTTCAAAAATACTCCAGGTAATGAGCAATCCTCATGCTCGGGGACATAGCTGCGAAACATGTTTCATCTAAGTTAAAAACATCGTCGGGTGGATGCTAATCCATTCACTCGACAAATTAGCTATGAATCGACATTGGCCTAAGATCAATAATACTCCGAGCGATGAGTAATCTTCACACTCGGAGGCTTAGTTGCGAAAGCATTTCCCCTAAGTTCAAAAAAAATCAATCGAACAAATGATTGAAAGCCAAAGCACGAGTAAAATCCGAAAGGTAAAACCACCGATAAACGTCTTGTGCAGAAGCAAATGTGCTCAACCCTAAGACCTGACTGAAGTTTTAGGGGATACAGTTCCACTCGGCATACCGAGGCAAATTTAACTATTTTTTCCAAAGACCCAAATTTTTAAGCAGGGGATGGACTGGCAGGCTCGACGAAAGTGTCCAGGTCGATGCCGTCAGTGATTTTGGTAGCTACCTCGATGAAGGTTTCCATGAAGTCCTCGAACTGGAGTTTCTTCGTGTTTACCACCTGGAGCTCCTTCAGCTTCTCCTCCCTCACGTCTCTATAGTGGACCCTGACGAGTGACAACGCCATGTCGGCCCCGCGGCGAGCATCAGATTTTTCCAAGCTTGCACTCGACTGGGAAGTTCGTTCAAGCGAGCCATCATGGAGTTGAGGTCGAGATGAAGAGTGTCCTCAGGCCATTGCTCCTTATCAATTCTTTCCATGGCAGACTTCAGTCGAGTGATGTAGGCCTGGGCACCCTGGAGCCGAAAGTTGAGCCGCAACATGTTCATCACCACCGCATCAGCAACCACTGACTTGGTAGGGTCAAGCATGGGCTCTATATCTTCTGTTTCCTTTTCAAAGTCCTAGCAGAATTCTGTTGAAGAAGGGTGAATAGGAAGAGAATTGGTGAACTGCGACCTTCAAATTTTTTGCAAATGTCAGTCGACAAGAAATACTCACTGTCGAGCAGAAGATACATCTTCCTCGAGAATCGCCCAGATGCTTCTCCAGGCCATTACCCCTCTTGGTTAGTTGCTCGGCCTTCTTGACAAGGCCCGCACGCTCCTGCTTCAGCTTGATGTTCTCATCCTCCAGCTTCTTGGCGACCTCCAGCTTCCGATCTGCATCTTCAGTCTTCTCCTTGGCCACTCGTTGAGCGTCAGCAAGCGCCTTGTCCTTCTCCTCCAGCGCCTTCTTCTTGGAATCTAAAGAAACAACATAGTTGAGTCGTGCTTGGAGTCGACACTTTTCATTGCGTACGTCTGTTCGAGTGAGAGCATTCGGTTCAAAACATGAAGAGTGAAGAGGAGAATGCAGAAAATCAGCAGTAATTACCTCCCAAAGTCTTCATCTAAGCACACGCTCGCTCCAGACCATTGTTGGCGACCGCCGGATCTACCTGCAACCGGTTCCTTTCATCCTCCACGTCCTTGTACTCCGCCCCAAGCTCACAAGCCCTCTGGAATCAACACAAGACAGGAATTAAATTGGCGGGTGACGCTTGGAACAGTTGACTGGGTATCAACGCCGGCGAATGACCATCTTAGAAGAATTCAAGCAGAAAGTCCACTCGACATGTCGAGCAGATCTGGCGCTCCACACGCCATAAACAAATTCAAAAGTTGTCTCTATTAAGACCCCTGCCGATGCAAGCACTCGAAAGTGGTCTCGGGGACTACACCCAGTAGGTGCGCAATGAGCGCCGCCATTGAGACGGTGATCTCTTGATCTGTCGAGTAACTCGTCAAAAAAATATACATTCGCCAAGGTCAGCCCTGTCATGACAGTCGACCCGTCGAATGACGCACATCCCTACTCTATGAACTGCAGTCTATCCTTATGCAGCGTCGTATCATGGTTTGCCAATAATATCCACGAACCTGCAAGGTAGCTACGGAGTGGTGTGATTCAAGACGAAGTGTATCCTGTATACAACAGACTCTAAGACCCCTGCGGATGCAAGCACTTTACAATGGTCTCGGGGACTACACCCAGTGGGTGCGCTAAGAGCGCCCCCACTAAGACGATTAACTCTCGATCCGTCAAGTAACTCGTCAGAAAAAATATACACTCGACAAGGTCAGCCCTGTCACGACACTTGACCCGTCGAATGACGCACTTCCCTACTCTATGAAGTGCAGTCTATCCTTATGCAGCGTCGTATCATGGTTTGCCAATAATATCCATGAACCTGCAAGGTAGCTATGGAGTGGTGTGATTCAAGACGAAGTGTATCCTCTATACAACAGACTCTAAGACCCCTGCCGATGCAAGCACTTGACCGTGGTCTCGGGGACTACATCTAGTGGGTGCGCTAAGAGCGCCCCCACTGAGATGGTT
The DNA here is from genome assembly GCA_022496015.1 of Hordeum marinum. Lineage (NCBI taxonomy): Eukaryota > Viridiplantae > Streptophyta > Magnoliopsida > Poales > Poaceae > Hordeum > Hordeum marinum. The sequence goes on from CM039673.1 coordinate 234,110,580, forward strand.
AACTCTCGATCCGTCAAGTAACTCGTTAGAAAAAATATACACTCGACAAGGTCAGCCATGTCACGACACTCGACCCATCGAATGACGCACCTCCCTACTCTATGAACTGCAGTCTATCCTTATGCAGCGTCATATCATGGTTTGCCAATAATATCCATGAAACCTGCAAGGTAGCTACTGAGTGGTGTGATTCAAGGTGAAGTGTATCCTGTATACAATAGTCTCTAAGGCCCCTGCTGATGCAAGCACTCGACAGCGGTCTCGGGGACTACACCCAGTGGGTGCACTAAGAGCGCCCCCACTGAGTCGGTTAACTCTCGATCCGTCGAGCAACTCGTCGGAAAATACACTTGACATGTCGAGTGACCCTAGTACCAAGCGTACTATCAATCCCAGTCCTACTCGACTACGATACAGTCTATTCGAGTGAAGAAAGTTCAAACATTCTATAGCCACCACCACTGGGTGTACAGCAGCCAAGAGAAGACAGGAATTCAATCGACAATGGACTTACAATCGAACTTACTCGGACATTGGTATGGAGGGCCGCGCTGACGTAAAAAGCCAGTTTGCTGGCCTTGAATGCCTCCTTGGTTCTCAACATAAGCTACTCCACCTGAATCATGGCTTCCCTTACAGCTCCGTTCTGATCTTCCGGGGTGCGATGCAGAGAGAAGGCCGTCATAGGTGTGGTCGGCGTGATTGCTGGGGCAGCTGAAGCAGTCTAAGAGGGTATAGTTGGAGTTGATGTCACAATGGTCGAGACAACTAGAGGAGCATGCGATAGAGGTGCTGCGGGTTCAGCCCTAGGTTGTGTCGAGCCACCTCTCCCCTGGGAAGACTCTGCAGTCGAGCGCTGAAGCGCTAGTGCCGATGATGCCCTCCGGGTACGAGCGCGCGAAGTGTCCAGTTGCTCCTCGTCGTCCTCCACCTGAATGACCTCTGCATTGACAACCGACAGTGTTAACATCTACATGTGTCGAGTCCCATCCGAACGAACGAACAACTTTCTTACATGTATGAGAAGTGGCAGCATCAGTAGTGTCAACATCCATCGCTTCCTCTCCATCCCGATGTGGCGAGGTCACAGATGTAGCAGCTCGGACGGATTGAGTGGCATTCGGTCAGATACAACTCCAGACTTCAGTCGATAGAAAAAATTCGGAGATAAACACTTACGTGGAGACGACAGGTACGGCCACCCTCATACGAGGAAGAGCTTTGCAAGGCTTCGTGATGGCTTGCTTGGGTTGCTTGGCTAGTCTTTCACTCGATTCAACGGTCGAAGGGCGGCTCTGTTTCGGGTTCTTCTCACTAGGTCCCGGAGCCCTGTCCTCAACAGGTGCAAGATCCTGGCGGGCCTTGTTGCGATCTTCGTGCCGGGGAGGCGACTCAACCTCTTCCTCTTCTCCGGAGTCCTCGTATTCGTCCTCGGTGTCGGAAGAACCATCACCATCCACACTGCCACCCTCGCTCACCACGCCAACTTCCACATGGTTCCCATTGGGAACGGGCGAGTGCATGTTCGTCCACTCCTGCATGATTCAAGGGAGTAAGTCAGTTTATCACTCGACAGTACGACATCAGTCGACACCTCACACCTCACCAGATTCTTCGGTGGGTTTTTGGCCGAGTAAGGTTGGATCCTCTTGGCTCCTAGAGGATTGTCGCAAGCTCCAGTGATGCTACGAAGCCACTGCTCGACCGTTTTCTGCGGGACTTCCTCTGGATGCATCCTAGTTGTGTCCTCTGGGCCCGTGTAGTGCCACATGGTGTGGTCTCTGGCTTGGAGTGGCTGAATGCGTCGACCGAGGAACATTTCTAGCAAATCCATTCCTGTCACTCCGCCCCGGATTAGTTGCACCACCGCTTCAACTAAGATACCCACTTGGACATGCTCCTCTTCGGTCACCCTCAGAGATTTGGGAACAGCGGGGCGGTCGGGAGTAAAGGGGGAAGTCCAGTCGACATATTGGGCGATGCTACGTCTTTGTAGTAGAACCAAGTCGACTACGAGCCTCTGACGGACTCAGCAAAAGTCATGGCAGGGAAGGAACTACGGTCTCTTTTCTGAACCCCTAAACCTCCACACAATTGGAGCACATGAGTATTTCCATCGGCAGGGAGAGCTTTCTTCACAGTATGGGATCTGACCGTGAAGAGGTGCTTGAACAACCCCCAATGGGGAGAGCAGCCTAGGAAACATTCGCACAAAGTGACGAATGCACACAGATAGGCGATGGTATTTGGCGAGAGGTGGTGCAGTTGGGCACCGAGAAAGTTCAAAAATCCCCTAAAGAACGAGTGGGGAGGCATGGAAAAACCACTTTCGACATGGGAGAGAAAAAGAATCTGTTCTCAGTCACGTGGCTCCGGCTCGCGCTCCTCCCCAGGCAACCTCCAAGCGCCATATGCCACGAGCCCGTCGGAGACGAGGCCCTCCATGTCCTCACGAGTGACTACATAGGCAAGAAAATCCCCCTGCATCCAACCCGCCGGCGTGGTGAACCGAGCGGTCGAGGACTTCTTGCCCTTAAGCTTCCTCGGCCCCTTCTTCGCCGCTCTAGCTTCTCCGTCGTGTTCGTCATCGTCCATGCGGCGGCTCTCGTTGAGGAAGATCGGAGTGGGGCACTGGGAGCAGAGGAGGCGGAGGAAAAGAGAGAAAGAACTGGCAGAGGTACTGTGTGAACCGCAACACGGAAAGCCTTATACGCTACCAAGTGTCTCACCGACCAGTGGACCCGCGAGGTTACCGCGCATGCCAACTGCTGATGGCGCCCGATACATGGCGATATGACCGGCATGAAAATCGAGGCGTCGTGCCTCCACTTGTGCTGATTGTGGCGTCATCATTACGTGTGCGTGCACGCTTCCCAAATTTTCGTATCCCGGAAAATCCAGGTCTGTCAGACCGACCCATCGCCTCCCAAGATACTGTCAGTTCACTCAGAGCAAAACAAATGCTAAACATCCACTTGGGCACTTTTAAGGCTAACTGGATCCGGGCGAGTGGAGAAGAATTCAATCGACGCAAGTTTCGTTGAAGCTCCGAATATCATTTGGAAGATTTTGCGTGTCGATCCTGAACGAACGCTAATACTCAGAGTTCAATTAATGCAAGTTGCATGGAAATCCCAAATATCATTTGGAAGATTTGATGCACTAACTCAAGGTCTACGTTGATACCTCCTTCCACCACTAAAACAACGATCCATTCGAGGGCTAATGACGAGGATATGTACCAAGTGTAGGGTCCTAGGAAAGGCCCACATACCCTACCTAAGGACACCACATGGGAGGACTTGAAGATCAAGCATGAACTTCCGAGTGGATCCCTGGAGACGTTCAAAGTCACTCGACAGTAATCCACTTGGAGACTCCTATATCACTCGGCAGTCGCGTGTCACTCGGAAGTCCTCGCTTTCACTCGACGCCAAAAGACCAGGAGCCATCATCAAGAGCCCAATGGGCAGACGCTGGTTCAATGGTCATTAGTAGCTTTTATTACGTAAGTTACTTGTAACGACAGACTTTAAACCCCACGAACAGGCCCTTAGATGCGGGATAATTATGAGGGGCAACAAACTCTATATAAGGCGCCCCTCCCCTCCTGCACAAGGGTTCCGACCACTGAGACGTAGGGTTGTTACCTCCACAAGAGGGTCCTGAACTCAAACATCCATGTGTACACCCTCGCCGTAGCTAGGACTTTGCCTTCTCCCTTCGTACCCCTACGATCTACTAATAGGCTCGTTCCCACGACATCTGTCATCTTCACCAACACCTCCATCATCTTCCCCCATCTATCTATAGCGGTCCACTCTCCCACAACCCACTGTACCCTCTACTTGAACATGGTGCTTTATGCTTCATATTATTATCCAATGATGTGTTGCCATCCTATGATGTCTGAGTAGATCCATTTTGTCCTATGGGTTGATTGATGATCATGATTGGTTTGAGTTGCATGTTTTATTATTGGTGTTGTCCTATGGTGCTCTCTGTCTCGCGCAAGCATGAGGGATCCCCGCAGTAGGGTTTGCAATATGTTTATGATTCGCTTATGGTGGGTGGCGTGAGTGACAAAAGCACACACCCGAGTAAGTAGGTTGTTTGCATATGGGAATAAAGAGGACTTGATACCTTATAATGCTATGGTTGGGTTTTACCTTAATGATCTTTAGTAGTTGCGGATGCTTGCTAGAGTTCCAATCATAAGTGCATCTAATACAAGTAGAGAAAGTATGTTAGCTTATGCCTCTCCCACATATAAAATTGCAATAATGATTACCGGTGTAGTTATCCATTACCTAGGGACAATTCTGAAACTCCTACCACCACTTTTCCACACTTGTTAAACTAACTTAGTTGTTTCTTTATCTAAGCATCCCCTAGTTTTTATTTACGTGCTCTTTATTATCTTGCAAACCTATCCTATCACACGTACAAAGTACTACTAGTTTCATACGTGTTCTAGGTAAAACGAACGTTAAGCATGCATAGAGTTGTATCGGTGCTCGATAGAACATGAGGGAATATTTGTTTTACCTTCAGCTCCTCGTTGGGTTCGACACTCTTACTTATCGAGAAAGTCTACAATTGATCACCAACACTTGTGGGTTATCAGTTCTCCTAAGTCCAAGAAGGGCAACGATGCCATCTTTGTGGTTATCGACAAGCTGACAAAAGTTGCCCATTTCCTTCCAATCAAAGAGTCTATCTCGGCATCTCAGCTGGCAGAGCTATGTATGTCAAGGATAGTTTCTTTGCACGGTACTCCTCAGCTCATTTCATCTTACTGTGGAAGCCTCTTCACTTCCATGTTTTGGGAGTCCTTCCAGACTCCTATGGGTACCAAGATCTATTTTAGCACTGCATTCCATCTGCAGACAAGTGGTCAAGTTGAAAGAGTCAGTCAAATCCTAGAAGACATGCTCAGAGCCTGTGTGATTTCTTTCGGCATAAAATGGGAAGACTGCCTTCCATACGCCTAATTTTCATACAACAACAGCTTCCATGCTAGTTTAGACAAGGCCCCTTTCGAGATTCTCTATGGCAGGAAGTGTCATACCCCGCTCAATTGGTCTGAAATCGGTGAGCGCCAAATTCTGGGCGATGACATGATCACTGATGCATAAGAGATGTGTTGTGTCATTCGGGAGAATCTCAAAGCAGCTCAATCCTAAGAGAAGAGTTACTATGATAACAAACAACGGGATGTCTCCTTTCAAATTGATGATTTGGTCTATCTCGGAGTTTCTCCCATGAAGGGCACTTAGCGTTTTGGAATCAAAGGGAAGCTACATCCTCGCTTTGTGGGTCCTTTCAGAGTTGCGGGAAAGTGAGGTGACCTTTCCTATCAACTCAAGCTTCCTCCAAATTTCACAAACGTGCATGGTGTCTTCCATGTCTCTCAGCTCTGGAGGTACTTCAAGTCTCTCGAGCATACCATTGACCTCCAAGACATTGATCTCCGAGAAGACCTACCTTATTGTGAGCATCCAATTGCTATCCTTGAAGAAACTAAGCGTAAGACTCACAAAAGTCAATCAATTTTCTCAAGGTGAAGTGGTCTCATCATTCCGACAAACAAGCTACTTGGGAAAGTGAGGATTTTCTCCGTTCTGAATTTCAAGAGTTCTTTCATTCTTAGATCTCGGGTTGAAATCCTCTTGTAGTGTGGGAGAGTTGTATCAGCCCAAGTGCACCCCTTGCAATTTTGGTCATGTCTCTCATGTGGACCTCCATGTTTTGCCTATGTGGTTTGAATGATTTAATTTTGCTTCATGTCATTCTTGCATCATGGCATCATAAGCATTCATCATCATGTTGTTTTGTGTGCACAAGGCTGTGGTGATGTGTTTTGTGCTGTGGTGTCTGAGAGCTTCATGTTATGTCTTGGTAAAACCCCTCTGTCAGCACTCTCGGAATGGGGGTACCCAGACCTACCTGCCCGTGGCCCAGGGCATGGCCCACCTCAACGACCAAAGGCAGCAAGGTGTGGCCCCACTCACGGCGAGGCCCTCGCGGGGGCCCAGGCCTCGCGAGGAGGAACAACGGCAAGATCCGTGAAGCATGGGCCTCCCCAGGACCCCTCCGGAGCGGCAGAGGTTCCTATGCAAGGCCCAGCCTCAAAAGTCAAGGACGACGCAAGGAAGGACAAGCGGGCGCAAGTGCGCTAGGCGGCGGAGTTTTTCCTTTGGTGCAAAGGGAGCAAGTATGTACGTGGGTTCCCAAAGCACCCCCAAAGGTTTCCATTCCGGTTCAAGAAGACCCCAACCACCCGCCCTACAGGGCAGATGTCATCGCTAAGCCCGTCCCTACGCTGTCGACAACCACTTTGCAGGCAAAGACCGCCTTTGGGCAGGGCGAACACGAAACCTTGTCCCCCTTCAAAATTGGCCGTTGTAGGATCCCATCCCACCATTGTGATAAGGGAAGAGGACCCGAACCACCGCTATATATAGAGGGTAGGCTGCTTCGTAGAGGAGATGCCCTCGACGGATCCAATACAACACTTAGTTACCTTGCGCACTACCACGAGAGAGCCAGCCAAGGACACGCCATGAGCGCCCTCACGAGGCTCAAGCACATTATACTAGTTCATCCACCCAAACCTTCACGAGAGGCAATCCTCCAAAGCAGGAGTAGGGTAATCACGCTTTCCAACGGACCAAACCTAGGTAAATTGTCATGTTCATCTTCTTCCTCATCATCGTGTGTCCATTGAGTAGAGAGATAGGGTGGACGAGGCCACGAGAGATCTTCGCACATGCCCCTGTGTTCGAACCTTAAGGGTTTTGCGGAGCCCGAAATCTAACATTTGGCGTGCCAGGTAGGGGGCGTGTCGGAGTCTCCCTCAAGCCAAGATCCTCTCCCACCTCATCGCTCTGATGTTTGACGCTCGCCAGGTTTGCACCGAGCTCTGGGCCACCCATGTCGCCTAGACGGCTCCGGTGGGCTGCGCCACCGTGTGCAGGCCACCCTCGCTTGTGGCAAACGTCTCCACGGGCCCAGACGCCCACGGGCAACAAGTCTCCTCCCAGACGGTCACCATGCAGCGCGACAGCCACACCGCCACTCCGTCGATCGTCCCGCCCTCCGGTTCGTTTTCTCATGTTCGGCCAGGGCCGGTGCCCGGCCAGTGCGTGCTAGCCATGTCTAACGATCTACTCCACTACAGCCCCACTCCCGACCACTACAACGACAGTCTTCGGTGCATCGCGGAGCTCATCGGCGATGCCTCGGCGCTCCCTACTCGCTTCGATCCCAACCGTCCCTGGCAAATGACGTGGTACAAGACGAGCAGCCTCCGTCGCTGTGACGCGACGCTGACCCCGAGCCTAGGAGAGAGGCGCACCCCCGTTACTGGCCTCACAAACCAAGGGCGAGGCCGGGGGATGAAGTAAGCTGCCAACTGGTTGCCCCGCCACGCGCCGACGCACATGCATTCCTTGCGCTGCCGACCCAACACCGCGGATGGATACCGCTTGAGGCGGCCCCACATGAGCATATGACCAGGCCCCACTCTCGCACGCGGCACCTGTCGAGCCATTGGATTGCCTCTCCGTCGCCCCGGAGCTCTACCCAACTGCGTGGCCTTGAAAGTTCAAGCTTGACTTGCCGCCGCGTTATGATGGCACCAAAGACCCGGCCGAGTTCCTACAGCTCTACTCGCCGAGTATGCAGGCGGCAGGAGGAGACGACAAGGTATGGCGTGCTGGTTCCCCATGGCGCTCTAGGTCGGGGCACTCTCCTAGCTCTTCAACCTCCCGGAGGCATGCATCACCTCCTGGGATGGTATGTGCAAACACTTCATCGCCAACTTCCAAGGCACCCGGGACCGTGCACCCATCGTGAATGACTTGCAGCATATCAAGCAACACGACGGGGAGACACTGAACAAGTTCACACAACGTTTCACGACCACACGCCTCAAGATCCCCAAGGCGTCGGAAGAAGCCATCATTTTGGCCTTGACCGATGGAGTCACTGACCTCAAAAAGAAGGAAGAGCTCGCCATGAATGACGAACTGTGCTCTGCCTTGGAGATGTTCAACCTGGCGGACAAGTGCGCCAAGGCCGAGGAGGGCTGCCTATCGCTCCTCGGGCCTTCGGTGGCGGAGACAGAAGAGAAGAAGACATAGGCCAAGGAAGTGAAGCGCAAGGCCCTGTGGTGCTTGCGGCTGAACCGAAGGCGAAGCGCAGCCGGGGAGAAGAACACCCCCAGGAGTAAGGCTGACATGCATCTTCCATGGCACCAACAACCACGACACCGGCCGAGGCGACTGATGCTTCGCGCGCGGTGGACGTCGCGGGGACAACCAGGAACCGCATCAGGGGTGGCGCGACCATCCTAGGGAGGACCGTTGGCGCGATCAAACTCGGGACCTTCGAGACGCTCCAGGTGTCGTACGAACATCTCACGCCAACCAAGCCCTTCTTGGGGGTCACAGACGGGTCCACCGTACCCATCGGGTAGGTGCGTCTGCCTGTCACCTTAGGCGGGTGCAAGTACTACCCCAGCGAGATCATCGTCTTCGATGTCGCACACATCCACCTTTCGTACAACGCGATCCTTGGGTACTCGGCTCTCGCCAAGTTCATGGCAGTAACACACCTCGTCTACCACGTCCTCAAGATGCCAGGGAGGTGCGGCGTCATCACCATTGGTTGCTATGAGAAGGATGTGTATGTACCCTCGAGCGTGCTTACTACACTTCGGCGGCTGAGCACTCGAACGACGATGAAGACACACTGCCTCGTGAGGACCCACACAAGAAGAAGAAGCAACTCCTCCCCCCAGTGCGTCCTGGATCTTCAGGCTCCGCACTCAGGGGTGGGGCCCTGCCTCCTATCGCATAGGAAACCGTGCTCGGCGCCCCTCTTGGGCCGGGCCCGGGGGCTCCCACCTGGGAAGTCTCTGGCATAGTCAATGAGCCAAGAGAGGCGCTCAAGCACAACCTGAAGGCATGCCCCAACACGCGCCAGCTCGAGTGTAACACCCCAAAAAATTTATTGTCGTTTTTATCAAATTCTTTATTAAATTTTGAGGAGGTTATTTGAATTTTTTTAGAAGACTTTCCTCTCAAATCTTTTGATGACAAACCGCTTATGAAATATTTTCAATCATGGGATTCTAGTCTTGAGGATTTTTCAACATGTGTTGATTCAACACAAATTCTCTTGGAATATTTTGTTATTTCTTTTATTAAAAAGATTCCTATGCAAATTGGATTTATCCTTTGCTATTCCAAAAACATTCCCATGCTTCTCTCATGCCATGCCCCCCATTTCAATTTTCTTCCCAAAAGCTTCTCCCTACTTTGGGTCATGCCAAGCGTGCTATTCTAGCAAGGTTCAACCTATCCTCATTCCTTTTCTATTTATTCTAACCTCAAACCTTTTTCTGTAATTTATTTTGGACCCCTCAAGTTTACAAAGGAAATATCAGATTCCTTTGAGCTTTGGTTCCAAAATAAATTACCCTCGCTACTCCTTGATACCTTCAACCTGGATATATCAAGAGCTGTTGGTCCACAGTTCAAAATTTGGGCTAGATTTGCTATTTTTGATGGATTTCATTCTTTTATTTTTTAATAAATTCTGAGAAAATTCAGGTAGTCTCTGGATGCAACAAGAGACGACCTCACCAAGTTTCAGCTCTAGGGAAATTTCCCACATGCCTAAATCATTTCATCGAACAACTGGCATGCATTGTTCAGTCGGTTTCAGAAGTTTCAGTGTCAATCTTCAAAGATTCAGTGTCATTTCCGACAGTCGCCAGTGCCCTCGTTGACTCGTTGCTCACTGCTCCTCCTTCTCATCTAGTGCGCCACATGGTCGGTTGGCTCCTTCCTCGTGCCGACGGTGAGCTGGGAGGGGAGCATCGTCCCCGTGAGCAATGGCAGCGATGCCCGCTGCAGTCGTCAAGAAGCTCAGCAAGGAGCAGTGTCGTCCAGCATCGCCCACCCTACCTAGATCCTCCGTGTGGCCATCCCCTTCGCTGCGCACATCGCCGAACCATTGCCATTCCGTCAAGCCGTGGAGCGTCGCCCAAGTTATACCAATCTTAAGCCAAAAATGGAGCAGTTAGACCAATCTGAAGCTGCCCCGTTGCCAGAACCGTCCGCCCGATTACCCGCTCGCCATAAGTGCTCACCGGAGTTATCCCGTTCTCGGCAACCGCCTTGGGCCGGCTATAAATAGAGGCCCCGAGCTTCCCATCAACTCATAATCCCTCCTCCTCTCCTCAGAACCCCGCCACACTCATCAGAGGGCCTCAGGAGGGTCTTCTTCCTCGCCTCCGGCCGCCCCGATCCGCTTCGGGCTTCGGCAAATTTCTCTTTGGTGAGTGTGTCCCTGTAGCCCAACTTAGGTAATCACCTCCTAGTCCACCACCTCTTCTAACCCGAGCATCAATTTGGCATCTGCAGCTCTATCCGGTGAGATCCATCATCGCCCAAAGCTGCCACCCGCCGGAGAAGAAGTGGTCGTCGCCGTGGTGCTCTCCGACGCCTCCTTCCTCCACCCACCGTCGCGGAATTGTCCCATGAGTGCAACCATCCCCTTTCCCTCCTCTAGATCACCGTTAATCGTCGCCGGCATTCGCTGTTTACTTCTAGCGGCGGTGTGCCTCTTTTTTAAACCTGATGTGAGGGACCCCCTCGTTAGCCTCTCCTCTCTTCTTGGAACCGTTTTCTAAAAATGCCTTCAAGCAAAGTTCGTCTTCTCTTTAGGATGATGTATTTTTTATCCGAAGCATTTTATTTTTTATCAAATTAACCCTAGATATTTTCTTTTTAAAATAGACTTTAATATTTTCTTCAAGCAAACCTTAATAACTTTTAAACAAAAGATCATTTGGAGTTGATTCTTTTTCTGTCATCTCTATTTTTCTGTCTAGTTTTTATTCATATTTGTTTGAAAAAAATTTGGAACAATTTTTATGCACGCATGGTATTTACGTTAGACTTTGATATTTTATGTGACATAGATACCGAAGAAGGTGACGGTGCCGTCAATTTCACCGATCTAGACTCCGACTACTCTGAACCAGGCAAGCATGTTTGAACCTTTGATATGATGAGTGTTTTCATGTTTGATTGAGTGGCTGTTCTCATGGCATGTTTATATAAGCATTTGTTGAATGTTATATTTCATGCATGGTAAATTGCAATTAAGCTACAAACTTGATGTGATCATGAAATGATGAAACAACCTAGTCATGTGGTGGCATGATAGGTTGTAGGCTGGTATTGTTGGAGCATGCCAGTTCTATAACAAACTGTTTAACTCTAGTCTTGACATAGATCGAGTCTTGTCCCTGTTCTCCTTCTTTTCCTACTGCCACATGTATTCTACAAAGAATACAGCTTAGTAAGATGCAAAGCTCTTTCCATGTACACACCAAATACAGGGTCCGTGATGAGGGTTCCATGGCCCCGGATTAAAGCCCGCCATCCGGTCAGGGGGCATGTGTGTTTCCGGGGGCACCGCTTAGAGCGTGTGATATAAATTTGACCCCATGCTATTCGAGGTATTGGCCTCCCCGTCTTAAAGTTTTCCTTGAACGTTGCCTAAGGTGATACCTAGCATAGGGAGGTGGAATGGGTGTGTACTAGTTAGGTGTGTTTTCTTCTAAAATACCATAGATGGAACTAGTCCTTTGTGACTACTGAACTTCATTCGCGGTGGGTAAAGAGTACAACCTCTGTAGAGTCAAAACTATTCGAATAGCCGTGTCCACAGTCAAGGACATTTGTTGACAGTTCAAGTCTCGGTCTTAGTGTCAGTCTCTAGAGAACTAATATGTTAATTAACGGAAGAAAACTTGGCTGAATATTATTCCTGTGGATGGACTAACCTGTTTACTATTATGTACATAGTATTCCTTGGGATGGTGCTACCTCCCAGATTACTCGTATTTGAACGTTGAAATATAAGCCCTTTATGTGATGTCGCCCAGATGTCCGACTGTGGCATTCCTGTTATTTAATATTTGAAATAAGCCATTTATGTGATGTCGCTCAGACGTTCGACTGTGGCATTCTTGTTGTTTACTTTCATCATAAGCTCTGTATGAGATGTCGCATTAGACGTCCGACTGTGGCACGTACTATTATTTATTTTCCAGTATAAGCCCTTTATATGGTGTCGCCTCGACGCCCAACTGCGGCAAGTTAAATTTATTTTTACCTTTCGAGGCGTCGCTTCAGGCACCCGATCGGCCTTCTCATATTTTATAGAATTTTGGGAGGATTACCGCCCGACTTCCTTTTTACTTACCTTGTTGTGCAAATTTATTACCTGCATGTGTATTACTAATTTTTGCTCATATGCATCATTGCTTGCATTTGTTATATCTTATGTCCAAACTGTCTTGCGTGTACATTCAATGTACTCACCTAGCTTGTTGATTTGGCTAGATATTGATGAAGGAGATCTGATGGATGAAGAGTATGATAGCGAGTCCGACGCCTAGAGGAGTCCCAGTCAGTCCCTTGCGATCCTGGAGTTGATCGCTAGTATTATATTTGCTTCCGCTACCCAAATAAATCATCGAGCTTCACTCCGACGCTTGATGTATTGTAACATATTAGAGTCATGTCAGCCACTCCACTATGACATGTCCACCACCACCTTTTATTACGAGTCAGTAGCTATGCCGCCATACCCATTGTGTTATATCCGCCTTTATGTGTAATATTGGCATGCCTGTATTAAATTGTTGAGCAGCCTCAGCTCAACCCTGTATAATATTAAGTACTATTGGATTTCTGTATCAAGGATTTGTCTACCAGTAAGTAGGATCTTCTATATTGGTCAGATGTAAGGGGCGATTTTTCAATAAATGTTTTATTGAAAAACCGGTCCTGACATCGAGATGGGGTCTCGGCACGAGGGGCACAATTTGCAAGTGTCCGTCCTCAGAGCGATCGAAGAGCTTCAGAGAGCCCAGGCCATGCGAGGCGGGGACTGCCCTGCAACACAAATCGCAAACGCTGTCATCGACATGGTCGATCAGTCGCGCATCTGACAATGCGCTCGCGATCAATAGGGCCGTGGCTCAAGGACCCTTCTGGCCGGCGCGTGCCGATCATGGATGGGTCTACCCGAACACCCATGTCCGCATGCCCTTCGGGTTGGCGAACGCAGGTGTCACCTTCCAGCGCCTTCACCGAGCCATGCTCATCACTTGCCTGGCGACGAGCAGCGAGGAAATGAAGGGGCTCAGACCAAGTGAAGGTTTCGAGACTTGGGAGATGACAGACCCGTGAATGGCGTGCTCGTGGAAATGCTAGATCGACCAATGGCGGTGGCCTCGGCTCTTCACCGGCATGGCCACCAAGTGACTTTTTGTTGACTGTTGCCAGGTAATTTTTTGGTTCACTGTGTCCAAGGGCGCCCACTAGGACACATGATCTTTAGGTGATCAAGGCACGCCCCTGCCTTCGCTTCATTTATGCATATTTCAGTAGTTTCTCGTGCATCTATATGTCCTGACGTTCTACCTTACTTGCATCGCTGGGTGGAAGACCCTCGATTGGGGGCTCTGGCCGTAGTGCATCGCATGGAGTCTCGAGACGCCCCGCGATCTCCCGAGGCAGCAGTCGAGAGGGTGGAATGGGGGCCGCTCGAGCGTCAAGGGGGACTCCTGAGCGTTGAGCCTCACAAGCCTTACTGGTCATAATGCCACTCGACCTCCTGATGTCGTCCTCATTTTCGGTCAGCGTCAGGAGCATCGGGGCCTCTCCCCATGAAGTGCATCCTTGGTTTCCGGTGGTACCTAACGGTGGTGGGGAAATGTGTGAGACCGGGATCTGCAGACATAGATCCAGTTGAACGTCAAAGGGGGCTCCTCACGAGCCTTACTAGTCATAATGCTACTCGGCCTCTTGATGTCGTCTTGGTTTCCGGTCAGCGTCAGGAGAGCTGGGGTCTCGCCCCGTGAAGTGCGTCCTTCGTTTCCGGTCGTACCTAACGGTGGTGGGGAAATGTGGAGGACCGGGACCTGAGGACGTAGAGTGCCAAGACGGATCCCAGACTACCTCACTCAAGAAGACGAAGAAGCACGTGGGGTTTCAAATGGCCTCATCTACGAGAAGATTTAGGCGCAAACCGCCTTAGAGGTAGGGACACTCGCGAGGCCAAAGCATCCTCGCGACCTCCCAGATACACCTCCCAGTCCTACCATGCCGGCCACGTGTACAAACTCTATGGGCTGTAAACACCCGGGGACCCTCGAGGACGTGGAGGGGTCCCTTCCCATGCAATGTGGCAGCCACAGCCCAACGCTGGTGGAGAAGTCAACATAGTCCACCAAGGACTATGCCCATGCATTGTGGAAGCCACAACTCCGTGCTGGCGGTCAACACGGTCCACCAATGACTATGCCCACGCAATGTGGAAGCCCCACGCCCAGTGTGAGGGAATAAACAACTGAGGGCGCCCCCAATGGCTGCACCCAACCTCAGGAAGGTCCCTAGCGTCCCCCCTTTCTCTTTGCGTTCCCCAGGGATGCATGCGTGAGGGTGCTGCATGGGGCTACTACCCGGCCAGGCCTGGTACACGCCGCCTTCCCAAGTCTGCCAAACCTGGTCTTCACGCGCCCATGTCCGGAAAAGCTGGTGAGGAAAGATATGGGAGCCGCTCGTACATCAAGGGGGACTCCTGAGCATCACGACTCAGGAGCCTAACTGGACCCGTAGGACCTCACCCCTTGGACTATCCTTGGTTTCCTGTCGGCTCAACGGCGGTTGAGGTATGTGCAGGCCGGGCCCTGCCGATGCAGAGCCTAGAGCGCTAAACAACCTGCTCAAGAATCCCTAGGAAGGACGTTTGAGCTCGCACGTCAAGGGGGACTCCTAAGCATCGCGACTCAGGAGCCTAAATGGACCCGTAGGCCCTCGCTCCTTGGACTGTCCTTGGTTTCCGGTCGGCCCAATGGTGGTGGACGTATGCGCGCGCCGGGACCTACCAATGCAGAGCTCTAAAGGTGTTCGGAAGTTTCAAGTTATCTCAATCCTCACCATGTTCCCTTCATGAGGGTTGCTAGCATGTCATGGCAAGTCCTAAGCATCGCGACTCAAGAGTCTAACTCGACCCATAGCCCCTCTCCCCTTGGACTGTCCTTGGTTTTCGGTCGACCCAACGGTGGTTGAGGTATGCGTGGGCCAGGCCCTACCAACGTAGAGCACCACAACAAGCAAGAAGGAAACAAGGCGAAGAAAGCAATCTTGCAGTCCAATAGTTATTACAAGCATTAGATGTTCTCACAAATGCAAATGAGTTTAACGCCTCCACAAGGCATGATGTGCATTGCAGGAAAGGAGCAGGAGGAAGGAATCAGGAGGAACTGTCGCCACCATTTGTCCCACCCCCGGGGGACTCATCATCGACATCGCTGGTGTCATCTTCCCCGCTGCCAGCCTCAGTAGCATCCAAAGGCGGAGGAACCATGACGCGGGTGAACCTGTTCACCAGCACCTCCACGGTGCCCTTCACCACTGCCGTGGCTCTAGCGCAGACCTCATGGACAACCGGGAGGATCACAGACTTGAAGTCGAAACCCAGCTCACGAAGATGAAGATGGCTGAAGATGCGTGTCGTGGCTTCAGAAAAGAGGTCACGACACTCTCTGTCCAAGACCCTATCCACCTTGATGACGGCACCCTCTAGCGTCTCAACGAGCTTCGAAGCAAGCGCCGCGAAGCTGTCCTCCGGAGCGGCAAGAGGCTCTGCAAATCCATCACGGCACAGGGTGTGGAGCGACTTGCGAAGCTAGAGCTCGACGACAGGGAAGGCGCTCAGCTCTACGGCCTTTTTCTCCTCGGCCGTGGCAATAGCTGCCCCCTTCGTGTCAAGAAGGATCTCCCTCGAAGCAATCTCCTTCTCCTGCCTGTCTAGGCATGCCCGCTCTGCCTCCTGGTGGGTCGCCACCTGAGAAAGCTTGGCTTCCCAGTGATAGTCTTGGCCTCGCGGGACTCTAGGTCTTTCGTCCACTGACGAAGCTGCCCCGGCCTGACCCCACATCACCATAGTGGCAGCGGCGGCCTAGAGCCGCCCTGAGAGGAGCTCTAGGCGTCCACCCCAAGGCCATCACTGGCACTCCCGAAGACATCACGAACCTGACCCAGAGTAGAGAAGGCCCCGTACAGGAAGTCGTGGACACGCACTGGAGGCGTCAAGGTCTCCCTTGAGGAGTCCCCAGCACAGTCACAGGGGCACCCTCGGGGAAGCGGCCCCACGAAGGAGAGGGGGCTCCTCAGGCCACTCGGCGACTACAGATACGAAAGAATCGGTGGGCAGTAGGCCCTCAGGGGTTGGTCCCCCAGATGTCGGCGTCACCACGCCCCCAAGGACAAGAGTGAGCACCTCAAAAAGCATCGGGGGCTCAGGGGGCTCAGTGATGGTGGCCTGAGGGGTCGCCTCGCAAGCCCTCTCTTCATCAGCAACAGGCGTCGGCGCGTCGGCAAGGGCAAGCGGCGCGCTGCGCGTTGCCTTCGGCTTGACGTCCGCCTTCTTCTTCCTCATCTTCAACACAATGACATCCTTGGTCACCAAAGAAGGGGAGGTCAGCAATGCACGAGCCATAGACATGTGAGTCAAGCCAAGTCGGGTTGCTTACTCCTCGACGTCGACCCACTTCCTCTTCCTTTCCATCCCGGCAACGACGGGGGCTCCCGAGCTCCCCGTGGAGAGGGGGCCGCTGCGTAAAGGGGTAGAGTCTCCGACAGCCGAGGCGGCCGCGGAAGGGATCACCATGTGAGCCAGCGAGTTGCAATTCGAGTAGGTGCGATGCCGTCTCCTTGATCGTACTACCAGCAAAGACACCGAGCGTGATAACCCACAAGTAGAGGGGATCGCAACAGTTTTCGAGGGTAGAGTGTTCAACCCAAATTTATTTATTCGACACAAGGGGAGCCAAAGAATATTCTCGAGTATTAGCAGCTGAGTTGTCAATTCAACCACACCTAAGAGACTTAATATCTGCAGCAAAGTATTCAGTAGAAAAGTAATATGGTAGTAACCGTAATGGTGGCAAATTGATAGTAGCAATTTGTATTGTTTGTAAGAGTAGCAACAAAAAAGTAACTGAGCGAAGATCAATATATGAAAAGCTCGTAGACAACGGATGAGTGATGGATAATTATGTCGGATGGCATTCAGCATGCAACATTTATAACATAGGGCGACACAGAACTAGCTACAATTCATCAATATAATATAGGCATTTATTTCATATATAGTCATACGTGCTTATGGAAAAGAACTTGCATCACATCTTTTGTCCTACCCTCCCGTGGCAGAGGGGTCCTATTGGAAACTAAGGGATATTAACGCCTCCTTTTAATAGAAAACCGGACCAACTCATTAGAACTTTGTGAATACATGAACTCCTCAAACTACGGTAATCACCGGAAAGAATCCCAGTTATTGTCACCCTAGAGGATGCGGATCATAACTCGTAATAGGTGTCTACAACTTGTAAGATAGGATCAAGAACACACATATATTCATGAAAACATAATAGGTTCAAATCAGAAATCATGGCACTTGGGCCCTAGTGACAAGCATTAAGCATAGCAAAGTCATAGCAACATCAATCTCAAAACATAGTAGATACTAGGGATCAAACCCTAACCAAACTAACTCGATTACATGACAAATCTCATCCAACCCATCACCATACAGCAAGCCTATGGTGAGATTACTCACAAACGGTGGGGAACATCATGGAATTGGTGATGAAGGATCGTTGGTGATGAAGGCTTCGATTTCCCCTCTGCGGAGCCCAAAACGGACTCCGGATCTGGTCTCCCGAGGAAGAACAGGCGACGGCGGTGGCTCCGTATCGTGAAACGCAATGATCTCTTCTCTCTGATTTATCCCAACAAATAGGGTTATATGGAGCTAGAGAGGAGGTCGGAGGAGCCACGATGGCCCCACAAGCCTACTCCAGGCGAACAGGGTGGTGGCTGCGCCTTGTAGGCTTGTGGCCTGCAGCTGTCCCCCCTCTGGTTAATTCTTGCGCTAGTATTTTTTATTAATTGAAAATATACTCCGTAAATTTTCAGGACGATCCAAGAAATTTCATTTCTGCACAAAAATAACACCAAGGCAATTATCTGAAAACAACGTCAGTCCGGGTTAGTTCCATTCAAATCATGCAAATTAGAGTCCAAAACAAGGGCAAAAGAGTTTGGAAAATTAGATACGTTGGAGATGTATCAACTCCTGCAAGATTAAACCTTTGCTTGTCCTCAAGAAATTCAGTTGATAAACTCAAGGTGATAAAGAAAAACTTTTACAAACTATGTTTGATCGTGCTGTTGTAAATATGTCTAACTTACGTTCAGATTTTCAGCAAAGATTATAAACTAACCACATTCACAATAACACTTAGGTCTCACATTTACTCCTAGCAATGACTTAATCAACTAGCGAGCAATAATAATAGTCTCGTATGACAACAATTTTATCAAAACAATCATGATTCAATATGACATAATGGTATCTCGCTAGCCCTTTCTGAGACCGCAAAACATAAATGCAGAGTACCTCTGGAGAACAAGGACTAACTAAACATTGTAATTCACGGTGAGAGAGATCCAGTCATGCTCATACTTAATATCAATTGATAGCAAGGCATACAAATGACAATGGTGCTCTCTAACTGGTGCTTTTTTTAAGAGGATGATGACTCAACAATAAAGTAAATAGAAAGACCCTTCGCAGAGGGAAGCATTGATTTGCAGTGGTGCCAGAGCTCAAGCTTTTAAAACAGAGATAGGTAATGATTTTGGAGCGGTATGCTTTCGTTGCTCACATAACGACCAAGAGGTTTTCAATATCTTCCATGCTAGATACATTATAGGCGGTTCCCAAAGAAAATGGTAAAGTTTTTACTCCCCCTTCACCAATTAGTCACACTCCACGGCCGGCTGAATTCACGGATACTATCCATACAAACACAGTCCTTGGGGAGTTTTGTTTAATTATATTTTGCTTTTTATTTCGAGCATGGAACTAGGAATCCCGATTACCAGCCACTTTCTCGTGAATGATAGTGAATTAACACATATCGTGAGAATAACCCACCTAGCATGGAAGATACCGAAAGCCCCCAGTCGCCACATGAGCGATTTGGGCATACAAAATAGAAAGTTTATTTGAAGGTTTAAAGTTTAGCACATGCAAATTTACTTGGGATGCTAGGTAAATACCACATATATGTAGATATGGTGGACTCATACGTAACAACTTTGGGTTTATTGAGATGGATGCACATGCAGTATTCCTGCTTAGTACAAGTGAAGGCTAGCAAAAGACTCGGAGCGACCAACTAGAGAGCGACACAATCATCAACATGCTTTGATATTAACCAACATTGAATGCAAGCATGAGCTGGATATAATTCACTATGAACATAAAAATCGTGGAGGCTATGTTGATTTGTTTCAACTACATGTGTGGACATGTGCCAAGTGAAGCCACTTGAATCATCCAGAGGAGGATACCATTCTATCATACTACATCACAACCATTTTAATGCGCATGTTGGCACTCAAGACGAACCATGATCCACTCTTAGCTAATTAAGCATGACATGAATAACTATAATCTCTAATTTTTATTGCAAACATGTTCAACCCATAATGTATTGAATTTGGAGCGATGAGATAATCATATTTACAAAAGCAAGATAGGTTGAGTTCATACCAACTTTTCTCCATCTCAGTGTTTTCTTCAAATATCGTCATTATTGCGTTTCACTTGCACGACCGAATGATGTGAATAGTAATAAGAGTGCATTTGCATTGGACTAAGATGGAATCTACAAACAAGAAACCAAAGGATAAGACAAGGCAATATGGGCTCTTTGTAAAATAAACAATAGTGCATATGAGACCTACTCAACACGTCATTGTGGTCTTCTCCTTACGACTCAAAGAAAAGAAGGGAAAATTACTTAAACGGGAAAGCTCCCACCAAGCAAAAAGAAGAACAAGAAATCTTTTTGCGTTTTCTCTTTAATGCTACAACTAAGCAACTAGGAAATAAAGCTAGAACTATTTTTTTGTATTTTCCTCAAAGTTTATTAAACACGCAAGAAGAAAGCAAAACAAGAATTAAACTACCATGGATAGTACAATGGAAAAGTATGAACACCAACAACTAAAATAAGTGTGTGAACATGAATGTAATGTCGGTGAGAATGACGTACTCCCCCAAGCTTAGGCTTTTGGCCTAAGTTGGTCTAGGGCCATGGCTGTCTTGGATAATATCCGAAGTCAAAGTTGGGGCTGTGTAGGGCTGTGACGGCTATCGCTTTTACCACCATAGCATGAAGGCGAGCAGTTTCTGCATTTCACTTGTACTCATTTGCCTCCTCTCTGGTTATAAAATATCTCTATTTTTCCTGAAAGTTAAAGAAGGCAGGAGTAGGAAGGCTAACATGGACAACACGTTGACTGTCAAAAATTAGTCGTTACTCGAGGGATTGTTCGTTTCTTTCAAGAAACTGATAGCGCACCAAACCCTCATTATCAAGGAAAGTAGGGGTAACTCAATGTCATTCCCTCTTATGGGTGCCCCAAGATACTTAGCTACATGGGTGGCATAAATTCCACCAAAGAAATCTCCATCTTTAGCATTATGATGTAACCTCCGGGCAATAATAGCCCCGAAGTTATATCGTCTATCTACCATTACCGCACTCTTAATAATACTCAGATGAGGCGCGCGAAGGTGACTATGCTCAATTTTACCATTAATACATCTACCTATGAAGAGAGCAAAATAATGTATAGCCAAAAAGTGAATGCTCCCCAAGGTGGCTTGTGTAATGATTCTAGTTTCTCCCACCGTGATGCTAGCAAGGAAATCATTATATTCATTTTTATGAGGATCGCTACCAATACCCCATTGTGGATTTTTGCATGCATCATTAAAATCTTCTAGGTCTGGTATAGGTCTTATCATAAAGATCAAATAGAATAGAATGAGAACTATGCCCATATGGAAACTCAAACCTCCGCACGAAAGAATCAGTGAGTTGATAATATTTCTTGCATCGATTTGTAATGAAGTCCTCAAGGCCAACATTCCTTATGTACGCACAAAACTCTTCCTTAATTCGAACTTTTCCATGAGTTGATCCGACGGCCATTCACAAGGCAGTACTTGAGCTTCCCTCAGTGGATTAAAATCAGGCTCACGTAACGCGAGTCTTGGGGATTTTTTACTGGAGGAACCCCCTTGGTACATTCTCCTAAACATCTTCCTTTCTCTTAAAAGTTTATGAAATTTTTAGTGCACGAAAATAAAGGTCAACAAAACTCAACAAAACTCATAGTAACTACTCCCTCAAGTGCCTAGAGACTATATCATGCATCAAAACTACTTGGGACCATACAAATTTTACATGCAAGCTCAAGAACAAGGTCACCATAACAGCAAAAATTTGCAATATATAAGGCACTAGAACAAAAACTAATGGGACCATTGGAGGAGTCACATACCGATGAGCAATCCCCTAAAACAGTTTTGCAAATGGAGCTTTGAGCAAGGAGATCGAAAATGGCAGCAAGATGAGCTAGAACACGGGTTTGAGCCATGGTAGGATTTTTTCTGGGGAAGATGAAGTGAATAGGTGCTGGAATAAGTGAAGGGGGCACATGGGACCCACAAGCCTCAAGGGCGCGGCTAGGGGGGTGGCCATGCCCTACAGGCTTGCGGCCCACTGGTGCAACCGCCTGATGCATTCTCAGTGCCAAAAATTCTTAAATATTCCAGAAAAAATCATACAAAAATTTTGGGCATTCTGGGAACTTTTATTTTCAGGTCATTTTTCTATTGCGCGGAAAACTCAGAAAACAGAAAAATAATAGCATTCTTACTTAATTTCATCTAGGTGACCGAAAGTAAAAGTTAGGTGGAGGAAGTTGTGCTTTCTAAATTCGTCCATCTCATGCTTATAAAAAGGAATCCATCAATAAGGTTGATCAAGTCTTATTAACAAACTTATTTCGAATAACATGAAACCGAAGAATTTTCAAATAACACTAAGTTACCTCAATGGAGATATTCATTTCCCCAACAATAAGTATATCATATTTCTTCTTGAAACTAGGAAGAGGGAACTCAAATTCTCCAATAATAATCGTTGGACTTTTTCCAATAGAGTTGATACTATGAACTTGAGGTTGTTTCTTCGGAAAGTCTACAGTATGTTCATTACCATTAATACGAAAACTGGCATTGCCCTTGTTGTAGTCAATAACAGCCCCTGTGGTATTCAAATAGGGTCTACCAGGGATGATTGATATACTGTCGTCCTCGGAAATATCAAGAATAACAAAGTCCGTCAAGATAGTAGCTTATGCAACTACGATAGGTACATCCTCACAAATACCGATAGGTAGAGCAGTTGATTTATCAGCCATTTGCAAAGAGATTTCAGTTGGTGTCAACTTATTAAAATCAACTCTACGGTATAAAGACAAAGGCATAACACTAACACCAGCTCCAAGATCACATAAAGTAGTTTTAACATAATTTCCTTTAATAGAGCATGGTATAGTAGGTACTCCAGGATCTCCTAGTTTCTTAGGTATTCCACCTATAAAAGTATAATTAGCAAGCATGGTGGAAATCTTAGCTTACGGTATCTTCCTTTTATTTGTCACAATATCTTTCATATACTTAGCATAAGTAATATTAGTCTAAGAATTTCAGCAAAGCACTCAAAGTCCTCATCATCCTTTTTCTTGGATGATTTCAGAGGAAAGGGCATGGGTTTCTGAACCCATGGTTCTCTTTCTATACCATATTTCCTAGCAATGAAGTCTCTTTTATCATATCTTTTATTCTTAGGTTGTGGGTTATCAAGATCATCAACGAGTTCAATATCCACATCATTATCATTACTAGGTTGAGCATGATCATGAACATCATTATTAATGTTATCATTAGGCTCATGTTCATCACCAGATTATGTCTCAGCATTAGAAATATAAATATCATTTGGATTCTCAGATGTATCTATAATAGGTTCACTAGCAGCAAGCAAAGTACTATCATCTTCTTTTTCCTACTCTCATTGGAAGGAATAGGTGCATCAGTATTAAGTCTCTGAGAATGTTGCTCAATTCTCTTAGGACGACCCTCAGGATACAAATGTTCCTGGGTCATTCTACCATATCTAGTCACAACTTTAACAGAATGATCATTGTCTTTACTATTCATCTCATCAAGAAAATCATTTTGAGACTTAAGTACTTGTTCTACTTGAGTGGTTACCATGGAAGCATGTTTACTAATAAGCTTAAGATCATTGATAGTCCTACTGAAACAATCACCCAAGCGATCAAGCATATAAGAATTATGTTTCAATTGTCTACTAACATAGGCATTGAAATTTTCTTGCTTCATAATAAAATTATACAATTCATCCAAGCATTGGCTAGCAGACTTATCATAAGGAATATCTCATTCATCAAATATACTGAGAGAATTTACCTCTACTACGTGTGTTCAGTTATCAAGACCGTGTATCTCTTCAATAGGTGGTAGATTCTTAACATCTTCAGCTTTAATACCTTTTTCTTTCATAGATTTCTTTGCCTCTTGCATATCTTCAAGACTTAGGAATAGAATACCTCTTTTCTTCGGAGTTGGATTTGGAGGTGGTTCGGGAATTGTCCAATCATTATCATTGCTCAATATGTTATTCAATAGTAATTCAGCTTGTTCAACAATTTGTTCCCTTAAAACACAACCACCACGACTATCTAGGTAGTCCCTAGAAGCATCGGTCGGTCCATTATAAAAGATATCAAGTATTTCATCTTTCTTGAGTGGATGAACAGGCAAAGCGTTAATTAATTGGATAAGCCTCCCCCAAGCTTGTGGGAGACTCTCTTCTTCAATATGCACAAAGTTAAATATTTTCGGCAAGGCAGATTGTTTCTTATGGGCAGGAACATATTTTTCAGAGAAGTAATAAACCATGTCATGGGGACTACGCACACAACAAGGAGCAAGAGAATTAAACCATTTATTAGCATCACCCTTTAATGAGAAACGAAACAACTTAAGAATATTGTAATAGCGAATTTTTCCTCATGAGTAAATTGGGAGGCTATGTCATTCAGTTTGGTAAGATGTGCAACAACAGTTTCAGATTCATAACCACAGAAAGGATCAGATTCAACCAAAGTAATTAACTCAGGATCGATAGAGAATTCATAATCCTTATCAGTAACAAAGATAGGTGAAGTAGCAAACTTAGGATCATATTCCATTCTATCATTGAGAGAATTTTCCTTCCACTTGTGAAGCAATTTCTTAAGATCATCTCTATCCTGACAAGCAAGAAGGTCCCTAGATACCTCTCCATCCATAACATAATCCTCAAGTATATAAGGAAATTCATATGTAGGAGAGCTAGGTCTAGCAGGTGAATAATAGTGTTCAGTTTCAATAACTTCATCGGATTCAGAAATATTATCAGTTTCAACATTAGCTCTAGTAATTTCTTCATCAAGAAATTCACCCAGTGGCACAGTATCATCAAGAAAAGTATTATCATAAGCATCATGCATAGCAGAAGTAGCATCATCAATTATTTGCAACATATCAGAATTACTAGCTGGTGGTGGTGTCGCAAACTTACTCATAATAGAAGGTGAATCAAGTGCAGAGCTAGATGACAGCTCCTTACCTCCCCTTGTAGTAGAGGGATAGATCTTGATTTTTGCATCTTTCAGATTCTTCATAGTGATCAACAGATATATATCCCAAGTGACTCAGAGAATAAAGCTATGCTCCCCGGCAACTATGCTAGAAAAAGGTCTTGATAACCCACAAGTATAGGGGATTGCAACGGTTTTCGAGGGTACAATATTCAACCCAAATTTATTGATTCGACACAAGGGGAGACAATAAATATTCTTGAGTCTTAGCAGCTGAGTGGTCAATTCAACCACACCTAAAAGACTTAATATCTGCAGCAAAGTATTCAGTAGCAAAGTAATATGGTAGTAACGGTAACGGTGGCAAAGTGATAGTAGCAATTTGTAGTGTTTGTAACAGTAGCAACGGAAAAGTAACTGAGCGAAGATCAATATATGAAAACCACGTAGGCTATGGATTGGTGATGGATAATTATGTCAGATGGCATTCATCATGCAACAGTTACAACATAGGGTGACACAGAACTAGCGTCAATTCATGAATGTAATGTAGGCTTGTATTCCATATATAGTCATACGTGCTTATGGAAAAGAACTTGCATGACATCTTTTTTCCTGCCCTCCCGTGGCAGTGGGGTCCTATTGGAAACTAAGGTATATTAACGCCTCCTTTTATTAGAGAACCGAACAAAAGCATTAGAACTTAGTGAATACGTGAAATCCCCACTGTACGGTAATCACCGGAAAGAATCCCAGTTATTTTCACCCTCGAGGATGCGGATCATAACTCGTAATAGGTGTCTACAACTTGCAAGATAGGATCAAGAACACACATATATTCATGGAAATATATAGGTTCAGATCTGAAATCATCGCACTCGGGCCCTAGTGACAAGCATTAAGCATAGAAAAGTCATAGCAACATCAATCTCAGAACATAGTGGATACTAGGGATCAAACCCTAACCAAACTAACTCGATTAAATGATAAATCTTATCCAAACATCACTGTCTAGCAAGCCTAAAATGAGATTAATCATGAACGGTGGGGAGCATCATGGATTTGGTGATGAAGGATGGTTGGTGATGACGAAGGCATCAATTTTCGCTCTCCGGAGCCCAAAACGGACTCCAGATCTGGTCTCCCGAGGAAGAACGGGGTGACAGTGGCGGCTCCATATCGTGAAACGCGATGAACTCTTCTCTATGACTTTTTATCGACAAATAGGGTTATATAAAGCTGGAGAGGAGGTCGGATGAGCCACGAGGGCCCCACAAGTCTCCTCGGCGCGGCCAGGGGGTGGCCACGCCTAGCAGGCTTGTGGCCTGCAGATGGCCCCCCTCTGGTGAATTCTTGCGCCAGTATTTTTTATTAATTCCAAAAATATTCTCCGTCAATTTTCAGGATGATCCGAGAATTTTATTTCTGCACAAAAATAACACCAAGGCAATTCTACTGAAAACAGCGCCAGTCCGGATTAGTTCCATTCCAATCATGCAAATAAAGTCCAAAACAAGGGCAAAAGAGTTTGGAAAAGTAGATATGTTGGAGACGTATTAGAGTGCCGAAGGAGACTCGGCACCATGCTTCTGGGGGATTGACACGCACGTGGAACGCGTGGCGCGAGGGGCTAGCCCCAGCCCTTAGAGAAATTTGCAGCGTGCGAGGAGCCTGTAGCAGAAACTTCACCAACGTCGTCATCATCTGCAAGCTCGCATAGAAGGGTGCCCTGCGATGGGGAGGATGCCCCCGCCGGGCCGGCGGCGGCGGTCCTCTCTGAGTCTTCCCCGTATGAGGTATCGCCGGAAGACACCACCACCAGACCAGGGACCATAGGTGGGAAAAGCCCTAGCTCATTGAAGACAGGCATCGCGGCAACTAGGTTGGCCCCGTTGTCGCGGATGTATAGCAGATAGCGAGCCTCGGGAAGGTCTCTAGGGTCATCGCTGAGCAAGGTCGCCATGACCCTGCTTAGTTCCTCGGGAGATATGCGTGCGGACCAAAGCCTGAGATTGTCGATGTTGACCTGATAGTCCCACAAGGGCCTAGATTGCGCTTGAAGGGGCGCCAGGCGTTGCACCAAGAACTCCTTCACTATCATTCCACCAGTTAGCTTCTTGGCACTGCTATCGCGGGTGAAGTGTTCCAGGACAAGCTTGGCCTGGGGGTCTGAAAGCTTTGCAGAGCTCCACGCAGAAGTCTTCTCCGGCAACCCCTTCGGCAAATCCAACTAAGGGTTGGTGCCATTGAGATCCATGAGGACCCAGTGGAGCCTGAAGTTCTCCACCTTCTTCCCGGCCTTTATAAGCACTTTGGCGCTCTGGACTGCGACGAAAGAGACACACGCCGATCATTGGGCACTGTCATGCAAGCGCAAGTTGAAGAAATGATCGAATAGAGCTATCGAAGGGCGCACGCCCATGAAGGCCTCACAGTAGAAGGCGAAGTCAGGCGTGAGAAAGATGGAGTTGGGCTGGAGGTGAAGGGCCTAGATTCCATAGTGGTCAAGGATGGCGGTGAAGAACGCAGAGAAGGGCGAAACAAGCCCGGCGAAGATGCTATGGAGGAAGAAGGCGTATACCTCCTTGGACGATGGCCGCTTCGCCGAGGAGCCACCCTAGATCAAGGTTCGCCCTTTATCATTGGACCCATCCGCCATACATGGGAGCACGGGTAGGAGGTCCTCGTCCTTGGCAATGGTAGACCCCGAGAGCGTTGGCGAGACGGGAGCGGAGGCAGAGCCCTGCGCCTCTGGCTTCTACTTGTCGGTGAGAGCCATCAAAGAGCTAGCAGGACCAAAGCAGCAAGGAAGAAGATGGAGCGGTGCTGGATCTGGGGAGGCGCCTACGAGAGTGGGAGACAAGGGAAGAAAGAGCAGGTGCGCAAGAAGGGAAAGCAATAATGGCCAAATGCTGGAAGTCAGGCTCTTGGAAATTCAAGCAGAGGCAAAAAGGGCGAGGGGCACCCGACATCTCCTGCACAACACGTGCCAGGCCTGGCCCATAGGCGTCTGGGAATGGGGGTACCCAGAAATGCTTGCCTGCAGCCCAGGGCATGGCCCGCGTCAGTGACCAAATGCAGCAAGGTGTGGCCCCACTCAAGACAAGGCCCTCGTGGGGGCCCAAGCCTCGCAAGGAGGAACAGCGGCAAGACCCACGAAGGATGGGCCTCCCCAGGACCCCTCCGGAGCGGCGGAGGTTCCAATGCCAGGCCCGGCCGCAGGAGTCAAGGATGATGCAAGGAAGGACAGCGGGCGCTAGTGCACCAAGCGGCACAGTTTCCCCTTTGGTGCAAAGAGAGCAAGTACGTGCGCGGGTTCCCAAAGCACCCCCAAAGGTTTACATGCCAGTGCAAGAAGACCACAACGGCCCGCCCTGCAGGGTGAATGTCATCGCTGAGCCCATCCCTACACTGTCGCCAACCACTTTGTAGGCAAAGATCGCCTTTGGGCAGGGCAAGGACAAACCCCTGCCCCCTTCAAAATTGGCCGTTCTAGGATCACTTCCACACAT
This sequence comes from Hordeum marinum, assembly GCA_022496015.1. Lineage (NCBI taxonomy): Eukaryota > Viridiplantae > Streptophyta > Magnoliopsida > Poales > Poaceae > Hordeum > Hordeum marinum. Next base: position 234,138,793 of record CM039673.1, read on the forward strand.
TGTGGTAAGGGAAGAGTACCTGGGGCACCGCTATATATAGAGGGTAGGCTGCTTCGTAGAGGCGACCCCCCGGACCGATCCAATCCAACACTTAGTTACCTTGCGCACTACCACAAGAGAGCCAGCCAAGGACATGCCTTGAGCCCCCTCACGAGGCTCAAGCACATTGTACTAGTTCATCCACCCAGACCTCCATGAGAGGCAATCCACCAAAGCAGGAGTAGGGTATTACGCTTTGCAGCGGCCTGAATCTGGGTAAACTGTCATGTCCATCTTCTTCCTCGTCATCATGCGAGTTCGTCATTGCGTCCATTGAGTAGAGAGCTAGGTTGGACAAGGCCGCAGGAGATCTTCGCACACGCCCCCTGTGTTCGAACCTTAAGGAACTATGCCCAACTCTCTCTCTCTCTTTTCAAATATTGCAACATGTGGATTTTTTCTTGCTAAATAAATTCTTAATTTTTTTTCCTTACTCCTAGATAATCTGTTTAGAATTGTTGCTTAGTTCTTATCCATGTTTGAAATATTTTGTCTTCTGGATCTTTGCAAACAGATGAAAATATTGTATAAATGTCATTTATTTTGCTTGCTCTACAAATGCTAAAACTATTTTTATTAAATAGGACATAATTTTGTAATTGCCTAACTATTTTGGTTTCCTCAGATTCTCTTTTAATCTTCCCTGGCTTTTAGTTGTGTTCGTTGTTTTATTTAAAAGGGAAAAACCTTTTGTTTTTGGGTAGAGAGAGAGCAACCCAGTTGGGCCTCTCCTGGCCCAGCAACGGCAGCAACAGCAAGCCCAACGTAGCTCTGCAATCCAACCAGCCCCCCAGCATGCTCACTTCTCCTCCTGTGTAGGACACCCCATCCAGGGGAGCCACGTCAACTAGCTCGATGATTTGAAGGCCGACGGCCACACTATTACCCTATATAGCTTGTCCTCGGTGCCCTATGGTATCCCCTCGAACCATTCCTCCCTTCTCCTTCCCTGCCACTGCAGGTTAGCCGCGTCCCAAGCACACACCATCGCCATGTCCTCGGTGCTCCAGCCGAGATCAAGCTTGTGCTTGGTATAGCCATTCGTGCCCGTCTCGGATCTCCCTGTCGCCGGGGTTCGACGTCCCGAGGCACCCTCCATCTCCTGCATCGACGCACATGATGCCAACAACCCTGAAGCTCCGCCTCCGCCATCATCTTCTTCCTTGGGTCCGGATCCGAGATGAGCTGCACTTGGACACTTCCTCGTGACGGCTCCTTCCTCGTTCCAGCCACACCTACATGTTCATTTGACACTAGGTGAGCTTGTACTCCTCTTTGCCCTTTCATGCGGCCTCTTGCATCGTGTAGACGTCGTAGTGGTCATGCCCTCCTCGCGCTCCCCATGCTTCGGCAAGGATGAATATATTTTTTGTGTATGCGTTCTGTGATGTTCATGTGTTGCACCCATAGTAGCAAGCCCCTCCATTGCGGTTGCTCCATGTGCATGCCTCGGACGAGTAGCAGCTCGTCGGCAAGCCGCACGTGCTCTTCTTTACTTCCTTGCTCGCGAGCTGCTTCCTGCTCGCGTCCGACATGGCCAAGCTCCTCACGCCCTGCCTTGCCTCGCTTCCCTCTACGACTAGCCCTGGGAACGGATCCCCCATAGAATCTCGTAGCCCCGCCGGTGGTCAAATTCTCCTGCGGTCGCCAGAGTGCATGCCGGCGTAGACGTCTCGTTCTCTTCCTCAAGGTGGAAGACGCCCCGCGCCTTTGTCTGTTTAAGAGGAGGAGAACCCCTCTCTCATATCAAGCAGAGCATTGTAGCTCAGTGGTAGCCCTGTCTCTGTCTCACCTGGTAGACCCAAGTTCGAATCCCTACACCCCATGTTTTACCCTGTTTTCTTATTTATTCCCGCACATGCTTCCACATACATGTTCCTTGGCACCCCTGTTATATCACACAACCTAGTCGTAGCGTAGTGGTAGCAAGCCAGGGCAGAGACCGAGAGTTCTAGGGTTCGATCACCCTTACCCCCCTTTTCTTTATTCGGCTGGATGAGTGTGTGTGCGTGTGTCTGTTGGATCTGGTGTGGCTGCGGCCGGATCCCGTGTACGTGCATGTATGTGCCTGTGTGCCCGCGTGTGTGCGTGTGTAGGTGGATCCCGTGTGGCGAGGTGGATCCGCGTGTGCCTGTGCGTGTGTGGTGTGGTGTGGCCCTATGTTTGTTTTGTGTGTGTATGGCAAGTGGGCCCTGGCCCACCTGCCATGCTCATAGGGTGGCCTGGTGAGACTGAACCGGGGGACGCCCCTCCTGGACATAAGCATTTTTGGCAGTGGCCCAAATAGGAAAGTTTTGACTTATAAGTCATGTAGGTTTTGTGTATTTTCTTTCGAGCTAGATTGTGCGTGTTTTTCCTCTGCAAACATATGAGTGTGATATATGGATTTGGGGTAGAAAAATCACAAGAATTGCAAAATGACATTTTGTTCCAATATGTCATTTTGTCTTTTTTATAAGAATAAATCCATGCATGCTATGATAATTGTGTCAACATGTAAGTGGTAGGGTTTCGTGAGTATTATGCCATGGTATTTTCTTTTGACACGATATGCTTGTATGTAAGTGGGTTTCTTGCTCCGAAGTAGCTAATAAAATGTTGTTGTTTTCAACATGCTAAATATTTCTAGGTCTGAGAATCTGTAATTATTTTTATGCCATGTTGAGTGGATGCTACCAAGTGTTCTGTTGAGTTTTAATTCAAGCTCAGTGCTAATGTTTTGTAGTATATGTTGTCCTCTACCACCCTGTTAATTTTCATGCCATGAGTTAGTCTCTAGAATTACTATTTTCTACTATCAATTTGCTATCAGCTTATCTCAGATTCCAGAAAAACTGTGATTTTCATGAAGTCCCTAGAATCTATTTCATTATGCCATCTTGTGAACTTCATGCTTAGTGATCTACGCTTCCTTTCAAGTTTGTGTAGTTCGATGATTTGATAAGCATGTTATGTAGTTTTTGTACATATCTTGATTGTGGTTGGAAACATTATGTAGCTCTAGATATTGACTGTGGAAGTTGCTATCCTGCTGTTTTGGACAGGGTGTGTGTAGTTTTGTGTTGTGGCTTGTGGGAGATATGCTCCATTGTTTTTCTTGATCTGTGGTTCTATTGTAGTTATTTTTTTCATTTCCTAACTAGTGGCTACCTTGGAATACCAAGGAATAGCCCATGGCCTTCCTTGTCTTATATTTTGTCTTCGTACCCTGCCGTGAGCGTAGCGTGAGAACCGTTAGTCCGTTCCTATGTTCCACATATGCATTTGCATCGATTTTGCATGAAGCATTCATATTTCAAATGATCATGCATGTTTAAAAAACTTAGCATGAGGTTCTGTACCGAATTGTAAATAACTTCACTATTGCACGAGACACATGACTAGCTTATGATTGCCATGTTAAATTATTCAAATGAATCATGCATCATCTTGTGCATTGCACCTTGGTTGTTTGTTTATTTTTTCTGTTTCTCTTTGGGTACACGCGAGTGTTGAACCTGAGTACGAGGATCCAGGAGAGTACAACTATGAGGACCCAGCTCTCTGTCCCTCTGAAGAACAAACATGCAAGATGATCGTACCCGGATCCCAACACTATTTTTGCTTTGCTAGATGTCTCGCTCTTATCGTTACACTTGTGTTACCTACCACTCGAATGTTAGCCTCCTACATTGCCATGATAGCCTCTAACCCCCCACTACCTAGCAAACCTTGTTTGGCCAAGCTACCACTGCTCGGCCCCTCTTATAGCATTCTTAGACGCAGGTGCAGGTTGTTTCCATGTGATAACATGGATATCTGGAGATATCACAATATTTACTGATATTTAATTTAATGCACATATATATATCTTGATGAGGTGGAAGGCTTGGGCTTTTGCTCGGTGTTTTGTTCCACTTTTATCGCCATAGTACTTGTTACCGGTGTTATGTTTCCATACTTTTACACTCCTAGCATGCTCGGGGTTGTCATGGGGACCCCCTTGGTTATTCATTTGAGATTAAAGCTTGTCTGGTAAGACCTAACATTGATACTATTTGAGAAACAACATAATAAAAATGCATAGGGCGTAGCTACCCCGTGGGTAATTAATCAACAACCCGGGCCAGTGCTCCCCATGAGTGTTGGTCGAAAATGGGCTGCCTGCGGGGCCGCCTCGAGGAAACATGAGGATTGATTTTCCTCGTAGCTAGTCCCCTCTGGTAGTGCCCTGAGACAGAGATACATGCAGCTGCCTAGGATGACCACAAGATCCATGGTCGAGGTTATTCCTGCGGAGTGTGGTTAATTTGTGATGGATTAATTGGAGCACCCCTACAGGGTTAAATATTTCGAAAAGTCATGCCCGCGGTTATGTGGCAACTTGGATATTTTGTTTAACACCCGGTTATAGTCAACTTGAAGTAAACTCTAAAAAATACACCAACTGTGTGCGTAACCATGATCGTCTTTGCTTGTGAACATGAACCGAGAGAGAACACGGTGGGCTTATGTTTGACGTAAGCGATCCTGAACAGCTACGTACGTCAAACATAACCCCACCATGTTCTCTCTCGGATAAGGACTCACGAGAAGAGACAGTCATGGTTAAACACACAGTTGGTGTATTTTATTTGAGTTTACTTCAAGTATGCTATGATCGGGTGTTAAACAAAGTATCCAAGTTAGCCACATAACCGCGGGCATGGATTTCCGAAAGATTTAACCCTGCAGGGGTGCTCCAACTCATCCATCACAATATGCAATGGAAATAACCTCGACCACGGATATCGTGATCTTCCTAGGCAATTTCACAGGAAATTCGCCACCTCGAGATAGCCCGAATAAAAATTGGAATTCCTCACTCAAGATGTTCGAGAAAGGTAAAACAAATCTAGCAAGGCCGCTCGACGTGTCGACGAACCCGATAGGAGCCACGTATCTTGTTCTCAGGACACGACCGAATGGGACTAGCTATGAGGAAAACCAATCCCCAAGTTTCCACGAGGTGGCCTTGTAGGCGGCCCGCTTTGGACCAACACTCATGAGGAGCACTCGCCCGGGTTGTTGATTAAGATCCTCAGGTTAATTACTCCCTATGCATGTTTATTAGTTATTAGGCAAATGTAGTACCAATGTTGGGCCTTGCCAAACAAGCTTTATCCTAAAATGAAAATCAAGGCGGTCCCCATAACAACCCCGAGCATGTTAGGAGCACTCAATTATGGAACATAACACCGGTACACAAGTAACTAGTGGCGGCAAAAGTGGAACAAAACACCAAGCAAAAGGCCAATCCTTCCACCTTTTACGAATTTTACATGTGCATTAAGTTAAATAGCAATAATATTTTGATATCAAAAAGAATGTCCATGATGACACATGGAAGAAATCGCACCTGCAGCTAGAAACGCTATAAGAAGGGTTGAGCAAGCGGTAACATAGCCAAACAAAGGTTTGCTGGGATGTGGAGGTGTTAGAGGCTTATCATGGCAATGTTGGGAGGCTTAAAAAACAAGTGGTAGGTAGCGAGACATAACTATAAAAGAGGGACAACTATCATAGCAATGATAGTAGTGGTATCCAGGGAAATGTGTCATCTTGCTTGACAACCCGCTTGGAAGAAGAACGAGTCCATGAAGAAGACGGGCCAACGTAGTCGAACGAATCCTCACACTCCGAACTATTTCGTAATTCTGTTGAGAAGGATCAATCCGGAACAAACAATCAACACATGATACAACACAACATGATGCACAAATGATGCATGTCCGGTTTAAATATACAAGGCATGGCAAATCACATCAAACAGCTACTACACATTAAAGTGAAGCTCAATATGCAATGAGTTGCATATTACCGAAACTCCACATTCAATTATTTAGTTCACTCTCATTTGTGTACTCATCAATATTAAATGTTTTTAATCATGGCAAGGGGTCAAACATAAACAATTACAACATCTAGGCATATTAAATGAGGCCGGAAGCAACATATAGTATTTCCAAAAAACCTCATATGCATATTATGAATTTGGTCCAGATCCATACTAAACATGTTTTATATTTTTTAAACATGGTAATAAAGTGTGGCATGAGTTGTACACATTTTTTGGTCAAGGTACATATATAAAACATGTGCATCGGAGCTACGGTTTAAAAGTTATTAAATAATTCATTTTGACATGGCATTTACGCAAATTACATGGAAGCAGAAAGTTAAACATTTCAAACATACGTGAGATTTGGCTATTGTGAATCTACAGGAAATTCTAGTCATCTTACATATATAAAGTTTTCACATACGATGCACATGTGAAAAGTTATTACATGTATGTATTAGGTTTTTTATGTAATTTTATAATTCCTGGATAATTAGCAAAATTCACAGGATTGGAAAAAACGTTCATGAGCCGAATCTGGACATTGCACTGGGCGCAGGACAACAAAACGTCGCTTATGCGTCGAATAGTTGGGTTTGGCTGGGCTGGGCTCACCTAGAAGCCATGGGTCGGTCAGTGTGGAGGTTGGGCCGGCTAGAGGAGGGGTGACGGCTGGGCCTGGCGGGAGGAGGCCAGGCCCATGGGTGGCACTGAGGGTGCGGTCAACATGAGCGAGGCACTAGCATCCCCTCACTCCCGAGCGGGACGAGGCCAGCGGCAATGACGGCGGGACTCGACCCGGCTAAACCCTAAATTTCTTCAAGGGAGGGTGAGACCAATAAAAGTCTTGTTGAAACTCCATGTCTTTGAGTTTTTCAGTAGTCTTGAAGTGCAAGAGGATGGCACAGGCGTGATCTAAGATTCATGCACATAGTAGTGGTTCTTCCTCACTGAATTATGTGTCACAGTCATGTTTTGAAGAATTGAACGAAACTGACGCTTGAGACACTTGTGATTGCTATCAACTTTTTGAGGAAGACTTATCAGAAGTTTGCGATCAGTCATCACACGAGGGAAAGAGGCTTAAGGATTTTGATCTGTGGCCTTGGCAACCGAGCGTGTGTAGCATAGTAGTCATTAGTGGATTAAGATGCAGCCTTGCAAAAATGGCAATCCAATGGACAAGTGCCTTCTTCAATAACACCTTTGTCCTTCCAATCAACTAAGGAAATTGTCCTTTTGATGACTACAATCGGAGGCAGAAAACTGAATTGATTTTTAAAATCAGCCTTTATTGGATTGAGGACCTTGTTCTCATGAAACTCTTGATCCAAGGAGCATAAGGCTTCAAGCCAAAAGGAGATTGTTGGGACCCCGATCCTAAGTCATATGAATCCAGACTGTAACAAATCACATCACTTTGCGGCCTCACGCACGGTAAGGTCCACGACTGCAGCCTTACCTTAGTTGCGACCGTTTGCGTCTTTTGGCTCACGTATGTGAACATGTCACTGGCAATCAAACGATAGAGAACCCAGTCCGACATGACTAGTCGTAGAATCCAAGTGGCACATCCGTACGGAAACAGACATATGTAACCCAGCAATGCAGGTGTCAGCCTCAAGCGTGTGTAGATGAGTCATAGCAAGCTACAAGGACTCCATTATGCCATGAGACACAAATGCCATCACTCCACGTAGATGAGTCGTAGCAGGCTACAGGGACTCCATTACACTACGAGACATTTCCCTAAAGGGACAGACACAACAACAAAGAAGGATACATGCCGGTCAATCAATGTGTCCGGAGCCGTAGCAAGCTACCAAGGCTCGGTGGAAGCACAAAGAGGCAGTTTCCCGTAAAGATTACTAATAAAGGCACACGACTAGGTGTCTGATCCCATACATACCATTGCACGTCACACATACACATGACATGCCCGATATGCATAGATACAACTATGGCATCACAACATAACTATACAAAAACACAACTTTTATTTAAGAGGCTCAGATGAGCCTTGGATAATATGTTCTTACAGGTAGGGGTCACATGACCCGACACTCAAGTCATACAAACAAGTTCATACAAACCAAGCGGAAACATAAAGTTGTCTGAGTACAAACAGATGAAAAGGTAAAAGGCACATGGCCTGACTATCTATAGCCCGCCACAAGGCATAAGGTCATAGCTAGGACACCAGCTATTCGGCACGGTCGACATCTAGGAAGAACCCACCTGATGGGTCCTGGCTCTCATCTGCAACATTTATTAGGCAAACGTGAGTACAAACGTACTCATCAAGTTTTTAAAACAGACCTAGTCTATTCATGCTCATGTATCAAAAGGGGGAGTGGTGGAGTTTATGCAGGAATGCCAGCTTTGACTCATGGCTAACCTACACTACACAATTTTAACTCTTTGTTTAAATTTTAGATATTGCACACGAGTCCACTAATTCCATGACAATACACCACCATGGATTCACTTCCCTCTCTTGGGAGAGTGCCATCCATGGTACTCACACTTGTCTTGATATTTTTATGAGTAAACATTTGATTATCTATGAACATCATAAGTTATCCAAGTAGTCCATATCCGAGGACGCGGCTATTCAAATAGTTTCGTACCCTGGAGGGGTGTACTTCTTCACACATGCTCTCGCCACTTGTCGTTGTTTCCACATAAAACCATGCACCTCAACAATCTTCAAGCGGAATTCCAACGAGGGAGTCGGCCACGACCGTCAATCACATGAGACTGAACCCGCATGGAAGTCTGACCGAAGTTTCCGTTACGGCCCCCAACGATGTGCGCAGGGGTCCCAAGCCCACCATTCGGGTGACCCTTGGTACACCGTGCCACTTCCTACTGCGTCGTAACCCACCCCTAGGATCAGCGCTACGCACGGCGTCTAGCATACTATAAACACAAGAAACTACTTGCAACTCCTGGACCAAGGACTAGGCGATTGATAACTTGAGAGGGTCAATTAAGTATCCCAACGTGTGGTAGTAACTAGTCTTGGATCACGAACACAGAACTTAGTTCCTAAGAATGGTCCCTGTGAGACAACCCGCTATGTACTCCTACATATCCTCTCATCGCTACCTTTACCAAATCGGGTTCATCATAAGCTTATCACATCGGAACATTATGGTTTCACTCCAGTTCATCACCCAGATGAAACAGACCTGACACAACTCTAAGCATAGCAAGCATAGCAGGCAAAGTAAGCTAAGAACATCATGGCACAAGCATGTACCAGGTATGCTAGGTTGCAAGGTTTAGCTATTTACTATGACAATGACAGGTCATGCAGAAGAATAGGTTCATCTACCGTGTATGATAGACATGTGAACGGTTGTCGTAATGTAATAAACAAGAGCAATAGTGAGAGAGTGGGATGTTATGGGAATGATCAAGGGGGGTTGCTTGCCTTGCTGGGTAGCGGGAAGGTTCTCTCCTTTGTTGGAATACTCGGGGGTATCCTCAGAAGCAGGGCCTACCGCAATGTAGATAAGTAGCATTCAATACACGCAAGTGCAACAATATGCTGCATGATCATGACATGGTAGCATGTATGGATGAGCTAATGCAACTAGTGTCCAAGCTAATTTGAAGTGCATTTGACAATAGGTTCAAAATCATTCTTCATTTCAAAATCCATAAGCTAACCTATTAATAAATGTCAAGGTTCATCTACATATGTTGCTCTAACATGCATGATGATAGCACCATTGGATTCATTGGATTTTTCTCATAAATTCTCATATATAAATTACTTTCATCTGATTTACAGATTGATTTATATGAATTTTTAAAGTTTTAAACAATTTCTAGAATTATTTTAAAACTGGAAAATGAAATATGACGTCAGCCTGATGTCACTATGATGTGAGCTGGTCGGCTAATCGGGCCAAGTCAATCCTGACCAGTGGGACCCACTAGTCAGTGACCCAGTCACTATCAGGGTTAACTAATTAGCTAATTAGTAATTAGATTAGGTTAGGGCCCACTGTTCAGTGAGCCATTAACTTAATTAAGTTATTTAATATTTTTTAAACTAATTCTACCTAGAAAGGGGGTGGGGCCCACTTGCCAGTTGACCTAGGGTCAAACCCCGTGGTCAGCGCCGGTAGACTCGCCGGTGTTGCGCTGCCGGCGACGTTAGGGACGGCGGAGGGGGTCAAGATTCCTCCTCCGGTGACCAAACGGACGGCGGAGGGCACCAAACTACTCTGCTTGCTCGCGCGCGTCGAACCCGACACTTCCCAGGGGCTGGGATGGCCGGAATCGGCGCCGACGTAGAGCACGGCAGCTGCCGGAGGTCGGACGAGCACAGGCTCGTCGAACCAGGGCGCGACACGGCTGGAACTTGGCACCTACAAGCACTACGCAGCCTCACGAGTTCGATGGTGGCCTCCAATGGACCAACTGGTCACCGGAGTATCACGGGTGATGAGCTCATGCGGTGGGTCATTCGGGAGCCGGCACAATCGGGGCCTACAGAGGGAGAAAAGGCCGGGGAAGAGGGGGGAAAGAGCGGGAAGCTCACTGCGGGGTCGAAGCCGTCGAAAGCTTGCTCGGGGAGGGCTGGGAGATGATGATTCAATGATGGCGAAGATCGGGTCCGAGGAGGAAGACGAGCTCGGGGACGACACTTCGGGGCTCCTAGCGATGCGAGACTCGACAAGAAGGGAGAAGGCGATGAGGCAGAGCGATTGGAGGGCTCAAAAGCGAGGGGGAGCGGCTAGAACTACAGCAGCGAGCTAACGGCACCATCGGCCATGGCGGAGCAGAGGAGGAAGAGAGTAGAAGGGGCATATGCGAGGGGAAGAGAGGGATGGGGACACAACATCGTCCTCTTCCTCTCGCGAGCACTACAGGGGGACGCAGGCACGCAGAGAGGTGTGTGGCAGCTCCAGCGTGCGCGCGCAGCGAGCAAAGGCACGTCCTCCAGGCCGCCAGGAGGACGACGATGGAGCTGGGCCAGCTGAGCTGGCCCAGGTTCATCTTCCCTTTGCTTTCTATTTTATTTTCTTCTTTATATTAATTTCTGATATTTTTTTAATTTAGATTTGGGCCAAATGCTATCATAAAATATCCCCAAATATTTTATAGGAATAAGTTTGAATATTTCAAACTCCTAAAAAAAGTTTTAGGATATTTTGAAACATAAAATAATGATAATGCCTTATTTGGCATTTTCATAGGCTTTGTTATTTATTTTTAAATTGCTATATTTGTTCAAATATTTAAAATGGCCCATGTTATAATCATGTCCATATTTATCGGACCTAGGGAACATTTTGTAAGGGCATTTTGAATTTGTTGAGTTTTCACAACTTTGAATTAATTTGATTCAAATATGAGCTTGGGGTTTCTTTTAGTCGCCACTTCATGTTGATGCAAAATTTTAACATGATGCACACACATACTATCCTATGACATCTAGCTAGGGATGTGACAACTCACCCCCACTGAAAAGAATCTCGTCCTGAGATTTTGAAGTCGCCGGGAAGAGCGCGGGGTACTCTAGTCGAAGGCGATCTTCTCTTTCCCATGTGGCCTCCTTTTCAGAATGGTGTGACCATTGAACCTTGAGAAACTTGATGTTCCATCGCCGACTGGTACGCTCAGCTTGATCAAGAATACGAACAGTGTATTCTCGATATGTAAGGTTATCTTGGAGATCAAGCACTTCGTGGTCTACCTCACGGACAGGGTCCGAGAAGCAACGCCTGAGTTGCGAGACGTGGAAGACATCATGAACCTTGGAAAGATGCGGCGGAAGTTCCAATTGGTAGGCAACCTCCCCTCGTTTAGCAAGAATGCGAAAAGGTCCAATGTAACGAGGAGCCAACTTGCCCTTGATACCAAATCGATGGGTACCCTTCAGAGGCATAACTCAAAGGTAAGCCTTCTCGTCAACTTCATAGGTCACAACCTTATGACGGCGATCATATTCGCTCTTTTGACGAGATTGGGTTGTTTTCAACTTCTCACGAATAATGCGAACTTGCTCCTCTGCATCCTAGATCATATCCGGGCCAAAGAGTTGCCTCTCTCTGGTTTCTGACATGTTAAGAGGTGTTCGGCACCTTCGTCCATAGAGAACTTCAAAAGGGGCTTTTCCCAAGCTTGATTGATAACTATTGTTATATGCAAATTCGGCAAATGGAAGACATTTCTCCCAATTCATACCAAAGGATATAACACAACCTTGGAGCATGTCTTCAAGGATTTGATTGACTCGCTCAACTTGACCACTTGATTGCAGGTGGAAAGCAGTGCTAAAGGATAGATGAGTACCCATAGCATTTTGAAAACTTTCCCATAATCGGGAAGTAAAGATACTTCCACGGTCTAAGTTAATCTCCAAAGGAACGCCATGAAGAGAAACTATTCAAGAAACATATAACTCCGCTAGATGGCTAGCAGTTATACTCTCCCGAACAAGAAGAAAGTGAGCCACTTTGGAAAGGCGGTCAATGACCACAAAGATAGAATTATTCCCTCTCTTGGTCCTGGGAAATCCGGTAATGAAATCCATACCGACCTTATCCCATTTCTATTCGAGAATAGCTAAAGGTTGAAGGGTTCTAGCAGGCCTTTAATGTTCTGCTTTCACGCGACGACAAGCGTCACAATTAGCAACGAACTGGGCAATTTCTCTCTTCATCCTAGTCCACCAGAACCTCTGGCGTAGGTCCTGATACATCTTGGTACTACCCGGATGAATTCTGAGAGGAGAATCATGAGCCTCCCTGAGGATCAACTGTCTTAAGCATGTGTTCTTGGGAACCACCAACCGGTTCTGGAAGAGCACAACACCCTCATCGTCCCTAGATAAATCTTTAGCCTTTCCGCTCGCAATATTCTCCTTGATCCGGGATATACCCTTATCATATTTTTGGACAGCTACTATTTGATCCTTAAGATTAGGTTTCGCCCCCAAGTTGGATAGGAATCCTCGACGAACAATGTGGAGGTTTAACTTCCGAAATTCCTCATGGAGAAGTGGTTGACCTTATTGTAACATCAGGTCGTTACAATAAGACTTACGACTTAGTGCATCATCCATGACATTGGCTTTCCCCGGGGTGTAAGTTATCCCTAAGTCGTAGTCTGTAATCAATTGAACCCACCATCTTTGCGTGAGATTCAAATCCGTCTGGGTGAAAATATATGTCAGACTTTGGTGATCAGTGTAAATTTTGCAACGATTACCCAAAAGGTAATGTCACCAGGTTTTCAGTGCATGGACTACAACTGCAAGCTTAAGATCATGTGTTGGATAATTATCCTCATGTGGAAGCAACTGTCGAGATGCGTATGAAATCACATGACGATCTTGCATGAGAATGCAACCTAATCCTTGTCGCGAGGCGTCGCAATAGATAACAAAGTCCTTAGAGAAGTCTAGTGGCACCAGAACGGGAGCAAAGGTCAGTCGTCTTTTCAACTCCTGAAAACTGTGCTCGCATTGTGGAGTTCACTCAAACTTCTTATCTTTCTTGAGGAGTTCAGTCAGAGGTTTCGCAACCTTGGAGAAATCCTCAACAAAGTGGTGACAATAGCTCGCTAAGCCAAGGAAACTCTGAACTTGCTTAACGTATTCATGTTGAGTCCAATCAAGGACGGCCTAAACTCTCTCGGAATGGACAGCAATACCTTTACCAGAGATCACGTGGCCTAGATAGGTCACTTCTGGCAACCAAAATTCACAAATGGAGAATTTGGCATACATACGGTGCTCTCGAAGTTTCATCAATACCAGCCTTAGATGCTCGGCATGTTCCTGTTCATTCTTTGAGTAGATGAGTATGTCATCAAGGTAAACCACTACGAATTTATCCAAATACTCCATGAAGATCGAATTCATCAAGCGAGAGAAGGTGGCTAGAGCATTGGTTAAACCGAAGGACATGACGGTGTACTCGTATTGGCCATAACGAGTAACAAAAGCTATTTTTGGAATGTCCCTGTTTCTAATTTTGATTTGATAGTATCCCAACCTCAAATCCATTTTTGCAAAAGATAGAGGATCTAGAGATTTATCATACAAATCGTTCATCCTGGGGAGCGGATACTTGATCTTAATGGTGACTAGATTCACTGGCTAATAATCCACAACCATCCGATCCGATCCATCCTTCTTCTTGACGAAGAGAACGGGACAAGCCCAAGGAGAAGAACCAGGACGGATGGAACCCTTCTTCAAAGCCTCATCGAGTTGAATTTTAAGTTCGGCTAGTTCTGAGGGTGCCATCTTATAGGGTCTTCTGGCTATTGGGACAGTCCCTGGTATGAGCTCTATTACAAACTCAACATCTTTGACAGGTGGAGTTCCTGGCAGTTCTTCTGGAAAGACATCCGGAAAATCACGGACTATCGGAATATCTTCTAATTCTGGAAGAGGGCTAGAATTGAGGGAATAGAGTTGGCGCTTGGTTGTTCGAGTGGAGACATTAACTATCTCACCCGATGGATGTGTAAGTTGAACATTCCTAGTATGAGTATCAATCTTAGCATAGTGGGCTTTCATCCAGTCCATGCCTAAGATGATATTGATGTCCGAAGACTTGAGGGCTACCATAGATGCTAAGAAGACTAGCCTATCCACCAGAATCTCATTATCATGGCTCACTCTAGAAGTTTGCCACTTTCAACCAGGAGTCTGAACTACTAAAGGAGTAGGCATATCACAAAAAGACATGTTATGCAACTATGCATAACTTTTTGAGATGAAGGAATGAGATGCCCCAGTATCAAATAGAACAGATGTTGGCTGACTATTGACAAGGAGCATACCTAGGATAACATCAGGATCCTCAGAGGCTTCCTTAGTAGAGACATAATCCACTCGTCCACGAGCAGGAGCTGGCTTCACATAGATGGCTTTTCCCGGCTTCCCACGTCCAGCGGGCTTAGCATTGTTCTGAGGACACTAATGGGAGTAGTGTCCTTGTTCCCCACATTTCTAACAAACCACGGTGGCACGGGGAGCAACATTGGTAGGCGGACCTCCAAATGGCCTGGCTGGAGGGTTGGGCTGAGTTGGGCGAGGCGCCTGGAAGGATGGCCTTGCGGTGTATCTTGGCGGTAGAGTTGCATTGGGCACCCACCCCCGGCGTTTGTTGGAGCCCGAGCCAGATGTGGGGCTGAAGTCACGGTTGTGCTTCCTTGTGGCCTCATAGTCGGTCTATCCAGTTTCGGCATTGGTAACCTTGTTGAAGAGAGCCTTGAAGGTTGTGCACTCATGCAGGCGCAGATCTCGACGGAGCTCAGGGTTAAGTCCCTTGCGGAACCTAGCATGTTTCTTGGCATTAGTTGAAACTTCCTCGAGAGCATAGCGAGCAAGATTACCGAACTCATGGCTATAGACATCCATGGACAGTCTGCCCTGGGTGAAAGCACAAAATCCCTCTCTCTTGCGATCCATCAGCCCTTCCGGGATGTGATGGGTACGAAATGCTAAACTGAATTCTTCCCAAGTTAATGCGGGGCCTGCGGGACGTATGGCTTCATAATTTTCCCACCACAGATTGGCGGGTCCTTCCAGAAAGTAGGTAGCAAAGGTCACCTTGTTGGCCAGTCATTCGCATCGAGTGGGTCGACCGAATGATGATACTTAGGTGGACACAACTTGACGAAATCACCGAGTGATACGCCATCATTGTGATCATTGCGGGGAGCACGTGTTGTGTTCTGCTCAATTCGTTCTAGCAACCTGTTGGTCTCTCTCTTGTCCCTTTCAGCTTCAAGCATCACTTCTGCCAAAGAAGGCGCATGTGGCAGGTCCTCTTACCTTGGATGGCTACCCTGGCCCTACTCGGGGGCAGGCACGGGTTTATTCCTAGTGGCCACCATCCTAGGGAAAACAAACCCACAGCTTAAACATAGAGGACAACAACTCTAAGACATGAAATAAGGAATGTACTACACAACATGGCATCCAGGGTAACACCCAAACAACATGGTAATAACAACTGCCATATGAACACCATGATTCATACACACCATGACAAAGTTCAGTACAAGCCCAAGCTGAATACAAACTACAGAGAGATGACACAACTCATCGGAGGCATTACAAGCTTCATATACATTATCTATCTACACCTCCGGAACTCAACTCTCAACCTCAGTCATATCCCACAAGACACGCAGGACTATGGTGATACGACTATTACCATACAAGAACTAACATCCATGTATTCAAGCATCGCTATAGAATACCTCATACAGGTTACCCCCGTGACCTGGGATCTGAACCTGAGGATCTGGAAACACTCTAGAATGTGATCCCTGGAAACCGTAAGTACACGGATGTGGCCTTGGTCCCTTTGTTGGCGGCAACCGTGGTCCTCGAAGAGGGGTGATGCCTCCAACATCGGGCCAGTCTATGTGTGCTGGCAAATGAGTCTGCGATGGGGCCAGCATCTCCAAATCTCCATAGCTTGTCTGAACGACAGGTGCCAATTGCGTCAGGGCTGTCCAAAGGTGTGCACAGGTGGCATAAAGCTCCATGCGAAGGGCACGTGCATCACGATCCCTGTTCTCCAACATCTGAGCAGTTACCTACAGCCTGGGATCACAGTAGGCTACGCTAAGATAACCATCCTCTCCTCCCATAGAAGCAGGAACATAACAGAACTCCATGTTCTGAAGCAGACCATGGTGAAACCTCATGATAGTCAGCATGGTGTAGGCGGCCTCCTGAACTGCCATATCAATGGTGACACCTAATGCGTAAGTCAAGTGAAGCGGCTCTGCAGCTCTAGGATATGAAGGATATATCTTAACAGTACAGAGGTACTCACTCTGGTTGAAATATCGATGTTGTTCCTCCACTGTGTACTCTGGATAGCCACGGTAGCCAGCCTCCATCATAACTCTAACCAACACGGCCATGTGACCCGGTACATCAATGCACCTGGTCAGACAGACCACCTGACGGGAAGGACGAGGGGGCATCTGAAATAGAGAATGATGCAAAGACATTAGAGACTCTAGCAGAAATTGGACAGCATAACGACTATAATTGCTCAAAAAGGATTTTGAGACAACTGCAAAAGATTGGAAAACCATAACCACTCAACTTTCTAGACTCAAATCTCTTCCCCATCTGCTTGTCACACCAACAATACTCTAGTACCGACATACACTTGCAAACAAGCTAGCTAGTGGTGCATGGTTAGTAACTCGTCATCCTAAGAAATAGATGAGAAGCATGGTTCTTATCCCCGTAGAAAATATGAGAAAGACTCAACATAGGATATCTTGGGAAGAGGAGTAAATAGAGCCTTACGTTCCCTTCCATAATCAATTCCCCTACTTTTCTATAGTGTTTCGAGACTCAACTTCAACCGGTTTGGCTTGGTAGTCCTAGAGTCAGTCAGGCTCTGATACCAACACTGTCGGGACCCCGATCCTAAGTCATATGAATCCATACTGTAACATATCACATCACTTTACGGCCTCAGGCACGGTAAGCTCCACGGCTGCAGCCTTACCTTAGCCGGGACCGTTTGCGTCTTTTTGCACACGTATGTGAACATGTCGCTGGCAATCAAACAACAGAGAACCCGGGCCTACATTACTAGTCATAGAACCCAAGTGGCACATCCATACAAAAATAGGCATACGTAACCCAGCAATGCAGGTGTCGGCCTCAAGCGTGTGTAGACGAGTCATAGCAAGCTACAAGGACTCTGTTACGCCGTGAGACATAAATGCCATCACTGCACGTAGACGAGTCGTAGCAGGATACAGGGACTCCATTACACTATGAGACATTTCCCCGATGGGACAAACACAGTAGCAAAGAAGGATACATGCTAGTTAATCAATGTGTCCGGAGCAGTAGCAAGCTACCAAGGCTTGGTGGAAGCACAAAGAGGCAGTTTCCCGTAAAGAGTACTACTAAAGGCACACGACTAGGTGTCGGTTCCCATACATAGCATTGAACGTCACACGTACGCACGACATGCCCAATATGCATAGATACAACTGTGGCATCACAACATAACTATAAAACAACACAACTTTTATTAAGAGGCTCAGACGAGCCTTGGATTATATGTTGTTATAGGTAGGGGTCACATGACCCGACATTCAAGTCATACAAACAAGTTCATACAAACCAAGAGGAAGCATAAAGTTGTCTGAGTACAGACAAATGAAATGGTAAAAGGCACATGGCCTAACTATCTACAGCCCGCCATAGGGCATAGGGTCGTAGATGGGACACCAGCTATTCAGCATCATCGACATCTAGAAAGAACCCACCTGATGGGTCCTGGGTCTCATCTGCAACATTTATTAGGCAAACGTGAGTACAAACATACTCAGCAAGTCTTTAAAACAGACCTAGTCTATTCATGCTCATGTATCAACATGGGGAGTGGTGGAGTTTATGGAGCAATGCCTGCTTTGACTCATGGCTAACCTACACTACACAATTTAACTCTTTGTTTAAATTTTAGATATTCCACACGAGTCCACTAACTCCATGACTATACACCACCATGGATTCACTTCCCTCTCCTGGGAGAGTGCCATCCACGGTACTCGCACTTGTCTTGATATTTTTATGAGTATCCATTTGATTATCTATGAATAGCATAAGTTATCCAAGTAGTCCATATACAAGGACGCGGCTATTCGAATAGTTTCATACCCTACAGGGTGTACTTCTTCACACACGCTCTCGCCACTTATCGATGTGTGCTCATAAAACCATGCACCTCGGCAACCTTCAAGCGGAAGCCCAACGAGGGAGTTGGCCACGACTGTCAATCACATAAGACCTCTAGTCCAGGCTATCGCCTATTTGAGACTGAACCTGCAGGGATGTCCGGCCGAAGTTTCCGTTATGGCCGCCAACGATGCGCGTAGAGTTCCCAAGCCCACCATTCGGGTGACCCTTGGTACATCGTGCCACTGTCTACCGCGTCGTAACCCACCCCAAGGGTCAGCGCTATGCACGGCCTCCAGCATACGATAAATACCAGAAACTACTTGCAACTCCTGGACCAAGGACTAAGCGATTGATAAGTCGAGAGGGTCAATTAAGTATCCCAACGTGTGGTAGTAACTTGTCTTGGATCACAAACACGGAACTCAGTTCCTAAGAATGGTCCCAATGAGACAACCCGCTATGTACTCCTACATAGCCTCTCATCGCTACCTTTACCAAATCGGGTTCATCATAAGCTTATCACATCGAAACATCATGGTTTCACTCCAGTTCATCACCCAGATGAAACAGACCTGACACAACTCTAAGCATAACAAGCATAGCAGGCAAAGTAAGCT
This sequence comes from Hordeum marinum, assembly GCA_022496015.1. Classification (NCBI taxonomy): domain Eukaryota; kingdom Viridiplantae; phylum Streptophyta; class Magnoliopsida; order Poales; family Poaceae; genus Hordeum; species Hordeum marinum. Next base: position 234,158,018 of record CM039673.1, read on the forward strand.
AAGCACATCATGGCACAAGCATCTACCAGGTATGCTAGGTTGCAATATTTAGCTATCTACTGTGACAATGACAGGTCATGCAGAAGAATAGGTTCGTCTACCGTGTATTACAGACATGTGAACGGTTGTCCTAATGGAATAAACAAGAGCAGGAGTGAGACAGTGGGATGTTATCGGAATGATCAAGGGGCATTGCTTGCCTTGCTGAGTAGCGTGAAGGTTCTCTCCTTCGTTGGAATACTCGGGGGTATCCTTAGAAGCAGGGCCTACCGCAATGCATATAAATAACATTCAATACACGCAAGTGCAACAATATGATGCATGATCATGACATATTAGCATGTATGGATGAGCTAATGCAACTAGTGTCCAAGTTAATTTGAAGTGAGTTTGAAACTAGGTTCAAAATCATTCTTCATTTCAAATTCCATAAGCTAACCTATTAATAAATGGCAAGATTCATCTACATAGGTTGGTCTAACATTCATGATAATAGAACCATTGGATTCATTGGATTTTTCTGATAAATTTTCATATATAAATTATTTTCATCTGATTTACAGATTAGTTTATGTGAATTTTAAAGTTTTAAACAATTTTTGGAATTATTTAAAACTGGAAAATGAAATATGACGTCAGCCTGACGTCACTACGACGTCAGCTGGTCAGCTGACCGGGCCAGGTCAAACCTGACCAGTGGGCCCCACTGGTCAGTGACCTAGTCACTATTAGGGTTAACTAATTAGCTAATTACTAATTAGATTAGGTTGGGACCCACTGGTCAGTGGGCCATTAACTTAATTAAGTTAGTTTAATTATTTTTTAAAACTAATTCTAATTAGAAAGGGTGCGGGCTCCACTTGCTAGTTAACGTGGGGTCAAACCCCGTGGTCAACACCGGTTGACATGCCGGCGTTGAGCCGCCGCCGACGTCAGCGATTACGGAGGGGGTCGAGATTCGTCCTCCGACGACCAAACGGACGGCGGAGGGCACCAAATTACTCTGCTTGCTCGCGCGCGTCGAGCCCGACACTTCCTAGGGGCTAGGATGGCCGGAATCGGCGTCGGCGATGAGCAAGGCGGCTGCCGAAACTCAGACGAGCACGGGCCCATCGAACTAGGGCACGACACGGTCGAAACTTGGCACCTACAAGGACTACGCAGCCTCATGAGTTCGATGGTGGTCTCCAATGCACCAACTGGTCACCGGAGCATCGCCAGCGATGAGCTCGTGCTACAGGTCATTAGCGAGCCTGCACAATCAGGGCCTATATAGGGATAAAAGGCCCGGGAAGAGAGAGGAAAGAGCCGAAAGCTCACTGTGGGTTCAAAGCCGTCGAAAGCTTGTTCGAGGAGGGCTCGGAGAAGACGATTCAACGACGGCGAAGATCGGGTCCGAGGAGGAAGACGAGCTCGGGGACAACACTTCAGGGCTCCTGGTGATGCGAGACTCGGCTAGAAGGGAGAAGGCGATGAGGCAGAGCGATTGGAGGGCTCAGAAGCGAGGGGGAGCAGCTAGAACTACGGCGGTGAGCTAACGACACTGTCGGCCATGGCGGAGCAGAGGGGGCGAATGCAAGGGGAAGAGAGGGATGGGGACGCAACATCGTCCTCATCCTCTCGCCAGCACGGCAGGGGGGATGCAGGCACGCAAAGAGTGCGTGACAGCTCCGGTGTGCGCACACAGCGAGCACACGCGCGTCCTCCTGACCGCCAGGAGGACGACGATGGAGCTGGGCCAACTGGGCCGACCCAGGTTCATCTTCCCTTTTCTTTCTATTTTATTTTCTTCTTTATGTTAATTTCTGATATATTTTTAATTTATATTTGGTCCAAATGCTATCATAAAATATCCCCAAATATTTTATAGGATTAAGTTTTAATATTTCAAACTCCTACAAAAAGTTTGAGGATATTTTAAAACATAAAATAATGATAATGCTTTATTTAGCATTTTTAGAGGCTTTTCTATTTATTTTTAAATTGCTATAATTGTTCAAATATTTAAAATGGCCCCTGTTATAATCATGTCCATATTTATCAGACATAGGGAACATTTTGTAAGGGCATTTTGAATTTGTTGAGTTTTCACAACTTTGAATTAATAATATTCAAATATGAGCTTGGGGTTTCTTTTAGTCCCCATTTCATGTTGATGCAAAATTGTAACGTGATGCACACACATACTATCCTATGACATCTAGATAGGGATGTGACAGAGATAAAGCCACATTTGTGTCACATCCCTAGTTAGCATTGCTTTCGTTAGCATGTGTGTGTGCATCATGTTTTGATTTTGCATCAATATGAAATGGGCATCAACAGAAACCCTAGCACCTCACCCGAATTAAACAAATTTAAAGGTTGTGAAAAAACAACAAATCCAAAATACCCATCAAAAATGCCACCCAAGTTTGATAAATATTGACATCAATATACAAGGGAGCATGTTAATTTTCAGAACATATATGTCATTTAAAAAATAAAAAATAAAGCTACTAAAAAGGCCAAATAAAGGATTATAAATATGTTAGCCATTCAAAAATGTTTAAACTTGTTGTGGAGGTTTGAAATATTCAAACTATGCTCTCCAAAATATTTCAACAATTTTGTGCTAGGATTTGAGGCCAAACAAAAATAAAACAAAAAATAGAAAACATAAGCAGAAATGAAAAAAAGAAAAAGATTATCTTACTGCAACCTATTATGATCATTCTCATGAGGACCCTAGGCTTTAGGTGACCGCTCAGATGTTGGAGAACAGGGATCGTGATGCACGTGCTCTTCGCATGGAGCTTTATGCTACACGTGCACATCTTTGGACAGCCGTGACACAGCTAGCACTTGTCGTGTAGACAAGCTATGGAGATTTGGAGATCTTGAACCCATTGCGGACTCATATGCCAGCTTGCGTAGACTAGCCCGATATTGGAGGCGTCTCCCCTGTTCGAGGACTGTTGCTGCCACCACCCATGTGACCTAGGCCACATCCGTGTCCATACATTTTCTAGGGATCGCAGACCAGGGTGTTCCCAGATCGTCAAGTTCAGCTCCCGGGTCACGGGATTAACCTATGAGTTGTTCTACGGTGATGCTTAGTGCGTGTATGTTAGTACTAGTATTGTAGTAGTCGTATTGCCACAATCCCGCGTGTCTTGTGGGATATTACTGAGGTGTGAGTTGAGTTCCGGAGGTGTAGATAGATAATGTATAGGAAGCTTGTAATGCCTCCGATGAGTTGTATCATCTTTCAGTAGTTTGTACTTCAGCTTTGGCTTGTACTGAACTATTCTATGTTGTGTATGAATCATCTTGATCATATGGCAATTTGTTTATCACCATGTTGCTTGGGTGTTTACCCATGCATGCCATGTTGTCTAGTACATTCTCATCTCATGTCTTAGAGTTGATGTATTCCCTGTCTAAGCTGTGGGTTTGTTTTCCCAGGATGGTGTCAACTAGGAAAAACCCTGCGGCTGCCTCGGAGCAGGGCAATGGAAGCCAGGCCAGACAGGAGAACCTGTCGCAGCCGCCCTCTCTGGCGGAGGTGATGCTCGAAGCTGAGCGGAATAAAAGGGAGACCAACAGGCTATTGGAACGTATTGAGCAGAATACATTGTATCCTCCCCACTATGATCACAATGATGGTGTGTCCCTCAATGACTATGTCAAGTTGTGCCCACCTAAGTTTCATCACTTGGTCGACCCGCTCGACACTGATGACTGGGTGACTAGCATGTCCCGCAAAATCCGAGCTGCTAATGTATCTGAGGCCAATAAGGTGACTTTTGCTGCTTACTTTCTAGAAGGACCCGCCAACCTCTGGTGGGAAAATTATGAAGTCATGCGTCCCGCAGGCCCTGCAGCAACCTGGGTAGATTTCAATGAGGCGTTCCGCTCCATCACATCCCAGAAGGGCTGATGGATCGCAAAAGAGAGGAATTATGTGCCTTTACCCAGGGTAGGCTGACAGTGGATGCCTACAGCCGTGAGTTCGGCAACCTTGCTCGTTATGCACAAGAGGAAGTGTCGATTGACGCCAAAAAACAAGCCAGGTTCCGTAAGGGACTTAATCTTGAGCTCCGTCGAGACCCGCGTCTGCATGAGTGCGCTACCTTCCAGGCCCTCGTTAACAAGGCTATCAATGCCAAGACTGGACAGACCAATTACGAGGCAACTAAGAAGCACACCCATCACTTAGCTCCCCCATCCGGCTCAGGCTCCAATAAACGCGGGGTGTGGGTGCCCAACACAGCTCTGCCACCAAGCTACACCGCAAGGCCATCCTATCAGGTGCCTCGCCTAGCTCAGCCCAACCCTCCAAAAAGGACATTTAGAGTTCCCACCGCTAATGTTGCTCCCAGTTCCGCCAATGTTGTCTGCTACAAGTGTGGAGAACCAGGGCACTATTCCCGTGAGTGCCCCGAGAACAATGTCAAGCCGGCTGGACATGGGAAGACGGGAAAGGCCTTCTATGTGAAGACAGCTCCTGCTCGTGGACGGGTGAATCATGTCTCTCCTGAAGAATCCCTTGAGGATCCCGATGTTATCCTAGGTACGCTCCTTGTCAATAGCCATCCAGCATCAGTTCTCTTTGATAATGGAGCATCTCAGTCATTCATCTCAGAAAGTTATGCACAGTTGCAAAACATGTATTTTTGTGATATGCCTACTCCTTTAGTAGTTCAAACTCCTGGTTCAAAATGGGAAACTTCTAGAGTGATCCATGACATTGAAATCCTTGTGGATAGGCTAGTCTTCTGAGCATCTTTGATAGCTCTCAAATCTTCGGACATCAATATCATCTTAGGCATGGACTCGATGAAAGCCCATTATGCTAATATTGATACTCATACTAGGAATGTTCAGCTTACACATCCATCAACTGAGATAGTCAATGTCTCAACTAGAGATGCCAAGCGCCAACTCTATACTCTTAATGCTAGCCCTCTTCCAGAGCTAGAAAATATTCCGGTAGTCCGTGACTTTTCGGATGTCTTTCCAGAAGAAATTCTAGGAATTCCACCTGTTAGAGATGTAGAGTTTGTGATAGAAATCATTCCAGGGACTGTCCCAATAGCCAGAAGACCCTATAAGATGGCACCCTTAGAACTAGCCGAGCTTAAGAAACAGCTCGATGAGGCTTTGGAGAAAAGTTTCATCCATCCTAGTTCTTCTCCTTGGGCTTGCCCCGTTCTCTTCATCAAGAAGAAGGATGGATCGGACCGGATGGTTTTAGATTATCAGGTAGTGAACCTGGTCACCATAAAGAACAAGTATCCGCTCCCTAGGATCAACGACTCGTATGATCAACTCATTGGATCCTCAATCTTTTCAAAATAGATTTGAGGTTGGGATACCATCAAATCAGAATTAGAAACGGGGACATTCCAAAAACGGCTTTTGTTACTCGTTATGTACAATACGAGTACACCGTCATGTACATCAGTTTAACCAATGCCACAACCACTTTCTCTCGCTTGATGAATTCAATCTTCATGGAGTACCTGGATAAATTCATCGTGGTTTACCTTGACGATATACTCATCTACTCGAAGAACAAACAAGAACATGTCGAGCATCTAAGGCTGGTATTGATGAAACTTCAAGAGCATCGTCTAAATGCCAAATTCTCGAAGTGTGAATTTTGGTTACCAGAAGTGACCTATCTAGGCCACGTGATCTCTGGTAAAGTTATTGTTGTTAATCCTGATAGAGTTCAGGTCGTCCTTGATTGGACTCAACCTGAATCGGTTAAGCAAGTTCGGAGTTCCCTTGGCTTAGCGAGCTATTGTTGTCGCTTTATTGAGAACTTCTCCAAGGTTGCGAAGCCTCCAACTGAACTCCTCAAGAAAGATAAAAAGTTCGAGTGGACTCCATAGTGCGAGCACAGTTTTCAGGAACTGAAAAGATGCCTGACCTCTGCTCCCGTTCTAGTGGCACCAGATTTCTCGAAGGATGTTGTTATCTATTGTGTCGTCTAGCGACAAGGATTAGGGTGCATTCTCATGCAAGATCGTCATGTGATTGCATACACATCTCAACAGTTGCACCCACAAGAGGATAATTATCCAACACATGATCTTGAGCTTGCAGCTGTAGTCCATGCACTGAAAACTTGGTGACATTATCTTTTGGGTAATCGTTGCAAAATATACACTGATCACCAAAGTCTGAAATATATCTTCTCCCAACCGGATTTGAATCTCAGGCAAAGACGGTGGGTCAGGTTGATTACATATTACAACTTAGGGATAACTTACACCCCAGGGAAAGCCAATGTCATGGCTGATGCACTAAGTCGTAAGTCTTATTGTAACAACCTGATGTTACAACAAAGTCAACCACTTCTCTATGAGGAATTTCGGAAGTTGAACTTTCACATTGTTCCTCAAGGATTCCTTTCCAACCCGGTGGTGGAACCTACTCTTAGGGATCAAACCGTATCTGTTTAGAGGTATGATAAGGGTATATCTCAGATCAAGGAGAACATTGCTAGTGGAAACACTAAAGATTTCTCCAAAGACGATCAGGGTGTTGGGTTCTTTCAGAACCGCTTGGTGATTCCTAAGAGCAAACACGTACGACAACTGATCCTTAAGGAGGCTCATGACTCTCCTCTCACAATTCATCCTAGTAGTACGCAGATGTATCAAGACCTACGCCAGTGGTTCTGGTGGACTAGGATGAAGAGAGAAATTGCTCAGTTCGTTGCTAACTGTGATGTTTCTCATCGCGTTAAGGTAGAACATCAAAGGCCTTCTAGCACCCTTCCACCCTTAGCTATTTCTGAGTGGAAATGGGATAAGGAAGGTATGGATTTCATCACCGGATTTCCTAGGACCAAGTGAGGGAATAATGCTATCTTTGTGGTCATTGACCGTCTTTCTAAAGTGTCTTATTTTCTTCCTGTTAGGGAGAGTATAACTGCTAGCCAACTAGCAGAGTTATATGTTTCTTGAATAGTTTCTCTTCATGGTGTTCCTTTGGAGATTAACTCAGACCATGGAAGTATCTTTACTTCCCGATTCTGGGAAAGGTTCCAAAATGCTATGGGGGCTCATTTATCCTTTAGCACTGCTTTCCATCCTCAGTCAAGTGGTCAAGTGGAGTGAGTCAATCAAATTCTGGAAGACATGCTGTGAGATTCTGTTATATCTTTTGGTATGAATTGGCAGAAATATCTTCCATGCTCAGAGATTGTGTTATAACAATAGTTATCAGTCAAGCTTGGGTAAAGCCCCTTTTGAAGTTCTCTATGGACGAAGGTGTCCAACACCTCTTAACCGGTCAGAAACTGGAGAGAGGCAACTCTTTGGCCCGGATATGATACATGATGCCAAGGAGCAAGTTCGCATTATTCGTGAAAAGTTGAAAACAACCCAATGTCGTCAAAAGAGCCAATATGATCGCCATCATAAGTCTGTGACTTATGAAGTTGACGAGAAGGCTTATCTTCGGGTTACACCTTTGAAGGGTACCCAATGATTCGGTATCAAGGGCAAGTTGGCTCCTCATTATGTTGGTCCTTTCCGCATTCTTGCCAAACGAGGAGAAGTTGCTTACCACTTGGAACTTCCACCGCATCTTTCCAAGGTTCATGATGTCTTCCACGTCTCGCAACTCAGGCATTGCTTCTCAGACCCTGTCTGCGAAGTAGACCATGAAACGTTTGATCTCCAAGATAACCTTACATATCAAGAATACCCTGTTCGAATTGTTGATAAAGCTGAGCGTACCACTCGACGTCAAAACATCAAGTTTCTAAAGGTTCAGTGGTCACACCATTCCGAGAAGGAAGACACATGGGAAAAAGAGGATCGTCTTCGACTAGAGTACCCCCCGCTCTTCCTGACAACTTCCAAATCCGAGGACAAGATCCTTTTGAGTGGGGGTGAGTTTTCACATCCCTAGGTAGCATTGCTCTGGTTAGCATGTGTGTGTGCATCATGTTTTGATTTTTCATCAATATGAAATGTGGATCAATAGAAACCCTAGCACCTCACCTAAATTAAACCAATTTAAAGGTTGTGAAAAATCAACAAATCCAAAATGCCCATCAAAAATGCCCCCCATGTCTGATAAATATTGACATCAGTATATCAGGGAACATTTTAATTTTTAGAACATATATGTCATTTTAAAAATAAATAATAAAGCTACTGAAAAGGTCGAATAAAGCATTATAAATATTTCTCAAATTATGCCACCTCTCTCATTTCAAATTAATGCAGCATGTGATTTTGACTTGCTTCTTAGTTCCAATAAAAATGTTGCACTTATTCTATAAAATTTGAGAACCATTGTTCTTTAGTTCTCTAACAAGATCTTCTAGGGTTGCCTATTTAAACCCTGCAATGCAGATTCAGATGTCAATATATATGATTTATTTTTGTTTGCTCCAAAAGTGTCGAAGTCATTTTTGTAAAATAGCGCATGTTTTTGTGATTGCAAAACATATTTTAGCTCCCCCAATCGTCTTTCAAACTCCCTAGACATTTCTTCTTCTCTAGTTTTAATATAATAAATAGCATGGCCTTTATTTTTGTCTTCTATTCCGTGCAAGAGAGAGAGAGACCATCAGTCGGCCCATTTGCCTCATAGCCTCATGTGCAGCCCATAGCCGAGCCCAGCTTCCCCCTTGCTCCTCTCTTTCCAGCATGGCGCCAAGCCTGGAACATCTTCTAGGCTCTCCTCCTTTCATTGCCATCCTCGTCCTTTCCACCTCCCTCTCACAGCGACAGAGGAGAGCATCGAGCACATGGCCATGGTGGCCCTAGATGAGCTCCTCCTCTGCCTATAAAGCCAACCCACGGGCGGTCCCTAGGGTTCCTCCTCTCTCCCTCCTCGCGTAGCCACCCCTTCTTCCTTCCCTCGATCCTCCCGAGTTCCTACAGAAGAGAAAGTAGAGAGAGGTTCAGTTTCTTCATAGAAAAGCAAAGGCGCGCTGGCCATCGTCGTCGTTGTTGATCGCCTCCGGCTCTTCCTCCGCTTGATCAATGGCATCTTGAAGAGCCCCAAGACCTTCCTCGACCCGTTCCCGGCATTAGGGGGGCCCGAGCATCCCCGTGGTGCCGGCCACATCGTCACGGCTAGGAGCTTCGCGTCTTTATGGTGCGCCAACCCCTCATCTTTGCTTGGTCGCCTCACCCTGCCCTTCGTGTCCCATGGTGAGAAGCCGCTCCCCTCCATCCCTTTCATTCAATCATTGCTCTCCCAATCGTCGTCGCGTCTCTAGCCCGCATAGCCAAGCTCGGCCAAGAAAAAGCTCGGGCCCGATCCCCTCTTGTCGTGCACCTAGCTCCTAGTTGACCTAGGAATAGAGTCGTTGCTCCATCTCTGGTGGTTAGTCCCTCCGGTGTGTGCCGCCGTCACCGCTGGCGCATCATCGGGCCTCTGTCGCTGGGGCAGACAAAGGCCATCCCTTCCTCTGTATATGAAGCTCTAGCCCCTACATCAGCTAGAGCCGAGGCCCCAGCGCATTGGTCGTCGCACCGCACCTCAACCCAGGAGACCCGGGTTCGAACCCCCGCTCCCCCCTCTTTTTCCATTTCATTCTACTTTGAATGATAGTGGGCCCAGCCCCACATGTCGTCCCCTAGAGCCCTGGTGACACTGCCATGTGGCCCTCATTTTTTATGTTTTGTTTCATTTTTGTTTTTATATATTTTTGTGCATTTTGTGTATATTTCCTTTTAAGGAAATATTACCAGATTTGGATATTATGAAATCTGTCTAGATTCTTGGAACACGCCATTTTTGCCATATAAGTTGATATAAGTGGCATTGTCAATACTGTGTGTGCATTTATGGGAGTTTTATCCACAGTACTATATGCTTGTGATATATGTTTTTGGGGTAGCAAAATCTGGAGAACCCAATGGTAGTGTTTGTTTTATCATTTGAGCATGTTTGCAGAAATGTTACTTTGTAATCATATGCCATTTTGTCTCTTTCACATGATTTAGTCCTTGAAATAGTTGATAGTCTTGTCAACATGAAATATGTTCATTAGTGTGTGCTCTAGACCCTGGTATTTTTGCTTGCCATGATAGATCATGTTATGAGTGGGATTCTTGATGTCATCATGCCTCTAAAATTCTGTTTTTCAAGTACTTGAATTTCTCTAAGTGTTAGAATCTGGTATTATGTTGCCATGTTGTCTTGATGATTCCCATGTATATGGTGCTTCTTTGTGGTGGGGACAGTAACATGAATTGTAGAGCAAGTCACCCTCTGTCATCTTATGCATTTTGTTTGCAAGCAAGTGCCATGAATCATAGTTAATTTTGATGTCGAATATGTCAATCTGTGAAAAACTGCACTGTTGTACCCCCTTGATTTTCTCCAAGTCTAGGAAACAGTTTTCTCAATATGTCATATTGTGAGGATGATAGACATGGATATATGCATATTTTGATGTTTTCATAATGTAGTTAAGTGAAGTACATGTTGTCCTCTATAAACCTGTTAATGTTCATGCAATGGAAGTTCATCTAGCATATATAAAAATTGTTGTCAAGTTGTTATCATGTTAACTCAAAATGTGTAAATACTGGAATTTTCACCAAGTCCCTAAAAATTGTTTTGACATGCCATATTGTGAGCCCGTTGCCATTGATCCATTCTACCTTGCTTGTTTTTGTAGATAGAAGAATTGTTGAGCATGTTGTATACTTCCTGTACATGCCTTGGTTGTGGTTTGAAACTTGTTGTAGATCTGGTTATACGTGTTACAAGTTGACATGTTGCTAGTTGTGGACAAATTGTGTGTTTGAGTGTTTTGTGACTTGTGGGAGCTACACTCCATTGTTTTGCATGATCTTTGGGTCCATTATTGATAGATTCTCATTTCCTATCCAGTGGCATCCTTGGAATACGAAGGAATAGCCCATGGCCTCTTCCTCTTTGCATTTGTCTCCGTTAACGCATGTACCTTGTCGTGTGCGTACTGTGAGCTTCATTACTCCATTTGCAACATTCTACATATGCATTTGCATTTATTTTACATGATGCACCCATATTTTCCATATTCCTGCATGTTCAAACAACTAAAAATGAGGTTTTGTATAGAGTACTATGCAACTTAATATTTCCATGTGAAACATGACTCGCATAGGTTTGCCATGTTATTTGCATAAATACGATCTTGCATCATATTGGTTGGGCATTGAACTTTGGTTGTATGTTTATTGGTATTTTTTATATTTGGGTAGACCCAAGTGACAAGCCTGAGTACGAGGATCCCAGAGAGAATGTCTATGAGGACCCAACTCTGTATCCCCCTAAAGACCCAATAGGAAAGATGATCATACCCGGATACCGACACTATTTTTTCTTTACCAGATGTCTTGCTCTTATCCTTATGTTTTTGTTACCTACTACTTACATGCCAAGCCTCCTACATTGCCATTAAAGCCTCTAACCCCTCCACTACCTAGCAAAGCTTGTTTGGCTAAGTTAGCGCTACTCAACCCCTTTGATAGCGTTCTTAGTTGAAGGTGCGGGTAGTTTCCATGTGATAATATGGATATCTGGAGATCTGTCACACCCTGTGTTTGTATCACCTTGTCATGTTTGGATTTATAAAATTTGGAGCCAACTAAAACTTTTTTTAAAGTGCTTGTGCTTGTTTGAAATGATGTTTGCTTGCTTGATGGTTGTGGTGTATGGCACTCCTAGATTCTATTCCACTTCATATTCATCTTCCTTGTCCCAAACCTCTTGCCCAATGATCATGCCATGCAAATAGTGCCCAAAACTATTTCTATCAAATTTTGTTTTAACCAAAAATGGTTTATTCAAATTAGGTTTAAAAAAACCCTCAAATGAGGTTTGCACTGCAAGCCCTCAAATTGGGTGGATTCTTCTTCCCCAAAAGCTTTACTTCAAACCTAATATATATAAAACTTTCCAAAACCACCAAATATTAATTTTAAAGATTATTCTTATATTTTATTTAAAGCCTTTTTCTTAAGACCAGAAATGGTCTTTCATAGGGATTTTTTTAAATGCTTTCAAATTATTTGAGAAAATTTAGGGAAACTGAGTAGACACATATTTTCCATATATATGAGTTTCCACACAAGGGCATGTTCAAATCATGGACAAAACCCCTCAAAACCGTTTCTGTTCAAATCAAAGTTTTGGAATATTTCTATAAGAAATATTCACAATAAATTCCAGGAAAATTGCAGCAAGTCAACACTATCATAGATGATGATCTTGCAAACTTTCACCTCAATTCAAGTTGATTTGGTTCATAGAACCATCCCAAAACCCTCCCTGTCCAGATTCAAATTTGAACAACTTTACATTGTGAAGTTTCTCCCCTTGGCCTCAAACTTTGTGGACATGTTCTAATAACCAAATAATGATGCTACACTAAGTGGAGCATCAAGGGTAAAATCTCAGCATGTCTAGATCTAGAGAAACCAAAATCTGTTGATTTCTAGGTTTCCACTAAGCCCCATTGTGAACTTTGTTCAAACCCTCTCAAACATGGTGGTAAGCACTACTTTTGACCACCCTTTGATCCTGTTAATTATCAAGGCAAGTAGAATTCATCTACTGGAACAAATCACCACCAAATACCTTCTGGTCAATTCTAGAAACTACCATTTTCACCATTTCTACTATTTACCTTGCCCCCAACTTTTTACCACAGCCTCTTGAAGATGCCTTGTTCCTCGAGTATATTCCTCAGGGGCATAGTTCAATGATTTTGGGTGTAAAACCTTCATTTTTACCCCTAGACATCACCCATTCTCTCTCCGTCTCACCTTTCCTTGTACCCTAAGGCACCTCCAGATGCCTCCATAGTCTCCTATGCTTTGTTTAAGCCCCCTGGATCCCTTGGACACAAGTGGACACGCCCAAAGTGCCAAGGGCATGGCCCGACATGCAGACCTCACGCTCTAGAGCGTGCTACAGTGCGCACCCGCACTGTAGCCGCTGCCGAATGAGCTCCCCGATAGCCTCGGGCCTCCCCATCTTGTTCCCCCTGTCCCCCTCAACGTATGCAAGGCTCCACGCAGTCGCCCCCCTCCTCCCTCTATCTTTGGTGACCTCCCGCGCGCATGCCCGGGGCCGTGCAACTCGGCCAACCAGGGAGCTCGCACGCGCGCGTTCCCCCGCCTCTCTCTTCTCTCCCCAGGCATAAACCACCCCCACGAACGCCCTGGATGCACTAACTCCCTCCCCCGCGGCTTGTAGCGAGCACCCCGTGCTCACCGGCGCGCCGCGTCCATGGTGAGACGGTGCCCGCCTATAAAAAGGCCCCCAAGCTCCGGCTCCTCTCCTCTTCCTCTCTCCTCCCCTCTGCTGCTCCGTAGTGCTCAGTCCGCTCACCCCCATGGTCGGGAGCCTGCTCCCGAACCAAACCCTTGCTGCCGTGGGGTTTTCCCCTCACCAGCATTTCCCGCTACCGCGGCGCTCCCCTCGGCCACCCACCGACGCGCAAGAGCCCCATGAGCATGCCGGTACCCTCCATTGGAGCCGCCACGACCTGGAACCGTCGGTGAGCCCCTCCCTCCATTCCTGTCGCGAGGAGAGGGATGACAGGTGGGGTCCACCTGTCATCCCCTCACTCCCCTCCTCTCTCGCTGGTAAGAAGGGCCCGCGGGGAGGTTTAAAATTAAACCTGCTGCACGCGACGCCTCTCCCTGGGCCCGCTTTCCTTTTGGGCCTGCTCTGCTGTGCACTTCTGGCCCGAGAGGCACAGTGCTCCTTTTCCTTTTCTTTTTTTCTGCAAACTTCCAAAAATTCCACAGAATAGAATATTCATCTAAATCCAAATATTCTTCCACCTTAAATCCTTAAATATTATGTAGTATTTATTAGTGCCATTTGTAAAAATGTTTGGCAACATTTTATGTGTTGTTTTACTTTAAAACCCCTATTTAACATTATATGCTCCCGATTTAAATAGTTTTAGAAATCTTTTTAAGTTCAAAACCATAGAAAATATTTTTAATAAAGTCTTCAGTATTTATTAGAGTAGGGTAGCATTTTTATTAGTGGCTGGATTGCTCTGTTTTTGTGTGTTGCTTATTTTTATCGCTTTTATTTGCGACGATAGATTGCGCTGTTGACAAAGAAGTTGGACCCGAAGACTTTGAAGACCCTAAAGTATTTTTTGAGCTAGGCAAGCAGCCCTTTGACCATGTTAAGAAACTTTTTCATGCATGAGATATAGCACTTGTTGTTTCAATGATTGATCATGATGTGGTGTCCCCCCTTCGGTGGGTTGCCTCTGATACTTTTACCGTTGACACTTGCATCATGCATGACCATACCACCTTATGAGGGTTATGCTGGTGGGTGTAGTTAGGATGCTAGTAGATGATATGCAATTGGGTTTGCGATTTATGTATAGTGATGGAAAGGAAGAAATGATTTCAAAGACATCTCGAAAACCCCGTCTGGTGCCACAAATGCCCGAGGGAGATGATGAGGAGTTGGGTAACTACTTGAGAAAGAAGTGGTGTGCCGTAACAAGTTGAGGCTATGTTTTAAAAAATGGAGAGTTTTAAGGTCTGCTGACCGTCCCAAACTTACATGCATAACCATGATACCCCATATGGGACGGGGCTTTGTTGATTACTGTGGTTAGTGCTAGTAAGGATCCCACATTACTTGTGGCAAGAGTAAAGTGGTCACTCTTGAGACAGGGTTGTCCCGGTAGTGGAAGGCCATCCGCTGTCTTTACAGGCACCGGGCACACCGTTGCGTGCCCTCATGGATGATACATGTGATGTATATCATAAGGGATGGCACCAAAGAGTGGACTCTTTGTGTAGTATCACCATGGGAAAGGCATTGTTTGTGTGCTTACCTCGGGTATGTTATATACCATGAGTCGTGGATGACACGGAAGTTCCCCGAGTCTTGTGGGTAAAGTGTGCAACCTCTACAGAATGTAAAACTATTTGAATAGCCGCGTTCGTAATCATGGACAGTTGGAGGTCCTTCTTAAATTACGTATGGATGTTTTCATAAAACTGGGTGTGAGTGTGGGTGTGAGGGTGACCAAGAGGTCACTTGAGCTAAGTCCGATTACTTAGCATGGAATTTGAACTAAGTATGATGACTTAGCCTAATGATTGAACGTGAGACGTTCAACCACTACTTATGATGATATCTGTAACTTGTTCATATGGATATCCACCAATTGTTGACGCATGCTTACTAGTTACTTGATCATATCATTGCATTCAAAATTAGCTTTCTACAAATTACCTACTTAGTGCTATATCATGCATCATTGTTACCTTGTTCCACAACTTGGGTTGCTTGCGAGTACATTCAAAGTACTCATTGGCTTGCCACTGGTTATTTAATTGGCCAGGCAAGGAAGAACATGAGTTTGTTGAAGAGTTCGTTGGAGACGAACGTGCGAACTAGGACGCTTCCCAGTCAGAATGCCTACAGATTTAAGGCAGATGGCATGGGTTCATGCTTCGATCAAGATTTTCGCTGCTTGTTTTATTTAAGTCTTTGGCCCGTGTGGCCCTATCTATGTAAGACTAGACCTTCACGGTCTTTATTTTTGTAAGACGCTAAATGTGGATGTAAAACTCTTATTATTCAGTTTCTGTGTGTTCAGTGAGCATTGATCTCTGGGATCACTGTGCACGTACATTCGGTGATCACGACTTATGAGTTAGGGTCCCCACAGAGCTGGTATCAGAGCCATCCTGATTGTAGGAAGCCCTTAGTTAGCATGGACGTTAGTCAAGATAAAACCAATTTTCAAACTACACCTAGCATCTATACTTAGGAATTATGCACTATTTACCTCTTTTATTCTTCACACAACACTTTGCTGACTATCCTCCCTTCAAACCTTTGTAGATGGCCATCGTACCCGAAGCCTTCCTGGCATTCGGCTTTCCCTTACTCCTTGGGGATCGCCTGGAGAAGTGCCAGTTTCGCCATCCACCGATTTTTCTCTACCACAAGCACCGGGTCGATGCCATCACCAAGGAGTACCATGTGGATGTGGTCACGAAGGCAAACGAATCCCCGACTAGTTGGTTCTTTGAAGGACCGCATATGGAGACCATGATACTTGCGGTCAATACAACTGAACGCAAGGCACTCCTACACCTTCGAGACATCATTCCAGAGATGGCTGACAAGCCGGCAACTCGCTACCTCCCCTTCAGGAAGGATGATCTTGGCGAGAGTTGGTCGTTGATTCCGACCAAGGAGGATGGCCTGCCACTCAGGTTCCAATTGTACTTCAACCTCTCTGCCGATAGTCTGGTTCCTAACCTGATGAAGGAGTCCGTGAAGCTCCGTGAGGAACTTCACCACACTCGAGAGCTACTTCCGAAAGACAAGAGGAAGCCAGACAAGATCAACAAGGATGGAGCCCCCAAGGGACGACCAGCTAACTCTTATCGAGGAGGAGTACTCCCAGCTAGTGATGCACCTACATGTTGTCATCGCATGAGTTCAAAGGAGTACCTTGAGCTCTTCACCGACCCACCAGTAAAGCATCGTCGGGATGGACCTCCTCGTTCCCCAACCCCTTCAACTGGGAATGATGCCCTTTCAGATGAGGAACAAGAGGAAGACCCAGAGGAGCATGACTACAAGAACGAGCACTCCACCACCCGAGTCCGAGAACCCCTAGGGTAGGATCAGTCATGTACCCCTCATGCGAGGTCGAGTCCGTGTTATGGTTCATATGAAACCATCTGCGCTTGTTGTTTGTTTTGTTGTTTCTGTGTTGATGCAAGTCGCTCTTTTGCCTTAGGCAACATGTAAGCAACTCTGTCATCTATCTTAATATATGTTGGTCTTTCGACCATTCTTTTACCACACTTGCACTCGACCAACACCATTAGGCGCGCTTCTCCATTGTTGCTTTTCCTCTCGTCTATCCTAGTTGTTCGACTTGGCTGCTCCAAACAGGATGGTGACTGCTACCCGCAATACCTCTTTCGCCAACCTTGAAGCCGACAACTCAAGCTAGCAACAGGGAGCAGGTGGGGCTGCTCACGCTGGAGAACACCAGGAGCAGCCACAAGGCGACATCCCCCACCACCACCTCCACCAGAGAACATGACCATAGCTCAGTTTCTCCAAGTTCTCTGGGAGGAACGCCAAGCCAACAATGCTGCTATCAAGCAGATGTCTTAGGTCCTTGTGAACAACCAGCAGCAAGGCAGGAATTGCAATGGCCGCTCCACTCTCTCTCTGTTCATTAGGAATTCACCCCCAACCTTCACCGAGAGTGCTGAACCCTTGGATGCTGATGAATGGATCCGCACCATCGAGGACCTCCTTGCACTAGTCAATTCCAATGAGGACCATGAGAAGGTTCTGTATGCCTCTCACTTCCTTGGAGATACCGCCCGAGCTTGGTGGGATAGATTCAAGGTCATGCAAGGTGAGCATGTGATCAGTTGGAATGACTTCAAGGAAGGATTCCGCACCACCCAAATTGCTTCTAGGATCATGGCTATTAAGAAGAGAGAATTTCGAGAACTAAAGCAAGGAAGTGGCTCTGTCAAGGAGTACCTGTAGAAGTTCAACCTGTTGTCAAGGTATGCACCTGAAGATGTCAACACAGAAGTTGCCAAGGAGGAACGCATCATGGAAGGACTTCAATAGACCCTGCAATATCAGCTCATCGTGTGTGACTGTCGCACCTTCTTCGACCTGGTGAACAAGGCCCTCATGCTGGAAGACAAGCGTCATGCCATAGATGACACTCGCAAGCGCAAGATGATCAGCAAGGGTAGCTCAAGCAACCAGAAGCTTCGCCCCTGGCAGACAGCCCCAGCCAAGCCGACCTATTAGCCACAGCAGGCTAGACCTCATGCACCTCGTTCAAGCTACCAGCCTCAGCAGTTTGCCAATCCCAGACCAGCTTACAACAACAATCCAAATAACAACAACGATGGCAGAAACTTCAACAACAACCCTGGGCAAGTCACTTGCTTTGGATGTGGTAAGTCTGGACACATCTCTAAGCTTTGCCCCAACAGGAAGCCAGATGCCCTGCGCCCCAATGCGCCAGCTCAAGGTCAAGCCCGTGGAGCACCACCAAGAAACCCCGCTCCCCGCAACCAGCCCAACAATGGCAAGGGTCATGTGAATCACGTCACCATAGAGGAAGCCCAGGAAGACGGGGACGTCATACTGGGTACGTTCCTTGTCAACTCAACCCTAGCAACAGTATTGTTTGATTGTGGAGCTTCGCATTCTTTTGTCACCCAAAAGTTTGCATTAGAGAGTGGCATGAAACCTACAACCCTGGGTAGTTGTATGTCGATACAAACCCCGGGTTCAGTTATGAAGTCTCGGATAGGGTGCAAGGGAGTGAAGATTGATATCAACGAGGTAGACGTCCTAGCAGACCTTATAGTTCTGGATTCACCAGGCTTGGATGTCATCCTTGGCATGAATTGGTTGACCAAGCACCAAGGCATGTTAGACTGTGCCAAGAGGATAGCTACCATGAAAAATAGCCAAGGAGTGGAAGTCAAGTATGTTCCCAAACCTGCCTCCACTCAAGCCCCTCAGGCTAACTGTCTATCGGGAGTTGAGTTGGATCAAGTGCGAGTGGTATGTGAGTACCCGGATGTGTTTCCTGATGAGCTGCCCGAAATGCCTCCTGACTGCGACATTGAGTTCATCATTGAGCTTATGGACGGATCAAGGCCCATCTATAAGAAGGCCTACAGGATGGGATCCGAAGAGTTGGCAGAATTGAAGAAGCAACTGGCAGAGCAACTCAGAAAAGGATTCATTCGCCCAAGTGCCTCTCCTTGGGGATCGCCTATTCTATTGGTGTCAAAGAGGGACGGAACTATCAGACTCTGTGTCGATTACCGTTCTCTCAATGAAGTCACAATAAAGAACCAAGTACCCACTCCGCAAGATTGAAGACCTGTTTGATCAGTTGAATGGAGCCAAGGTGTTTTCCAAGATCGACCTTAGGCCTGGGTACTATCAGCTGAAGATCAAACCCCAAGACATCCCGAAGACGGCGTTTGTAACCCGGTATGGCTTGTATGAATACACCATCATGTCATTCGAGTTAACTAATGCCCCTGCCTACTTCATGTACCTCATGAATAAGGTCTTCATGGAGTACTTGGACAAGTTCGTTGTCGTCTTGATTGATGACATACTCGTCGTCTCCAAGTCTAAAGAAGAGCATGAGGAACACTTAAGATTGGTCTTAAAGAAGCTTCGAGAGCACCAGCTTTAGGCCCAGTTCAGCAAGTGAATTCTGGCTACATGAAGTTGGATTCTTGGGTCATCTGTTGACTGAAGAAGGATTATCAGTGGATCCTGCCAAGATTGAAGCCGTGACTGAATGGCAAACCCCAACCACCGCGAAGGAAGTTAAGAGCTTACTTGAACTTTCGTGATATTACCGCAAGTTCGTGGAAGGGTTCTCGAGCATTTCCCAACCTCTGACCCAACTTTTGAAGAAGGACAGGAAGTTCGAATGGACAGCTAAGTGCGAGGAAAGCATCCAGGAGCTCAAGAAGAGATTGACCACATCCTCGGTTCTGGCCACCCCTGATATTCGCAAGGAGTTTGTGATATATTGTTATGCATCAAGAACCGGGCTTGTAGGTGTTCTGATACAAGAAGGCAGAGTCGTAGCATATCTATCGAGACAGCTATGTCCTCATGAAGAGAACTACTCAACCCA
This sequence comes from Hordeum marinum, assembly GCA_022496015.1. Classification (NCBI taxonomy): domain Eukaryota; kingdom Viridiplantae; phylum Streptophyta; class Magnoliopsida; order Poales; family Poaceae; genus Hordeum; species Hordeum marinum. The sequence continues at coordinate 234,177,702 of CM039673.1, forward strand.
TGATCTTGAGTTGGCAGTCGTGGTTCATGCTTTGAAGACATGGTGACATTACCTTCTAGGGAAGCGATGTGAGATATTCAGAGTCCACAAGAGTTTGAAGTATATCTTCACTCAAATGGAATTGAACATGAGGCAGTGAAGATGGTTGGAGTTTATCAAGGATTACGACCTCAATGTTCAATACCACCCCAGAAAGGCCAACATGGTAGTCGACGCCTTAAGCAGAAAGGCTTGTTCCTTGAATGCTATGGAATCATAGCCCATTTCATTCCCGTCAAGACCACCTATGATGGTAACAAGTTAGCCAGTCTCTACATCAATTGAATCGTGAGTCTTCACGGAGTTCCAAAGGAAATTGTGTCGGACCGAGGAACCTAGTTCACCTCAAGATTCTGGAAGATGTTTCAAGAAGCTATGGGAACCAAGCTCTCCTTTAGCATTTATTTTCACCCCCAGACTGGTGGGCAAACAGAACGAGTAAATCAGATACTCGAAGGCATGCTCTGCGCTTGTGTTTTGGCATATGGAGGCAAGTGGGAAGATTGCCTACCGGTCGCTGAGTTCTCCTACAACAGCAACTATCAGTCGAGTCTTCAGATGGCGCCATTTGAGGTGTTGTATGGATGCAAGTGCCATACTCCCCTCAACTGGTCAGAGACCGAAGAAGGATTAGTTTTTGGACCAGATATCCTACACGAGGGAGAAGAGCAAGTTGAACTCGTCCGAGAGCGTCAAGAGGCCGCCAAATCAAGACAGAAAAGCCACACCGACTCTCACCGACGAGAAGTGAACTTTTGTGTCAGTGACCATGTCTACCTCCAAGTCACGCCTCTCAAAGGGACCAAGCGTTTCCATGTCAAGGGAAAGCTTGCACCAAGATACATCGACCCCTTCAAGATTACCGCTACGTGCGGAAAAGTTGCCTACCAACTAGAACTACCTTCCGAGCTGTCAGATGTGCACAACGTCTTTCACGTGTCACAACTCCAGAAGTTTCTCGAAGTTCCCAATCGTCCCGACCTCTACAAGGACATCGACCATCAAGCCATCAATCTTCAGCCCGACCTCACCTATCGCGAGAGGCCAGTTCGCATTTTGCATGAAGCCCAGCGCTGCACCCGAAGCCGCACCATCAAGTACTTCAATGTCCAGTGGAGCAACCACACTAAAGCTGAAGCAACCTGGGAGCGTGAAGACTATCTTAGATTAGAGTTCCCTTATCTTTTTGGTGCTTAGCCTAGGAATCTCGAGGACGAGATTCTTGTAAGGGCGGTAGGTCTGTCACACCCTGTGTTTGTATCACCTTGTCATGTTTGGATTTATAAAATTTGGAGCCAACTAAAACTTTTTTTCAAGTGCTTGTGCTGGTTGGCAATGATGTTTGCTTGCTTGATGGTTGTGGTGTATGACACTCCTAGATTCTATTCCACTTCATATTCATCTTCCTTGTCCCAAACCTCTTACCCAATGATCATGCCATGTGAATATTTCCCAAAACTATTTTTATCAAATTTTGTTTTAACCAAAAATGATTTATTCAAATTAGGTTTTCAAAAACCCCTGAAATGAGGTTTGCACTGCAAGTCCTCAAATTGGGTGGATTCTTCTTCCCCAAAAGCTTTACTTCAAACCTACTATATATAAGACTTTACAAAACCACCAAATATTAATTTTAAAGATTATTATTATCTTTTACTTAAAGGTTTTTTCTAAAGACCAGAAATGGTATTTCATAGGGGAAAATTTTTAAATTCTTTTAAATTATTTGAGAAACTTTATGGAAACTCAGTGGACATATATTTTCCATATATATTAGTTTCCACACAAGGGCATGTTCAAATCATGGGCAAAACCTCTCAAAACCCTTTCTATTCAAATCAAACTTTTGGAATACTTCTATAAGAAATATTCTCAACAAATCCAAGCAAAATTCCAGCAAGTCAACACTATCATTGGTGATGATCTTGCTAAGTTTCACCTCAATCCAAGTTGATTTGGTTGATCAAACCATCCCAAAATCCTGCTTGTCCAGATTCAAATTTGAATGACTTTACATTACGAAGTTTCTCCCCTTGGCCGCAAACTTTGTGGACATGTTCTAATCACTAAATAATGATGCTAAACTAAGTGGTGCATCAAGGGTAAAAGCTTAGCATGTCTAGATCTAGAGTAACCAAAATCTATTGGTTTCTAGGTTTCCACTAAGCCCCATTTTGAACTTTCTTCAAATCCTCTCGATATTGGTGGTAAGCCCTACTTTTGACCACCCTTTGATCCTGTTGATTATCAAGGTAATTAGAATTCATATACTAGAACAAATCACCACCAAACACCTTCTTGTCAATTCTAGAAACTACCCTTTTCACCATTACTACTATTTACCTTGCCCCCAACTTTTTACCACATCCTCTTGAAGATGCCTTGTACCTCTAGTAGATTCGTCAGGGGCATAGCTCAATGATTTGGGGGGTAAAACCTTCATTTTTACCCTTGGACAACACCCATTTTCTCTCCCTCTCACCTTTCCTTCTACCCTAAGGCACCTCCAGATGCCTCCCTAGTCTCCTATGCTTTGTTTAAGCCCCCTGGATCCCCTGGACAGAAGTGGACGCGCCCAAAGTGCCATGGGCATGCCCCGGCATACAGAGCTCGCGCTCTGGAGTGTGCTACAGTGCGCACCCGCACTGTAGTAATTGCCCAACGAGCGCTCCCGATAGCCTCGGGCCTCCCCATCTTGTCCCCCTGTCTCGCTTGACGTCCGCCAGACTCCTTGTGGACGGCCCCCTCCTCCCTCTCTCTCCGGCAACCTCCCACGCGCGTGCCCGTCGCCACACAGCTCGGCCAACCAGGGAGCTCACACGCGCATGCTCCCCCGCCTCTCTCTTCTCTCCCCTGGCCTAGACAACACCCACGAATGCCCTGGATGTACTAACTCCCTCCCCCACGGCCTGTAGCGAGCACCCCATGCTTACCGGCGCACCGCGTCCACGGTGAGCCAGCGCCCGCCTATAAAAAGGCCCCCCGAGCTCCGGCTCCCCTCCTCTTGCTCTATCTTCCCCTCTGCTGCCCCCCCATGCTCAGTCTGCTTGCCCCTGTGGTCGGGAGCCCGCTCTCGAGACAAACCCTTGCGGCACTCGGGTTTTTCCCGTCGACGGCGTTTCCAGATGCCCCGGCGCTCGCTTTGGCCACCCACCAACGTGCGAGAGCACCCTAAGCGTGCTGGTACCGTCCATTGGAGCCGCTGTGGTCTAGAACCGTCGGTGAGCCCCTCCCTCCATTCCTGTCGCGGGGAGAGGGATGACAGGTGGGGCCCACCTATCATCCCCTCACTCCCCTCCTCTCTCGCTGGCAAGAAGGGTCCGTGGGCAGGTTTAAAATTAAACCTGCCGCGCTCGGTGCCTCTCCCTGGGACGGCTTTCCTTTTGGGCTAGCTCAGCATTGCACTTCTTGTAAGATCACATTTCTCCATGTGTGGTTTTGGGTAATTGATGACACCCCTATTGACTAATCGTTGCCTTGAGTTATATTCGAAGATTTGTCCATAGGCACTTCTTGAAGTCCATCTGTTGGGTTTCAAGGAGTTTATATGGTGACCAAGGTGGTATTCAAGGTTTATCCAAAGATTGGTCATGTGGGAGTTGAGATTATGGCAAGCATGTCTTCAAGAAGAACATTGTGTAAGCATTCATTTTTACCTTCAAGGCATCATCTTTAGGCAGAGAGAATCTAAGATACAAGGTTGATCAATACTAAGTCAAAAAGTGAATCAAGTTGATCAACACACAAAGCGTACAAGATGTACTGAGAGGGATCAGGTGATCCCATGGTGTGGAAAATATTGTCCATTACACTTTCTGTACTAACCCATCGTCTACGTGACAGTTCTTTGTGGGGTTAGGTTTATTTCCATGGGCTTGCATCAAGAGGCAGATCCCATACATCCCATGGAACATGACATCAAGTGGAAATCGGCATCAAGGTTGCGATGTGCAAGATCAAGTGAAGCATCACGGAGAGATCATGCTTGAGGCGCGCCATTCATTGTGGTGACAATGGACTTGTGAAGATGTGCGGAAGATTGGCTCACCCATAGTGCAGTATGGGGGAGCAATCATCTAGTCTTTAACAAGCCAACGCAATCAAGAAAGGTGGTCCATCTTGAAGAAGTCAAGATCGTCATCATCTAGCTCAAGTGGACTATGCGCAAGGCAAAGGTTTGACCTTGATAGGGTTTTCTATTTTACCGGTCTCACTGTGGTAGTTGAGAGACTGGGTTATAGGATCGAATGTCGTACTATCAAGGGCGGCTCTCAAGTGAGTAGCTTGATTGTATCGTTCGTTGAGAACTCAAACCATTGCATTCTTGGAATCATCATATTTCTTGGTTCTTGGTTGTCTTTTATCTATATGAGTTCTTGGGCTTATGGTTATCTTCATCACAAGCTCTAGTTCATCGAAAATAGATTTCATATGCTTCGTCCATTGCATTTTCGGTGTTGGACGTTTTACCGGTCTTATTTGAGGAATGGTTCTCACCATTTTCTTATGGTCCTTTTATCATTTGCTTCTTATTGATATTTCAATCGATATTGTGTTATCCCATGTCGTTAGCTTTCCAACAAACTTTGTTTCATTGAAATCTGAGTCCGTTTGCAAAAGTTGTGGCAGTTTTGGTGTTCTTAAAAGGCTGCAGTGGTACTACCACGGCTAGAGTGCATGTAATTTTTTACTACCGCTCCGGAGTGGTACTACTGCGGCTCCAAGAATGGTACTACCGCTCCGGACCAAAATATCGTGTTTAAGTCCAGCCGTGGTAGGCACGGATGTAATTTTTTAGTATCGCTCGCAAGTAGTAGTACCGCTACCCGTAGCGCTAGTATTGCTATCCATAGCGGTAGTACCGTGAGGACGAGCGGTAGTACCGCTCCGGCGGTTCTACTAGCCTCTTACCTCCTTAGTGTTGTTATTCAAAGGGGTACTACTTCCCTAGAGGTAGTACCGCTCCTGGGAGCGGTAGTACCGCTCTATGCGGGCTGTGAGGATAACAGTTGGATTTTTTGCCACCTATAAAAGGAGGTCTTCTTCTCTAATGGACATTATCCTTTGACCTCGTGTTTGCCCCCCATTGTTGACCTTCTATGAGCTTCCTATCTCTCAATCCCTCCAATTATTTTTGCTCCTTTTTGAGGGAAAAGAGAGAGGAGATCTAGATCCACATTTCCACCAATCACATTCTCCTCTAAGTGAGGGGAACCCCCTGGATCTAGATCTTGGAATTATTCATGTTCTTCTTTTTTATTCCTCTCATTTTCCTCCCTAGCATTAATTGCTTTGGTGGTATTTGGGAGAGAAGGACTTGGGCACTCTGTGTTCCCTTGCCATTGCATTTGGTGCATAGGTTTGAGTTCTCCATAGTGATACCTGGAAGTGAGAAGTTGAGAAGCTTATTACTCTTGTGTGTTTGAGCACCCTAGAGCTTGTTCCTCTTGGGTGCTTTGGCGCCCTAGATGGTTGGTGGTGCCTCGGAGCTCAATCATTGTGGTGCAAAGCTCCAGGTAAGCTTCATGGTCTCCAATTAGGTTGTGGAGATTGCCCTGAGCATTTGAGGTCATCTCAGAGCCACAATCCATTGTTCTGAAGCTTCTTGGTGTCATTGGGAGCCTCCAATTGAGTTGTGGAGATTGCTGCAATCTTGTTTGTATGGGTTTGATGTCCACCGTCAAGGGTCCCTTAGTGTAATCAAGGCATCTTGCATTGTGCGAGGGCGTGAGGAGATTACGGTGGCCCTAATGGCTTCTTGGGGAGCATTGTGCCTCCACACCGCTCCGAACGGAGATTAGCATCCGCAAGGGTGTGAACTCCGGGATAAATCGTTGTATCCGCGTGCCTCAGTTATCTCTTACCCGATCCCCTTTACTTATACACGTTACTTTGTGATAGCCATATTGTTTCTTGTTATATATCTTGCTATCACTTAGTTGTCTATCTTGCTTAGCATAAGTTGTTGGTGCACATAGGTGAGCCTAGTTGTTCTAAGTTTTGTGCTTGACTAATTAAACGATAGTTTTATTCCGCATTTGTTCAAGCCTAAACCGTAATTATTTTAAAGCGCCTATTCACCCCCCCCTCTTGGCGACATCCACGTCCTTTCAATTGGTATCAAAGCTAGGTCTCTCGTTATTAGGTTTAACAACCTAGAGAGTAAGGATGTTTACTAGGGGATTAGGATTCTATGACACTCTTAGTTTCAATGGCACAAATTTTGATGTTTGGGTAATTCGCATGCTTGTAGATATGGACCCAAATTTAGAGCGAATTGTAGATATGGGTTTTTCTCCTCCAAAGGATTCTCAACACATATCTTTAGAGGATGAGAAAAACTCTTATCTCAATGCTCAAGCTTCTAATGTGTTTTTTGATGCTTTGAGCAATGTAGTTATATTTGAACTCATGCCGTTCCGGGATGCTCATGAGTTGTGGACAAAGCTTCAAGATAAATTTGGTGAGTCCAAGATTTGTAGGGATGATTTTTCTCCCTCCACATCTGGTCGTGTTGTCTTCTCAACTTCATCTACTTCACCTACATGTGGATTGCCACAAGGTAATTATATGGTGAGAAGTGATGATCGTTGTAATGATGATAGTGGGATTATTGTTGATAATTCTTCTTCAATATCATATTGCAATGCTTCATCTTTGAACTTTAACACCTCGAGCACTATAAATGTTTCACATGATTGTGTTGGTAGTCCTTGCATATCATGTACAAATTGCTTGACTAAATCTCATGATGATATGCTTGGTATATCGTGTTGCCATGATAAAAATGTATCTATGTCCTCGAGTTGTTGTGCTAACAATGTAGAGGGTACCCAACACTCCATGGAACAAGATGTGGTCTTGAATGGTGCTTCAAGGGATCCTACATCATCATCTATTGTCTCTCACTTGTGCCTTATGGCTAATGCTTCAAAGGTATCTCCTAATTTGAATCCCAATATATCTCACGATGATGATGTTGATGATAATGATGAAGACAGTGATAATATTTCTTCCTTAAAAATTAAGGGAGAAATGGTTTTTAAAGCTCTTCATAAGAATAATATTGCTCGTTCCAACTTCATGGAAATCATGTCTATTGCCATTGAGGGCAAGAATTATATTGAGAAGTTGGAAGCTCATCTCGAGGAGCATGAGGCCACCATTAAGAAAATGGAAGGTCATGAACGTGATTACACTAATGAGATTGCGGAGCTATCTCAAGCTCTTTAAAATGAACAAACCACCAAGGAATCTCTTGAGGAGACCTTTGCTCTAGAATTATCTAGCTTAAAGGAATCCCATGAAAAAGCTCTCAAGGTGGTTAATGATTTTAGAACTAAATATGATCAGCTTGAAGTTGCACATGCTAAACTCCTTGAGGACTTTGAGCACCTCGAAAATGGCTCAAGGGTCATTAAGAGTTCTCTCATGGCACTCACCGAGTCTCATGCTCAACTTAAAGTTTCATATGCTAAAGAGCTTGCCAAGTTGCCTTATCCTCTTGTTGTTAATGATGATGCTTGTGCTACTAACTCTATTTCTTGTGAAGCATCCATATTAAATGAGAATGTTGAGATAAGGACTCAACTTGAGTTGCTATCTAGCAATTATGGGAAATTGGAAGAAAGTCATGAAAATCTTTCTAGCTCTCATGCTGATCTTCTAGTATCTCATAATGTGCTAAATATAGCTCATGAGGCTATTATTACTAAGGTAACATCTAGTGAGCCTCATGTCGTAGCACTAAATCTAGTAGAAATGCTTTATTGCCATGTGCTATGCCTCGTAGTTCGTCTACTCATAATGTTGGTACATCTTGTGATGAACTACTTTCCTTGCCTTGTTGCTCTAACGATGAATCTTATACTTCCTCTAGCACTTGTGTTGATTCTAACCATGTAGAGGAAATCAATGAGCTCAAGTCCCAAGTCACTTCTTTGAAGAAAGACTTGGAAAAGAGTCATGAAGGGAAGTCCAAACTCAACAATATCTTGAGTGTGCAAAAACTCGCAAATGACAAAGTTGGACTTGGATTCAACTCCAAGAAGAAGAAGAAGATGTCCACGAACTACAAGAAGAAAGGCCCAGAACAAGTCCAGAATTCGGCCAAGATTATTTGCTTCAAGTGGAAAATTGAGGGGCACCATGTTAGATCTTGCCCATTAAAGAAGAAGCCCCAACGTAACAAGCAACAAGGGAAGTGGCCACAAGTTCAATCTCATGCTCAACCACAAGTTTAAGAAAGGCCTCTTCCAAAGAAGACCGAAGTCACCGCTCTTCAAGTTGAGAAATCAATTGAGAAGAAAGCAAAGGGTAAATGTTGCTATTTATGTCGTGAGAAGGGTCACTTCGCTTCTTCTTGCACGAAAGTTAACTTATCCAACCCAATCATTGTTGATGATATCTATTCTCTTGGGAAGGATAAGCTTGGCAATGTGTTTACCAAATCTGTTGGTACTCAAAGTGGTGTCAATAAAAGAACCATTTGGGTAGCCAAGCCTATTGTGACTAACCTCTTAGGAACCAACTTGGTTGGGGACCTACAAGCTCAAACATGATCAATAGGCATTAATGGAGGGCATTGGTGACTTGGCTACATCATGAAGAATTAAGGGATCTTCATCATTCATATTATCTCAATCCAAGTCATGTGGATTATCAAGTTTCTCACTTATATCCAATGTTCCTCCTTGCGGTAACATGTACTTAAATTGAATACATTGTTAGTTACTTGCCCCGTTGCATGTTGTGGTTTTGTACCTTTCATGTGGTTGTATATGTTGTGTTTACTATTTGTTTATCTTGAGAAATCAAGTATGTATGATGGGTTGCACAACATGTATGTGTGAATCTTATGTTGAGCCTTTTTGCATCTTGTCTTATCTTAGTTGGATTCTTGAGGGATTAATGGATTATCCCATTTTCGGGGAGTTATGTGCTTTGTGCACTTCACAATCCTAAAAATGTGTGTACATGAGGAATACCACTTAGTATTGATATTACAAGATTATCTAGCTTCTATATGGTATGTCGTCTCATGAGAAATTTAAATTCTAAAAGGTCCATTAATCATCTATTGTTGTACTTCATTTGCCACTTGTTATTATCGTTGGGTTACCACATTATGGGGCAGTAATATGCTATGTGCATATTACAATTCCAGAGAATGTGTAGATTTGAGATATTGCCACTTAGATTTCATATTATAATTTATCTTGTTCCTAGGTGGCATGTTAGCTCTACAAGTGTCATTTTCTTACGATTTACGTGTAAAGATGATGTTGGATTTCTTTGCAGTCTACCAATAGGAAATATTTCGAATTACTTCTTGTCCTTCGACATTTGGTATCCCTTGATGGTAGAAATTGCTAATCATCTTTACATTGTATTTTGTTTATCGTTTGTCTTCCTTGTCTCTTGTGGATCTTTTTCAGCATGTCTAGTGTTTCTATACATATAGGGAAAGTGATGATCCCATCAAGTGCATGTTGTGTCCAAATGCAAATTCTATATAATGCACATCTATTGGGGGAGCCGTCCTATTTTCCTTAGAACACTCTCTTTATGTGTTTATCATAAAATCTTTTGATCCTGATCAAGTGTGTGTTGGTGGGAGGCAAGCCTTTTCCCTATGGTACATTGTGCCAGCATGAAAATTTGTGAAGGGTGTGGTTTGTGGAACCTAGCTCTCCTTCTGGAACTTGATACCTCTTGTTTTCCTTCAATTGGTATCTTGTTTCCTTCTATTTGGCATGTGTCAATGGATATCTCATTCCTTGATATATATTTTAGTTGGTATCCGTCAAGTGATTTTTTTTGTTTTTTATCTTATTTTCACTTGATTCCTTTTCTCCCGGTATCTTATCAACTGCGTGTTGATTTGATTCTCGAAAGCCTTGAGCATGCATATTTACCACATGTACTTTTGTTGGCATGTTCTCTTTCCTTAACCCAATATATAGGGGAAACTCCACTATGACATAAATTGGCTAAAGTGTGCATGAAATTCAATTTCATATCTATATGCACATATTTATGTGGAGTTTTGTCCTGTATATTGTTGGTAAACTAACTTTTTAGTCCCAATAAGTTTGGGTACCACTTTGTTTGTGTTGTTGTTCTAGGAACAATTGGAAATACATTGGACACTTGACTCACTTACAAGGAAGGTGTTGACACCATGTGCTTATTGGAGCCTTGCTAGGATGATCGAAGAACCATTGTCTACTACATCAATCCAATGCTATCTCGGTAACAAGTATCTACTTCATGCATACATTTCTCGCATTCAACTCTTTATAGGTTGCATCATGGCAGGAATTTCTTGAGACATTCTTGTGGTACTTGTTTCGTTTCTCAAAGAGTCTCAATGATGATGTCATATTGCTAGTTGTGATGTCCTTGATGTTTGTGTATTGGGAGTTCATTTATGTACAATAAGAAAATATTAGGCTATGTGCTATGCTTTCAAGCAAAGATCTTATTGGTATAGCTATGACTTCCTTGTGGATATCTTGTTTGTTCCTTCTTGTAATTATTCATGTGTAAATTATTCTTTGTGGATATATCATCATGATTTCCCTCTACCTAGAATCTTATACACATGAGAGAAGTTACATCTCTAGTTGATATCCTCTTTTCTTTCACGTCCAACGTCCCATTTCATTTTTGTTTACTTGGTGGTTTCGTTAAAGAATTTGTCTTGAGTGCGGATCTTATACCCTAGCATCTTGATGCACTCTTTGGTGGTGAAGATTATTTTCCTCATGCTTGTCTTCACGAGGGTTTTGCCATTCTGATTGGTATGCCTCCTCTTGACAAGGCTATCATTTTACTATCTTCACTAGGGTTTGTCACAAGCTTTGGTTTTTAAATTTTCCTATTAGTAAGCTTGTGAACTATTTTTCTAGTGGTTTGTGTGTGGGAAGGGTATGGTTTGCACTTTGTGTCCCATTTCATCAAGACTATGTTGATGCTTTATGCTCATCCTTATACTAGTCTTATCAAGTGCTTTTCCATGACTCACACACATCATTTTGGTTGAGCCTATTCTTAAGATTGCCTCTTTTACATGTTGCTCAACCATATGTTTAGTGCAAGTACTATGCTCTTTGTCTTATCTTCTTGCTTGCACTTGTGTTGTGTTTATATTGATTTTGGGGGAGTCATGATCCTTTTTTGTGCACTTGTATTCAAATACAAATATTATTATGTGTGCACAAATCATGGGGAGCTCCTATAGTTTCTTTATAAACATTGTTTCCCATATCATAATATCTTTTATTCATGTGGCTCGTTGGTCCATGTGATTGATTGTACCAATTAGTATCTTTTGATTGCTTGCTTCACTCCGGTGTATGTATTTGTGGCATACGATCCTTTGTGCAATCTTTGGGTTCTCAATATAGTTTGTCTTCCTCCAACTACTTATCATTGGATATGTGTATTTCTTTGCACACATATCTGAGATATACAAACTTTTTGGAGGAACACCTATTATATTGGGTTTCTAAACTTTTTGTCCATTTTGGCAATCGATGCCAATGGGGGAGAAGTTTAGAGAGTTTAGTTTGGAATGCTTTGAGAGTTTTGCTTTTGTTGTTTAAGCATTTGCATCTCACATCCATGCACTGCATTGTGTGTGCTTGGTTGTGCTTATTTTCTTATATAAACTCTCTTCAAAGTGGTTGTCATCAGTTACCAAAATGGGGGAGATTGTAAGAGCACATTTCTCCATTTGTGGTTTTGGGTAATTGATGGCACCCCTATGGACTAATGGTTGCCTTCAGTTATATTCGAAGGATTTGTCCATAAGCACTTCTTGAAGTCCATGTGTTGGGTTTCAAGGAGTTTATATGGTGACCAAGGTGGTATTGATGGTTTATCCAAAGATTGGTCATGTGGGAGTTGAGCTTATTGCAAGCATGTCTTGAAGAAGAAGATTGTGTAAGCATTCATGTTTACCTTGAAGACATCATCTTTATGAAGAGAGAAGCTAAGATACAGGGTTGATCAATACTAAGTCAAAAAGTTAATCAAGTTGATCAACACACATAGCGTACACGATGTACTGAGAGGGATCAAGTGATCCCATGGTGTGGTAAACATTGTCCATTACGCTTTGTGTACTAACCCATGGTCTACGTGAGAGTTCTTTGTGGGGTTAGGTATATTTCCATGGGCTTGCATCAGGAGGCAGATCCCATACATCCCATGGCAGATGAAATCAAGTGGAGATCGTCATCAAGGTTGCGATGTGCAAGATCAAGTGAAACATCACGGAGAGATCATGCTTGAGGCTCGCTGTTCATTGTGGTGACAATGGACTTGTGAAGATGTGCTGAAGAGTGGCTCACCCATACTGGAGTATGGGGGAGCAATCATCTAGTCTGCATCAAGCCAACGCAATCAAGCAAGGTGGTCCATCTTGAGGAAGTCAAGATCGTCATCATCTTGCTCAAGTGGACTATGCGCAAGGAAAGGTTTGACCTTGATATGGTTTTCTATTTTACCGGTCTCATGGTGGTAGTTGAGAGACCGGGTTATGGGATCGATTGTCATACTATCAAGGGGGCTCTCAAGTAAGTAGCTTGATCTTATCATTCATTGAGAGATCAAACCATTGCATTCTTGGCATCATCATATTTCTTTGTTCTTGGTTGGCTTTTATCTATGTGGGTTCTTGAGCTTGTAGTTATCTTTGTGACTAGCTCTAGTTCATCAAAAACGGATTTCATATGCTTCGTCTATTGCATTTTCGGTGTTGGAAGTTTTACCAATCTTATTTGAGGAAGGGTTCCCACCATTTTCTTATGGCCCTTTTGTCATTTGCTTCTTATTTATATTTCAATCGAGATTGTGTTATCCCATGTCTTTAGCTTTCGAACAAACTTTGTTTCATTGAATTCGGAGACCGTTTGCAAAAGTTGTGGCAGTTTTGATCTTCTTAAAAGGCTGCAGCGGTACTACCGCGGCTAGAGCACATGTAATTTTTTACTACTGCTCCAGAGCAGTACTACCACGGCTCCAAGAGCGGTACTACCACTCCGGACCAAAATATTGTGTTAAGTCCAGCCGTGGTAGGCACGGATCTAACTGTTTAATACCGCTCGCAAGTAATAGTACCGCTACCTGTAGCGGTAGTACCGCTATCCATAGCGGTAGTACCATGAGAACAAGTGGTAGTACCGCTCCAGCGGTTCTACTAGCCTTTTACCTCCTTAGTGTTGTTTTTCACAGGGGTACTACCGCCCTAGCGGTAGTACCGCTCCTTGGAGCGGTAGTACTGCTCTGTGCGGCCTATGAGGATAACTGTTGGATTTTTCCCCACCTATAAAAGGAGGTCTTCTTCTCCAATCGACATTATCCTTTGAGCTCGTGTTTGCCCCTCATTGTTGACCTTCTTTGAGATTTCTATCTCTCAATCCCTCCAATGCTTCTTGCTCCTTTTTGAGGGAAAAGAGAGGAGAGATCTAGATACACATTTCCACCAATCACTTTCTCCTCTAAGTGAGGGGAACCCCTTGGATCTAGATCTTGGAGTTCTTCGTGTTCTTGTTCGTTCTTCCTCTCATTTTCCTCCCTAGCATTAGTTGCTGTGGTGGCATTTGGGAGAGAAGGACTTGGGCACTCTGTGTGTCCTTGCCATTGCATTTGGTGCATTGGTTTGAGTTCTCCACGGTTATACCTGGAAGTGAGAAGTTGAGAAGCGTATTACTCTTGGGTGTTGAGCACCCTAGAGCTTGTTCCTCTTGGGTGCTTTGGCGCCCTAGACGGTTGGTGGTGCCTTGGAGCTCAATCATTGTGGTGCAAAGCTCCAGGAAAGCTTTGGGGGCTCCAATTAGGTTGTGGAGATTGCCCCGATCATTTGAGTTCATCTCGGAGCCACAATCCATTGTGGTCTTGGTGTCGTTGGGAGCCTCCAATTCAGTTGTGGAGATTATCCCAACCTTGTGTTGTATGGGTTCGATGATCACCCTCAAGGGTCCCTTAGTGGAATCACGGCTTCTTGCATTGTGCGAGGGCGTGAGGAGATTACGGTGGCCCTATTAGCTTCTTGGGGAGCATTGTGTCTCCACACCGCTCCGAACGGAGATTAGCATCCGCAAGGGTGTGAACTTCGGGATACATCATTGTATCCATGTGCCTCGTTTATCTCTTACCCGAGCCCCTTTACTTATGCACTTTACTTTGTGATAGCCATATTGTTTCTTTTATATATCTTGATATCACTTAGTTGTCTATCTTGCTTAGCATAAGTTGTTGGTGCACATAGGTGAGCCTAGTTATTTTAAGTTTTGTGCTTGAGTAATTAACGATAGTTTTATTCCGCATTTGTTCAAGCCTAACCGTAATATCTTTCAAGCGCCTATTCACCCCCCCTCTAGGCGACATCCACGTCCTTTCACTTCTGGCCCAAGAGGAACAGCGCTCCTTTTCCTTTTTTTCTGCAAACTTCCAGAAATTCCACAGAATAGAATATTCATCTAAATCCAAATATTCTTCCACCTTAAATCCTGAAATATTATGTAGAATTTATTAGTGCCATTTGTAAAAATGTTTGAAATTTTTTTATGTACTATTTTAATTTAAAACCCCTATTTCGCATTATAAGCTCCTGATTTAAATAGTTTTATAAATCTTTTGAAGTTCAAAACCATAGACAAATATTTTTAATATAGTCTTCAGTATTTATTAGAGTAGGGTAGGATTTTTATTAGTGGCTTGAGTGCTTTGGTTTTGTGTGTTGCTTATTTTTGTCGCTTTTATTCACGACGATAGATTGTGCTGTTTGCGAAGAAGTTGGATCCGAAGACTTCGAAGACCCTAGAGACTTTGTTGAGCTAGGAAAGCAGCCCTTTGACCATGTTAAGAAACTTTTTCATGCATGACATATAACACTTGTTGTTTCGATGATTGATCATGATTTGGTGTCCCCCCCTTCGGTGGGTTGCCTCCGATACTCTTACCATTGGCACTTGCATCGTGCATGACCCTACCACCTTATGAGGGTTATGCTGCTCGGTGTAGTTAGGCTGCAAGTAGATGCTACTCAAGTGGGTTTGGGATTTATGCATAGTGATGGAAAGGAAGAACTGATTTCAAAGACTTTTCGAAAAACCCGTCGGGTGCCACTAATGCCCAAGGGAGATGATGAGTAGTTGGGTGACCACTTTAGAAAGAAATGGTGTGCCGGAACAAGTTGAGGCTGTGTTTTTTCGAAAACGGGGAGTTTTAAGGTTTGTTGACCGTCCCAACCTTACATGCGCAACCACGATACCCCTTATGGGATGAAGCTTTGTTGATTACTGTGCTTGGTACTAGCAAGGAGCCCGCATTACTAATGGCAAGAGTGAAGTGGTCACTCTTGAGACGGGGTCGTCCTGGAAGTGGAAGGCCATGTGCTATCTTTACAGGCACCGGGCACACCGTTGCGTGCCCTCATGGATGATACATGTGATGTATATCATGAGGGATGGCACCAACGGGTGGACTCTTTGTGTAGTATCACCATGGGAAAGGCATTGTTCAGGTGCTTACCTCGGGTATGCTATATACCACGAGTCGTGGATGACACGAAAGTTCCCCGAGTCTTGTGGGCAAAGTGTGCAACCTCTGCAGAGTGTAAAACTATTCGAATAGCCGCATCCGCGGTCATGGACAGTTGGAGGTCCTTCTTAAACTATGTCCGGATGTTTTCGTAAAACTTGGTGTGAGTGTGGGTGTGAGGGTGACAAAGAGTTTACTTGAGCTAAGTCCGATGACTTAGCATGGAATTTGAACTAAGTCCGATGACTTAGCCTGATGATTAAACATGAGATGTTCAACCCCTACTTATGATGATATCTGTAACTTGTTCATATGGATATCCGCCACTTGTTGAGTCGAGGTCCCCACAATATCACAACATTATTGCTATTTAATTTAATGCAGCTATATATCTTGGTAATGGTGGAAGGGTTGGCCTTTTGTCCGGTGTTTTGTTTAACTTTTGCCACCATAGTTACTTCTTACCAGTGTTATGTTCCATATTTTGCGCTCCTAAGATGCTCAGTGTTGTTATGAGGACACCATTAACTATTCATTTTAGATTAAAGCTTGTCTGGCAAGACCCAACTTTGGTACTATTTGCTTAACAACCTAATTAAAAATGCATAGGGCTTAGCTACCCCGTGGATAAGTAATCAACAACCCGGGCTAGTGCTCCTCATGAGTGTTGGACCAAACTAGAGTCATCTGCGGGGACAACTCGGGGCAGCTTGGAATATTTCTAGCAGGCCACTATAGGTTGCGCTCATCCGCTCGTGTATTGAGAATGAGATATGCGGCTCCGATCGGGTTTGTCGACACATCGGGTAGTCTTGCTGGACTTGTTTTACCTTGCTCAAATTTCTTGTGCATGGGATTCCGAGTATAATTTGGGCTATCCTGAGGTTGTGGTGTTCCAACGGAATTCCAAGGAAATTATAGGTTTTCGCGGTCGAGGTTAATCCAGCGCGGTGTGTGGTTAGTTTGGATGGATGAGTTGGAGCACCCTGCAGGGTTTAATATTCACAAGAAATCGTGCTCGTGGTTACATGGAAACTTTGAATTTTTTTAACACCGAGCTATAGCAAACTTGAAGTAAATACTAATAAAACACATCAACTGTGTGTGTAACCGTGATTATCTCTCCTCATGAACATGAACCAAGAGAGAACACGGTGGGGTTATGATTGACGTAAGTAAGTATTCAGGATCACATAGTGATCATGCCAGTTCACGTCCATTATGCGTAGGCCACCATATTTACTTCTTATTCTCGTAAGTTATCCACTCAAACATATGCTTAGTGTTTGCCACAACCTCACCACTTAACCTCCCTCACCCAAGTTGTTGGCGTCCTGGGAACATGGGTACCTAGACTTGCCTGACTGCGGCCCAGGGCATGGCTAGCTTCAGAGCTCCGTATGGCCCAGTGTGGTTTCAATCAAGACAAGGCCCTTACGAGAGCCCCGCCCTCGCGAGGAGGACAACACCAGGTCTCCCAGGAGGAGGAGGCTTCCCCAGGCCCCCTCCTGAGTGGCGTAGATCTCTATGCAATACTCGGCCTCGGGAAGTCAAGGATGACACAAGATGGGCCAGGCAGGCACCAACGAGTGCAGAGTAGACAATTCCTATTTAGTGCAAAGGAGGCAAAGATGTACACAGGTTCTCGAGGCATCCCACCGAAGGTTTCCATTTCGGTGCAACAAGATTGGGCCAATGGGCTCAGCAGGACGGATGTCATCGCCGAGCCCACCTCTGCATCACCATCGGATACTTTGCACGCAAAGACCACCTTTCGTCAGGATAAGGGTGCACTCCTTGTCCCCCTTCTAATTTGGCCGTTGTAGGATCCCTTCCCGCCATTGCAATAAGGGAAGAGGACCCATGCCACTATAAATAGAGGATAGGCTGCTCAGTGGAGCGGGAGGGACAGGCGGAACACCACTCGAGCGCCCTCGCGGGGTTACCCTCCACTATAATAGTTCATCCACAAACTTCCTCGTGAGGAAATCCATCAAAGGCAGGAGTAGTGTTTTTTGCTTCGCAGCGGCCCAAACATGGGAAAATCCTCGTGTGCTAACGTCTTCCCTGTGAGTGAGTGAGTTCGATGGTCTAGGTTGTCGAGCTATGACCTTGAGGCCTGAGCTGGTGGAGATCTTCGCACATGCCCCTGAGTTCGAACCTCTTCGGGTTTTCCGGATTCGGAAATCCGATATTTGTTACGCCAGGTAGGGGGTGTGCCGAGGTCTTACTCAAGCTTCGCTCCTTCTCCGCTCCACCGCTCCGATGCTTGATGCTCGTCGAGCCCATGCTGAGCGCCTTGCTGCTCGTGTCGCCCAGACAGCACCGGTGGGCCACACCGCCGCACGTCTATCCGCCTCTCAAGTGGCCATCGCTGCCAAGGGCCCGGATGCCCACGAGCAGCAGGACTCATTAAAGACGATCACCGTGCGGCACGACGGCTGCACCACCACTCCATCGATCCTTCCATCTACTGGGTCGTCCTCCCACGCTCGCCCCAGGCTGATGTGCAGGTCGGGCACACTTGCCATGGCGTGCGAGCTGCTGCGTTACTGCCTTGCCCCCAATTGCAATGACGACTAGTTCAGGCGCATCGGAAAGCTCATCAATGCCGCCTGCGATGCCTCGACACTCTCCTACTTGTTTCAGCGCCATCCCTCTCTGGCAGGCGACGTGGCCCATGATGCGTTGCCCATCCTCCCCAGGGCGACGTTGACCCCGAGCCTAGGCATGAAGCATGCCCGCAAGACAAACCACGCGGGCCCCTAGCGAGGGTGAGAGATGAAGTAAGCTGCTAGGTGGTGCCCTGACTGCGCGCTTACCATGTGCGTTCCCTACGCCGCTGCACGTGCATCGCGACCGGGCGCCCCTGGGGGCATCTACGCAGGAGCACCAAGACCAGGCCCCTCCCGTGCGCACTGCGCCTATGGGTCCAGTGGGTATACGAGCCATCAACCTGGAGCTACCTTCCGTTGTGCGGCCATGCAAGTTTAAGCAAGACCTGCCTCCTCACTACGACGACACCCTAGATCCCACCAAGTTCTAGAAGCACTACTCGCTGAGCATCCAGGCAGCTGGTGGAGACAACAAGATCATGGCTAGCTGGTTCCCTATGGCGCTCAAGGGTGGTGCGCTCTCCTGGATCCTCAACCTCCCGGAGGGGTCAATCACCTCCTGGATGACCTACACAAGCGTTTCATCGCCAACTTCCAAGGCATCCGCGACCGCGCCCTCACCGTGACCGACCTACGTCGCGTGAACCAGCAGCCGGGTGAGACCCTGCACAAGTACATACATTGCTTCAAGAGTGTTCGCCTCAAGATCCCAAGGGCATCAAACGAGGCCATCATCTTGACATGCACCGACGCTGTCAGAGACCTCAGGATGAGGATGGAGCTCGCTATCAACGACGAACTATGCTCAGCTCTGGAGATGTTTAACCTGGCGAACAAGTGCGCAATGGCTAAGGAGGGTCAACTCTCATTCCTCGAGCTTCCGGAGGCGGACCCCGAACACAAGAACACCACGCCCAAGGAGACGAAGCGCAACACCCCTGCGGTGCTGGCGGCGGAACCTGAGGTGAAGCATGGTCGAGATGAGGAACCCCCCGTGGGAGGGCGACCATTCACCATCTCCCATGGCACCAATAGCCACAACACCATTGACTGTCAGGAGCTCAGGTCGGTCCACGACGAGCACTTCGGTCGCCACCCTAGGCATGGTGATCGTGGCTATGGTCGTGTTGGAGGCCGCGGTGGAAGCTGCTGGGACAGTCAAGACCCGCGTTGGGGGTGGCTTGACCGACCTTGGGAGGACCACAGGCACGATCAGGCTCAGGAGGACCGTTGGCACGACAAGCCTCTGGAGGGGTCACGTCGCGATCAGCCTCGTGAAGCCCGCCCTCGTGTGCCCTGCCTTCCCCCACTGTCGCTGCCAACTAGGAGGAAGGAAGAAGACAGGCAGATTGACGGGGCTGGGGCTTCCAGGAGGTCAGGGAAATAGCTTCCATCCTAGGCGACACCCAAGCCCCAGCATCAAATCGGATCTTCAAGCAGTTCTCGCGGGAGGTTAATGCGGCTCTCTAGAAGCTTGAGGCCACGTGCCCCCTCGTGGCAGGCAGACTCCTCATGCTGTGCACGTCAACCATCAACAATGTCCTCGTCACGAAGACCCTCATCAAAGGTGGTGAGGGCTCAATGTCCTATCCTTTGAGACGTTCGAGACGCTCCAAGTTCCATACGACTAGCTCATGCCAACCAAGCCATTCTTAGGGGTGCCTTCATAGGACACGTGTGCCTTCCTGTCACCTTCGGCAGGCACAACAACTACCACACCGAGCACATTGTGTTCGATGTCGCCCACATCCACCTCCCACACAACGCGATCCTCCTGTACCCCACCCTCCCAGGTTCATGGCGCTGAGTCACCATGGATACAGCATCCTCAAGATGCCAGGGAGTGGTGGCGTCATCACCATCTCCTGCGATGAGAAGGACGCCGTTTTCTCCCTCGAGCGCACCTACCGTGGCATAGCGGCCGATCACTCAGAGAATGAAGGGGGCGTCTTGCCTCGCCAGGATGTCCCCTGGAAGAAGAAGAAGCTCCTCTCCAAGGGGTGCCAGGGGCTGAAACCTCTGAGGACGGTGCCTCAGGATCCGCGCATGTGGACAAGTCCCCTCCCTCCCTCACATAGGAAGGCACGCTCGACGCTTCCCTTAGGTCAAGCTTGGGAGGAGCTCGGGCACAACTTGGAGGCATGTTTCGATGCGCATCCACCCAAGAAAGGAGCACATCATGAGGCGCCAAGTTCATGGGAGTTCATCACCAGCACAATCAAGGAACTTCAGGAAGCACATGCCAGGTGAGGCGGTCGTCGCCCTTCATCACTAAGCGCGATTGCCATCGTCGGCTCGGGTGGCATGCTGCACGTCTGCGTTGACGTACCCGACATCAACAGGGCCACGTCCTAGGACACCTGCTGGCAGTCGTGCATCGGTCATGGTGGGGTCTACCCATGCAACTACATTCGCATGCCTTTTGGTCTGATGAATGCGGGCGCCATGTATCAGCGCCTTGCCTAGGCCATGCTCGCGCCCTATGGGATCAGGCGCCACGAGCTGCTAGAGGAGGCGCCTGGCCCGAGCAAGGGCCCGGGCCTCGGGAGGCGTCAGGCTCATGGAGGCCAGGCTCATGGAGGCGCAAGCTGAGGTCCTAGCGACTACCTCGGCGCTTCATCGACACCGCTGCCAGATGACTCTTTGGTTCGTACCAGGTAACTTTTGGCTTTCTCAGTTTGAGGGTGTCGATCGGGCGGCATTATCCTCAGGCGGTTCGGGGCCGTCCCCGCAGCCTCGTCATTTTCACATGCACCAAAACCTTTCATGCATTAGATCAATTTCCTAAATAATCCAACCTCCATGCTCGGTGTGCACTGATGATCCTGCCTTCGACCGCCTCATGATTAAGGTCAGGCATGTTGTCTGTGCTTAGGTCCATCCCTGCATTGTTGATAAATCCAAGTGATCAAGCTTTGTCTCGTGGGCCAGCCCCGTGCACGTCACCTCCAGTGATCCTTGGTGCTTTGTCCTCGCATGAGCTAATCGAGAGTGGGTGAGTCAGGGAGAGCGACACGATTCCTGCAACCACAGTCGGCCTTTCACCACTGTTGGAGCCACACGCCGGGTGTTTTCTCCTCGGAGTTGTTGCATGAGAAGACTGGGCACGACTTCTATGCTCGGGTCCGTCTCTGCAGTGTTGATAAATCCAATGGCTGAGCTCTGTCTGGTGGGCCGGCCCCGTTCATGTCACCTCCTAGGGTCATTAGTGTTCGGCCATCTCATGTGATGGCCCTTCGAAATACATTTGGTGTAGGTTTCTCCAGAATTTACAACACTTGCATTGGCACCCACTACCGGAAGACTTAGGCGCAACCCGCCTTTGAGGTATGGCCTCTTGAGACCCGCGCTGGCTCATGAGTTCCTAGATACACCTCCTAGTTCTACCGTGCAAGCCACATGTATGAACTTAATGGGCTCTACACACTAGGGGGTCTCAGGAGTCGGGGCCCCCCATTCTCACGCACAAGTGGAAGCCCCATGCTCCGCGCTAGCGGATAATACTATCGCTCAGCGGCTATGCCCATGCAACGTGGAAGCCCCATGCTATGCGCTGGTGGATAAACAACTGACGGCGCCCTAGCGGCTGCATCCAACCACAGGACGGCCCCTCGCGACAAGTCTTGCCACATTCCCCTGGGACGCTTGTGTGAGGGGGCTACATGGGGACTACACTCAGGCCGTGCCTAGCGCACGTCACCTTCCCAGGTCCCTGATACCTGGTCTTCATGCGTCCCTCTCAGGCAAAAGCTAGCGAGGAAAGGTATGGGAGACGTTCACATGTCATGTGGGACACTTGAGCATCGAGACTCAGGAGCCTCACCGGTCACGTAGCTCCTCACCCCTTGGTATCGTCCTGGTAATCCAGACGCCCCAACTGCGGCTGTGGTATGCGCGGGGCCGGGCCCTGCTGACGTAGAGCTCAAGGAGCTCCAAATCTCCAAGCCAACCCTGTCTTCACCGTATTCCTTTCATGAGGGTTGCTCGTACGTCAAGGGGGACTCCTGAGCATCGCCACTCAGGAGCCTCACTGGTCACATAGCCCCTCGCCCCTTGGCACCGTCCTGGTGATTTGAATGCCCCAACGACAGTCGAGGTATGCACAGGACCGGACCTTGCCTACGCAGAGCGCTACCGCATGCAGGAAGGAAACAAGGCGAGGACAGAAACCACATAATTTAGTAGTCGTTAAAAGTACTAAATTCTCCGGAAATGAAAACAAGCCTAATGCCTCCATGAGGCACGATGAACGTTACACGAAAGGACCTAGCAAGAGGATCTAGGAGGAGCAGGGACCACCGCTCGTCCCAACCGTGAGGTGCTCGTCATCGACGACACTGTTGTTGTCATTGACGACACTAACCCCTACAGCTACAGGAGGTGAGGGAATGGTGACGCACACAAACTTATTTATTAGCGCCTCCACGATGCCCTGCACGACCGTCGCCATAGCGACGTGAACCCCAGGTTCAACCGGGCGGATCACGGAGCCGAAGTCAAAACCCGGCTCGCAGAGGATGAGGTGGCCGAAGACGCGCATCGCGGCCGTGCAGAAGAGGTCGCGACCCTAACTCTCCAAGACGGCCTCCACCCCGGCAACAACACCCTCAAGCACCTCAACGAGCTTCAAAGAGAGCCTCGCGAAGCCACTCTCAGGAGGCACCAGGGGTTCCGCGAACCCCCATGGCAGATGGAGTTCAGCGCGTGACGAAGCTTGAGCTTGACGGAGGGGAGGGCATCAACCTCCGCAACCTTTTTCTCCTTAGCCGCGACAAGGGCCTTTTCCCTGGAGTCAAGCCGAGCCTTCTTCATGGCTACTTTCTCCTTCATCTTGTCTAGGGGATTGCACTCCGTGGCTTGGTCAGCCACCGCCTTGGACAACGCAGAGTCAAAGTCGGCAAGCTTGGCCTTGTAGGTCTTGAGGTCTTCCTCCTGCTAGCGAGCCCTTCCACGAGCGGAATCTTCTCCTCTTGCAGAGCCTTCAGGCAGGACCCCCACCTTGTCGCAGCGCTTCACAACAGACGCTGCATCAGCCAACGCCACGTCATAGGCTACCTTGGCTAATACGGCTTCCTTCCTGCTCTGAGCCATGGTGGCCTCGGCTTGGCTCCCAACCGCCACATGTCACACCCTATGGTTGGAGCACATTGTTATGTTCGGGTTTAGAAAATTTGGAGCCAACTAAAACTTTTTCTAGGTGCTTGTGCTTGCTTGCTATGTTGTTTGATTGCTTGCTATGTTGTTTGCTTGCTTGTTGATTATGTTATTTGGCACTACTAAGTTCTATTCCACTTCATATTCGTATTCCTTGTTCCAAACCCCTTGCCCAATGATCATGCCATGTGAATAGTTCCCAAAACTATTTTTATTAAAAAAATCAACCAAAAATGATTATTTAAATTAATTTTCCAAAATCCCCTGAATTGAGGTTTGCACTGCAAATCCTCAAATTGGGTGGATTCTTCTTTTACAAAAGCTTTATTTCAAACGCACTATATATACGACTTCCCAAAACCACCAAATATTATATTTAAAGATTATTTTCATATTTTATTTAAAGGATTTTTCTTAAGGCCAGAAATGGTTTTTCCTAGGGAAAAATTATTTAAATACTTTGAAAATATTTGAGAAAATTTAGCGAAACTCAGTGGACATATATTTTCCATATATATGAGTTTCAACACAAGGGCATGATTAGATCATAGGCAAAACCCCTCAAAACCCTTTCTTTTCAGATCAAACTTTTGAAATATTTGTATAAGAAATATTCTCAATAAATTCCAGGAAAATTCTGGCAAGTTAACACTATCATAAGTGATGATCTTGCAACGTTTCATCTCAATCCAAGTTGATTTGGTTACTCAAACCATCCCAAAACCATTCCTGTCCAGAATCAAATTTGAGCAACTTTACATTGTGAAGTGTCTCCCCTTGGCCTCAACCATTGTGGGAATGCTCTAATGGCCAAGTAGTGATGATACACTAAGTTGTGCATCAAGGATAAAAGCCTAGCATCAATGGATCTAACGATATCTGATTCTGCTAAATTCTAGGGTTTATCAAATCTCCATTGTCAACTTTTTCCCCTTGGGCTCAAACTTGGTGAAACCTCTCATTTCTACCTAGCCTTTGACCCTAGTAAATATCTCAGTAAGGTGGAAACATCTTCTTGTCCAAAACTCCATCAAACACCTTCTAGTGATTTTGTGAAACCAGCTTTTTCATCCCTTTCTTTTTTACGCTTGCCCTCAAAACTTTACGACACCTTCAAGCAATGCCCAAGCACCCCCTGTAAAAATCCCAAGTTATCAGACCACTGTAAGGTGGGGTAAAAGCCCTATTCTTCACCCTGGCGGCATCTTTTTCTATCCTCCCCTGCCCATTTCTTTTTTCCCCTAGCTCTCCTTAGCCTCTAAGGCATCCAAAGAGCATCTCCAGGCCCCTAGGAGCTAGTGGACACGGTGGGCACCCCAGAGTGCAGAGGCAACAACAATGCCGACCATATGCATGCTCTGGAGCGTGCTACAGTGAGCTCTCGCACTGTAGCCGCCACCTAATGGCCAGCCCCGACTACCTTGGGCCTCTCCCGCGTGTCCCCTGAGACGCCCTCGGTGTTCGTGACACGGCAAGCGGTCGGACCCCTCTCTCTCCTGTCTCCTCCGCCCTCCCACACGCGTGCCCGACGCCACCCGGTTTGGTCAATAGGGGAGCTCATACGCGCGGGCCTCTCTCCCTCTCTCCTCCTTCCTTCTGGCCTAGACCGACCCCAGGAACGCCCCGGCTCACTCTCTCTCTCATAGCTTCTGGCCTTGGCCACGAGCTCGCCGGCGCACCAGCGTTCAGTGGACTGCCCCCCCCCTTATAAGAGGGCCTCCCGGACCCCTCTTTGTCCTCTGGTCCCCCTGTTCTCTCCCCAGCAACCTCCGTGAGCCCTCCTAGGAGCCCCTGACGTCTCTGCGCTCGGGATCGAGCCAAGGGCCGCCGTGGCCATCTCTCCATCGATCTCCAGGTACGGAGCCTCTCCGGCCCCCATTTCTCTCCGGCCTCCCTCGCCCTTCTGATGCGAATCCTCCTCTTTTCCGTCCCCTTTGCAGGCTGAATCGGCCCCGGCGACCACCTCCCGAAGCCACCTCCGCCATGGGTGCTCGCCGCCGGTGACTCCGGCCACCTCCGGCCTCCATTCCACCTCCAGGAGACCGGCGACTCGACCCCAAGCCCGTTTCCTGCATCGCTCGCCGTCTTTGCGCCCCGTGCCGCCACCGGTGAGCATCTCCCTTTCCTGTCCCGAGGTGGGAGAAGGAGCAGACAGGTGGGGCCCACCTGTCGGCCTCTCTTCCTCCCTCCCGCGCGCTCTCTCTTCCCCCTCGTGTCACTGGCGACTAGGCCCCGCACATCAGGTTTGAACCTGACCGCCCGTGAGGCCGACTGGCTGTCCAGCTGGGCCGGCCCAGCCACTAGCCACCTCTGGCCCCGGTCCAATGGCCATTTCCTCTCCTTTTTCTTTTTTCCTTTTTTGTGAGAATTTTGCAAAAATCCCACAAGGCCCAAATTAAATCTAATTCCAATTATTTTTGCACCTAAATTCCTAGAATAATCCCTTGAATTTAATAGTGCCATTTGGAAAAATGTTTGAAAATATTTTTATTACTGTTTTATTTTAAAACCTATATTTGGGCACCTTTTTGCCTGTGTTAATTTATTTCCAAAATATTTTCAACAACCAAACCCTAGGGAAATATTTTAGTATGCCATTTAGCATTTATCAGAGTAGGTTAACATTTTTGCTAGTAGTTTGTGTGCTCTGTTTTGGTGTGTTGCTTATTTTTATCGCTTTATTTCGCGACGATTGATTGTGCGGTTGATGAAGAAGTTGGACCCGAAGACTTCGAAGACCCCGGAGACTTTGTTGAGCCAGGAAAGCAGCCCTTTGACCATGATGAGAAACCATCTTTATTGCATGTCATTTAGCATTTTACTTTCATCATATTTTATCACGTGATGTGGTGTTCCCTTTCGGTAGAATGCCTCCGGTACTTCTCCATTGACACTTTCATTGTGCATGACCCTACCACCTTATGAGGGTTGTGCGGGTGGGAGTATTTAGGTTGCTAATAGATGCTACGCAAATGGGATCGGACTTACGCATAGTGATGGCTAGAAAAGAAATGATTTCGAAGACTTTTCGAAAAACCCGTTGGGTGCCACTAATGCCCGAGGGAGATGATGATGAGATGGGTAACCACTTGAGAAAGAAGTGGTGTGCTAGAACAAGATGAGGATGTGTTTTCGAAAACGGAGGGTTTAAGATTTGTCGACCATCCCAACCTTACATGCGCAACCACAATACCCCTTATGGGATGGGGCTTTGTTGATTACCTTGGTGGGTACTAGCAAGGAGCCCGCATTACTAGTGGTGGGAGTGGCGTGGTCACTCTCAATACGGGGTCATACCGGTATGTACGATCATGCGCTGTCTTTACAAGCACCGGGCACACCGTTGGTCCCCTCATGGATGGTACGGTTAGAGCGAGGCTCGTGTGATGTACATGGCGAGGGCTGGGTACAAATCGAGTGGATTCTTTGTTTAGTATCGCTAGGGGAAAGGCATTGTTCGGGTGCTTACCTCGGGTATGTTATATACCGCGAGTCGTGGCATCGAAGTTCCCCGAGTCTTGTGGGTAAAGTGTGCAACCTCTACAGAGTGTAAAACTATTCGAATAGCCGTGTCCATGGCAAGAACAGTTGGGTGGTGCTGCTTGTGCCATGTCCGAATGTTTTCACAAAACATGGTGTGAGTATGGGTGTGATGGTGACAAGCGGTCACATGAGCTAAGATCGATGACTTAGCGTGATGAGTGAACATGAGATGTTCAGCCAATACTTATGATGATATCTGCAATTTGTTCACATGGATACCTGCTAGTTGTTGATGCATGGTCACTAGTTACTTTATCATGTCATTTGCATTTAAAAATTAGCTTTTCGCAAACTTACCTATTAGTGATATATCATGCATCATTATTGCCTTGTTCCACAACTTGGGTTGCTTGCGAGTACATTCAAAGTACTCATTGGCTTGCCACTGGTTATTTAATTGGCCAGGCATGGAAGAACAAGAGTATGCTGAAGTGTTCGTTTGAGACAAACATGCGAACTAGGGCGCTTCCCACTCAGAATGCCTGTAGGTTAAGGCAGATGGCATGGGTTCATGCTTTCGACCAAGATTTCCGCTGCTTGTTCTATGTACATGTTTGGCCCGTGTGGCCCTATCTATGAAGAACTAAGACCTTCGTGGTCAATATTTGTGTAAGACGATAAGTATGGATGTAAGACTCTTGTTATTCAGCTTCTGTGTGTTCAGTGAGCATTGATCTCTGGGATCACTGTACACATTCATTTGGTGATCACGACTTATGAGTCGGGGTCCCCATAGAGATGGTATCAGAGCCATCCTGACTATAGGAAGCCCTTATTTAGCAAGGACGTTAGTTAGGATAAAACCGGATTTCAAAACTACACTTAGAATTCGTACTTAGGAATTCTGCACTATTTACCTCTTCCCATTTTCACACAACACCCTGCTGACTCTCCTCCTTTCAAACCTTTGTAGATGGTCGTCGTACCCGAAGCCTTCCTGACCTCCGGTTTTCCCTTACTTCTTGGGGATAGCCTGGAGAAGTGCCAGTTCTGCCCAAGGAAGATGGCACACCACTTAGGTTTCAGACCTATTTCAGCCTCCCTGCCGATAGTCTGGTTCACAACTTGCTGAAGGAGTCCGCGAAGCTCCACGAGGAACTTCACCACACTCGAGAGCTACTTCGACAAGCCAAGACGAAGCCAGACAAGATCAAGAAGGATGGAGCCCCCGAGGGACGACTGACTATCACCTATCGAGGTGGAGTACCCCCAGCTAGTGATGCACCTACGCGTAGTTGTCGCATGAGTGCGAAGGAGTACTGTGAGCTCTTTACCGACCCACCTGCAAAACATCGCCGGGATGGGCCTCCACGTTCCCCGAACCCTTTGACCGGGAATGATGCCCGTTCAGATAATGAACCGGAGGAAGACCCAGAGGAGCGTGACTACGAGACTGAGCACTCCACCACCTAAGTTCGAGAACCCCTACGGTAGGATCAGTCATATATCCCTCATGCGAAGTCGAGTCTGTGTAATAGTTTATATGAAACCATGTGTGCTTGTTGTTTGTTTCGTTGTTTGTGTCCCGATGCAAGTCACACTTTTGCCTCAAGCAACATGTAAGCGACTCCATCATCTATCTAAATATATGATGGTATTTCAACACACTTGCACTTGACCGACCCCCTTAGGCGCGCTTTTCCGTTATTGCTTGTCCTCTTGGCAATCCCAGTTGTTTGACTTGGCTGCTCCAAACAGGATGGTAACTGCTACCCGCAACAGCTCCTTCACCAACCTTGAAGCCGACAACTCAAGCCAGCAACAGGGAACTGGTGGGGCTGCTCACACTGGAGGACACCAGGAGCATCCACTAGGCGACATTCCCCCGCCACCACCTCCGTCGGAGAACATGACCATAGCCCATTTTCTCCAAGTTCTCTGGGAGGAGCGTCAAGCCAACAATGCTGCTATGCAACAGATGGCTCAGGCCCTTGTGAACAACCAGCAGCAAGGCAGGAACGAGAGTGGCCACTCCACGCTGTCTGAGTTCATGAGGAACTCGCCCCCAACCTTCACCAAGACTGCTGAACCATCTGATGGTGATGACTAGATCCGGACCATCGAGGACCTCCTTGCACTGGTCAATTGCAATGAGGACCGTGAGAAGGTGCTTTATGCCTATCACTACCTCGGAGGTACCACCCGAGCTTGGTGGGATGGATTCAAGGTCATGTAAGGAGAACGTGTGATCACGTGGAATGACTTCAATGAAGGATTTTGCACTGCCCATATTCCTTCTAGGACCATGGCTATCAAGAAGAGAGAATTCCGAGTGCTGAAGCAAGGAAGTGGCTCTATCAAGGAGTATCTACAGAAGTTCAACCTATTCTCGAGGTATGCACCTGCAGATGTCAGCACAGAGGCTGCCAAGAAGGAATGCTACATGGAAGGACTCCAACAGGTCATGCAGTATCAACTCATCGTCTGCGATTGTCGTACCTTCTTCGACCTGGTGAACAAGGCCCTCATGCTAGAAGACAAGCGTCGTGCCATGGATGACACTCGAAAGCGCAAGATGATTAGGAAGGGAAGCTCAAGCAACCATAAGCCTCGCCCGTGGCAGCCAACCCCAGCCAAGCCAACCTATCAGCCGCAGCAGGCTAGACCTCCTGTGCCTCGTCTGAGCTACCAGCCTTAGCAGTATGCCAATACCTCGCCAGCCTACAACAGCAACCCCAATAACAACAACAGTTGCAGAAACTTCCAACAACAACCTTTGACAAGTCGCTTGCTTTGGATATGGTCAGCCAAGACACATCTCCCGATTGTGTCCTAACAAGAAGCTAGATGCCCCGCGCCCCAATGCGTCAGCTTAAGGTCAAGCCCATGGAGCACCGCCAAGGAACCCACCTCCCTGCAACTAGACCAACAATGGCAAGGGTCGTTTGAATCACGTCACCACAAAGGAAGCCGAAAAAGACCTGGACGTCATACTGGGTACGTTCCTCGTCAACTCAACCCAAGCAATTGTACTGTTTGATTGTGGAGCTTAGCATTCTTTTGTCACCCAAAAGTTTGCATTAGAGAGTGGCATGCAACCTACACCCCTGGGTAGTCATATGTTGATACAAACCCCCGCTTCAGTTAAGAAGTCTGGGATAGGGTGTAAGTGAGTGAAGATTGACATCAAGAGGGTAGACTTCCTAGCAAACCTTATAGTTCTGGACTCACCAGGCTTGGATTTCATCCTAGGCATGAATTGGTTGACTAAGCACCAAGGCATGTTAAACTGTGCCAAGAGAATGGTCACCATAGCCAATAGCCAAGGAGGGGAAGTCAAGTATGTTCCCAACCCTGCCTCCACTCAAGCCCCTCAGGTTAACTGTCTGTCAGGAGTTGAATTGGATCAAGTGCCAGTGGTATGTGAGTACCTAGTTGCGTTTCCTGATAAGCTGCCCGGAATGCCACTTGACCATGACATTGAGTTCATCAATAAGCTTATGGTCAGATCAAGGCCCATCTATAAGAGGTCCTACAGGATGGGATCCAAGGAATTGGCTGAGTTGAAGAAGCAACTGGCAGAGCAGCTCAAAACAGGATTTATTCGCCCTAGTGCCTCTCCTTGGGGATCGCCTGTTCTATCTGTGTCAAAGAGGGACGGAACTATATATTGGAAATATGCCCTAGAGGCAATAATAAATTAGTTATTATCATATTTCCTTGTTCATGATAATCGTTTATTATCCATGCTATAATTATATTGATCGGAAACTCAGATACATGTGTGGATACATAGACGACACCATGTCCCTAGTATGGCTCTAATAGACTAGCTCGTTGATCAAAGATGGCCATGGTTTCCTAGTCATGGACATGAGATGTCATTTGATAACGGGATCACATCATTAGGAGAATGATGTGATGGACAAGACCCAAACTATGAACGTAGCATATGATCATGTCAGTTTATTGTTACAGTTTTCTGCATGTCAAGTATCTGTTCCTATGACCATGAGATCATGCAACTCACTGACACCAGAGGAGTACCTTGTGTGTATTAAACGTCGCAACATAACTAGGTGACTATAAAGGTGCTCTACAGGTATCGCCGAGGGTGTCTGTTTGGTTGGCATGGATCAAGACTGGGATTTGTTACTCCGTGTGACGGAGAGGTATCTTAGGGCCCACTCGGTAATACAACATCACAACAAGCCTTGCAAGCAATGTGACTAAAGTGTTATCCACGGGATCTTGCATTACAGAACGAGTAAAGAGACTTGCCGGTAACGAGGTTGAACTAGGTATACAGATACCGATGATCCAATCTCGGGCAAGTGACATACCGAAGAACAAAGGGAACAACATACGGGATTAATTGAATCCTTGACCTGGAGGTTCGATCGATCTAGATCTTTGTAGAATTTGTAGAAACCAATATGGGCATCCAGGTCCCGCTATTGGTTATTGACCGTAGTGGTGTCCCGATCATGTCTTCATAGTTCTCGAACCCGTAGGGTCTGCACACTCAAGGTTCGGTGACGTTTTGGTAGTATAGAGTTATGTATGGTGGTGACCGAAGGTTGTTCGGAGTCCCGGATGAGATCCCAAATGTTACGAGGAGCTCCGGATTGGTTCGCAGGTAAAGATTGATATATGGGATAATAGTGTTTGGTCTCCGGAAGGGTTCCGGAATTCACAGGAAATAGTTTAAGATGTTTCCCGAAATGTTCGGGGTACAAGGACACTTTATTTGGGCCAAGGGGTAAAGCCCATGAGGCTTTAGGAAGGTGCAAAAGCTGTTCTGCGGAGGCCAGGGGCCAGACGCCAGGGACCCTGGCGTCTGGGGCCAGATGCCGAGGACCTTGGTGTCTGGTCTTGGAGTCCGAGAAGGACTCTTGCCTTGCGGGCAAAACGACCTTGAGGAGGATTTTTTCTCCAAGTTTCGACCCCATGGCTGAACATATAAATAAAGGGGCGGGGCTAGCCCTAGTAACACATCAAGAAACCCTAAGCCACGTGCGGCCTCTCCTCTAGTTCGTAGTTTCTCCTCTAGATTGGTTTCAGCGGTGCTTAGGCGAAGCCCTGCTGGAATTGCTCCACCACCATCGCTGCAACATCGTCGCGCTGCCGGAGAACTCGTCTAGCTCTCCGCTTTCTCTTGTTGGATCAATAAGGCGGAGATTGTCATCGAGCTGTACGTGTGTTGAACGCAGAGGTGCCGTCTGTTCGACGCTAGATCGGAAGGACCATGATCAGGATCACGAGATGATTCGTGATTGGATCGCGGGACGGATCGTGACGAGATAGCGTGACGGATCGTTATTGGATCACGGGAGGGATCATGATGGGATTGCGGGACTCTCGGTGATTTGGATCGCGAAGACGTTCGACTACATCAACCGCGTTTCTTAATGCTTCCTTCTTAGCAATCTACAAGGATGTGTAGATCTCCCTCTCGTAGATGCTCATCACCATGGATAGATCTTGCGTGTGCGTAGGAATTTTTTTTCCCACGCAAAGTTCCCCAACAGTGGTATCAGAGCTAGGTCTATGTGTAGATGAGATCTCGAGTAGAACACAAAGAGTTTGTCGGCGTTGATGCTTATATTGCTTCCTCCCTTGGTCGTGTTTTGGTTCAACGGTATTGTAGGATGAAGCGGCCTGGACCAACCTTACTTGTACGCTTACGAAGGACCGGTTTTGTCGACTGACGTGTAACCTTGTTGCACAAAGATGGCTGGCCGGTGTCTGTTTCTCCTACTTTAGTTGGATCGGATTATACTAAGGCGGTCCTTGAGAAGGTTGAAAAGTAGCTTATGTATCACCGTTGTGGTTTATGCGTAGGTGAGAATTGTTCTTCCTAGATACCCATAGCAGCCACGTAAAACTTGCAACAACAATTAGGGGACGTCTAACTTGTTTTTGCAGGGTATGTTGTGCTGTGATATGGCCAATTACATGATGAGATATATGTGATGTATGAGATGATCATGTTTTGTATAGAATATCATGACTTGCATGTCGATGAGTACGGCAACCGGCAGGAGCCATAGGGTTGTCTTTAATTATTGTATGACCCATGTGTCAATCCTTAAGCACTATGTAATGCTTTACTTTATCGCTAAATGGTAGCAATAGTAGTAGAAGCATGGTGGGTGCGACAACCCCGATGGAGACACGTTGATGGAGATCAAGATGATGGAGATCGTGGTGTCATGCCGGTGACGATGGAGATCATGCCAGTGCTTTCAAGATGGAGATCAAAAGGACAAGTTCATGGCCATATCATGTCACTTATGATTTGCATGTGATGTTAATCCTTTTATACACCTTTTTTTTGCTTAGGATGACGGTAGCATTATAAGGTGATACCTCTCTTAATTTCAAGATAAATTGTGTTCTTCCCGAGTGTGCACCATTGCGAAAGTTCGTCGTGTCGAGACACCACATGATGATCGGGTGTGATAGACTCTATGTTCACATACAGCGGGTGCAAGCCAGTTTGCACATGCAGAACACTGGGTTAAACTTGACCAGCCTAGCATGTACAGACATGGCCTCAGAACACAAGAGATCGAAAGGTCGAATATGAGTCATATAGTAGATATGATCAACATGATGATGTTCACCATTGAAACCACCTCAACTCACATGATGATCGGACTTGAGTTGGTTAATTTGGATCATGTATCACTCGAATGACCGGAGGGATGTCAATTTCAGTGGGAGTTCTTAAGTAATACGATTAATTGAACTCAATAACATGAACATAGTCAGTAGTGTCTTTGCAAATTATGTTGTAGCTCACGCTATAGCTCCCTTGAATTTTTATATGTTCCTAGAGAAATATAGTTGAAAGATGATGGTAGAAATATTGCGGACTGGGTCAGTGATCTAAGTATTGTCCTCATTGCTACACAGAAGGCTTATGTCCTTAATGCACAACTCAGTGCGCCACCCCCTCTAGCATCATCTATAGTTGTTGTGAACATCTGACAGGCACGTTCTGATGACTACTTGATAGTTTAGTGTGTCATGCATTATGGCTTAGAGTTGAGGCTCCAAAATGTTTTGAACGTCACGGAACATATGCGATGTTCTAAGAGCTGAAATTGGGATCTCAGGCTCGTGGCCATGTTGTGAGATACGAGATCCCCAACAAGATTCTTTGCCTGCAAGATGAAGGAGAATAGCTCAATCGTTGAGCATGCGCTCAAATTGTCTAGGTGCTACAATCGCTTGAATCGGGTGGGAGTTGATCTTCCAGATAAGATAGTGATTGATATAGTTCTCCAAGTCACTGTCACTGAGCTACTAGAACTTGGTGAGAACTATAATTATGCCAGGGATGGAAATGATGATCCCCGAGCTATTCATGATGTTTGACACCGTGAAGGTAGAAATCAAGAAGGACCATCAAGTTTTGACGGTTAGTAAAACCACTAGTTTCGAGAAGGGCAAGGGTAAGGAGGGAAACTTCATGAATGGCAAGTCAGTTGCTGCTCCAGTGAAGCAACCCAAAGTTGAACCCAAACCCGAGACTAAGTGCTTCTACTATGAGGAGAGCGGTCGCTGAAGCGGAACAACCCTAGATACTTGGTAGATAAGAAGGCTGGAAACGTCGACACAAGTATATTTTATATACCTGTTATTGATCTGTACCTTGCTAGTACTCCTAGTAGCACCTAGCTATTGGATACCGGTTCGGTGGCTAAATGTTAGTAACTCGAAGTAAAAGCTATAGAATAAGTGGAGACTAGCTAATTGTGAGGTGATGATGTGTGTTGGAAATATTTCCAAGGTTGATGTGATCAACATCGCACGCTCCTCTACCTTCGGGATTAGTGAAAAACCCAAATAAATGTTATTTGGTGTTTGCGTTAAGCATGAACATGATTGGATCGTGTTTATTGCAATACGGTTATTCATTTAAGTTAGAGCATAATGGTTATTCTGTTTACATGAATAATACCTTCAATGGTCATGCACCCAATGAGAATGGTTTGTTGAATCCTGATTGTAGTAATACACATGTTCATAACATTGATGCCAAAAGCTACAAAGTTAATAATGATTGCACCACATACTTGTGGTACTGCCGCTAAATGTCATATTGGTGTAAAGCGCATGAAGAAACTCCATGCTGATGGATCTTTGGACTCATTCAATTTTGAATCGATTGAGACATGCGGACCATGCCTCTTGGGCAACATGACTAAAACCCTGTTTTCCGAACTGATGGAACGGGCAAGTGACTTATTGGAAATCTGTTTTCCGGCTTGATGGAACGGGCAAGTGACTTATTGGAAATGATACATGTTGATGTATACGGTCCAATGAGTGTTGTAGCTTGCGGTGGATATCGTTATTTTCTTACCTTCACTGATGATTTGAGTAGATATAGTGTATATTTACTTAATGAAACACAAGTCTGAATCGTTTCAAAAGTTCAAGAAGAATCAGAGTGAAGTTTGAGATCATCGTGACGAGAAGATAAAATGTCTATGATATCATCATGGAGGTGAATATGTGAGTTACGAGTTCGGTATACAACTTAAGACAATGTGAAAGTTGGTTCACAACTCACGCCACCTGCAACACCATAGTGTGATGGTGTGTCCGAACGTCATAGTCGTGCTTTATTGGAAATGGTGCGAATTATGATGTCTCTTATCGTTTTAGCACTATCGTTTTGGGTTATGCATTAGAGAAAACTACATTCACTTTAAATAGGGCACCATCTAAATCCGTTGAGATGACACCATATGGTTTGGCAGAAACCTAAGCTGTCATTTCTTAATGTTTGGGGCTGTGACGCTTATGTGAAAAGGGTTTTCACCTAATGTGCTCGAACCCAAAGCGGAAAAATGCATCTTCATAGAATACCCTAAGAACAGTTGGGTATACCTTCTATCTCAGATCCAAGTGCAAAGTGTTTGTTGCTAAAAACGGGTCCTTTCTTGTGAAAGTGTTTCTCTCGAAAGAATTGAGTGGGAGGAAGATAGAAGTTGATGAGGTTGTTGAATCTTTGTTCAACTAGAGAGTAGCTCAGCGCAGGAAAATGTTTCTGTGGAGCCTACATTAGTTGAAGAGGAAGTTAATGATGATGATCATAAAGCTTCGGATCAAGTTACTATCGAACCTCGTAGGTCGACAAGGACACGTACTGCTCCTGAGTGGTATGACAACCTTGTCTTGGAGGTCATGTTGTTGGACAACGATGAACCTACGAGCTATGGAGAAGCGATGATGGGCCCGGATTCCGACAAATGGTTAGAGGCCAAGAAATCCGAGAAAGGATCCATGTATGAAAACCAAGTATAGACTTTGGTAGACTTGCTCATTAGACGGTAAGTCGTCGAGTACGAATGGACCTTTAAGATGAAGACAGACACTGATGGTAAATGTCACCATTTATAAATCTCGACTTGTCGCAAAGAAGTTTCCGACAAGTTGAAGGAGTTGACTGCGACGAGACTTTCTCACTCGTAACAATGCTAAAGTCTGTTGGAATTATGTTAGCATTTGCTGCATTTTTCAATTATGAGATCTGGCAGATGGATGTCAAAACATAGTTTCCTTAATAGTTTACTTGAGGAAAGGTTGCATGTGATACAACGGGAAGGTTTTATCAGTCCTAAGGATGCTAAAAGGTGTGCGAGCTCCAGCAATCCTTCAATGGGCTGGAGCAAGCATCTCAGAGTTGGAATATACGCTTTGATGTGGTGATCAAAAAATTTGAGTCTATACAAAGTTTATGAGAAACTTGTATTTACATTAAAGTGAGTGGGAGCACTATAGAGTTTCTGATAAGCATATGTGGATGACATATTGTTGATCGCAAATGATGTAGAATTTCTGGAAAGCATAAAGGGTTGTTTGAAAATAGTTTTTCAAAGGAAGAGCTAGATAATGCTACCTAATTGTTGAGCATCAAGATCTATAGAGATAGATCAAGATGCTTGATGAGACTTTCAATAAGTACATACCTTGACAAGATTTTGAAAGAGTTCAAAATGGATCAGTTAGAGAAAGAGTTCTCGCCTGATTTGTAAGGTGTGAAGTTGAGTGAGACTCAAAGCTCGACAACGGCAGAAGAAAGAGAAAGGACGAACGTCGTCCCCTATGCCTTAGCCATAGGCTCTGTATAGTATGCCATGTTGTGTACCACACTTGTGTGTACCCTACCATGAGTCCGTCAAGGGGTACAAGAGTGATCCAGGAGTGGATCACAGGACTACGCTCAAGATCATCCATATTAACTAAAAGACTAAGGAAATGTTTCTAGATTATGGAGGTGATAAAGAGTTTGTTGTAAAGAGTTACGTCGATGCAAGCTTTAACACCAATCCAGATGACTCTTAGTAGCAATCCGGATATGTATAGTGGAGGAGCCTTTTGGAATAATACAAAGTGGAGTGTGGTAGTAGTGTTTACAGTTGGACATGGAGATTTGCAAAGTACACACGGATCTGAATCTCGCAGACCCGTTGACTATCAGACCACTCTCACATCCAAAGCATGATCGAGCCCCAGAACTCATTGGGTGTTAGATTCATAACAATGCGAATCACATGGTGATATGAACTAGATTATTGACTCTAGTGCATGTGAGAGACTATTGGAAATATGCCCTAGAGGCAATAATAAATTAGTTATTATTATATTTCCTTTTTCATGATAATCGTTTATTATCCATGCTATAATTGTATTGATCGGAAACTCAGATACATGTGTGGATACATAGACGACACCATGTCCCTAGTATGGCTCTAATAGACTAGCTCGTTGATCAAAGATGCCCGTGGTTTCCTAGTCATGGACAGGAGATGTCATTTGATAACGGGATCACATCATTAGCAGAATGATGGGATGAACGAGACCCAAACTATGAATGTAGCATACGACCGTGTCAGTTTATTGCTAAACTTTTCTCCATGTCAAGTATCTGTTCCTATGACCATGAGGTCATGCAACTCACTGAAACCGGAGGAGTACCTTGTGTGTATCAAATGTCGCAACGTTACTGGGTGACTATAAAGGTGCTCTATAGGTATCTTCGAGGGTGTCTGTTGGGTTGGCATGGATCAAGACTGGGATTTGTTCCTCCATGTGATAGAGAGGTATCTCAGGGCCCACTCGTTAATAAAACCTCACAACAAGCCTTGCAAGCAATGTGACTAAAGTGTTACCCATGGGATCTTGTATTACAAAACGAGTAAAGAGACTTGCTGGTAACGAGGTTGAAATAGGTATACAGATACCGACGATCGAATCTCGGGCAAGTAACATACCGAAGAACAAAGGGAACAACATACGGGATTAACTGAATTCTTGACGTAGAGGTTCGACCGATAAAGATCTTCGTACAATATGTAGGAACCAATATGGGCCGTAGAGGTGTCTCGGTCATGTCTACACAGTTCTCGAACCCACAGGGTCTGCACACTTAAGTTTCGGTGACGTTTCGGTAGTATAGAGTTATGTATGGTGGTGACCTAAGGTTTTTCGGAGTCCTGGATGAGCTCCCGGACGTCACGAGGAGCTCCGGAATGGTCCGGAGGTAAAGATTTATATATGGGATAATAGTGTTCGGTCTCCGAAAGGGTTCCGGAATTCACCGGAAATAGTTTCGAATGTTTCTCGAAATGTTCAGGGTAGAAGGACACTTTATTTGGGCCAAGGGGTAAAGCCCATGAGGCTTTAGGAAGGTGCAAAAGATGTTATGCGAAGGTTAGGGGCCAGACGCCAAGGACCCTGGCGTCTGGGGCCAGATGCCAAGGACCTTGGCGTCTGGTCCTGGTGTCCGAGAAGGACTCTTTCCTTGTGGAAAAACCGACCTTGAGGGTGATTTTTCTCCAAGTATAGACCCCAAGGCTCAGAATATAAATAATGGGGCGGGGCTAGCACTAGGAACACATCAAGAAACCCTAAGCCATGTGCTGCCTCTCCTCTAGTTCGTATTTCCTCCTCTAGATCAGTTTCAGCCGTGCTTAGGCGAAGCCCTGCTGGAATTGCTCCACCACCATCGCCGCAGCGCCGTCGCGCTGTCAGAGAACTCGTCTACCTCTCCGCTCCCTCTTGCTGGATCAAGAAGGCAGAGATTGTCATCGAGCTGTACGTGTACTGAACACGGAGGTGTCGTCCGTTCGGCGCTAGATCGGAAGGACCGTGATCAAGATCACGAGACGATTCGTGATTGGATCTCGGGACGGATCGTGATGATATCACGGGACGGATCATGATTGGATCACGGGACGGATCGTGATGGGATCATGGGACGCTCGGCGATTTGGATCGCAAAGACGTTCGACTACATCAACCGCATTTCTTAACGCTTCCCGCTTAGCGATCTACAAGGGTATGTAGATCTACTATCCCTCTCGTAGATGCTCATCACCATGGATAAATCTTGCGTGTGCATAGGAATTTTTTTGTTTCCCATGCAACATGCCCCAACAGTGGTATCAGAGCTAGGTCTATGTGTAAATGAGATCTATCAGAGCTAGGTCTATGTGTAAATGAGATCTCGAGTAGAACACAAGGAGTTTGTGTGCGTTGATGCTTAGATTGCTTCCTCCCTTGTTCATGTTTTGGTTTAGCGGTATTTTGGGACGAAGCGGCCCGAACCAACCTTACTCGTACGCTTACGAGAGACCGGTTCCATCGACTCACGTGTAGCCTTGTTGCACAAAGATGGCTGGCGGGTGTCTGTTTCTCCTACTTTAGTTGGATCGGCTTCGACGAAGGCGGTCCTTGGGAAGGTTGAAAAGCAATTTATGTATCAACGTTGTGGTTTTGCGTAGGTGAGAATTGTTCTTGCTAGATACCCATAGAAGCCACGTAAAACTTGCAACCACAATTAGAGGATGTCTAACTTGTTTTTCCAGGGTATGTTGTGATGTGATATGGCCAATTACATGATGAGATGTATGTGATGTATGAGATGATCATGTATGGTTTGGGAATCGCATATGCGTACCCAACAAAGAGGAGCTCAAGAACCTGATCATGCAAGAAGCTCATGACACTCCATACTCCATCCATCCTAGAGGAACCAAGATGTATCAAGACCTCAAGGCAAGATTCTGGTGGCATGGCATATAAAGGGAGATAGGCACCTTTGTGGCCAAGTGTGACATATGGCAGAGGGTCAAGGCTGAGCATCAGCAACCCGCTAGGCTATTGCAACCTCTCAAAGTGCCCGAATGGAAGTGGGATAAAGTCGGGATGGATTTCATCACCGGTTTTCCAAGGTCAAGCAAGGGACATGATTCCATTTGGGTCATTGTCGACCACCTGACCAAGGTAGCCCACTTCATTCTCATCAGAACTACCTACGATGGAAGCCAGCTCGCAAACCTCTACATCAACCGCATTGTGAGTCTTAACGGAGTTCCAAAGGA
Source organism: Hordeum marinum (assembly GCA_022496015.1). Lineage (NCBI taxonomy): Eukaryota > Viridiplantae > Streptophyta > Magnoliopsida > Poales > Poaceae > Hordeum > Hordeum marinum. The sequence continues at coordinate 234,217,951 of CM039673.1, forward strand.
GATCGTGTCGGATCGAGGAAACCAGTTCACCTTAAGATTCTGGAAGAAGTTTCAAGAAGCTATGGGAACCAAGCTCTCCTTCAGCACTGCTTTTCACCCCTAGACAGGTGGACAAACGGAACGAGTAAATCATATACTTGAACATATGCTCCATGCTTGTGTTTTGTCATATGGGGCCAAGTGGGAAGATTGCCTACCATTTGTCGAGTTCTCCTACAAGAACAGCTACTAGTTGAGTCTTCAGATGGCACGATTTGAGGTGTTGTATGGGCGCAAGTGTCGTACCCCCCTCTGCTGGTCGGAGACCGGAGAAGGATTGGTTTTTGGACCAGACGTCCTCCGAGAAGCTGAAGAGCAAGTTAAACTTGTCCGGGAATGCCTAGAGGCCGCCAAATCAAGACAGAAGATCCACGCCGACTCTCACCACCGAGAAGTTAACTTCTGTGTCGGTGACCATGTCTACCTCCAAGTCATGCCTCTCAAGGGAACCAAGTGATTCCACGTCAAAGGAAATCTTGCACCAGGATATATCGGTCCCTTCAAGATCACCGACACACGAGGAGAAGTTGCCTACCAGTTAGAGCTACCTCCCGAACTGTCAGATGTGCACAACGTCTTCCACGTGTCTCAACTCCGGAAGTGTCTGCAAGTTCCCAACCGCCCCGACCTCTTCAAGGACATCGACCATCAAGCCATCGACCTTCAGCCAGATATCACTTATCGTGAGAGGCCAGTTCGATTTTGGATGAAGTCGAGCACTACACCCGAAGCCGCACCATCAAGTACTTCAAGGTCCAGTGGAGCAACCACACTGAAGCTGAAGCAACTTGGGAGCATGAAGATTATCTTAGATCGGAGTTCCCGTATCTTTTTAGCGCTTAGCCTAGGAATCTTGGGGATGAGATTCTTGTAAGGGGGGAAGGTCTGTCACACCTTGCGGTTGTAGCACATTGTTATGTTTGGGTTTATAAAATTTGGAGCCAACTAAAACTTTTTCTATGTGCATGTGCTTGCTTGCTATGTTGTTTGCTTGCTTGCTTGTTGATTGTGTTATTTGGCACTACTAGGTTCTATTCCACTTCATATTCATCTTCCTTCTTCCAAACCCCTTGCCCAATGATCATGCCATGTGAATAGTGCCCAAAACTATTTTTATTAAATTTTGTTTAAACCAACAATGATTTATTTAAATTAAGTTCCCAAAACCCCCTGAAATGAGGTTTGCACTTCAAATCCTCAAATTGTGTGGATTCTTCTTTTAGAAAAGCTTTATTTCAAATCCACTATATATATGACTTCCCAAAACCACCAAATATTATTTTTAAAGATTATTTTCATATTTTATTTAAAGGCTTTTCTTAAGGCGAGAAATGCTTTTTCCTAGGGAAAAATTATTTAAAGAAACTCAGTGGACATATATTTTCTATATATATGAGTTTTAACAAAAGGGCATGATTAGATCATAGGTAAAACCCCTCAAAACCATTTCTGTTCAGATCAAACTTTTGAAATATTTCTATAAGAAATATTCTCAATAAATTCCAGGAAACTTTCAGAAAGTCAACACTATCATAGGTGATGATCTTGCAAAGTTTCATATCAATCCAAGTTGATTTGGTTCATCAAACGATCCCAAAACCATTCATGTCCAGAATCAAATTTGAGCAACTTTAAATTGTGAAGTGTCTCCCCTTTGCCTCAAACTTTGTGGGCATGCTATAATGGCCAAATAGTGATGATACACCAAGTGGTGCATCAAGGGTAAAAGCCTAGCGTCAACGGATCTACAGAAATATGATTCTACTAAATTCTAGGGTTTATCAAATCTCCATTGTCAACTTTTTCCCCTTGGGCTCAAACTTGGTGAAACCTCTCATTTCTACCTAGCCTTTGACCCTGGTAAATATCTGAGTAAGGTGGAAACATCTTCTTGTGCAAAACTCCATCAAACACCTTCTGGTGATTTTGTAAAACCAGCCTTTTCACCGGTTTCTCTTTTACCCTTGCCCTGAAAACTTTACCAAACCTTCAAGCAATGCCCAAGAACCCCCTGTAGAAATCCCAAGTCATCAGACCACCGTAAGATGCGGTAAAAGCCCCATTCTTCACCCTAGAAGCATCTTTTTCTATCCTCCCTTGCCCATTTCTTTTCTCCCCTAGCTCTCCTTAGCATTTAAGGCATCCAAAGAGCATCTATAGGTCCCCCAGGTGCCAGTAGACAAGGTGGGCACCCCAGAGCGTGCAGGCAGCAGCAATGCTGGACATATGCACGCTCCGGAGCATGCTACAGTGCGTGCCCGCACTGTAGCTGCCGCCCAATGGCCAGCCCCGACCACCTTGGGCCTCCCCGCATGTCCCCGAGATGCCCTCGGCATCCGTGACATGGAAAGCGGTCAGACCCCTCTCTCTCCTCTCTCCTCTGCCCTCCCACACGCGTGCCCGGCGTCGTTCGGTTCGGCCAACCGGGGAGCTCACACGCGCGGGCATCTCTCCCTCTATCCTCATTCCTTCTGGCCTAGACCGCCCCCAGGAACACCCCTGGCTCGCTCTGTCTCTCTTTCCTAGCTTCTGGCCTCGACCACGAGCTCGCCGGCGCACCAGTGTTCGATTGACTCGTTCCCACCTATAAGAGGGCCTCCCGGACCCCTCTCTCCCCTCTGGTCCCCATCTTCTCTCCCCAGCAACCTCCTTGAGCCCCCCTAGGAGCCCCTGAAGTCTCTGACCTCGTGATCGACCTGAGGGCCGCCGCGGCCATCTCCCTGTCGATCTCTGGGTACGGAGCCTCCCCGGTCGCCATTTCTTTCCCGTTAGTCCTCCCTCGCCCTTCTGATGCGAATCCCCCTCTTTTCCATCCCCTTTGCAGGCTGAATCAGCCCCGATGACCACCTCCCGAAGCCACCTCCGTCGTGGGTGCTCGCCGCCGGTGACTCCGGCCACCTCCGGCCTCCATTCCACCTCCAGGAGACCAGCGACTCGACCCCAAGCCCATTCCACCCATTGCCCACCGTCTCCGTGCCCCGTGCCACCGCCGGTGAGCATCTCCGCTTCCTATCCCGAGGTGGGAGAAGGACCCGATAGGTGGAGCCCACCTGTCGGCCTCTCTTCCTCCCTCCCACATGCTCTATCTTCCCCCTCTTATCACTGGCGGCCGGGCCCCGCGCGTCAGGTTTGAACCTGACCGCGCACGAGGCCGGTTGGCTGACCAGCTAGGCCAGCCCAGCCCCTAGCCACCTCTGGCCCTGGTCCAGTGGCCATTTCCTCTCCTTTTTCTTTTTCCTTTTCTGTGGGATTTTGTAAAATCCCATAGGGCCCAAATTAAATCTAATTCCAATGATTTTTGCACCTAAATTCCTAGAATAATCACTAGAATTTAATAGTGCCATTTTTAAAAATGTTTGAAAATATTTTTAGTATTGTTTTATTTTAAAATCTATATTTGGGCACCTTTTTGCCTATGTTAATTTATTTCCAAAATATTTTCAATAACCCAACCCTAGGGAAATATTTTTAGTATGACATTTAGTATTTATCAGAGTAGGTTAACATTTTTGCTAGTAGTTTGTGTGCTCTGTTTTGGTGTGTTGCTTATTTTTATCGCTTTATTTCGCGACGATATATTGCACGGTTGACGAAGAAGTTGGACCCGAAGACTTCGAAGACCCTGGAGACTATGTTGAGCCAGGCAATCATCCCTTTAACCATGATGAGAAACCCCTTTTATTGCATGTCATATAGCACTTTACCTTCATCATATTTGATCATGTGATGTGGTGTTTCCCTTTTGGTGGAATGCCTGCGGTACTTCTCCATTGAGGGGGAGGTGCCTCCGTGGAGGGGAGCAGAGGTGCCGCCCGTAGGGCCATGACCGAGGAAGCCGCACGAGCCCTAGAAGCGGCCGCCATGCCCACACGATGCGGATCGGGCAGTGGTGAGATGGGTGCCTCAACCACCTTAATGACATGTGCTGGGTACTCCAAAGGAGGCCTGACCTCGCGCTTCCTCGGGGTCGCCCTGCCTGCGGACCATGCGGCCTGAGGTGTGGCCCCCCTCCCCCTAAGGACCCTGGCGAGACGCGGAGGACTTACAACAAGGAGTTTGCCGGCATCATCGTCGTCTTCAAAGCTGCAGAGAAGCACGCTCCCCGACAAAGGGGACATTTCCTCCATATCGTCATCCGCTGTCCCCTCCAAGCCTTCCCCATCCACGGTGTCATCGAAGGACACGACCACTAGGGAGCCAGGGAACTCGGCCGGGGAGAGCCCCAGTTCGTCAAAGATGGGCATCACGGCGACTAGATTGGCCTTGTCATCGCGGCATTGCAATGCGGCATAGGCCTCAGGAATGTCCCCAAGGTCGCCATTGAGCAGGGACGCTATAGCACTCTTCAGCTCCCCGGAGGTAAGGCATGCGGACCGAAGCCTCATGTCACCACCACCACCCTGGTAGTCCCACAAGGGCCTCAAGTGAGACTGGAACGGCGCCAAACATTGTGCCAGGAACTCCTTCACTATCATCCCTCCGGTCAACTTCCTTGCACTGATGACTCGAGAGATGCACTCCAGGACGGGCTTGGCACGGGGATCGGAGAGCTTTGTGGAGCTGCATGCATGAGTCTTCTCCGGGAGCCCCGTCAAAGCTCCAGGTAGGAGTTGATGCTCTTGATATCCAAGAAGACCCAGCGGTGCCTAAAGTTCTCCACCTTCTTCCTGGCCTTCAGGAGCATGTTCCCGCTTTGGACCACGACGAAGGAGATGCATGCTGACCGCTGAGCGCTGTCATGACACCGCAAGATGAAGAAGTGGAGGAAGAGGGCCACCAAAGGCTTCACACCCACGAAGGATTCAACCCCATAGTGGTCGAGGATGGTAGTGAAGGACTCGGAGAAGGGCGAAACGACCTGGCCAGATGGTGCTTCAAGGTCCGCCCCCACTAGTTGGAACCATCCGCCATCGACGGAAGCACCGGGGCGAGGTCCCCGTCCTTAGATATGCTGGTCTCCGAGAGCGTCGGAGAGATGGAAGCGAAGCCTGATCCCAAAGCTTTGGGTTTTGACTTACCGGCAGGAGCCATAGAGAAGTACTTTAGACGAAGAAAGCAAGAAGGAGGACGGTGCAGTATTCAGATCTGGAGAGGTTTTCAAAAAGGACGGGGATCTGGGCGAACAAGCAAGAGCACTATGAGGGAAGGCAATAATGACTCGATACATGACGTCAGGCTTCTGTCGGTCTGGGCAGTTGTCGAGGAGACACGGGAGAGGAAACATTTGCATCTAACTGTGCACCGCGTGCCAGGCCTGGCCCGCAGGCAATAGGGGCCCGCGGAGCTTCGAGCCTTCTTCTTCGGCTTCTCCCCGAAGCCAAATCGAGCACGCCTTGGGACTGGGGGCTATTGTCAGCGTCCTGGGAATGGGGGTACCAAGACTTGCCCGCTTGTGGCCCAGGGTGTGGCTCGCTTCGGAGCTCCATAAGGCCCAGGACGGTTTCACTCAAGACAAGGCCCTCGCAAGAGCCGCACCCTCACGAGGAGGACAGCGCCAAAGCTCTCGCAAGGAGGATGCTTCCGTAGGCCCCCTCCTGAGTGGCGGAAATCTCTATGCAATACTTGACCTTGGGAGCTCAACGATGACACAAGATGGGCCAGGTGGGCACCAATGTGCGCAAAGGACACAGTTTCCTCTTTGGTGTAAAGGAGGCAAAGACGTACACAGGTTCCCGAGGTGTCCCACCAAAGGTTTCCATTGCGGTGCAACACGACCGACCAGCGGGCTCAGTAGGATGGATGTCATCGCCAAGCCCACCTCTGCATCAACACCGGCTACTTTGCAGGCGAAGCCCACCTTTCGTCGGGATAAGGGTGTACTCCTTGTCCCCCTTTGAATTTGTCCATTGTGGGATCCCTTCCTGCCATTGCGATAAGGGAAGAGGACCCAGGCCACTATAAATAGAGGATAGGCCGCTCAGTAGAGAGGGAGGGACAGACGGAACACAACTCGAGCGCCCTCGCGGGGTCACCCACTGTTGTACTGGTTCATCCGCAAGCCTCCTCGTGAGTCAATCCATCAAAGGCAGGACTAGGGTTCTACGCTTCGCAGCGGCCTAAACCTAGGTAAATCCTCCTATGCTAACGTCTTCCATATGATTGAGTGAGTTTGACATGCTAGGTTGTGGATCTATGAGCTTGAGGCCGAAGCTGGTTGAGATCTTCACAAACGCCGCTGAGTTTGAACCTCTTCGGGTTTTGCGGAGCCCGTAATCCGTCACAAATGGCTTACATAGTTTCAGCACCCGGTTACAAGATTTCTGAGTCCCTATGGCACACAGATTACAAAACTAGAGGTACAGGTACCGATGATGTCTATCTTCTTGTGGCATCCCATCACCAATGGGAGTTTGATGAAGAACGTGACGAGATGAATGTTACGTATCCCGGTGAGTAGAGAGGCAACATGGTCGTGTTCCTGGGATAGCAAGGCAGTCTCATCGCGTCTTTTATCGTTTGTTTTCGTCCATAGCCGGACCCTACTATACAGATGATTGTATGAATGTTTATGTGAGATTGTAATTTAGCATGTGACGAGTGTAAGCCAACTCTTATACTCTTCTTCTCAATAAATGTATGTAACGATTTTGTACTTGCAAAACGCCTAGATGCGCTTCGATCCCCATCGAGGCCCTCATGCCTTTATTGGGATAGTACCGCATCTTGGTCGTTACAAGTTGGTAATCAGAGCCATGCCGATAATAGCAGCCCCTTGCTTGATCGAACTTGGCCGAGTCAGGTCTAGTGAAAAATTATTTTGAGTCTAGTTAGTTTGGGGAGTAGGTTTCTTTTATTCCTCTTCTATACCATGGTGAGGTATTCGACTTAGGAATTTTAATTCTACTCCTCGGGTCGCTCAAAAAAACTTAGGATCACGCTGGTATTTTGGAAACTATATGATGCCAATGTTATGGAGTTTTTCTTGGTGCCTCCTGTTATCAAGCAGTAGAGCTCCATAGAATTCTGGCCAAATTGTTATCATTCAGTTTCCTTAATATCTCTGATCGAGGATGTTCGACATTCCTTCAATACTATTTGTGGCGAGAGGAGTTTGGTGTCACCCACAACTAGGGAGAACATCCGAATGTACTGCCATGTTTGGTATTGTTGTGATTACAAGATTCCAAGATAGTTGAATTTCTAAGGCCTCTGGTTGTGTGTTGAGGGATGTGATACATTGGAGAGTAGTATTACTACTAGGAGTTGAGTTATGGATTGAACTCCGTTTATCCGAGGACCCGATTGCATAACCAAAGATTTTGGAAGTTCTTAGGTGTGAATTCTAGGATCATCTTTCGTCAGATGTATGAGGGTTATACATTTGTTCCGAGCACATCTTATCTCAATACCTTGTTGTGAATATTCAAGTGGCTTCAAGATTATGGTGTTATCATGAACCCCAAGAAGGCGTTCTTGTTAATTTTAAATATGAATGCAATTGATGATATTCCATTGCAAATTTCTTTCAAGCCATTGATTCAGCTTATTTCAATCATGTTTGTCAATGGTGTGTTGATGTTCTTGTCCATCTTCAGGATGGCTCCAGCAACTCGTGGACACTCGGGGCGTGATGATGGGATCAGTCTAACCCTCCACCACTCCCGCCTCCTCCTCCAGAATCTTGGCAAGCTATGATGGCTGCAATCAATGCTAATACTCATATGCTACTAAGGTTGTCGCAAGAGAGGGATCAGGGACAACAAGGTCATTAAGGGAGTTTCCTGAATTAGCCCAAGTTCGCGACTCTCCACTAGTTCCTCACTAACCAGCCCAAGTCCTTCACTTGTTGTGAGAAGCCTCTTGATGCGGGTGGTTGGCTCCACGACATGAATAATCATTTTGGGTGCAGCAATGTCAGGCCTGCGAACTATGTCAGGTTCGCGACCTTCCAGCTCAAGGGTAAGGCAGCAGGTTGGTGGCAGCAGTACAAGGATTCCACGGGTGATTGTGCAATCAGCTGGGATGATTTTTTTCGTTCCTTCAAAGCTCATCATATCCCGATGAGATTTGTCAAGGAGACGCGTGAGAAGTTTAGGAATTTGAAGCAAGGAAGCAAACTGTCTATCACTATCACATCGAGTTCTAGAATTTGGCCCGCTATGCTAAGCAAGATGTTCCTGATGACAAGTGCAAGATTTATCAGTTCGGAGGTGTTCTCAAGGATGAACTCCAGTTGGCTCTAGTCTTGCACAAGCCTCGTGAGTATGATCAGTTCTACAACATGTCTCTAAAGTTCGAGGCAGCTCAGCTCAGGTTAGAGAACTCAAGGAAGCGATCTAGGGACTCCAACTCTTCTTCTCCAGCTCTTAGATTGTTCCTAGGCAGCAGAAGTATTGGGTTCCTCCTCCACCTCTTTTTCGTCCTCCTCAGTAGTAGAAGCATTGCAATGGTCGTGGTCCTTACCACCCACCCAACCGAGGATTACGGCAGAGGCCCTAGACACCCAAGTCAATAAATACTCCTCATCCAGGAAACTTCCGTCCGCTCTCAAAGGATGCAAGTGAAAGCACATTTTCTCCCTTGGTGTTTTTTTTAATTAATAACAATATGTATGTCATTTAACTAATGTTTCCACTAAGCATATTTCAGGAGAAGTTCAATGATACGGATGGAAAAAGGATTGTGGAATACCCCAAGATGCAAGGTAATGGATTGGCAAAGCTTCAAGCAAGAGGACCTACATTTTACTTTGTGAGAAATGACCTTGAGTCCATAGGAAAGCCAATACTATTAAAAGGGGGAAAGGTATTGTTGGTGAACAACATGCTCATACATGCACAAGTGATAGTCACCAAAAACACTCATAAGCTCTTCCACAAAAGTCTATCCAAATCCAAGTATCCAAAATCGGTGCAACCAACAATTCCCACTCGGTGCCACCGATTCCCAAACTCAGACAGACCCATGCCAAACCCTAGCCATTCGGTGCAACCAACTCTGCGTCTGTGCCAGCAAGTTTGGGTTGCCAACATTCTATTATCTTGATTCAAAAAATCAGTCCCACGGAGTTTGTTGGATCGGCGTCACCGAGTTGTACAATCTGACCATTGGTCACCTAATTGGTGCAACCGAGATTTATATATTGGTCTCACCGATATTCAAATGTTGCTACCTTTGGAGCAACTCGGTACCACCGAGATTGACACATTGGTGTCACTGAGTTGGTCACTTAAGGTGTAATGGTTCGATTTTTGGAGATGCATATATATACCCATCCACCACCACTCACTCGCAAGAGAAGCACTCAGAACAGATCCTCACTCATACCAACTGATTTTGTGAGAGAGAGAGCCACCTACTCATTTGTTGAGATGACGCCATTCCATTCCAACCATATGAATCTTGATCTCTAGCCTCCCCAAGTTTCTTTCCACCCAATCAATCTCTTCCACCAAAGCCAAATCTATGAGAGAGTGATTGTGTGTTGAGGAGTCTATCATCTTGAACCACAAGCGCAAGGAGTTCATCAACGTTATGGGGCCTATTACCTTTTGGAGGGTGGTGCCTCCTAGATTGGTTAGGTGTCACTTGGGAACCTTCTACTTCATGTTGTGGAGTAAACCAAGAAGTTTATAAGGGCAAGGAGATCGCCTACTTTGTGAAGATCTACCCCAATTTAGGCTAGTCCTCCGTTGATGTAGGCCATCGTTGTATAGTTAATATTGCTTCTTCGTGGAACCCTCTGTGGGTAGAGCCCTCTGTAGACTCTCGTGACCATTACCCTCTGTGGGTTGAAAACTACATAAACATGGACGTACGATAGCATCACCTATCGAAACCATAGGAAAAATCATCGTGTATCCAAATTTCATTTGATATTCCTACCCTTCCTTTACTACTCATGCTCCTCTTTACTTTTCGCTGCTATACTCGTAGACATGCACGTGTAGGGTGCTAAAATTTGCCAACACTTATAATTGGGAAAAACTAGATTTTTATTTGGTCAAGTAGTCAAATCACCCCCCCCTCTAGGCATACTTTTGATCCTACAAGTGGTATGAGAGCATTGGTCTCCATTGCATTGGTTTCACAACCTAGGAGAGTACGGCATCTAGTGAGGGAAATTATCACCATAGAGGTCCGTACTTTGATGGCACTAATTTGGCTAGTTGGAAGCACAAAATGAAAATGCATATCCTTGGTCATAACCCTGCCATTTGGGTTGTTGTTCGTGTTGAATTGCAAGGTGAATTCTTTGTGGATGGAAGGGAACCGGATCGCAAAACGACTACGGATGAATTGAATATGTTGCAATACAATGCTCAAGCATGTGACATTCTCTTCAACTGCCTATGTCCCGTAGAATTCACCAAAATCTGTCATCTTGAGAATGCAAAAGAGATTTGGGATAGCTTGGTTGATATGCATGAAGGTATCAAATTTGTGAGAGAATCCAAGTTGGATGTTCTTCAAAGTCAGCTTGACAAGTTCAAGATGAAGGATGGTGGAGTCACTGAGATTTACTCTAGGCTAGCTTTCATCACCAATGAGATTGCCGGTTTTGGAAGCGAACAAATGACCGAAAAATTCATCATCAAGAAGATACTTTGAGCTTTGGATGATAGATATGACACCGTATGCACATTGATACAAATGATGCCCAACTACAAAGATATCAAGCCTGGAAAGTGATTCGAAGTATTTTTGCTCATGAGATGACACTCAAGGACAAGGAAGAGCTTCACAACAAGTCACAAGTGATGCCCCCTCAACTCCAAGTGACAACCTTGTCACAAATGAAGGGATAAGCCTCATGGTCAAGAAGCTAAACAAGTTCTACAAGAGAAGAGGCGAAGATCGAAGCTCCAACTCAAGATATGAAGATAAGTGTTCGTCAAGTCGTGATAGAAACTGCTACAATTATGGGAAGCCCACACACTACTCCAATGAGTGCACGTCTCCTTACAAAAGGAGAGAAGAGTCACGAAGAAGACGAAGCTCAAGAGATGAGTCACCTTGAAGAGAGAGAAGGAGTAGAGATGATCGTTATGAACGAAGACCCTCAAGGAGAACTAGGGACTCACAGGACAAGTACAGCAAGAGATACTCAAGAATAAGTCATGAAGCTCATGTTGGTGAATGGGTTTCCGTCTCCGAATCCGACAACCACTCCGAGAGAAGTTATCACTCTAACTCCTACTATAGTCAAGATGAAGGTGTTGCCAGACTTGCACTAGTGACAACTGACTCCTATGACATATTTGACTCACCAAATGACGGGAGTGGATGATGCTTCATGGCTAAAGGACCCAAGGTATCACAGCCTGAGTATCTTGATTTCAATAGTGATGAGGATGACTTGTTAGTACATGATGACTTGATATTTGATAAATCTAGTAATGTTAGTCAAGAGGAACTTGCTAGTAATCACTCTAGTCATGATAAGTCGTCCGGTGATGATAAGTTGGAAATAGAACGACTTACTCAAGAACTCAACGCTCTTAAGTTAGCTCATCAGTCTACTCTACAAGATCACAGAGAGATTGAAAGGACACATGAGAAGCTCCGCATCGAGAAGCTCAATTTAGAGAAAGAGCATCAGTTCCTTAAAGATATCAATGATGATCTTCGAAAGAAGACTTCCTCTTATCTATCCAAATGACTTCGTTTGTAAGGTTCTTCAACTAGTAGCAATAAAAATGATAAATTCAATGATATTCCTTCTAGTTGTTCTATTGATACCACTAACACTTCTCTTAGCCAAGTTACACTTGAGCAAGAAAATGAACTTTTGAAAGGGATTATAGAGATAGGTATCTACAAGAGTCTTGCCGGATGTAAGCAATTTCAGGAAATCGTACGCAAGCACGAAAGATACCGGAAGAACGATGGCATTGGCTACTTCAACGCTAATGGAGTTGATTGGGAAGAAGGTTAATGCACCAAGCCCAAGTTTGTTACTCAAAAGGAGATGTATGAAACTACTATTCCCAAGAAAACAAAACCTCAAGATAACCTTCTAGCACAAGACCCCAAGCTCAAGGGCAAGAACAAGCTTCAAGAGGACATTGGCTCATATGAAGATGAATCCCAAGATTTGGTAAAGTGGGTTCCCAAGGCTACAACAAGCTCAACTTCTACAAGTGCCAATTCAACACCAAGGATCCCCATCAACTTGATGTGGGTTGCCAAGAAGAAGAACTAGATAAGTTCTTGAGGGGTGACTCCGCCAATGAAATTGACTCATATTCATTATTGGCAAGAACTAGTTGCAATCAACATCAACATCATAAAATAGTTCAAGGAGTCACACATTCCCTCAAAGGTAAGCAAGGGAGAAGGTAATCAACAAATCCATGGACATCATTATATATGCTTTGCACTCCATGTCCATAGATATCCTTGTATTTGTATCTTGTGTGTTGTGACTAACCCATGTAGGTGAGAAGAGTAAGGAAACAACAAGGATGCTCCCAACTCATGATGATGTTCATCAACATTGAGCATCCACCACAACTTCACCTACATGAAGTCTTCATTGACAAAACCCAAGGTTAGTTTGTCCCTCCTATGGGGGGATGTCACATCAAGGGGATCTTTAAGCTTTACTCTAAGACTTGAGTCAAAGCATCTCATAGAATGTGGCAACATTAAATGCTTTATGCAAAGGTGGTAACCTCATTTGTGCTTAAACGACGAGTATGACCTATGATCAAGTATTCTTACTTGGATCTTAAGTCAATATACTCATATATAGATGACTCCGTGATCGCCAAAGTGCTTGATAGATGCTAGTATGTATGTGCATGTTTGACATGATTTCTTTTGACATCTTATTGTGTGACCATGTCAGTCTGCATTTATTTACCCATTTGAGGACATCCAATTGTTGTTATTTGGCTTTTGATTTTTTTGCCAATTGGATGAACAAGAATGCCTAGGACCCTCCTCTAGCTATCTACGCTTCCTCATCTCAAATTCTATTCATGTTGCATCAAAAAAATTGAACAAGTACTTTTCGATCTCTCTGTGTGAGGCGCACTCGAAGTTCCATATCGACAAAGGACTGACCACTAAAACCTCCCAAGTACATCTCGGTGGAACCAACAAAAAAATCTCGGTCTCACCAAATGCCCAGGGTTGATCTGGTTTTCAATCTGGATACCACCGGTTACATCTTCTCGGTTACGCAGAGTTTCCCTGTCAAGTGACAGTTGAGGAACTCGATGACACCAAAAAGTTAGAATCGGTGTCACGAACAGTCGTGGGTATATATAGTGGCGGACCCAACCTTTGAAAATTTTCTTCGAACATCGCCCCCTCCAAAACCCTAAGCTTACGAATCAAGGCCCCTAGTCATTGCCTTTATCTCCCCGTTCGTCTTTGCCTTTGGGAATCGCCACCACCGACGGAATCTTCACCCCCATCGACGTCGTAGCGGATCCTTCACCAATTTAGGTCATGGATTCGGCCCTCCTTGCGCTCCCCGTCTGATTCTTGCACATTGGAGTTAATTTTTTCGATATTCCACCGATTGCAAACCTCCCTATCCACTACAAAACTCATTAGATTAGTGAATGAAGGATTTTTAGGTTTAGTTGACCGTAAAACCGAATCTTGGTGAAACCGAGTCAGAAAAATTGGTTCTCTCGATTTTTCTTTCGTGCTACTAAGGACAGTCTCGGTGAAACCAAGTGGAAATTTTCGGATTGACCAAAGTTGATGCCAAGATTCTGGTAAGAGCATTGTGTGTCTCGGTAGTACCAAAATTTTTGACCCGGTCACACCGAAATCCCTTTTTGCTGTGAACTATATCTAAGGATTTTTCTGTTCAAACTTTTGAAAATATCTGCATTTTGTGATGACTTATCCTCTTCTACTCTTCTACACTCTATTCAGAGGCTTAGTTATGTCAGCTTTAGAGGACTGTCAGAATTTGCAGGAGCAGAATGTGGACATGAGCTCTCGCACTAGTACAGACAATGGCTCATTATCTTCAGATGTTGGTATTCCCAGCTCACAGGATCTGCCCAGAGCTGCTACTAGTACAAGGAGGAAGCTAAACTCTGATGAGGAAGATGTGGACTTCATACCTGATGAAGTGCCTCCCAAGGACAAGCAAGAAAAATCTGTCAAGAAGGCCCCTAAGAAACCAGTCAGGAAAGACTATGCACCTTCAGATACTATGAGAGTACCTGAGAGCTCTAGAGGCACTATGACTATTGAGCCTCCCAGGAAGTCTATGCCTAAGTAGGCTAGTGAGAAGAAAGACAGGAAGAGAATTGTCTATGTTACTAGCAGGGCTACCTCCATGTATGAGGATCCACAAGAGACTGGTGGTGTTGCTTATGAGGATGAGGAGGAAGAGCCAGCTGCTAAGGCTCCTCCCAAGAAGAAGCAGAAGAAGCTTTTGGCTGATGCTATGCCAAAGAAAGCTCCATCCAAGAGCACCAAGTGTGCACCCAAGAAGACTGCTACTGAGAAGTCCAAGAGGTTCTCAAGTGAGATTCCAGCTTCTGAGAAGAACAAGGGATCTTGAAAGCACAACATGCTCCCTTGGTGGTTTTGATAATTCACGACAACATACATTGTCTCTTGGACTAACACCTCTATATAGTATATTTCAGAGAATAGTCCATGTAGATTTGAGTTGGCAAAAGTATTGAGGAGATTGTGGAATTAACCCAAGATTCAAGTAAATAGGTTGGCCAAGTTTCAAGCAAGAGGACTATAACACCCCGTTACGCCTGGCGGGATCTAGACTAGTCCCACAAACCAACACTAGTCTTTCCTGCGCACTTTGTCCTCACTCGTGCACACCCGGGACCAACTTCCCAGTCGGTCACCCATCCTAGAATCCCTCCAAGCCAAGCACGCTTAACTTTGGAGTTCTTTTCGAGTGAGCTTCCGGAAAAGAAGGAATTCCTTGTTGATATGAGTAGTCTATCATTCCTATTAAGCCAGGCTCTCACATACACCCCCACTCAAAGGAACTGACGTCCTCATCGGCCCATCAGGAACGTTCCCTTTTGGCACACGTATGCGCGTCCAGTCCAGCACATGTGCCATGTTGTGTGCCACGACGGGCCACACACGCCATGCGCCACATGCCCGTCCACCTGGCCCGTGCATGCCCATGTAACCGCAAGGGTCGACTCTGATACCAATTGTAACACCCCGTTACGCCTAGCGAGATCTAGACTAGCCCCACAAACCAACACTAGTCTTTCCTACGCACTTTGTCCTCACTCGTGCGCACCCGGGACCAACTTCCCGGTCGGTCACCCATCCTAGAATCGCTCCAAGCCAAGCACACTTAACTTTGGAGTTCTTTTCGAGTGGGCTTTCGGAAAAGAAGGAATTCCTTGTTGATATGAGTAGTCTATCATTGCTATTAAGCCAAGCTCTCACAAGGACTCTACATTTTACATTTGTGAGAAATCACTTTGAGTCCATAGGAAAGCCAATAGTATTAAAAGGGGTTAAAGTTTTGATGGTGAACAATATGCTCAAACGTGCACAAGTGACATTTACCAAAACATCCACAAACTCTCCCACCAAAGTCTGTCCTAAGCCAAATATGCAAAATCGGTGCAACCAACATTCCTATCTCGGTGCAACCGAGTTCCAAACCCTAGACAGATTCAGCCAAACCCTAACACTTTGGTGCATTCGACACTGCTCTTGGTGCCACCGAGTTGGGTTGCCAAGTTTCTGTTACTCAAGTTCTCATTTTCGGCCTGGTCGAGAATGGTGAATCGGCGTCACCGAGATTAGTAAATCTGACTGTTGATCACCTTGTCGGTGCAACAGAGAATTGTATATCGGTCCCTCCCAGATTCAAAAGTTGCCACTTTTAGTCACTTCGGTACCACCGAGATTTACACATCGGTGTCACCGAGTCTCACTTATTGTGTGTAACGGTTGTATTTTTGGGGATGCCCATATATAACCCTTCACCACCACCCACTCGAAAGAGCAGCACTTAGAACTATACCATACCTATCCTACTCGGTTTTCTAAGGGAGAACCACCTACCCTTGTGTTGAGGTCAAGATCTTCCACTCCAACCATATGGATCTTGATTTCTACCCTCCACAAGTTGCTTTCCACCAATCCCATCTCTTATACCAAGCCAAATCTGTGAGAGAGTGATTGTGTGTTGAGGAGTCTATCATCTTGAAGCACAAGAGCAAGGAGTTCATCGTCATTACCGAGCCTATTACCTTTTGGAGGGTGGTGCCTCCCAAAATGGTTAGGTGTCACTTGGGAGCCTCCTACTTCGTATTGTGGAGTGAACCAAGAAGTTTGTAAGGACAAGGAGATCGCCTACTTCGTGAAGATCTACCAATAGTGAGGCTAGTCCTTTGTGGACGGAAGCCGTATGGAATAGTTAAGGTTGCTACTTCGTGGACCCTTATGGGTGGAGCCCTCCGTCGACTCTCATGACCATTACCCTCCGTGGGTTGAAGACTCCATAAATGTGGACGTACGATAGCACCACCTATCGGAACCACGGGAGAAATCCTTGCGTCTCCTATTGCATTTGATCTTCCTATACCATCTATTTACATACACGTGCAATGTCTTTATTTTCTGCTGCCATACTTTTAGACATGCATGTGTAGGGCTGTTAGACTTGCTAGACTTGTAAACATAGTTAAAATCTGCCAACCAATTAAGTTGGGAAAAGGTTAGGTTTAAAATTTCTGCTAGTAGTCTATTCACTCCCCCTCTAGACACCCCTCTCTCGATCCTACAAGTAGTATCAGAGCATTGGTCTCCATTGCTTTGGATTTATCACCGTGGAGGAAGATGGATGTGTCTAGAGTAGAGAGTTTGAGTTGTAGAGTGCCCATTCTCGATAGAGAGTACTATAGTCAATGGAAGAATGCCATGATTGATCTATTAAAAAGATTCCATTTGATTAAATATATTGAAAACCCCTATGTGCTCCCAATTAATAAATTGCATCCCACACACGAAGAGGAAATTAACATGCTTGGTAACCTAAGAGCTGTCAATCTTATTGTTAGAGGTTTACCAAGATTCGTGCTTTCTCAAATGAAGAACTTTGCATGTGCCTGTACCTTATGGACTGATTTGGAGAAACGATATCCAAATCTTTCGTTGGGAAATCTTGATGAAATTCTTCATAAAACTATTGCTTTCCACAAATTGAAGCCTAGTGATCCAAACTTTGATAAATGCCTATTTGAGCTCCGTGATCATACGCGTGCTAAAGGAGATGTCACCACTATTAACAACATTATCTTTGAAGCCATTCACATTCATAAACTTTAACATTGTCATGATCACTATACTAACGAATCCCTTGTTCTTTATGACGAGGATTTCCCACTTGATGATGACAATGTGGAACATGGCTACTATGAAGAAGATGAGTTGTTTGACATCGAGTATGAGAAGATCATGAAGAATCTGAGTCTTATGGAAAACTTTAGAGATTACATGTCTGGAGGAAAAGAGTGGATTCTTGACAGAGGATGTACGGATCATATGACTGGTGATAGAGTCATGCTCCAAGAGATCATGCCTAATCAAGGTCCTCAACGGTACATGACCTTTGGAGACAACTCTAAGGGTAAGGTACTTGACCTTGGTAAGGTGGCCATATCCCATGATAGCTCTATTCAAAATGTCATGCTTGTTGAATCCCTTGGCTACTATCTTCTTTCCGTATCTAGACTTGTCGACTTCAGTTTCAATGTTCTATTCACGAAAGTAGATTGCTAAGTGTTTCGTCAAGATAATCATAAAATGGTCTTTACCGGTTTCCGTAGAGGTGATCTATACATTGTTGATTTCACTAAAAGATCGAAGCCTCGCACTTGTTTAATTGCAAAATCTTCTAAAGGTTGGCTTTGGCATAGAAGACTTGGACATGTAGGCATGCAAAATCTTGATAAGCTAATCAAAGGTGGTCATATACTTGGTGTTAAAGATGTTATCTTTGACAAACAAAGACTTTGTAGAGCTTGTCAAGCTAGAAAGCAACTAGGTGCAAGTCATCCCGTTATGAATATCATGACTACTAGGAGACCACTCGAGTTACTTCACATGGATCATTTTGGTCCCAATGCTTACAAGAGTTTCGGTGGAAATTCCTTGTGTCTAGTTATAGTTGATGTTTTTTCCAGATTTACGTGGGTATTCGTTCTTGATGATAAGTCGCAGGTTCAGAAGATCTTCAAGAACTTCGCTCGCAAAGAGCAAAATCTATTTGAAGTGAAGATCAAGAAGGTTCGGAGCGATAATGGATCGGAGTTCAAGAACACCCATGTGGATACCTTTCTCCACAAAGAAGATGTCTCACATGAGTTCTCGGCTACGTACACACCTCAACAAAATGGAGTTGTTGAGAGGAAGAACCGGATGCTCATTGAGATGGCAAGAACGATGCTTGAAGAATACAAGATGCGAAGACACTTTTGGGCCAAAGCCGTTGAAACAACATGTCATGCCACAAATCGACTTTACTTGCACAAGCTTCTCGGTAAAACGGCATACAAGTTACTCACCGGTAACAAATCCCAAGTTGGATACTTTCGGGTATTCGACACAAAGTGCTACATTCTTGATAAGAATCATCGTACTAAATTTGCTCCTAAATCTGATGAAGGATTTCTACTTAGTTACGGATCGAACTCTCACACTTACCGTGTCCACAACAACTTCACTCGAAAAGTTGAAGAGACGGTAGATGTGAAGTTTGATGAATCTAACGGTTCGCTAGTCGAACAATTGCCAAATGATGTAGGTGATAAGGATCCTTCGGAAGCCATACTAGATCTACCTATTGGCAACATTCGTCCCATGGAGGTGAAGGAAAGTACTTCATCAACTCAAGTGAAAGCCCCCACTTCACATCAAGGTGAACCCCAACATGACATGGAGGCATCCACGAGCGGTACACGACGAGATGATGAAGAAGAGGAAATGCATCATGAAGATCCACCACAACCACCTTCACCACCACCTGTAGGGAATGTCACCTTCAACACGAACGAAGATGAACGAGATGACGATGAAGAAGAAGAAGCTCCACCATCCAACAATCGGAAGCTGACCCGTGTTCGAGCTGAAGTGACCGAGAACCATCTCCTAAACCAAATCTTTGGTAATATACAAACAGGGAGAATCACTCGCTCTAAAACCTGTCTAGCTAACTTTTGTGAGCATTATTCTTTCATCTCTAGAATAGAGCCTTTGAAGGTAGAACAAGCCGTTGAAGACGCGGATTAGGTGAACGCAATGCATGAAGAGTTACACAACTTTGAGAGGAATGAAGTGTGTACACTCGTGGAGAAGCCCGAAGATGAGCAAAACATCATCGGAACCAAATGGGTGTTTCGGAACAAACAAGACGAAGATGGTCATGTCGTATGCAACAAGGATCGTCTCGTAGCCCAAGGATATACGCAAGTCGAAGGTATTGACTACAGTGAGACTTATTCCCCCGTTGCTAGACTTGAAGCTATTCACATTCTTCTTGCGTATGCTAATCTCCATCATATCAGGCTTTATCAAATGGATATCAAAAGTGCATTTTTAAATGGTTAAATTGAGGAAGAAGTTTATGTTAAGCAACCATCTGGTTTTGTGAATCCTAAGAAACCTAATCATGTTTACAAGCTTCGCAAAGATCTTTATGGTCTCCAGCAAGCCCCTCGTGGTTGGTATAAATGTTTAACGAAGTTTCTCATTGAAATAGGTTTTGAAATTGGTAAAATTGATGCAACCTTGTTCACTAAGAGAGTTAATGGAGGATTATTTGTGTGCCTAATCTATGTGGCTGATATTATCTTTGGTTCCACTAACCCTCAATTTAGTGAAAGTTTTGGAAGGTTAATGTCCGAGAATTATGAGATGTCTATGATGTCTAAGCTGAAATTCTTTCTTGGATTGCAAATCAAGCAATCAAGAGAAGGAACTTTCAACTCTCAAACTAATTGTACCAAGGACTTGATCAAGAAGTTCAACATGCAGGATTGCAAAGGTATGAAAACTCCTATGCCCACTAGTGGACATGTTGACCTTACCAGGGAGGATGAACCGGTTGATCAAAAGGTTTATCAATCTATGATTGGTTCATTGTTATATCTATGTGCATCGCGTCCCGATATCATGCTTAGTGTTTGCAAGTGTGCTAGATATCAAGCTGCACCTAAAGATTGTCATCTTATGGCTGTGAAGCGTATTGTGGGATACTTGATACAAAGACCAAACTTTGGCATTTGGTATCCCAAGGGATCTTCTTTTAATCTTGTTGGCTATTCCGATTCGGAATATGCCGGTGAGAAGGTTGATAGAAAATCCACCTCGGGTACTTGTCAATTTTTAGGTAGATCTCTTGTGTCTTGGTCCTCCAAGAAACAAAACTCGGTATCTCTATCTACTGCCGAAGCTGAGTATATTTCTGCTGGATCTTGTTGTGCGCAATTACTATGGATGACACAAACACTTAAGGATTATGGAATTAATGTTAAAAATGTTCCATTACATTGTGACAATGAAAGTGCTATTAAAATTGGACATAATCATGTGTAACATTCCCGAACCAAGCATATTCAAGTTCGACATCATTTCATTTGTGATCATGTTGCCAAAGGAGATATCAATCTCAAGCATGTTCATACTAGCAAACAATTGGCCGATATCTTCACCAAACCACTTGATGAGAAGACATTTTGTCATTTGAGGAGTGAGTTGAACATCATTGATGCTTCAAACCTGAGCTAGACTCACTCGGTTGCAAGCGGGGGCATGAGCTTTATTATTATCTCCATGATCTCATAACTCATTATCATATGCCATGGAATTCTATTCCTCCTTGTATTGCATCTAACCTTCTATAGGTACTTGGAAGAACTTCATTCTACAATATTGCCACCAACTCCAATTATAAGCAATCCTGTCATTACCAAGAATCCACAACCCCTCTTGATGATGGAAGGAAGAAGACAACAAAAACATATCCTTGACATATACTTGATCTTAGTTGCAAAATCTTAAGTGGTGTCATATCAATTGGATATATCCATTGTTCTTCCTTGTATGACTAACATTTGTAGGTGATAAGAGTACTAGAACGTAAAGGATTGCTCCAAACTCAAGATGATCTTCGTCAACCTCGAGCATCCTCAACAACATCACCCACAAGCAACGTCACCAACATCATTTAAAAGTATGTACTCATATCCTTGGAAAGGCTTTACACCAAGTCATGGGCTAAAGCAACTCAAGTGATATGAAGACATCAAAATGCTTAATCGAAAAATGGTAACCCCATTTTGAGCTTAACGTAGAGTATGCCCTATGATCAAGCATTCCTGCCTAGATCCTAAGTCAAAATACTCTAACATAGGTGACCTAGTCTAATTTAGAATCTTGTGTGGTTTGCTTTCAATATGCATGATCTTTTGTAACCACTAAAGTCTTATCTATTTAATGACCTTTGTAAATCTTTTGCATTTTTCTTTTTGAAACAATTTCGTTTTTCTCTCTAAACAGAAACTTGGTTTAACTTTTGGAGTCACCGATATAGATAACTCGGTTCAACCGAATTTGCAGATAAGTTGTACTACACAATCTCCGTATCACTGATTTCTCTATCCCAGAATCACCGATTTTCTTTGCTTTCGAATTCTATATTTCTTTGGTATTGGTTATTTGTTTCTGTTCTTGCGATATTCTTTTTCATTCGATGACCTCTCAAAAAAAAATATTATTATTTATGTTTTTATGGGGAGAAGAACAAACAACACTTCAGGGGAGAAATTCTTTATTCAAGGATCCCTAGCTCCAAGAAGAAACCTTAAATTTGCCAAAGGGAAAGAAGTTACATTCAATGATTCCCTTAATCTTTTATTGAACCCTACTTTCAATGACCCTTGATCTCTAGGATCCCTTCCTTTTCAATGATCCCTATCACTACTCCCGAGTTTGACCTTTTTGGTATTTTATGCCAAAGGGGGAGAATATCAAAGCTTCATGCTAAAGGGAGAGTTACATGCTTATGCAAAGGGGAAGATATGATTTAGGGAGAGAGGAAAACATCAAAATTGTAGGGGAGAAAACTAATTTTAGAGAAAGGACTCAAGTGAAGAAAGGATTCCTTTTCTCACCCTATCCGATCCCAATATCTACATGCCGAGATTCAGGGGGAGAGGACTACCATACTTATATCAAAGGGGAGAAAAGATATAATACATTAATGCTAAAGGTGGAGACATATGAATCTTAATGATTATCATATTTTATATGTTCTCCATATCTTGGTATTCTTTGAGTTCTATTTCTTTTGTTTAGTAGAATACTCTTGTGTTTCGTAACATTGTTTTCTCAAGTGTGTCTCTACTACTAGAATGCTCAAGAACTCAAGGTAAGTATATGCACCGTATCTTTGATCAACCTGATCTCTTGCTTCTTGCACATATTGTTTGCGAGGGTGAAGTCTTGATCAAGGATATACATTTCATTCACATATATTGATGCATATCACCAAGATACACATGACTCTTATATCCCTTTCATCCATATGTGTGTCCATGCATTCCAATGCAACCATCCTTTAAAGGACTGCACACATTTAGGGGGACCAAATCTAAGTCATGTGTTTCTCAAAGTCTTCATTGCATCCATGCATATCTTTAATTGAAGCTTTGATTGTATGTTGTCATCAAATACCAAAAAGGGGGAGATTGAAAGCACAACATGCTCCCTTGGTGGTTTTGATAATTCATGACAATATACATTATCCCTTGGACTAACACATCTATCTAGTATATTTCAGATAGTAGTCCATGGAGATTTGAGATGGCAAAAGGATTGAGGAGATTGTGATCCAAGATTCAAGGAAAGAGGTTGGCCAAGCTTCAAGCAAGAGGACTCTACATTTTACATTTCTGAGAAATCACTTTGAGTCCATAGTATATCCAATAAAACGGGGTAAAGTTTTGATGGTGAACAATATGCTCAAACGTGCACAAGTGAAAGTCACCAAAACATCCAAAAACTCTCCCACCAAAGTCTGTCCTAAGCCAAATATGCAAAATCGGCGCAACCAACATTCCTATCATGATGCCACCAAGTTCCAAACCCTAGACAGACTCAGCCAAACCCTAACACTTCGGTGCAGCTGACACTGTTGGGGAACGTCGCATGGGAAACAAAAATTTTCCTACGCACACGCAAACCTATCCATGGTGATGAGCATCTACGAGAGGGAGAGTGGATCTACGTACCCTTGTAGATCGCTAAGCGGGAAGCGTTAAGAAACGCGGTTGGTGTAGTCGAACATCTTCGCGATCCAAATCGCCGAGCGTCCCGCGATCTCATCACGATCCGTCCCGCGATCCAATCACGATACGTCCCGTGAACTCATCACGATCCGTCCCGCGATCTCATCACGATCCGTCTCACGATCTTGATCACGATCTGTCCCGCGAACTCATCACGATCCGTTCCACGATCTCATCACGAACCGTCTCGCGATCTCGATCACGGTCCTTCCGATCTAGCGCCGAACGGACGGCACCTCCGCGTTCAGCACACGTGCAGCTTGATGACGATCTCCACCGTCTTGATCCAGCAAGAGGAGGTGGATAGGAGAGAGAGTTCACCGGCAGCGTGACGGCGCTCCGGTGATGGTGGTGGAGCAATTCCGGCAGGGCTTCGCCTAAGCGCTGCGGAAAACCGATCTAGAGGAGAAACTGTGCACCGGTGAAACGGGTAGCACGTGGCCGGAAATTCTGTCCAAAAACCACCCAATCCACTAGTATATATAGGAGGAGAGGAGAGGAGAGGCAGCCAAGGCCTTTGGGTCGGCCGAAATAGGAGGTGGGAAGAAATCCTACTTCACCTCCAATCCTAGTTGGAGTAGGATTGCCTCCTATTGGCTGATTTTCCACTTTTTGCTTTAGGACTTTCTCTCCTGCGCCATGGGCCTTTGTGGCTGTTTTCCCAGCCCACTAAGGGCTGGTTATTATTCTCCCACAGCCCATGGACCTCTTGGGGTCGAAATACCCCTCCCGGAGGCCTCCCGGTACACTACCGGCACTCCCGGTACACTACCGGCACTCCCGGTACACTACCGATGAGCCCGAAACTTTTCCGGAAACCAAAC
Organism: Hordeum marinum; assembly: GCA_022496015.1. NCBI lineage: Eukaryota > Viridiplantae > Streptophyta > Magnoliopsida > Poales > Poaceae > Hordeum > Hordeum marinum. The sequence continues at coordinate 234,242,078 of CM039673.1, forward strand.
TGGGACTTCCTATATATGAATCTTTACCTCCGGACCATTCCGGAGCTCCTCGTGATGTCCGGGATCTCATCCGGGACTCCGAACAAACTTCGGTCACCACCATACATAACTCTACACTACCGAAACGTCACCGAACCTTAAGTGTGCAGACCCTGCGGGTTCGAGAACTATGTAGACATGACCGAGACACCTCTACGGTCAATAACCAATGGCGGGACCTGGACATCCACATTGGTTCCTACATATTCTACGAAGATCTTTATCGGTCGAACCTCTATGTCAAGGATTTAGTTAATCCCGTATAACGTCCCCTTTGTTCTTCGGTATGTTACTTGCCCGAGATTCGATCGTCGGTATCTCCATACCTAGTTCAACCTCGTTACTGGCAAGTCTCTTTACTCGTTCCGTAATACAAGATACCGTGACTAACACTTAGCCACATTGCTTGCAAGGCTTGTTGTGATGTTGTATTACCGAGTGTGCCCTGAGATACCTCTCCGTCACACGGAGTAACAAATCCCAGTCTCGATCCATGCCAACTCAACAAACACCATCGGAGATACCTGTAGAGCACCTTTATAGTCACCCAGTTACGTTGCGACGTTTGATACACACAAGGCACTCCTCCGATATCCGTGAGTTGCATGATCTCATGGTCATAGGAACATATACTTGACATGCAGAAAACAGTAGCAATAAACTGACACGATCATATGCTATGTTTGTAGTTTGGGTCTTATCCATCACATCATTCTCCTAATGATGTGATCCCGTTATCAAATGACATCTCATGTCCATGGCTAGGAAACCTTAACCATCCTTTGATCAACGAGCTAGTCCATTAGAGGCATACTAGGGACATGGTTTTGTCTATGTATCCACACATGCATTTAAGTCTCCGATCAATACAATTATAGCATGGATAATAAACGATTATCATGAACAAGGAAATATGATAATAACTAATTTATTATTGCCTCTAGGGCATATTTCCAACAGTCTCCCACTTGCACTAGAGTCAATAATCTAGTTCACATCACCATGTGATTCGCATTGTTATGAATCTAACACCCAATGAGTTTTGGGGCTCGATCATGCTTTGCATGTGAGAGAGGTCTTATAGTCAACGGGTCTGCGATATTCAGATCCGTGTGTACTTTGCAAATCTCTATGTCAAACCGTAAACACTGCTACCACACTCCACTTGGTACTATTTCCAAATGGCTGCTCCACTATACGTATCCAGATTGCTACTACTAGTCATCTGGATAGGTGTTAAAGCTTGCATCGACGTAACTCTTTACGACGAACTCTTTATCACCTCCATAATCAAGAAACATTTCCTTAGTCCTCTGGTTACTAAGGATAATTCCGACCGCTGTCCAGTGATCCACTCCTGGACCACTCTTGTACCCCCTGACAGACTCGTGGCAAGGCACACATAGGTGTGGTACACAGCATGGCATAATATAGAGCCTATGGCTAAGGCATAGGGGACGACATTCATCCTTTCTCTTTCTTCTGCCGTTGTCGAGCTTTGAGTCTCACTCAACTTCACACCTTACAAATCAGACGAGAACTATTTCTCTGGCTGATCCATTTTGAACTCTTTCAAAATCTTGTCAAGGTATGCACTCATTGAAAGTCTCATCAAGCATCTTGATCTATCTCTATAGATTTTGATGCTCAACAATTAGGTAGCTTTATCCAGGTCTTCATTTGAAAAACACTTTTCAAACAACCTTTTATGCCTTCCAGAAATTCTACATTATTTCCGATCAACAATATGTCAACCACATATACTTATCAGAAACTCTATAGTGCTCCCACTCACTTTATTGCAAATACAAGTTTCTCGTAAACCTTGTATAAACTACAAAAACTTTGATCACCTCATCAAAGTGTATATTCCAACTCCGAGATGCTTGCTTCAGTCCATAGAAGGATCACTGAAGCTCTCTCATCTTTTAGCATCCTTAGGACTGACAAAACCTTCTGGTTGTATCACATACAACCTTTCCTTAAGTAAACCGTTAAGGAAACGACGTTTTGACATCCATCTGCCAGATTTCGTAATTGAAAATGCAGCAACTGCTAACATAATTCCAACAGACTTTTAGCATCGCTACGAGTGAGAAAGCCTCCTCGCATTCAACTCCTTGAACTTGTCACAAACAACTTTGCAACAAGTCGAGCTTTACAAATGGTGACATTCACCATCAGTGTCTGTCTTCATTCTAAAGGTCCATTTGTACTCAACGACCTGCCGTCTAACGAGCAAGTCTACCAAAGTCTATACTTGGTTTTCATAAATGGATCCTATCTCGGATTTCATGGTCTCTAACCATTTGTCGGAATCCGGGCCCATCATCGCTTCTCCATAGCTCGTAGGTTCATCGCTGTCCAACAACATGACCTCGAAGACAGGGTTGTCGTACCGCTTAGGAGCAGTACACATCCTTGTCGACCCACGAAGTTCGATAGTAACTTGATCCTGAAGCTTCATGATCATCATCATTAACTTCCTCTTCAACTAACGTAGGCTTCACAGAAACATCTTTCTGCGCTGCGCTACTCTCTGGTTGAACAAAGGTTTAACAACCTCATCAAGTTCTATCTTCCTCCCACTCAATTCTTTCGAGAGAAACCTTTCCTCGAGAAAGGATCCGTTTTAGTAACAACCACTTTGCACTCGGATCTGAGATAGAAGGTTCACCCAACTGATCTTAGGGTATTCTATGAAGATGCATTTGTCCGCCTTGGGTTCGACCTCATTAGGTGAAAACATTTTTCACACAAGTGCCGCAGCCCCAAGTATTAAGAAACGACAGCTTAGGTTTCTATCAAACCATAATTCATATGGTGTCATCTCAACGGATTTAGATGGTGCCCTATTTAAAGTGAATGTAGTTGTCTCTAATGCATAACCCCAAAATTATAGTAGTAAAACGACAAGAGACATCATAGTACGCACCATGTCCAATAGAGCATAACTATGATGTTCGGACACACCATCACACTATGGTGTTCCAGGTGGCGTTTAGTTGTGAAACAACTTTCACATTGTCTTAAGTTGTATGCCAAACTCGTGACTCAGATATTCACCTCCACGATCATATCGCAGTCATTTTTATCTTCTTGTCACGATGATCTTTAAACTTCACTCTGAATTTGCTTGAACCTTTCAAACGATTCAGACTTGTGTTTCATTAAGTAAATATACACTATATCTACTCAAATCATCAGTGAAGGTAAGAAAATAACGATATCCACTGCACACTACAAGACTCACTAGATTGCATACATCAACATGTATCATTTCCAATGAATCACTTGCCCGCTCCATCCAACGGGGTCCTTTAGTCATCTTGCCCAAGAGGCATGGTTCGCATGTCTCAACCGATTCAAAATCGAATGAGTCCAAATATCCATCAGCATGGAGTTTCTACATGCGCTTTATACCAATATGACATTTAGCGGCAGTGCCACAAATATGTGGTACTATCATTATTAACTTTGTATCTTTTGACATCAATGTTATGAACATGTGTAATACTACGATCAAGATTTCAACAAACCATTCTCACTGGGTGCATGACCATTGAAGGTATTATTCATGTAAACAGAATAACCATTATTCTCTAACTTAAATGAATAACCGTATTGCAATAAACATGATCTAATCATGTTCATGCTCAACGCAAAACACCAAATAACATTTATTTAGGTTCGTCACTAATCCTGAAGGTAGAGAGAGCGTGCGATGTTGATCACATCAACCTTGGAAACACTTCCAACACATATCGTCACCTCACCCTTAGCTAGTTCTCCGTTTATTCCGTAGCTTTTATTTCGAGTTACTAACATTTAGCAACCGAACCGGTATCCAATACCCAGGTGCTACTAAGAGTACTAGCAAGGTACACATTAGTAACTCGTATATCAAATATACTTCTATCAATGTTGCCAGCCTTCTTATCTACCAAGTATCTAGGGTTGTTCCGCTTCAGCGACCTCTCACCTCATAATAGAAGCACTTAGTCTCGGGTTTGAGTTCAACTTTGGGTTGCTTCACTGGAGCAGCAACTGACTTGCTATCCATGAAGTTTCCCTCCTTGATCTTGCCCTTTTCGAAACTAGTGGTTTGATTAACCATCAACACTTGACGCTCCTTCTTGATTTCTACCTTCGCGGTGTCAAACATCGCGAACAGCTCAGGGATCAATACTTCTATCCCTGGTGTATTATAGTTCATCACTTAAGTTCTAGTAGCTTTAGTGACAGTGACTTGGAGAACTATATCAATCACTATCTTATCTGGAAGATCAACTCCCACTTGATTCAAGCGATTGTAGTACCCAGACAATCTGAGTACATGCTCAACGATTGAGCTATTCTCCTTCATCTTACAGGCAAAGAATCTTGTTGGAGATCTCATATCTCGCAACACAGGCACGAGCCTGAGATCACAATCTCTGCCCCTAGAACATCTCATATGTTCCGTGACGTTCAAAACGTTTCGGAGCCTCAATTCTAAGCCGTAATGCATGACGCACAAAACTATCAAGTAGTCATCGAAACGTGCCTGTCAGATGTTCACAACATCTATAGACGACGCTAGAGGGGGTGGCGCACCGAGCGGTGCATTAAGGACATAAGCCTTCTGTGCAGCAATGAGGACAATCCTCAGATCACGGACCCAGTCCGCAATATTGCTACCAACATCTTTCAATTCTATTTCTCTAGGAACATATAAAAATACAAGGGAGCCACAACGCGAGCTAGTAATCTACAACATAATTTGCAAAGACACTTTGACTATGTTCATGATAATGAGTTCAATTAATCATATTATTTAAGAACTCCCACTCAAATTGACATCCCTCCGATCATTCGAGTGATACATGATCCAAATTCACCAACTCAAGTCCGATCATCACGTGAGTTGAGGTGGCTGCAATGGTGAACATCATTATGTTGATCATATCTACTATATGACTCATGTTCGACCTTTCGGTCTCTCGTGTTCCGAGGCCATGTCTGTACATGCTAGGCTCGTCAAGTTTAACCCGAGTGTTCTGCGCGTGCAAATCTGGCTTGCACCCGTTGTATGTGAACGTAGAGTCTATCACACCCGATCATCACGTGGTGTCTCAACACGACGAACTTTCGCAACGGTGCACACTCGGGGAGAACACAGTTCATCTTGAAATTCAAGTGAGGGATCACCTTATAATGCTACCGCCGTACTAAGCAAAACAAGGTGCATAAAAGGATTAACATCTCATGCAATTCATAAGTGACATGATATGGCCATGAACTTGTGTTTAAGATCTCCATCTTCGAAACACCGGCATGATCTCCATCGTCACCGGCACAACACCATGATCTCCATCATCTTGATCTCCATCAATGTGTTGCCATTGGGGTTGTGGCGCCAGCCCTGCTTCTACTTCTATTGCTACTGCTTAGCGATAAAGTAAAGCATTACATAGCGCTTAATGATTGACACGCAGGTCATACAATAATTAAAGACAACCCTATGGCTCCTGCCGGTTGCCGTACTCAACGACATGCAAGTCGTGAAATTCTATACATCACATGATCATCTCATACATCACATATATCTCATCATGTAATTGGCCATATCACATCACAACATACCCTGCAAAAACAAGTTAGACGTCCTCTAATTGTTGTTGCATGTTTTACGTGGCTGCTATGGGTATCTAGCAAGAACGATTCTCACCTACGCATAAACCACAACGGTGATACACTAGTTTGCTTTTCAACCTTCTCAAGGACCGCCTTTGTCGAATCCGATCCAACTAAAGTGAGAGAAACTGTCACCCGCAAGCCATCTAGGCAACAAGTTGCGTCGAGGGAACCGGTCTCTCGTAAGCGTACGAGTAATGTTGGTCCGGGCCGCTTCATCTCACAATCCCGCTGAACCAAAATACGACCAAGGGAGGAAGCAATCTAAGCATCAACGCCCACAAACCTTTTGTGTTCTACTCGAGATCTCATCGAACCATCAACCTAGCTCATGATGCCACTGTTGGGGAACGTCGCATGGGAAACAAAAATTTTCCTACGCACACGCAAACCTATCCATGGTGATGAGCATCTACGAGAGGGAGAGTGGATCTACGTACCCTTGTAGATCGCTAAGCGGGAAGCGTTAAGAAACGCGGTTGGTGTAGTCGAACATCTTCGCGATCCAAATCGCCGAGCGTCCCGCGATCTCATCACGATCCGTCCCGCGATCCAATCACGATACGTCCCGTGAACTCATCACGATCCGTCCCGCGATCTCATCACGATCCGTCTCACGATCTTGATCACGATCTGTCCCGCGAACTCATCACGATCCGTTCCACGATCTCATCACGAACCGTCTCGCGATCTCGATCACGGTCCTTCCGATCTAGCGCCGAACGGACGGCACCTCCGCGTTCAGCACACGTGCAGCTTGATGACGATCTCCACCGTCTTGATCCAGCAAGAGGAGGTGGATAGGAGAGAGAGTTCACCGGCAGCGTGACGGCGCTCCGGTGATGGTGGTGGAGCAATTCCGGCAGGGCTTCGCCTAAGCGCTGCGGAAAACCGATCTAGAGGAGAAACTGTGCACCGGTGAAACGGGTAGCACGTGGCCGGAAATTCTGTCCAAAAACCACCCAATCCACTAGTATATATAGGAGGAGAGGAGAGGAGAGGCAGCCAAGGCCTTTGGGTCGGCCGAAATAGGAGGTGGGAAGAAATCCTACTTCACCTCCAATCCTAGTTGGAGTAGGATTGCCTCCTATTGGCTGATTTTCCACTTTTTGCTTTAGGACTTTCTCTCCTGCGCCATGGGCCTTTGTGGCTGTTTTCCCAGCCCACTAAGGGCTGGTTATTATTCTCCCACAGCCCATGGACCTCTTGGGGTCGAAATACCCCTCCCGGAGGCCTCCCGGTACACTACCGGCACTCCCGGTACACTACCGGCACTCCCGGTACACTACCGATGAGCCCGAAACTTTTCCGGAAACCAAACTGGGACTTCCTATATATGAATCTTTACCTCCGGACCATTCCGGAGCTCCTCGTGATGTCCGGGATCTCATCCGGGACTCCGAACAAACTTCGGTCACCACCATACATAACTCTACACTACCGAAACGTCACCGAACCTTAAGTGTGCAGACCCTGCGGGTTCGAGAACTATGTAGACATGACCGAGACACCTCTACGGTCAATAACCAATGGCGGGACCTGGACATCCACATTGGTTCCTACATATTCTACGAAGATCTTTATCGGTCGAACCTCTATGTCAAGGATTTAGTTAATCCCGTATAACGTCCCCTTTGTTCTTCGGTATGGTACTTGCCCGAGATTCGATCGTCGGTATCTCCATACCTAGTTCAACCTCGTTACTGGCAAGTCTCTTTACTCGTTCCGTAATACAAGATACCGTGACTAACACTTAGCCACATTGCTTGCAAGGCTTGTTGTGATGTTGTATTACCGAGTGGGCCCTGAGATACCTCTCCGTCACACGGAGTAACAAATCCCAGTCTCGATCCATGCCAACTCAACAAACACCATCGGAGATACCTGTAGAGCACCTTTATAGTCACCCAGTTACGTTGCGACGTTTGATACACACAAGGCACTCCTCCGATATCCGTGAGTTGCATGATCTCATGGTCATAGGAACATATACTTGACATGCAGAAAACAGTAGCAATAAACTGACACGATCATATGCTATGTTTGTAGTTTGGGTCTTATCCATCACATCATTCTCCTAATGATGTGATCCCGTTATCAAATGACATCTCATGTCCATGGCTAGGAAACCTTAACCATCCTTTGATCAACGAGCTAGTCCATTAGAGGCATACTAGGGACATGGTTTTGTCTATGTATCCACACATGCATTTAAGTCTCCGATCAATACAATTATAGCATGGATAATAAACGATTATCATGAACAAGGAAATATGATAATAACTAATTTATTATTGCCTCTAGGGCATATTTCCAACAGACACTGCACTCGGTTCCACCGAGTTGGGTTGCCAAGTTTCTGTTACTCAAGTTCTCATTTTCAGTCCGACCGAGAATGGTGAATCGGCGTCACCGAGATTGGTAAATCTGACCATTGGTCACCTTGTCGGTGCAACCGAGAATTGTATATCTGTCCCTCCGAGATTCAATAGTTTCCCCTTTTAGTCACTTCGGTACCACCGAGATTTGCACATTGGTGTCACCGAGTCTTACTTATTGTGTGTAATGGTTTGAGTTTTGGGGATGCCCATATATACCCCTTTACCACCACCCACTCGAAAGAGAGGCACTCAGAACTATTCCATACCTATCCTACTCAGTTTTGTGAGAGAGAACCACCTACCCTTGTGTTGAGGTCAAGATCTTCCACTCCAACCATATGGATCTTGATTTCTAGCCTCCCCAAGTTTCTTTCCACCAATGCCATATCTTCTACCAAGCCAAATATGTGAGAGAGTGATTGTGTGTGGAGGAGTCTATCATATTGAAGCAGAAGAGCAAGGAGTTCACCGTCATTACCGAGCCTATTACCTGTTGGAGGATGGTGCCTCCTAGATTGGTTAGGTGTCGCTTGGGAGCCTCCTACTTCGTGTTGTGGAGTGAACCAAGAAGTTTGTAAGGGCAAGGAGATCGCCTACGTCGTGAAGATCTACCAAAAGTGAGGCTAGTCCTTCGTGGACGGAAGTCGTATGGAATAGTCATGGTTGCTACTTCGTGGGCCCTTATGGGTGGTGCCCTCCATGGACTCTCACGACCGTTACCCTCCATGGGTTGAAGACTCCATAAATGCAGGCATACGATAGCAACCCCTATCGGAACCACGGGAAAAATCCCGTGTGTCCTATCGTGTTTGATCTTCCTATCCCACCTCTTTACTTACATGTGCAATGTCTTTATTTTACGCTTCCATATTTTTAGACGTGCATGTGTAGGGCTGCTAGACTTCCTAGACTTGTTAACATAGTTAAAATCTACCAACCAATTAACTTGGGAAAATGTTAGGTTTTAAATTTCTCCTAGTAGTCTATTCACCCCCTCTAGACAGCCCTCTCTCGATCCTACAAATCTACCTCCAGAGATATAGATGAGGATGTCATGTCTGCATTGATGAAGCTTAGACCACACCTTCCAGAGCACAATACCAGCCACCTTCTTGCTGAGGACATGAAGAAGAAGAAGGATTCAGGTTTGAGAGAGTGGAGAGCTATTGATCCTTACTCTTAGAGGAGTGAAACAGCTGTGAACTACATATTTTACACCAAGGAGCAACAAGATTTCTATGAGACTATGTTGCTTGACAAGAGCCCAGCTGTCAGTGACATGAGATATGTTGATTGGAAGTACATCAAGGTAAATCAAGACTACATCCCGAGTGTGCAAGACAACTTGCACTCCATTGGCCTAGATAAATTTGTTGGCAAAGAATTCACTCCATGGAATGATGAGATGATCATGCAATTCTACTCCACTGCTCACTTCTATGGAGATGCTAGGTCTGTGTGGATGACTGAAGGAGCAAGATATGAGTCCACTATTGATGAATGGGCTGCCATCTTAGGAGTCCCATTGGTGCAAGATGGAGATGTCTATGTGTACTCTGAGTCCAAGGCAAGCCACAATGCCATGAAGGACATGTACAATGTTATCCCTACTACACATCTTCACTCTCATAAGCTAGTATCTATCTATTACCTCCATGCAGGTCTACACACCATCAACACCATTCTGAGGCATACTTTGATGCCCAAGTCAGGAGACGAGAAGAAGATTCAACGCTACTCCATCAACTTGTTGCTTCTTATTGACCAGCATCAGAGATTCAGAGTGATGGATCTGATTATGGAGACTGTGAAGTGGGTTGCTACTGATCAGAAGCGCTCACGCTGCTATGCACCCCACATTCAGCTGCTCATCAACTCCAAGATGGAGAAGCACATTTTTGCTCTTGACATGACCCATGTCGGGACCCCGATCCTAAGTCATAGGAATCCAGCCTGTAACACATCACATCACTTTGTGGCCTCCTGCACGGTAAACTCCACGACTGCAGCATTACCTTGGCCGGGACTGTTTGTGTCTTTTGGCTCACGTATGTGAATATGTCGCTAGCATTCAAACGATAGAGAACCCGGGCCGACATGACTAGTCATAGAACCCAAGTGGCTCATCCGTACAGGGACAAACATACATAACCCAGCGATGCAGGTGTCGGCCTCAAGCGTGTGTAGATGAGTCATAGCAAGCCACAAGGACTCCATTACGCCGTCGAACATAAATTTCATCACTGCACATAGAAGAGTCATCGCAGGCTACAGGGACTCCATCACACTACGAGACATTTCACCGAAAGGATAGACAAAACAGCAAAGAAGGATATGTACCGGTTAATCCATGTGTCCGGAGCAGTAGCAAGCTACCAAGGCTCGATGGAAGCACAAGGAGGTAGTTCCCCATAAAGAGTACTACTAAAGGCACATGACTAGGCGTCGGATCCCATGCATACCGTTTCACGTCACACGTACGCACGACATGCCCGATATGCATATATGCAACTATGGCATCACAACATAAACATAGAACAACACAACTTTTATTTAGGAGGCTCAAAGGAGCCTTGCATAATATGTTCTTACAGGCAGGGGTCACATGACCCGACACTCAAGGAATAGAAGCAAGTTCATACAAACCAAGTGGAAGCTTAAAGTTGTCTGAGTACAGACAAATGAAAGGGGTAAAAAGGCACATGGCCTGACTATCTATAGCCCACCACAGGGCATAGGGTCGTAGCTGGCATACCAGCTACTCGGGGTCGTCGACATCTAGATAGAACCCACCGGATAGTTCCTGAGTCTCATCTGCAACATTTATTAAGCAAACATGAGTACAAATGTTCTCAACAAGTCTTTAAAACAGACCTAGTCTGTTTATGCTCATGTATCAACAAGGGGAGTGGTGTAGTTAACGCAGCAATGCCAGCTTTGACTCTTGGATAACCTATACTACACATATTAATTCTTTGTTCAAATTTTAGATATCGCACACGAGTCCACTAAAACAACATCAATACACCACCATGGATTCACTTCTGTCACCTACGAGAGTGCCATCCATGGTACTCACACTTGTATTGATATTTGTATGAGTAACCATCAAGTTATCTATGAACATCATAAGTTCTCCAAGTAGTCCATATCCGAGGACGTGGCTATTCGAATAGATTCATACCCTGCATGGGTGTACTCCTTCACACACGCTCTCGCCAATTATTGCTATGTGCACTTATAAAGGCACCTCGGCAACCCTCAAGCGGAAGCCTGGCAAGGGAGTCAGCCACGACCGTCAATCACACAAGACCTCTAGTCTAGGCTATCGCCTATTTGAGACTGAACCCGCACAGAAGTTCGGCCAAAGTTTCAGTATGGCCGCAAACAATGTGCGCAAGGTTCCAAATCCCACCATTCGGGTGACCCTTGGTACACCGTGCCACTGCCTACCGTGTCGTAGCCCACCCCTAGGGTCAGCGCTATGCAAGGTCTCGAGCATAGCTATAAACACCAAAAACTACTTGCAACTCCTGGACAAAGGACTAGGTGGTTGATAAGTTGAGCGGGGTCATATTTTTGGGCCCAGCATGTGGTAGTAACTAGCCTTGGATCACAAACACAAAACTCGGTTCCAAAGAACGGTTCCAATGAGACAACCCGCTATGTACTCCTACATAGCCTCTCATCGCTACCTTTACCAAATCGGGTTCATCATTTAGATCATCACTTCAGAACAATATTGTTTCACTCCAGTTCATCACCCAGATGAATCAGACCTTACACAACTCTAAGCATACCAAGCATAGCAAGCAAATCAGGTAAAACACATCATGGCTCAAGCATCTACCAGGTATGCTAGGTTGCAAGGTTTATCTATTTATTGTGACAATGATAGGTCATGCAGAGGAATGTGTTCAACTACCGCAAACGACACATAATTGAACGTTTCTCCTAATGCACTAAACAAGAGGAGGAGCAAGAGCATGGGATGTTATCGGAATCATCAATGGGGTTGCTTGCCTTGCTGGGAGCGGGAAGGTACTCTCCTTCGACGGGATACTCAGAGTTATCCTTAGAAGCAAGACCTACCACAATGCAGATAGGTAACCATAAATACATGGCAAGTGCAGCAATATGATGGATGATCCTGACATGGAAACATGATTGGATGATATAATGCAACTATCATTAGGGTTAGATGGAGTGGATTTGAATATAGGTTCAAAATCGTTCTCCATTTAATATTCTATATGTTGACCTATTGCTAAATGTCAATGTTCACCTACATAGGTTGCTCTAACATGCATGATAACATCACTATTGGATTCATTGGATTTTTATGATAAATTTTCATATATAACTTATTTTAATCTGTGTTAAAAATTAATTTCTATGACTTTCTAAAGGTTTCAGCATTTTCCGGAATTAAATTGAATTAAAAATGCATTATTGCATCAGCATGACATGAGCATGGCATTAGTAGGTCAACTGGCCGTTGCCAGGTCAAACCTGACTAGTGGGATCCAATCTCGGAGGGGCTCTGGCCCCTCCACCGCCATGGAGGCTATGGACCAGAGGGTAAACCATTCTGCCATCTAGGGGAAGGTCAAGGAAGAATAAGAAGGAGGGGGCTCTATACCCATCTCTCCCGGTGGCACCGACACGCCGTCGGGGCCATCATCATGACGGCGATCTACTCCAACAACTCTGTCATCTTCACCAACACCTCTATCACCTTCCCCCATCTATCTATAGTGGTCCACTCTCCTGCAACCCATTGTACCCTATACTTGAACATGGAGCTTTATGCTTCATATTATTATCCAATTGTGTGTTGCCATCTTATGATGTCTGTGTAGATTTTTGTTGTCCTAAGGGTTGATTGATGATCATGATTGGTTTGGGTTGCATGTTTTGTTATTGGTGCTGTTCTATGGTGCTCTCCATGTTGCGCAAGCGTGAGGGACACTCACTGTATGGTGTTGCAATGTGTTCATGATTTGCCTATGGTGGGTTCCTTGAGTGACAGAAGCATAAACCCGAGTAGGTGGGTTGTTGCACATGGGAGTAAAGAGGAGTTGATACCGTATAATGTTATGGTTGGATTTTACCTTAATGATCTTTAGTAGTTGCCGATGCTTGATAGAGTTACAATCATAAGTGCATATGATCCAAGTAGAGAAAGTATGTTAGCTCATGCCTCTCCCTCATATAAAATTGCAATAATGATGACCGGTCTAGTTATGAATTTCCTAGGGACAATTACGGAACTCCTGCCACCACTTTTCCACACTTGTTAAACTAACTTAATTGTTACTTTATATTTGTATCCCCTAATTTTTACTTATGTTCTCTTTATTATATTCCAAACCTATCCCGTCACACCTACAAAGTACTTCTAGTTTCATACTTGTTCTAGGTAAAGCGAAAAATAAGCATGCATAGAGTTTCATCAGTGGTCGATAGAACTTGAGGGATATTTGTTCTACCTTTATCTCCTTGTTTAGTTCGACACTCTTACTTATCGAAAGAGTCTACAACTGATCTCCTACGCTTGTGGGTTATCAAGATCTTTTTCTGGCGCCGTTGCTAGGGAGCAATAGCGTGGGGTGAATATTCTCGCGTGCGCTTGTTTGATTTATCACTAAGTAATTTTTATTTTTATTTTATTAACTTGTTTTCTATCTTCATATATGGGTAGGAAACATAAAATACCAAAAAAATAGTTGTACTTGCTTCTCCAAAAGTTGAGGAACCACTAGTGTTTCGTACCACCGAAGAATATTACTTGGATCATCTTCGATCCACTTGTGCTTGTGCTGAAAACCCAACTAGCTTAGTTGAGGGGAAGTCATTAAATGAGCAAGCCATTATGTGCGACACCGAATATCTCAAAAAGGGAAACTCTTGTGGCATCAAATTAATACTTTGTGTTGTTATACTTGGAACTTGTGTGAATTGCATGATTTTACTTGTTCTATAGAAGCTAAAAAAACACCTTCCCAACAATTTCATGTTTAATGATAATGAAATATTATCCTCTTATGCCAAGGAGGACTATTGCTATAATGATGTTGAACAAATTGAAGAAGTTGTTGCTTTTAAGGGTGCCTATGAAATTGCTTCTTTATTGAAAAGTATGATGCTACTCTTTACAAACCTGGAAAAAAAAATTCATACTTCAATATTGCTATGAAAACTATGCTTCAAATGCTTATGTTAAAGAGTTTATTGAAGGAATGACCGTTGCCTTGGAAGAGACTCATATTTGCATGAATCTATGGAAGAAAAAATTCCTAACACTGCGACCTCATTGGATGAAAAAGATGACGAGGTGAGCGAAGAACAAAAGGAGGAAGAGAGGATTAGCTACCCATTTCCACCTTCTAATGAGAGTAACTCTTCAGCTCATACATTGTTTAATTTCTGTTTGTGCTTATCGAAGGATGAATGCTATGTTGATTGCTATGATCCCTTGGATTCATTTGAAATATCCCTTTTTGATGAAATTGATGCTTGCTATACTTGTAGCCATGATGCCAATATGAATTATGCTTATGGAGATGAACTTGCTATAGTTACTTATGTCAAACGTGAAATTGTTGCTATTGCACCCACACATGATAGTACTATTATCTTTTTGAATTCTCCCAACTACACTATATCGTATAAGTTTGCACTTATTTAGGATTATATAGATAGGCTGCCTTCTACTACTAAACATGATAATTTTTATAAATATAATATGCATGTGCTTTCTGCTCCTACTTGCAATTATTATGAGAGAGGAACTACGTCTCCTCCTCTCTATGTTTATGATACATTAAAATTGCAAGAAACTATGTATGTCATGCATTGGCCTTTACTTGGTGTGAATGAATTATTCTTGTATGACATGCCAATGCATAGTCAGAGAGTTAGACTTTGTTGTCACATGATTTACATCACTTTGTGCCGACTACTTAATTACAAATCATTGCTAATTAAGATTGGCTTTGATATAACTTGGGATCCGAGTGGATCCACTACTTGAGCACTTTATGCCTAGCTTAATGGCTTTAAAAAAGGATTGCTAGGGAGACAACCTGGAAATTTTAGAGAGTCATTTTATTTCTTGTATATAGTTTAAAAACAAAAAATAGATAGGGGAACCTAAAACTTTTTCAAAAAGAGAAGTGAAAGTGAGAAAGACAAGCATCATTGAAATGGGGGCTAGCCTTGAACTTTGTTCATGCCCATGGAAACTTTGTGAATCTTAATTACAGAAACGTTTCAACAAAGCTAATTATCCCCTTGCATAAATCCATTGTATTTTAAAAATAATGTGCCAGGATTTGCCTTTAGGATGATTAGATTGCTTGTTTGGTGTGTGCAGTGCAAAAACAGAAACTTTGGCTGGAGTGTGTGAATTTACATTTTTTACTGGAATGTCATAACTTTCTGAAAATTTTACATAGTACTCATATACAATTTTTTTGTTTTTTCATAATTTCTCAGAATTTTTAGAGTTACAGAAGTATGGTGAATGTTTCGTTTACTAAAGACTATCTTGTTTTTGACTGATTCTGTTTCTGATGAATTGTTTTGCTCGTTTTGATGAAACTATCGATTGTATCGGTGGTATAAGCAAGGGAAAAGTTATGTTACAATATCTACAATGCAAAAACATAATATGAATTGTTTTGAAGCAGTCCTTAAAGTGGTAATTTTCTTTATTATACTAACGTATCTCACGAGGGTTTTGTTAAGTTTTGTGTGATTGAAGTTTTCAAGTTTTGTGTGAGATCACAATGGACGAAGAAATAAGGAGTGGAAAGAGATTAAGATTGGGAATGCCCGAGGAACCCCAAGGTAATATTCAAGGACTCCCAAGAAACTAAGCTTGGGGATGGCCCGGAAGGCATCCCCTCCTTCTTCTAACAACCATCGGTAATTTTACTTGTACCTATATTTTTATTCGTCACATGATATGCGTAAATCATGGAGCGTCGTGTGCTTTTTTATTTTAATTTTAATAATGCAACATTCTGGTATGATATAGTCCTTGCTTGATTTATAGAATACTTCATGCACTTCACTTATATCTTTTGAGTATGGCTTTATGGAATGCTTCATGTGCTTCACTTATATCATTTGAAGTTTGGATTGTTTGTTTCTCTAGACATAGAAACCCGCCATTTGTGGAATGCTCATTTTATTCACTTATATTTGTTAGAGCGTGGGAATATATTTTGTAGAAAGAATTAATCTCTCATGCTTCACGTATATCTATTTAGAGAGTTAACAGGAGTTGGTCAGTCACATGGTTAGTCATAAAATCCTACATAAAACTTGTAGATCACTGAATATGATGTGTTTGATTAGTAGCAATAGTTTTGCGATATAAAGATGGTGATACTAGAGTCATTCTAGTGAGTAATTGTGGATTGGTAGAAATACTTGTGTAAAGGTTTATGATTTCCGTAGCATGCACGTATGGTGAACCGTTATGTAAGGAAGTTGGAGAATGATTTGTTTATTGATTGTCAACCTTTGTGTGTGGCTCGGGAGCGTGCCATGGTTAACTCCTACCAACCTCTCCCCTAGGAGCATGCATCTTATACTTTGCTTCGATGAATAATAGACTTTTGCAATAAGTATGTTAGTTCTTTATGACTAATGTGATTCCATGGATTATACGCACTCTCACCCTTCCACCTTTGCCAACCTTCTTAGTACCCCACAACTTTTGCTGGTGCATTAAACCACCATATATCCTCGCTCAAAACAGCCACCATAACTACATATTATGGCATTTCCATAGTCATTCCGAGATATATTTCCATGCAACTTCCACTGTTTCATTTATTATGACACGCACCATCATTTTTCATATTGCTTTGCACGATCGTAAGATAGCTAGCATGATGTTTTCATGGTTGTCCTTTTTTGATGTCATTTGCTATGCTAGATCATTGCACATGACGACACACCACCGGAGGCATTCATATAGAGTTATATTTTGTATCGAGTTGTAATTCTTGAGTTGTAAGTAAATAAAAGTGTGTTGATCTTCATTATTAGAGCATTGTCCCATGTGAGGAAAGGATGATGGAAGCTATGATTCCCTCGCAAGTTGGGATGAGACTCCGTACTTTATGAAAAATAAAAGAGGCAATAAAGCCCAAATAAAAGAATAGGCCAAATATGCCCACCAAAAAAAGAGAAAAGAGAGAAGGGGCGATGCTACTATCCTTTTTCCACACTTGTGCTTCAAAGTAGCACCATGATCTTCATGATAGAGAGTCTCCTATTTTTTCACTTTCATATAATAGTGGGAATTTTTCATTATATAACTTGGCCTGTATTTCCAATGATGGGCTTTCTCAAATTGCCCTAGGTTTTCATGAGCAAGCAAGCTGGATGCACACCCACTTAGTTTCTTTTTGATCTTTCATACACTTATAGCTCTAGTGCATCCGTTGCATGGCAATACCTACTCACTTACATTAATATCTATTAATGGACATCTCCATAGCCCGTTGATATGCCTAGTTGATGTGAGACTCCTTTGTCTTCACAACCTCCACCACATTCTATTCCACCTATAGTGCTATATCCATGGCTCACGCTCATGTATTGCGTGAGAGTTGAAAAAGTTTGAGAACATAAAAGGTGTGAAACATTTGCTTGACTTTTCATCGGTATTGTGCATGATATAAATACTTTGTGTGGGGAAGATGGAACATAGCTAGACTATATGATATTTTAGGGATAACTTTCCTTTTCCATCATATTTTGAAGAGATGCAATTGCTTTATTAGTATGCTTGAAGTATTATTATCTTAATGTCAAATGATAGACTATTCCTTTAAATCACTTGTGTCTTAATATTCATGCCATGATTAGATTATATGAACAAAATTATGCTAGCTACCATTCCACATAAAAAATTATCTTTTTTGTCATTTACTTACTCTAGGACGAGCGGGAATTAAGCTTGGGGATAGATGCTGATACATTTTCGTCGTATCTATAATTTTTTATTGTTTCTAGCCAATATTCTAAAACTTTCATATAATTTTGGCAACTTTTTATACTATTTTGGGGACTAACATGCTGATCCAGTGCCCAATGCCATTTCTTGTTTGTTGCATGTTTATTGTTTCACAGAAAATCCATATCAAACAAAGTCCAAGCGCGCTAAAATGTTACGAAGATTTTTTTTGGAATATATGGTATTTTTGGGAAAAAGAATCAACGTGAGATGATGCTCGAGGTGACCACAGGCCAGGGTGCACAACCTACCCCCTGGTCGCACCTTTGGCCCTTGTGTGTAGCCCTTAGGTCGGTTGGAGCTCTCCTTCCCGCACAAGAAATCTAATGTCCAAATAAAAATCCCCTCAAAATTTCAGCCCGATCGGAGTTACGGATCTCCGGATATTTAAGAAATGGTGAAAGGCCAGAATTGGGGAGCGCATAAACAGAAGGAAATAGAGAGAGAGAGATCCAATATCGGAGGGGCTCTCTCCCCTCCGCCGCCATGGAGGCCATGGACCCGAGGGGAAACCATTCTCCCATCTAGGGGGAAGGTCAAGGAAGAAGAATAAGGAGGTGGCTCTTTCCTCTCTCTCTCGATGGCACCGGAACGCCGCCGGGGCCATCATTGTGACGCTGATCTACTCCAACAACTCCATCATCTTCACCAACACCTCTATCACCTTCCCCCATATGTCTACAGCGGTCCACTCTCCCGCAACCCTGTGTAACCTCTACTTGAACATGGTGCTTTATGCTTCATATTATTATCCAATGATGTGTTGCCATCCTATGATGTGTGAGTAGATTTTTGTTGTCCTATGGGTTGATTGATGATCATGACTGGTTTGACTTGCATGTTTTAATATTAGTGTTGTCCTATGGTGCTCTCCATGTTGCACAAGCATGAGGGACCCTCATTGTAGGGTGTTGCAATATGTTCATGATTTGCCTATGGTGGGTTGCTTGAGTGACAGAAGCATAAAGCTGAGTAGGTGGGTTGTTGCATATGCGAGTAAAGAGGACTTGATACCTTATAATGATATGGTTGGGTTTTACCTTAATTATATTTAGTAGTTGCGTATGCTTGTTAGAGTTCCAATCATAAGTGCATACGATCCAAGTAGACAAAGTATGTTAGCATTTGCCTCTCCCTCATATAAAATTGCAATAATGATGAGCGGTCTAGTTATTGATTGCCTAGGGACAATTCCGCAACTCCAACGACCACTTTTCCACACTTGTTAAACTAACTTAATTTTTAATTATCTTAGCAGCCCCTAGTTTATATTTACGTGCTCTTTATTATCTTGCAAACCTATCCCATCACACCTACAAAGTACTTCTAGTTTCATACTAGTTCAAGGTAAAGTGAACGTTAAGCATGCGTAGTGTTGTATCGGTGGTCGATAGAACTTGAGGGAATATTTGTTATACCTTTAGCTCCTCGTTGGTTTCGACACTCTTACTTATCGAAAGAGGCTACAACTGATCCCCTACACTTGTGGGTTATCAATGTCCATGTCCTTGGCGATGGTGGATGTTGTGAGCGCTGGAGAGGGAGAATAGGGGGCTGAGGCTTGAGCCTCGGGCTTCGTTGTCAGTGCACTAGAGTTTTTGGGCCATCTAGTGCCCTTTACTCGTGCACGGCCAGTAGTAGCCACCCTGGCGGAAAGGCCCGGTGTAGATTTGTAAAGCACCAGCAAAGAAGACTCAAGACTACCGGAAAGACCTTGCCGGGAGGGCTTTGGAGCCTCTAGGCTCCCGACAAGGCAAGGACCGCCAGCGCATAGGCTAGGTGTCGATTCGCCTGGACGCGTGTCATGGAGTCAACGTTGGAGGGAGCTAAGCGGCGCCGATGGGATAGGCCCCCGTCCTGTCCCACTAACGAACTGAGGCCCTGGCGGTGCATTTAATGCTCTTTTCCTACTCCGTCAGGGTTAGGTATGATAGCACTATAGTACTGTGCATCACGTATGCACACTGTACGATACTGTTGGGATTCCCTTAAGTATAAAAGGAGACCCAGGGCATTACAGAGGAGGGATTTTTTGGACCTTTTGTCTTTAGGGCTTGCGGACAGTTAGGAAGTTAGACAACCGGACAGCCTGGCAGTTAGACAAGTCAAGGTTCCCAAGCTCACGTAGCAGCCGTTCATGGCACTCTTGTAGCTGGAACCCTAGAACAGGATCAATACAACCAAGCTGGAGTAGGGTTTTACGCATCTGTGCCGCCCAAACCTGGGTAAAAATTCCCACGCGCAACTCACCAGACCGGCTCTTCGTGCCATCTCACCCCCCGCCAAACCGAAAGGGGCCCCTATGGTCCCATAGGTGCTCGTTCCCACAACATTCGTCTTCCAGACGTGTGCCATTCGAAGGACCCCAGAAACATAAGAGAAGTACAAAGGGTGATTATGTGCCAAGACTTTAGAAGTTTCTCACAACGGAAAGGGGATCTGAGTAAAAGAGAAAGGCACGGAGAAGAAGAGAAATGATGGCTCCGAAGAGAGCGCCTGGATTTTGTTAGCTTGGACAGGTGCCGAGGCGATTAGGGGCAGAGACATCCGTTCCACGTCGTGCGCCATGCGTCAAGTCTGACCCGCAGGTAATGGGGGGCCCCGCGGCACTTCACCCTTCGCTCCTCACCTTCGACTCGAAGCGACGGTCGGCACGCCTTGGTCCCGGGGGCCAGTGTCGGCGTTCCGGGATCGGGGGTACCCTGACCTGCCTGCCTACGGTCCAGCACGTGGCCGCCATGATGGCCCAATACGGCCCACCAATAAGCCTCTCAAGTCAAAGCCCTCACGAGAGACCCCCGCCTCGCGATGAGGATAACGTCAAGACCTCAGGAGAGTGGCGTCCCCCCAGGCGGTCTCCCGAGAGCGGAGATTCCTTTGCAAGCACCCTGCCTCCCGAGGTCGGGGTGACGTGCATTATGACGGCAAAGCCAGGCAGGCGCCAGCGGGCACAGGAGGAGGAGAATTTCCTGTTTTGTGCTAAGGAGACAAGGACAACACGGGTACCCAAGGAATCCCCCAAAGGTTTCCTTCCTGGTACAACGGGGCCGACACCATGAGCTCGGTATGACAAATGTCATTGCCGAGCCCACCACTGCGTCACACCCCGAAGCTTTGCAGGCAAAGACCATCTTTAGTCAGGATAGGATGTACCTCTTGTCCCCTTTCAAATTTGACCATTTTGGATCCCTTCCTTCCCATGCAATAAGGGAAGAGGATCATGGCCCTTATAAGTAGCCACCAGCTCCCATCGTAGAAGGCAGGTTGAGTAGAGCTAGTTCATGACCACCAAGGGCCCTCGTGAGACCATCTGGCCACTGTACTAGTTCATCCTTAGCCTCCTCGTGAGGCCAATCTACTACAAAGTAGGAGTAGGGTTTTACACCACAAGGTGGCCCAAACCTGGGTTAATCTCTGAGTTCACCTTCTTCCCCACTTCACTTACTCGATGTAGCTAGGCCATAGGGTGACAAGCTTGAGACTCTCAGCCGATTAATATCCTCCCACACGCCCCAGTATTCGAACCTTCTTGCGTTTTGCAAAGACCCAATTCTGATAATTTCAATGGGGATCTTGGGTTTTCGTAGTCGAGGTTATCCCAGCACGGCGTGTGGTTAGTTTTTTATGGATGAGTTGGAGCACCCCTGCGGTGTTTAATATTTTCGAGAAGCCATGCCCGCTGTTACGTGGCAACTTGGAAATTTGTTTAACACCCGGTTATAGCAAACTTGAAGTAAATTATAATAAAACACACCAACTGTGTGTGTAACCGTGATTGTCTCCGCTCTTGAACATGAACAGAGAGAGAGAACGGTTGGGTTATGATTGACGTAAGTAGGTGTGCAGGATCACTTAGTGATCATGCTAGTTCACGTCTCTTATGCGTAGGATACCATATTTACTTCTTGTTCTCGTAAGTTAGCCACTCAAACATATCCTTAGTGCTTGCTACAACCTCACCACTTAACCTCCCTCACCCAAATGGCTTACACAGTTTCGGCACCTGGGTTACAAGATTGTTGAGTCCCTGTGGCTTAGAGATTACAACACTACAGGTACAGGTACCGATGATGTCTATCCTGTTGAGGTGTCCTAGCTCAAATGGGAGTTTGATGAAGAACATGGTCGTATGTATGTTACGTATACTAATGAGTAGAGAGGCAACATGATCGTGTTCCTGGACTAGCAAGGCAGTATCATCCCGTCTTTTATCATTTGTTTTCGTCCGTAGCCGGACCCTGCTTTATGGATGAATGTTTACGTGACATTGTAATGTATGTGATGATTCTGTACTTGCGAAACACCTAGATGTGCTTATATCCCCATCGAGGTCCTCGTGCCTTGATTGGTATAGTACCGCATCTTGGCCGTTACAATAACTCCGGCTCGGGACAACCCTAGAGGATCGAGACGTGTGCCCCCATACTTGGATGACCATCCGTCGAGTGTGTTAGACACCGAATGCAACCATTATTTCCAAGTAATATAGTTTTCTTTTGATAAATACTGATCGTCATAGTTTCCATCTTGACAGGGTTACACGGGCATGGTTAGCTTGTTACCCACCGGCGATAATGTGGTCACGGACATGGCCAGCGACAACACGTGCCATGGCAACTTGAACGATGAAGAATAATATGAAGACGACAATGACGGTGAAAAGGAGGAGAAGGATTTAGAATAAGGGGATGAGGCAGAGTCTTCTCCTTTGGAGGAGGTGCTCCCCGAGACCCGTTCGAAGGATCGCTTGGACCCAGGGGTCCATGGGGGCCGCACGGGAGGTCCCTAGTGCCGCCAAGCCTTGTGCAAGTATCCCTCATACTCTGTCTATGAAGAGCGGGCGCAGTGAGCCTGCTGCATCTCCAGAGAAGAACACGAAACATGTGAAGATCTCGACTAGCAAACCCCAGAAGGCAACGCTGCTCAAGACCAAGATTAACATGCCGGTGGAATCCGTGTAAGTACTCTCCTATCGATTGATGCTTCGAGTAATTGACCAAATGTGATAAACAACCCGAGTGATTTTCTTACATGTCTGACACTTCATCTGCCTCGCTGGGGAAGAACAAGGCCAATGTCGACACTGCGACTTTGAAAGGTAACACTCGGTTTTACCCATTCATGAACTCTGAGTTCTTTGTCTCCCCTCTTGACTTATTTCTGAATGGTCATCAAATTCTTGTAGAGTCACCTGAGGTGATTCGAATTGATGCGGATGACTAGGTTGTCCTACCAAATCACGTTGGGGATGCGGACATAATGATGCAAGATGCCTTGTCTGCCGAGGATCCACCTCTAGCCCGAGGGACTTCCTAAAGGAAAAGAACCACACTTGGAACCCCTCCTCCAACTCCCCCTGCGGCTGGTGTCATTGGACTGCAGTGCGTTCCGGAGGACCAGGTGGGAGCGAGCAAGGAGGCGCTACTCCCACTGAGGATGATGAATGACAAGCTTAAGGAGGCTCGCCATGCTGGCAAGGTTTCGGAGAAGATTGTCTAAGTAAGTACTCTTGGATGTACCTTCTTTAGATAGAATGTTTTGCATTGAAGATGTTTTTAGAATCTCATAGAATCCCGAGTGAGCTTACATAGTCTCAAGTGGGTTCACACTAGGAGTACACCCACTATTGTTTTAGTGCTTAATGTGAATGATGAGTTACTTATCGAAGAGGATGCGGTGATGGTCCATGGACTAGAGCCTCTTGATGTTGACCGTTGGGGTGTAAAACCTGTAGTTCTCAAGTGGAAGAACGCTGAGTGCATCCACTGGGTGTAGTCCCCGAGGCTGCAGTTGACTGAAGCAGTTGGCGACAGTCTCAGAATTCTAATGTTAGGTAGTTGAATCTGAATGATGAGATAATTGTCAAGGAGGATGCGATGATGGTACAAGGACCCGAGCCTCTCGAGGATGACCGACGGGGTGTAGAACCTGTAGTTCTCTAGTGGGAGCGCTGAGCGCACCCACTGGGTGTAGTCCCCAAGGTTGCCGTCGACTGAAGCAGTTGACCACAGTCTCTAAATCCGAATGAACTTGATGCTGAAGACATAACCCGAATGATCGGATACATGTCAAAGAGGATGCGGTGATGGTCCATGGACCAGAGCCTCTCGTTGTTGACTATCGGGGTGTAGAACCTGTAGTTCTCATGTGGGAGCATGCTGAGTGCACGCGCTGGGTGTAGTTCACGACGCTTCCGTCGATTGAAGCAGATGGCGCCAGTCTCAAAATCCAAATGAACTTGATGCTGAAGACATAATCCAAATGACACGATCCTTGTAGGAGAACAGGTGGTGATAGTCCATGGACCAGAGCCTCTCAGCATTGACCGTCGAGTGTAGAACCTGTCGTTCTCCTGTTGGAGCGCGTTGAGCGCACCCACTGGGTGTAGTCCCCGCAGCTGCCGTCGACCA
This sequence comes from Hordeum marinum, assembly GCA_022496015.1. Lineage (NCBI taxonomy): Eukaryota > Viridiplantae > Streptophyta > Magnoliopsida > Poales > Poaceae > Hordeum > Hordeum marinum. The sequence continues at coordinate 234,266,623 of CM039673.1, forward strand.
AAGCAGCCGGTGATAGTCTCAAAATCTATACGCGTTATAACTTGAACACCACGTATGATCGTCATCCATAATATTAATTTATTGTTGTTGTTGTTTACAGGGCGTGTGTGAGATCGAGTCTTGCTACAATACCCTTGAGAAGGAGGCATAGGAGCTGCATAGTAGCCTTGAACCTGAGAAGACCAAGAGTACCCGTCCGGAGCAAGAGAAACTGACACTCGGAGGTAACCAGATCTCGACCGACTACTTTGAGTTCAATCTTTTCCCTATCCAACTGAAATTACTTCTTCATATGTATTTAGTGAAAATCCTTAGCTTGCTAAGCGGCTATGGGTTTCCATTTCTATAGAGACCATGAAGAAGGCCTTGGGAAGGAAAGACCGTGATCTAGCATTTTCCTAGAAGGAGGCCAATCGGAAAACAAAGGAAGCGGAAGACAAATTGAAGGCAATTGAGAAGTGGGAGGAGGATAAGAAAGGGTTGGGGGATGTATCCAAGAGGAGCACTCAGGAGGCTGTTGAGGCCGAAACAAAGCTAAAAGAAGTCACGTCCAAAAAGCTCGTGCTGGAGAAGCTCGTTGAGGACTACTGTGGCAAAATGAATGAGAGGCTCAAAGGTAACGCACTCGGCTCAATCAAACTCCAAACTTTTCCAACGTATCTTTCCTCCACATTTGATTTCTTTTTACAAATGCTTATCAGATCTGTGCTTGTATGTGGAAGAAGAGACTTCCAATATCGAGAAGGAGCTGGATCTGAGTGCGGGGCTCCTCCATGATAGTGCAACATTTGCATTCCTTCGGCTTGATGAGCGCACCCAGGAAGTGGCTATCTTCCTCAACCGTCTACGTGAAGCAACCAAGGAGATTTACCAACAGACCACCCGTGATGAAGAGCTACCGTCCTCGTTAATCGTCTAAAGGATGTGCCACGCCGAGTCCAGTCATGGAAGAAATTTGCAACTCGGGCCGGAGCAGATATTTCTCTCTCCCTAGTCCGCGTGCATTGGAGAGGCATGGACGAGAAAAAGTTGAATTCGTTGAAGGTCATCAACAAAAAGAATGCCAAGATCGACGACTTCATGTGGACTTTCCTGCTGGCGGCCACTCGGATTGCAGAAGTCATTGACCTAGACACCTTCACCAACGTAGGATCTCCGTCATCATCCGACTAATCATCAATAGAAACTTTTAAATTATATTGGTACAAATACATTTTTGCCCCTAGTTGGAACCTACCCACGGGTTCCGCCCTTACTTTTCGACTCTGCTCAATTTTGCCCTTAAATTTGCCTCAAAGATCGCCAAAATGACCTATCACCGTTTGACCAATACTTTGAAAATTCATAACAAATTCATATCAACTAAAAAAATGCAAACAAGATATCAAAATGTTCACAAAAACATTACCTTTATGTACATGTCATTTTCGTTCAGGAAAAAAGTACCTTTTAAACTACCCATTGTTATTAATATTACTAAAAAAAAGGTATAAACAATATTTTTTCGTGAATAAAAATTACATGCAAATGTAGGGGATCTTTACTGAACATGCTGATATCTTATTTGCATTTTTTTGACTTCATATGACCTTGTTATGAAGTTTCAATTGACTTTGACCATTATTTTGAAACTTCATATCAAGTTCATATGAACTCGGAAAAATGCAAATAAAATATCAGGATGTTCGGAGAATATCACCAACATTTGCATGTAATTTTTATTCGTGAAAGCTCTATTGTTTATACCTTTTTATTTACATAATGTTGATAACATTGATAACCATGGGTAATTTAAATGGTACTTTTTCGTGAATGAAAATGACATGTACATAAAGATAATGTTTTTCTGAACATTTTGATATCTTGTTTGCATTTTTTGAGTTCATATGAATATGTTATGAATTTTCAAAGTATTAATCAAATTGTCAAAGGACATTTGGGCGACCTCGGAGGCAAATGTAAGGGCAAAATTAAGCAGAGTCAAAAAGTAAGGGCAAAACCCATGGATAGGTTCCAACTAGGGGCAAAAAGGGAATTGTCCTAATGATATTTGCCTCGGTATGCCGAGTGGTTTCTGTATCGATAGATTCATCATGACATTGCCACTAGGGCTATCTGCACTTTTGCTTTGAATAGCATGACATATGAATGTCTTTATTTGATCTTTCTGGATGTTTGTTTTTATTTATATTGAATGCGGACGATGTCCCAGTTCGGTGTAATCTTTAAATAAGGCGAATCAGGTTCGAAGCTAGGCTCCGGAGTGTGAATCATGTCCCCAAGTATGGAAGATGAACTCACTCAGAATAGTTTTTAACTTAGGCGATGCGCGATCATAGCTAAGCCCCCCGAGTGTGGATAATATGCTCACTCAGAGTTGTTTTTAACTTTGGCAATGCGAGATCGTAGCTAAGCAGCCGAGTGTGGATGATGTGCTCACTCGGAATAGTTTCTGACTAAGACGATACGGGGCCGTAGATCAGCCCCTGAGTGCGGATGATGTCCTCACTAGGAGTAGTTTTTAACTTAGGCAATACGGGATCGTGGCTAAGCCCCCGATTCTGGATGATGTCCTCACTAGGAGTAGTTTTTAACTCTGGCGATACGAGACCATGGCTAAGCTCTTGAGTGTGAATAATGTCCTCCCTCGGAGTAGTTTCTGACTCAGACGATATGTTGTCTTAGCTAAGCCCTCGAGTGTAGATGATGTCCTCACTCGGAATATTTTTAACTTAGGCGATACGGGATCGCAGCTAAGCCCCCGAGTGTGGATGATGTCCCCACTCAGAGTAGTTTTTAACATAGGCGATATGGGATTGCAGCTAAGCCTCCGAGTGTTGATAATGTCCTCACTCGGAGTAGTTTTTAACTTAGGCAATACGGATCACAACTAAGCCCCCGAGTGCGGAAAATGTCCTCAGTCGGAGTAGTTTTTAACTTAGGCGATGCGGGATCGTGGCTGAGGCCCTGAGTGTGGATAATGCCCTCACTCGGAGTAGATTTTAACTTAGGTGATGCGGGATCGCAGCTAATCCCTCAAGTGTGGATGATGTCCTCACTCGGAGAAGTTTTTAACTTAGGCAAAATCGGGTTTGTAGCTAAGCGTATGCACACACCTAGTGGGGATGGGGAAAGCAAATGAAAGACAAAAAGGTTTCGATAAAGGGTTGGAAAAGTAAAGACTTTTATTCATCGAATTCACTCAGAAGTGCATTACAAGGATGGTAGAGTGTTTTAACACTAGGTGTATAACTTGTGGAGCAGATCCGTGTTCTATACTCGGGGTTCTTCCAAATTGTTCCCGAAGTTGTACAACTGATAAGCTCCATTGTACAAAACTTTCGAGATCGCGAAAGACCCCTGCCATGGAGGTGCTAGTTTGTGCGGCTTCTACTGATCGAATCAAAGAACAAGGACGCTATTATGAAAAGCATGCATTCTGACATGTCTGTCGTAAACGCGTGGCCAGTGTTTATACCGGCGGATCTCGGGTAGGGGGTCCCGATCTGTGAGACTAGGATCGATGGTAACTGGGGACAAAGGAGGCGATTTTTACCCAGGTTCGGGCCCTCCTATGTAGGTAAAACCCTACGTCCTGCTTGATTATGTTGATGGTATGAAGGTTACAGAGTTGATCTATCTCAAGATCGAATAGCTAAAACCCGAGATGAGTTTCCCAGCCCTATGATCTAAAACCCTCCCAGTTTATATAGACACCGGTTGGTACTAGGGTTTACACATGGTAGGTCTCCTGTCGAGGATGGAGATGCCAATTTCCTCATCTTGACTTGGACTGCACGACGCGCCTTCGGGACTTTGTCCTGGAATGTGGGCTCTTGATGTACCGTCCCTTCCTGCGACAATCAGCGAATGGCCCACTGTGGGATCACTAGAATACTATGTCTAGAGCGGGGTGAATAGACTACTAGCAGGAATTTAAAATCTACACAAGGTGCAAGTTATATGTTGGCAGATTTTAGCAATTATAGCAAGTCTATCACACCATTCACATGCAAGCCATCAAGTATAGCAGCAGAAAGAAAAGACATTGCACATGGAAGTAAAGACTAGAGAGAGGAAGATCAAACGCATAAAGGACATAGAGATTTTCCTGTGGTTCCGATAGGTGGTGCTATCATACGTCCACGTTTATGGAGTATTCAACCCATGGAGGGTAACGGTCGCGAGAGTCCACGGAGGGCTCCACCCATAAGGGTCAACGAAGTAGCAACCTTGACTATTCCATAATGGCTTCCGTCCATGAAGGACTAGCCTCACTATGGGTGGATCTTCACGAAGTAGGCAATCTCCTTGCCCATACAAACTTCTTGGTTCACTCCACAACACGAACAAGGAGGCACCCAAGCGACACCTAACCAATCTAGGAGGCACCACCATCCAAAAGGTAATAGGCTCGATAATGTCGATGAACTCCTTGCTCTTGTGCTTAAACATGATAGACACGTCAATGCACAATCACTCTCACGCATATTTGGCTTTGGTGGAAGAGATTGATTGGGTGCAAAGCAACTTGGGGTGGCTAGAGATCAAGATTCATATGGTTGGAATGGAATGGCATGATCTCAACACATGATTAGGAGGCTCTCTCTCTCAAAAAAATCAGTTGGTATGAGTGGGGATCTGTTCTAGGTGCTTCTCTTTCGAGTGAGTGGTGGTGGAGGGGTATATATAGGAATCTCCGAAAATCCAACCGTTACACCTGATAAGTTCAACTCGGTGACATCGATGTGTTAATCTCGGTGGTACCGAGTTGCCTCAAAGGTAGCAACTTTTGGATCTCGGTGAGACCGATACATAAATCTCGGTTGCAATGATAAGATGACCAACGGTTAGATTGCCAAGCTCGATGACACCGACTCAACAAACTCGGTGGTACCGATTTTGTGAATTTGCCTAACAGGAAGTTCGCAACCCAAACTCGGTGGCACTAAAGCAGAATCGGTTGCACCAAAGGGCTAGGGTTTGGGTGAGTCTATCTGAGGCTGAGAATCGGTGGAACCGAGTGGAAAGTGTTGGTTGCACTGATTTTGGATATTTGGCTTTCCTAACAGCCCGGGACCGACCTCCAGAAGATTCCCCTTTTGTTCTATTCTTGTCGCTTCATTCGTTTGGTTGTAGCATTCATCATTGCATCATTCGCTTCATCTGCAAAGCAGCGTCACTTGTTTTTGAAAACTTGCATCCGTTTGTAGTCGTCGTTTCTCTCCGTTCGTGTCGTCCACCGTTTCGAGTCCACCGTTTCGATAAAATATTATTTTTAAAAGTGCATATAAAATATTCTCAGATTGGGTCGAAATTTGGCACGCGATCTTGTTTTACTGTAGGCGGACCGCCTGCCAAATTTCTTCGCATTCCGAGTTCAATTGATACTCGAACGGTCACCGTAGTAGTGAGGTCATCAGTTTATTTGTCGAACGTTTTCGGTGTTTCAAACTCTTCTCACGGGCTTCCACCCTCCCTCTCATCCCCACCTAGCCCAACAACATATCCCACTAGCCCAACCTAGCCCCTCTCTTCGTTCGTGGTCATCGGATCACGATCGTACAGACGAGGTCCACCCCCCTAGTCCTTTCCTATATAAACCACCCCATGGAGAGAGCCCCCTCACTCTCTAGGGTTTCCCCTTGCCAAAATTGTAGCCACTCCCCTCAAACCCCCACCTTCTAGCTCCACCTCCCTCCATTCCCGCAGCCCTAGCCTCCCAACCATATCTGGCCCTCATATCTAAAATCTGGGGCTCAGATTCACCCAAGCCCCACCCACCAGACAATGTCCGCGGCCAACTCAGACGTGTCCGGCAACCGCAATGCCCCGCAACCGCCCGAGCCTCCCATCGTGCCCATGCGCCTCGACCCTGCAACATCCCGCAGCACACCCCACGCCTCCAACCCCACAACACTCTGGCCACCAGAGCCCCGATGCTGGCGACCATCGATGCCGCCCCAGCCGCTCCTCTTCTCCTCTTCTCCCTCCCATCTCCCCGCTAAGTCTCTAACTCTCTCTCTCTCTGCACAAGCTGATGCCATCGCCATCGCCTAAAGGTTGCCGTCACTGGCCAGATCCGGACCGGAGATAACCGATCCGAAGTGGCCCGACCTGTTCCCGGCGACCCCGCCCGGAATACGCGCCGGAGGGCCTCCCGCAAACCACACCGCCGCGCGTCCATGGCGCCTCCTCCTCTGGTTTGGGAGGGAGACGACTCCCTGCATGCCCCGTTGACCGCCTCCTATGTCTGAAGCCATCATGGGCCGCACCAAGCGGCGCAACGCCAGCCCAACTCGCATCCTCCAGCGCCCAGCCCCTCCGACCGGGCCAAGGCCCACATGCTAAGGACCCCCGACCCAGCCCAACTCGTCTTCCGTGTCAAACGCCTGAGGGCATGTTTTAATATTGTGCACCCAGATGTTATTGAGCCAGATCTTAGAAAAACACCCAATGAATTACAGATTTATCCAATGAATTACAGATTTATCCATTTATCCAATTTATCCATTTATCCATTTATCCAATGAATTACATTTATCCATTTATCCATTTATCCATTTATCCAATTAATTACAGATTTATCCATTTATCCAAATAATTACAGGTTTATAGAAAAACACCGTACTTCATACATTTAATAAGTTTCAAACCATGCATCATACGTAAAAACTTTATATATGTAAAATGACTAGAATTTCGTGTACATTCACAATATTCATCTCTCACAAGTGTTTAAAATGTTTAAGTTGCTGATTTCATCCAATTTGGGTAAATGCCATGATTTCTTTAATAACTATTGAACCATAGATCCGATTAAAATGTTTTATATATGTAAATTAACTAGAAAATCATGTAGAATATCATGGTGAAATTTATTTGCTGTCTAAAAACTCTTAAATATGCTTATGACAGATCTGGAAAAATTGTTAATTGCAAATGAGGTCGTTTAAGAGAGGTTATATGTTGCTTCCAGCCTCATTTAATATGCCTAGATGTAGTAGTTGCTTTTGCTTCACCTCTTTCCATGTCTAACAACCTTCAACATTGATGAGTACCTAAACGGTAGTGTCCTAATAATTCAAATGTGGAGTTTCATCAATATCCAACTCGTTTCATATTCAGCTTCACATAATGTGTAGCAGTTGTTTGATGTGCTTTGCCATGCCTTGCATAATTAAATCGGACATGCCTCATATTTGTTTGCGCATAATATCATGCATATGTTGTGGTGTACGGTGTGTTTTATTGTTGTTTTTGGATTGTTCCTTCTTGATAGAGTTCCGAAATCATTCGGAGTGTGAGGATTCGTTCGACTACGTTGGCTCGTCTTATTCATGGACTCGTTCTTTTTCCAAGCGGGATCTCAGGTAAGATGACACATTTCCCTGGATACCACTACTATCATTGCCATGCTAGATGTCTCGTTTTCCATCACTATGTCATGCTACCTACCACTTGTTTAACAAGCCTCCCAACATTTCCATGAAAGCATCTAACCCCTCCACATCCCAGCAAATCTTTGTTTGGCTATGTTACCACTTACTCAGCCTTCTTATAGCGTTTCTAGCTGTAGGTGCAATTGGTTCCATGCGTCAACATGGACATTCTTTTGTTATCACAATATTATTGCCATTTAATTTAATGCACATATATACTTGGTAAAAGGTGGAAGGCTTGGCCTTTTGCTCGGTGTTTTGTTCCACTTTTGCCGCCCATAGTTACTTGTGTACCGATGTTATGTTCCATATTGAGCGCTCCTAACATTCTTGGGGTTGTTATGGGGACCCCCTTGATTTTCGTTTTAGGATAAAGCATGTCTGGCAAGACCCAACATTGGTACTACATTTGCCTAATAACTAATAAAATGCATAGGGACCTGCCGGCTCCCGCAGATAATTTAATCAAGCCCTGGGCCAGTGCTCCTCATGAGTGTTGGTCCAAACTAGAGTCGTGTGCAGGGACAACCCGGGGCAACTTGGGCGATTTCTATCAAGCCACTGTATGTTGCGCTCATCCGGTCGTGTCCTGAGAATGAGATACGCGGCTCCTATCAGGTTCGTCGACACGCCGGGCGGCCTTGCTGGATTGGTTTTCCCTTTCTCGAACGTCTTGCGCGTGGGATTTCGATGACACTTCGGGCTATCTCGAAGTTGAGATTTTCCATCAAAATTCCGCAAATACTACGTGTGATTCCACGGTTGAGGAATTCCAATGCGGCATGTGGTTAATTTGTGATGGATGACTTGGAGCACCCCTGGAGGGTTAAATCTTTTGGAAAGTCGTGCCCACGGTATGTGGCAACTTCAAAAACTTTTTTAACACCCGGTCATAGTAAAATCGAGGTAAACTCAAATAAAATACACCAACTGTGTGCGTAACCATGACTATCTCTTCTTGTGAGTCCTTATCCGAGAGAGAACACAATGGAGTTATGTTTGACGTAAGTAGGTTTTCAGGATCACTTAGTGATAATTACTAGTTCACGTCCGTTATGCGTAGACCACCATACTTTATTTCTTGTATTCGTAATTTAGCCACTCAAATAAATGCTTAGTCGCTTGCTGCAGCCTCACCACTTGACCATACCTCACCCATTAAGCTTTAATAGTCTTGATACCCTTGGAAATGAGATTGTGGAGTCCCTGTGGCTCATAGATTACAACAACAACAGTTGTAGGTGTAGGTAATGCGATGCTTTGATGTGAGAACGATGCTGGTTTGATTTGGAGTTATTCTTCTTCTTCATCATAAATCTAGGATGGGTTCCAGGCGGCAACCTGGGATAGCAAGGATGGATGTCATTTTATCGTTTGATTTCGTCCGTAGTCGGACCCTGCTCTTATCTATGATGTTTGATTATGTTTTTGTATTGATGTGATCTTGATGTAGCTTGTGGCGTGTGTAAGCCAATTCCATATACTCATCTCTTCTATACATGTACTAGTAATGATATCCATTCTAGCAAAACGACGAGATGCGCTTTTATCCCTATCGAGGCCCTCGTGCCAAAATAAGGATATGATCGCATCTTGGGCGTGACAAGTTGGTATCAGAGCCTGTACCGACCTAGGAACCCCCCTGATTAATCGAAGCTTGGACGAGTCGAGTCTAGTGGAAAACTATTTTGAGTCTAGTTATATCGGAGAGTACGATTCTTTTCACTCCTCTTCTATGCTCTGGTGAGGAATTACGGCTTGGGAATTTTGATTCTACTCCTCTTCTCACTCAAAAAAAATTTAGGATCACGTGGGTATTTTTGGAAACTATATGTTGCCAATGTGAAGGAATTCTGTCTTGGTGCCTCCTATTATCGAGGAGTATAGCTCCGAGGGAGTTTTGCACATTGTTATCATTCAGTTTTGTTAGTATCTCAGGACGGAGGATGTTCTAAATTACTTCAATACTTCTCGTGGCGTGATAAGGACGGACTCACCCAGTACAAGGGAGGCGTCCGGGGTACTGCCATGTTTGGTATCGTTGTGTTTTCGAGGGTCCGAGATAGATGGAGTTCCAAAGCCTCTGGTTATGTGTCGACGGATGGATACACTTGGAGTGTAGGGCTTGTTATCTGTGTGAGATATTTTGCCTCCCTGTATCCCTAACACCCTATTGCATAACCGGAAGATTTCAGGAGTTCTTAGGTGGGAATTCATGTAGTTACCTAGGCTATATTCCAACAGATCATGATGTTAGGTTGGGGTTCGACATCTAGTCGTTTCGTTTGTTCATGGAATTTCTTACAGAGGACAGTCTCGATGAATGTCATTAGATATGCTTCGTCAAGCCTTGTAATTCGCTACGCCGAGGGAGCATATTCGAGCGTCATTTCAATATGACAATCCTATGTACGGTCGAGCCCATGCGATCCATACCACTAAAATATCGGACGAAACCTCTGTTATGTATTTGCTTATGGCTTGTTTCGTAAGCCTCATCCTTTGTTTTGTTTTTGAATATGGTAATTCGAGTTGCTTCGATGTCGAGTGGTGATTTCATATCTTTTCTAAGTAGTTTTCTCATATTTTACGGGAATGCTATTCCTTTTTTTCAACTTGAGTTGTCATGAAATTCTTTTCGACTGGTGTGCTCCCCTTCAAGATATTCAATCATCTCCAATATTTGCAAGATCAATCCTCAGATTTTTTCTGAAGTTTGTCTCGTCTATTCCAAGTTATCTTTGTTTTCCTAACCCTCCCGCCCTTTTTATTCAATGATTAAATTCTCATCCATATGCCTTTCTTTTCATCGATGCTTCCGCTATCTTTTCTTTTGTATCATATCCGCTGATTCATTTTGAAGATCCTCAAGTAATTCAAATTCAGCATTTCTTTATTCTTGTTTTCCTTCTCGATGCATTCAATTCAAGATCTCGGTGTTCGTCATATCCTTTTCAATCGCTAAATGCTTCCCCATGTCATAAATTTTGTCCAAGTATCTCTTGGTTGTCATCTCTCTCTATTCAATCTGGAGTGCCGAAGATATCTCTGAAGATTCATTTTGCCGTTCAAAAATCTTTTCAATTATTTTGAGGTTCACACCTCATCGAGTTTTTAATTTGTACCAGTGCAATCTCTCTTTCTAAGCAATTGTTTCAACGGTGGTTTCCTTTCAGTGGGCTCATAACCCACAGGTTTTCCCCAAGATCTTACTTGGCTCTTCTAATCTTTTCCGGAGATGTTCTCAACTTCTCTTCTAATATGACATAAGAATGAAATTCATCAGTCATATGCCTTCTCAAAGATCGCTTCTAAATCATTTACACCATTTGATCAACCTTTAATTAGGCATTATTCTGTAGTATCTCAGTAATTCATGCTGCTGTTTCTCATCATCATTCTCAGTATTGAAGACCGAAGGAGAGTTTCTCGCAATCTTAGTCCATTCTCTTGAAGATTTGTCATCTCATCTTGTTGCTTTCCTCTCAAATTGTTTCCGTTCATGAGAAATTTCTCCCATAGCTATCTGGTGCATTCAGAGTTGTTTTCATTTCTCGATCCTCCCGAAGGCCATCATTTTAAAAGATTCCTCGTTCTCAGCTTTCAGCTTTCGTTCTCATATTCTTCTCAATTGTTGTCCCTTCGTTCATATCTCAATTATTCCGGTGCCTTGTGAAGTTTTCCATTAGGTGGGTCATGATCTCTTCGTTCGCATGTATCTTCGTTCAATCATAGTATCCTCATTTGTTTGTGAATTCTTATCGGTGTTCTCCTTCAAGACATCTTCAAGTTTGTGATCTCTCTCTCTCTCTCTCTCTCTTAAATTCCTTGCAAGAAGAATAAATGGTGTGCGAAATCCATTGCTTGTCATCAATTTAACTTGATTAAGGATAATCTTAACATAATGCTTATTCTGGTTGGTCAAGGTGATCTGAATCTTTCTTCCGGTGTTGTTCATGATATCAAATTCTTTATCCCAAGTGATCATCGTTTCTTTTCCGGAGTTCCTAGTTTTCTCAAGTATCTTGTCGCCAAGGTTCATCTAAAACGTAGCAAGACCTCAAGCTTTCCTTTTCGCAACCTTCAATCCTTTCATTCCGAAGTTCATCCCGATGGTTTTTATGGTGGTTTGTTAAGGATGTAATTCCTCTCGAAGTGTTCTTCAAGATTCTTGTTGGACGTGCTCAAGTGTTCTTTATATTGGATTGCTAAGTTCAATTCATTCTCCATTGTCTTTTGAGATAGTGTTATTATATTCTTTATTATGAGGAGTCTCGAAGGAAAATTGTCAAGAATAAGATAAGTAAACCCATCTTGTTTTCTCGAAGTTATCTTGGGTTGCATATTACCTAAAGCATTTCCTAAGCGTTGTTGCTATTATGGTGATATAAATGACTCAAGTTTTCACCTCCTCTCTTAGTGAAATAAGTTTTTCATCTCTGGTTGCTCTCAGGCAATCAATTGTTTCTGTTGTGGCAGGTTGTCACCTCATAATTTTGAGATGTTTTCCACAAGCCCATAATAAGCATTTCTGTTCATTGTTGATTCTCCATCAACTCCGTTGACCTATGCTTCTCAAGTTCAATGGTGGTAGAAGTTATTATTTTCTTCTCCGTTATTTTCCTTCCATTAATCTATTTTCTATTCTCTTGTTACAGAGGCATTGTGATGTTGCTCTCTTCAATATATCATCTTGCTTTGTCAAGATCATGCTCTTCCCTTGCTTCTCCATTAACCGGAGTGTCGTGAAACCTTTCATGATCCTTCCATCTTATGAGGTTTTGATTCTAGTCCAACCAAAGTTTGGTGTCTCTCTTTCAATTTCTTTCCATCATATCAATTTTTCCCATCTATCCTACCGAAGTGCTGCCGAAATTTCTTTTGAATTCTTGCTTGTTCCTCATGTCGTTCTTCACCTCTTTCCAACCTTCAATGATCATTGCTTTTTCTCGTTTATCATAGAAGCAACTAAGTTTAACTCTTGGTCTTTCTCTTCCCCTTATCATTCTTAGATCTCGGGACGAGATCCTCGTGTAGTGGAGGAGAGTTGTAACATCCTAGGACCGATGCTCCAGAAGATTCCCCTTTTGTTCCATTCTCGTCGCGTGATTCGTTTTGTTGTTGCATTCATCATTGCATCATTCGCATCGTCTGCATAGCATCATCACTCGTTTTTGAAAACCTGCATCCCTTTGTATTCGTTGGTTCTCTCCGTTCATGTCGTTGACCATTTCGAGGCCTACCACACACGCACGCGCCCGCGACATCAATAAAATATTGTTTTTAAAAGTGCGTCTAAAATATTCTCAGATTTGGTCGAAAGTTGGCATGCGATCTTCTTTTATTGTAGGTGGATCGCCTACCAAATTACGTTGCATTCCGTGTTAGTTTGATACCTGGACGGTCAACCATAGTAGTGTGGTCATCAGTTTATTTTCTAACGTTTTCGGTGTTTCAAACTCTTGTCATGGGCTTCTACCCTCCCTCTCATCCCCACCTAGCCCAACTACACAGCCCAATAGTCCAACCTAGCCCCTCTCTCCGTTCGTGGTCATCGGATCGCGATCGGATGGACAAGGTCCAACCCCCCCTAGTCCTTTCCTATATAAACCACCCCATGGAGAGATCCCCTCACTCTCTAGTGTTTCCCCTTGCCAAAATTGCAAGCACCCCCCTTAAAAAACCACCTGCTAGCTCCACCTCCCTCCATTCCCGCAGCCCTAGCCACCCAGCCAAATCTGGCCCTCAGATCTTAAATTTGGGGCTTACATTCACACAAACCCCACCTACTAGACAATGTCCGTGGCCAACTTGGGCATGTACGGTGATTGCAGAGCCCCGCAGCTGCCCGAGCCTCCCATGGCGCCCGTGCGCCTCGACCCCGCAACATCCCATAGTGCACCCCACGCCTCCAACCCGGCCTCCACTCTGGCTGCCGGAGCACCGACGCCGGCGACCACCCCTGCCGTCCCAGCCGCCCCTCTTTTCCTCTACTCCTCTCTCCCTGCTAACTCTCCGCAAAATCTGCCACCGCCACCATCGTGTAAAGGTTGACATCGCCGGCCACATCCGGGCCGGAGACGACCATATCCGACGCGGCCCGACCTGTTCCGGGCGACCCCCGCCAGAATCCGTGTCGGAGGGCCTCCCGAAAGCCGCGCCGCCACGTGTCCATGGCGCCTCCTCCTCTGGTTCGGGAGGGAGACGACGCCTTGTGTGCTCCGTTGATCGCCTCCTGCACCTAATGCCATCACGGGCTGCGGCAAGCACCGTACCGCCGGCCCATCTCGCCTCCTCCAACGTCCAGCCCCTCAGACCGGGCCAAGACCCACATGGTGAGGACCCCCAGCCCAGCCCAGCTCATCTTCCCTGTTAGACGCCCGAGGGCATGTTTTAATATTTTGCGCCTAGATGCTATCGGGCCAGATCTTAGATTTGGCCTCTTATTTTTTTCCAGGTTTTGCGATTTATTAAATTATCCAACGAATTCCAGATTTACAGAAAAATCCCTAGTTCATACATTTAATAATTTTCAAACCATGCATCATATGTAAAAACTTTGTATATGTAAAATGATTAGAATTTCATGTAGATTCAAAATATTCAACTCTCACATGTATTTAAAATGTTTAACTTACTGATTTCATGCAATTTGCAAATGCCATGCTAAATGATTTACTTAATAAGTATTGAACCATAGCTCTGATTAAAATGTTTTATATATGTAACTTGACTAGAAAATTGTGTAGAATCTCATGGTGACATTTATTTCCTGTTTAACAACTCTATAATATGCTTAGGAAAGACCTGGAACAAATTATAAATTGCAAATGAGGTCATTTGGGAGAGGTTATATGTTGCTTCCAGCCTCATTTAATATGCCTAGATGTAGTAGTTTCTTTTGCTTAACCTCTTTCCATGTCTAACAACATTTAATATTGATGAGTACCTAAACAGGAGTGAACTAAATAATTCGAACATGGAGCTTCGTCAATATGCAAAACTCGTTGCATATTGAGCTTCACTTAATGTGTACAAGTTGTTTGACGTGATTTGCCATGCCTTGCATAATTAAACCGGACATGCATCATATTTCTTTGCGCATCATATCATGCATATGTTATGGTATACTGTGTGTTGATTGTTGTTTTTGGATTGTTCCTTCTCGATAGAGTTCCGAAAGCGTTCGGAGTGTGAGTATTCGTTCGACTATGTTGGCTCGTCTTCTTCATTCACTCGTTCTTCTTCCAAGTGGGATCTCAGGCAAGATGACACATTTCCCTGGATACCATTACTATCATTGCCATGCTAGATGTCTCGTTTTCTATCGCTATGTCATGCTACCAACCACTTGTTTGACAAGCCTCCCAACATTGTCATGAAAGCATCTAACCCCTCCACATCCCAGCAAACCTTTGTTTGGCTATGTTACCGCTTGCTCAGCCTTCTTATAGTGTTTCTAGCTGTAGGTCCAATTGCTTCCATGTGTCAGCATGGACATTCTTTTGTTATCACAATATAATTGCTATTTAATTTAATGCACATATATACTTGGTAAAAGGTGGAAGGCTTGGCCTTTTTCTCCGTGTTTTGTACCACTTTTTCCGCCCCTAGTTACTTGTGTAGCGGTCTTATGTTCCATATTGAGTGCTCCTAACATGCTCGGGGTTGTTATGGGGACCTCCTTGATTTTCGTTTTAGGATAAAGCTTTCCTCGCAAGGCCCAACATTGCTGCAACATTTGCCTAACAACTAATAAAATGCATGGGGACCCGACAACACCTACGGATAATTTAATCAACCCCCGGCCCAGTGCTCCTCATGAGTGTTGGTCCAAACTAGAGTCGTGTGCGGGGCCAACCCGAGGCAACTCGGGCGATTTCTATCAGGCCACTCTACAACGCGATCATCTGGTCGTGTCCTGAGAATGAGAGCACAGCTCCTATCGGGTTCATCGACACGCTGGGCGGCCTTGCTGGATTTGTTTTCCCTTTCTCGAACGTCTTGCGCATGGGATTTCGACGACACTTAGGTCTATCTCGAAGTTGAGATTTTCCATCGGAATTCCACAAATACTACAGGTGATTCCGTGGTTGAGGTATTACAACAAGGCTTGTGGTTAATTTGTGATGGATGAGTTGGAGCACCCCTGCAGGGTTAAATCTTTTGGAAATCCATGCCCGTAGTGATGTGGCAACTTGGAAATCCATGCCCGTAGTTGGAACACCCGGTCAGAGAACACAGTGGTGTAATGCTTGACGTAAGTAGGTGCTCAGGATCACTTAGTGATCATTACTAGTTCACGTCCGTTATGCATAGACCACATTACTTTATTCCCTATATTCGTAAGTTAGCCACTCAAATAAATGCTTAGTCACTTGCTGCAGCCTCACCACTTAACCATACCTGATCCATTAAGCTTTAATAGTCTTCACACCCTTGGAAATGAGATTGCTCAGTCCCTGTGGCTCATAGATTACTACAAGAACAGTTTCTGGTATAGGTAATGCGAGCTTTGATGTGAGAACGATGCTTGTTTGATTTGGAAGTATTCTTCTTTTCCATCATAAATCTAGGATGGGTTCCACGCTGTAGCCTGGGATTGCAAGGATGGATGTCATTTTATCATTTGATTTCGTTCATAGTCGGACCTTGCTCTTATGTATGATTTTTGATTATGCTGTTGTATTGATGTGATCTTGATGTAGCTTGTGGTGAGGGTAAGCACATTCCATATACTCATCTCTTCTGTACATGTACTTGTAATGATATCCATTCTTGCGAAACGATAAGATGCGGTTCTATTCCTATTGAGGCCCTCATGCCAAAATAAGGATAGGATCGCATCTTGGGCATGATAGCTTTGGACAGACTTTTGTGGAAGAGCTTGTGGGTGTATGTGGTGACTATCACTGGTGCACGTATGAGCATTTTTTTCACCAACAATACCTTACCCCCTTTTGATAGTTTTGGCTTTCCTATGGACTCAAAGTGATTTGTCACGAAGTAAAATGCAGAGTCCTCTTCCTTGAAGCTTTGCCAATTCTATTCCTCCTACTTCTTCATGGGGATACTCTCCACACTCCTTTTGCCCAACCCATCTCTCTCTATGGACTTTATCCGAAATATACTAGATGAATGTATTAGTCCAAGAGACAGTGTATGTTGTCATGAATTATCAAGACCACCAAGGGAGCACATTGTGCTTTCACCCACAAAGTCATCCTATTAATCTATACTCTGACGTCCTGAGGACCCCTTAGTCTAGGACTCCCCGACTAGCCCCTGGACAAGCCCCTAATGCCAAGGTTCTGACCTTTGCCTTCTCCACGTGACTAGAGTCTTCGGCTTGCGGGGTCAGTTCTTCTTCCCATTTCATGATCAGCTGAGATTAGTTCGGCCTTCGATGACATGTAATGTTTCTAATCATATGATCAACCAAACACTATAAGTCGCTTAGCTCCGAAGGCCAAACATCAAAGTGTAAACACTGTATACTGACAACCTTTCTAATGAAGGGTCGTGGCCCACCATGACCACTGAACCAGTTATGAAAACTCGATTCGCGGTTCGAGGTTGTTTTTACCTTAACATGATTCATCAATACATAAATCATCCTCCATTTCACACGTGATATGATTAATCTTATGAAGTTTCTTTATGTGTGTATAACGGCACACACGTCTTGGGAAGCGGAGGGATTTGCGGTGCAGTAAAGGGAGGCTAATTGTCGTCACACCTCATAAAAAGGGAAAAACCTCAAGTCCTATTAACGCTCCCCATTTACATCCTCTCCTTCCTCAATCTCCCTAAGGTTCGAGAGCCCAGATCCAGTTCTTCCTCAACTTCTCCGTCGAGCTTTAGCCATGGTGGGTTCGGTCTCCAACGCCAAGTGGGAGGCCTCCACGGTCACTGTCCAAGACATTCGGGACCTAAAGGAAGCCGATTACCTCCCCGCCAACATCATCCACCGTGCCCCAGAGAAGAACTAGGTGGTTCCCACCCCCAAGCTTGGCAAGAGGGTGGTATTCGTCCCCCACTTCATCAGGGCACTAAGCTTTCCACTCCATCCCTTTGTCCGAGTTCTCCTGTTCTTCTATGGACTAGACTTCCACGACCCCCCCCTCGAACTCCTTTATGAACATATCAGCATTTATCATTGTCTACGAGGCCTTTTTATGGGTCGAACCGCACTTTGGCTTGTGGCTCAAGGTCTTCAACATCAACCGAAGATCGTCGCGAGCAAGCACACGGACTGCGGAGGGGCGGTCATCAGCAAGCTCCCCCGCGTCGGATGGCAGACTGGCACCTTCATTGACACCATTAATGTCACACCCTGTGTTTGTATCACCTTGCTATGCTTGGATTTATAAAACTTGGAGCCAATTAAAACTTTTTCAATGATTGTGCTTCTTGGAATTGTTGCTTGTTTGCTTGTTGCTTGTGGTTTGTGGCACTCCTAGATTATATTCCTCTTCATATTCATCTTCCTTGACCCAAACCTCTTGCCCAATGATCATGCCATGTGAATAGTGCCCAAAACTATTTTTATCCAATTTTGTTTTGACCAAAAAGGGTTTGTCCAAATTAGGCTTTCAAAACCCCCTGAAATGAGGTTTGCACTGTAAGTCCTCAAATTGTGTGGATCCTTCTTCCTCAATGGATTTACATCAAACCTAATATATTTATGACTTCCCAAAACCACCAAATATTATTTTTAAAGATTATTTTAATATTTTATTTAAAGGCTTTTTCTTAGGACCTGGAATGGTTTTTCATAGGGAAAAATTATTTAAATGCTTTCAAAATATTTGAGAACATTTAGGGAAACTCAGTGGACATATATTTTCCATATATACGAGTTTCAACACATGGGCATGTCCAAATCATGGGCATAACCCCACTAAACCCTTTGTGTCAAAATCAAGCTTTTGAAATATTTCTATAAGAAATATTCTCAATAAATTCTAGGAAAATTCCAGAAATTCAACACTACCATAGGTGATGATCTTGCAAAGTTTCATCTCAATACAAGTTGATTTGGTTCATCAAACCATCCCAAAACCCTTCCTGTCCAGATTCAAATTTGAACAACTTTACATTGTGAAGTTTCTTCCCTTGACCCAAAACTTTCTGGACATGTTCTAATCACCAAATATTGATGCTACACTAAATGGTACATCAAGGGTAAAATAGATTAGCATAACTAGATCTACAGAAACGTGATTCTGTTAGTTTCTAGGGTTCACAAAGTTTTCATTGACAACTTTGCTCACTTTATCTCAAGTCTGGTGATCCATCTCCTTTTTACCTATCATTTGACCCTGTTGAATATCTCAGTAAGTTGGTAAACTTATCTTACCCAAACACCCATCAAACACCTTATGGTGAAATGGTAAATTATTTGTTTTCACCATTTTCACTATCCCCCTTGCCTCCAAACTTTAACCACTCCATCTTGAAGTGCCCAAGCCCCTCCATTAGAAATCTCAAGTCCCTAGGCCTCTGGAAGGTGGGGAAAATCCCCCATTTTCACCTCTAGACAGCCCTGACAGGAGATCTCTCTCCCCTCTCCACTTATTCTATCTCTCTCCCAAGTCATCCGATGCATTTTTCCCTAGCCTAGGCACCCCTAGATCCCCCTAGACACCCTTGGCTGCGCACAAGACGCAGTTGGCATGCCATGGAATGACAAACGCACGCTCTGGAGCATGCTATAGTGCCGACAGGCATTGTAGCCATTGCCCACTTCATGGCCCCGACCACCTCGGGCGCCCCCCTCTGGCAAGATGGTCGACCTCGGTGTCCGCAGCACGCAGCCCCTTGTCCCACCTCCCCTCTCTCCCGCCTCTGGCCCCCCTCGCACGCGTCGTGGCCGCCCGAGTTGGCCAACCATGGAGCTCACACGCGCGCGCTCCCCGCCTCTCTCCTCTCTCCCCCCTGGCCTAGACCAATACCACATGCACCCCAGACTCGCTCCCTCCCTCTCCCGTGGCCTCTGGCCCCAGCCACGAGCTCGCTGGCGCACCCGAGCTCGACGAGCCGAGGGTCGCCTACTTAAGGCCCTCCCCGAGCCTCCTCTCCCCTCTAGCCTCTCTCTCCACTCCCTAGTAGACCCCCTGTGCGCCCCGGAGAACACCCAAAGCCTCTGCGCTCGGGATCGAGCCGAGGACCGCCGCGGCGACCTCGTCGCCGATCTCGTGGCAGCAACCACCTCCGGTCCCCATTTTCCTCCCGCTGGTCTCCCCTTGCTCTCCTGACCCGTTTCCCCCTCAACCTCGTCCTGTTTGCAGCTCGGAGAGGCCCCGGCGATCTCTCCCGAAGCTTCCACCGCTGCGCGTACTCGCTGTCGGTGACTCCGACCGCCTCTAGCGCTTCTTCGACCTCTAGAGGAACGACGAGTCGATGCCGAGCACGTTCCCACCTCCAGCTAGCCTTGTCATGCCCTCCATCATCGTCGGTGAGCTCTCTAGCCTCCTTGCCACGAGGTTGGAGATGACACGCAGGGCCCGCCTATCATCCTCACCTCCCTCCTCCTCCTCTCTGTGTCGCTGGCCTTCGGGCCCCAGTCATCAGGTTTGAACACGGGCGCGCGAGCACGCCAGTTCGCTTGGGCTGGTTGGCCTCTGGGCCGGCCCAGTTGCAGGCTGGCTCTGGCCCAGGGTCCCGTGCCCTTTTTCCTTTTTATTTTCTATGGGATTTTGCAAAAATCCCATGGAACTCATTATTTATCCAATGCCCAACATTTTTCCACCTAAATTCCTAGAATATTCCATAGAATTTAATAGTGTCATTTGTATAAAATTTTGAAAAACTTTTATGTAATGTTTTAATTTAAAACACCTATTTGGCATTATCAGTCTCTATTTTAAATAGTTTTGAAAATCTTTTCAACTTCAAAACCCTAGAAAACTATTTTTAGTATAGATTCTAGTATTTAACAGAACAGGGTAGCATTTTTAATGTTAGCTTCAGTGCTCTGTTTTTGTGTGATGCTTATTTTTATTGCTATTTATCGCGATGATAGATTGTGCTATTGACGAGGGAGTTGGACCTGAAGACTTTGAGGACCCCGAAGACTTTGTTGAGCCAGGCAAGCAGCCCTTTGACCATGTTAAGAAACTTTTTCATGCATCACATATAGCACTTGTTGTTTTGATGATTGATCATGATGTGGTGCTCCACCTTCGGTAGGGTGCCTCCGATGCTTTTACCGTTGACACTTGCATCATGCATGAGCGTACCACCTTATGAGGGTTATGCGGGTGGGTGTAGATAGGATGCTGAGAGATGCTATGCAAGAGGGTTGGGATTTATGCATAATGATGGAAAGGGAAAAATGATTTCAAAGACTTTTTGAAAACACCGTCGGGTGTTACTAATGCCCGAGGGAGATGATGATGAGTTGGGTGGCCACTTGAGAAAGAAGTGGTGTACCAGAGCAAGTGAGTGTGTGTGGTTTTCGAAAATGGATTGGTGTAAGTTGCGACCGTTATTCCAACCTTACATGTACGACCACGATACCCCTTATGTGACGGGTCTTTGTTGCTTACTATGGTTGGTGCTATCAAGGAGCTCGCATTTCTAGTGGCAAGAGTGAAGTGGTCACTCTTGAGACGGGGTCGTCCCGGAAGTGGAAGGCCATGCGCTTTCTTTATAGGCACCGGGCACACCGTTGCGTTCCCTCATGGATGATACGTGTGATGTATATCATGAGGGATGGCACCAACGAGTGGACTCTTTGTTTAGTATCAACATGGGAAAGGCATTGTTCGGGTGCTTACCTCGGGTATGTGATGTATCGCGAGTCGTGGATGACACGGAATTTCCCCAAGTCTTGTGGGTAAAGTGCGCAACCTCTGTAGAGTGTAAAACTATTCGAATATCCGTGTCCACGGTCAAGGACAGTTGGATGAGCGCTCTTGTGCTATGTCCAAATGTTTTCACAAAATGGTATGTGTGTGTGTTGGAGACAAAGATGGTACTTGAGCTAAGTCCGATGGCTTAGCATGACAAGTAAACTAAGTTCGATGACTTAGCATGATGGATTAACATGAGATGTTCAACCTCTGCTTATGCTGATATCTACAACTTGTTCATATGGATATCTGCGAACTGTTAATGCATGCTTACCTAGTTACTTGTTCATGTCATTGCATTAAAAATCAGCTTTCCACAAATTACCTACTTAGTACTATATCATGCATCATCATTACCTTGTTCCATAGCTTGGGTTGCTTGCGAGTACATTCAAAGTACTCATTGACTTGCCACTACTTATTTAATTGGCCAGGTATGGAAGAACAGGAGTATGTTGAAGAGTTCGTTGGTGAAAGACATGCGAACTAGGACGCTTCCTAGTCAGAAGGCATGTTGGTTAAGGAAGATGGGATGGGTTCACGCTTTAGATCAAGATTTCCGTTGTTTGTTCTATTTAAGTGTTTGGCCCTTGTGGCCCTATCTATGCAAGACTGGACCTTCATGGTCTTTTTTTGTGTAAGACGCTAAATGTGGATGTAAGACTCTTCTTATTCATCTTTTGTGTGTTTAGTGAGTATTGATCTCTGGGATCACTGTACACGTGCATTCGGTGATCACAACTTATGAGTCGGGGTCCCCACAATTAAGATCTGGCAAAAGGAGTGGTTTTATATCACCGAGCCAAGAAGAAGGTCAGGATGATCCAGCCGAGTTCATATCCGGACCCCCACAAGATTGACCTCATGGCTCCGAAAGGGTCTCGACTGGGGGGTCGGATGCGTTGGTGGACAAGCTGCAGAAGAGTGTCACCTCGATCATCAAGACCAAGATCAAGCTGGTTAACATTGTCCAGATCATGCTTTGACGCCGCATCCTTCCCTCCCAGTGTCGGGAGTTCCCCATGTGCGCTTATCAGCTCGACAATGAGCCTACCGTTCGTCATCTCTTCCACACCACTCCAAAGAAACTTTGGAAGGCGCTGTGTAAGGCTCAAAAGAGCTGGCCAGCTAAGGAGGAGGATCGGGGACTACACATCGATAACCCTCCTACCCAGGTATAACACAATTTCAATTAACCGGCTCTGTATTTTGACAGAAAATCTAAACACCTTTCCCATGATCTTTGCAGAAATGGTTGAGAAAAGGCACATGCATCAACTGTCCGACTGTGAGAGCCTGGCTTAATAGGAATGATAGACTACTCATATCAATAAGGAATTCCTTCTTTTCCGGGAGCCCACTCGAAAAGAACTCCAAAGTTAAGCATGCTTGGCTTGGAGCGTTTCTAGGATGGGTGACCGACCGGGAAGTTGGTCCCGGGTGCGCCCCAGTGAGGACAAAGTGCGTAGGAAAGACTATTGTTGGTTTGTGGGGCCAGTCTAGATCCCGCCAGGCATAACGGGGTCTTACAATTGGTATCAGATCCAACCCTTGCGGTTACACGGGCATGAGTAGGTCAGGTGCACGGGCATGTGGCATATGGTGTGTGTGGCCCGTCGTGCCACACAGCATGGCACATCTGCCGTACTGGACGCGCATAC
This sequence comes from Hordeum marinum, assembly GCA_022496015.1. NCBI lineage: Eukaryota > Viridiplantae > Streptophyta > Magnoliopsida > Poales > Poaceae > Hordeum > Hordeum marinum. Next base: position 234,289,585 of record CM039673.1, read on the forward strand.
GTGTGCCAAAAGGGAGCATTCCTGATGGGCTGACAAGGACGTCGTTTCGTTTGAGTGGGGGTATATGTGAGAGCCTGGCTTAATAAGAATGATAGACTAGTCATATCGACAAGGAATTCCTTCTTTTCCGGGAGCCCACTCGAAAAGAACTCTAAAGTTAAGCGTGCTTTGCTTGGAGCGATTCTAGGATGGGTGACCGATCGGGAAGTTGGTCCCGGGTGTGCACGAGTGAGGACAAAATGCGTATGAAAGAATAGTGTTGGTCTGTGGAGCCAGTCTAGATCCCGCCAGGCGTAACGGGGTGTTACACCGACACCACAACCCAAGACCCCAGGTCAAAGGTGTTATCGGAGATGCTCATCGTGGTAGCGTCCAGCTGGTCCTATATGCGAAGACCTCCTCGGCCCTTCTTACTCTTCTTCTTCTCTTTCTTTTCTAGCACCTTGTAAGGCGCCGCGTCCAAGGAAACCCATGACTCCTCTAACCATGAGGAAGAGCATGAGGACAAGGAGGAGGGGGATTCCCCCTCGCAACAAAGAGGGCGGTGTCATTGGACACTGCGGAGGAGGTACCTCCTCCTGCTCCAAAAATGGCATGTCGGGGGATGTTGGTACAGTCCGACGATAGTTCGGACTCGGATACCCAGTCTGAGGACTTCAAAAAGGTTCCTCAACGGAACCTAAGGGTCAAGCCCCTAGCTCGAAGGTAAGAATCCGAACACTCCCAAAGCTATTTATGCCTAGTTTTTAATGTTATTAACGTGTGAGTGCCTTTTGATATGCAGCCCACCACGCGTTCTCCCCACCAACCAATTTTCGGACGAGGAGAATCCACCCGCCGAGCTGTCGGAGAGTGGGACCGCATCGCATCCCACACCTCTAGGGACCGCGAAGGATGCCGCATAGGTGTCATCCCACCAGGATCTCTAGGAGCCGAACATAGGAGGTGAGGATGATGATGTCATGGCCATGGTTAATGCCTCGCCCATTGAAGAACGAGAGGAGGACCCCCTCTCGGCCACTGAGGAGACTAGACAAAAGGATGTCCAGTCCCCTCTCAGGCCATCTCCGAAGCACACAACGCCTCCGGAGCCACCGGTTCAATCCCCGGTTGGAGATTGGACTAACCGATCACCATCGGCGCACCGATGCCTGATTGGCCGGTCAGGAGGACGCTCTGTCAAGTGCCTCCATCTATGAGGATCACCACACCATTATGGGTGTGGTTTTGCAAATCATTCAGTCCTTTGATAGTGGACTGAAGGAGGCCTTCAACGGTCTCCTGACAGGCTTCCAGGTGAGCCACGTAATGTTATTTTCCTGAAATTTTAATTTAGTAGGTTTGTGCTATCCTTATATATAGAAGACCCCGAGCCATGGGTGAGTTTGGAAAAACTCACCCGGGGGTCAAATACAAAGAATTGACCAAACAATGTATGAGACATTATTCATCCTATAATGTTCTAACAGTCCTTAAGAGGACCGAACATAGGGTCATGGTCTTGACAATTTGGGTATTTAAACTCATATAAATTGAATATGTGCTATTTGCATGCTTCTTTATCAGCAACGGACGTTAATGTCGCAGAGCTTGACGAGCAAAACCGGAAGCTCAAGGGATCTGAAGAGGAGCTTGACACTCTAAACAAGAGGTTCGACGAGGCGCAAGGTAAGCCGTCTTGGAATATCTGAGCTATTAAGCATTAGTGATTCACACTCTTGACATAGTATAATTATAGGGATTTTTTTGTACCCCTGGTTCCTTAGCTCTACTCATTCATCCCCACGATCTTAACTTTTGCTCACTTTTACCCACTCCCTTGCCCAAAACAAAACCCTCAGAACAGGTTACAACGGACGTTGCCGTCGGGTCAATGCCTCTGACCGTTAACTCTAACAAGTGGGGCCGCTCCAGCGCATGCAGCTGACCATGGTCGTGGGGTAGCACGTGTCCATGGAACTTGCCCAAACGTCCCATTGTATAAAGGGGGAACTACCTCCTGCACATTGGCCCTACCATTTCCCCCAAATCCCCTCCCTGCTACATTGTCTTCCTCTCTCCCACCAGGTCGTCTTGCTTTCCTCCACTGCCTCCACCGCATCGTCTCTCTCTCCCACACTGCAACCTATTCCTCACCTTCATCGCCTCCATCTGTCTGATGGCGGACGCAAGTGGCGACGCCGGAACAGCGGCCGAATATCTAATAGTGGAGCTACAGGGCGCGGTGACCGCGGATGAAGTCAAGGACATTGGCGCCATCCATGGCGGTGTGGGGAAACTCGCAACCACCATGGATGTGGAGAAGGAGGTGGCGGGCTCCGCCTGAGCGGTGCTGGAGCTGAAGGTGATAGCTTCGAGCGGTGCACTCCATCCCAGTGCGCAGCCTGGTGAGGAGCAGGTGGTATTTGCACTTGCTAGTTAGTTCCAATATTTATCTTGTAGAGTTAGTTGCATTGGTTACATTGTGATTCATGGTAGTACATGTGGTTAGAGTAGTTGGTTCGACGGATGGGCTAGGGTTTTCTGTATGGGGGGATTGGGGTTTTTGTACCAGGGTTTTTTGGATTACATTCTTTACAAAAATGCTAGATATATCCGTATGAGAGATAGGGATCTCTGTGCTGCAATGCTACATAGATGTATGCTTATTAGATTTTGTTTTTAATGCTACACAAATTGGGGTTTTTATGATACACACATGTATGCTTATTGGGTCCCTATTAGATTTGTTTTTGAATGCTACACAGATTGGGTCTTTTAATGTGATATACCCAAATGGAATCCATTGATTAAGAATTTATTTGATTCATTTTTATATAAATGTGTCCACAATATGCAGTTATATTAGCTCTGTTGTTCAATGTGTGTGCACGACAATGGAAAATGCAAATAGGATCATAGTATATTCGCCCTATGATCAATGTGTCATGTGTGCATATCAAAATTTTCAATTAGCTTCTATATTTACTAGTGATGTATGTAATTGTATATTTAGGAGGAGGATGGTTCGGGGAAAAGAGGAAGCTGGACCTTACTGGGTTCAGGGACCCGTACGATCCAGGCTATGGTGGCGATGAAGAGTATGAGGTAATCCTACTTGATATTTAGTTTGTTCATTTAGTTCCTTTGACACGGTGTATATGAATCTATAATGTATTAATGTAATTCATTCATGTGTGCATTATGCCTCTGGAGAAGATGTGGATGTGGATGATGGCAACTTCGCATCCTTTAGAGCGAAGGAAGTGGAGAAGATAAGGGCCAAGGGAGATGGTTACGACTACAAAAGCAAGACCAACACTTGGCGGTGAGCCTACTGCACAACCAAGCCAAAGCCAAAGTCCGACCGCTTTGCTCACCTTCTAGCTCATGTAGAAGATGTAGCCATCCACAGCGAGGACTACAAGATCAGGGGGTGTCATGGTGCCCTCGCAAAAGCCCTGACTCCCCTTCCCAGGTGATGTGATGATGTGTTTTATGTACCTTTGGTGAACTTTGTGTGTGAACTATCTATGGATCCATGGTATGGTACTATGATGGTATCGCTATCTTTATTGGGTATTTGTGTGTACCCTTTTAAATTTGTCTGGTATGATTTATTTTCTGAGTTTAGGTGTTGCAATGATCACACATGCTATGATGGTATGGCTATCTAAATAGTCCATTTTTTATCAAAGATTCCAATGACCGAGAAAAAAACAACATTTAACGGAATAGTATAAATTGAGGTGATTTGACAAGACAGTATAAATAGAGCAAAAAAACATTCGACAGGACAATATAAATTAAAAAAAATGCAAAAAAATGAGATGACTTAGAGGAGGTCAAAGAAATTTGAATTTCAAAAATGTGCTCCAAATGAGCTCCCACACTAGGGTAAACAGCCCCATTTGTAATCATGTTTTTTAGAACTACTCTAAATGAGCCAAATGTTGTTTATTAACACCTATTGAATCTATATAGTGCAGATTCGAAGTCTCACTATTTTTTGAATTAATCTTCATATTTTTACATTTCTTTTGAAAAATATGCTTTAATATGAAAACTATTAAAAACATGTTTAAAATATGAAAATGGATAACAAAGTTAAGATCCTTCTTATTCACATTGAAATAAAGCTTTGGTGATTTTTATGATTGTTTTAAAATTTTAAAAAATAGAAGGTAACACTACCTCCTCTCCTTGAACTCTATGAAATGTTCTACGTCATAGATCATATGTGTGAAGGTTTTTCATCAAAATGACCATAGACCAAGGTTATGATCTTTGGTTGGTAACATGCCACATAAGACAACATTGCGCGTAGGTTATATTTTTTTTTTGATTTTTTAGTTAATGGTTCTCATTTGACCTTGATCGTGCCAGCTAGGGTTTTTTAAATTTTTATATACCGTGTTTAGTATTTTCCTAGTTAGTGTGTCTTATAAAACGATGAACGATGAAAGTTTCATATTTTTTCGATTTTTTTTGAATTAGCTTTGCTCATTCAAAGACTTGGAAACCACATTGACCAGCTCAAAACCCCTTTAAAGCCCTCCTAACCCTAGCTCCGAACGTCAGCCGTCCGATCATACGGACGGCTCCACATCATTAGATCGTGGGGCGATCCGCGAGAGGCTCGCCCACCATTGACTTCGCGAAAAACACATAGTTATTGGCCCCAAAAGGAAACCAAGCTCTAGTAGGGCCGTCGAATTGCGTCATTTTTTTGTGAATGCGTTGGTTCTGCTTTTGCATCATTTGAAATTACACAATAATTGGCATTGCCTAGAAAATTGTCTTTTTTGTTCATATAATATATATGACCACGGATTCCCATGCGTGTAATTAGATTCTTTTTCTTCTTGCTTTCAAAGCACGGTTTCCCATTCGTGTACACTCACGACGCCGCTGTGGGTGTGAAAACGGGCCACTTCACATTTGAACCCGTTATTTCCACGACGAAATAACATGTAGCACTATGGCTATTTAAAGCCACCCTCTGCCTCTGTCATCCCTCATCCATCTCAAATCCTCTACCATTTGCCCTTCTTGCTCTTTGACCCCTTCTCCTTCTCCACATCCCTCGGCCATGCAGTACACCAGACCAACCTACTGCTTCCCACCCACCATGTTGGAGATGCTCCACCCTACCGGCGTGTACGTTGTGTGCACACTACGTGTGTGAGCGATATCAAGGTGGAGGACCACAAGGAACTTCGCTGAGTTCTTCCTCGGTGTTGGCTACCGCCACCTTCCGCGGCGATCTCCAAAGATGTTCGGCGTCGAAGAGGTCATCCAAAATGGGGTGATGGTTGCTCTCCTTGCCCACTTCACCAGCACATTCGACGCCTTCTACCTCCTCGACCGTGTGTTTTGGTGTGGCTGCGAGTTCATCGCTTTCACCACCCACAACAGGTATACGAAGTACACCAACATCTTCCCAACCACATCGTGCCGGCACACTCTTCCGTACCCCATCGACAACACATCAGAGAAGCAGTGAAGGGTGCCCGAAGGAGGAGAGAGATGGAGAAGGCGGCGGCTAGAGTTCTAAACCCTCTATCTAGTCTTTTTAATCTATGTTATGTTAATTAAGTTGTAACTGAACTATGTTGGAGATGCTATGGGCTTGTTGGCCCTTTTATTTAGTTTTCTATCTATTATATTATTAAGTTCTTGCTAGTTTGAACTATGTGATCGTGCTATGGGCTTGTTGTCCCTATCTACAAATTTTTGATTGTTTTCTTAGAGAGCTCGCTTTGTTAGTAACCACCTAGTGCATGCAGCCACAATGAACCCTTCTCTTTTTTTTACACAAGCCACAAATATGTAGCCACCTAGCTAGTGCATGCAGCCACGAAAATATAAAAACATATTGTTCAATTTATTTGTCGTAGCAAAACGGGTGCATATGCGAGTGGATCAAAAAGGCTGGAACTGATGGTAAAAAACGATGCTCTAAATCGAGGAGACAAACGTGCGAGAAGAGAGGAAGCAGTAGCAGCGACCATCGTTGCATCCGTGGCGGCTGGCGTGCATGAAAGCTGCTCGGTCAGTGCATCATGGTCGCACGCATTGGCACATGCAGGCTCGGTCGGCGCATGGAGGCTCGGTTGGCGTATCGTGGCGGCACGCATTGACCCATCCAGGCAGGCTTGTTGGGTGCATGCATAGCAGGCTTCTGTCGTGGCGGCACGCATAGGCGTTTAATGCAAGGGGCGGCCCAACAAAAATGATGGCCCAACGAAACCATGGCCCAACGGTCGAACAAAGACACCGCCCAATGCAGCCCCACTTGTCAGGTCCAACGGACACAGTCCAGCATGGCCCCACTCGTCAGAGTTAATGGTTAAGCCATTGACCCAAGGACAACATATGTTCCGACCTGTTTTGAGAGTTTCAGGCAAGGGGGTGGGGAAAAGTGAGCAAAACTTAAGAGCGTGGGGAAGAATGAGTAGAGCTAAGGAACCTGGGGCACAGATGTAAAAAAACCATAATTATATGTTGTATTGCTTACACAGCCTCGGCGAAGGAAGTCGAGAAGCTCAAGGCCGAGCTGCTGCAGATGAAGCAAGAGGTTGCGGAAGAGAAGGCGACAGCCGAACATGTAGTAGCCGCACTCTCCACATTTAAAACCATGAGCTAAAAGCAGGAGGCTCGGGTGGGGGAGGTTCAGCAGGAGCTTAAGGATGCTAGCCAAAATTGCGAGGACATTGAGCAGAAGGGCAAGGAACAAGCTGTCGAGCTGTCCGCGTTGAAAGCCGACCTCCAGAAGGAGTGGCTGGATAGGTGGTTCTATGAAGAATAGATTCACTGAGTCAAGGCTATCACAAATGGTAAGCCGTATTTACTATAGTGTGCCCAGATGTGGCATTCCTCAAACGCCAGTTGGAACCTCCTGAAGAGTGTAGCAGACGCGAACCAGTTCTATGCTTTGCGAGAAGAGGGAGATGAGGCTCGGCTCTTTTGGGCACAATTTGAAGCATCTGAGCGCTCTCCTCTCCTCATCGAGCAGATGAAGTAGCTGATAGAGCTACACCGAATGGAGGAGCCGACCAAGAAGGATCTCTACATCCGGCTATGGACCGACGATCCGTTGTCAGGCACTTACTTCGGCCTGGTGCGGAAGCTGAGCAATACCTCACCTCAGATTGACATGCTAAGGCATTCTTCTTGCATCGAGGGAGCTCGGATGGCCTTTGTAAGGGCCAAGGTGCACTAGCCGGGGCTAGATCCGACTAAGATATCCACCCCTCCTTCGCCCCCTAGAAAGGAGCATCAGTGCCTTGAGCGATACTTCTCCATAGTGATGGAGGGCGCTCGGGCGATAGAGGCTCAGTGCTCAAAAGATAACTTTTATGAGTAAACGCATTGTAATATGTCTGAAGACCTTTTAACGCCTTTATGGTTATGATGCATGGTTTTTCACGTCTTTTATGTTTTACATTCTCTATAACTCCCATGTGGTTGTTTAACCTGAAAGTTGCGAGTCGTCGGCTTTAACCCCCATGTAGATACTATGTGAGGTTTCTCTACCTCCGCACTATGACCCTTACCCGAGCTATCAGTACCCGAAGGCGGTAGTGTGAGGTGGACAAGGCAATCACAGATTAATGCTTTATTGTGTTCACTTAGCCGTAGGAGCTTGAAAAAGGAATGTGGGGGCTGATGACTATCCCCCAGTGGTTTTGTGATGTTCGGATGAACCATGGCTAAAGCTGGCATCACATGGTTTGTACAAAAACCAAACCTATCGGATGACACGGAATAACATCTAACAAAGTTATTTATAACACTTATGCTCGGATTCGTAGACAGGTTCTCACGTACTATGACAGTGAGTTTTCAGCCTTCTCCCCTAAGGTGCTTGACCGGGCTAGCTGGAAACACAATCGCAGTGGTTCTCCCTTTGCCCTCTTAGCCGAACGAGCAGAACGTAAAGGGGCAAGCACAGGAGCCGGGCAACCCAACTATTTACCAAAGACATATTTAGGAATCAATTCATATAAAGCAAACTCCGAGACGTCGAACACATGATCAATTGTTGTTAGGGTGGTATTTTAAATTCGAGCCCCGGTCTATTAGCTGGTTGAATCGTAATGTGTACCAAATAGTTTCGCAAGAAGCATTGAGGAGGGAGGAAATAGAGTATGTACCCAAAAAATATAGCAAAGCGACCATTCATGATGGTATTATATTATGATCAATAACTCTTATTGGTGAAATTGCCGAAGCAACTGTTCACACGTACTTGAAGATGAAATATAAAGTTTACAGGAGGGGTTGTACTAGGGGTCTTCGATGGGTGGCCTAACATCCTCGATATGCCCTGTCACGTGTCCACTCCAGTGCCTCCTAGGGTGTTGCATTCCTTTATGGGTGGCAAGCGGACCTTGGAAAGAGGATCTTGAGAAGTCGCCAAACTATTGATGGGCTTTATGCTTTAGCAGGTCTTTGATGGTACCTGTTGTATGTTTGGAGACTTATATTGCTGGTAGTTCGGTCCATCCGAACACTTGTGCTTTGATAGTTGTTCCTCACCGCTGCCCATGGAATCTTAAGTGCGAAGTTGTGCCTTCTTGGCACGTGTTTTGCTGGCATTAGGGTTGTGCAATGGGGAGCGAGTCCCTATTTCTAGGGAGCAGAAAGTTCTGTTAGTTCGGGCTGAAACCGGGCTCGCTTCTCAACCTTACGTGCCTTTACGGCAGATGTCGGCGTTTACCAATCACCATTCTAATGCATGTTCCTCAGTTCGGAGGGAGTGCTATGTGCTGCCGTTGATAGTAATGACCCCTTTGGGCCCGGGCATCTTGAGCTTGAGGTACGCGTAGTGTGGGACAACGTTAAAGCGAGCAAACATTGTATGGAATAGCAGGGCGTGATAGCCGATGCGGAAAGGTACAATGTCGAATATCAAGGCTTCGTTTCGAAAGTTATCAGGAGAACCGAATACTACTTCCAGGCTTACAGAGTCCGTGCACCAGGCTTCGACACCTGGGATCACTCCTTTAAAGGTAGTGTTGCTGGGTTTGATCCTTGACGGATCTATACCCATCTTGTTTACCGTGTCTGAGTAAATCAGAGTAAGGCTAGTTCCTCCGTCCATTAGGACTTTAGTGAGGTGATACTCATGTATGATGGGGTCTAGGACGAGGGTGGCTGAACGCCCATGACCGATACTGGTCGGGTGGTCGCGTTGATCGAAAGTGATCAGGTACGCTATCCATGGGTTGTACTTCAAGGCTACAGTCTCTACGACGTAGACCTCTCGAAGGGCGTGCTTCCTCTCCTTTTTGGGTATATGAGTGGCGTATATCATATTCACGGTTTTTACCTCTCGAGAGAACTGCTTCTATCTACCACCGATTGGACCGCGGGGCTCATCCCCGTCCTCGCTGCGTGGGCCCTTGCCTTGCTCCTCGGCTGTGAGTTTGCCGGCATGTTTGAAAACAAACAGTTACGGTTGGTGTGTTTGTAGGGCTTCTCTTGAGTGCCATGGATCTGGAAAGTCATCTCCATGATCTTTTCCAACGGGGTGGGTCCGTCGGGATTGCCTTTCGGAGGCTTCTTCCGCTGCCCAGGTTGGGAATTGCGGAAGCCGACATTGAAGGTCGTGTCGTCAGCATCACTATTGATGTGTCGGCACTTATTCTTGTTGCATTTTGGTTTCCCATTTCCATCCCGAACTTCGGAGGTTCTGGGGTCTTTGGAGTTGTGGCTCCATCTTGCTAGCCAGTTATCCTCACCCGTGCAAAAGTGAGTCATGAGTGATGTAATGGCGGACATTGTCGTAGGTTTATCATGACCAAGCTGGCGAGCCATCCATTCATCCCGAATATTGTCTGTGAAGGAGGCTATTGCCTCGTCGTCTGGGCAATCAACGATCTTGTTTTTCTTGGTGAAGAATAAATTCCAGAATTGACGAGCAAATTATCCTGCCTTCTAGACGACATTGCTCAGGTCGGAGGAGTCCGACGGCCGAAATATGTGCCTTGGAAGTTAGATCGGAATGCATCCTCTAGATCCTCCCAGCACCTGATGGAATATTCGGGGAGGTGGTTTAACCAGTGCCAAGCTGGCCCTTTGAGTTTTAGGGGTAGATATTTCGTGGCGTGGAGATCATATCCTCGCGCCATGTGGATGTGGAGGACGAAATCCTCGATCCTTACTGGTTGGTCAGTTGTTGGTCGTATTGCTCTATGTTCACGGGTTTAAATCCCTCTGTGAACAGATGCTGCACACCTCATTGGTGAAGCACAGTGGGTGGGCAGCGCCTTTGACCCTTGCTTTGTCATACTGGTAATCAGCATTTGTTCTAGCCTAGTTTTTTCCTGAACTCTATTGTTGCGGTCGAGCCAAGGCCGGTACCCCTCCCGTCTATCGCGTGAGTACCCTTTGGATCCGTAGATGGATCTCGACGACCTGCTCTATAGGCCAGGTTGTGTCGTAGGTCAAACCTGTCATTGGGCTCTATTGGATCTTTTCCCCATCTTCTGCATATTGTAGGCCTATAACCGGTGTAATCAGCCGCCCTGTCTCGTCCTCGAGGAGGGCGGTCTGGCTTGTCGTATGGAGTATGTTTGGGAGATGGAGTATCAGTAAGCTCGTCATTGATTTGTGGCGGCAGCCTACGGCATGGATAGCTTTTGGGTTGGTCCAATAGACCAGTACCGTATCCTTCCTCAGGATAGGACCCTCGTCCATCTATCGTTGAGGTTGTCCTGTTCGGCCTTAAGCTGCAGTTCTTTTGCCTTCAGGATGCGGATCGTGGCTGTAAGCTATTCCTTGAACTATTCCTAATCTTCAAGGTTTTCGGGGATGGTGAAATCATCGGCTTCCTGGATTTCCTCCTCCTCGGCAGGGGGAGGTAGTTGTGATCCTCGGAATCATTTAGATCATCGGGGTTATGCTGATCTTGGGCCTCTCCTGATCATCTAGCAAGTGTTCGGGGATATCGGGATGGCCGAGGTCTTCCGGGGTATCTTTGTCCTTGGTGCCACCGATAGCTTATCTTCCTTTTTTGCCTTTGATCATTTATGCGGCTTTCGGCGCCTTGACGGCGCTTCACCTAATTTGTCGCCATCATTTTTGGGTGTGTGTATGCCGTTATCGGCTGAGGTGTCCACCATGTAGACGTCGTAGGTGGAGGTCATGGCACATCGCCCGGTGTTAACGGGGGTGGGAGCGCAATCTTCCTCATCCATGTCTTCTACCTCCTCGGAGGCATAGTCCAATATGTCGGTTAAGTCCTCGACAGTGTCTATCAAGTTGGTGGTGCGTGGGATGAAAAATTCTTATTGACCCTCCTTTAGGCCGATCTGAGCATGGATCAGGGTTGGATCGTTGGTAATTTTCATCGACAAGATCTGGTCTAGGGCCTTAGTGAGTGTTGAGAGCTCGATCGGGTGAACCTGCTTAGAGCTTTCGTAGTTAACCTCTGAGACGTCCGCACGAGGGGAGTGTTCGGTAGGAACAGGTATCCAGACGTTTGGCACTATGGACGGATCCGGTCTAAAAGTCTGGTCATCGCCAAGGTGGATCTCGTGGGCAGGACCGAAAGCGGAATCCAAGGTTAAAGCCTTGGAGTCTTCGGGTATGGCAGGCGAGACTACGAGCCCGGTTAGCGAAAGATTGCCGCGAGAGTCTATGGAGAACTCTAGGTTCCCGAATCTGACCTCTTAATCATGGGCGAAAATACCGACCTGGCCCAGACGACCGGGTTGGTCAGCATGGAGCACAATGCTGCCCAAAGCAAACATTTTTCCGGGGACAAAGGTGTCCATGTTGTGGACTTCTACGCTAATGAAAACGCGAGGCATCGATTCCTTTGGTGATCACAGCGGAACTCTCAATGACATCACCAATGTAGGTGTCAAAACCGGTGGATCTCGGGTAGGGAGTCCCGAGATGTGAGACATGGATCGATGGTAACAGGGGATGAAGGAGGCAATGTTTACCCAGGTTCGGGCCCTCCTATGGAGGTAAAACCCTACATCCTGCTTGATTATATTGACGGTATGAATGTTAGACAGTTGATCTATCTCGAGATCGAATAGATAAAACCCTAGATGAGTTTCCTTGCCCTACGATCTAAAACCCTCCCAATTTATATAGAAACCATGGGGTACTAGGGTTTACACATGGTAGGTCTGCTGCCGAGGAAGGAGATGCCGATTTTCTCATCTTGACATGGAGTGCACGACACGCCTTCGGGACTTCCTCCTAGAATGTGGGCTCTCAATGTATCCGGCCCTTCCTATAACAATCAGATAATGGCCCACCAAGCTAGCCTATTAAGAGATAGGATGAAGGCCCATGGACCCTTTAGTCCAGGACTCCCTCAGGTGCCTCAAGTCTTGTTGATATAGCGTCGACCTGATCAGGGCTTGCTCTCTTTCTTATTCCAAGAGGTCGAGGTCGTCTTGACGTGCAACTTCCGCTTTGTCTTCATTGTAAAGCTCCACTCGGGGAGCGTTGTGGCGACCATCACTCGACAGAACAGCTTCGGATCCATAAACCATAAAGAAAGTGGTGCACTTCGTGGAGTGATTCAGGGTTGTCCAAATGCCCCGAAGGACAGAAGGCACTTCCTCAACCCACGCACTGGAGCAGATCTTCAGGTATCTCATCAATCGGGGTTTCAATCCTTGGAGAACCATCCCGTTTTCTTGTTCTGCTTGTCCGTTCGATTGCGGGTGAGCTAGAGAAGCATAATTCATCGAAGTGCATTGAGAGTAGAAAAATTCACAGAATTCATCGGAATTGAAATTCTTCCCGTTAAATGTGAGTCACGATGGACTCTGAATCTGAATATGATCTGACGAATGAAACTGACAACAATAGTTGCGTCAAAGCTTTTGATGGGCTTCGCTTCGGCCCACTTGGTGAAGTTATCCACTATGACCAGCTGATGGGTAAACCCACTCGACCCGGTGCATATAGGATTGACATGTCAAGACCCCAAATAGCAAACACCCAAGTGAGCGGAATAGTCTTCAGTGTAGATGCTAGCTTGTGTGTCTGGTTCTTGTAAAATTGACATCCAACACAAAGATCAACCATGTCTTTTGCTGTTGCGTTGGCTTGGGGCCAGTAAAATCCTGCATGGAATGCCTTTGCGACCAACATCTGAGAGGACACATGATGTTCACAGGTTCCCGACTGAATCTCGTGCAGGATCTGTAGCCCTTCTTCTAGGGATATGCATTTTTGAGCTACGCTTGTAGTGCTTGGATCGTCGGACAATCCGTCAGGCTTCCACTTCATCTTCAGGGAGCTCTTGCCGGAGCAAGTACCCTAAGTAGGGTTATTTCCACTTGGGAGTGATCACCAACATTTCTTGGATGTGATCTACTACAGCTGGAATGTCGACTTCAGTGGGATCCAAAGGTCCGACTAGCGGGGGCTCTTCAAAAAAACGATCCTCTTTGACCGAAGGGGAATGTAGGTGTTCAAGGAATACATCCTTCGACACAACTCTACGAGTGGAGCCGATTTTTGCCAGGTCATCCACAGTCTGGTTCTTCACTGGGGGATATGGTGCAACTCCAAGCCTTCGAAGTTCTTTTCCAACTTCTGGACTGCATTGCAATACCCAATCATTGTAGGACTCCTTATATGACATTCCTTCATCACTTGGTTAACTACGAGGTCCGAATCACTGAATATCCTCAAGCGTCGGATGCCGAGCGCAATAGCCATCCGGAGCCCGTAGAGGAGGCCTTCATACTTGGCCTCGTTATTGGACGAGTCAAAATGGATTTGTCAGACATAGCTCAGCCAGTCTCCTCTGGGGGAAATGACAAATACTCCAGCTCCGGACCCCTAGAGCATCTTAGATCCATCAAAGAACATGGTCCAGTGTTCAAGGATACTCGGTGCCGGTTGTTCCTGCTCTATCCATTCGTCCAGAAAATCAACAAGAGCTTGCAACTTGATTGCCTTCTTGGCTTCAAATTTGACCTCCAACGAGAGGATCCCAATTACCCATTTCTCCACTCGTCCAGTGGCATCTCTGTTATTTAGGATTTCCGAAAGAGGAGCATTGCTAATAACTCTGACCGAGTGCTCTTGGAAGTAATGAGCTACCTTCTTGATAGTGAGGTAAATGCCATACACCAACTTCTGGTAATGCGGATACCTTTGTTTGGAGGAGGTCAAGACTTGCGAAATATAATACACAGGCCTTTGCACCTTGAATTTTTTTGCGATTCCTTGCGCTCAATAGTGAGGACAGTGCTGACCACTTGGCTTGTGGCCGCAATGTACAAGAGCAAGGGCTCTCGGCTGCCCGGAGCAGCTAACACCGGCTTGGTGGAAAACAAAGCCTTGAGTTGATCGGATGCGGTTCGTGCTTCAGAGGTCCATTTGAATGTGTCAGACTTCTTTATCAGTCAGTAAAAAGGCAAGGCCTTCTCACCGAGACGAGATATGAATCTACTCAGGGCTGCAAGGCATCCCCTGAGCTTATAAACATCATGAAAGCGGAGATGTTTCTTCATTCGGATAATTGCTCCAATTTTATCCGGGTTGGCATCAATCCCTCGTTCGGAAATGAGGAACCCGGGTAGCTTACCCGAGGGTACACCGAATGTGCACTTTGCATGGTTGAGTTTTATTTGGTAACGACGGAGGTTTGCGAAGGTTTCTCCGAGGTCAGCCAGGAGGTCAGAACCTTTCCTAGACCTAACCACAATGTCACCCATGTGTTAAGCTTCAACATTCCAATTGATTTGTTCCTTCAAGCATTTCTGAATCATGTGCATAAAAGTTTTCATAGCATTATTGCGAACGAATGGCATAGTGATATAGCAGAAACACCCGAACACGGTGATGACAGCTTTTTTTATTTCATCTTGTCCATACATTCGGATTTGATGGTACCCAGAGTACGCATCTAAGAATGACAGGCGTTCACATCCGGTGGTGGAATCTACTATCTGATCTATGCGGGGAAGGGGAAAGTGATCTTTCGGGCATGCTCGATTGAGGTGCATGAAGTCAATACACATTAAGAGGAACTTGTCCTTCTTGGGCTCCAACACAGGGTTGGCCAGCCACTCAGAATGGAAAACTTCACGAATGAATTCGGCAACTATGAGCCGAACGATCCCTTCACCAATTTCCTTGTGCTTCTCAATGGAGGATCGACGCAAGTGCTCCATGACTGGCTTAATCTTCCGATCCACTTGGAGGAGATGCTCAGCCAGTCCCCTAGGCACCCTCGGCATGTCAGACGGCTTGCATCCGAAGATATACCAATTCTCACAGAGGAACTGGATGAGCCCGGCTCCCTATTTGTCATCGAGCGACGTCGAGATGTTGGTCGGAGTAGCACTCATATTGTTGGGGTGACTTTGAATCTGCTTGGTTTTGTCGGCCGACTGAAAGGCTAATTCTGTTGTCAAGCGCTTAGACTTGAGGAAGTCTGTAGTGTCCACTGCTTTCTTGTCTCTGTCAAGTTTATCTGTGAGAACTTGTTCATTGGCAATTTTGGAGCCCTGCTGGAGGCACTCCTCGATTACTTTCTGATCACTCGTCACCGTGAGTACGCCATTCGGTCC
The DNA here is from genome assembly GCA_022496015.1 of Hordeum marinum. Taxonomy (NCBI): domain Eukaryota; kingdom Viridiplantae; phylum Streptophyta; class Magnoliopsida; order Poales; family Poaceae; genus Hordeum; species Hordeum marinum. The sequence goes on from CM039673.1 coordinate 234,305,130, forward strand.
TGGCATCTTAAGTTTAAGATAGAGGTAAGATGGCTGGGCCATCAATGTGCGTATGCTAGCCTACCCTGGATGGCATGATAGGCACTCCAAAAGACCATCACTTCGAACGTTAGGCCTTCCTTTTGGAAGTTTTTCTCTCCTTCGAAAACAACGTCCAGAGCAATTTAACCGATTGATTCGGCCTTCTTCCCAGGAATGACTCCATGGAAATGCATGTTACTCTTACTCAGGCGGGACATTGGAATACCCATTGCATTGAGTGTGTCTGCATCGATTATATTGAGTCCATTGTCGCCATCCATCAAGACATTGTGCAGTCGGACTCCATTTACAGCAGGATCAACAACCAACACCTACCTCCCGAGGGAGGCTATATGGGTCGGATAATCAGACTGAGCGAATGTGATAGGCTTTGTCCAGTTGAGGTACTTCACGGCAGTCGGAGCTACCATGTTCACCTCCCGATTGACGACTTTCAATTGGCTCTTGCTTTCCACATCCGCAAAGATGATGTTCAAGAGTTTGTCGACCTAAGGGTATGTGGGATCACCCTTGGTTTTGTCTCCTTCTTCCTTCTCTGCGGAGGCCTCTTTACCCATCTCATGCTTGAACATTCGGCACTCTCGAGTGGTGTGATTTGGATAAATGAAGTTGCCTTCTTCATTGTTCCTCGTGTGGACAACACAGGGTCGATCCATCACCTCAAAATTGTATTCGGGCTTCTGCTTATTAACCCAATCCCTTTTCTTAGTCTTCTTGGACTTTGTCTTTCCCTGGCCAGGAACAACAGCCACTTCCACATTTTCCGAAGGATTGACTATCCGTTTCTGCTTCTTGTCTGCATTCCCAGACGAGTGATGGGCGTCGCCAGCTAGCCCTTCCACTTTGGAGGCGGTCTTCCTCTTCACCATTGGCCTACTTGTTGGTGATTTCCATGGCTCGACTGAGAGACAGATCTCCCGATCAGCCAAACTTCAGGATGAGTTCCCTGTACCGAGTACAAGCCTTGAGCGTGCAGACGGCCCGGTGCTCGGTGTCATTCTCAACCGTGTTGTGCAGTATAGTCCATTGTTGAATGTACTCTCAAAAAGTCTTGTTGTTATTATGGACACAATGTTGCAACTCTATCAATCCACCTGGACGCTTGTATGTGCCTTCAAACGTGTTGATGGACACTTGAGCTAGTTCCTCCCAGCAATAGACTTTGCTGGAAAGTAACTGGTTCATCCAGGCTCGAGATGATCCCTCCAGCATGGGAGGGAGATGCTTCATCGCCACGAATTCATCGCCACCTCCGATTTGATCTGCCACTCTATAATCCTTGAGCCAAGTTTCTAGCTTGGATTCACCGTTAAACTTTTCGATTCCGGTCGCCAACCTGTAACTGGAAGGTATCTCAGCTTCTCGGATATGCCTGTAGAAGCACTCGAGACCTGATGTCCCCCAACCACTCACTCAGTCCCTGGTCACTCAGTTCCTGTCCACCATCTTCTGCATAATGGTAGACCTGGCGTTGAGCAGCGAAGGCCGCCAGCCAACTTCCTCGTAACCTCTAGGGCAAGGGCCCGTTGCAATCTTCTCCGTAATGGTGGCTATCATTGAAGGGTCGCTTGCCATATGAACCGCCTCTCGGAGGAGTAGTCCGACTGACGTCACGTTCCTCGTGCAAACGCCCTCCATACGGGCCTCGCAGTAGAAGAGGAGGAGGAGAGTGTGCATGTTTCCCGTATGGGCTGTGAGCAGACTGGACCATGTCCGCCCACGCGGATCTTGTATGTATACGTGGAGGCGACTGCGAAACTTCTAAATTCTGCTTCAACATGGTCTTCAATAGAGCTTGGATCTACCGAATGCCTTCACCGACCGTGGACCCAGACAGCTGAATTGATTCAGCGATGCGAGTAGCCGAGGCCAGGTTCTCGATTGGCATGCGCATTACCGGGACCTTAGGTGGTTCATTGTTCTAGAACACCGGACGCCTCAGGTTGTTGGAACTCAGTCTATCCCGTGATGCGTGCTCATCGAGCGACTGCTGAAGCCACTTGAGTCTCTCGTGCTCAGCCAGAGTGGCCAGGCGCGTAGCCTCCCGGGCTAACTCTTCCAGAGTATTCCTCGTGATTGGAGAAAGAAGGACTTTGTCGTCTCTCCTCCTCCTTTCATCCCACTGCTCTCGAGTGAGAGACCGAGGAATGTAGCCACTCGTCTCTCCGCTATGGAGATCACCATCGCGACCACGAGAACCACCCACCGAGTACCTAGGAGGCCCATTGCTAGTAGTGTTGGCCATCAGGAATTCTGCTGCATCTCCGCTCCTCTCAAACTCTGACTCATCGGACAACTCATCCCCCGAGGAAGGGACCAAGTCGATGGTCGGCTCATCAGAATCGAGCACGGCCACCAGACCTACGGACGACTGGCGAGACATAGCGTGCCCGACACACTGCTGCCACCGAGAGCGTCCGGAATGCTTGCGGTGCCCTCCAGAATTGGAGACGGATGGGGAGACGAAAGGCTTCGATAGCTGTCGAAGGAGGACATCATGCGCCGCTATGCTAAAGTGTATCTCCCCCGCATGGGGAACAAATCGGGGTCTAGCACTGCCTCGTGTAATCACGCTAAGCCATCAGTGAGGAAACGCATGGTGCAGAGGAGGATCTCACCGCCCAGTGCCAACATGATGAATGAAAAATGGTTTGAATCCCACTTATGCCGGAATTCGCTAGACCTACAGCCCATGGTGGGCACCAACTATCGTCAGGGTAATCATGACAATAGTATGGGGCTTAAGAATGAGTAGGGCGAAACCTAGCTACGGAGTAAGTGTCACACTTGGAATTTACGAGTTCGGCCCCAATCGGAAGAGGTGTCTGATTACACGGAGTTTGTAACCCTAGTGAAAGGATCGATATGGTTGACTAGAGGGGGGGTTAATAGGCAACTAACACTTTTTAACTTTTCCTTAACAATTAAGGTATAGCATCAAATAAGTTAGCTAGATGTGCAACTAGCTGAATAACCTATATGATGCTAATCACAACAAGTGCATAAGCAAGCAAGGGATATACCACAATAAAAGCTTGCAAGAAGTAAAGACGCGGATGTGTTACCGAAGTTCCTTCCCTTATGGGGAAGTACGTCTCCGTTGGAGCGGTGTGGAGGCACAATGCTACCCAAGAAGCCACTAGGGCCACCGTATTCTCCTCACGCCCTCACACAATGCAGATGCCATATTCCACTATTGGCGCCCTTGAAGGCGGCGACCGAACCTTTGCAAATAAGGTTGGGGCAATCTCCACAACTGAATTGGAGGCTCCGAACGACACCATGAAGCTTCAACACAATGGAATGTGGCTCTGAGGTGACCTCAACCGTCTAGGGTGCTCAAACACCCAAGAGTAACAAGATCCGCAAGGGATTAGTGGGGGGAATCAAATTTCTCTTGGTGGAAGTGTAGATCGGGGCCTTCTCAACCTATCCCTAGGAAATCAACAAGATTGATTGGCTAGGGAGACAGATCAGGCTAAAATTGAGCTTGGAGCAACAATGGAGTTTGGGAAGGAGGAGGTAAGCTTCTTGGGGAACAAGACCTCCCTTGTATAGTGGGGGACAAGATCCAACCGTTATCCACTCCCTCAGCCCCGCGCATCGCGGTACTACCGCAAAAGTCATGGTACTACCGTGACGGCTTGCGGTACTACCGCAGCCTTGTGCGGTACTACCGCTCGCACGGGAGTAACTGGCTCTGGCCGTTAGCACTAGGCCACAAGCGGTAGAACCGCTGCAGCAGTACTACCGCGAGCCCATGCGGTACTACCGCACGGTCGGTAGAGGCAGCCACTGGAGGTGCACCGAGGTAAAAAATTACTTCCGTGCCTACCTCCGCAGAGGGAAACTCTGTGAAAAAGTCTGGCATGATAGTACCGGACGAGAATCGCGGTACTACCGTAGTAGGGCGAATGTAAAAAATTACATCTGCGCCTACTACCGCAGGTGTAGAGGCCAGGGCATGAGACAGCGGTAGTACCGCTCCACCGAGCGGTACTACCGCTGGCACCTGCGGTACTACCGTTCTCTAGAGCGGTACTACCGCAGACCACTGAACAAAAACACCTAGCAAACGTTCCTTTTGCATAGAGAAGGCAAACGAGTTGGGGCTCCATTGAAGAGAGGGAAAGGTGGTGCATCGAAATAGATGTGTACGTGTTGATTCCACCCAGACCTTTCCGAAGCGGACCCCCTCTTGATAGTACGGCTTTCCTACGAATCAAATCCACCGAAAGGAAATGCATAGAACAATCGTCTTCGAGAGATTCCGAGGGGCACTGAATCATCTTGTGCCTAGACCTGAGATATCTGAAATACTCAATGCACACAATTAGTCCACAAAGGCATTGTCATCAATCACCAAAACCACTTAGGGAGAAATATGCCCTTACAATCTCCCCCTTTTTGGTGGATTGATGACAATACGGGATTTGCACATAAGGATATAAAATGAGCATATGCAAAACTCAAGACCTACAAAAAATAGAAGAGCTACCCCTAGATGTGTGCATATTCTAGATATGCTTTGGACTGCAAGGCACACACAATAGGATCAACACTCCCCCTATATTTTATAGGCAATGCAATCTTTGCAATAGAATGAATAGAACTAAGTATGGAAACTAGGCATAGCATGTGAGCATTAAGATAAGGGTACGTAATAGACAGACTCACAAGCTACGAAACATACTAGACAATAATAAGGTAGCAGTGATAACATATGTCTCACACCATATGATAGAGGATGTCTCTAGGTCACCCACACACAAACAACATAAACAAAAGTTTAACGAAAGCAGAGAGACGACGAAAAGACAAACACAAATATGCACAAATCCTACACTCTCTCACCTTTTGGCATTGAGACGCCAAAAAGGCAGAGAGGACACCTAACACATAGGTGGTAGCTCCCATGTAGAACGATCAGTCATCTGACTCCTCTAAAGCATCTAGGATGGACTACGCATCTGAATCAGCCCACTGGAACTGTTGCTTAGCTATCCAAGTGGCCTTCTCAGACCCACTCGAGATGGTCTCACCAAGCTTCCTGAGAATACGCTTGTCACGATGGCGACTCTCCTTCTGAGCAATGTGAGCCTCATACTAACCCTTGGCCTGCATGCAGAACAAAGTCTTCATCTTGTGAGAGAGCTTCTTGGCCCAAGATGGCTCAGAAGATGGAGGCACATAGGACTGAGGACTATTATCTTCCTCCTCTTTGATCTCATCCTCATCGACCTCCATACAAGCAGAATGTGGCTTAGTGGTGGTGTTGGCCCACTTGTCCTTCATATGCAAACAGATGGGCTCATGAAGAAACAAGTGCTCCGGCATGTCCTGACCCGGGAATGTCTTGTCCCAAGTAGCACGAATCAGGTAGAACAAGTATGGCCCATAAATGCGGACCTTACGATGGAACACAGAAATGCAAAGCTCAGACCACATAACGTGGGACACATCAAGGATGCCAAGGTCTTCATTTCTTCCTCTCTCACATAGCAGCAACATATCCACCAGATAGGAGTGTACCTTGTCCTTGTCTCACATGCGAGGAAATAGAGAGTTGCGGAAGATCCGGTGCATGACATCAAGGAAAGGGTTGAGCATATGAATTTTCTCACCAAATCGTAAGGTCTTCAGAATATGGAAAGGCACGAGGTGCTCCTTACGTGTTGGCTGAGGGTTGCCGTGAGGGCACAGTCCAATTTGCACATCAATCCCAAAATCAGGAACATGCAGCAAGTCCATGAAGTCCTTCCAGGTGGCAAACAGTTGCTCGCCATGGGCCATCCATGTCATGGTCCGCTCCGCATCACAGTAAAAGTGGACAGAGGCAAAGAACTGACCCAATAGCTCGAGATCAAAGTCAAGGTGGAAGGAGATGATGTCTGCTATAGCAAACTGCTGCACCAACTCCAGAGCCTCACCAAAGTATTGCGGATGCTTCCTCATGTGTTCCAGATCAATGTATTGGATAGTAACATAGTGATTTTTCTTGCCCTTGATCACATCTAGGTGAATAAGATACTGCTGCTTCGACCAGAACAAGTCATTTGCCTTGGAAACTTCCATTGGCTTGTCGTAGGGATTGATCAACCGTCAAGCCAGAAACTCAGCTTGGGGCATGACATCAAAGTTCTTAGCTGGTCGCTTGAGCTTGGATGCGGTTTTCTTGACATGGCGGGGTGGATCATTGGATCCCTTAGGAGCATCAGGATTGCGGAGCCGCTTGGAACTTGTGTCACGAGACGGATTGTAACGTCTTGGAGCAGAGCTTGAACCAGAGCCACCACCTATGCCACACAACGCGAACACAATGGACAAATGGAAAAAGTAAGGCAAGGACGAAAGCAGACACAAAAACCATGTAGAAGGGAGAATAGACAGGACACACCTAGTTATCTTTGGATCGAGCGATAGTACCAGCAGTTCTTGTGGAAGTAAAAATTACTACCGCTCCAGACGCGGTAGTACCGCGGGAGAGGTAGTACCATGGTTGGAGTGGAAGTAAAGTGTTACTACCGCCCAGTATGTGGAAGTAAAAAATTACTACCGCTGCAGACATGGTAGTACCACGGGAGCGGTAGTACCGTGGCTGGGGCGGTAGTAAGATTTTACTGCCGCCCATCGAGCGGAAGTAAAAAAATTACTACCGCTCACGATGCGGTAGTACCACAGGGGCGGTAGTACCGTGGCATCAGCAGAAGTAAAATTTTACTTCCGCCCTACGAGCGGTAGTACCACACGGGGCGGATTTCGCAAGAACAGATCGACACATCATATTTGTACTACAGTAGATTGAAAAATATCCCGTTTTATCCTATCAATACGCACTTCTACCGCAATAACACTCGCAAAACATCATCTCATGCATAGATTGGATCAAACAAAGCTAGACCATCTCATATTTCCCCAAAAACCTAGATTCAAAAATAGAGAAGCAAAAGAAGAAGGAATTGGGGATATACCGGGGTCCATTGCAAGAGGACGAGGTGGGGAACGATCCCACCGGAGCAAATAAGAAGTCGGTGGATGGAGATGGAGATCTGGCGAGGTGCTCCGGCGACAGTTGAGAGGAGGTGAGAGAGAGACATGAGGGGAAGAGAGAAAATGAGGTATGGGGAAGATGGGAAACCCCCCTACCAGCTCTTAACCCCCATGCGCTCTCGTCGTTACCGTAGTACCGCAGTCATCGCGATAGTACTGCTTAATGGGCGGAAGTAATTTTTTACTTCCACGCGGTAAGCGGTAGTACCGCTCCAAGCGGTAGTACCATGCTCCTCCATGGTAGTACCGTGCTGCCCTCTCGGTGCATAAAAGCGAAAAACAGAATGAGAGAGAGTGAGAGATTTCCAGTGTGATCGCCAATTTCCACACAAAATAAGAGACAAGATAAACTATGATCCAAGATAAAAACACGAGCATGGTCCATCGGAGAAGAGAGAATAAAATAGGACCAATCAGTGAGCCTGTACTTCACATGAAGAGAGGGCGGTGGCCCTAGAGCCACCTATGTTTGAGTAAAATGGTATGGCACCGCGAAGAATTATCTTTGGGCCCATGACCAAGACTCGTCTTTTGAAGCACAGTAACCATCAAAAATGGCAAGTGTGATAGACTTTGATTAGTTTATGCATAATAGGAGGAGGAATAGTTCATTGAGAGGACTAGACTCCCCCTAAGTCCATGCCTACACCTAGACAAGACATGACGATGAGTGTGGGGAGGTGTGCACTAAGTCAATCCACATTGCTCGAGTCAATGATATTTAGCTGATGCCTTCACTCGCAAAATCTTGCTTCATCTAATGGTTTCGTAAAAATATCTGTAAGTTGTTCGTTAGTGCTCAGATTAATAAGATTGATGTCTTCACGCTTGACATGTTCTTGAAGAAAGTGATGACGAATATCAATATGCTTCGTCTTGCAATATTGAACTGGGTTGCTGGAGATCATAATGGCACTTTCATTATCACAGTAAAGAGGCACTTTGTCACAATTGATATTGTAAACCTTTAAAGTTTGCCTCGTCCATAGAATCTGAGCACAACAACTGGCAGCAGCTACATACTTGGCCTCGATGGACGAGAGAGAAACACAATTTTGTTTCTTTGAATACCAACTTACCAAAGACCGACCAAGAAATTGGCAGCCTCCGGAAGTGGACTTTCTATCCAGACGGTCTCCCGCCCAATCCGAGTCAGTATATCCAACGAGATCAAAGGAAGCCCCCTTGGGGTACCATAAGCCAAAGTTTGGGGTATGAGCCAAATATCGAAAGATTCGCTTGACAGCCACATGGTGACTCTCCTTAGGTGTGGATTGAAATCGTGCACAAATACCCACACTTAACATGATATCCGGTCTAGATGCACAAAGGTAAAAGCAAGGATTCAATCATGGAGCGATATACCTTTTGATCCACCGCTTTACCATTGGGATCGCTGTCAAGATGGCATTTGAGTGGCATGGGAGTGTTGGCCTTGGGAGGATTGAGCTCATCCATCTTGAATCTCTTGAGCATGTCTTGAGTGTATTTGGCTTGATTGATGAAGGTACCTTGACTTTGTTGCTTGACTTCGAAACCAACAAAATACTTTAACTCTCCCATCATGGACATCTAAAACTTCTTTGTCATCAAAGTGGTAAACTCTTCATTGAAAGCTTTCTTAGGAGAACCAAAAATAATATCATCAACATATAGTTGGCATATGAACAAGTTCCCGTTGACCCTCTTTGTAAAAAGAGTGGGGTCTATTTTCCCAATTACAAACCCACGGTCTTGCAACATCTTGGTAAGGTGCTCATACCACGCACTTGGGGCTTGTTTAAGGCCATAGAGAGCCTTATCAAGAACGTATACATGATTGGGGAACTTGGGATCCTCAAACCGCGGGGGTTGCTTGACATATACCAACTCCTTAAGAGGGCCATTAAGAAAAGCATTCTTGACATCCATTTGATATAATTTAAAATTATGATGAGAGGCATATGCAAGTAACATGCGGATATATTCAAGGCAAGCAACAGGAGCAAAGGTTTCATCGTAGTTGATACCCTCGACTTGGGAGTATCCTTGTGCCACCAGTCTAGCCTTGTTGCGAATGACAATACCGTTCGCATCTTGCTTGTTTTTGAAGATCCATTTCGTTCCAATGACATTGTGATTCTCCTTAGGTCTTGGCACCAGTCGCCACACTTGGTTGCGCTCGAAGTTGTTGAGTTAATCGTGCATTCAACCCACTCCATATCCTCGAGTGCATCTTGAACCTTAAGGGGCTCAATGCAAGAAACAAACATGTGATGTTCACAAAAGTTTGTTAATTGTTTACGAGTAGTTACCCCTTTTTTCAAGTCACCGTAGACGTTCTCCAATAGATGTTGTCTAACTTTGAGGTTGGCGCCATTCTTGGCGGCTTTCTTGGCGGCTTGTCTCTCTAAGGTTTCTTCCATGGACGGTTGAGAGACAGCATTCTATGAGTCATCATCTTGATGATCTTGAGCTGCTTCTTGAGATTGCTCTTGATCTTGAAGAAGATCTTTATCTTGAGATTGCTTGGAGACAGGAACTTGATCTTGGGCATCACTTGGTGAGACACCATCATTAGTAGATTGATCTTGCCCTTGACCTGGTTCATGTGGTAGAGGACCTTCAGTTTGTTCTTCGGAAGTGTGTGGGTCTTGCGTCGGTGATGGTTCCACTTGAGTGGAACATTTTCCTTCTTGTTCGTCCACAAGGGGTTCCTCAACGGGTAGGAAGTATCCCACACCCATTCTTCTTATGGCTTGGGGAGGAATCTCATCACCTACATCACAAAGACCACTTTGCTCCACTTGGGAGCCATTATTGTCATCAAACTCTGTGCTACACATCTCCTCAATGAGTCCCGTGGACTTTTCGAGGACACGGTAAGCATGAGAGTTTGCAGCATAACCAACAAATATGCCCTCATGGGCTCTAGATTCAAATTTAGACAAACAAGCACCTTTCTTGAGAATGAAACACTTACCACCGAAGACCCGAAAGTATGTGAGGTTGGGCTTGTTCCCGGTAAGAATCTCATAAGGGGTCTTGTTCAAACCTTTGCGAAGGTAGAGACGATTAGATGCATGGCACGCTGTGTTGATGGATTCGGCCCAAAAGTTGTACGGAGATTTAAACTCTGCCATCATGGTTCTTGCCGCATCAATCCACGTCCGGTCCTTCCTCTCAGCAACACCGTTTTGCTGAGGGGTGTAAGGTGTGGAATATTGGCGCTTGATCCCTTCGTCACTGAGAAACTCATTTAGGGTGTAATTCTTGAACTCAGTGTCGTTGTCACTTCTAATCATCAAAATCTTGGCATCATGTTGGCGTTGGACTTCATTTGCAAAGTCGGTGACGATCTGTTGGGTCTCACTCTTATTCTTGAAGAAATAAACCCAAGTATATCTTGAGTAAACATCCACAATCACCAAGCAATATTTTCTTCCACTAAGACTGTCAAAAGATGGAGGACCGAAGAGATCCATGTGAAGGAGCTCTAAGGTCCTCTTAGAGTATATTGTAGTGGTTGGACGATGAGCCTTATCATGTAGCTTTCTTTCGATACAAGCACTCCAAGCACGATCTTTGGAAAAACTCACATTTGTTAGTCCAAGGATGTGATCCCCTTTGAGGAGACTTTGCAAAGATCTCATATTAACATGGGCTAGCCGGTGATGCCAGAGCCATCCCACATCAACTTTATCCATTAAGCAAGTCATAGTCTTAGTGGGTTGCTCCGAGAAGTTCACCACATAGAGACCGTTCTTGACATGCCCAACAAAAGCTACTTTAAGAGTCTTGCTCCACAAAAGGGTCACAGATTCAATATCAAAGAAAGTACTAAAACCCATGGTTGCCAGTTGATAAACTAAAAGTAAATTGTATGCGAGGGTCTCAACAAGCATGACCTTGTCTATGGTGAGTTCTGGAGAGATTACCACCTTGCCAAGACCCAGTACCTTTGAAATTGCATCATCAACAAATGATACTTGGGTGGCCATAGATGTGTCAGGATGAACATCCACCACCAAGTCCTTGCTTCCGGTCATGTGATTTGTCGCTCCAATATCAAGCAACCATGATGTTCCTCTGGAAGCAAACCCCTACAAGAGATCAATGTTTGGCTTTAGGTACACATTCTTTAATGGGTCCTTTCATGTTAGCAACAAGGGTCTTAGGAACCCAAATACACCATTCAATGTACTCATAAGAGGAACCAACATATTTGGCATAAACATGTCCATCACTAGCATGGCATAAAACATATGAGGGGTTAAAGTCGCCAGTCTTGTTGGGTTGGACGTTCTTGTTCTTCCCCTTCTTGGTATTCTCCAACATAACTTGGTCTTTCTTCTTCTCATGAGGACCTTCCCAGCTCTTACAAAGGTTCACTTGAGCGTTGGTACTTCCTTTGTGTTTACCTTCTTCTTCTCATTAGTTTTGGGTACAAACCCCACTCCTTCTTTTGCCACAACTTCTTTCTGAGTACTCAGAAGGTCATTGAGTGTCTTCTCACCTTGTATACATGTCACCAAACCCTTGTTAAGATGCTCTTTTAGCTTGGCATTTTCCTTCACAAGGTGTGCATGCTCACAACATGGGTTAGTAGCAGATGCACTATCAATTAGAACAAAAGGAGGACATGTGGCAATTTCCTTACGGAGTTTCACTTGGAGTTGATCATGTGACTCCTTAAGAGAGGCATGAGCACACATCAATGCCTTGTGAGCATTGTCAAGTGTGTCAAGCTCAACTTTGAGACGATCATGATCCACTCTAAGTGCAACCTTCTCAGACTTGAGAGCACGGTTAAGAGCATTTAGTAAGGTCAACATTTTGTGACTCCTCAAGAGTCATACGAAGACCTTGCTCTTCCTCAAGAGAAATAGATAGATCCGCTATCTCGTTGGCATAATCACGACTATGACCTCTTAGTTCCTCAAGACACTCTTCTTGAGACTCAATGGTGTCATGGGCCTCACCAAGTTGTTCCAAGAGAGCAACAAAGTGCTTCTTGGACTCTCCATTGAGTTTACACATGAATTTGTCAAACTCATTTTTATCCTCTTTCCCCTCCTCAAGTTCATCCACACAATCTAAGGATCAATGGGAGAAATAGAAGTCTTAATGTTTGAGGTTATGACGTTAGAGGTTACCTTGGTGATACCTTTAGCCATGAGGCATCTCGCAACGATGTTCTCATTGGGGGCGTCGAAGAGTGATGCCTTTGTCGGAGTAGAAGAGGCAATTGCCACGGATGCCATTTCCATTCCTTCACCGCTTGTGTCTTCGTCATCAACATCATCATCTGAGGCATACTCTTCTTGAGCTCCGAATACTTTGTCAGGAGCCTTCTTGACAAAGTTGGTTTTGTTTGGGAAGGACTTGGCTTTATCATTGCGAATGAGCTTTCCACCATTGTCTTCCCTCTTCTCATATGGACAACCCACCACAAAGTGACTTACATTACCACAGTTATAGCAAGTTCTCACACGTTGCTTTCCCTTTGACCCATTTGAGTTGTTCTTGGAGAAGTTGGGCCTTGAGTTTCTCTTGTGGCCCCAAAATTGTCTGGACGCAAGAGCCATGTGCTCATGATAAGCATATTTGGAGTCCTCGGGGCAAACCTCTTTTCTTATTCTTCCTCTTAACTGACCTTGACCTTCAAAGCAAGATTGGGAGAGGACTTCCTTGACCATTGAACAGGAGCAAGTGCATTGTCAGCTGTCGTGTTCAAGTGTTCATTCCAATGAATTCATCCAACACATCTCCAGAGGATAAGGTGTGAAAGCCTGGCCTTTAACGGATGACAGCGGACATGGCCTTGTTGTAGGGCATGATAGCCTTCAGGAACTTATGCGTGATCCAAGTATCATCCACATCCTTTCTGCCATGATCCTTCAGGGAAACAACAAGAGCGGTCACCATTCTATAGAGCTCACATTGTTCCTCATCCTCTATCATCACAAACTCATCTGACTGATCAAGAACAACTTCATAGTTTGACCGTTGAATGCTCGAGATGCCCTTGTACATGGAGATGATGTGTTCCCAACATTCTTTAGCAACAGTGAAGGGCCACAAGTGAGGTAGATGTTTAGGAGGAATAGCAGCTTCGACTATGAACAAGGCGGAAGAATTAACTGTTTATCCGCTTGTTCTCTTGGAGTGAGATTGCGTGGATCATTAGGATAGTATCCTTCAGTGACTCTCATGAGATGAATTGAGTTGTGATCTAAATGAGACTTGATACTAAAAACCCAGTTAGCAAAATCATTCTTAACAAGTTTAGGAGGAGGACCAAGATTAACTATATGAGGTGGGTGCATCGGTCCTCCATAGACCACAGGAGGGGAAACAGAGGCAAAGCTCCCGGACCCGTTAACTCTTTGAGCATGATTATCTTTGTCGGCACTAACCCCCTCCTTACCGGAGTTGGCATCCGATGACGAGTTAGTGGGTTTGACCACTTGCCCCGCGTCGGTAGACATTTTAAGAGTATTAAAGAAATTTTTAAACATGGATTGAACCTCTGTCGCCATGGAGGATTTGAGTAAGGTCAAGGCCTCATTCAAATCCTCGTGTGAGACCATGTTCACACCCATGGCCTCGGGAAGTTCTCCCACACGCGCCTCTTCGCCAGCCATACTCTTCGGGTGGTGAAACCCTTAAAAAAGAGATGTGGCTCTGATACCAATGGAAAGGATCGATATGGTTGACTAGAGGGGCGGTGAATAGGCAACTAACACTTTTTAACTTTTCCTTAAAAATTAAGGTATAACATCAAATAAGTTAGCTAGATGTGCAACTAGGTGAATAACCTATATGATGCTAATCACAACAAGTGCATAAGCAAGCAAGGGATATAACACAATAAAAGCTTGCAAGAAGTAAAGATGCGAGATAACCAAAAGTGGAGCTCGTGGAGACACGGATGTGTTACCGAAGTTCCTTCCCTTGTGGGGAAGTACGTCTCCATTGGAGGGGTGTGGAGGCACAATGCTCCCCAAGAATCCACTAGGGCCACTGTATTCTCCTCACGCCCTCACACAATGCGAGATGACGTGATTCCACTATTGGTGCCCTTAAAGGCGGAGACCGAACCTTTACAAACAAGGTTGGGGCAATCTCCACAACAGAATTGGAGGCTCCCAATGACACCACGAAGCTTCACCATAATGGAATGTGGCTCCGAGGTGACCTCAACCGTCTAGGGTGCTCAAACACCCAAGAGTAACAAGATCCGCAAGGGATTCGTCGGGGGAATCAAATTTCTCTTGGTGGAAGTGTAGAACGGGGACTTCTCAACCTATCCCTCGCAAATAAACAAGACTGATTGGCTAGGGAGAGAGATCGGGCTAAAATGGAGCTTGGAGCAACAATGGAGTTTGGGAAGGAAGAGGTAAGCTTCTTGGGTAAGAAGACCTCCCTTTTATAGTGGGGGACAAGATCCAACCATTATCCACTCCCTCAGCCCGCGCGTCGCGGTACTACCGCAAAAGTCACGATACTACCATGATGGCTTGCGGTACTACCGCAGCCTTGTGCGGTACTACAGCTGGCACGGGAGTAACAGGCCCTGGCCGTTAGCACTAGGCTACAAGCGGTAGAAGCGCCGGAGTGGTACTACCATGAGCCCGTGCGGTACTATCGCACGGTCGGCAAAGGCAGACACTGGAGGTGCACGGAAATAAAAAATTACTTCCGTGCTTACCTCCATAGACGGAAACTCTGCACAAAAGTCCGGCACGGTAGTACCGGACGAGAATCGCGGTAGTACCGTAGTAGGGCGGATGTAAAAAATTACCTCCGCGCCTACTACCGCAGGTGTAGAAGCCAGGGCAGGAGACAGCGGTACTACCGCTCCATCGAGCGGTACTACCGCTCTCTACAGCAGTAGTACCATAGACCACTGAACACAAACACCTAGCAGGCGTTCCTTTTGCACAGAGAAGGAAAATGAGTTGGGGCTCCATTGAAGAGAGGGAAAGGTGGTGCAACGGAATAGATGTGTACGTGTTGATTCCACCCAGACCTTTCCAAAGTGGACCCCCTCTTGATAGTACGGCTTTCCTATGAATCAAATCCAGTGAAAGGAAACACATAGAACAACCGTCTTCGAGAGATTCCGAGGGGCACTGCATCTTCTTGTGCCTAGACCTGAGATATCGGAAATGCTCCACACGATTAGTCCGCAACGGCATTGTCATCAATAACCAAAACCACTTTGGGAGAAATATGCCCTTACACCTAGATCCAGTGTCGAGGGGTGTCTTATATAGAGTGTGCCACCACCAGCCGAGCGCCATCACTAGGACCATGAATACTAGTAACTGCAGGAGTTACTGGAAACTTCTAAGTGAACTACAGTCGCTATAGGTACCATGGTCTTTATAGTACTTAAGGAGTATTAAGTCCCTCGAACGTTATAGCTCCCATGTCGCCCATACTTCCTCCTGTCCAAGTACTATGGAGGCATCGAGTGGTTGATGACGTCTGAGTGACTTCCAAGTAGCCGAGTGCATCTTGTGCATTCGTCCGAGTGTCAAGGTAAGCCAATTTCATGCCCAAGATGCGATGCTATCCTTATGTTAGCACAAGGGCCTCGACAGGGATAGAAGCGCATCTCATCATTTCACAAGAATGGATATCATTACAAGTACATGTACAGAAGAGAGTATATGAAATTGGCTTACACCGACTACGGACAAAATCAAATGAGAAAATGACATCCATCCTTGCTATCCCAGGCTGGCGCCTCAAACCCATCCTAGATTGAAGAAGAAGAAGAAGAAGAACTCCAAATCAAACAAGCATTGCGCTCACGTCAAAGCATTGCGTTACCTGTACCTTCAACTATTGTTGTAGTAATCTGTGAGCCACAGGGACTCAGCAATCTCATTTCCAAGGGTATCAAGACTAGCAAAGCTTAATGGTTGAGGTATGGTTAAGTGTTTAGCAATTATTTGAGTGGCTAACATATGAATACAGAAATTAAAGTGGTTGGTATACGCATAACAGACGTGAACTAGTAATGATCACTAAGTGATCCTGAACACCTACTTACGTCAAACATATCCCCACCATGTTCTCTCTCACATAAGGACTTACGAGAAGAGACAGTCATGGTTACGCACACAGTTAGTGTATTTTATTTCAGTTTACTTCAAGATTACTATGACCAGGTGTTAAACAAAGTTTCCAAGTTGCCACGTAACCACGGGCACAGCTTTCTGAAAGATTTAACCCTGTAGGGGTGCTCCAACTCAACCATCACAAATTAACCACACGCAACGGGAATAACCTCGACCACGAATCCCGTGATTTCCTAGGCAATTCCATTGGAAAACCGCAACCTCGATATAGCCCAAAATATTTCCAGGATTCCTCATACAAGATGTTCGGGAAAGGTAAAACAAATCCAGCAAGGCGGCCCGGAGTGTCGACAATCCTGATAGGAGCCACGTATCTCGTTCCTAGGACACGAAGGGTAAGCTACACGTACGGTGGCCCAAAAGAAATCCCTTGAGTTGCCCGAGGTGGCCCTGCACAGTGCTTTGTTTTGGACCAACACTAGCAACACTAGCCCCCCTGTATTATGTTAAATTACTACTCGGGTTCATGATACCCCATGCTTTAGAAATGGTGTTCAATATCATTATGTTGGTAAAATATTGTACCAATGTTGGGCCTTGCCAGAAAAGTTTTATCCCAAAACGAAAGTCAAGGGGTCCCCATAACAACCCCGAGCATGTTAGGAGCGCTCAATATGGAACAATAAAACCGATACACAAGTAACTATGGCGGCGAAGGTGGAACAAAACACCGAGCGAAAGACCAATCCTTCTACACTTTACCAAGTATACATGTGCATTAAATTGAATAGCAATAATATTTTGATCTGACAAAATATCCATGTTGTCACATGGAACCAATTGCACCTACAGCTAGAAATGCTATTAGAAGGCTGAGCATGCAGTAACATAGCCAAAACAAGGTTTGCTGGGATGTGGATGCGTTAGAGGCTTATCATGGCAATGTTGGGAGGCTGGCATACAAGTGGTTAGTAACATGACATAAGTATAGAAGCGAGACAACTAGCATGGCAACGATATAGTGGTATCTAGGGAAATGATCATCTTGCATGAGATCTCACTTGGAAGAAGAATGAGTGCATGAAGAAGATGATCCATGAAGTAGACGAACGAATCCTCACACTCCGAACGCTTTCGGAACTCTATCGAGAAGGAACAATCTGAAAACAATAATCAACACATAGTACACCACAACATATGCATGACATGATGCGCAAACCAATATGATGCATGTTATGCATGACATGGAAAATCACAACGATCAACTTCTACACATTAAGTGAAGATCAATATGCAACGAGTTGCATATTGATAGAACTCCAAATCCAATTTATTTAGTTCACTCTCGTTTAGGTACTCATCAATATTAAATGTTGTTAAACATGGCAAGAGGTGAAGCATAAATAAACTACACTATCTAGGCATCTTAAATGAGGTCGGAAACAACTTATAGCATTTCCGAAACGACCTCATATGCATATTATGATATTGGTCAAAATCTGTACTAAGCATGTTTTATAGATTTTAAACAGCAATAGAAAGTGTGCCATGCATTCTACGCATCATTCAAGTCGATTTACATATATGGAACATTTAAAACGGGGCTACGGTCTAAAGTTATTACACACACAAGATGAATATGATATGAATGCCCAAATGCATGAAAATGGCAACCACAAGCATTTCAAACCATTAATGCAGCAATACATTATGAAACTACATGAGATTCTAAGAAAGTTTCATATATGGCATGCCCAAAACAGAGCTACGATTCAACCACAACAACCAACACAAGTTTTAACTAAAATTTGTCCAAAACAGCAACATGGCATTTTGCAATCCACAAATCAACAAGCTACAGCCACCTAAAATACATAACAAGTACATGGTGGTGATGCCTACATGATGCTTAAAAATTCATCTATTTAGAGCAAGTTGATTCGAAGCATGGATCAATAGGAAATGAGCTCACAAGAAAACATATTGAACTAGGCAGTTTTCACACAGTGAAAATCCCAGTTTTTTAAATGGAGCAGTTTTTATCACGAAGGCATATTGACAGTAGTGAAACTATATTCTATGGGGCATATATTGGCATGAAACCTAACATCATGCAAGAGGATATTATCAACTACAAATAACCCCATCACACCTACCCCAGACGTGTTCTAGATCACTAGCAAAACACATGGCAAGACATCAACAAAATATTACACATTCTAGACTTGGAAATATTTAGACCCCACAAAACAGCCATTGGTTGGGCATGTTGGCAACAAGAACACAACAACTAAACTTGGATTATCATGGAAAACAAAATTACCAGGGGCAAGTGCACATGTCAAAGAGCATATCTTATGTTCAAAAATAATTCATATGTTGCATGGTTCTATCGCACGAAAATAACAAACAAGCATCACAGCAAAAAACAACATGCATACAAATTTACTCAAATTATAAAACTAATTGCATAGATGAATTCAATGGATTTTTTACCCCAAAATCATATATAATATGTATAGGTTCATGTAGGAAAATATATCACAATTAATTATGCAAGTCATGACATAACTCTATTGGCAAGTTATTCATGCAAATAAATACAAACATCAAGTTAATCATTTTTAAAAATTTATCAAAGTGGTATATATTTAATCTACACAAAATTCAACACAATTTACATATATAAAACATTTCGATCTGGTGCACGGTTATTTATTATGTGCATTTCAAAACATGGCTTTTTTCTGAAATTATGAAATGTCATGATTAATAGATAAATCTGTCCATCGGAAAAAAAACTATGCAGGCTGAATTTGGAACAGACTGGGCCAACCACATGGAGCACAACAAAGCAAAATAACAATAGGGGCGAGGGATAGCCAGGGCTGGGGGTTCACCTAGTGGGCTAGGCCCAAGTCGGTGGCGAGGCTAGGCTAGCGGATGCGGCCCACGCGGGAGCGCTCGCGGATGCAGGCAAGCCGCTCGGACATCGTCTCCTCCTGCTTGTTCGCACCCAAACTGGAGGTCGATGGCGACGAGGTTCAATGATAATGGGCCGGCGGTCGCAGCGCAAGGGCACCAGCCGACGACGGGGATGGGTGAATCCGGCCACTCCACACCAGATCCCGACTATGGCGGCGGCAGACGGCTATTCGAGCTCCGTATACATGGCAAGGAGGCGCATACAGACTCTAAGGGGTGGCCGCTAGCGTCGGCGAACTTGGCAGCAGGGCTGGCGATGTGGGCGAGCAAGGCGTGAGGGGGCAGCGCGAAGGTGCTCCGGTAGGCGCTTCGGCGAGCTCCGGCCGGCGGGAGGCTGCGCGGCGCTGGGTGGGCTTCGCAGCCCGGCATGGTGGGAGGAGGAGGCTGGTGGCGGCTAAGTGGTGGGAGCTGGCTGGCGTGGATTTCGAGGAAGAGGCTAGGGTTTCCATTAGGGGCTCGTTAGGGGTGTTTAAATAGGAAATGGGGCTTGGTTAGGGATTTTGGGTGTTTTCGACCGTGCGATTGCCATTGGACGGCTAGATCAGGGTGGAGGGATAGGGTAGAGGGTAGTGGGCTATATAGAGTGGCTTGGGATGAGATGAGGGGGAAGGTTGTGGCATGTGAGAGAGTTTTCTAAACCAAAACATCTAACAATTAAACCGATGACCGTGCCGCTATGGTCGACCATTCGGGTATGAAACGAACTCCGATTGCGATGAAATTTTGTAGGCGGTTGACCTACAATATAACAATACCGCACGCTAAGTTTCGAACCAATCTGAAAATATTTTACGCGCACTTTAAAAACAATATTTCACAATGCCGTTGACGCGTGCATGTGTGGTTGGACTCGAAACGGGCGATGGCACGAACAGAGAGAACCGGTAGCTACAAACAGATGCAAGATTTTGAAAAACAAGTGACAATGCTATGAAGCTGATGTGAATGATGTGATGATGAATGTGACAACCAAACGAACCACACGATGACAACGAGTAAGAGGGGGAATCTTCTGGAACGTCAGTCTCAGGCTTTTACAGCCAGGGACTTCCATGACCTTGTAGGACCCCAAGAGTGCCCTAGATTAGAGTTACTTGACCCTACCTAGGGTAGGTGACCTCATCACTGAGCATGGCAAAAAGTCTGGAGATGCTTCTTCAGCTAAAGGTACACTTATTAAATATGTTAGAGACATTTACCTTGCTGACGTACCTAGTAGCTCTTGGGTATTTGATACCGGATCGGTTGTTCATATCTGCAACTCGATGCAAGGGCTGTTAAGAACTAGGCATGTGCCACAAAGGTAGGTTCACATTAGGGTCAGCGACAAAGCAAGAGTTGCTGCGTTGGAGGTCGGCATAATGCGGCTCCAGCTTCCTTCTGGATTTATATTGGAATTGAATAATTGTTATTACATTCCCACACTTAATCGGAACATTATTTCTGCCTCATGCTTGTTGAATCAAGGTTATGAATTCAATTTAAAGGACAATGGTTTTTCATTTTATTTGAATGGAATGTTCCACAGCTATGCACCCATTGTAGATGGGCTATTTATTTGAATCTAGAAATAGAACCACTCTATAACATGAATGTAAAGAGGCATAAGCTTAATGAGATAAATCTGACATACTTCTGGCTTTGTTGGCTTGAACACATTTGTCTAAAATGCATGAAGAAGCTCCATGATGATGGACTCCTAACTTCACCCTACTTCGGGTTGTTCGATACATGTGAATCATGGTTTCTAGGCAAGATGACTAAGTCTCCTTTCGCAAAGAGTTGCGAGAGGGCGTCCGAGCTGTTGGATCTCATACAAAGTGATGTGTGTGGTACAATGAGTACAATGGACAGAGGTGGCTATCAGTACTTCGTGACTTTTACCGACAACTTGAGTATGTATGGATATATCTATTTGATGAGGCAGAAGTCAAAACTTTTGAAAATTTCAAAGAGTTTGAGAATGAGGTTAAAAATCAGGTCGGCAAGATGATAAATCTTCTACGATCAGATCGTGGAGGTGAGTACATGACCCAAGAGCGTAATAATAATCTGAAAAGCCAAGGTATAGTACCTCACCTCACACCTCTAGGTATGCCGTAGAGAAACGGTTTGTCAGAATGGAGAAATCGAACCTTGTTGGACATGGTCCGATCAATGATGAGAAAATCGGATTTACCCTTGTCATTCTGGGGATACGCTCTAGAAACTGAAGCTTTCACACTAAACAGGGTACCATCAAAATCCGTAGACAAGACACCACATGAGATGTGGTCTGGGAAGAGTCCTAGTTTGTCTTTTCTAAAGATTTGGGGTTGTGAAGCATTTGTCAAGCGACTCATGTCAGTTAAGCTTACACCCAAGTCGTATAAATGCATATTCAGGGGATATCTGACGAAAACCTCGGGATACAATTTCTACGACCAAGAAGAGAACAAAGTGTTTGTTGCTTGGAACAGGGTTTTCCTAGAGAAAGAGTTTCTCAATCGGGAGGCTAGTGGGAGAACGGTGCGACTCGAAGAAATTCGAGAGCCACTCGTGGTTTACTCGGCTCGTGATAAGATCATACCGAACTCGGTCAGAGAACCCATAGTGGAGTGAACACCATAGACACGGAGGTTGGAAAGATTGCACAAAGTGCGCAATGTGTTGTAGCTAGAAAGCTACAATCCGGCCACATATGCGGAAGTCATGGTGAGCCCAGATTCCGAGGCATGGCTGGAGGACACGAGATCCAAGTTAAAGTCCATGGATGACAATCGAGTCTAGGATTTTGTTGATCCCCCGCCCGGCGTAATAGCCATTGGTTGCAAATGGGTCTTTAAGAAGAAAACCAATGTGGATGCACTGGTGCAGCTACGTGCTTTACAAACGGTTTTTGACCCCTTTCCATTGTGTAGTTGTAAACCGTCACCTTGCTTGTGTGGGCGATAGGGTGTTCATCCGACACGAGACGGCAAAATTGTCGGCAATGGAGGCCAACAAACGCAACCATTTAGCAAAATGAAGCATATGGGATTTCCGTATCTATCACAAACGAGAGTCACCTGTCAACCATTTGAGATATGGCACCCTTCCCATACGTCCCATCCTTACAACTCGTGGTAGATCACGGTAACATCGCACACGCGATTCTGTAGCGCACCGTTTATGATGTGTGCCGAATCACAAATAGTTCATAATTGTAAAGAGTTTATGATAAGGAGACAATCACACATAGTTTTTCATACAATATCGTTTGCAATATACAAAGATTCGCAAATGCTCCAACTGTCATACTCGTGTCTGATGCATACGACATAACAAGTATTAAACATTATAAATCGTACTCCCTCCATTCCTTTATATAAGGTGTATTTGTTTTTTGATAAAATTCCAAAATGTAAGGTGGATTTCTCCTAATTATCCATAATTCCCTTGTTAGCCCTCTTAAAAAAGGAAAGTATCTCTTTTCTGATTGTCTGTATCCCTCCTTATAGGAAAAGAAGGAAACTATCTCTTTGTCAATTGCAAGTATCTCATACTTTTCTGGATTAATTGATTCACTTTCCACTAACCAACAAATATGTCAAGGGTAATTTAGTCTTAACATGTTTATAATTATGAGCCTTGGTCACCGTGCCAAAAATAATACACCTTACATAAAGGAACGGAGGGAGTATATGATAAGGAGACTGTTACAAGATATTTAGGTCTGCTTACCCATTTCTGATATTGTCTAACATCACCCATGGTTTGCAGATGACAATTGTGTGCATAGTCGCACACGGTTTCTGTGTCTAAAACGTGTCGAATCCTGAGGTATATCACACACGTTCTTCTTTACAAACCGTGTGTGGTGCAGTGACCCATAGAGCTTATTTTTTGGCTATTTTAATCATCACAATTTAAAATTCTATAGGATTTGAATTTGATAGTAGGCTATTGCATTTTTCATATTCATCTTATGTAGACATAGGTTCAACAGCCAATGAACTATTCCATTCACAGTTACATATGTTCAAGAATTACATGAAGGAAATAATAATTACATTAGGACGAGGTAAATAATGATGAACCACGGTTGCATAGTTGTATTAAATATGTAAAGGAAGAGGCGAAAGACAGTCTTGCAGTTGTACAAGGTGAAGGAGAATGCCCATATTGTGTCCTCCTCCCTGCAGAGCGCATGGACGACTCTAGGCTAGCCCCATGTGATGGTGGAACGCCCATCCTTCTCTGTGTTGATGAGGGCATCTAGGTAGTCATCGTGGCCTTGTAGATATATTTTAACGTTTGCATGTCAACCAATCATGTAGTTTGAGAGGTAATCCTGAGTAAACTACTTTGAGAACCACTACAAACAAAATAGATTCTAACATTGTTAATTTTCAAGCTAACACTCATTATGGACAGTAAAAAGAGGGTATAGAGTTCGTAGTTACCACCGATGAGGTCACTATTGTCTTGGATAACGTGTAAAGAAATAGTGTAATTGCCATATTTTGTTCCATTTTATTAACAACCTTTATAAGTTTCCTCACTTGATGATGGTTCATGAATATCTCATTGCCCCATACGCAAAAAGGGTCGACACGCGGATCTTTACCAGTGACATATGTACCTACAAGCAACAAGTTAGTAGTAGAAGGTAAACAAAAATTGCACAATGACGTAGTACAGTATTCCTAGTCTCAGTATATAAGATCTTATTACATCCAAAATATTCACATATTTGATGCATTAACATCTTATACTTTAGGGAGGATTGAGTATACATATAAGCCATGTGATGAAACTAACCTCGATGAAAAACAACAAATGTTCCCAATATTGTCCTGGGTAAGTACACCGAAAGGCATGGTAAGTACTGAAAAGCTAAACATCAACCAAATATATTCATGGTAAACAACATGATCACAAAATGATAGCTTTGGTGTGCAAGTTTAAGCACGCTAGCTAAGCTAATAATAAGTGGAGATGCATGTTAACCACAATAGGCTTAGAATTTAACAACAACAAAATATAGTCATTCTAACTGGTATTGTGTATGTTTAAGCACACTAGCTATAGGTACATAAAAATGGAAAGGCTTGTGCTCACTACAACAAGCTTAATAGCAGTCAAATATAGCCATTCATAGTGGTACTGTTGAAATTGCATAGTATAATAGCAACCAAACATCAACCAAATTACATTGTGAAAAAACAAAAATAAACAATGGTCATGTTAAGTACACCAGGCTTAACAGGAACCACATATGGCCGTTGAAACTGGTATGATGAAATTGAATTGGAAAGTACATACTTGCAGATATAGAACTTCACAATGTGAATAACAGAAATAAACAAGGCATACTATATAGAAATTGAACTAGGACATATGCCCACTACAAACAACTCATCTAGGAAAAACAGTTAAACAAGGCATGTGCTCACTACAACAGTCTTGATAGTAACCAAAAAAGTCTTTTGAACTGTACTGTTGACATTGCATAGAATGTAGCCTGTGCTTAAACATGAAAATGTATAACTGAACATCACATGCAAAAGAATTGAAATAAACCGTGAACGTGTTAACTGCACCAGGTTTAACAAGAACCATATATGGCTCTTGAGACAGGTATTGATGAAATTCAATTGCAAAGTCCATACATTTAGCATGAGTGAAGTAATTTAACATGAGATGGGTTTGCTCACCTATCACAGATGGGCTCATTCCCATTAGAAGAGCACGGATTATGGGTGTGCTCCCTATTGTCAAATATGGAATCCTTCACCTTGGAAGAGAAGGGATGCAAGGTGCCCTCCCTGATGTCATGGATGGGCTCTTTCCCCTTGGAAGATACGGATAGGGTGACGTTATCAGTGTCGGCGTCAGCTTCGGCGATGAGGTCTAACTTGGCAGCTGACGATGTCGAGCCACCGCTATAGAACGTGTCATTCAGAAATGACAAAAGAGGCTCCATTGAGATGGAGGAAGGCAAATTCTTGAGAGCGAAGCAGAGTAGATCAGCAGCTGGGCCTTGCATGAGGTCGACGGGGGTTGAACCCGAGGGGTCAGGGTAGGGCCACTTAACCTGTGACACAGCCCGCGACAAGCCATCATTGTCGACGAGCTCGATGTTGTATCTAGCTGTGTCGATATGCATCCATACGGGAACCCGTTGTCTCACAGCCTCGTACTCGTTAGATTTCCTGGCGGCCTCGGAGGCCACCTCGTCACCGTAGTCAGCTTCCCATTCGGCCTTGGCGGCCACCTCATCATCATGGATAGCTTCCCCGATAGCCTTGGCGGCCTGGGCGGCCACCTCGCCATCATAGTTAGCTTCCTCGGCGGCCTTGGCGACCACCTTGCCATCATAGTCAGCTTCCCCGGTGACCCTGACGGGCACCTCGTCATCATAGTCAGCTTCCCCGGCTGCCATGGCGGCCACCTTGGCATCGTCCATCGGAAAGGCCGCGATATACCTCCTTTTGGCCATTTGCTCCTCGATCTCCCTTGCATGTGTAGCTAGGATAAGGCTGCGATGGTCTGCAGTGGGGATTAGTATGGATATGTGATGAAGGGGTTGTTTAATAGGTGTCATCTAAGAAATTCAGGACGGCAAGGGTACGGATATGGGTTCGTAACCTAAACGGGGAGAGCATGAGAGGTTGATTGTGGAACACGGAGTGGGATCAGAGGCGGCAGCAGCGACAGCAAGGTAGCTAGGGTTCGAGCGAGGGAGTTGCATGGGGTTGGGGGTGGGAGGGGCCTATGTAGTGTTTGAGGAAATGTCGCAGTTACTTTTTATTTTACTTGGAGCAAATTAAAATTCGGGACAAACTGAATTTTTTATGAAGGGTTTGAAGTGGTATCGGAGGAACAAACATCACAGACGGCCCGAACATAATACATGTGTGCAATTCAAAGAGATAATCCCACGGAACCATCAGTTTTTTATTCATCAAGGCGGGTAACTATTTTTAAGATTTCTCTATGCTGATTGGTGCAAGGTGGTGTGAAGTTACGTGACAACCATGGGCCGGGCGTGGGACATAGTTAGCATGCGGGAACCATGTCTACTACTCTACTACGTACACAATCACACACAGTTGTCTTGTTCGACTCGTCTGTTATTTAAGTTTCAAAAAAGACTACCCTGCCATTTATATAACAAAATTGTAACTTAAAAACGATAAATCTAGGGTCATCACACAAACAGACCTACTTGTGGACCAAATGTATGTATGCAAAGGTTGTTGTGGTGTTCAAATATGGAATGCACAACTTTCATATGACACACAATGTCCTGCAGAGCACACGGCAATGTTGGCTTATGCCCCCTACATGTGTGTCTTTCGAACCAGAATGGCCATGTACTGAGGTTAACAACCGATGCATATATGGACCCAAGTATGCCCATAGTTCGAGCCGATAGAAGGGATTCAATGTGTACTATGCGTTTGATTTTTTGTTAGAATTGAAATGTCTATGCATATATCAACCACGTATAATATATACACATATACCAACAAGAAGAATCCACCTTGGTCAAATAAACATCTCTACAAACACTTGTCAAAGTGACGACCCACGTGGACATGGTTGTGTCAGTGTGACGATGTCGATGACCACGTGAGAGAGTGTTTGACAAAACAAATGCCCACAACATGAGGCCCACATATATATGTATATATGTAATTAAGTGTTTGTTTAGTTAGTAACCAATGGAACTTTAATGTCACTTGCCTTAGAAACTGCAAGTCAACTTACAAACAAGATCGATCACAATGCACATAGGCCTTGTTTGGATCCATGGGTTACATCTAGTTTGAGCAAGTTGGGGTTCAAATAGCCCTAAAGTATTCGAACATGAGGGTTAGATTGTAGCTAGTTGCATCTAACCCACACAACAAAACTATCCCACCCAAGACGTGCTAATTAGAGCTAGTTCTCATGGGCCCCTCTCTATCCCACCAGCCAAGAGGTGCTAATTGGAGCTAATTCTCATGGGTTGCACTGGATAATCACTTTTCTCTCTCCATCAAGTGCATCGATTATCAATCTAACCCTATCATCCAAACACCTCTTTGGCTAGAGTTGGTTTAGGGTTAGTCATGAGCTAGCAACTAACTCCAACCTCCAGATAAGTTACAGTATCCAAAACAGGGCCACACGCATGCATACCAATAAGGATCCACATTGGTTAAAACAATATATAATATAGGTACCACACATGGGCCCCATAGATTGACGCGTCAGCGATTACCATGTGAGGGAGTCACACTTAGGACCACCCTAGTTTATATGTGACACAAGCATATGCATGGGTATGTTTTTTGATTCAAAATGCCAACTGCACGACTTTGACACAATGCGTGCTTCACAAAGTGGGAAGTCCCCATGCTAATGAAAATTGTGTGCAATATGTATGTCTCCCCCCACTCCCCCCCTCAACTTTGAGCGGTAGGAGGTACTCATGAGTACGTCACGTCAATCTTTGGTGTGGAATCTCACTATGATCTACCACAACACACAGAAGATTAACTTAACCCAACTTGGTCAAATCCCTACCGATGCGGCTTAAAAGTGATAGACAACATGGACCCACGAATGTGTGGATCATTAATAACACACGAAGGATTATTGTCCGAGGGACCACCACCATGATGAGCATGTGTCCTAAACACATGGATGATGTGCCTTGTTTTGAACATTGCAATGCATAATTTTGATAATTTGGGGTGGCACTGTCTCACAAAACGAACAATCCCACACATAGAGGCTAGTGCAAACAAGTGAAACAGAAAGAATCCCCACCCGCGGCCACCACCAGAAACACCACTTCGAGGTGCATGAAATTATTTTTATGCAGAAAACACGTGACACGTCAATCCTTGTTATAATTATAAAATGTCCATATATCATTCGAAAAATATGCAATAATTGAGTTTCCAGGAATTCGTTGGGGGAAATCATATGTCCCCTTGGGTTCATGTGTTTAGTCGCCATGCAATAAATGGTAAGGAACCTCAAACATCTTGGCATCATGGAAAACATTGAAAATCTTGGTTTTTAGACAGCTCAGCATCAAACATCCAAAAATCATTTTAGATTGAATTGAATCCAAAAATGAACTAAAAATCATGAAACTTGGGATTTCGTTTCATGATATATATATATATGTCCATATATATAGTCTCTATGTGTGTGTGTGCTAATTTGTGGCCTAATTAAAGACAAATTTTTGACACACTTTTCTTACAAATGGGAGCTTATTAAAGGTTGGTGCTTGGTACACACACTTGTCATGTTACCATCACAAACGATCATAGTATTCCACCATGTGCGTTGGTCCCAACAAAATATTATGTACCACCACGAGCCCCATGTGCCGTCCGAACGGACGTGAGTTGACGGGATGCATGATGCAAGTAGTATGTGGCTTAGGCTGACTGTGAGGCATGCGAGCAGGTGTGTAAATTCATGAGACCGAGCAGGCTGCTCTGGCTCACCGGGAGACGTGTGAGCTTGTGTGTTAACTAACGGGATGCGTGCGACAGTGCTCTGCCCAGGATAACTGAGAGACGTGCGAGCAGTCCTCTGTGCGGGCTAGATGGGAGATGTGCAAGCAGGGATTGGGCATGCAAGAATACCATTGCGCAAGCTCATGGGGAGGCGAGCCGTTTACCCGCCTCCCGCCTAGCTCCCAACCACTCTATATTAAGCAAGCATATGCCGCTAGTTATAGCAGGCGGCCGCACTCCCCTCTCTCCACACACCGTGCATGTATCCTCACTGTCGTTCCCAGTTGTAAATGCTATATAAGTGTATCAGATGGCGACCAAGTGCACCATCAGAGGGAGTAGAGACGCGTACGTCGAAGCCGGGGCCGGCGAAGCCACTAAGCATCTATTGATGGTAGGCGACGAGGTTTCTCTCCCTGTCGATGAGGTCTCACGTGGATAAAAGCACGACAATGATGTCGTAAGCCCCGTCATGCCTCCCCAGCAGGAGGCGGTGCTGCACGGAGACTACTACGACCTCTTTGATGACCACTCCATCGACTCTGACTTCGACGACTCCGACGGCGACAACTCCGATGATGAGGGAGAACAGGTTAGATACCCCCTCCCTATTTTGGTAACTATATCACAGGGTATCTAATAAGTTTTGTTTTCCACCTTTTTTTGGAATTCGTCTGTGGTTCATGTTATTTCAATCCAAGTAATCAGAGTAAGATTCGATAGATCTATGTTAGTTTGTACGTATTGATTGTTTGGTAGGTAAATGATAAGTGACTTGGATAAGTGACAACCGTACGTATGTTATGCTAGTATTATGTCTAAGGTTTTATAGTGATTTAATGGTTGACCTGTACAAATGATCATTCTGCTAATAATCTGTCTACATAGATGATTGTACATGTACCCATTTGTAAATAAGCACTATATAAGAGCATGTAGATCACTACTTTAGTGATAATGTGGAGTAGTACTTACTTCAAAGTTCCTTGTTTGTTTGAAAATAATCGGTTCGTGCATTTAAAGTCATTACTTAATAATTTTGTTGCACTAAGATATGTGTGATATCATTTTATGCATATTATGAATCAATGTCATGATTTTTTATTTTATGTATAGGTGCTATCTAACTATGTTGTCAGCGATAAGTACGACCAGAGAAGGTACAAGAAACAAATGCTCAGGGAGCTCTATGCGGGAACGCATAGTCGTCGTATTAGGACCCGGAATGGGGGCTTCGGATGCCCGTTCTATGCCCAAAGGGTTAACCCCATGTTTGCAAGTGTTTCTGGCGCATGCTAGAGGACGAGCTATTAGCTCTTTCAATTATAAGTATTCTCAGAGGGTGGCGCTGAAAGCACAACATGCTCCCTTGGTGGTTTTGATAATTCATGACAACATACATTGTCTCTTGGACTAACACCTCTATCTAGTGTATTTCATATAATAGTCCATGGAGAGTTGGGTTGGCAAAAGGATTGTGGAGATTGTGGAATCACCCCAAGATACAAGGAAATAGGTTGGCCAAGCTTCAAGCAAAAGGACTCTACATTTTAGATTTGTGAAAAATCACTTTGAGTGCATAGGAAAGCCAATACTATTAAAACGAGGTAAGGTTATGTTGGTGAACAAAATGCTCATACATGCACAAGTGATAGTCACCAAAAACATCCACAAGCTCTCCCACCAAAGTCTATCTATAGCCAATCATTCAAAAACAATTCAACCAACATTCCTATCCCGGTGCCACCGATTCCAGAACCTAGACAGACTCAGCCAAACCCTAGCCACTTCTGTGCAACCGATTCCATAGAGGTGCCACTGAGTTTAGGTTGCCAACTTTCTGTTACGTAAATTCACATTTTCGATACCACCGAGATTGTTGGGTCGGCGTAACTGAGATTGGAAATCTGACCGTTGGTCACCTTATCGGTGCAACCGAGTTTCATATATCGTTCTCACCGAGATTCAAAAGTTGTCACCTTTTGATCACTTCGGTACCACCGAGATTAACACATTGGTGTCACCGAGTTGGTCATTTTTTGTGTAACAGTTGGATTTTGGGGGATGCCTATATATACCCTGCACCACCACCTACTCAAAATAGAAGCACTCAGAACTATTCCATGCCTATCCTATCAGATTTTCTAAGAGAGAACCATCTACCCTTGGGTTGAGATCAAGATATTCCACTCCAACCATAGGGATCTTTATTTCTAGCCTCCCAAAGTTGCTTCCACCAATCCCACCTCTTCCACTAAGCCAAATCTGTGAGAGAGTGGTTGTGTGTTGAGGAGTCTATCATCTTGATGCACAAGAGCAAGGAGTTCATCATCATTACCGAGCCTATTACCTTTTGGAGGGTGGTGCCTCCTAGATTGGTTAGGTGTTGCTTGGGAGACTCCTACTTCATGTTGTAGAGTGAACCGAGAAGTTTAAAAGGGCAATAATATCGCCTACTTCGTGAAGATCTACCCATAGTGAGGCTAGTCCTCCATGGACGGAAGCCATATGGAATAATCAAGGTTGCTACTTCGTGGACCCTTATGGGTGGAGACCTCCGTGGTCTCTTCGGACCGTAACCCTTCGTGGGTTGAAGACTCCATAAACGTGGACGTACGATAGCACCACCTATCGGAACCACGGGAAAAATCTTCGTGTCTCCTATTGCGTTTGATCTTCCTATCTCATCTCGTTACTTCATGTGCAATGTCTTTACTTTATGCTGCCATATTTGTAGACATGCATGTGTAGGGCTGTTAGACTTGCTAGACTTGCTAAAACTGTTAAAATCTGTCAACCAATTAACTCGGGGAAAGGTTAGGTTTTAAATTCCCGCTGGTAGTCTATTCACCCTCCCCTCTAGACACTCTTCTAGTGATCCTACAAGTGGTATCAGAGCATTGGTCTCCATTGCTTCGGTTTAATTGTTGTGGAGGAAGATGGATGTATCTAGTGTAGTGAGTTTGAGTTGTAGAGTGCCCATTCTTGATGGAGAGTACTCAATACAAGAAATATGCTAACTTACGACCATCAATATTGGTCACCGAATGGTTATTGTTTTTCATTTACGACCTTTTTACGACCAAAAACAGTTGATCAAAAGCTGAGCGTCAAGAATGGAAATTAAGGACCTTTCTTCTGGATTGGTCGTAGACGTTTACGACCAAAAAAAGGTCGTAGGTTCTACGACCAATTGTTTTGGTCACTGGCAGTCTGCCCAGGCCACGTCGGATCCGACGTGGCAAAACTGTGACCAAATGAAAATGTCGTCGATTAGAATCAGCCTAGTCCAATTCGGTGTTCTACATGGGCCAAGCCCATTCAATCAACATTTCTATATTTTTTCCTGTCAATTTTTAGTCGGCCTCATGGGCCAAGCCCGACATTGCAGACTTTTTTATTGTTGGGCTATGGCCTTTTAGGTACATTGATTTTATTGTTTCGGCCATTATATATTGGAGTTGGTCCCACTAGTCTGCGAAGCCCCACATGTCATAATCTCATACATTGGTCCCACACATCAGATATTTCAACATCGCTTAGATTATTTTGATAAGTGGATCCCACTTGTCAGGTTTCCATTTTTCACTTTTTAAATCACTATTCAAACAAATGTAATTTATCAAATAACCATAAATCTGTTACAATGTCACAATCTTGACAGTCTATTACAGTCAAACAGAGTAGTGAAACGGAATAAAAAATCTCTGGCAAGCAAGGCATCATGGCTTTGCATTTGGCTTCATGGCTTTGCACTTCAAATTTGTCCTCGCACCCCTATAAAAGAGTGAACACATATTCTACCAACATTAGTGTACTGTTGCTGAGGCTAGAACCAAAAAAATCAATGGCAACACTAATATAAGCAGCATAGCAGATCCACCCAGTAGTCGTGAATTTGGACACTATCATACAATACTATAAAGGGAAAATAAAACTACATACTTGCATAGTGAAATGTTTGCTTTTACAGATCTTCTACAATAATTTGTTTATGCCAGGAAAGCATCAGTTTGTACAATACTAGAAAGGGCAAATAAAATAACAGACTTGCATAGGGCAAATAAAACATGTAACCCGCTGTAGTTCTACACTTCCACTACAACATTCAAGCTCATGTTAGGCACTAACAATACTAACCTACAGGTCCCAGCAAGGTATATTGGTACAAGTGCAGGTCACGGAATGAACGTCACTACAACACATTCACCTGAAGAAAAGTACAGTACTATTCTACTACCACGACCATCCATTCAAGACATTATCTACAGTACTAGTAAGCCCACAGAGACTAACATCACAAGACATGAGAGAATAAAGGGAACCAAGACCTGATGATGATAGTGTCGATGATGATCTGATTGGGATAGCATCGTTGAGGTGGATAATCTATACACATTTTTCATCAAAAGTAACAACTGCATGATTAAAAAAGCTAATTATTGTTCTTAAGAAACCTCGACCAAAACACTCAGCTATTAACACTAGAGGAGCAAGCATACTATGAAACTGAGGTGTCTCAATCTCAAGGGAATATTGAATTGCAAATTTCATTCTAGATTATCAAATTGTTATCATCCCTAACATGTTGTTTTTCATACAGCTAGCTAGATCGCGCTTGATTAAAGGGCGGGTGAGCCCAAGATAAGTAGCAGCAGGGTAATAATGGTACATTCACAACTTCAGTTCAGTTAAATATCACCACATGTATCAGTATACAGGCAGGAATTGTATCCTCAAGCACAGCAAAACAAAAACTTGACCCATATAAGTCATAGCTCTGAAGAAAGAAAGAAAGAAAGAACATGTTCAGCTACCTTAGTATTCGAAGTTAAGAGCTAAGTAATTTGTTTGTTTATGATGTAACTGACAGACCTAGTACGAGAAACAAGCAAAGTGAAACAGTATTGATTCGATGACAAAACAAGCTAAGCTACTTAGCTAGTAGGTGACCATCTAATCGATGATGCACTAGCAGGTGCAAATATATTTTGAAGATGAACAACAGCAAATTGATGTGTGTGTTCTTTCTATTGGAAAACAGGTTGAATCCCCGCTCTAGTCTAAGGCGATAGCAGTTCAGGTAGCAGCTCACATAGCAACTGCTTTGCATATTACACAGACTACATTTCTTACAGATAATCATACTTTGGCGCAAGCGGGAGCATCCACTGATATTCATAACAAGCCTGGACATTGGGAACTCAGGAATTACTTAGCCAGCTTCTTTGCCAGTACCAATAGATTCGAGCTTATGTAAGTCACATTAAAAGGGAGGAAAATAGGAAAGCACATGCTAATGCAGCTAATGCATACACTTCACATCTCAATGTTGGCACCAATTTTGTTTGTACTAAAAGACCTCATGTGGCAGATCGCTGTCATATGCGTTGTAAGCTAGGAAATCTTAATCTGGAGCATTGTAAAATCATACTCGGTAAACTCTGCGAAATTGGAGTAGCCGGATCTAGATCAGGAAGAAAATGAGGTATACCTCAGGTCGCTGGCACACTTTCCCCACGAGATCTGGCACCTCCCCCTCGCATGGCCGACGATGGACGCTGGTGCTCGTCCACGAGCAGCCACAGAGGAGGCAGCCACGACGGGGGCGTACAAGCCCCCGTGCTCCTCCATGAGCGGTTGCCGCGGGCCCCTCCATCTCCTCCCCGCTCAACCGACGAGGACACCGGTTCCCCACACGCGGCAACGGAGCGGCTTCCAGCGGTGGTCGGTGGGCGGCATAGCGGCAACTAGGGTTTGGGGATTCGAGGGCGACGAGGATTGGTGCGGGGAGGGGAGGGGAGGAGTCGAGCGAGTGGGAGCCGCAAGGTTGAGTGAGGCGAGGTTGGGAGGCGGAGGAGCGTTGGGATTCAGCTGCCTTTGAGTGAGGCGTGGTGGATCTCCGGCCAGCGGCGGGATTGGAGAGGAATCGGGGGAGGGAGAGGAATTGAGTGGATCTTCAGCCAGTGAGGGGAGGGGAGGGGAGGTGGAGGCCGTGGTTGTGGGTGCCGGCGGTGTTGAAGTGGTGAGCGCTGCCCCCGAAACCCTAGCTATGGGGAGGTTTGGGAGGTACAAGGCGGCAGCGATATGGGAGACGAGGGGTGGGATGGGATCAGGGTGGGTGGGAGACGAGGGAGAGGAGTGGGATCAGGGTGGGTGGAGTCGTGGGGGTTGACCCCTTTCATTTAATTTCTTCATCTTTTCTGTAGATAGATGGATGGATGGATATGGTATGATGTATGGATGGATGGGCGCCATGTCATCGATCCATGTCTAACTAACTCCACCAATGAGAATAGAGTAGATGTAGTTGTGTTTTTGTTTTTGTTTTTCTTCTACTTATACACATGAAAAAATCAAAAAAATGGCATCACATTGTGCACAAGTTTGTATCTTGGAATGACAAACAATGTTGACTAAGGAATATTCATTTTCTTTGCACAAAGAATTTATTTCCCTTTTTGGAGTATCCAAAATGAGTTTTTTGTGTGAAGGACCTACCATATATTTATTTCAAAATTTGATCAAATTATTTTTCTAAACTACTAGGTCATATTTAATGCACAATTGTACAAATGGTTGGGTGTCAAAACTTTTGATCCACCTCTCATGAAAAAGACAAATTTCTATCGATTCAACAGGAAGCGGGTCAAATATGAACTGCAGCTGCCATATAGTTTGCTCTTTATTTTTTCCAAAAATCATTTCTAGGTACATAAGTATCTATTTAAGAATAGAAACACCAAAAGTTTTCCAAGATTCAACCACTAGCGAGGAACGGTCATGCTCGTCGTTTTGACCACATTTTGTAATGGGCATGAAAAATTCAAAAAAATGGAAAACCTTCGCACTGTGTCATTATATATGGCCAAGTTACTAGTAAAATAATCAACTTGTAATATGGTAATTATTTTAAAAAAGTGTTCTCAGAAACGAGCTATCATGTATGAAGATCAATGTTATGGCCACATTCATGGCATAGTTTGTTAAAATGATCTCATATTGTGCACAAGGGTGCATCTTGGAATGTAAAACAATGTTGCCTAAGGAAGTTTTCATTTTCTTCGCATGGAAAATTAATTTTCCATTTTTCGAGTGCGCAAAATGAGTTTTTTCGTGCAGGACCTACCAAATATTCGTTGCAAAACTGGACAAAATCATTTTTATAAAATATTAGGCCATATTTAATGCGCAATTGACAAATGTTTTGGTGTGAAAAGCTTTTGATCCAGCTCTCGTGAAAAAGGCAAAACTCTGCCGATTTAGGTAAAAGCGGGTCAAATTTGAACTACAGGTGCCTCATAGTTTGCACTTTATTTTTTCCAAAAATCATTTCTAGGTAAATAAGTATCTATTTAATCAGAGATTCAACAAAAGCATGTCAAGATTCAACCCCTAGCTATGAACGGTCATGCATGTTGTTTCGACCACATTTTGAAACGGGCATAAATAATTCAAAAAAATCAAAAAAAATGCAAAACCTTCGCGCTATGTCATTATATGTGACCAAGTTCTAGGAAAAATCATAAACTTGTAATGCGGTAATTATTTTTAAAAAGTGTTCTCAGAAATGAGCTATCATGTGTGAAGATTCATGGCTTTCAAGCCAAATGATCAATCTTATGACCACATTCATGGCATAGTTTGTTCAAATGATTTCATATTGTGCACAAGGGTGCATGTTGAAATGGCAAAAAATGTTGCCAAAGGGAGTTTTCATTTTCTTTGCACAAAAAAATCATTTTTCTTTTTTGAACTGCCAAAATGAGTTTTTTGTGAAGGACCTACCAAATATTTGTTGCAAAATTGGAAAAAATTATTTTTATAAAATATTAGGCCATATATAATACGCAATTGGAAAAATATTTGGGTTCCAAAAGCTTTAGATCCACCTCTACGGAAAAGACAAAACTCTGCCGATTCAGTTGGAAGCGGGTCAAATTTGAACTGCAGCTGCCTTATAGTTTGCTCTTTATTTTTTCCAAAAATCATTTGTAGTTACATAAGTGTCTATTTAATCATAAATACATGGTTTGGTGGCTATACGTCGAGGTTTGGATAGTGGCCGAGTGCCCCAACTATAGAGCGCGTAAACTCGCATGCCCACCGCGTGGTCATCGTGTGACCGTGGCGTTGCCATGCATTCTAGGAAGCCTAGGCATGTCTAGTGGGTTGGGCACTCGCCAGGTAGGTTCTCGGAAGAAAATGACAACAGAAGATTCTCACTAGGAGACCGAACTATGCTCAAACATGAATTAGCAGCCAAGTGTTTGATAAGCTGTACGGGAAATGCATAGACAGTGGGCATGAGTTTTGGCTGAGGATGATCATCTACTAAGAGGACTGTCTTCACAAATTTTCAGCTCAAATGGATGAGCCTAGGTGGTACTTTCTTTGCAAAGTACCACATTGGACAGAAATATGAATGTTGAAGCTGGGCGCAAATGAGTTGTAATTTGGTGGAGGATGGTTATTTGGACATAGGAAAGTGCTGTAGAAAGTTGATACCATTTGGACATG
Organism: Hordeum marinum; assembly: GCA_022496015.1. Taxonomy (NCBI): domain Eukaryota; kingdom Viridiplantae; phylum Streptophyta; class Magnoliopsida; order Poales; family Poaceae; genus Hordeum; species Hordeum marinum. The sequence goes on from CM039673.1 coordinate 234,342,292, forward strand.
CCAAAGTGGTACTTCCTTCACAATGCTCTTCTCTGGACGGAAACTTGGGAAAATTAGTGATGGAAACTGGATAAATGAAATGAGCTCAAATTTGGTGTAGGTAAGTAAAATAGGTATGGTAATGCCCTAATAAATTCTTAGAAATAATGAAGCAATATATAATATAGTTGCTTCACAAAGCTTCTCTCTCGATAGAAACTTTGGAAATTTTCTGAGGAAGATTTACTAGGAAAACTGATCTGAATATTATCATGTGGCAATGATTTGGGTATGGAAGAGTGCCCAAAAAGCTTAAGGGTAATAGGAGGGGTCTAGATAGAACTTGCTTTGCAATGTGCCAATCTGGCCATAAAATAGTAATTGAACCTGGGATCACATAGTTGATTTGATTGAGCTGCATTTTGGAGGAGGGTGATAATGTGGGCATATGAAGTCATTGTATAAATTTCATGCCATTTGGATATATAAAAATGGTACTTCCTTCACAATGCTCTCAAGTGAACAGAAAAATGAGAAAAATATTGAGGGAAAGTGGTTAAATTAAATGAGCTAAAATTTGGTGGAGAGAGGTTCTATGGACAAGGTCATGTCCTGGTAAATTTGCAGCAATTATTAAGCACTATAAAATATAGTTGCTTCACAAACTGAAAATATTACCAGAAACAAAGATTGGATGGTGAGCTCTCATGGATTGTTAGATGGGGCTAATTCTGTTTAGAGAGCTATGATATGGGCACATAGAAGATGTGGAAAAATTTCAAATCATTAGGTTATGCATAGCTAGTACTTCCTTCGCAAAGCTTCTAGCTGAACAAAACCTTTGGAAATTTGCCAAGGACGATTTACTGGGCAAATGGAGCTGAATTTTGTCATGTGGAAATGATTTGGATAGGAAAGAGTGCCCAAAAATTTCAAGGGCAATGAGGAATATATAAATATCACTTCCTTCCCAAAGTGTTGTTCTGGACAGAATAGGAAAATGGATATTGTAGAATTATTTTTGAACTAGGCAAGGAAGGTTTTTTACATATTTGACGAATATATAATCCAAAGAATTTATGAGAATTGTTTGGGAATTTGGGAATAGCAGAAATATAGGTTGCTTGATAACCTAGGGCAAAAATTGACACATGGACATGACACATAGGCAAAACTAATGAGGTGGCGCCTAGTCATCACAACCCACCACAATTTACAAGGTTATGACCATCTGTATTGCTCGTGATCAGCTAGAAATAAGGTAGCGGACTAGTATTGTCTACTTTATGACCATTTCATGTAAGGAAATTATGACCTTTCTGACCAAATGGTCGTTATAATTGAGGGTTTGGAGACCTCCGAATAGCTTACGACCAATTGGTCTCAAATGGTCGTAGATTTATGACCATTTCTTCCAGGATCACTGACAGAAGATCACAAGTTGATATATTTCTTGTAGTGGCTATAGTCAATGGAAAAATGCCATGATTGATATGATTGATAAATTCCATTTGAAAAAACATATTGAAGATCCCTATGTGCTCCCCATTAATGAATTGCATCCCACACACGAAGAGGAAATTAACATGCTTGGTAACCTTAGGACTGTCAATCTTATTGTTAGAGGCTTACCAAGACTCGTGCTTTCTCAATTGAAGAACTTTGCATGAGCTTATACCTTGTGGACTGATTTGGAGAAACGTTATCTGAATCTTTCATTAGGAAATCTTGACGAAATTCTTCATAAAATTGTTGCTTCTCACAAAAATGTCAATTGAAGCCTAGTGATCCAAACTTTGATAAATGCCTATTTGAGCTCTGTGATCTTATGCGTGCTGAAGGAGATGTCACCACTATCAACAACATTATCTTTGAAGCCATTTGCATTCATAAACTTGAACAGTGTCATGATCACAAATCTAATGAATCTCTTGTTCTTTATGATGAGGATTTCCCACTTGATGATCACAATGTGGAACATGACTACCTTGGTGAAGATGAGTTGTTCGACATCGAGCATGAAAAGATCATGAAGAATCTAAGTCTAATGGCAAACATCATGGATTACATGTCCGGAGGAAAAGAGTAGATTCTCGATAGTGGATGTACTGATCATATGACTGGGGATAGGGAGATGTTCGAAGAGATCACACCAAACCATGGACCGCGAAGGTATGTAACGTTTGGAGATAACTCCAAAGGTAAGGTACTTGGTCTTGGTAAGGTGGCCATATCCCATCATAGCTCTATTCAAAATGTCATTCTTGTTGACTCTCTTGGCTACAATCTTCTTTCGATATCTTGTTGCTGACTTCGGTTTATATGTGTTATTCACGAAAGTAGACTGCCAAGTGTTTCGTCAAGATAATAATAAAATGGTCTTTACCGATTTCCATAGAGGTGATCTATACATCGTTGATTTCACTAAGAGATCCAAACCTCATACTTGTCTTATTGCAAAATCTTCTAAAGGGTGGCTTTGGCATATAAGACTAGGACATGTTGGCATGCGTAATTTAGACAAGCTTATCGAAGGAGATCATATACTCGGTGTTAAAGATGTTATCTTCGACAAAGATAGACTTTGTAGTGCTTGTCAAGATGGAAAGTAATTAGGTGGAAGTCATCCCATTAAGAATATCAAGACTACTAGGAGACCACTCGAGTTAGTTCACATGGATCTTTTTGGTCCTAATGCTTACAAGAGTCTCATTGGAAATTCCAATGGTCTAGTTATAGTTGATGATTTTTCCAGATTTGCGTGAGTACTCTTTCTTGATGATAAGTCGTAGGTTCAAAAGATCTTCAAGAACTTCGCTCACAAAGCGCAAAATCAGTTTGAAGTGAAGATCAAGAAGGTTCGGAGCGATAACGGATCAGCGTTCAAGAACACCCATGTGGATACCTTTCTTGAAGAACAAGGTATCTCACATGAGTTCTCGGCTATCTACACACCTCAACAAAATGGAGTTGTTAAGAGGAAGAACCAGATGCTCATTGAGATGGCAAGAACGATGCTTGGCGAATACAAGATGCCAAGATACTTTTGGGCAGAAGCCGTTGAAACAGCATGTCATGCCACAAACTGACTTTACTTGCACAAGCTTCTCGGTAAAACGGCATACGATCTACTCACCGATGGTAAGGACCCTTCGGAAGCTATTCTAGATCTACCCATCGGCAAGATTCGTCCCATGGAGGTGAAGGAAAGTACTTCATCAACTCAAGTGGAAGCCCCTACTTCACGTCAAGGTGAACCTCAACACGAAATGGAGGCATCCACAAGCGGTACACGACGAGATGATGAAGAGGAGGAAGTGCATCATGAAGATCCACCACAACCACCTTCACCACCACCTCAAGGGAATCGAAGAAGAAGCTCCACCATACAACAATCAAAAGCTGACCCGAGTTCGAGCTCAAGTGACCAAGAACCATCCACTAAAACAAATCTTTGGTGATATACAAATAGGGAGAATCACCTGCTCTAAAACCCGTCTAGATAACTTTTGTGAGCATTATTCTTTCATATATAGCATTGAGCCTTTGAAGGTAGAAGAAGCTCTTGAAGACGCGGATTGGGTGAACGCTATGCATGAAGAGCTTCACAACTTTGAAAGGAACAAAGTGTGGACACTCATGGAGAAGCCTGAAGATGAACAAAACATCATCGGAACCAAATGGGTGTTTCGGAACAAACAAGACAAAGACGGTTAAGTTGTGCACAACAAGGCTCGTCTCGTAGCCCAATGATGTACGCAAGTCGTAGGTATGGACTACGGTGAGACTTATGCCCCCATCTCTAGACTTGAAGCTATTCGTATTCTTCTTGCTTATGCTAATCACCATGATATCACGCTTTATCAAATGGATATCAAAAGTGCATTTTAAATGGTGAAATTGAAGAAGAGTTATATGTTAATCAACCACATGGTTTTGTGAATCCTAAGAAACCTAATCATGTTTACAAGCTTCGTAAAGCTCTTTATGTCTTAAGCAAGCCCATCGTTCTTGGTATAAATGTTTAACAAAATTTCTCATTGAAAAAGGTTATGAAATTGGTAAAACTGATGCAACCTTGTTCACTAAGAGAGTTAATGGTGAATTATTCATGTGCCAAATCTATGTGGATGATATTATCTTTGGTTCCACTAACCCTCAATTTAGTGAAAGATTTGGAAGGTTGATGTCCGAAAAGTATGAGATGTCTATGATGTGTGAGCTGAAATTCGTTCTTGGTTTGCAAATCAAGCAATCAAAAGAAGGTACTTTCATCTCTCAAACTAAGTATACCAAAGACTTGATCAAAAAATTCAACATGCAGGAGTGCAAAGGTATGAAAACTCCCATGCCCACTAGTCGACATGATGATCTTACCAAGGAGGATGAACCGGTTGATCAAAAGGTTTATCGATCTATGATTGGTTCATTGCTATATCTATGTGAATCTCATCCCGATATTATGCTTAGTGGTTGCATGTGTGCTAGATATCAAGCTGCACCTAAAGTGTCGGGACCCCGATCCTAAGCCATAAGAATCCAGCATGTAACACATCACATCATTTTGTGGTCTCATGCATGGTTATCTCCACGGCTGCCACCTTATCTGGACCGGGACCGTTTGCGTCTTTTGACTCACGTATGTGAATGTGTCGCTAGCATTCAAATGTCAAAGAACTCGGGCCGACATGAATAGTCATAGAACCTAAGTGGCACATCCGTACAGGGACAGGCATGCATAACCCATCAATGCAAGTGTCGATCTCTAGCGTGTGTAGACGAGTCATAGCAAGCTACAAGGACTCCATTCCACCGTGGGACATATATGTCATCACTACACGTAGATGAGTCGTATCAGGCTACAGGGACTCCATTACACTGCGAGACATTTCCCCAAAGGGACAAACACAGCAGCGAAGAAGGATACATGTCGGTCAATCAATGTGTCCAGAGCAGTAGCAAGCTACCAAGGCTCGGTGGAAACACAAAGAGGCATTTCCTCGTAAAGAGTACTACCAAAGGCACACAACTAGGTGTCAAATCCCATACATACCGTTGCACGCCACAGGTACGCACGACACGCCCGATATGCATAGATACAACTATGACATCACAACATAACCATGTAACATTACAACATTTATTTAGAAGGCTCGGAAGAGCCAACATAATAAGATGTTACAAGTAGGGGTCACAAGACCCAACATTCAGAGCATTCAAACAAACAAGCGGAAGTTAAACATGTCTAGGTACAGACATCTACAAAAGTGGCTGGAGGAGCCTAAAAAGCTACAACAACCCTACCAAAGGAACTAGACCTCTGTTTGGGATTCCCAAGCTAATTCGGTCAACATCAAACTTCACGTCATAAATACCACTAATGAGACTGACGTCTCCTCTGCAAAAACATAAATTAAGCAAACGTGAGTACAAGGTTACTCAACAAGACTTACATCAGCACTACATATGCATCGGTATCAATGAAGGGGGTTGTGGAGTTTATTGCAGCAAGCCAGCTTTGACTCTTGGCTAACCTGTACTACGACTACAAGTGCTTTCTTTAAGGTGGGATAGCGCACATGACTCCACATATTCACCAAATCAATACACCACTATGGATCCACTTCTGTATCCCTACAAGAAGGCCATCCATAGCACTGACGCTTATCTTACGCATTTTAGAGGTATCCATTCCACTTATCTATGAACCACATAAGTTCTCCAAGTAGTCCATATCCGAGGACGTAGCTATTCAAATAGATTCATAACCTGCAGGGGTGTACTTCTTCACATATGCTCTCGCCACTTATCACCATATCCACATCATCCATCTCGGCAACCATCAAGCGGAAGCACTGGCGGGGCGTCAACCATGACTGTCAATCACACAAGACCCTAGTCCAGGTTTATCGCCTATTTCAGACTGAACCCGCATAGAAGTCCGTCCGAAGTTTCCGCCACGGCCTCAAACGATGTGGGCAGGGTTCCCAAGCCCACCGTTCGGGTGACTCAAACACTTTTCCTACAAACACCAGAAACTAGTTGCAACTCCTGGACAGAGGTCTAGGCGATTAATAAGTCGAGAGGGGTCATATTTCAGGGCCCAACGTGCGGTAGTAACTGTCTTGGATCACAAACACAGAACTTAGTTCTTAAGGAAGGTCCCAATGAGACAACCCGCCATGCACTCTTACATGACCTCTCATCTCTACCTATACCAAATCGTATTCACACACTTAGCTCTCACATAGTAGGACATGAACACTGCAATTCCGATTCATTGCCCAGATGGATCAGACCCGACACGACACGACTCTAAGCATAGCAAGGCATAGTAAGAAAGCATTGATGAGCAAGCATAACAAGGCTCAAGAAGTTGCTACTCATGCTAAGTGGTTTCAACTATTTACTATGGCAAAGACAAGTCATGCAAAGGAATGGGTTCAAATACCGAGAACAAGTAACAGTTGAATCGTTGTTGTCCTAATGCAGTAAAAGAGAGCAGGATCGAGAGAGTGGGTTCATATTAGTATGCTCAAGGGGGTTTGCTTGCCTGACAGTCCTGAAGATAATACCTCTCTACATTAGTGTCAACGTTCACATCGTCAGAACCATAGCCTACCGAAAGGGAAAACCACTGGTAAAACAAAGAAGCAACACATGCAATGCAATGCAACAAACATGATGCCTGATATGACCAGTTAAGGTACTGAATTGACCTAGAGGAATAATTAGCCAAGTTAATTGAAGTGGAATCCAAACAAGTTTGAATTACAACTCCAAATGATATTTCATATATTTCCCTAATCATAAAATGTCCTTCTTGGTGATGTTAACTTGTTCAAACATGCCTGATCATGGCTTAAACAGATTCATTGGATTTTTCTAATCATTTTTCATATATAAATTATTTTCATCTGACTTAAAGATTATTTTCTATGACTTTTAGAAGTTTTATTGCATCATCTTGAGGTCATGCTTGCGTGAGCAAGTCAACAGACCGTGTCTGGGTCAAACCTGTCGTGTGGGACCCGCCTGTCATTAACTCAGAGGCTAACCCAGTTAATTAACTTATACTAATTAGATCAGGGGGGTAGTTACTGCAGTGGGGTCTAGTGTTAGAGGCATAGAGGGGTTAGTTAGTCCCGTCATTAAGCTAATGACGACGCCACGTCATTGCCACCGGCGGCAACCGCCGGTGACCAACAGACCGACGGAGACACACCGGAATCGTGGCTCCGGCGTTCATTCGATCTGCAGATGGCCAAAATGAGTTCGTGGGGCCGCAGCGCTTCCGTTGGCGGCGTCTAGGTGGCCTGAGGGGCACCATAAGTACGCCGACAACGAGCATATGCAGCGGCAGGATTCGGCCGAGGAGGAAATCATGGCTAGGGGTCGAGCGGGGCAGCGGGGCTACGGGGAGGGTCAAAGGGAGCTCATAGGGATGCTGATGAGCTGGCCAGCAGGCTCAGGGACGACCGGGACGGCGCAGATTGGCGGCAAGGATCCACGGCGGCCGGCGGTGAAGACGGAGGAATTGGCGACGATTGCGTCATCCTGAGGATGCTCCGCTCGGTGGAGAGGACTAAGGTGATGCGGTGGAGCTCATGGGCACTAGGGCAGGGCGAGGCATGGCCGGAGGATGCGGTAGCAACGAACGGCAGTAAGCGGTGCTCTCAGGTCCGAGGGAGAGAGGAGGCGGAGGAGAGAGGAGAGCGCAGAGAGGGAGGAAGGGGCAAGGGGAGCTTGTTCACGTCTCCTGGGTGCAGAGATAGGCTTGGGGAAGGGAGAAAGCAGGCAGGGAGGTGCCACGGCAACCGCGGGCATGTCGACATGCCTCTGCCTACTGGCAGAGGTTGAAGACCACCGCCTCGCTGGTGGGCTGGGCCTAGCTACAGGGTTGGGCCAACAGTGCCAGGTAAGTTTCTTTCCTTTCTGTTATTTCTGTTTTCTATTTCTAATTTCTGCTCTCAGTTATAATTTTGTTTGGGCAAAACTATAAAGCCAAAATTCCTAAAAATATTTGTGGGGTATATTTGGAATATTTCTAAACTACACAAAAAAATTTAGAAAAATTGAAGCAACTAAAATATTTACAATGCTTTATTAGTGATTTTCAGAAACTTTCCCATTTTATTTAATTTGCCAAAATAGTTGTTAATATATAATTCACCCCTGATATGTTGTTACCAACATTTATCAGACATGGTGAACATTTTTAAAAGGCATTTTGAAATCATTGAAAAATAAAAACAATTATTGAAATTGGTTTAATCTTTTTGAAGCGCTAGGGTTTGTCATCCCCATTTCTAATTCATTTGAAGTTTTATACGATGCCATGAATACTCTATGATGCAACAATAGGCAAGGCTAGCTAGGGCTGTGACATAAAGAGAGTCATCTTTTGGCTGTGAAACGTATTGTGAGATATTTGATACAAACACCAAACTTTGGCATTTGGCATCCTAAGGGATCTTCTTTTAATCTTGTTGGCTATTCCAATTCGGACTATACCGGTGATAAGGTTGATAGAAAGTTCACCTTGGGTACTTGTCAATTTTTAGGTAGATCTCTTGTGTCTTGATCCTCCAAGAAACAAAACTCAGTTTCTCTACCTACTGCCGAAGCTGAGTATATTGCTGCTGGATCTTGTTGTGTGCAATTACTATGGATTACAAAAACGCTTAAGTATTATGGAATTTTTGTTAAAAATGTTCCCTTACTTTGTGACAACGAAAGTGCTATTAAAATTGGTCATAATCCTATGCAACATTCTCGAAGTAAGCATATTCAAGTTCGACATCATATCATTCGTGATCATGTTGCCAAAGGAGATATTAATGTTAAGCATGTTCACACTAACAAGCAATTAGCCGATATGTTTACCAAGCCACTTGATGAGAAAACATTTTTTTCACTTGAGGAGTGATTTGAACGTCATTGATTCTTCAAACTTGAGCTAGACTCACTCGATTGCAAGCAAGGGCATGAGCTTTCTTGTAATTTCCATGTTCCCGTAACTCATTATCATATGCCATGGAATTCTATGCTCCCTTGTATTGCATCTAACCTTTTGTAGGTACTTGGAAGAACTTCATTCCACAAGATTGCCATCAAATCCAATCATAAGCAATCTTGTCATTACCAAGTATCCAAAACCCCTCTTGATGATGGCAGGAAGAAGACAAAAAACATATACTTGATCTTAGCTACAAAATCTTAAGTGGTACATGTCAATTGGATTTATCCATTGGTCTTCCTTGCATGACTAACCTTTGTACGTGACTAGTGTACTGGAACAAGAAGGATTGCTCCCAATTCAAGATGATCTTCACCAACCTCGAGAATCCTCAACAAGTTCACCTACGAGCAATGTCATCAACATCACTCAAAGGTATGTACTCATATCCTTGAAAAGGCTTTTCTCCAAGTCATGGGCTAAAGCAACTCAAGTGATATGAAGAAATTAAAATGCTTAATCGATAAATGCTAACCCCATTCTGAGCTTAACGTAGAGTATGACCTATGATCAAGTATTCTTGCTTGGCTCCTAAATCAATATACTCTAATATAGGTGACCTAGTCATCGCCCATCATCTAGTTAAGAATCTTGTGTGGTTTGCTCTCTATTTGCATGATCTTTCGTAACCACTCAAATCTTATCTAACCGATGTCCTTTGTAAAAAAATCGCATTCCCTTTTTGAAACTATTTTTTTGTCTCTATGAAAAGAGAAACGTGGTCTCTCATTCGGAGCCACCGATATAAATAACTCGGTTCTACTGAAATTGCAGATGAGCTGCACTACACAATCTTGGTACCATCGATTTATTTATCCAGGAGTCACCAATTTTCCTTCTTTTCTAAATCTATGTCTCTTAAATGATTTTTTAATTGGTATCTGTTCTTGTGATGTTCTTGTTCCTTCGATGACCCCTTTATTAAAAATGGAGACAGAATAACAAGCTAGTCTTAGTTGGAGAATTTCTTTATTCAAGGATCCCTATTTGAAAGGAGAGGAAGACTAAAATTTACAAAAGGGAGAGAAATTACAATCAATGATACCCTTAGTTCTTTTCTATGAACGCTACTTTCAATGACCCTTGTTTTCGAGGATCCCTTCCTTGTCAATGATCCCTGTCACTACTCCGAAGTTTAACCTTTTTGGTAATTTATGCCAAAGGGGGAGAATATCGAAGCTTCATGCTAAAGGGGGTGTTACATGCTTATGCAAAGGGGAAGATATGATTTAGGGGGAGAGGAAATATCAAAAATTTATACTTATACAAGGTGAGAACAATGTAGGGGAGAAAAATATATTTTGGAGAAAAATTTGCAAACTATTTTATCTTATTTGATTGTTCACTTTAGACTTTTTCTCGGCCTATCCAATCCCAATATCTACATGCTGAGATCAGGGGGAGAGGATGAACTACCACTTTCATATCTAAGGGGAGAAATATATAAAAGATTAATGCTAAAGGAGTAGACATATCAATCTTAAGGATTATCATATTTTATATGTTCTCCATATCTTGGTATCCATTGAGTTCTATTGTTTTTGTTTAGTAGAATACTCTTGTGTTTCCAAACATTATTTTCTCAAGTGTGTCTCTACTACTAGAATGCTCAAGAACTCAAGGTAAGTATATGCATCATATCTTTGATCAATATGATCTCTTGCTTCTTGCACATATTATTTTCAAGAGTGAAGTCTTGCTCGAGGATACACCTCATTCATATACATTTGATGCAAATAGCCAAGATACACATGACTTTTCATATCCTACTATTATTTGTGTGTCCATGCATTCCAAAGCAACTATCCTTTAAAGGACTGCACACATTTAGGCGGAGCAAATCTAAGCCATGTGTTTCTCAAAGTCTTCATTACAACCATGCATATCTTTATTTGAAGCTTTGATTGTATGTTGTCATCAATTACCGAAAAGGGGGAGATTGAAAGCACAATATGCTCCCTTGGTGGTTTTGATAATTCATGACAACATACATTGTCTCTTGGACTAACACCTCTATCTAGTGTATTTCAGATAATAGTCCATGGAGATTTGGGTTGGGAAAGGATTGTGGAGATTGTGGAATTACCCCAAGGTGCAAGGAAATAGGTTGGACAAGCTTCAAGCAAGAGGACTCTATGTTTTACATTTGTGAGACATCACTTTGAGTCCATAGGAAAGCCAATACTATTAAAAGGGGGTAAGGTTGTGTTGGTGAACAAAATGTTCATATGTGCACAAGTGATAGTCACCAAAAACATCCACAAGCTCACCGACCAAAGTATGTCTGTATCCAATCCTTCAAAATTGGTGCAACCAACATTCCTATCCCTATGCCATCGATTCCAGAACCTAGATAGACTCAGCCAAACCCTATCCACTTTCCTGCAACCGATTCCATACCAGTGCCACCGAGTTTAGGTTGCCAACTTTATGTTATGCAAATTCACATTTTCGGTACCACTGAGATTGTTGGGTCGGCGTCACCGAGATTGGAAATCTGACCGTTGGTCACCTTATCGGTGCAACCGAGTTTCATATATCGGTCTCACCGAGATTCAAAAGTTGCCACCTTTTGATCACTTCTGTACCACCGAGATTAACACATCGGTGTCACCGAGTTGGTCATTTTGTGTGTAACGGTTGGATTTTTGGGGATGCCTATATATACCCCTCCACCACCACCTACTCGAAAGAGAAGAACTCAGAACTATTCCATACCTATCCTATCAGATTTTCTAAGAGAGAACCACCTACCCTTGTGTTGAGATCAATATCCTCCACTCCAACCATAAGGATCTTGATTTATAACCTCCCCAAGTTGCTTTCCACCAATCCCATCTCTTCCACCAAGCCAAATCTGGGAGAGAGTCATTGTGTGTTGAGGAGTCTATCATCTTGAAGCACAATAGCAAGGAGCTCATCGTCATTACCGAGCTTGTTACCTTTTGGAGGATCGTGCCTCCTAGATTGGTTAGGTGTCACTTGGGAGCCTCCTACTTCGTGTTGTGGAGTGAACCAAGAAGTTTGTAAGGGCATGGAGATCGCCTACTTGTGAAGATCTACCCATAGTGAGGCTAGTCCCTCGTGGACGGAAGCCATATGGAATTGTCAAGGTTGCAACTTCGTGGACCCTTATGGGTGGATCCCTCCATGGACTCTCGCGACTGTTACCCTCCGTGGGTTGAAGACTCCATAAATGTGGACGTACGATAGCAGCACCTATCGGAACCACGGGAAAAATCTTTGCGTCTCCTATTGCGTTTGATTCGTATCACATCTCTTGACTTCATGTGCAATGTCTTTACTTGCCTCTTCCATATTTGTAGGCATGCATGTGTAGGGATGTTAGACTTGCTAGACTTGCTGAAACTGTTAAAATCTGCCAACCAATTAACTTGGGAAAAGGTTAGGTTTTAAATTCCTTCTAGTAGTCTATTCACCCCCACCCCCTCTAGACACTCTTCTAGTGATCCTATAGGCGCACGCCGCATACACAGAGTACATGGAGAAAGTTTACATTGTTGGTGGGTACGATTAGGATTGAGTTATATATACAAGTCCTAATGCCAGGACTACCCTAGCTATCTATAGTTTGTGCGTCTTATATCTCTATTTGAGTATGTTTATTATGTGTTGATCTAGATGTCGGTGAGACTCTGTTTTATGAACTAATACGTAGAGCAATGTATTTGCAGTCTTCAGCTAGAATCAGTTTGGTTGATTCTTATCTTAGAGTCCCCGCACAATTTACTACTAGCAATTGTTTTCCCATAGCACGCATAGCTACATTTTAGTGTTGGCAGATTTTTTTAACACTATTCATATTACGGTAAAAATGCTTGACTTACCTGCAAACTTGTTGAATGTGGTAAAAAAATCAGGTTTCACACGAAAAGATGAAATTTGGAACCCAAAAACTTGGCTATTTTACCGTATTATAATCGGGTGTGACGACTAACATTGTACCGCAACACGTGTGTGTCGTGATTCTCCAGACCACATTCCCGCGCATCGAGTGTCTGCGGCACTAGGATTTATGCTGACCACGGCAGTCCATTTACACCGTAGTGACACTTATCACAAATGGTTGTGTCTACTGAACCGTCACCTCCGAAGCACATTACTATTCTGGCCGAGGAAACCCTCACTATCGTCCCCGCTTAACAAAACCCGCACCGTCCTTCATAGTCACACCTGCACTCCATATTCGACATCGCTGCATAGTGCTCAACTAGTATGTTGCTTTAATCATTACACACACATCATTTTTGCCAACCATTTCCCATTTAACGCTCCCAATATTGGGACCTTCTTCCAGCCGACGTGTGGCCAACTGAGCTAGGCAGGAGGTTGTGCGCATTTGTGCGTCGGAACTGGCTTACCAACGATACGTCAGCAGCACTTTGAGCCGTCATGTGACCAAACGAACTGTCAAGAATGCTTGTTCGTGTGCGGGTCATGCTTGCACAACAATCCTCCATGGGGAACACGGTGACAAGACGTTTCGCTTACAACCCGTCCAGCCCCCATTCACTCCACCGCACATTTAACCTTGTCTCTCTTCAACCTTTCCTAGCGGTTGCCGACGACGAGCAGCATTTCACGATTCGTGCCTATGTGGACACCCACGTAAGGTTCAAGAACATCACGGTGGTGTACACCAATGACCTGATCTTGGTGGAGAACTTGATCCACACCATGGAGCAGTTACTTGTCTATGACAAGTACAAAGTGTTTGGCATCGAACTCGAGTACACCGGTGGTCGTGTCAGGCTTGATCAAAAGGTTGTCATTGCCTAGCTATGTGTTGGCCATTACATCCTCGTCTACCACTACTGCTTGGCCACAAGGCTTTGCGATCGATTTGCCAGATTTTTGTCAACAGCACCGACTACATATTCGGTACGGTAGACACCACCAATGATTAAAAGGTGCTCAAGACAACTGGCTTGGCCTGCGGGAGTCTTGTGGACATCCAATGCCTGTACAAGATCTTGGGCGGCAAGGAGAAGAATAAGGACTCACTAGTTGACCTTGACATTGCCATCGTCAAACCCTACTATAGAGGCATGAAGGATGTCTGCAAGAAGAAGAAGGTTGCCTGACATAGCGCCTAGGTCCGAACACTGGATGAAGATCACGTCAAGTACGTGGCCAAGGATGCGTACGTAAGCTACAAGATGTGCATGTGGATCGTTGACATGAGGAAGTGCATCCGTCCTGTGCCGATCGGCAGCCCTTGTCACAAGAAGTATAGATGAATGATTTGATGATCGTCACAACTAGTTTAGTATGAATGTACTTGTTAATCGATGTGTGCAAATGTTATATGTAGTCAGTAATGCAATTAGACGTCTATTTTGGTTATGCAATCATGATGTTGTTCTATAGAAAGATCATGGATGCTATATGCAGACATAGCGGATCACATCGCTTACTATTATAGAAAGGAACACGTCGGTGATGATTTCAACAATCATAGAAAATTGGGTGCGAGCAAGTGTTTTCCCATAGGCCACATCATACACACCTTATTATCAAGAATCATCATTCTTTTTATCGGTCTTCCCACAGAATTCTGAGTACTGACCTCTTTGTCGGGTATCACTAACAGTTCGTCCAAACAACTTGTTTGTCGGGTATCACATACAACCATGCAAATGACATCTTATGAGGGAGACTCTTATTTTTGTAGTACTATCTTTTCCTTAGTATGCAATGGACGATTAATATCTGGACATCAATATGCAATTGACAATTAATATTCAGACCTTAAGAAGCAGAACCACGACCGACGGTATCCTGCGCGGCTCCAATGGCGCTCCTAGTGGCTGTCGACGACGAGTGCCAGTTCACCATGCATGTGGTAGTGGACACGCCCTGTCGGTTTGTAGTGTAAACCAAACATCCAATCTTGATGGGGAACTCCAACGTCATGGACCTGTTACTTGACAAAAACAAGTACAGATGGGTCTGGTTCGACCTCACATCCCACCGTGTGCTCTGCTCTCACGTCACTGCGCATGCTCTGCTCTCACGCCCCATTGAGTACGCTCTACCAACGGTTGGGGCCGGCCCACGATCACATTCGGGGCTCCATATGCATGCGGTTGCACGACACGTGTCACCCCTTGCAGTTATGTGCTCGACCACTGAATCACGTGCTGCAAAAACTGCCATCCAGACGTGTCGGTATTCCAGGACGTCCGGCCCCCATTTTTAACCACAACCATTAACCATACTCTCTTCATGCTTTCGATCGCGCCCCACAACACAATAAGCACACCCTGGATGATGCATACAAAGAGGATGTCCAGCGGCGCTCTAATGGAGTTCGACGTGCATCATATGAAGACCCACATGAGGAAGACGGACCTCACGATGGTGCAGACCAATGACCCAGGCATGGTGGAGGACTCCATCGACACCATGGAGTGGCTGCTTGACGCGGATGACAAGTACAAAGTAGTCGACTACGACCTCGCTTACACTGGCGGTCATGTTGGGCATGATCATAAAGTTGTCATAGCCTAGTTGTGCGTGGGCCATCACGTCCTCCTCTACCACTACTTCCTGGCCTTAGTGCCTTGCAATCATTTCACCAGGTTTGTCAACAGCCCTGACTATAGGTTCGCTACAGTGGACAGCGCCAATGATCCAAAGGTGCTCAAGAATTCAGGCTTGGCCTTCCAGAACCTTGTCAACATCGCGACAACTACATGGTCTGGGGCAGCAATAAGAACATGGACTCCCATGTTGACCTGGCCGAGTTCATCATCAACCCCTACAACGCTAACATGAAGGCTGAGTGCAACAAGAACAAGCCTGTCTAGCACAGGGCCTGGGTGAAGAAACTTGATGAATATCACCTCCACACCGCGGCCAAGGGCGCGTACACATGCTACGAGATGTTCAGGCGGATTATGACATGAGGAAGTGCCTCCTACCTGAAGACTACTGGGTTCTACTGTAGGTGCATCGCATGCAAATTAAAAAAATTCCTATGCGCACAACATTTAAGAACATGCTACGGAGATGGATCACAGATCATTGCCACTAGACGGGCAGTGTCGTGCAGTGGAAGTAGAGTTGGGGCAATGCATTCATGTGGTCTGTCTCCTCCTTGTTCGATCTCCCTCGAATAGCTGGTCGCCGGATCCCACGAACAGGTTCGCTGGTGCGGTGTAGGTGCACCACCTCTAATGGTATCCTCGAGTGCAAGAGGAACACCATGCGATGGACTGCTAGATCCGATCACACAATCGGCGGTGGGTGGAGGTGGCTAGTTGCAACACATGCAAAGCCCTAATGACGGCGCCAAAGGGATCATCAAAATGGGTGTGCCGCACCTCCACTATATATAGGCATCCGTCACGAGCTCAACTCTTGGGCCTCGCACGGATCCTAAAGCCCATGTGTTCCTTCCTTTAAGCGTGCGACCCTTTAGGTTCTTGTTCACTTGGTTGCGAGTCAGATCACATCTGGCTTGACCAGTCAGTAGCGGCCTCTAGCAAAGCATGCCGACTCCAAGTGTTAGGCGAACTTGTACTTCACACTCATGTTCCCTTTGCCACATGATATATGTTATTGTGCACAAGGCAACATGGCCATCCTTGTTGCAGCACGACCTGTTTCTCGTTCTGGTGAATCCGACCAATATTCAGATTATCTCATAATCCTCATTGCATGGCCATGCTTATCCAGGTCAGATCACCCGTGGGGCGCAGAGAATATTTCTCCTGGTAGGAGGGGCAAATCCCATCTTGATCGACCATGTCTCACAGCATGGGTCTGGACTAACCAGAAACCTACCTTTGTAACTGCCTGATACGTCCATTTTGCATCACTCTTTTATATTGATATTTATTACATTATGGGCTGTTATTACACATTTTGGTACAACACTTATGCCTTTTCTCTCTTATTTTACAAGGTTTACATGAAGAGGGAGAATTCCGGCAGCTAGAGTTCTAGACTAGAAAAGGAGCAAATCTAAGATACCTATTCTGCACAACTCCAAATGTCCTGAAAATCTACAGAGAATTATTTTGGAATATATATAAAATATTGGGAGAAAGAAATACATCAGGGGGCCCACCAGGTAGCAGTAAGCCTGTAGGGCACGCCCTACCCCCCTAGGCGCGCCCCTGAGGCTTGTGGCCCTACTAGCAGCCCTCTGATGCCCATGTTCTGCTATATTGAGGGTTTCAACCTGGAAAAAATTAGCATAGAGCATTTGGGACGAACCGCCGCCGTCTCGAGGCGGAACTTGGGCAGAACCAATCTAGAGCTCCGGCAGGGTGATCCTGCCGAGGAAACTTCCCTCCCAGAGGGGGAAATCGGAGCCATTGTGATCACCAACGATCCTCTCATCGAGAGGGAGTCAATCTCCATCAACATCTTCACCAGAACCATCTCCTCTCCAAACCCTAGTTCATCTCTTGTATCCGATCTTTGTCTCAAAACCTCAGATTGGTACCTCTGGGTTGCTAGTAGTGTCGATTACTCCTTGTAGTTGATGCTAGTTGGTTTACTTGGTGGAAGATCATATGTTCAGATCCTTGATCATCATTAATACTCCTGTGATTATGAACATGAATATGCTTTGTGAGTAGTTATGTTTGTTCTTGAGGACATGGGATAAGTCTTGTTATAAGCAATCATTTGAATTTGGTATTCGTTCGATATTTTGATGAGATGTATGTTGTCTCTCCTCTAGTGGTGTCATGTAAACGTAGACTACATGACACTTCACCATTGTTTGGGCCTAGAGGAAGGCATTGGGAAGTAATAAGTAGATGATGGGTTGCTGGAGTAATAGAAGCTTAAACCCTAGTTTATGCGTTGCTTCGTAAGTGGCTGATTTGGATCCACATGTTTCATACTATGGTTAGATTTATCTTAATTCTTGTTTCGTAGTTGCGGATGCTTGCGAGAGGGGTTAATCATAAGTGGGAGGCTTGTCCAAGTAAGGGCATCACCCAAGCACCGGTCCACCCACATATCAAATTATCAATGTAATGAACGCGAATCATCTGAGCATGATGAAAACTAGCTTGGCAGAAATTCCCATGTGTCCTCGGAAGCGCCTTGCTTTATATAAGAATTTGTCCAGGCTTTTCCTTTGCTATAAAAAGGATTGGGACACCTAGCTGCACCTTTGTTACAATTTTTACTTGCTACCCGGTACGAATTATCTTATCACAAAACTATTTGTTACCGATAATTTCAGTGCATGTAGAGAATACCTTACTGAGAACCGCTTGTCATTTCCTTCTGCTCCTCGTTGGGTTCGACACTCTTCCTTATTGAAAGGACTACGATAGATCCACTATACTTGTGGGTCATCGAGACTCTTTTCTGGCGCCGTTGCCGAGGAGTGAAGCGCCTTTGGTGAGTGGAACTTGGTAAGGAAAAAATTTATATAGTGTGCTGAAATTTATTGTCAGTTGTTACTATGGAAAATAATCCTTTGAGGGGCTTGTTCGGGGTATCTTCACCTCGACCGGAAGCACAAAAGTCCGCTCCTCAACCTACTGCACCTACTGAAAATATTTATTATGAAATTCCTTCGGGTATGATACAGAAACTGCTAGCTAATCCTTATGCAGGAGATGGAATACAACATCCTGATTTGCATCTAATCTATGTGGATGAAGTTTGTGGATTATTTAAGCTTGCAGGTTTGCCCGAGGATGTTGTGAAGAAGAAGGTCTTTCCTTTATTTTTCAAGGAGAAGGCATTGGCATGGTATAGGCTATGTGATGATATTGGATCATGAAACTACAACCGATTGAAATTGGAATTTCATCCTATGCATCTGGTTCATCATGATTGGAATTATATTTACAATTTTTGGCCTCATGAAGGACAAAGAATCGCTAAAGCTTAAGGGAGGCTTAAGTCAGTGTTATATTCATGCCCAACCATGATCTCTCAAGAGAAAATTATTATTCAGAATTTTTATGCTCGGCTTTCTCATAATGATCGATCCATGTTCGATACTTCTTGCTTTGGTTTTTTATGAAGAAAGATATTGAATTCAAACGGGACTTATTGGAAATAATAAAATGAAACTATGAAGATTGGGAACTCAACAAAGGTCACGAGTCGGGTATAAACCTTATGTCTGATTGTCTTAAATCCCTTATAGACACATATGCTTTTCATGAATTTAGCACTAAATATGGACTTGACTCTGAGATAGTAGCTTATTTCTATGAATCTTTTATTACTCATGTTGATCTCCCTAAGGAGAAGGGGTTTAAATACCATCCTCCCATTGAATTGAAGGTAGTTGAACCTATTAAAGACGAAGAGGAAACTATTACTTATAATGTTGATCATGTAATTCCTACTGCTTACATTGAGAAACCACCCTTCCCTGTTAGGATAAAAGAACATGCTAAAGCATCAACTGTGGTTCGTAAGAGTTGTATCAGAACACCTACACCCCCTGAACAAATTAAAGTTGAACCTAGTATTGCTATGGTTAAAGATCTCTTGGTTGATAACATTGATGGGCATGTTATTCTTTTCTGTGATGAAGCGGCAAGAATCACTAGACCTAATACTAAGAGTAAACATATACAAGTTGTTGGCATGCCTGTTGTTTCTGTTAAAATAGGAGATCATTGTTATCATGGCTTGTGTGATATGGGTGCTAGTGTAAGTGCAATTCCCTATTCCTTATACAAATAAATCATGCATGATATTCCACCAATTGAACTAGTGGAAATTGATGTTACTATTAAACTTCCTAATAGAGACACTATTGCACCGATGGGGATTGTTAGATATGTTGAAGTCTTGTGTGGGAAAATAAAATATCCCACTGATTTTCTTGTTCTTGGTTCCCCACAAGATATTTTTTGTCCCATTATATTTGGCAGACCCTTCTTGAATATTGCTAATGCTAGGATTGATTGCGAGAAAGAAATAGTTACTATGAGTTTTGGGGATGTGTCTCATGTGTTTAAATTCTCTAAATTTCATAGACAACCTGATGACAAAGAATTGCCTAGTAAAGATGAAATTATTGGTCTTGCTTCTATTGTTGTGCCTCCTACTCATACTTTAGAACAATATGTGCTAGACCATGAAAATGATATGCATATGAATGAGAGCAATGAAATAGAAGAAATTTTCTTTGATCAGCAGCCTATTTTGAAACACGACTTACCTATTGAAATACTTGGGGATCCTCCTCCACCCAAGGGTGATCCCGTGTTTGAGCTCAAACATTTACCAGATACGTTGAATATGCTTATCTTGATGAAAAGGAGATATATCTTGTTATTATTAGTGCTAACCTTTCAGGGCATGAACAAAAGAGATGATTGAAAACTCTGAGGAAGCACCGTGCTGCTATTGGTTATACTCTTGATGATCTTAAGGGCATCAGTCCCACTCTATGTCAGTCTAAAATTAATATGGAGCCTGATGCCAAACCAGTTATTGATCACCAATGACGTTTGAACCCTAAGATGAAAGAAGTGGTAAGCAAAAGAAATACTAAAGCTTCTGGAGGCAGGTATAATTTATCTTGTTGCTGATAGTAGATGGGTTAGTCCCATCCATTGCGTCCCTAAGAAGGGAGGTATTACCATTGTTCCTAATGATAAAAATGAATTGACCCCGCAAAGAAC
Source organism: Hordeum marinum (assembly GCA_022496015.1). Classification (NCBI taxonomy): domain Eukaryota; kingdom Viridiplantae; phylum Streptophyta; class Magnoliopsida; order Poales; family Poaceae; genus Hordeum; species Hordeum marinum. Next base: position 234,362,938 of record CM039673.1, read on the forward strand.
TGTTACAATTATAGAAAGGTAACTGATTTTAGAAAATTAAATAAAGCTACTAATAAAGATCATATACTTTACCTTTTATTGATCAAATGCTAGAAAGACTATCCAAAAATACTCATTTTTGCTTTCTAGATGGTTATTTTGATTTCTCTCAAATACATGTATCGAGCCAGGATCAAGAAAAAATCACTTTTACTTGCCCTTTCGGTACCTTTGCTTATAGATGTATGCTTTTTATTTTATGCAATGCACCTGCTAACTTTCAAAGATGTATGATGGCTATATTCTCTGACTTTTGTGAAAAGATTCTTGAGGTTTTCATGGATGATTTTTCCCTTTATGGAACTTCATTTGATGATTGTTTGAGCAACCTTGATTGAGTTTTGCAGAGATGTGAAGAAACTAATCTTGTCTTGAATTGGAAAAAGTGCCACTTTATGGTTAATGAAGGTATTGTCTTGGGCACAAGATCTCCGAAAGAGGTATTGAAGTTGATAAAGCTAAAGTTGATGCTATTGAAAAAATGTCGTGCCTTATGGATATCAAAGGTATAAGAAGTTTGCTTGGTCATGCTAGTTTCTATAGAAGGTTTATCAAAGATTTCTCTAAGATTTCTAGGCCTCTCACAAATGTTTTTCAAAAAGATGTCCCATTTTTTGATGATGATTGTGTAGAAGCATTTGAAATTCTTAAGAATGCCCTGATTACCGCACCTGTTGTTCAACCACCCAACTGGAACCTACCCTTTGAAATTATGTGTGATGCTAGTGATTACGCTGTTTATGTTGTTCTAGGACAAAGATTTGATAAGAAATTAAATGTTATCCATTATGCTAGTAAAACTCTAGATAGTTCTTAAAGAAACTATGCTACTACTGAAAAGGAATTTTTAGCAGTCGTGTTTGCTTGTGATAAGTTTAGACCTTATATTGTTGATTCCAAAGTAACTATTCACACCTATCATGCTTCTATTAAGTACCTTACATAGAAAGATTCTAAACCTAGACTTATTAGGTGGGTCCTACTGCTACAAGAATTTGATTTGCATATGATTGATACAAAGGGTGTTGATAACCCTGTGGCAGATAACTTGTCTAGGTTAGAAAATGTTCTTGATGACCCACTACCTATTGATGATAGCTTTCTTCATGAACAATTAGCTGTCGTAAATGCTTCACACAATGCTCCATGGTATGCTGATTATGCCAACTACATTGTTGCTAAATTTATACCGCCTAGTTTCACATACCAACAAAAGAAAAAGTTATTCTATGATCTAAGGCATTACTTCTGGGATGATCCACACCTTTATAAAGAAGGAGTAGATGGAATTATTAGACTTTGTGTACTTGTGCAAGAACAGAAAAAGATCTTATGCATGTGTCACTCCAAAGCCTATGGAGGACACCACGCTGGAGATAGAACTGCACATAAGGTACTACAATCTGGGTTTTATTGGCCTACTATCTTCAAGGATGCTCGTATGTTTGTATTGTCTTTTTATGAATGTCAAAGAATTGGTAATATTAGTAGACTTCGGGAAATGCCTATGAATTACTCTCTAGTTATCGAACCATTAGATGTTTGGGGTTTTGATTATATGGGGCCTTTTCCACAATCTAACGGGTATACTCATATTCTAGTTGTTGTTGATTATGTTACCAAGTGGGTAGAAACTATTCCAACTAGTAGCGTTGATCATAACACTTGTATTAAAATGCTTAAAGAAGTTATTTTCCCTAGATTTGGAGTCCCTAGATATTTGATGACTGATGGTGGTTCACACTTTATTCATGGTGCTTTTCATAAATTGCTCTCTAAATACGATGTTAATCATAGAATTGCATTTCCTTGTCATCCTCTGTCTAGTGGTCAAGTGGAATTGAGCAATAGATAAAATAAATTGATTTTGCAGAAGACTGTTAATATATCTAGGAAGAATTGGTCTCAGAAACTTGATGACGCATTGTGGGCTTATAGAACTGCTTACCAAAACCCTATGGGCATTTTTCCATATAAGATTGTTTATGGTAGAGCATGTCACTTACCTCTAGAGCTAGAACATAAAGCTTATCGGTCAATGAAAGAGCTCAATTATCATTTCAAACTTGCTGGTGAGAACAGGTTATTTCACAATAGCTCACTTGACGAACGGAGAGCCGAAGCCTATGAGAATGCCAAATTGTTTAAAGAAAAGGTTAAGATATGGCATGATAGAAGGGTACAAAAGCGTGAATTTAATGTAGGTGATCATTTCTTGATATACAATTCTCATTTAAGATTTTTGCAGAAAAACTACTCTCTAAATGGGAAGGTCCTTACGCTATCGAGGAGCTATACCATTCTGGTGCCATCAAGATTAACAACACCGAAGGCACAAACCCGATGGTGGTTAATGGTCAAAGAATCAAATATTATATATCAGGTACTCCCATAAATGTTGAAACCACAATCATCAATACCATAACTCCGGAGGAGTACATTAGGGAGACTTACCAGAACATTTCAGACTCCTAAAAGGAATGGGTATGTGGTACGGTAAGTAAAAAAGACTCCAAAACTTTTTCAATGGCAATTTTTATCTGTTCTGTAATATTTAAAAAATTAGGAAAATTTAAAGTAGTCCAAATAGTGCACGAGGAGGAGACAAGCCTAGTGGGTGCGCCCTATCCCCCTAGGCGTGCCCCTGCGGCTTCTGACCATCTCATGCACCTTATGGACTCTGTTTTCTTGTGTCATACTCCTTCGGGTCGGTAAAAATGCATTATATAATCTCCCGACGGTTTTGACTCTCGTTCACGACAATATCTCATGCTTTTGTTTTAAGTTGTTTCTGCAACAGTTTTAGATCAACATGACGCCCCAAGTGCTTCGAAGGACAAGTTCTTCGAGAAGGTCATCAACCCCTACCTTGCAGAGGTGCTGCAGCACCCTCAAACCATTGAGAGGCATGAGGGGGTCCTGCATATCCGTGATGTTGAGGGGTCAAAGAAAACCGGAAGAGTGGAGACAAGGCTCGAAGCAATGGAGCAGCAAGTCTTCAAGTGGCAAGGGATGGTGGAGCGGGGACTCAATGCCAATCATATGATGATCACAGAGTTTACCCATAAAAACAAGCTATACTCCAAGGACATCGGGGATCACATCTTCAAGATTTATGTGAAAATCGAGCACCTCCACGCCTAGATCTATGACCTGCAAAACCAAAACTGTGAGTATGAATACATATTTAAGAGAATGAGTTTGGCTGCAGATTTGAGGATTCCGAAGACTCGTTCATCCTTTTACGATGGTGAGCCTATGCCTTGGAAGACGGAGGACAAGCTTTCAATCTCATCAACAACTCCAACATCACCACCTCCGAAGCAAGACAACTAAACACATGGGTATGGGCACTCCCCTTGGCTTGCGCCAAGCTTGGGGGAGGTGCCCCGGCATCATATCACCATCACATATTTTATTTTTATTTTTTATTTTTATTTTTATCATATTTTCTTAGTTTGATCCTTTTGGTTATATCTTTATCTAGTCGAATGAAGTTTTCGTGTGATCTAGTTTTGAGTTTTAGTTTTATGTTCCCCCTATGTAAGCAAGTCCGAGTGTTATATAATAAAGAGTAGTTTTGAGTAGATGGCTTAGCTTGTTTGTTATGATCTTGATCTTGCGAAGAAATAGAAAGAAGTATAGAATAAAAGCAAAGAGTATATATGATGATCTTATGGGGAGTGATAACTTCACATATAAGAAGTACGTCGATTGAAACCTGTTGTGGTGTTGACAACCATAGTTGTTGGTCATTGAGGCAATTAAAAGGAAGTAATAAAGAAAGATAGGTTCACATATAAATATATTATCTGGGACATCTTTTATGATTGTGAGCACTCATTATAATATTATATGTTAAGAAGTTGATGTTGGACAAGGAAGACAGCATAATGGTTTATGTTTGCCTATTTCCGAATAGAAGATATATTGTTATAGATCCCTCAACATGTATCGCTTGCTTCCACCTCATATTAGCCAAAACTTCCGCACCAAGTAGAGATACTACTTGTGCATCCAAACACCCTTAACCTAGTTTTTCCATGAGAGTCCACCATACCTACCTAAGGATTAAATAAGATCCTTCAAGTAAGTTGTCATCAGTGCAAGAAATAAAAAATGCTCTCTAAATATGTGTGATCTATTAGTGTGAGAAAATAAACTTTATACGAACTTGTGATAGGGAAGAAATAAAAGCGATGGACTACATAATAAAGTTCTCTATCACAAGGGGCAATATAAAGTGACGTTCTTTTGCATTAAGGGATTGTGCATCCAACTATGAAAGTGCATGACAACCTCTCCTTCCCTCTATGATGGGCCTATCTATTACTTCTATTTTCTAGTACTTACCTTTATGCAAGGGTCGTGGTGATATCCATCACTTTCTCTATTTTCGCCTTTATCTTCTGGAAAGTGTCACGTGTTGGGGAATAATCTAGACATATATATCCACTCGTAAGTGGACGAGCATGAGTTATTACTGTTGACTTTACCCTTGAGGAAAATAGTTGGGAGGCAATACTATAAGCCCCTATTTTTCTCTGTGTCCGATTGAAGCTTTGACCTCAGAGGTACCTCGTGAGTGTTAGCAATTGTGAAATACTAAAATATAATTGAGTATGTGGATTTGCTTTACAAGCTCTTATGTTGACTCTTTCCTACAAGATCTTATGTGGACTGAGATCGTAGTTTGTCGGTTCTCAATAGAGTTCTTGATTCATACTTTACCATTGTGAATGAATTGTTACTTTATCATAAGAAATTATATGTCAATATATGTTTTTGTTCTAAAGATGATCATGATTCCTTCATGTCCATATTTTATTTCATCGACACCTCTATCTCTAAACATGTGGGCATATTTATCAATTTCGGCTTTCGCTTGAGGACAAGTGAGGTCTAAGCTTGGGGGAGTTGATACGTCCATTTTGCATCATGATTTTATATTGATATTCACTACATTATGGGCTGTTATTACACATTTTGGTACAACACTTATGCCTTTTCTCTCTTATTTTACAAGGTTTACATGAAGGGGGAGAATGCCGGCAGCTGGAGTTCTAGACTGGAAAGGGAGCAAATCTGAGATACCTATTCTGCACAACTCCAAAAGTCCTGAAAATCTATGGAGAATTATTTTGGAATATATCAAAAATATTGGGACAAAGAAATACATCAGGGGGCCCACCAGGAAGCCACAAGCCTGTAGGGCGCGCCCTACCCCCTAGGCGCGCCCTTGAGGCTTGTGGCCCGCCTGGCAGCCCTCCGGTACCCATCTTATGCTATATTGAGAGTTTCGACCTGGAAATATCAGAACAGAGCTTTCGGGACAAAGCGCCATCGTCTCGAGGCGGAACTTGGGCAGAACCAATCTAGAGCTTCGGCAGGGCGATCCTGCCGGGGAAACATCCCTGTCGGAGGGGGAAATCTAAGCCATCATCATGACCAACGATCCTCACATCGAGAGGGGGTCAATCTCCATCAACATCTTCATCAGCACCATGTCCTCTCCAAACCCTAGTTCATCTCTTGTATCCAATCTTTGTCTCAAAACCTCAGATTTGTACATGTGGGTTGCTAGTAGTGTTGATTACTCCTTGTAGTTGATGCTAGTTGGTTTACTTGGTGGAAGATCATAGGTTCAAATCATTGATCATCATTAATACTCCTCTGATTATGAACATGAATATGCTTTGTGAGTAGTTACATTTGTTCCTGAGGACATGGGATAAGTCTTGTTATAAGTAATCATCTGAATTTGGTATTCGTTCAATATTTTGATGAGATGTATGTTCTCTATCCTCTGGTGGTGTCATGTGAATGTTGACTACATGGAACTTCACCATTGTTTGGGCCTAGAGGAAAGCATCGGGAAGTAATAAGTAGATGATGGGTTGCTAGAGTGACAGAAGCTTAAACCCTAGTTTATGCGTTGCTTCGTAAGGGGCTGATTTGGATCCACATGTTTCTTGCTATTGTTAGATTTATCTTAATTCTTCTTTCGTAGCTGCGGATGCTTGCGAGAGGGGTTAATCATAAGTGGGAGGCTTGTCCAAGTAAGGTCAAAACCCAACCACCGGTCCACCCACATATCAAATTATCAAAGTAACGAACGTGAATCATATGAGCATGATGAAAACTAGCTTGACAGAAATTCCCATGTGTCCTTGGGAGCACCTTGCTTTATATAAGAATTTGTCCAGGCTTGTCCTTTTCTATAAAAAGGATTGGGCCACCTTGCTGCACCTTTGTTACAATTGTTACTTGCTACCCGTTACGAAATATCTTATCACAAAACTATTTGTTACCGATAATTTCAGTGCTTGCAGACAATACCTTACTGAGAACCACTTGTCATTTACTTCTGCTCCTCGTTGGGTTCGACACTCTTACTTATCGAAAGGACTACGATAGATCGCCTATACTTGTGGGTCATCACTTCCCAGTCACAGAGTAGCGTTTGGTCGGCCCAAAGCAAGTATGTCCATCCCGAGTACATGCGTCAGCTCAGGTATTAGGACATAGAACATATGTTGTACTAGAGACTTATAGATGACCTATCACTGTCTCTCATAGTTGGGTCTGTCCAACTCAGACCTTATCTTGACTCGGAACTAACTACCTCAAATCCGACCAGATCTTTCTGTGTCCATATTATCTTGCTATCATCCAATGCTACGTGGTCAGTGAGACCGAACCATCCACCGTGTCATATGTTAGTGTGATTGGCTGTGCATCCACACAACCCTTTCGACTAGGGACCATTCGGGATAGTCATCATACAATGCATAGTCTCACAAACAAGTCAATTACTTGTTAATACACATCACTGATAATGTCCAAGGACTATCTTTATTCAGAAACACATAGGAAATATCATCATACATGATTTTATCTAGGGAATATGTCCAATAGTCTCCCACTTGCACTAGAGTCACTCAAATAGACATCAAATGCACATAGCTCTAACATGCCCCTCATGCTTGAGTTGTGGAAGCGGGTTATTCAACGGATCTGCAATATCTGCATCTGTATGAATCTTGCATAAATGGATATCACATTTCTCTGCGAGCTTTCGTATCAGGTGATATTTTCGGTGTATGTTCCTGGTCTTGTGGTGTTGTCTCGGCTCCTTGGCCTGTGCGATGGCACCTAAATTATCACAATAAAGGTCCAACGGTTTTGACCAGCCCGGGAACACACCAACATCTTCCAGGAACTTCCGAATCCAAACACCTTCCTTTGCGGCTTCACAAACCGCAGTATATTCGACCTCTGTTGTGGAGTCAGCCACTGTATCTTGGTTGGAACTCGTCCAGCTCACTGCTCCTCCATTCATGACATACACGCATCCAGTTTGCGTTCGACAATCATCCCTGTTGGTTTGGAAACTAGCATCAGCATAACCCTTTACACAGAGCTCCTCCTCACCTCCATAGACTAGGAACATCTCTTTCGTCCTTTTCAGGTACTTCAAGATAGTTTTCACCGATGCCCAGTGACTCTAACAAGGGTCGGCCTGGTATCTGGTTGTTAAGCCTATTGCATAGGTAACATTAGGCTGTGTACATAGCATGGCATACATAATGGATCCTATTGCCGAGGGATATGGAATCTTACTCATCCGGTTTCGCTCATCAGAAGACATAGGACTCTGAGTCTTTCTTAGCCTTATATCATGTGAGAAGGGTAAGAACCCTTTCTTAGCCTCACTCATGTTGAACCTCTTCAACACTTTGTCAATGTACGTGCTCTGGCTCAAGTCGAGCAGCCTCCTCGATCTATCTCTATAGATCCTGATGCCTAAAATGTACATTGCCTCTCCAAGGTCTTTATCGAAAACTTGCCATTCAATGATTCCTTGACCGAGTTCAGCATCGAAACATCATTTTTGGTCTGCAGTATGTCATCCACATACAAGATCAAAAACACTACCGATATCCCACTAGACTTCTTGTATAAACAATACTCCTCTTCGTTCTTAATGAAACTAGGGTCAACGATAACTTCATCAAAACGAATATTTCAACTCCGAGCTGCTTGCCTCAATCCATAAATGGATATCCTAAGCTTGCATATTTTACCAGCATTAGTTGGATTGACAAAACCTTCTGGTTGTATCATGTATACAACTTCTTTTAAATTTCCATGAAACAAAGCTATTTTGACATCCACCTGCCATATGTCATAATCAAAATATGCAGCTATACCTAGTATGATCCTTACTGATTTTAGCATCGCTACCAGCGAGTAGGTCTCATCGTAGTCAATTCCTTGAACTTGTCCATAATCTTTAGAAACAAGCCGAGTTTTGTGGATATGAACATTTCCATCCACATCGTTTTTCTTCTTAAAGACCCATTTGCAACCAATGGCTACTACGCCAGGCGGCGGGCCAACCAAGTCCTAGACTTGATTGTCATCCATGGACTTTAACTCGGATCAGAATATGGGCTCACCATTGCTTCCGCATACATGGTCGGCATGTCTCTTTCTAGCAACAACACATCATGCACTTTGCGCAATCATTACGACCTCCGTGGCTTTGGTGCCAACTCCACTACGGGTTCCCTGACTAACTCCAGTATTATCTCATCACAAGCCGAGTTGTCCCCGAGTGGCTTTCGTATTTCTTCGAGTCGCACTATTCTCCCACTGGCCTCCCGACTGAGAAACTCTTTCTCTAGGAAAACCCCGTTCCGAGCAACAAACACTTTGTTCTCTTCTCGGTTGTATAAGCTATATCCCAAAGTATCCCTCGGATATCCCATGAATACGCATTTATCCAACTTGGGTGTAAGCTTGTCCGACATGAGTCGCTTGACAAATGCTTCACAACCCCAAATCTTTAGTCCACATCTCATGTGGTGTCTTATCTATAGATTTTGATGGTACCCTGTTAAGTGTGAAAGATGTAGTTTCTAGAGTGTATCCCCAGAATGACAAGGGTAAATCCGATTTGCTCATCATCGATCGGACCATGTCCAACAAGGTTTGATTTCTCCATTCTGACACGTCGTTTCTTTGCATTGTAGATGGAGGTGTGAGCTGAGGTACTATACCTCGGCTTTTCAGATGATCGTTAAATTCCTGGCTCATGTACTCACCTCCATGATCAGATCGCAGAAGCTTTATCGTCTTGCCGAGTTGATTCGCAACCTTGTTCTGAAACTCTTTGAACTTTTCAAAAGTTTCTGACTTGTGCCTCATCAAATAGATATATCCATATCTACTCAAGTCGTCGGTAAATGTCACGAAGTACTGATAGCCACCTTTGGCCATGGTCCTCATTAGACCACACCCATCATTGTGTATAAGTTCCTATATCTCGAACACCCTCTCCTAACTCTTTGCAAATGGAGACTTAGTCATCTTTCCTAGCAAGCAGGATTCGCACGTCTTGAATGACCCGAAGTCAGACGAAGTTAGGAGTCCATCATCATGGAGCTTATTCATGCGTTTCAGACTAATGTGTCCAAGCCAGCAATGCTAGAAGTATGTCGGATTTATCTCATTAGGCTTATGCCTCTTGACACTCACGTTATAGACTGGTTCCGTTTCTAGATTTAAACTAAATAGCCCATCTACAATGGGTGCATAGCCGTGGAACATTCCATCCAAATAGAATGAACAACCATTGTCCTTTCAATTGAACTCATAGCCTTGAATCATCAAGCATGAGGCAAAAATAATGTTCCGAATAACAATTATTCATTTCCAAAATAAATCCAGAAAGAAGTTGGAGCTGCATCATGCCGACCTCCAACGCATCAACTCTTGCTCTGTTGCCAACCCTGGTGTCAATCTCCCCTTGTGCCACACGCCTAGTTCTTACTAGCCCCATCAAGTTGCAAATATGAACAACCGATCCGGTATCAAATACCCAAGAGCTACTAGGTTTATCAGCAAGGTAGATATCTATAACATATGTAACAAGTGTAACTTTGCCTGAAGAAGCATCTCCGACCTTCCTGTCATGCTCAGCAAGCCACTCGCTACAGTTCCTCTTCATGTGACCAGCTTCCTTGGAATGAAAGAAAATGGTCTTTGAGTTCGGTCTACACTTCGGCTAAGCGACAGAGACAACCTTCTCCCTGCCCTTTGCCTTACCCTTTTTCTTGGACCAACTCTTCTTGAACTTAGCCGAGTTTTGCGCCATCAACAATTGATGCGTTTCTTTCTTAATATCCTGCTCTTCCACCTTGAGCATCCTATGCAATTCAGTGAGCTTCTTATCCATGTAATGCATATGATAGTTTGAGACAAGCATCCCATAGCTAGGTGGAAGAGAACCCAAAATTGCATCCGTGGACAGCTCGTCCCCAAGTGGGAAGCCTAACCGATCCAAAGCTTGCACGTACCCGATCATCTTGATCACATGTAGGCTTAGTGGATCACACTCTTTCAGCTTACAATCTTTCAAGGATTGTTAGACGTTGAACCTTTCAGTTCTAGCCACCACCTGAAACATGCTCTTGAGACTCTCGGTCATATCAAAAGACTGAATGTTTTCGAAATGCTGTTGCAAATCAGGCTCCATACAGGCCAGCATGAGGTAGTTGATCTTGTTAGATGCCTCAACGAGTTTCTGGTGGGCATTATTGGTTGTGGCACTAGCATTTCGGTGGGTTCCTCTACAAGTGAATCCTCTAGAACATGTTCCTTTTTATGGTGCATGAGAACAATTCTCAACTTTCGATACCATGTGGTAAAGTTTGTTCCATTTAGGTTATCCTTTTTTAGAATTGATTTCAATGCAAGGTTGGGTTGAGCAGGTGGTGCCATTGATCTACAACAGAAAATATGCAATCACTAAGCAATGTGTTTATGTAGAGTAATTCTTACCTTAAACAAAATACTCCCACTGAAGTCAGCATCCCTCCAAAAACTATCAGTGATTCAGGAACCGTCTAGCACGAGCGACTAGTTAGCTTTAGCATCATTGCTAGACAAATTGCCTATTTGGCAAGCAACTCCTTACTAATCGTATCTCTATATGATTCCTATCGGTCGGTGGGTATCTTATACCACGGCTCGCAACCTTCTTTGCCACAGGGCCCAAAACTGTTTTGATAGCCTTGTCAAGTTAACCTGATGCAGTGCATGTCTGTGTCCAACATGAACCCTCCAATTTAATTACATCTAGTAGCACCTAAATCTTATGAGCCCACCACTAGGCGTACTTGACGTGCGAAGGTGCAACATTCGGAATGACAATGTGCTTGATATTTACGAGGGATATTTCTACCATTATAACATGCATAGAAACAAGAAACAATATCAATCACATGTAAACATAAATATGCGAAATACTATGGATCCTTCATGGGCGTCCTTCCATAGCCAGCTCCTACTCCGATGACCAAGGTGGAACTCCATCTTGTTCATCACACTGGGATGCCAAAACATCAAGCTTGATCTTTGTCCTCCAACTACTACAACTAATAATGAATTTACAAAGAATCAAGTCGACCGCAGGTCGTTATACAATATAATGATAGCATTTTGGCTCCTGACGGCTGACAGTCTTGACACGTAGGTCATGTTAAGTTACACACATGCATCACATACACATGATCCATACTATTGACATCAAATCTGCAAAAAACAATTGTGCATAGAATCGCATTCTACCGGTTTGTGTGATCGTGTACTAAATAAAAGGCGCTACGCACATGGCGGTCCTACCAATTTTTTAGAAATGACAAATCGAATATGTATTCCACTCATGCCAAATTTTCTGATCTAACCAATCTCATCGATTATCGCGAACCAGACTCAGATTTAAGTTTCACAGTTAACCCCGATGGCGGAAACCGACCGGTAGGGGTAGGTTGTGTCAGGACCTATTCGATTCCGATTGACAGAAAACATAACCTCAACGATCCCGATGTGCAGTTGATCTCAGCAACCGTGCACATAGCCGAACTGAATGATGGCAGATCTCATCCGCCACCTCGACATATCACATATGCTACCGATCTGAAACCAAAACCGATAGCAGAGGCTCCGGTACCACTATTGGGTTCTACCGTAGGTGCATCGCATGCAAATTAAAAAATTCCTATGTGTAGAACATCCAAGAACTGGCTACGGATATGACCAGAGATCATTACCACTAGACGCGCATCTCCGTGCAGCGGAAGTACAGTTGGGGCACCGCATTTCTAACGCCCAAGATGTGATCCTATCCTTATTTTGGCACGAGGGCCTCGACAGAGATAGAAGCGCATCTCTTCGTTTCGTAAGAATGGATATCATTAGAAGTACATGTATAGAAGAGATGATTATATGGAATTGGCTTACACTCGCCACAAGCGACATCAAGATCACATCAATACAACAACATGTTCAAACATCATACATAAGAGCAGGGTCTGACTATGGATGAAATCAAACGATAAAATGACATCCATCCTAGATTGAAGAAGAAGAAGAAGAAGAAGAAGAAGAAGTCCAAATCAAACAAGCATTCTCACATCAAAGCATCATATTACCTGTACCTGCAACTGTTGTTGTAGTAATCTTTGAGCCACAGGGACTCAGCAATCTCATTTCCAAGGGTATCAAGACTAGCAAAGCTTAATGGGTGAGGTCTGGTTAAGTGGTGAGGCTGCAACAAGCAAACTAAGCATTTATTTGAGTGGCTAACATACGAATACAGAAAGTAAAGTGGGTGGTCTACACATAATGGATGGGAAATTATAATGATCACTAAGTGATCCTGAACACCTACTTACATCAATCATAACGCCACCATGTTCTCTCTCAGATAAGGACTCATGAGAAGAGACAGTCACAGTTATGCACACAATTGGTGTATTTTATCTTAGTTAACTTCAAGCTTGCTATGACCGGGTGTTAACCAAAGTTTCCAACTTGCCACATAACCGCGAGCACGGCTTTCCGAAAGATTTAACCCTGCAGAGGTGCTCCAACTCATCCATCACAAATTAACCACATGCCATGGGAATAACCTCGACCACGAATCCCATGATTTCTTAGGCAATTCCATTGGAAAACCGCAACCTCGAGATAGCCCAAAGTAATTTCGGAATTCCTCATGCAAGACACTCGAGAAACGTAAAACAATTCCAACAAGGCCGCCCGGCATGTCGATGATCCCAATAGGAGCCGCGTATATCGTTGTAAGGACACGACGGATTGTCCAAACTTCCGGTAGGCCAATCGCAGAGATGCCCCTGGCGTCCACCAGAGTTGACAGGTTGGACCAACACTCATGAGGAGCACTCACCCGGGTTGTTGATCAAAGATCCTTGGGTTAATTACTCCCTATGCAGGTTTAGTACTTATTAGAGAAATGTAGTACCAATGTTGGGCCTTGCCATAAGATCTTTATCCTAAAACGAAAATCAAGGGGGTCACCATAACAACCCCGAGCATGTTAGGAGCGCTCTATATGGAACATAACACCGGTTCACAAGTAACTAGGATGACAAAGATGTAACAAAACACCGAGCAAAAGGCCAGGCCTTCCACCTTTTACCAAGTATATAGGTGCATTAAATAAAATAGCAATAATATTATCATATACCAAAATATTCATGTTGTCACATCGAAGGAGTTGCACCTGCAGCTAGAAACACTATAAGAAGGGTTGAGCAAGCAATAACATAGCCAAACCAAGGTTTTCTAGGATGTGCACAGGTTAGAGGCTTATCATGGCAATGTTGGGGGCTTGACATACAAGTGGTAGGTAACGAGACATAACGATAGAAGCGAGACAACTAGCATAGCAATGATAGTAGTGGTATCCAGGGAAATGTTCATCTTGCCTTTTTGGTTCTTCAGAGGGGCAAAGAGATGGGTCCTCGTAGTTGGACTCTCCTGTATCCTCATGATCAGGCTCAACACTCGCGTCTACCCAAATAGAAACAGCACCAAATAAACATACAAGCTAGGTGCAATGCGCAAACAAGATGATGCATGACCAAGTTGATGTGATTAACATGGCAATCCAAACAAGTCATGTTTCTCATGCAATTATTAAGTTCTTTACTATTCTGGATCAAACCTCAAGTTAATTTATTCGAACATGCATGGTCATGGCAAATATGAATGCTTCATGCAAACACTATGCAAATTCATATGTAGAACATTACAAACGGAGTAACGTAGCCCACGGTACGCTCACGGCAAGTTATGAACGTTAACGGGGTGAAATGCAAAGATGGAGAAGGACCTGGGTTATTCCTTGGTATTCCAGGGATGCCACTAGATAAGGAATGAAAAACCAACAATAATATACCCAAAAATAACAAAAACGATGGAGTGTAGCTCCCACAAATCACAAAACGATTCCACACACAATTTGTCCACAAATAGCAACATGTCATCTTGTAACACATGTATCAACAGCTACAGCAAGCTTAAAACCATAACAAAAGCATGTTCAGGAAGTATACAACAAGCTTGACAAATCATATATCTACAAAAACTTAAAAGGAAGCATGGCTCAATGGCAATGAAGCTCACAAGATGGCATGTTGAAACAGATTTTAGGGACTTAGTGAAAATCTCAGTTTTATGGATCCTGAGTTAACGTGACAGCAACTTGACAGCAGCAAACAATTATGCTAGAGTTCATTTAAAGGCATGAAACTTAGCAGGTTGATAGAGGACAACTTCTACTACAAAACACTGGCACTGAGCATGAGCTAAAGCATCACAGATCACTTGGTAGCATCCCCTAAACATGGCATGAAAATAACTACAAATTCTTAGACTTGTACAAATTTCACTAAGACAAAAGCAGCAGGTTTTGATAGGTGACATATTGAGCAACAAAATTATCTATGGTGCAAAACCTCTTTTTAGAAACTATTGCACAAGATGACAGAGGGTAACTTGCACCACAACTCATGTCTATAAACCATACTCAAAGGAACAAAGGAATCATGGGAACCATCAAGATAATATGCTATAATGTTAATAGATTTCCAACACTTAGCAATATTTTGGGCATGTGAAAGCAGAATTTTTGGTGGCATGTTTGCATCAAGTTTTCCACTCATCACATGAACTAACATGGCAGGCAAAATACGAGGGACTATAGCACACCCAAATGAACATATAACATGTTGGGAAGTCTCCCAAATCATGCAAGGATTAAATCATACAATAATAACAAAATGGCACCTCATCAGAAATAATAATTTCACAATGTTGTTCCAATGACAAAACTAATGGCACCACTGAATTCCTAGGATTTGTCTACCCCCAAAATCATATATCACACTCATATGTTGTTGTGGATAAATAAGCCAAAACCCCAATTGAAATACTAGACAAGCACTTATAAGTCAAAACTTACCCTAATTGGATATTTCCCTTTTTGGCATTGTCTTGATTTGGCACGTTACCAGATTACGAAAAGAAACAAACAGAGAGAACAAAACAAGCAAATAAATAAATAAAAGGAGAGGGGTCCACTGGCAGTGAGCCAAGCCCCTCCCTGAGGTTGACAGGGTGGACCCACTGGCCCACCTGTCACACACACACACCATAGAAAATTTAAAAAGGGGCAAAGTGCCCATGGGGGAATTGAACCGACGCCCCCCTTGTCGAGCTGGTTCGGTCGAATCACTCGGCCACTCACTCGGATTTGACCAGAGACAGGCTGCATAGAACATAACACAACACTTGGTGAGAGGAATGGCCCCACGCGACAGAGACACTCACACAAACACACTCTCATCTCACCAGCAATGAAGAGAGGCGGAGCACTTGCGATGGAGGGGGCTATGATGTCCAAAACTAGCGGCAGATGGCACCACAAGACACGCAACACGAATCCGCACACGCTTGCACACGCACACAGCCAGAGATGCACTAGAACGCTCCCAGCGTTGAGGAACTCCGGCGGCGACGGCAGAGTCAAATAACGAGCTACAAGGAAGGGACCGATCACTACCATGCAAAAGCGGAACCTATGCACGTTCTGGAGCTCAAGCACATACGCGCACACGCAAGAACTGGACGATCACTCGCCAACGACGAGGTCCGATGGTGGCATGAAACTGACTACACGGATACGGCGACACAAGGAGAAAACATGTGCAAGAAGCTAGTAGGGACAGGGAGAAACTCACTGGGAAGACGCTCGAGTCGATGATCGGGCTAGGGGAAGAATGACGGTGACGAATTCGGGCAGCGATGATCGGCGGGCGCGGAGGAAGGAGGAAGCAATTCCGGCAATCCTTGGCATCCCACGAGGCAGCTGAGGACGATGAGGAGGAAGAGGACAAGGCGAAGCGATCCCGATGCTCGCCTGCATGAGGAGCTCGACAGAGATGCACCCGCGACGGCAACGCTCTCTGACTCCGCTCTGTCTTTGAATCACACGGGGTCTCACCTAGCAGCGGCAAGAAGGGAGAGTGGAAACCCTAGGGGAAAGGCATGCACGCTGAGGAGGGTTTTTAGGCCTGGGCACGCACGACACTCGCCTCACCATCCTGGCATGGCGGGTCTCCGCACGGAAGCTCTCTGAGAGGGAGCTATAAAGGAGGAAGAATAAAGGAGGGAGGGAGAGGCTGACGCGCGGGCCCAACGCACACGAGCTAGCTTGGACCGCGGGAGGAAGAAAGCCCAGGTGGGATGCCACTCTGTCGACGCCAAATAAAACTAGGCCTTGCCTATTTAAAGTAACCAACACACAAGAAAATAAACCAGGAAAGTTTGAAAAGGAATGGGAGGAAGAAAAAAAAATTGTAATCAACAAATTATATCCTATTTAACAAAAACGGAGATGGCATTTCTAGAGAAAAGAAATAAACCACATATCTACATTATTGGAACCTATTTTGCAAAGAGTAGAAATGACAAAGCATGATACATGGTTGAGAGCAGACTAACAAATCATAACAGAATATTTAGGGGAGGAGCATCATTTTTAAGGATGTAAATGAGCAAGCAAATTCATCACATGTTGCATATATTCGAAATTGAGAGAGGTGGGCAAGTTTAAGAGAAAATGAGGAGGCGGGTCACACCAAGACTTGCACACCAGCACCACATTTCACACACACTCACATCAACACGAGCATATGATGCAACATAAAAATTATGAGATGATGCCATGATGCCATGATGAATCATGAAAGTCATGAAGCAAAAATTTATTACCAAGACATGAGGGAAAACATGGAAGGTTCCACGTGAGATATATTACAAATATGGCAAGGGATGCTCTTGGGCTGATACAGCGTTCACGTTGTTCATCTCCTCCTTGTCCGATTTCCCTCGAACAACCGGTCACCGGATCCCACGTACAGGTTTGCTAGAGCGGCATAGGTGCACCACCTCTAAAGATATCCGCGTGTGGAGGAGGAACACCATGCGTCATAGAGCTAGGTCCGATCACACAGTCGATAGTAGGTGGAGGTGGCTAGTTGCAACACATGCAAAGCCCTAATGATGGCACCGAAGCGATCAGCCAAGTGTGCCGCACCTCCACTATATATAGGCGTCCGTCATGGACTTAACTCTTGGGCCTCGCATGGATCCTAAAGCCCATGTGTTCCTTCCCTTAAGCGCACGACCCTTTAGGTTCTCATTCACTTGGTTGTGAGTTAGATCACATCCGGCTTGAGCAGTTAGTAGCGGCCTATATCAAAGCGTGTTGACTCCAAGTGTGTGATGAAGCTGGTTAGGCGAACATGCACTCCACACTCATATTCCCTTTGCCACACGATATATATTGTCATGCACATTGCGACATGGTCATCCTTGTTGCAGCACGACCTCTTTCTCGTTCCGGTGAATCTGACCAATATTCGTATTATCTCATAATCCTCATCGCATGACCATGCTTACCTAGGTCGGATCACCCGAGGGCCTAGAGTATATCTCTCCTGGCTGGAGGAGCAAATCCAACCTCAACCATATCTTGCAGCATGGGTCTGGACAAACCCGAAACCTACCTTTGTAACTACCCAGTCACGAAGTAGCATTTGGTCGGCCCAAAGCAAGTTGGTCACCATCCCGAGTACATGCGTCAACTCTGGTCTTAGGACATAGAACGTATGTTGTACTAGAGAATCACAGATGACATATTGTTGCATCTCATAGTTGGGTCTGTCCAACTCATACCTTATCTCGACTTGGATCCAACTACGTCGACTCCGAGCAGATAATTCTGAGTCCATATTAGCCGGCTAGCATCCAATGCTAATTGGTTTGTGAGACCGAATCATCCACCCTGTCATATGCTAGTCTGATTGGCTGCGCGTTCACACAACCCTTTTGACTAGGGACCATTTAGGACAGTCATTATACAATGCATAGTCTCACAAACAAGTCACGTGATTGTCAATACACATAATTGATAATGTCGAAGGACTATCTTTATTCATAAACACACATAGGAAATATCATCATAAATTGTTGGAGATAAGCCCTAGAGGCAATCATGTATGATGATATCTCCTATGTGTTTATTAATAATGATGGTCCTTGGACATTATAAATGATTTGTATTAACAAGTACGTGACTTGCTGGTGAGACTATGCCTTGTATGATGATTGTCCTAAAATGGTCCCTAGTCAAAAGGGTTGTGTGGACGCGCAACCAGTTATAGTAGCATATGGCACGATGGATGGTCCTGTCTCACTAACCATGGAGCATTGAATGCTAGCTAGATAATATGGACTCAGAAAGTTCTGGTAGGATTCAACGTAGTCAGATCAAAGTCGAGATAAGTTCGTTGGACAGACCCAACTATGAGACGCAGTGATAGGTCATCTGTGAGACTCTAGTACAACATATGTTCTATGTCCTAATACCTGAGTTGGCGCATGTACTCGGGATGGTGATAGACTTGCTTTGGGCTGACCAAACGCTACTTCATTACTTGGTAGTTACAAATATAGGTTTCAGGCTTGTCCAGACCCATGCTGCATGACAAGGTCGAGCAAGATGGGATTTGCCCCTCCTACCAAGAGAGATATACTTTGGGCCACTCGGGTGATCTGACCTGGATAAGCATGGCCATGTGATGAGGTTTAGAAGATAATCCGAATGTTGGATGGATTCATCGGAACGATAAAGAGGTCATGCTACGACAAGGATGACCATGTCGCCTTGTGCATGACGACATATATAGTGTGGCAAATGGAACAGAAGTGTGAAGTACAAGTTTTCCTAACCAGCTTTATCAGACACTTGGAGTCGGCACGCTTTGCTAGAGTCTGCTACCGACTGGTCGAGCCGGATGTGATCTGACTCGCGACCAACTGAACGAGAACCTAAGGGGTCACACGCTTAAGGGAAGGAACATGTGGGCTTTAGGATCCTTGTGAGTCCCAAGAGTGAGCCCACGATGGATGCCTATATATAGTGGAGATGTGGCACAACCATCTCGTTGTTTACTTAGGCACCATCATTAGGGCTTTGGATGTGTTGCAACTAGCCACCTCCACTCGCCCCCGACTGTGTGATCGGACCTAGCACTCCGTCGCACGGTGTTCCTCATGCACGCGGGGATATCGTTAGAGGTGGTGCACTTGGACCGCTCCCGCAAAACTATACATGGGATCCGGAGACTAGAGTTCAAGGGAGATCGGACCTACTGTTAGAGGGAGATCGACGATGAGGAGATGGACCACTTGGACGTGCTGCCCCAACTCTACTTCTGCTGCATGGCACTGCGCGTCTAGTGGTAATCATCTGTGATCCATCTCCGTAGCATGATCTTGGATGTTCTACACGTATGCAAATTTTAATTTGCATGCAATTCACCTATGGTAGAACCCAACAATATGATCCTTGAGGAATTTGACACCCTCAATACCAATGATGTGATTCTTCTTCACGAGTGTGTGGAAGTTTCTCATGCCAACATGTCCAAGTAGTTGATGCCACAACCAGCCTTCTAAAGCTTTTGCAAGTAGGCACGTAGCAGGCTGAGGACCTGTAAAGAAATGAACAATATACAAGTATCCTCTCCTAAAGCCGTCAAAGACTTTGGATCTAACAAATTCCATGATGAAAACACAACTATATTTAACAAAGATGACAATCATATCGAGATCAGATAGCATTGAGACAGGCATGAGTTCGAATCCAACGGATTCAATGAGCATTACTTTGTCCATGTGTCGATCCTTTGAGATTGAAACTTTACCTAGACCCAATACCTGGCTTTTTCCATTGTCAGCATAGGTGATATACTTCAAGTGAGATGGAGTGAGAGTTCAGTCCATCAGTAAGTTCTTGTCACCAGTCATGTGATTTTTGCATCCACTATCAAGGACCCACTCAGTGGCTTTTGGTGATTCATCCTATAGATGAATTAGTTTAGCTTATGAATTCATATACTTCAAAGTGAAGAACATGACATCAAATTCGTCACACAGAATATCATCGAAACAGTGCAATAGTAACATGAGGACGTGAGAAATGAGGATTTTGTTTATGCATGATTAGCTTGCGTCCTTTCAAGCATTTTCAGTCTCTAGCAAATTCTTCAGATGTTTAAGGTCATCTGGAGACCCGACCCTGCATAAGAGATTAGTTCATTTTCTTCACCACCCACATCTGGAGGGGTGGCAAAGAGTTCATCATTCTGCAAGCTCCATATGAAAAGGTGGCATTGAAGCAAGTGCACTTTGTTTCACAGGAAGGGGGTCCGAGTACTCATATGAATAAGCAATGAAATTCTTTGAGGACTTCTAAATATAATGTTTTGAAGAATAATGCACATATTCATGACCCTTTGATTTTCCCGGTGGAACAGAAGCATTATCATGAGAATGAGGGTTATTTTGACCATTTGAGGAATTTGGTCCTTATGAATACTTTGGTCCATATGAAGAATTTGATTTGGGGTTCTTATTCTTCATAGGTGGTGTCATGATGACATTCATGTCAAGAGTTTCAAGGCACCTTTTGGCGACCCAGATATTCTTCATTAGAGGACCATTCCTGCAGTTAGTCCCAACATATCTAGGAAATAATTCACCATTTCGGTTCTTAAACAATTTATAGTTGGAGTCAAATGAGTCATCAGAGGAATATGAAGATGCACAAGTAAAGCCAGATAAGGTGGATGGATCTACAGGAGGAACTTTTGCAACAACCCATGAGGTTTTGGGATACTGCTCAAGTTTCTAGTAGGATCCATCAATATTGAATTTCCTCTCAAATGCAATACCCTCTTTCCTGCGGTTCCTATTCAGAATCTGCTTTTTGAGCACATCGCAATGGGTTTGGTGCTCTTTGAAACTTTTCGACATGCATGTCACATACAATTCCTTCAACCCTTTATTTTCGTTAGTGACACTTGTGGAGTCCTCAAATGAGGAATTTGTGACCATAGTAATAGTTGAAGAAGTTGCAGCAATAGAAGCATTTGAACTTTCAGGTGAAGAAGTTGCAGTTTCACGTTCGATGCATTTCAAACAAGGTGGGAGAATATCTTCCTGAGCGGAACTAATTTGTTGAGAAAGAAAAGAATCATTTTCCCTTTGAAGGTCCTTATGAGACACCCTTAGTTTCTCAAGATCTTTCTTTCTTCGAAGAAAGTCACAGGAAAGCTTCTCAAGGTCAACCAAGAGGGTTTCATGACGACTTTGAAGGTTATCATACTTAGACTGAAGACTTTCAAGATCATCAGTCGGAGTTTCAATTCGATTCATTTCCTCATTAACACGTCATCGCTTTCTTCTAGTAGTTTATGTATCCTTTCGAAAGCATTTTGTGTTTCAGTGCCAATATTAGCAAGTTTGGAATAGCTTTGTTTAAGAAAATCATCAGATTCACCTTCACTTGAATCAGTGAAGGAAGGATATTTGGGTACCTTGAAATATTTTGCCATGAAGCAATAGGTGGGAGCAAAGTAGTCGTCACTAGTGTCAGAGTCGTTGATGTTATTGTTTTATTCATTTTCCAAGATGGACATGCTGATGAGAGCAGTAGCGAGAGCTAGGCTTGCAACACCAGAATCTGACTCCTCCTTAAACTCCTCCTATTCTCCATATTATTCAGAATCCATTTCCTTGCTAACAAGAGCCCGAGCCTTTCTGGAACTGTTCTCCATATGTGATGAGGACTTTGAAGATTTCTTATTTTTCTTTGTGTCGTGAGAACTATCATCCTTGTACTTCTTGTTCTTTGATTCATTCTCCCACAGAGGACAGACGGTGAGGTAGTGACCAGACTTGTTGCATCTGTGGCAAGTTCTCTTCTTGTAGTTGCTTGATGAATATTCTGATTTCTTCATGCCACTTCATGATGATTTTCCAAACCGAGCTCTCCTTAAGAACTTCTGGAAATTCCTCACGAGCATTGCCAGCTCCTGAGTTGGTTCTTTAGGACAACCAAGACTATTGTCAGATTCTTCGTCATTAGATGAGGAAATTGCCTTGGCCTTTAGTGTGTGATATCTTCCATAGCTTGGCCCATAGAGGCCACCCTTCCTATTTTGTTGTAATTTATGAGTATTGAGTCCCTCAAGAATATCAACATGATCTAATGACTTGTAGTCTTCATGCTATTGAATCATCAAGAGCAGTGTGTCAAATGAGGAATCAAGAGATCTTGGCGGTTTCTTCACCACCTCGTGGTCGGTGATGTCAGTGGCACCAAGTGCTTGAAGCTTTTTGAAGATATCAGTGAGACAGTCAAAGGTTTGCTAAACATTTTCCATGTAAAGTGTTTTGAAGTGGTTGAAGAGATTGTGAAGAACATCAACTCATGAGTCACATTGAGTTGAAACGCCTTTGTTGACTTTGGACAACATATCCCAGAGAAGCTTCGCATATTCCAAAGCACTCACTCTGCCAGATTGTCCTTTGCGCAGATGGCCACATATTTATATTCTTTCCATGAGAGTCCAGTTGCTTGAATCTCTTCCCATCAGTAGGATTGATAGTGAGAGTGATGGGGGGAACACATTTTCCTCCACATACCAGATATCATTGTCAATTACCTCAAGATGCATGTGCATCTTGTTCTTCCAGTTGGTGTAGTCCGTCCCATTTAAGGTAGGACACCCTGCAGAAACCTTGATCATACCTGCAGTTGACATAACTAGAACTCCAGGTGGTTAAACCAAAATCACACAGAACAATGGAGAACCTGGATTTGATACCAATTGGAAGTGCATTACATCGACTAGAGGGGGGTGTATAGGCGATTTTTACAAATTTGTCACAGGGGAATAACTAGTTGAGGAATTTGCTAAGTGACGAAGTTCTAGCAGTGGAATAAGTACTCAAGTGTATGCATGGTATGGCAATAGAATAGTCATCATGATGAAATGAAACATACACAGAGCACAAGTAGCATGAAAACAGGATGAGCAGGTGAAAGACAAGATGACTGAAAAATTTGGGTTGGGGAAATTGAGAAAGTCTTCAGTCAAAATCTTCAAACAATAATGATCAATTTCATTGGCAAGTACTCGAGGAAATAAAAGAGTTGAGGAAATAGAGCCAGGTGCTTGATGAAGACAATGACTTGATGACCCAGTTCCAACTGTTGTGATAGTGATACGTCTGGTTTCGAGCGGCCTGGTATTTAAACAAAAGGACACACAATCCTTACTATATTCTCCTTGAGATAAGGTCACACAATCCTCTCCCAACACTCATGGTAAGTCTTCAAGGTAGACTTCCAAACCTTCACAAACTCGGTCACCCGACAATCCACGGTTTTCTCTTGGGTGCTCTAGACCATGACACCCAACCGTCTCGAAGATACATAGTCTTCAAAGGTAACAAGCATCGGTTCCACATAAGAACAATCTCTTTAGTAATGATCAATCACTTTGGGTTTTAGTTGTCTAGGTCTGGGGGGGGGTTTGCTCACTGATCATTTTCTCTCAAAGTCTTCGAAGGATGTGTTGCTCTAAATAATACTTGTCAATCTCTCTCAGAGCAGCCAACCCGCTAATGGCTGTGGGGGCGGATATTTATAGCCAAGGTGCAACCTGACATGATAAGAAATAAGTGCCCCTAATGATATGACTATTCTATGGATGCGATATTTGGACAGCTGGCGTGAAGCACAATAACGATCGGAATGTCGGACTTTGAAATCCCAATTTCCTTATAGACCAGAAGAACATCTTCTCTATCACTCAAGAACTTGACTGAACTGCAAGAGATTTCCAAAGGCTTCACTCGAAGGATTGGGTATGTGTAGGCTTTGAGATGAGTATCGATTTGAATTTTTCCTTAGTATTACCTCGACCCCCTTTAACAGTACAGTGTTCCTATGACTCAAAAGAAAGGAAATGAAACAAGAAAAACTAAAGTCTTCATGCTTCAAAGTTCTCGCATCAATATCTTGAGGGACACACCAATTTCCTCATTTTCAAAGTCTTCAAGAAGAGCATCAAAGTCTTCAGCTAAAGACATACATTTTTAGGGGTCAACATTCCTCGGATATATCAAACTCCTCAGTGACTTATTAAACCTGTGTACACTCACAAACACAATAGTATCTTAACCTATAAGTCTTCAATCCACCAAAATCACTAAGGGGGACTAGATGCACTTACATATTTGGTGAGGAATGCCACTCATCTATCAAAGATATTGTACGAGTTTCAAGTTGATTAGCTTCCATTTGTGATCGTGAGGCATTATGGGATTTGTCAGGATCGATTAAGTTGTTGGAACCCTCCTGCGGCACACTAGCAGATGTGGCATTTGCATTGTAGGTTGCACTTGGTCTGTCTTTTCTGAGAGGGCGAGTACTTCCCAAAAGTCTTGTCTTGATCTACCTAGTCAATTCACAAGTGAAGTTTAGTGGCACAAAGTTATGATTGGGAATCATGGATAAAGTACACAAACCTCTACAGAGTGTATTAAAACTAATCATGATTAGTTGTGCCCCAGTTATGGAGAACTTGGATCAACTCACCTGAGAACTGTCATCTTGATCTCCATCACCTCTTCCAATTGAAATTCATGGGTTGAACTAACGGTTAGTTATGGCACTGATCTTTGAGGACTGGGGTTTACCCGGGTCTCTAGAGAAAACCTTGGGCTCACTGGGGGTTACAGGGAGTCCACGTGCTCAAATGCCTTGGGGTTATGATTGGGGTTTACTAGAAGTGTGATATTGCTATTATAGTAGACCACTATTTCAAGATAAGAAAAAACTATTTTAGCGCAAAAGAAAACCACCCGCACTAATTTGCATGTTTATATCCAACAAGCTTTTGAAATACTTACATAAGAAATATTCTCAATAAATTCCAAGAAAATTCCAGCAAGTCAACATTGTCATTGGTGATTATCTTGCAAAGTTTGATCTCAATCCAAATTGTTTTGATTCATCAAAATATTCCAAAACCCTCCCTGTCCAGAGTCAAATTTGAACAAATTTACATTTTTCAGTTTCTGTCCTTGGCTCCAAACTTTGTGGACATGTTCTAATCACCAAATGATGATTCTACACTAAGTGGTGCATCAAGGAGATTAGCTTAGCATGTATAGAAAGCAGATTCTGTTGATTTCTAGGGTTTTACAAGGTCCCATTTTCAACTTCCCTCAAATACTCTCAAACTTGGTGGTCACCACTTATCTTACCTTCTAGTTTATCCTGTTAAATCCCATGGCCAGCAAACCCCATTTACGAGCCCAAACCTTGATCAAACACCTTCTGTCAGAATGGCAAAATCTCTGTTTGACCCCCTTATGTTGGTCTCCTTGGGTTCAAATTTTTACCATAACCCTGTAGTATTGCATTGCACCTCTAGTAACATTCTCTGGCCAAGACTCAAAGCTTAAGTGGGGTAAAAATCCATTTTTCTCCTATGGATAGCACTTTTTCTCTCTCTTCCTTGGCCTCTCTCCTTCTCCCTAGGATCACCAGAGCATCCAAATACAAGAACGCCATTCGCTTGCCGTGGCATGCCATACGCACGCTCTAGAGCACGCTACAGTGCCGACAGGTACTGTAGCCACCGCCCACTACATGGCCGAGGCGGCCTCGGGCCTCCCCCTATCACTACTTGCC
Source organism: Hordeum marinum (assembly GCA_022496015.1). Taxonomy (NCBI): domain Eukaryota; kingdom Viridiplantae; phylum Streptophyta; class Magnoliopsida; order Poales; family Poaceae; genus Hordeum; species Hordeum marinum. The sequence goes on from CM039673.1 coordinate 234,388,970, forward strand.
CCCCTCGACGTCTGCACCACGACACCCTGTCGGACCCCTCCTTCCTCTCCCTCCGACGGCTCCGATCGCACGCGTCGTTGCCGTCTGGTTCGGCCAACCCCGAGCCTCACACTCGCGGGTTCTCCTCTCTCTCTTGCTCCCGCTCGTCATAGACCAGCCCCAGGAACACCCCAGCCTCACCCCGTCTCCTCCCGCGCCTTCTAGCCATGGCCCTGAGCTCGCCGGCGCACCAGCGATTCGGTGGACCACGACACGCTTATAAAAGGCATCCCCCAGCTCCCCTCTTCCCTCCTTTGGCCCTCTCCTGTTCCAAATTGACCTCCCAAGCCCCCATTTCACCCCCCCCCCGAGAACCAGTACTCGAGATCGACTGAGGCGCTGCTGCGGCGGAACCCCGTCGATATCGGGACACAGGCTTGCTCTAGCGCTCCTCTCACCTCCATCGAGCCCGGAGCTAGCTCCTGGCGCTTCCCCACCTTTCCTTCGTTTGTATTGCATCAAGGATTGCTGACTCCGACCCCCTCCCGAAGCTCCTCCGCCGCAGGTGTTCGTTGCCGGCGAGCCAGGGCACCTCTGGTCTTCCCTCCACCTCCAAAGGAACGGTGGCTCGACAATGAGTCTGTTCCCGCCTATAGCTCCCCTCGTCGTGCCTTCCTTCACCGCCGGTGAGCAGCGCTGGCCCCTCGTCAGAGGTGGACGATAACCTGACACTAGGGCCAGGTCGTCATCCCCTCGCACCCCTCCTGCGTCTCCCTCTCTCTGGCCCGCGGGGCATCCCCGTCAGGTTTAAACCTAATGCGGCGCGGGCGCCCAGTTCGCCTAGGACTGATTTGCTCTGGGCTGGCCCAATTGCGGCCAGATCTGGCCCAGGGCACGGTGCCCCTTTTCCTTTTTCTTTTTCTTTTCTATCTTCCAAAAATTCTAGTGCATTAAATATAATTCCTATTCCAAATATTTTTCCACCATAATTCTTGTAATATTCTGTAGAATTTAATAGTGCCATTTGCGAAATATTTTGAAAACATTTTATGTACTGTTTTATTTTTAAAACCCCCTTTTCGCATTTTTAGCCTCTGTTATAAATAGTTTTGAAAACCATTTTCACCCCAAAACCTTAGACAAATATTCTTAGAATAGTTTGTAGTATTTATCAGAGTAGGGTAGCATTTTATTAGTAGATTTTTGTGCTCTATTTTTGTGTGATGCTTATTATTCCCATTATTTATCGCGAAGATAGATTGCGCTATTGACGAGCGAGTTGGACCCGAAGACTTTGAAGACCTCGAAGACTTTGTTGAGCCAGGCAAGCAGCCCTTTGACCATGCTAAGAAACTTTTTCATGCATCTCATATAGCACTTGTTGTTTTGATGATTTGATCATGTTGATGTGGTGTTTCCCCTTAGGTGGGATGCCTCCAATACTTTAACCATTGATATTTGCATCATCCATGACCCTACCTCCATATGAGGGTTCTGCGGGTGGGAGTAGTTAGGTTGCCAGTAGTTGCTACGCTAGTGGGATGGGATATGCATGGTGATCGAAATGAAGAGATGATTTCAAAGACTTTTTGAAAACCCCGTCGGGTGCCACTAATGCCCGAGGGAGACGATGATGAGTTGGGTGACCACTTCAGGAAGAAGTGGTGTACCAGAGCAAGTTAGTGTGTGTGTTTTCGAAAACGGATTAGATTTAAGGTCTGCTGACCGTCCCAACCTTACATGCACAACCAAGATACCCCTTACGGGACGGGGCTTTGTTGATTACTTTGGTGGGTACTAGCATGGAGCCTGCATTACTAGTGGCGGGAGTGGCATGGTCACTCTCAATATGGGGTCATACCAGTAAGGACGACCATGCGCTGTCTTTACAGGCACCAGGCATACCGTTGGTCCCCGCATGGATGCTACTTGTGATGTACATCATGTGGGTTGTGTACCCATCGAGTGGCGTCTTTGTTTAGTATTACCAGGGGAAATGCATTGTTCGGGTGCGTACCTCGGGTATGTAATATGCCGCGAGTCATGGATGACACGGAAGTTCCCTGAGTATTATGGGTAAGTGTGCAACCTCTACAGAGTGTAAAACTATTCGAATAGTCGTGTCCACGGTCATGGACAGTTGGAGGTCCTTCTTAAACTACATCCGGATGTTTTTGCAAACATGATGTGTATGTGGGTGACACTGAGATGATACTTGAGATAAGTCATATGACTTGATGTGATGACTGAACATGAGATGTTCAACCCCCTGCTTATGATGATATCTGTAAATTGTTTGTATGGATATCTGCCAACTATTGATGTCCTTACATAGTTACTTGATCATGTCATTGCATTCAAAATTAGCTTTCTACAAAGTACCTACTTAGTGTTATACCATGCATTGTTATTGCCTTGTTCCATCATGGGTTGCTTGCGAGTACATTCAAAGTACTCATTGGCTTGCCACTGGTTATTTAATCCGCCAAGCATGGAAGAGCAGGAGTATGGTGAAGACTTCGTTGGTGACGAACATGCGAACTACGACGCTTCCCAGTCAGAATGCCTGTATGTTTAACGCAGATGGCATGGGTTCACGCTTTTCGACTAAGATTTCCGATGTTTGTTATGTTTAAGTGTTTGGCCCTTGTGGCCCTATCTATGTAAGACTTGACCTTCATGGTCTTCATTTTGTGTAAGATGGTATGTAAGGATGTAAGACTCTTGTTATTCAGCTTCTGTGTGTTCAATTAGCATTGATCTCTGGGATCACTGTACACGTGCATTCGATGATCACGACTTATGAGTAGGGGTCCCAACAGAGCTGGTATTAGAGCCATCCTGACTATAGGAAGCCCTTAGTTAGCATGGATGTTAGTTAGGATGAAAACCTTTTCAAAATTGTGCCTAGTTGCTAGGTGAAACAAAATTTTATACCTCTCCTCTCTTCTATTCTATTTCAAGCTCTTGATGACTCTCCTCCATTCTAAACCTTGTAGATGGCCCTCGTACCTGAAGCCCTTCTAGCATCCGGCTTTACCCTACTCCTTGGGGATAGCCTGGAGAAGTACCAGTTTTGTCAACCTCCTATTTTCGTCTACCACAAGCACTGGGTCGATGCCATCACGAAGGAGTGTCACGTTGAAGTGTTCATGAAGGCAAACGACTCCCCGACCAGTTGGTTCTATGATGGACCACAGATGGAGACCCTGCCACTCGCAATCAAGACAGCTGCATGGAAGGCACTCACTCACCTTCGAGGAATCATTCCATGGATGGTCGACGAGCCTGCTACTCGTTACCTACCCATTAGAGTGGACGACATCAGCAAAAATCAGACACTAGTCCCATCCAAAGAGGATGGCATACCCCTCAGGTTCTAGACCTACTTCAGCCTCTCCACCGATAGTCTGGTTCACAACCTGATTAAGGAAACTATGAAGCTTCGCCAGGAACTTCACCACCTTGGAGAGCTAGTCTGCCAAACCACTGACATCTTGAACCAAGGACGAATAATAACCTCTGGATTTTCATCACGTATTTCGGGTATGGAAAGCATGGGCATCATGCCAGAAGGAGTCCCAGCAAGCAATTAAGCCTTCCTTCCTCTTGGGCAGGAAGCAGAGCACTCCACCACCTGAGTCCGAGAACCCCTAGGGTAGGATCAGTCATCTGCCCCTCATGCGAAGTCGAGTCCGTGTAATAGTTCATATGAAACCATTTGTGCTTGTTGTTTGTTTTGTTGTTTGTGTTCCGATGCAAGTCGCACTTTTGCCTTAGGCAACCTGTAAGTGACTCCATCGTTTAGCTTATCTCAATATATGTGTTGTCCTTCTACCTTTGTGTTACCACACTTGCACTCGACCAACCCCCTTAGGCGAGCTCTTCCATTTTTGGTTTTCCTCTTGTCTATCTAGTTGTTTGACTTGGCTGCTCCAAATAGGATGGTGACTGCTACCCACAACAACTCCTTCGCAAACTCTGAATCTGGCAACTCAAGCCAGCAACAGGGAGCTGGTGGGACTGTTCAGGCTGGAGGACACCAGGAGCAGCCACAAGGCAACATCCCCCCGCCACCACCTCCATCGGAGAACATGACCATACCTCAGTTTCTCCAAGTTCTTCGAGAGGAACGCCAAGCCAACAATGCTGCTATTCAGTAGATGTATCAAGTCCTTGTGAACAACCAGCAGCAAGGCAGGAATGGCAATGGCTATTCCACTCTGTCTGAGTTCATGAGGAATTCGCCCCCAACCGACTGTTGAGCCCTTGGATGCTGACGACTGGATCCGCACCATCGAGGACCTCCTTGCACTGGTCAATTGCAATGAGGATCATGAGAAGGTGTTGTATACCTCTCACTACCTCGGGGGTATCGTCGGAGCTTGGTGGGATCGATTCAAAGTCATGCAAGGCGATCGTGTGATCACTTGGGATAATTTCAAGGAAGATTCCGCACCGCCCACATTCCTTCTAGGATCATGTCTATCACAAAGAGAGAATACCGAGCATTGAAGCAATGAAGTGGCTATGTCAAGGAGTACATGCAGAAGTTCAACCTGCTGTCAAGGTATGCACCTGAAGATGTCAACACAGAGGCTTCCAAGAAGGAACGCTTCATGGAAGGACTTCAGTAGACCCTACAGTATCAGCTCATCGTCTGCGACTGTCGGACCTTTTTTGACCTGCTGAACAAGGCCCTCATGCTAGAAAAAAAGCACCATGCCATTAAAGACACTCACAAGTGCAAGATGATTATCAAGGGTAGTTCTAGCAACCAGAAGCCTCACCCATGGCAGCCAGCCCCAGCCAAACCGACCTATCAGCCACAGCAGGCTAGACCTCCTGTGCCTCGTCCGAGCTACCAGCCTCAGTAGTATGCCAATCCCAGGCCAGCTTATAACAAACCCAATAACAACGACAGTGGAGGGAACTACAACAACAACTCAGGACAAGTCACTTGCTTTGGATGTGGTTAGCCCGGACACATCTCTAGGTTGTGTCCCAACAAGAAGCCGGATGCACCGCACCCCAATGCGCCGAACCAAGGTCAAGGTCGTGGAGCACCACTAGGGAACCCCGCTCCCCGCAACCAGCCCAACAATGGCAAGGGTTGTGTCCATCATGTCACCACTGAGGAAGCCTTGGAATACCCTGACGTCATACTGGGTACGTTCCTTGTCAACTCAACCCCAACAACAGTATTGTTTGATTGTGGAGCTTCGCATTCTTTTGTCACCCAAAAGTGTGCACTACAGAGTGGCATGAAGCCTACACCCCTGGGTATTCGTATGTTGATACAAACCCCAGGATCAGTTATGAAGTCTGGGATAGGTTGCAAGGGAGTTGAGATTAACATCAACGGGGTAGATTTTCTAGCAGACCTTATCATCATGAAGTCAGAAGGCTTGGATGTGATCCTAGGCATGGACTGGTTAACCAAGCACCAAGGCTTGCTAGACTGTGCCGAGAGGATTGTTACCATGACCAATAGCCAAGGAGTGGAAGTCAAGTATGTTCCCAACCCTGCCTCCACTCAAGCCCCTCAGGCTAACTATCTATCGGGAATTAAGTTGGATCAGGTGCCAGTGGTATGCGAAGACCCGGATCTATTTCCTGATGAGCTGCCCGGAATGCCTCCTGCCCGCGACATTGAGTTCATCATTGAGCTAGTGCCTCGATCAAGGTCCATCTATAAGAAGCCCTATAGGATGGGATCCAAAGAGTTGGCTGAATTGATGAACCAACTCGCAGAGCAGCCCAGAAAAGGGTTCATTCGTCTTAGTGCCTCTCCTTAGGGATCGCCTGTTCTGTTTGTGTCAAAAAGGGATGGAATTATCAGAATCAGTGTCGATTATCATTCTCTCAATGAAGTCACAATAAATAACAAGTAGCCACTCCCCAAGGTTGAAGACCTGTTCGATCAGTTGAATGGAGCCAAGGTGTTTTCCAAGATCGACCTTAGGTCTGCGTACTACCAGCTGAATATCAGACCCCAAGACATTCCGAAGACGGCGTTTGTAACCCGGTATGGATTGTATGAGTGCACGGTCATGTCTTTTGGATTGACCAATGCCCCTACCTTCTTCATGTACCTCATGAACAAAGTCTTCATGGAGTACATGGACAAGTTTGTTGTCGTCTTCATTGATGACATACTCGTCTTCTCCAAGTCTAAAGAAGAGCATGACCAACACTTGAGATTGGTCCTAGACAAGCTTCGAGAGCACCAGCTTTAAGCCAACTTCAGAAAGTGTGAATTCTGTCTACATGAAGTTGGATTCTTGGGTCATGTGTTGACTGCAGAAGGATTGTTAGTGGATCCTGCCAAGATTGAAGTCGTGACTAAATGGCAATCTCCAACCATCGTGAAGGAAGTCAGGAGCTTCCTCGGACTCGCAGGGTATTACCGCAAGTACGTGGAAGGAATATCGAGCATTGCTCGACCCATGACTCAGCTTTTGAGGAAGGACAAGAAGTTTGACAGCTAAGTGCGAGGAAAGCTTCCAGGACCGACCCGCTGGACTACTACAACCCCTAAAAGTGCCTGAATGGAAGGTGGGATAAAGTTGGGATGGACTTCATCACCAGATTACAAAGGTCAAGCAAGGGACATGATTCCATTTGGGTCATTGTCGATCACCTGACCAAAGTAGCCCATTTCATTCCCGTCAAGACCACCTATGATAGTAACAAGCTAGCCAGCCTTTACATCAAGCGTATCATGAGTCTTCACAGAATTCCTAAGGAGATGGTGTGAGACCGAGGCACCCAGTTCACCTCGAGGTTCTGGAAGATGTTTCAAGGAGCAATGGGAACCAAGCACTCCTTCAGCACTGCTTTTCACCCCCCAGATAGGTGGGCAAACAGAACGAGTAAATCAGATACTCGAAGATATGCTATGTGCTTGTGTTTTGGCACACGGAGTCAAGTGGGAAGATTGCCTGCCGTTTGCTGAGTTCTCCTACAACAATAACTATCAGTCAAGTCGTCGGATGGCACCATTTGAGGTGTTGTATGGATGCAAGTGTCATACTCCCTTCAACTGGTCAGAAACCAAAGAAGGATTAGTCTTTGGACCAGACATCGTCCGCAAAGCAGAAGAGCAAGTTCAACTCGTCCGAGAGCGCCTTGAGACCGCCAAGAGAAGGCAGAAGAGCTAAGCCGACTCTCACCGCCGAGAACAGAACCTCAATATCGGAGATTATGTTTACCTCCAAGTCACGCCTCTCAAAGGGACCAAGTGTTTCCATGTTAAAGGGAAGCTTGCACCAAGATACATCGGCCCCTTTAAGGTCACCTCAAGATGAGGAGAAGTTGCCTACCATCTAGAGATACCTTTTGAGCTATCAGATGTGCACAACGTGTTCCACGTGTCGCAACTCCGGAAGTGTCTTCAAGTACCTAACCGCCCCGACCTCTACAAGGACATCGACCATCAAGCCATCGACCTTCAGCCAGACCTCACTTATCGAGAGAGGCCAATTCGCATTTTAGATGAAGCAGACCATTGCATTGGAGCCGCACCATCATGTACTTCAAGGTTCAATGGAGCAACCACAGTGAAGCTGAAGCAACCTGGGAGCGTGAAGACTATCTTAGATCTTAGTTCCCTTATCTTTTTAGCGCTTAGCCTAGGAATATCGAGGACGAGATTCTTGTAAGTGGGGTAGGTCTGTCACACCCTGTGTTTGTATCACTTTGCTATGCTTGGGTTTATAAAATTTGGAACCAATTAAAACTTTGTGAGTACATGTTTGATTGAATTATTGCTTGTTTGATTGTTTGGTTGAGTTTGTTTGGCACTCTTAGGTTCTACTCCTCTCCATATTTATCTTCCTTGAACCAAACTTCTTGCCCAATGATCATGCCATGTGAATAGTTCCCGAAACTATTTTTATCAAATATTATTTTGGCCAAAAAGGATTTATTCGAATTAGGTTTTCAAAAAACCCTGAGTTGAGGTTTGCACTACTAGTCCTCAAATTGGGTGGATCCTTTTCCCCCAAAGGATTTATTTGAAACCTACTATATTTATGAATTCCCAAAACCACCAAATATAAATTTTAAAGACTATTTTACTATTTTATTTAAAGGCTTTTTCTTAAGGCCAGAAATGGTTTTTCATAGGGAAAATTTATTTTAATGCTTTGAAAATATTTGAGAAAATTTAGGGAAACTCACTGGATATATATTTTCCATATATATGAGTTTCAACACATGGTCATTTTCAAAATCATGAGCAAAACCCCTCAAAACCCTTTTTGTCCAAATCAAGCGTTTGAAATATTTCTATAAGAAATTTTCTCATTAAATTCCAAGAAAATCCTAGCAAGTAAACATTGTCATAGGTGATGATCTTGCAAAGTTTCATGTCAATCCAAATTGTTTTGATTAATAAAAATATTTCAAAACCCTCCCTATCCAGATTCAAATTTGAACAACTTTACATTGTGTAGTTTCTTCCCTTGGCCCCAATCTTTGTGGACATGTCCTGATCCACAAATGATGATTCTACATTAAGTGCTGCATAAAGGAGATTAGCTTAGCATGTATAGATCTACAGAAAGAAGATTTGTTGATTTGTAGGGTTATACAAGGTCCAATTGTCAACTTCCCTCGAATACTCTCAAACTTTGTGGCCCCACTTATTATACTTTTGTTTCATCCTGCTAAATCCCATGGCCAGCAAACCCCATTTCTGGCCCAAACATTGATCAAACACCTTCTGCTAGAATGGCAAAATCTTAGTTTGAGCCCCTTATGCTGGTCTCGTTAGGTTTAAATTTTTACCACAACCATGTAGTATTGCATTGCACCTCCAGTAACATTCTCTGGCCAAGACTCAAAGCTTAAGTGGGGTAAAAATCCATTTTCTCCTCTGGACAACCCCTTTTCTCACTCTTCCTTTGCCTCTCTGGACCCACTGGACGGGGTTGGCCACTATAGCGACCCGACCTGAAAGGTCGAATCTCCGGTGTTTCCGTACCATCCCAAGATCATGTTGGTACACACACGGTACATCAATGTATATATCAAAGGGGAATCACACAACATTTATTAATCGTAAATCTCATATCGAGTCCTTTATTACAATAAAGATTACAATAAAGTGGCTGAAGGCCAACTCACGAGAATATCGAAATCTTGCGGAAGCATCGAAGGTAGTTGAGTCCATCTGACTCCAAGGGCATCTCACCGAGCGTAGAGCGTATCCTCACTCCTGGTCGAAAAAGTATTCTGCAACATGATACGATGCAGCCGTATAGGTCAGCATATTGAATATGCCAGCAAAGTCACAAGAGAGGGGGTAAAGTAATCATCTAGTCTATATGCAAATATGGCAGGTGGAGTAGTAAGTTTTTGCATAAAGCCAAATTTTTCCTACAACAAGAGAGGGCAAGGACATAATTACTACAATGTTGGTTGATTAATGAGATGGTTCCACCAACCAATTCTCATACCCAAGTTGACATTTATAACCCACATCAATATAATTAATTGTGTTGAGAGTTCCAGATAGTTTCAGTTCCTTTGGCTCAAACTGTCCATGACAGTGGACACGGCTAATCGATTAGGTTTGAGTACTCTACAGAGTTTTGCACACGTTCCCCACAAGATTTGGTCGCCTCCGTTTGATTTTCTCGCACTTTAGGGTGTTTGAGAAACGGATGACCAAAACATGGTCTTCCAAAGGGTTTCCCTGCGACTCTGTCCGTGCCCATCCTTTCCTACCATTCTTCTACCTCTTGTAGCACCGCCTGTCCAGGGTTACCACGATATCCAACCAAGCCAGAGCCCATAATGACTTATGGCTGTGCAAGTAAGCCTTGGGTCTTGAAGCATCCATCCATCTCTTTGTGCCTGTGTGGACCTTTCCGCATGAATACTGGCACATCTCCAGCATCATCTAGGCTAACCATTGATTTCTCCAGGGCACCGTTCAACCATCATCCACCTAGAGGTATGTTGAAAACTTGGAGTCTTGAAGTCTGGTTCATCTTGTAGGTCTTGAAATTATTAACTCACAACTCTCATGAATCACACAACCAACCCCGTCTACTAATAGCATAGCAAAATGTAAAACAATGTTTCTCGGGGCCAATGTGTCAAGGGTTGAGGGGTACCTACCACATGATACTACAACAAGTAACCAAGTTTCCAATTACCTACTTTGCATGCAATTGGGGTGATGGAAGAACTAATGCAATAAAACATAGGTATACATGATCAAAGTGACTTGCCTGATTGACGATCTTCGTACTCGAGGGACTCTAGGTAACAAGCTTCGCACTCCGGATGATCTAACGAATCAAACAAGAGCACTCAATAACCATACAACAAAATATTGTAACTCACAAAAATCAGGAATGAACTAGTAATCACTCAAGACAAAACAAGGCACAATCAAAAGAAAAGGAGATCAACTCATAGTTTGGGTTTCTAAAGTTGATGGGTAAACTACTACTAATAACATAGAATTATTGGTATTAACAAAACAATACTTGACAGAAAAGAACAATAGAAATATTTTATTAATAAACAGAATTAAACCCATTTAAAGTTTTGTTAAGAAATATCATAGTAGGGTTTTAAAAGTTTTGATAAACACTACTACATGAAGTGGGCAAGAGTTTATTAACAATAGAGTGAAATAAACTACAATTTTATTAATAAAACAATTCTCCTAACAGAAAAGAATTTACTAAAACTTTTCTTACAAAACACAATTTAATTATCTAAAAAAAACTATTACTAACTAGTGTGTTTTAATCAAATTAAACCTAGTTGAAAAAGAGTAAAGATTCCTATAACAATATAGAAATAAACTAAGCAAATTATATTATTATTATCAGCAAGTAAAACACCTAATGTTTAAACAACAGAACATACTAAAACAACATATAACAATTCTGATTTGAACTAACTAAAACTAAATTATTTAAATTATACTAACCACTAGGCAGATTCTGTTTATAGTTAAAAAACTAAACAAATCCATTCTAAAAATTCTCAAACTAAGCATGCTTATAGTCCTAACTAATACCAAGCAGTAGCAAAAAGATTCATACAAAAATCTATTTTTAAACTCTAGTTATTCAGATTTTGGTAATTTGAACAAATTTGATTAGATTCAAAATTTAAAGCTCAAATTTTAAATATAAACATACAGACATGAACTACATCAAAAATTTGAACTAATGCAAAAATAATCAACTAAAAACACTAAATAGTTTAAAAGATATGATAAAAACAAAATCAGGATGCATTCTGTTTTCTAAATCAGAAAAGAAAAAGAAAAAAACTAACGATCGGACAGGGGCTACGTGTCAGGTTCCTATTGGTCAAAAGAGCGTGCGTGCGGGTGTTTACTGACGGTCGACCGAACGTTAGAGGATACCGGTTCGGATTTAAATGTATCTAATCTCGTGCGTTGATCTACGATCGAACGGCTACGGAGTGGGAGGGAGAGCTCACAGAGAAGCGGTCGCCGGCGAGGGGGTTCTCCGGCGAGGCCGAGGCGACGAGGTTGTCGGGGGCGATGCTCCAGTGGTCGGGGGCAGTGTCCGAGGTGCTCAGGTGACGGCGGCGAGGCTCCGGAGTAGTCTGGTGGTGTCGGAGAGGGCTGGGGTGACGGAGACGACGGGCACGAGCTCGGGAAAGATCCGGTGGGATCCGAACTCCGGTGAGTTCGTGTGGGGTGGTTCTGGCGAGGGCAGAGTGGGGCTCGGGGTGGAATGGACAGCAGCGAGCCGGGGCTATTTATAGGGCCAGGTGTGGGGTCGGGAGGGAGAGAGGAGGGAGATCTGGGAGAGAGATCTCCGGCGACGGCGGCGCGCGCGCGAGGAAGGAGATGACCGCGGCGTCATCGGGATCGAGCGATGGGGCCAGGGTGTCAGAGAGAGAGAGGGCGGCGTCAGTGCGTCGGTCGGTCGGCTCGTAATGAATTCGCGAGTTAATGCCCGTGGGCCGGCCCGTTTTCAAATAAATTCGTTTCCTTTTTAATATCCAGAGCAATAAAACCTCTTTAAAAGCATTCGAAACATTTCCAAATATAGGAAATATATATATCAAATTGATCAGGAGAATTAATGCTATTCAATGAACATTTTTCCTCTATCATTTGAATACTTTGAAAAAATAATTATTTTCAGAAATTGCCTATTTGGTTTTAAAACCTTTTGCAAATATTTTTCAAAAGACCCCCTGGTTCTTATTGTTCAAATATATCACCAAGATGACCCTGGTGTGGAGTCTCATGTTACTCCCCTCTTATTTTGAACTTTTTCCAAGGTTTTCAAATAGGTGAAAGCAACAGATTGAAAAAAGTCAGAAGAAGCATTTCAACTATTTCATACATTCAAGCAATGATGATGATGATGCATAGCTATATTTCATAACATTCCAAAATGGAATTTTGGGATGTTACAACCACGCCCAGAACGTCGTTGGCATGCCATACGCGCACTTTGGAGCACGCTACAGTGCCGACGGGCACTATAGCCGCCGCCCACTACATGGCCCCGGCGACCTCGGGCCTCCCCCTCTCACCACTTGCCCCCCCCATCACGGCACCTTGTCGGCCCCCTCCTCCCTATCCCTCCAACGGCTCCGCTCGGAGGCGTCGTTGCCGCCCGTTTCGGCCAACCCCGAGCCTCACACACGCGGGCTCTCCTCTCTGTCTCTCTTGATCCCGCTCGTCGTAGACCAGCCCCAGGAATACCCCAGCCTCACCCCGTCTCCTCCCGCGCCTTCTAGCCATGACCCCGAGCTCGCCAGCGCAGCACCGATCCGGTGGACCGCGGCTCGCCTATCAAAAGGCATCCCGAGCTCCCCTCTTCTCTCCTCTAGCCCTCTCCTGTTCCCAATCGACCTCCCAAGCCCCCATTTGAGCCCCCCCCCCCGAGCACCAGTGCTCGAGATCGACCGAGGCGCCACCATGATGGAGCTCCGTCGATCTCGAGAGACAGGCCCGCTCTGGTGCTCCTCTCACCTACATCGAGCACGAAGCTAGCTCTTGGCCCTTCCACACCTCTCCTCCGTTTGTTTTGCGGCAAGGATCGCTGATTCCGACCCCCTCCTGAAGCTTCTCCGCCACGGGTGTTCGTCATCGACGAACCAGGGCACCTCCGGTCTTTCGTCCACCTCCAGACGAACGTCTGCGTCCGTTCCTGCCTCGAGCTCCCCTCGATGTGCCTTCCTTCGCCGCCGGTGAGCACCGTTGGCCCCTGGTCACAGGTGGAGGACGACCTCCCAGTGGGGCTAGGTCGTCAGCCCCTCGCACCCCTCCCGCGTCTCCCTTTCTCTCCGGCCCGTGGGTCCCGCCCGTTAGGTTTAAACCAGACGCGGTGCGGGCGCCCTGTTCGCCTCGGGCTGATTTGCTCTCGGTCGGCCCAGTTGCGGCCAGATCTGGCCTAGGGCATAGTGCCCCATTTCCTTTTTCATTTTCTGTTCTGTCTTGTAAAAATTCTACTGCATTAAATATAATTCCTATTTCAAATATTTTTCCACCATAATTATCGTAATATTCTTTAGAATTTTATAGAACCATTTGCGAAATATTTTGAAAATATTTTATGTACTGTTTTTTGAAAACCCCTATTTGGCATTTTTAGCCTCTGTTATAAATAGTTTTAAAAACCTTTTTCACCCCAAAACCTTAGACAAATATTCTTAGAATATTTTATAGTATTTATCAGAGTAGGGTAGCATTTTATTACTAGATTTCTGTTCTCTGTTTTTGTGTGATACTTATTATTCCCGTTATTTATCGCGATGATAGATTCCGCTATTGACGAGGGAGTTGGACCCGAAGACTTTGAAGACCCTCAAGACTTTGTTGAGCCAGGCAAGTAGCCCTTTGACCATGCTAAGAAAAATTTTCATGCATGTCATATAGCACTTGTTGTTTTAATGATTTGATCATGTTGATCTGGTGTTTCCCCTTCGGTGGGATGCCTCCGATACTTTTACCATTGATTCTTGCATCATGCATGACCCTACCTCCTTATGAGGGTTGTGCAGGTTGGAGTAGTTAGGTTGCCAGTAGTTGCTACGCCAGTGGGATGGGATATGCATGGTGATGGATATGAAGAGATGATTTCAAAGACTTTTCGAAAACCTTGTCGGGTGCCACTAATGCCCAAGGGAGACGATGATGAGTTGGGTGACCACTTGAGGAAGAAGTGGTGTACCACAACAAGTGAGTGTGTGTGTTTTCGAAAACGGATTAGATTTAAGGTACGCTGACCGTCCCAACCTTACATGCGCAACCACGATACCCCTTATGGGACGGATCTTTGTTGATTACTTTGGTGGGTACTAGCATGGAGCCCACATTACTAGTGGTGGGAGTGGCATGGTCAGTCTCGGTACGGGGTCGTGCCGGTAAGGACGATCATGCGTTGTCTTCACATGCACCGGGCACACCGTTGGTCCCCACATTGATGCTACTTGTGATGTACATCATGTGGGCTGTGTACCAACCGAGTGGACTCTTTGTTTAGTATCGCCACGGAAAAGGCATTGTTCGCATGCTTACCTTGGGTATGTAATATACCGCGAGTCGTGGATGACACGGAAGTTCCCCGAGTCTTCTGGGTAAAGTGTGCAACCTCTACAATGTGTAAAACTATTCGAATAGTCGTGTCCACGGTCAGGGGCATTTGGAGGTCCTTCTTAAACTACGTCCGGATGTTTTCGCAAACTTGGTGTGTGTGTGGGTGACACAGAGATGATACTTGAGATAAGTCAGATGAATTGACGTGATGACTGAACATGAGATGTTCAACCCCCTGCTTATGATTATATCTGTAACTTGTTTGTATGGATATCTTCCAACTGTTGATGCATGCTTACATAGTTACTTGATCATGTCATTACATTCAAAAATCTACAAAGTACCTACTTAGTGCTATACCATGCATTATTATTGCCTTGTTCCATCATGGGTTGCTTGCGAGTACATTCAAAGTACTCATTGGCTTGCCACTGGTTATTTAATTGGCCAGGCATGGAAGAGCAGGAGTATGGTGAAGAGTTCATTGGTAACGAACATGCGAACTAGGACGCTTCCCAGTCAGAATGCATGTAGGTTTAAGCGAGATGGCATGGGATCACGCTTTTCGACCAAGATTTCCAATTTTTGTTATGTTTAAGTGTTTGGACCTTGTGGCCCTATCTATGTAAGACTTGACCTTCATGGTCTTCATTTGTGTAAGACAGTATGTAAGGATGTAAGACTCTTGTTATTCAACTTCTGTGTGTTCAGTGAGCATTGATCTCTAGGATCACTGTACACGTGCATTCGGTGATCACGACTTATGATTCAAGATCCCCACTGACGAAAGACCCATTTGCCAGAGATGAGGTTGGCATGTGGAGGCCATGGAACGAGCTGCCAGGTGCGGTTCCGCCTGAGAGCGTCGAACTCTTCCTTCATCGCAGCGAGCCAGTGAGGATCCCGGAGGGCGGCTCGAGCTGACAATGGGAGAGGTGACGACTCGAAGGCAGTGGTGGCGATAAGATACTCATCACGGTCATACTGCAAGTTGGGGCGGTGGATGCCTGGGTGGTGGTGATGAATAACCCGTCGCCCGTAAGACATCAGAACCGGCAGAGGCCACACCGTTAGAGTGCGACACCATGGAGGACGTCGGCAACGTGATGGGCGTCGCGAGCGCAGAGGACGCCGTGGGCATTGTGAGGGCATGGGACGTTGTGGGCGTCGCGGGCGCAGGTGATGTCGTGGACGTTGAGGGCACCAAGGCAGCCAGGCGGGGAGAGGCTCGACCTGCAGCGCAAGAGGTGGCCTCAAATCCGGGAGGCATCCCAAGAGATGCTCTTGAGCGGCCATCACTAGAAAGGCACACCGAAGAGGCATCTAAAGCTGATGACAATGAAATGGCCAAAGGTACCTGCTGCTGAAAGGGAAAAACCATCTCATGAAAGTAAGCATGACGTGAAGTGATCACACGGTGGGAGATAGGATCATAGCAGCGATAGCCTTTGGTGTTTCGTGGGTAAGGGAGAAAGATGCAGGCCACAAAGCGAGGAGCAAGCTTATGATGAGTGGTGGGAGCGATGCTGGGGTAGCAAAGACAGCCAAACATGCACAAGTCTTCAAAAGTCGGTGGCGTTCCAAATAGAAGATGATGGGGTGTGAAGTTCCCGCGAGTGCGACATGGGCGGATGTTCAGAAGGAGGGTGGCGGTAGAAAGCGCATCAGGCCAAAAACGTGGGGGCACGTTGGCATGAAAAAGAAGTGTATGGACGCAGTCATCGAGAGCGCAAAGGATGCGGTCGGCGTGGTCATTTTGTTGCGACATGTACGAGCAAGTGAGACGAAAAATCATGTCATGTGTGGTAAGAAGTTCACAGAAAGCAATGTTATCAAACTCCTTCCCGTTGTTGGTTTGCAACACAAGAATGAGGCGGCCAAACTGCGTGAAAACGTAGGAGTAAAATGCGGTTAGTGTGGGAAGGGCATCCGACTTTCGCTGCAACGGGAAGGTCCACACATAGTGCGAGAAATCATCAAGGATAACAAGCTAGTATAGGCAGCCCGTCTTGCTTGAAACTGGAGAAGTCCAAACATCACTATGAAACAACTCAAACGGGTATGAAGCAACATGCGATGAAGTGCTAAACGGAAGACGAACATGTTTGCTGAGGCGACAAGCATGACAAGTGTGATCGTCGATCGTATTACACGTGAAGGAAAAACTCTGAAGAATATGACAAAGGATGACATGGTTGGGATGTACGAGGCGAGCATGCCAGATGTCCACTCCGGTGGAGAGCGCCATGTGTGTGGCGGCGGTGTAGGAAGGTGAGCGGACCAGGTAGAGATAGTCGGGGTTGTCACATCGATGGAGCACCATCTGGGTACAAGAATCCTTAACAGAAAAGCCAAACATGTCAAATTCATCGGTGACAGGGTTTTCACGTGTAACATAATGAACAGAGACAAGGTTTTTGATAAGAGTGGGAGACACAAGTATGTTAGACATGGATATTGGCGTAGAATTGGAAGGGAAAGCGGCATGACCAATATGTGTAATAGGAAGGGATGATCCGTCACCGACGGCAATCCGAGTGGAGGTATGAATAGGATGAGCGGTGATGAGCTTACCAGGGTTGGCAGCCATGTGAGCCGTAGCTCCGATGTCCATGTACCAGTCATCGCTGCCGGTGTAGTTGTGTGGAGTCGGCGTGGAGTGGAGGGCGGCTAGGAGCGTGGGATCCCAAGGTGTTGGTGGAGCCGACGGCTGCGGCTGTAATGGGGGCACCTGGAGCATCGGCGGCAGACCGCCAACAGGAGGCAACGGACCATAAGGCGCCGGGTAGCCGTAGGGCAGCAGGGGCTCGTACTACAATGGAGCAGCATGAAGCGCCTGGTGACTCGTCGGATGAGCGCCGAAGTGGCCAGGAGCAGGAGCTCGTGGCACCGGCATGGAGTACGCGTGGACAACGCCCGTCCAAGGGTTCTGGCCGGCGTACCAAGGCCCACCCTGGTTACCGGCCTGCTAGGTGTTGGCCTGGTGCTTGCAGCCACGATCACCGCGGCCCACTCGACAACCGCCACCGCCAGCGGCAGGTGCTTGTGGAGCCAGTGGGGGTGGGTGCGGGAACCTAGGCAGCGGGAAGGGCGGGAGACCTCCCGGGGCATGACGTGGTGGCGGAGCCGAGGCGGGTGGAGGGGCACCGCACGAGGTGCCCGCAGCCAGGGCGGTGTGAGTCACCCTCATGCGTGACATCTTCATCCGACGCTCCTCCAGTTTCAGATATGCCATGACCTTGGAGAACGTCGGGTCGGGGATGAGTGTGAGGTTGGAGGCAGCATTCCCGAATGCCTCGTTCTGGCCGCTGACGAGGGTGGTGAGGAGAAGCTCATCGAGGACCTTCTCGTCGAGATAACGGAGCTCATCGGAGAACTTCCTGAGAAGCATGCAATAATCATCAATGGACGAGTCAAGCTGCTGACACCCATAAGAACTCGGCATGCAAGAACACCTTGTGTTGGAGCTTGTTGTCGGTGAAGAGGCCGTTGAGCTTAGTACAAACGGCGTGGCCATCATCCTCACCGGAGACTACCGTGTGAAAAAAGGTCCTTCGAGATGGTGGAGTAGAAACAGCGGATGAGAGTAGCATCAATGGTCATCCACTCATCATCATCCTCCATGCGGCTAGAATCCACGGAGCCATAAACATGATCCCGGAGATTGTACTCGTGGAAGACGAGGGAGAAGTACGTTTTTCATGCGTAGTAGGTGGAGGTGTGGTGGTCGAACATTACGGGGACGCGAGCGAGGATGCTGAGGTCGTGGATGAGGGCGGGATCGGGACTGGCGAACGGATTGGTGCGGTTGGAGATGGAGGAGCCGGGTAAAGACATGGCAGAAGCGGTGGGAAGGCGGTGGCGGCTATGCAGCGGCGGCGGCAACGCTAGGGTTGGGTGGCGACGGCGTGCGACAGTGGCGGCGGCGGGGTTAGGGTTTTAGAGGCGGAAGCTTGATGGGATGGTTGGTGGCGACACAACGCGGTGGCAGCGGCGTGGTGAGGCAACAACGAGGGGAAGAAGCGGCGGCGGCGGCCAGGCTAGGCTAGGCTAGGTTCGTAGGTATGATACCATGTAGAGAGATAGGTTTGGCATTGCAACTCACGATCTATTGATCGGATGCATAAGCATGTATATATGATGTACAATGCGGGCCTCAACCTCTACTATACAAGAAATATGAGGTGGGCCAAGATATACAATATACATGTAAAACCATATATTCAACACAAATATTGTTGCGTCTTCGTGCAGGTGGCTTCCCAAAAAACAATACTACCAACAGATGAAAGAAAGAGCAGAGGTCCTCGCATGGTCCCGTCGGCAACCGGTGAGAAGCATGCATGGAATAGATGGATTAAGTCAAAGTTCCTGGGTGTTTTCTTTCCTAATCGCAAGCAATTAAATGCATGGGCCATCATCTATGCAAATCAAAGGAATCTGAACACCAGAGCAAGTGAATAGTACTGGTTACATGGTACAATTTCCAAGGCTTGATTGACCCCTTTCCAACGTGAAGACAGGAACTAGAATTAGTGCTCCAAAGTGAGAAGCGCTCCCAAGCAAGGAGTACATGCCCTGCTATGGGCTTCCCTCACATACATACACAGCGTCGCGCCGCGCCTATCCACTACTGCATACTGCACCATGCAGGATCTATCAAAATAAAGCTGCTGAATCAGCTCCCAATATCAGAAAGTCTTTATTCCATCTACGATTGGAAGCTGGCGACCGATTTCAAATTTTTGTACCCAGTCAGTTGATTTAGCTAAAAAGAGATACTATGGCAAAATACTACAGCAAGTCTCGGACATCCCGGTAGAAGTACACACGGATCATCCAATATTAGAAAGTCTTTATTCCATCTACGATTGGAAGCTGGCGACCGATTTCAAATTTTTGTACCCAGTCAGTTGATTTAGCTAAAAAGAGATACTATGGCAAAATACTACAGCAAGTCTCGGACATCCCGGTAGAAGTACACACGGATCATCCAATATTAGAAAGTCTTTATTCCATCTACGATTGGAAGCTGGCGACCGATTTCAAATTTTTGTACCCAGTCAGTTGATTTAGCTAAAAAGAGATACTATGGCAAAATACTACAGCAACTTCGGACATCCCGGTAGAAGTACACACGGATCATCCGTCGACCAAATAAATCAGTTGCTATCCTTTCCATCTATTATAGTAGCACATATTTAAGAACAATTACTTTGCCTTATGACATTTTTACGCGGGGTAATTATTCAAAACAAAAGTGGCGTTGTAGCGCAGATATCCATCTATTATAGTAGCACATATTTAAGAACAATTACTTTGCCTTATGACATTTTTACGCGGGGTAATTATTCAAAACAAAAGTGGCGTTGTAGCGCAGATATGGAGCGTGAGCCAGCATCATCCAGTACGGGCATTCGTCCGTACCTGCGCTGCTCGACGGACACACACGCAAGTCACCCCTCTCGCTCAGTCTAGATCAACGCTACGACCGACTCGCACACACCGTCGGCTTACCGTCTGACATTTTTGCATCGGCTTACAACACCGTGTGCGACTCGTGCGTCCATGCTGACCTCCAACGTCACGGTCAGTTTTACCATCCGCCACGCGGTCCAGTCTACATCAACACGTCGGGGCCGCGCTCGCTTGTATGAGCCGCCCAACGGATGCGCGCGAGCCGCCGCCGCTGTAATCGGGTCTACATCAACACGTCGGTGCCGCGCCTGCTGGCTCGAGCCGACCAACGGTGCGCATGAGCCGCCGCCCCCGCGGTCCGGTTTATATCAACAACGTCTCGACCACCTCGTGTTGCCACACTAGCTTACAATGCCGCGATTGACTCCCATGCCCACGCCAACCTACAACGTCGTGGCCAACTCGCATCTGCACTGGTATTCAATGCCGTGGCCGACTCTCATGTCCATATCAACATGTTAGGGCCTTGCCCGACCGTATGAGCCGCAAAACTGACACACGGAGACCACCGTCCCCACAGCCAGGTCTCCTCCAACAACTTTCGAGCAAAGAAAATAAATTGACATTCGAAAGGATGTCTTACGCAACAATACGCGTCCGCCTCCACTTGCACCAGGATGCTCCATTGATAGACACATTGGCATGTTATATCCCTGGAATACGATCTACTTCAACATATCAAAAGAAATAGGAGAGCTTGCCATGAAGGAGACATCCCTGGAAAGTCTACAATTTGAGCCGGCCATTATTGAACCGGCAATTCAAATGTCAGCAGCAAAAAAAATGTCATTGGGGGAGCCGCGAGAGCCGGACTATATGAGAATAAAAAAACATTGGGTCAAGAGACATATGCACTTAGTTTGGCCACGACATCTGCCAAAGACATACGATCAGCATCACGAAGATCATCAACTCACCACATCGTATCCACTTTTAAAAAATTCCGTCGTTGAACCGTCAACCTTATGTCGGTTTATGCCATAGACAAGTATGAAGACTCTCAAGCCGCCTCTTCGAGTCGACTTAAGACTCGGGGGATACACAATCATGACACGACAGATTCAACCGGGCTATAAATTCAATAATCCTAGGTCATTGCAAGGAAGACAATCAAGTCTGGGTGCCCTGCCTTATGGGCAAAAAATTACAGGTTGCCAAAGAGGACTAGCTACCATGATGTGCTACTCAAACATAGGTATCATGTCTTATTTGATCATCATATTATCATATTATGATCAATGGAATCAAGCCGGCTTATATGGAACCTAGAGGTTTTGCAGTAGAAGCATTATCTCCTGTAATCCTATGCTGAGCTTTTCCATGATCATAGGTCACTTAGGGGCTTCCAACTAATCGAGTTTAGCTTTCTCACCCTCTTGATCTGGCTCGTCAACGCCACAAAACGGTTAAACATGCTTGTATGCTTGATGCGACTCTGATCAGGTAACCCCATGTACTCTTGACAAGTCAATCCATTTGGACCCTGACTAATCAAGGTTAAAACATCGGCTTGACTCACGTGAGAGCCGGCTTACAAAGATCTAGGATAAACCATGGGTTACCACACACACCCACTTCATTGAAGCAAGACTCGAGCCTCGAAAGTCGGTCCTTATGTTATGCCTTGAAAACTTGCATTATTATCATATACATACATCATCTTGCATTGCATCATTGCAATGCTCATCATACATACATATCTAGATTTTGCGGAAATCTGGTCATCAAACTGGGTTACATCATAACCTCTGCAGGAACAAATAAGATCTTTGATAACCAAAATGGCTGGATCTTCATCATGGTTCATCATAACCAGTATTAAATGATTGGTTTTTTAAAACCAGCTAGGAAGAAATGATTATCTCGAAGATTCGTCCAATATAATGATGGGTCATCTAATTCACCGGTTCTTGATTTCTTTTTTCTTAACTTGTGCTCTGTAGTAAACTACAACACTTATGGATTTCTCAAGCATATATTTGTCGGGTTCCACCGTAACCATGAGCAGGGACTTCATTTCAAGGACAAAGGCATTGTTCCAAGATATTCATACAAACAATAAATTACTAGATTGCATTAAAACCACGGTTAAGGATTAATTCAAGTTCAAGAGGACTTATGACTTGCATTATGATGGGTTATTCTCACACAGTCCCAAGTCGTTGCACGGATTAGACCCGACACTTGAGGGCTACATCATATGATGTTTTCCTTTTCAAAGGAGACGTACATATAAATTCCCGAGTCACTGCAACCATAAGACCCGGCACTTGGGGGATACACTACTCAGATCAAAATTTCTAAAAATTCCCAAGTTGCTACAGGCATGTACTCGACAATTGGGGGATACAATATTCAGGTGCCTAAATAGATTATAAAGGTCCAAATTAAAGACACAGTGCCTCACATACTGATGATCCGGCCCTTGCGGGCTACACATGTGAAATTCAAGACATTCAGTCCATATATGGCGACTCATATGACAACCCAGATTTGTCCAAAGCTATCTATCGACAACATTCAAAATCAAGTCCAAAGGTCCCAGGTTGTTGCAAGCAAAACAGCCCGCCCCTTGGGGACTGAGGGAGTCCTAGATTAAGGGGTCCTCGGGAAGCCGACCTATTCTTATGGGCCGGGCTATATAGGCTACTTGCTGAACAATGGAGGATTTGAAGGCCCGGTCTCCAAGATGGAAACTTCGGGAAGCACGGCTTGCGCTCCATGTTTGATGTAGCAAATAGGCATGTTTATGTCTTCGGCATGTAACCGACCATGTGTAAACTCTAGGCATCCTCGGCATCTATATAAGCCGGAGAATTTTAGGGTATAGGGACAGAACAACTCATGTAGGGTTAGCTATTCGATCTCGAGGTAGATCAACTTTGTAACCCCCCACATCATCAATACAACCAAGCAGAATGCAGGGTATTACCTCCATAGGAGGGCCCGAACCTGGGTAAATCTGTATCCCCTTTGTCTCCTATTACCGTCGACTCCGGTCTCACAGTTCGGGACCCCCTACCCGAGATCCGCCGGTTTTGACACCGACATTGGTGCTTTCATTGAGAGTTCCTCTGTGAGAAAGATGGAATCGATGTTTTGCCTTGTCATCAATGAAAAAGTCTGCAGCAGGGACACTTTTGTCCCCGGACAGATCTTTGCCATCGGCAGAGTTGTGTTGCACGCCGATCCTACTGGCCATCTAGGCCGCGTTGAGAGCTTCGCCCCTGATCGAGAGGTCACATGCGGAAACTTAGAGTTCTCCATTAACTCTCGGGGTCACTTGTCGTTAATCGGGCTCGCAGCTTCGCTTCTAGCCCCCGAGGACTCTGAGGCTTTAAACTCGAGCCCCTTCTTTGGACATGCCCATGGGGTCACCCATGGCGATGAGCTGATCTCCTATCCTAGTCCGGCCATTGAGCTAGGTGACCGTACATGTGTTCTTGCCGAACACCCCCCATGTCCAGATGCCTTGGAGGTTAACTCCGCAAGTTCCGAACATCCGGATCTGATCAGGCCCTCAGCGGTTGACGAGGCCCTGGATCGGATCTCGTCGATGAAGATCACCATGATCCAACCCTGATCTATGCTCAATTCGGTTACGGTGTGGGTCAGAACGAATTTTTCGACCCACGCACCACCCACTTGATATCCACTATCAAAGATTTAACCGACATGCTAGACTATGCCCCCGAGGAGGCAGAATACATGGACGAAGAAGATCGTGCTCTTGCCCCCGTTAACACCGGGAGGTGGGCCTCCACTTCAGCATATGATCTCTACATGGTAGATACTCGTGCCACTAACGGCGACAACATGCCTAAAAACAATGGCGACAAATCGGGTGATGCGCCATCAAGCCGCCGAAAACCGCATAAGAGGTCCAAAGGCAAAAAGGGAAGGAAAGCTATTATTAGCAATGGGGACGGTGGTTCCCCTGCTGACTATGGCAATCTTGACATCCCCGAACACCCATTAGAGGGTCTAGAAGGGCCTGAGGACCAGAACAACCCCGATAACGTCAACAACTCTGACAACGATAATTACCTTCCCCCGTCAAGGAGGAAGACATACCATAGGCTGATGACTTGTACATCCCTGATAACCTCGAAGATCAGGATGAAATCAGGCAACGGCTCATAGCAACGGCTCGCAGCCTGAAAGCTAAAGAACAGCAACTCAAAGCCGAATAGGATGACCTCAATGTTCCATAGACGGAAGTCCTCTTAGCTGAGGAAGTATACGGCACCGGTCTGTCGAACCAGCCCAAAAGCTACCCACAGAGGAGGCTGTTGTCGCAATTCGAAGATGAACTCACTGATTCTTCGTCTCTGAACCGTACTCCTTACGACAAGCCAGACCCCCACCTCATGGTCGGGACAGGACGGCTGACGACACCGGTTATATACTAGCAATGCCCCGAAGACGGGGTAAGGAGCCATTAGTGCCCAATGACAGGTTCGACCTGCGAGATGACCTGGATCACAAAGCAGGTCGTACAAGATCCATCTATGGATCCATAAAGTACTCGCCTGATAGACAGGGTGGGCACAGACCATGGTTCGACCAAAAGAACAGACTCCGGGAACACAACCGGACCCACACAAACGCCGAATACAGGCGCGACATAGCACAGGTCAGAGGGGCCGCTCACCCATTGTGCTTCACAAATGAGGTAATGTGACATCAGTTCCTCGAGGGGTTTAACCAGTGAATATAGAACAGTATGATGGGACTACTGACCCAACTATATGGATTGAGGACTTCCTCCTCCATATCCACATGGCGTGAGGAGACGAACTCCATGCCATCAAATATCTACCTCTTAAGCTTAAGGGACCAGCTAGACATTAGTTAAGCAACCTCCCCGAAAACTCCATTGGATGCTGGGAAGACCTAGAAGATGTGTTCCGCTCTAACTTCCAGGGAACCTATGTCCGCCCGTCGGACTCATTCGATCTCAGCACCGTCGTCTAGAAGCCCGGCGAGTCCGCTCACAATTCTGGAATCGGTTCTTGACTAAGAAGAACCAAATTGTTGAATGTTCGGATGCTGAGGTCATAGCCTCCTTCTAGCACAATATTCAGGACGAATGGCTAGCCCGCCAGCTAGGCCAGGATAAATCTCGGACCATGTCCTCCCTTAGCTGCCTCATGAACCGCTTTTGCATGGGCGAAGACAATTGCCTGGCAAGACGCAGCCACAATTCCAAAGATCCCATAGACTCCCAAGCCCGGGATGGCAACGGAAAACAAAAGGGCAATAATAATAAGCGTCGGCATAATAATAACGATGCCGATGATAGGGCTATAAACATCGGATTCCGCAACTCATGACCTGGGCAGCAGAAGAAGCCTCCTAAAGGCAATCACGGCGGACCCACTCAGCTTGAGAAGATCATGTAAAGGCCTTGTCAAATCCATGGGACTTCGGAGAAGCCTGCCAACCACACACACCGCAACTGCTGGGTGTTTAAACAGGCTGGCAAGATACCACCTGAGGACCAAAGCAAAAGCTCTCGCAGCAAGGACGAGGATGAGCCTCGGGGTCCAATTGGTGGCGGACAGAAGAAATTCCCTCTCGAAGTTAAAACGGTGAACATGATATACGCCACCCATATATTTAAGAAGGAGAGGAAGCGCACCCTTCGGGAGGTATATGTTGTGCAACCCGGAACCCCGAAGTACAACCCATGGTAAGCATACCTGATCACCTTTGATCGGTGCGATCACCCGACCAGTATCTGTCATGGGTGTTCAGCGGCCCTCATCCTAGACCCAATTATAGATGGGTATCACCTCACAAATGTACCAATGGACGGAGGAAGTAGCCTCAACCTGATTTACTCAGATACGGTGAAAAAGATGGGCATAGATCCATCAAGGATCAAACCCATCGGCACTACCTTTAAAGGAGTGATCCCAGGTGTTGAGGCCCAATGTACGGGTTCCGTAACCCTGGAGGTTGTGTTCGGCTCACCCGATAACTTTCGCAACGAAGACTTGATCTTCAACATTGTGCCCTTTCGCAGCAGCTATCACACGTTGCTTTGGAGAGTGTTTACTCATTTCAATGCGGTCCTGCACTATGCATACCTGAAGCTCAAGATGCCGGGCCCCAAGGGGGTCATTACTGGTAATGGAAATACAGCGGGCTCCCATAGAACTGAGGAACATGCACTGGCATTGGTGGCCGAATTCAGCTACAAAGAAGATCGGCAAGTTCTGACATCTGCCATAAAGGCACACAAGGCTGGGAAGTGAGTTCGGCTTCAGACCGAAAGCTCTGATCCTTCCTCCCCCGTTCAATAGGGACTCACCCCCACCGCAGAACCCTAAGACCAGCAAAGTACGTGCCAAGGAGGCACAACTTTGCACATAAAAATCCATGGGTAGTGGTGGGGAAATAAAAGATGGGTGTTCGGCTGGCCCGAACCTCTATCATCAACACGTCTACGGACTAAATGCAGGCGCTCCTAAAAGTACATGCCTATGGCGTGAAGCACACTTACAATTCGGCGGCCTCTCAAGACCTTGTTTGCAAGATCCACCCGTCGAACACTAACACCCATCAAGGTGCATCGAAGAGCAGGAGTCAGCTAGCCACGAGGCATATCGAGGACGTCAGGTTATCAATCGAAAACCCCTGGTACAACAACTCTTGTATATTTTTATTTCTTTCACATACCTGTAAGCAGTTGCTTCAGCAATCCGACCTATAAGAGTTGTTGAGGAAAATGTAAATTGCGTGGCACAAGTTTGCCTCATCTGTCCTTTTTTGGCGCATATTTTTTCCTCCTCTCGTGGACTTGTTTGGTATGATGCGAGGTAACCGGCTCGTAGACTGGGAGCTAGAGTTTAAAAACAAATATCCTTATGTACATTCTATCATACGTTTGGCATCTTGGTGTTCGCTTTATATGCATCGGTTCGGAACTATGTCTTGGTTCAATAGTTTGGTTGCCGGCTCTTATGCTTGCCCCTTTACATTCCGCTCATTTGGCTAAAAGGGCAAAGAGAGAACACCTGCGATTGTGCTTCCGGATAGTCCGGTCAAGAACGTCAGGGGAGAAATCCGAAAATGGACTGTCATAGTATGCGAGATCCGGTCCGTGAACCCAAGTTGTAAGTATTATACTTCAATCCTCGTAAGCGGTTATTCCATGTTATGCGAGGAACTTGCCGTTTGTGCAAACATTGTGATACCGGCTTTGGCCACAGTTTGTCCGAACATCACAACACTTCGGTGGCTAATCATACGCTTCTTGTAGTCGTTTTCGCGCCCCTACGGCTAAGTGAAAGAAATAAAGCACTATAGTCTGATTGCCTAGTCTATCGCACTGTACCGCCTTCGAGTTCTGATAATTCGGCTAAGGGACATAGTGCATTGGCATAGACACCCCATGTAGTGTATAAATGGGGGCTGAAGCCGACGACTCGTATCTTTCAGTATTAAACAGTCACATAGGAGTTATAAAGGAATGCAAAACAATATAAGAACAAATACTAATATCATCAAAAGTTTGGACAAGTCTTCTGACGCGTTACAGTTCATTCAAATAAATGATTGCCCAAACACTGGGACGCTATCACCCGAGCACTCTCCATCACTCCATCAAAGTATATCTCGGGATTTCTATGCTCTTTCCCGGGAGGCGGCAGGGCGGTGGCTACCTTCATCGCATCCAGCCTCGGCCAGTGCACCTTCGCTCTTGCGAGGGCCCTCCAGACTCCCTCGATGGAGGAGGAGCGCCTGATGGTGTCAAGGCAGGGCGAAGCAGCAATCAACCTCTGCACCAGGACAAAGTAGCTTCTTGGCAGTGGCTCGCCGGGTCATAAGCGGATACAAAGATCCGTCATGGTTGGCTCCGCCATCTGCTGCAGCTTCATCAGCTGTTTCAGCTGCTCCACCAGAAGAGTAGGACGCTTGGGGGCTCCAAACTGTGCCTAGAGCAGCCGAGCTTCATCTCCTTCTCCCCGCGAGGCGAACAGCTGATTGGCGTATGCCACGCTCTTTTGGATATCAAAAGATGCACCTGAGGATCACCATACCTGGGTAAGCAATGCGAATTTGCTATCCCCGAATATGCACTTTAGTGAGTACGGCTTACCATCTGCTATGTCCTTGGCTTGGCGCACTAGCTCCTCATAGAACCGTCTGTTCATCCGCTCCGTCTAGAGTTCGGTTTTTAAAGTGGACAGTTCGGCCGAGCTCGCCTTATTCTTCTCCTCCAAGGCCTTGCATCTTTCACTGGCATCCTTCAGCTGCTGCTGGACCTCTGACACGCGAGCCTCATGCTTGCCACTGGTGGCCCGCATGGTGGAAAGGGCGACAGCCGTTTCTTTGGCAATCGCCCTCTCGATGGTCATTTAGTCCTTCGTGCGCTGGAGCTCGGTCTTGAGCCTCTCCATATCCTTCGGCGAGTCTGCACGTACATTATACAATGTGAAAAGGCTGCATTGACAGTATTCGGATGATAGAATTCAGACAAAGGCATTTGGATTCTGTTGTGACATACCTTGAGCCTTGTCGAACCTTCGGTTAAGGACCTTAACTTCGTCTTCGGAGCGCTTAAGTTTCCCAGTTAGCTCTTCTAACTCGGCGTCATTTATTGCCGCCGCCGATGACAAAGCCTGCATTACAAACACAATTGATATATTACATCGGTTCTCAATTACCGAATTTTAGACAATCCGATCATATGTTGAGTTATTCTAACATGCCGAACACTTAAAGTGTATCTAGTTCGATATCGGATACAGAAGTGACCCCTAGGTGAGATTTTTCACCTCACCTAGGGCTCGGGGGATGCCATGTATATAATACGAATAAATAAAAACTATGCAAATAAGAACATCGGGTGACATACATGAAAACTTGTAAGGAGACCTTTGAAGGCCTCCTTCAGTCCATTGTCAACAGACCGGATGCTCTACAATACCGCACCCATAAGGGTGCGGTGATCCTTGAGGATGGAGGCGCTTGATAGAGCCTCCTCCATGACCGACCACCTATTGGTCACTGGTGCCGATGATCGGATATCCCAATAACCTACCGGGGATTGAACCGTTGCCTCCGGAGGCACAGTGCGCTCCGAAGATGTTTTCGGAGGGGACTGAGCAACCGCTCGTCCAGCCTCCTCGATGTCCAGGAGGGGTGTCGTCCCCCGGTCTTCAATGACCGAGGGGTCAGCCTCGGCCATGGTATGGTCTCCCCCGCCACCGGTGTCCGGCTCCATAGGAGCATGCTGGGGCGACACCTCCACGGCGTCCCTCGTGGCGCCTAGTGTGGTGGGATGCGAGGCGTCCCCACTCTCCGCCAGTTCGGCAGGCGGGGTCTCCCCGTCCGATATCACCTCGGTGGGGATAACACGTGGGGCGGCTACAAGGCAAATAACCTAGATGTTAGCAAGCTATAAATCTATTTGTAATGAATGGGAGAGTCCTCGGATCCTAACCTTTTTGGAGGGGGCATGACCCGTGGGCTCCTTCGCGGAACCTCCTCGAGGTCTTCGGACGCGGTGTGTGAGTCCGAACTATCGTCAGACAGAATCACCCGTGCCCGAGGCGCCATCTTCTGGACAAGGGGAGGGACATGCTCCGGGGCGTCCGAAGATGCCGCTCTCTTCCTTGCACGTGGGAATTACCTCCCCCTCGCCCTCGACCTCGGCCTCCTCCTCCTCCTCTTCTTCTTCCTCTTCCTCCTCCTCAGCCTCCTCCTGATTCGAGGAGGCAGAGGTATCCTCAGAATGCAGTGTCAGGCTGGTCCCTCATGCGCATGGCAACTTTGCCTGGTTTCGTCTTCTTCTCTTTTTTCGTGCGAGCCTCATAAGGCCTTACCACGAGCATTTTTGCTAACAGTCCGGTCCTCTCGTCTTCGGGATGACGCGCAGGACTGTTGATGTTGACGGCTTTTTTAAGCCATCTCTGCAAAGGTAGATCGGAAAAGGGGTTATGAAACCTCCTTATGTCATGGAGCCGACCAAGCTAGGGTGTATCGTACGTCGGATTTGGGCTTGGCGGCGTGCAGACCCATGTCCTCCTTCTCATATGGCCATCTCTTCTGTGACTTGAAGAGCGCCTTCCACAACTTCTCCCGCATAGTGCGGAAGAGATTACGGAATGTGGGCTCCACATCGAGCTCACGAGCCCACAAGGAAGTGTCCCGGTGCTGGCAAGTTACGATGCATCTTCAGAGCATCACCTGGACCACATCCGTCAACTTTGTGCCCTCCTCCACCATGGAGCGGATGCGCTTCTGAAGTTTGCTCACCTCCTTCCCCGGTCCCCAAACGAGGCCCTTTTCGAGCTAGGAGGCTAGTCTGGTGGGGGGACCAGATCTGAATGCGGCTGAGGGATGCTGGCCTTCTTCTTGTGGTTCAGTGACGTAGAACCACTCCTTCTACCACCCCTTGATGGTGTTAATAAGGGTGCCCGACGGCCACCCGATGTGGTGAGCTTGCCGATAATGGCCCTGCCGCAATCTGCGTGCTTGCCGCCAACACACTTGGGCTTGACGTTGAACACCTGAAGCCAGAGCCCGAAGTGTGGCTCAATGCACAAGAAGGCCTCGCAAACGAGGATGAATGCTGAGATGTGCATGATGGAGTTTAGCGGGAGGTCGTGGAAGTCGAGGTCATAGAAGAACATCAACCCCCTGACGAAAGGGTGGAGGGGAAAGCTCAACCCCCTAGTGAAGTAGGGGCTAAACACCACCCTTTTGCCTCACTTGGGGATGGGGATCACTTGGCCCGCCTCCGCCGCGTGGTGAGGGATGTCAGCGGGAGGTATCCGACTTTTTTGAGGTCCTGAATGTCCTCGTCGGTCACCGTGAGGGCTTCCCACTTGCCGTTGGAGCCGAAGTATGCCATTGGTTAGCTCGGAAGGGGAGGCGGGAGATTTAGATCTGGGCGTTGGAGGCTCAGAGGAATGGGAGGCAGTGGAAGCAGAGGGAGAGCGTGAATAGCCACGGGGGTTTTCTTTCCCTTTCATGAGGCTTATCGTTTGAGCCCCCTCTGCCACACCACGAATCCCTCCACTTCCCGAGACATGTGCATAGTTGCGCACGCATGATTGAACAAATCATGTGTGAAACAAAGCATGATCTGCGCATTGATAGATCGTGCTGATGGAATGGCCTCGAATCGCGCATTGAGTCCATTTAACTGGCCTAGCTGTTGTGATGGGTCGTGACCTTTCATCAGAAGGTCATCAGGGAACGTTATCTTTTCTTCCCTGACGTTTGTCCTTCAAAGCTACCTTATTTCAAAGTATTCAGACACGCTACTGTTCCGAAGCTATTTATCATCGGAGGCCGAACTCTGTTCTACGGATGGAAATTACCTCGCAAGCAGAAGACTTTGTTCGTGAAGCAATTGGAGCTGAAGACCCTTGGTGTTGGAGGCAAGTTCAGGGGCTACTAAGGGAGTCCTGGATTAAGGGGTCCTCGGGAAGCCATCCTATTCTTATGGGCCGGACTATATGGGCTACTTGCCAAACACTAGAAGATTTGAAGGCCCAGTCTCCAAGATGGAAACTTTGGGAAGCATGGCTTGCGCTCCAATTTCGATGTAGGAAATAGGCATGTTTATCTCTTCGGCATGTAACCGACCATGTGTAAACCCTAGGCATCCTCAGCGTCTAGATAGACGGTTTTAGGGTATAGGGACAAAACAACTCATCTACGGTTAGCTATTCGATCTCGAGGTAGATCAACTCTATAACCCCCACATCATCAATACAACCAAGGAGGACGCAGGGTATTACCTCCATAGGAGGGCTTGAACCTGGGGAAATGTGTGTCTGCTT
The DNA here is from genome assembly GCA_022496015.1 of Hordeum marinum. Classification (NCBI taxonomy): domain Eukaryota; kingdom Viridiplantae; phylum Streptophyta; class Magnoliopsida; order Poales; family Poaceae; genus Hordeum; species Hordeum marinum. The sequence goes on from CM039673.1 coordinate 234,420,794, forward strand.
TGTCTCCTATTACCGTCGACTCCAGTCTCACAGTTCGGGACCCCCTACCCGAGATCCGCCGGTTTTGACACCGACAGGTACAACACTAGCTAAAGTTTCATAAAGTATAAGAAAATTACAAGTCCAAGGTTAATGCGAGCAAGACAACCCGACACTTTGTGGCTACACGGTCAAAGATATTATGGCAAATCACCAAGTCATCATGAAACCGATAAACTTAGGGCTTGAGGGATATAGGTAATATGGACATATTAAAAATAGAAGAGTGCTTTCAAGATGTCAATTATGATCAAGCCGGGCATCATTTCTTCATGGAGCTGAAGCACTGAAAGACTGGCTCAACATCACATCGATTTCTTTATTCCCGATAATTTTATCAAGACAATTGGAGTCCAGTTGTTTGACCTGGCATCACCAACAATCCTGACCCAGCATTTTCAAAGATCATGACCCGACAGAGTCAATATAAGCAACCCGACTTGACAAGTTGGCAAGTTTTACATCCATAAATCAGCAATATTTTTTTTTCTAAGTTGGTATACACTATGTCTGACGAACCGGCAAGATCCCCGCATCCCATGAAGTGGTCTAACAATGGAAGAATTTCTATTCCCAATATTTTCATCAAAGCCGAAGCAATGGAAGCCGGATCAACTTCATATGGTTTTCTTATCTCTAATATTTTCATCAAGACAAACATTGGAGCCAGCTCAATGACATATGGGTGTTTTATTTCCCAATATTTTTTTCTCGCAAAGGACACGGACCAGCAAAATGATTGTGAAGACGACTCGTTGATATGAAGAAGAAACCTGGATTTTTCGAGGAGTTACTTCGCAGAAATAAGCCAGCCAGAGAAGCGATTCGATCCATTAACATATTTTTTATTCTTATTTCATGAGCTTACCATGAATAAATTCAAGCTAACCTGGGGCAAATTTCTGGGATATTGCCCACGGTTTAACCCGGCCAAGAGTATGACCCGTCCCATCATGTGGTGCCTTAGAAGATCACTGTGTTTACTAGGTCAACCTGGACGACAAGGCTCAAGGCCCAGTGTGCACCCCGTGAAAGGCGGCTCATGGAACGGGCCTCGAGGGTTGTCTTACAGAGAAGGCCGAAGGAGAGGAAGAATTCCCTTACAAGAGAAACAAGACTCGGATTAGGATTCAAGAGAGACTAGTCCTAGTCCTACTCCCAGTAGGACTCTACGTTTACGCCTACCCCTTCAACCTATATAAGGAGGGGTAAGGCACCCCAAGAGGGACAATTTCAAGTCATTAGATATAGACATATTAGAGGCTCTCCAGAGTAGAGGTAGCGATTCCGCACCCTTGTAATCAAGATCATCATCATCATCATCATAATCATCATCATCATCAACATCATCATCATCATCATCATCAATATAGACACAAAGCAAGACATAGGCTTTTACCTCCATCAGAGGGGCCGCACCTAGGTAAACCGTGTCTCTCGATTCTGATCAATCCCTCTCAAGATGCCACCTAGTTGCGATGGACTCACACCTAAGTTCTCTCATGAGGACATCTTGCTATGACAAAACCACGACAAAATGCCCATTGCGCTGAGTGTGTCTGCATAGATTATATTGAGTCCACTGTTTCCATCCATCAAGACCTTGCATAGTCGGACTCCATTTACAGCCGGATCAACAACCAACACCTACGTCTCGAACATGGCTAAATGGGGCAGATGATCAGACTGAACGAATGTGATAGGAGTCTTCATCCATTTGAGGTACTTCACGGCAGTTGGAGCTACCATGTTCAGCTCCCGATTGATGACTTTCAATCACCTCTTGCTTTCGACATCCACAAAGATCATGTTCAAGACTTTGTCGACCTGAGGGTATTCGGGATCACCCTCGGCTTCGTCTTCGTCTTCCTTCACTGCGGAGGCCTCTTTACCCATCTCATGCTTGAGCATTTGGCACTCCCGTCTAGTGTGCTTTGGGTAAATGATGTTTACCTCTTCATCTTTCTTTGTGTGGACAACACAGGGCTGATCCATCACCTCAGAATTGTATTCGGGCTTCTTATTGTTAGCCTGATCCTTTTTCTTATTCTTCTTGGACTTTGACTTTCTTTGGCCAGGAACATAATCCATTTCTGCCTTTCCCAGAGGACCAGCTTTCCATTTTTGCTTCTTGTCTGCATTCCGAGCCGAGTGATGGGCGTCGCCAGCTCGCCCCTTGCTGCTTCGGAGGCGGTCTTCCTCTTCACCATTAGCGTCCCTGCTGGTGATTTCCATGACCTGACTAAGAGATATATCTCCTGATCTGCCAAACTTTAGGATGAGTTCCCTGTGCTGAGTGCCAGCCTTGAATGTGAAGACGGCCTGGTGAAAGCACATTGGCTCCCTTGGTGGTTTTGGTAATTAATAACAACATATATGCCATTGAACTAATGTTTCCACTAAGCATGTTTCAGGACAAGATCAATGATGGGTTGGCAAAAGGATTATGGAATACCCCAAGATGCAAGGATATAGATTGGCAAAGCTTCAAGCAAGAGGACTCTACATTTTACCTTTTGTGAGAAATTACTTTGAATCCATAGGAAAGCCAATACTATCAAAAGGGGGTAAGGTTTTGTTGGTGAACAAAATGCTCATACGCGCACAAGTGATAGTCACCACATACACCCACAAGCTCTTCCACAAAAGTCTGTCCAAAGCCAAATATCCAAAATTGGTGCAACCAACACTTTCCACTATGCCACCAATTTTCAACCTCAGACAGACTCTGCCAAACCCTAGCATTTTGGTGCAACCTATTCCATTTTGGTGTCACCGAGTTTCGGTTGACAACATCCTGTTACACAAGTTCACAAAATCGGAGCCACCAAGTGTTGTGAATCGGCATCACCGAGTTTAGCAATCTAACTATTGGTCACCTTATGGGTGCAACTGAATTGTATGTATCGGTCTCATCGAGATTCAAAAGTTGCTACCTTTGAGGCAACTCGGTACCATCGAGATTAACACATCGGTCTCACCGAGTTTGACTCATTATGTGTAATGGTTGGATTTTTGGAGATGCCTATATATACCCCTCAACCACCACTCACTAGCAGAGAAGCACTAAGAACAGATCCCCACTCATACCTACTGATTTTCTGAGAGAGAACCACCTACTCAGGTGTTGAGATCATGCCATTCCATTCCTACCATATGAATCTTGATCTCTAGCCTCCCCAAGTTGCTTTCCACCCGATCAATCTATTCCACCAAGCCAAATGTGTGAGAGAGTGATTGTGGGTTGAAGAGTCTATCATCTTGAAGCACAAGACAAGGAGTTCATCGACATTATCGAGCCTATTAACATTTGGAGGGTGGTTCCTCCTAGATTGGTTAGGTGTGGCTTGGGAGCCTCCTACTTCATATTGTGGAGTGAACCAAGAAGTTTGTAAGGGCAAGTAGATCGCCTACTTTGTGAAGATCTACCGCGAGTTATACTAGTCCTCCATGGACGTAGGCCAGCTTGGTATAGTCAAGGTTGCTTCTTCGTGGAACCCTCCATGGGTAGAGCCCTCCGTGGACTATCGCGACCATTACCCTCCGTGGGTTGAAGACTCCATAAACATGGATGTACGATAGCACCACCTATCAGAACCATGGGAAAAAGCATCATGTCACCAATTGAGTTTGATCTTCCTACCCTACCTTTACTTACATGCTTTTCTTTACTTTCTGTTGCTATACTCGTAGACATGCATGTGTAGGGTGTACTTGACATACTATGAATGTTAAAATCTGCCAAGACATAAAATTGGGAAAAAGTAGTTTTTTAATTTGTCAAGTAGTCTAATCACCCCCCCTCTAGCACTACTATCGATCCTACAGGTGGTATGAGAGCTTTGGTCTACATTGCATTCATTTCACAACCTAGGAGGGTATGGCGTCTAGTGAGGGAAATTATCACAGTAGAGGTCTGTACTTTGACGGCACTAAATTTCTAGTTGGAAGCACAAAATGAAAATCGATTTACTTGGTCATAACCCTGCTATTTGGGATGGTGTTCGGGTTGGGAGGCAAGGTCAATTGTTTGCGGGAGGAAGGGAACCTGATCGTGAAGTGACTGTGCATGAATTGAAGATGTTGCAACTTAATGCTCAAGCATGTGACATTCTCTTCGACTGCCTATGCCTCGAAGAATTCAACAAAATCAGCCATCTTGAGAATGCAAAAGAGATTTGGGATACTTTGATTGATATGCATGAAGGTACAAATTATTTGAGAGAATCCAAGTTGGATGTTCTTCAAAGTCATCTTGACAAGTTCAAGATGAAGGATGGTGAAGGAGTCACTGACATGTACTCTAGGCTTGCTCTAATCACCAATGAGATTGTCGGCTTAGAAAGCAAAGAAATGACCAACAAATTCATCATCAACAAGATACTTTGAGCTTTGGATGATCGATATGACACCGTATGCACATTGATCCAAATGATGCCCAACTACAAAGATCTCAAGCCAACGGAAGTGATTGGAAGGATTGTTGCTCATGAGATAACACTCAAGGACAAGGAAGAGCTTCGCCACAAGTCTAGCAGTGCTTACAAAGCCACAAGTGATGCTCCCTCTACCTCAAGCAAAAACCTTGTCACAAATTAAGAGATAAGACTCATGGTCAAGAAATTCAACAAGTTCTACAAGAATAGAAGCAAAGATCGAAGCTCCAACTCAAGATATGAAGAGAAGCGTTCGTTAAGTCGTGACTGGAACTGCTACAATTGTGAGAAGCCCGGACACTACTCCAATGAGTGCACGGCTCCTTAAGAAAGGAAAGAAGAGTCACCAAGAAGATGAAGCTCAAGAGGCGAGGTACCTCGAAGAGAGAGAAGGAGTAGGGATCATAGTTATGAACAAAGACCATCAAGGAGAAGTAGGGACGACTCAGAGAAGAAGGACAAGTACTCATAAGAAGACATCAAGCTCATGTTAGTGAATCGGTTTCTGGATCCGAATCCGACAACCACTCCGAGAGAAGCTACCACTCCAACTGCGACTATAGTCAAGATGAAGGTGTTGTCGGACTTGCACTAGTGACAACTGACTCCTACGACATATTCGATTCACCAAATGAAGGGAGTGGATGTTGCTTCATGGCTAAAGGCCCCAGGGTATCACACCCCGAGTATCTTGATTTCAATAGTGATGAAGATGACTTGTTAATTGAAGACGACTTGCTATTTGATAAATCTAGTAATGTTAGTCAAAATGAACTTTCTAGTAATCACTCTGGTCTAGATAAGTCGTGCGATGATGGTAAGTTGGAAATAGAACGACTAACTCAAGAACTAAAAACGCTTAAGTTAGATCACGAGTCTACTCTAGGAGATCATAGAGAGCTTGTAAGGACACATGAGAAGCTCCGCTTCGAGAAGCTCAATTTAGAGAAAGAGCATGAGTTCCTTAAATCTATCAATGACGATCTTTGAAAGAAGACTTCCTCTTATCTAGTAACAGAGGAAAGAAAGGTTCTTCAACTAGTAGCAATAAAAATGATAAATCCAATGATATTGATTCTAGTAGTTCTCTTGATCCCACTAACTCTTCTCTTAGCCAAGTTACAATTGAGGAAGAAAATGAACTTTTGAAAGGGATTATAGTATCTACAAGAGTCTTGAAGGGTGCACACAATTTCAGGAGATTGTACGCAAGCATGGAGGATACTAGAAGAATCGTGGTGTTGGCTACTTCAACACTCATTGATTTGAATGGAAAGAAGGTAAATACCCCAATCCTAAGTTTGTTCCTAAAAAGGTGAAGTATGAAAATCCTCTCCCCAAGGGAACAAAAGCTCAAGATGACCTTCCACCACAAAACCCCAATCTCAAGGACAAGAACAAGCTTCAAGAGGACATTGACTCATATAAAGATGAATCCCGAGATTTGGTGACGTGGGCTCCCAAGGATACTACAAGTTCAACTTCTACAAGTGCTACTTCAACACCAAGGATCCCCATCAACTTGATGTTGGTCCCCAAGAAGAAGAACTAGAGAAGTTCTTGAGGCGTGACTCCGCTAATGAAATCCACTAATATTCATTATTGGCAAGAAATAGTTGCAATAAACATCAACATCATGCAATAGTTCAAGGAGTCACACATTCCCTCAAAGTTAAGAAAGGGACAAGGTAATCAACAAATCAATGGACATCGTCATATATGCTTTGAACTCTATGCCCATAGATATCCTTGTATTTGTATCTTGTGTGTTGGGACTAACCCATGTAGGTGAGCAGAGTAATGAAACAACAAGGATACTCCTAACTCTTGGTGATCTTCATCAACTTTGAGCATCCACCACTACTTCACCTACATGAAGTCTGCATCGAGAAAACCCAAGGTTAGTTCATCCCTCCTATGGGGGGATGTCACATCAAAAGGGAGCTTTACTCTAAGACTTGAGTCAAAGTATCTCATAGTATGTGTCAACATTAAATGCATTATATAAAAGTGTTAACCCCACTTGTGATTAAACGGTGAGTATGACCTATGATCAAGTATTCTTACTTGGCTCCTAAGTCAACATACTCATATATTGTAATAGCCCGAGACCGACACTCCAGATGCCTTTCAGTTATTCCCGTGTTTGTCACATTATTTGGTTGTGTGTGTCATCGCATCATTGGAATCATCTCAAAGCATCGGCACTATGTTGCCATCATTTTTCAAAACTTGCATGTCATGTGATGTTTGTTTTAGTTTATTTTTGCATCATGTATCATGTTCATATTGTTGTGATGATTTTTCTTCTCTTGATATTGTGATTGCAACTCATGCTCCCTCTCTTTGATCCTTCCAGTACTGGAATCAGAAGATTTGCCGTCTGCCACTTATTTGTCGTCTGCTAGCAGACGACAAAGAGTGGCTTTACCATTAGCTAGCACAAAGCAGACGGCAAAGAGCTAGCTGACGGCAAAGAGGGGCTTTGCCGTCAACTAGCTCTTTGTTGTCTGCTAGCTGACCGCATAGATTCTTTGCCGTCAGCGAGCGGACACCAAAGAGGTGGGTGGGGGTCCAGTTGACGGCACTACTGTAACGGCCCACCACCCCACCTCTTTGTCGTCCGCTAGCGGATGGCAAAGAGGTGAATACCTAACTGCTAACGGCGCACCCCCACGCCTCTTATCTCCCCCGACCCAGCCCAGCCCCCACCCCCCACCACGCCCCCGCTGCCACTGATCCCCCGTCGCACCACCCCCGACCCCCACCGCGTCTCCGCCGCCCCGCACCCAACCCCCCGTCGCACCCCCGCCGCCCCAACTCGCCGCCCCGCCGCCTTGCTCCCGGCCCTCGTTGCGCCCCCGCCGCCGGCACCCGTTGCGCCCCCGAGCTCCACCCCCCACCGCACCCCCGCCGTCGCTGATCCCCTGCCGCCGTGCTCCTGACCCCGCCTCCGCCGTCCCGCACCCGGCCCCCCGTCATGCCCCCGCCGCCCCGCCGCCGTGCTCTCGACCCCATCGCGCCCCCGCCGCCCCTGCCCCCTACCACCTCGACCTGTTGCCCCCCCCCCCCCCCCGCCATGCTCCCAACCCCCACCGCGCCCCCGCCGCCCCGGCCACAACACCCCTCCTCTGCGGTGAGCGCCCGAGCACGGCCGTGAGGAAGCCCGCGGCGCCGCCCCCTCCCCTGCGGCAGGCCTCCCCCTCCCCACTGGCAGCCCCCCTACCTGCGGTGAGCTCCTCCTCCTCCTCTTTAGTCTAGGTTTACGTTTAGTTTAGTTTAGTTTAGTTTTAGTTTTAGGTTTAGTTCGGAAAAAAAGAGAAGAAAATAAGAATAATTAGAAAATGAGGAAGAAGAAGAAGAAGAAGAGGAAGAAGAAGAAGAGGAAGAAGAAGAAGAAGAGAGGAGCCCCCAACCCCCGACCTCGACACCCGACCCTGACACGACACCCCCGACACCTCGAGCCCGACACGACACCCCCGACACCCTAACCCCGACACGACACCCCCGACGCCTCGACCCCGACACGACACCCCGACACTCTGACACGGCACCCCCGACCACGACACAACACCCCTACCCCGACATGACACCCCTGACACCCCTATCCGACACGACACCCCCGACACCCCGACCCCGACACAACACCGCCGACACTCCGACCCCGACATGACACCCTAGACACCCTGACCCCGACACGACGCCCCCGACACCCCGACCCCGACACGACACGGGTCATATATTTGTGAATTATGAGTTAGGTCATATATTTTTTTGATTTTGTTATACAGAACATCATAGTTGTGTTGATGAGGTGGATTTAAATGTGCAGTTGTTTCGTCGCTGCGAGGGTCTGGTGTTCGACGACCTCCCTGTGCGTTCGACGAGCTCCGCCCTCTGCATTCGTGGGTGAGCACAAGTGACATGTCCTCCTGCCCCCTTCATTTCCTCTGTTTCGGTCTTCGTGCCGATGAAACTTGCTAGCTATAGGTGTCTTCAATCATCAGTATGCATGACCACTATGCGTCTCCCGTTCGAAAGGGTTACATCTATAAATATGCATTCATTAGCATATTTATAACCATGATTCTTTCGAATTGTCCAACGTTATCCGATGCAGATGGGTAGGGAAATAAACAAAGTTGCACTTTGAGATATTGGATCTTGGGTGAAACCAAGTTGGAGTTTCAGCATCAGGAAAATGAAAGTGGTGCAGAGCTACATATGAAAATGCATCAGGTTTATGGAACACTACAGGAATCAGGCAGTTTGCCGTCAGCCATCCTGACGGCAAAGGCATGCATCCCGGACGGCAAAGGCTTTGCCATCCGCCAGCAGACGCCCAACCGTCCGGCTGAATAAGCCACGACAAAGGGAAAAGACCTTTGAATCTTTGTTGTCGGCCAGCGGAGGGCAAAGGGCCTGGACAGCACATGTGGCACCTTAGCTCCGTTAAGGACTTAACGGCATGCTTTGCCATCCGCTGGCCGACGGCAAAGACCTTAGTTCTTTGTCGTCTGCTAGCGGACGGCAAAGAACCCACCTAGGCCAGCCCCAGGTTGCACAGGTAGCTGCCACGTGGCATCTTTGCCGTCTGCTGGCCAACGGCAAAGCTCTTTGCCGTCCGCTAGTAGACGGCAAAGTGGCTATATAGCTCCTGTTTTTTCTGTTTTTTCTTAAAATCATTCAATTTGACAGAATATCACATATATATCCAACATATCAACAATACAAGTTTCCAACAAGCATACCAAAAATAAGTTTCAACAAGCTTACCAACAATAAGTTCCAACAAGCATACCAACATAAGTTCCAACAACATATCCAACATATACAAGTTTGGAACAACATATCCAACATACATATCCAAAACAAGTTTCCATAAACAAAAAGGAAGCAAAAGTAGAAGAGCACGCTCCATCAATGCAAGCTTCCTCATCTATAGCAAATCTGCAAAGTAGGGAAGATGAAAGTTAGAAGAAGAAGAAGACTAGCTAGAAGAAAAAGAAGAAAAAGAAGAAGAAGAAGAATTGTACTGAGGCTATCCACCCCACTACTAATATTAATCTTCATCGTTCATATATGCTCCGGGATCAATAAATGTATAATCATCATCACTATCAATAATGACGTGCTCATCAGCATCATCAATAAATGCATCAACATGTGGAAGGCCTCTATGTAATCAGTCAAGCATTGTCAGGTCATCCGCAGCAGTAACCTCTTCTTCTTCCGTCTCTTCTTGTTCCTGCTTAGGGGTGAAGTCGGGTTCACTATCGCTGTCGACCTCATTGTTCTAGGGTGAAGTAGAGCGGTTCTTGAAACATTTTTTGGAAACACGTGTTTCTTGGAAGAATTCTCCTTCATATGTGTCTGGGTTAATGTGAGGTTCATAATCATCTTCATTAAGGGGAGGTGGTCTAAAATGTGGCGGCACATCATAAACGACATCCTAACCTTTCAAATTTTGATCCGTTTGGCAGGCCCACAGTAGATAGAAAACTTGGGTCACCTGTTGAGCCGTAATATAGACATCGGGAACATCTAAATGGGTGCTTTGTTTGATTTCGATTAGCCCTATATGTTCATGAGTCCTTCTAGTCTCCTTCAGTTGGAACCAATAACATTTGAAGACTACAACGTTTGGTGGGTTTTCACCAAAGAATGTAAGTTCATAAATTGCTTCAACTCTTCCATAATACTCGACCCCTCCTTCGCCGACAGCGGAGATACAACAATTTGTAGACTTTCGATCGGCCATAGATAGCTCTTTGCCAAAAGTACGAAAACGATACTCGTTGATGTCGTATTTGTCAAATGAGCGGACCTTAGAGTCAAAACCATTAGCGACTTGTCTCAATTCGGAGTCTATAGACTCTGCATTAGCCTACAAGTTTAATATGAAAGGATTGTTGCATTAGACGCAAACTAGGCGAAGAAATGAAATCATCTAATTAATGGAAATTACCATTTGCTTGAACCAAGAGATGAAACCGGGGTAGCCGCCTCCATGCTTTGCCAGAAGCTCATACTCTTCGATGGAATCCTTTTGGATCACCGCTCCATCCGAGAATTTGGCGACGTATCGACTGTATCACATATCTGGGATTATATAAGAGCATTTGAAAGGAATTAGAAGTTGCGAAACAATGTATCGAGAACTTACTCGATGTACGGCCACACTTCTGTTAGGTTGTTGAAGATATACAATGAAATGGTCTGCCATTCTTCGACATCCAACCCTATTGATTCCGAAGCACCGGCTGGTGCGAGCTTCCCTTTGAATAGGTTGCGGTTGGATCAACCTTTTTCACGGTCGCCATCATTGTACCGAGGCTTCGGACTATGCAAATGACGATTCTTGTCTTTGTAGTGTGCTCTCATGAAGTTTGTCGCCTCCTTAGTAATGAATGCCTCGGCCATCGATGCTTCAACTCTACGTTTATTTTTACATTTTGCTCGAAGCATCTTTTGCATCCTCTCAGTTGTGAAGCACCAACGATTTTGCATGCCCCCCCAATCTTGCCTCGGTCAGGAGATGCAAAATCAAATACTGCATTGGATTAAAGAAGCCCGGTGGAAAGATCTTTTCTAACTTGCAGATCAACTCCGCCGCTAACTCTTCCAGTTCGTCTAGCACGTCAGGCGATAGTTCTTTCGCACAAAGAGCATGGAAGAAATAGCTTAGCTCTACCAGCACTAGCCATTCATCCTCAGGGATAATGCCACGCAACATCACCGACATTACCTGCTCAAGCCATATGTGCCAATCATGACTCTTGAGTCCAAATTTTTTCAATTTGTCAAGACTCGCTCCCCTCTTTAGATTTGCTGCATACCCATCGAGGAATGTCAACTGCATTTTCACCCACAAGAGCATTTCCCTCATAGCTGGCCTTCCCTCATAGCTGGCCTTTGGCTTCCTCCAGTTCTTCTTTACTTTCGGTTGTCACATATTTTGTAACGGTCTATCACATAGAGCCTCCTGATCGACTCTATCCTTAGGATTATCCTTCGACTTCCCCTCTATGCCGAACAATGTACCAAAAAGGGCCTCTGCGATATTCTTTTCAGTGTGCATCATGTCGATGTTGTGTGGGCAAAAGAGGTCTTTAAAGTAAGGCAGATCCCACAAACATATCTTGTGAGTCCAGGCGTGTTCCGTATTATACCCTTTGAAATACCCTGGACGATCTGGATCTGGATCGAGAGCGTTTATCTGATCCAGGATCTGTTGGCCTGTCAACGCAGGTGGTGCAGTGTTTTTGACAACTCTACCTTTGATGAAATTCTTCTTGTCTTTCCTGAACTTATGGTCAGGATCCAGGAACTGTCTATGCATGTCGAAGCAAGAAAACTTGCAACCCACCTCTAGCCAACGGAACTGAAGAGTTGCCTTGCATGTGGGGCACGGAAACCTTCCATGCACACACTAGCCAACGAATAGCGCATACGCCGGCAAGTCATGCATCGAGTACATGTACCACACATGCATTTTGAAGTTCTGTTTTGTAGCGGCGTTGTATGTCTTGATTCCATTATCCCATGATTCTTGCAATTCATCCTTAAGCGGTTGCATGTACACATTCATATTCTTCTCCGGATATTTGGCCCTGGAATTATCAATGTCAGGAAAATGTTCTTTCTTTTCATAATCTCTCCGGGGGGGAGATTGAGTGGAATGACAAATACAGGACAACAACTATATTGTGCTGCCGTCATACCATACACATTGAACCCATCCGTGCTGATGGCAACTTGAGGATGCCTTGGATCTGCCGCTTTATCCTTATATAATGCATCGAAGTGCTTCCACGCAAAAGCGTCTGAAGTGTGTCCCAACATCGGATTTCATTTTGTTGATTTGAGAGCTAATGTAATTGCTCAAATAAATCTCCCTATTGTGCCCATAAATCTTATTTATCATGTAGGGACACCCTCTAAAATGTCAGCCATTTTGGGTTTGGTTTGGTTAGATTTTAAATTCGGGCAACTTTGAAATAAATTCAAACTTGTCCGAATTTATAGTCTGTAAAAAAACCCAAACCAATTTTATCAAATCTTTGGTATTTATCTAAGTGCAAGAAATATATCTTTCATGTTCAAATTCCACTCCCACCCCTCTGAGAATTTCTTGTAGCTTCTGTTTATTATCATAATTGGAAAAGAAAGAAAACAGAGAGATAGAGAGTTAACCACAGGCCCACTTTCACTTACCTGTTGACACAACCCAAGCCCACCTCCACCTTCCCCTTCCTCACATTACCACTATGCGAACCAGTGGTTGACCGTTTGATCATCCTCGCGCCACTCTGATTGCTGCCGTACATGATGCTAGCAGCCTATAAGCCATCCATCGACATCCGTGCCTACCCTAGCTCCTTCTTTATCATTCTCATGCCACCATCTCTCTCCCTACCCCCCTGTTTCCTCTTCTTCCTCAAGGACTAGAGAAACAGAGAGCACCACCGAGAGCTTTGGCGTTACTTGCACGGTTTGAGGCCACCGCGATCGTCTCCAGCATGTGCATCTTCCTCCTCGGCTCCTTCCGTCGACGTCTTCTTCCGCTCCTCCAACCTTCGTTGCCTCCTCCTTCGTGCGACCAAGAGCCGTCAGAGCATACGAGGTCTAGCAGGTCATGCCCCCTCCCTTTCCCTACTCTTTTCTTCCTACTTTTGCTTCTCTCCCTCTCAGAACTCTCTCTCTCTCCTCTGTTTCACACAGATGCCATGGCTATCTGAAGCTTGAGCATCGCCTCCAGCCGCTCGCTCGATCCGCTGACTCGACCACGCCCGTGTGTGTGGGCAAGGGCACCAAGGCCCAGCTCTTCCACTACTCATGTCGGCTCCAACCTCCCTCGTCGTTCCCGACCAGCAGGTCCCCAGCACCGTCCTCCTTCCCGGCCTCCCCTGTTCTCTGCTCCCGGTCTCTCTCTCTAAAGACCCCGCCTCTCTCTCCTGATGCAAAGGATCATCGCCGCAGATCCGCCGCCAAGTCCGGTGACCTCCGCCATCGACCTTCGTGTCCGGACCGGGCCGTCCCGAGCTGCCGATTTGGCCTGTCATTTTTTTTCGGTAGACGAATTTATTCATTAATCATGACATTTCATAATTTTAGAAAAACCATTAATTTGCATTGCTCATATAAAACTAACCGTGCATCGGATTAAAATAATTATATTATGTAAAATGCTTAGAATTCTATGTAGGTTATAATATGCAACTTTCATTCGTGTTTAAAATGTTTACACTTGTTGTTTGCGTCATTTGCGGTATATGCATGCTAGAACAGTTTGTCTCATATCTAAATAACAGTAGCTCCAATAAAAATGATTCACATATGTAACTTGACTAGAAAAACGTGTAGAATCTCATGGTGCACATTACTTTTATTTTTAATAATTATAAAATATGCTTATTTAAGTTTTGGACCAAATTCATATTATACTTATGGGGACGTTCGGAAATGTTATATGTTGTTTCCGTCCTCATTTAAAAAGCCCAGGTGATATAGTTTGATTATGCTTCACATCTTGACATGTTTAACAACATCTAATGTTGTTGAGTACCTAAACGAGAATGAACTAAGTAACTCAAATACGGAGTTTCGTCAATATGCAACTCGTTGCATATTGAGCTTCACTTAATATGTAGAAGTTGATTGTTGTGCTTTGCCATGTCATGCATAACCTGCATCATCATGCATCATATTTGATGTGCATCATGTCATGCATATGTTGTGGTGTATCGTGTGTTGATTGTTGATTATGGATTGTTTCTTCTCGATAGAGTTCTGAAAGCATTCAGAGTGTGAGGATTCGTTCGACTACGTTGGCTCGTCTTCTTCATGGATTCGTTCTTCCTCCAAGCAGGATGTCAGGAAAGATGACACATTTCTCTGGGTACCACTACTATCATTGATATGCTAGTTGTCTTGCTTCCATCGTTATGTCTTGCTACCTACCACTTGTTTGTCAAGCCTCCCACCATTGCCATGATAAGCGTATAACCCCTTCACATCCCAGCAAACCTTTGTTTGACTATGTTACCGCTTGCTCAGCCCTTCTTATAGCATTTCTAGCTACAGGTGCAATTGCTTCCATGTGTCAACATGGCCATTCTTTTGTTATCGCAATATTATTGCTATTTAATTTAATGCACATATATACTTGGTAAGGGTGGAAGGCTTGGCCTTTTGCTCGGTGTTTTGTTCCACTCTTGCCGCCCTAGTTACTTGTGAACCAGTATTATGTTCCATAATTGAGCGCTCCTAACATACTCAGGCTTGTTATGGGGATCCCCTGATTTTTGTTTCAGGATAAAACTTGTCTGGCAAGGTCCATCTTTGGTAGTACATTTGCCCAACATCATAATACTGATCACCTTACTACAGCATAGAGGGTCGCCCCCTCGTGGATTAATTTAACATAATATAGGGGGCTAGTGCTACTGGTGCTGGTCCAAAACTAGAGCATCGTGCGGGGCCAACCCATGGAAACTTGGGTGATCTCTATCAGGCCACCATACGCTTTGCTTATTCGTCGTGTCCTGAGAACGAGATACGTGGCTCTTATCGGGTTCGTCGACACGTCGGGTGGTCTTGCTGGACTTGTTTTGCCTTTCTCAAACGTCTTGCGCATGTGATTTTGACGACACTTCTGGCTATCTCAAAGTTGAGATTTTCCATCGAGATTCCACAGATACTACAGGTGCTTCCATAGTTGAGGAATTCCAACGCGGCATGTGGTTAATTTGTGATGGACTAGTTGGAGCACCCCATGCAGGGTTAAATCTTTCGAAAAGCCGTGTCCGCGGTTATGTGGCAACTTGGAAACTTTGTTGAACACCGGGTCATAGAAAACTTGAAGTAAACTCTAATAAAATACACCAACCATGTGCGTAACCATGACTGTCTCTTCTCGTGAGTTCTTATCTGAGAGAGAACACGGTGGGGTTATGTTTGATATAAGTAGGTGTACAGGATCACTTAGTGATCATTATTAGTTCACGTCCGTTATGCGTAGACCATCATATTTATTTTCTGTACTCGTAAGTTAGCCACTCAAATAAATGCTTAGTCGCTTGCTGCAGCCTCACCACGTAACCATACCTCACCCATTAAGCTTTAATAGTCTTGATACCCTTGGAAATGAGATTGATGAGTCCCTGTGGCTCATAGATTACTACAACAGCAGTTGCAAGTACAAGTAATGCGATGGTTTGACGTGAGCACGATGTTTGTTTGAGTTGGAGTTCGTCTTCTTCTTCTTCTTCATCAATCTAGCACGGGTTCCAGACGGCAACCTGGGATAGCAAGAATGGATGTCATCTTATCGTTTGGTTTCGTCCATAGTCGGACCTTGCTCTTATGTATGATGTTTAAATATGTTGTAGTATTGACGCAATATTGATGTAGCTTGTGGCGAGTGTAAGCCAATTCCATATACTCATCTCTTATGTTCATGTACTTGTAATTATATCCATTCTAGCAAAACGACGAGATGCGCTTCTATCCCTATCGAGGCCCTCATGCAAAAATAAGGATAGGATCGCATCTTGGGCATGACATATATAGATGACTCCGTCATCATTAAAGTGCTTGTTAGATGCTAGTGTGTTTGTGCATGTTTTCCATTGTTTCATTTGACATCTTATTGTGTGAGCATGCTGGTCTGCATGTATTTACTCATTCGAGGATATCCAATTGTTGTTATTTGGCTTTTGATATTTCATTTGCCAATTGGATATACAAGAATGCTTAGGACCACTCCTCTAGCTATCTATGCTTTCTCACATCATATTCTTTTCATGATGCATCACAAAATTTGAACAAGTACTTTTCGATCTCTCTGTGTGAGGAGCACTCGTAGTTCCGTATCGACAAAGGACTGACCACTAAAATCTCCCAAGTGCAACTCAGTGGAACCAACACAAAAACTCGGTCTCACCGATTGCCTAGGATTGATCTGGTTTTTCAATCTCGATATTGCCGATTCCATATTCTCGGTTACACCGAGTTTCCCTGTCAGCTGACAGTTGAGAAACTCGGTGACATCGAAAATGTAGAATTGGTGTCACCGACAATGAGGGGTATATAAGCCGTGGACCCCGACGCTTTGAAATTCGATCTTAAAACATCACGCTCCAAAACCCTAAACTGCCGCAAAAGGACCCCCTGGTCATCGCCCTTGCCACCCCACGCTCCTCCGCCGCTGGGATCTTCATCGTCGACGGGCATCTTAACCGCCGTCTTTGCCGTAGCGGAACAGTCACGAAGCTAGGGTACGAATCTGATCCTTCTTGCGCTCCCCGTCCGAATCTTGCGCATTGAAGTTTATTCCTTTGATAATCCACCGCTTGCACATCTTTCTACCCACAGGAAATCTCATTACATTGGCGAATCGAATTTTTTTAGGTTTAGTTGCCCGCAAAACCGCAACTCGGTGATACCGAGTTAGAAAGACCAATTCCACCGATTTTGTTTTTGTGCTACTGAGGATAGTACTCGGTGAAACCGAGTGGCCGTTTTCGGTCCTACCGGAACTGCTGCCAAGTTTCTGTTGAGGGTATTGTGAGTCTCGGCAACATCGAGATGTTTGACTCGGTGACACCGAAATCCAGTTTTGTAGTGAACTACATCTATGATTTTTCTATTCAAACTTTCAAAACTCTGCATTTTGTGATGACTTATCCTATTCCACTCTTCTCAACTCTATTCACAGGGTCAGACATGCCAGATGCTTAGGATAGCCAGAATCTCTAGGAGTAGAATGTTAATGTGAGTTCAGGCACTAG
Organism: Hordeum marinum; assembly: GCA_022496015.1. Taxonomy (NCBI): domain Eukaryota; kingdom Viridiplantae; phylum Streptophyta; class Magnoliopsida; order Poales; family Poaceae; genus Hordeum; species Hordeum marinum. The sequence goes on from CM039673.1 coordinate 234,438,063, forward strand.
TCCTGAGTCCAACTCTTTCTCGGATCCAGGCACTCCCAGTTCACATGGGTTGCCTAAAGCTGCTACTAGGACCAGGAAGAGATGGAATTCCGATGAGGAGGATTCAGATCTTGTGTCAGAGGAGGTTCTTGCTAAAAAGCAAGAGAAGGCTACAAAGAAGTCTGCCAATGAGGCCACCTTATCTAGGAGGGTGGTCAGCAAGATATATGCACCTCCAGAGACTTTGAGAGCACATGAGAGTGCTAGGGCAACCATGTCTGTTGAGCTCCCAAGAAAATCTTTGCCTAAGAAGGCAGGAGAGAAGAAGACAGCCAGGAAGAGGATCATTCGTGTTATTGGCAGGCCTACCTCTATGTTTGAGGATCCAAAGGAGGTTGCTGGTGCTGCTGAGGAGGAGGGGGAGGAGGAGGAGCATGTTGCCAAGGCCCCTCTCAAGAAGAAGCAAAAGAAGCTAATGGCAGATGTTATGCCTAAGTCTGGTCCCTCCAAGAGCACGAAAGCTGCACCTAAGAAGGTTGCTTAAGAGAAGTCCGAGAGGACTACCAGAGATATTACTGTTGTTGAGAAGAACAAAAGATCTACTTTCAGAGAAGCACATGATGATGATGATGATGATGATGATGCTATGACATCTTTGATGAAGCTAAGACCTTACCTTCCTGAACATAATGCCAGCCACCCAATAGCTGAGGATATAAAGAAGAGGAAGGATTTTGGTCTGAGGGCATGGAGAGCTATTGAACCATATGCCCAGAAGAGAAAAATGTTGTGGACTATAGGTTCTATACCAAGGAACAACTAGATTTCTATGAGACAATCTTGCTTGACAAGAGTCCATCTGTCAGTGATATGAGATACGTTGACTGGAAGTATATCAAGGAGAATGAGAACTATTTTCCATGTGTCCAAGACAAATTCCACTGCATTGGTCTTGATCAGTTTGTTGGCATGGAATTCACTGCTTGGAATGATGAGATGATTATGAAATTCTACTCCACTGCTCACTTCTTTGGAGTTGGCAGGATAGTGTGGATGATTGAATGAGCTAGATATGAATCTACAGTTGATGAGTGGCTACCATCTTAGGAGTTCCAGAGGTACAAGATGATGATTTGGATGTCTACTCTGAATCCAAGGAGAGCCACAATGCTATGAAGGATATGTACAATCCTATCCCTGCTGCTAACTTGCAATCACACAAGTTAGGATCTATTTACTTCCTCTAGGCTGGCCTCCGTACCATGAACACCATCTTGAGGCATACGTTGATGCCCAAGTCTGGAGATGAGAAGATGATTCGTGGCTACTCCATCAACATGCTTATCCATCTTGATAGTCATACCAGGATTCGAGTGATGGATTTGATTGTAGAGACTGTGAGGAGGGTTGTCATGCTGCTATGCATCCTATATTCAGAAGCTCATCAACTCCAAACATGAGAAGCACATATTTGCTCTGGATAGACCCCACTTGCCACTTCAGCCGGATTTTGAGGACAATGTTGTGGTGATGGACCCAGACCATCCCACATCAGCTGCATCTCAAGCATAGGCACAGGCAGAGGCAGCTAGAGCCACTAGTGCTCAGGTCCCCAGATCCAGGAACGAGCAGATCGATCTCTTGATCTCTGCTGTCATGGACATGAAGAAGGACATCAAAACCATTATGGATAGTCAGGAGAGCCTTGTCAACATCTTTGAGGATAGAGTGAAAACTCTCAATGACAAGGTAGATGGGTTGACAAAGACTAGCAACGAGCTCAAAAAGGAAGTGGATGAAGCTCCTATCCGTTGCACCTCTTCAAAGTCTAAGTCTTATGATGATGAGGAGGATAGTGCGCCTGTCAGGACGACTGCCCAATTCACAACGAAGGCTAGGACATCTACAGTGCCAGCTCCGGAGATGAGACCTTCATCTTCTGCTCTAGCTATAGTGACTTGATCTCCTCCAGTGCCTCCAGTGACTACTCCAACTCTGTCCAGGACATCAGCAGAAGTCTTCGGGAACGCGGTTCTCTTGACTCTGACATCGACCATCGGAGGAGATCAACCGCAAAAGGATGATTAGCTATATCTCTTCGAACTTTTTGGTAACTTGTTGCCAAAGGGGGAGAAGTTGTATATATATCTAGGCTTCGAGTGAGAGAGCATCTGTCTTTTTATTGCTGTTTTACAAAACATTTTATAGTTTGGTTTGGATGTGATATACTTTTGTTCGTTGAGGGAGTCCTGGATTAGGGGGTCCTCGGATGCCTGACCTGTTGTTTATGGGTGGGACTATATGGGCTACTTGCCGAACACTGGATGATTTGAAGGCCTAGTTTCCAGGATGGAAGATTTGAGGAGCACGGCTTGCGCTCAATGTTTGATGTAGTCAGTACGCATGTTTATCTCTTCGGCGTGTAACCGACCATGTGTAAACCCTAGGCCTCCTCGGCATCTATATAAGCTGGAGGGTTTTAGGTTATTGAGAGGGAACAACTCATCTAGGGTTAGACATACGATCTCGAGGTAGATCAACTCTGTAACCCCTCACACCATCAATACAATCAATAAGGATGTAGGGTATTACCTCCATTGGACGGCCCGAACCTGGGTAAACTTGTGTCCCCTTCGTCTCCTATTATCGTCGAACCTAGTCTCACAGTTCGGGACACCCTACCCGAGATCCGCCGATTTTGACACCGACATTCGTGTTTGATCGTACGCTTTAATGTGTGTTGCTACTATTTCCTATCTTTTGATGGTTATGTGATGATCATTCACTTTGCTTGATGTGTTGTGCTATGTTGTTAACTCTTATTACTCTCGCACACCACCAAGATGAATGTGACATGGAAGTAGTGCCTCATATACCTGATCGATTGTGCATTTGCATTGAAATGCTAATTTAAAAATAATGCATAAATTTAGGGGGAGCTCTTTCTTATCACATACTTCTCAAAGCGACGATTATATTCATTAACTATATCATATGTCAAAGCTTTGATCTATATGTTGTCATCAATTACCAAAAACGGGGAGATTGAAAGCATATTTGCTCCCTTGGTGGTTTTGGTAATTAATAACAACATATATATCATTGAACTAATATTTCCACTAAGCATGTTTCAGGAAAAGTTCAATGATGGGTTGGCAAAAGGATTGTGGAATACACCAAGATGTAGGGAAATAGATTGGCAAAGCTTCAAGCAAGAGGACTCCACATATTACCTTTTCTGAGAAATCACTTTGAGTCCATAGGAAAGCCAATACTATCAAATGGGGGTAAAGTTTTGTTGGTGAACAAAATGCTCTTACATGCACAAGTGATAGTCACCACATACACCCACAAGCTCTTCCACAAAAGTTTGTCCAAAGCCAAATATCCAAAATCGGTGCAACCAACACTTTCCACTCAGTGCCACCGATTCTCAACCTCAGACAGACTCTGCCAAACCCTAGCATTTCGGTGCAAGCGATTCCATTTTGGTGCCACCGAATTTGGGTTGCCAACTTCTTATTACGCAAGTTCACAAAATCGGTCCCACCAGTTCTGTGAATAGGCGTCACCGAGTTTGGCAATCTGACCGTTGGTCGCCTTATCGGTGCAACCGATTTGTATGTATCGATCTCACCGAGATTCAAAGTTGCTACCTTTGAGGCAACTCGGTACCATCGAGATTAACACATCGGTATCATTGAGTCTGACTTATTAGGTGTAACGGTTGGATTTTTTGAGATGCCTATATATACCCCTCCACCACCACTCACTCGGAGAGAAGCACTGAGAGCAGTTCCCCACTCATACCTACTGATTTTCTGAGAGAGAGCCACCTACTCATGTGTTGAGATCATGCCATTCCATTCCTACCATATGAATCTTGATCTCTAGCCTCCCCAAGTTTCTTTCCACCCAATCAATCTCTTCCACCAAGCCAGATGTGTGAGAGAGTGACTGTGTGTTGAGGAGTCTATCATCTTGAAGCACAAGAGCAAGGAGTTCATCGACATTATCGAGCCTATTACCTTTTGGAGGGTGGTGCCGCCTAGATTGGTTAGGTGTGGCTAGGGATCCTCCTACTTCGTGTTGTGGAGTGAACCAAGAAGTTTGTAAGGGCAAGGAGATCACCTACTTCGTGAAGATCTATCCAGAGTTAGGCTAGTCCTCCGTGGACGTACGCCATCATGGTATAGTCAAGGTCGGTTCTTCATGGAACCCTCCGTCGGTAGAGCACTCCATGGACTCTCACGACCGTTACCCTCTATGGGTTGAAGACTCCATAAACGTGGATGTACGATAGCACCACCAATCGGAACCACGGGAAAAATCATCATGTCACCAATTGCGCTTGATCTTCCTACCCTTCCTTTACTTACATGCTTGTCTTTACTTTCTGGTGCTATACTCATAGACATGCATGTGTAGGGTGTACTTGACATACTATGAATGTTAAAATCTGCCAATACTTAAAACTGGGAAAAGGTAGATTTTTAATTTGTCAAGTAGTCTAATCACCCCCCTAGCACTACTTTTGATCCTACACTTGGTGCTCGGTAACGTTCTCAACCGTGTTGTGCAGTGTAGGCCATCGCTGAATGTACTCTCGGAGAGTCTTGTTGTTCTTCTGGACACAATGCTGCAACTCTGAAAATCCACCCAAACGCTTGTATGTGCCTTCAAACGTGTTGGTGAACCCTCGAGACAGATCCTCCCATAAATAGATGCTGCTAGAAGGTAACTGGTGTAACCAGGCTCGAGCGGAACCCTCCAGCTTGAGAGGGAGATGCTTCATTGCCACAAAGTCATCACCACCTCTGATTTGAACTGTCACTTGGTAACCCTCGAGCCAAGTTTGTGGCTTGGATTCACCGATAAATTTTTTGATTCCAATCGCCAACCGGTAATTGGGAGGTATCTCTACTTCTCGCATAGGCCTGTAGAAGCACTCGAGACTTGATGTCCCCAACCACTCACTTGGTCCCTGATCAGTCGGTTCCTGTTCACCATCTTCTGCGTGATGGTTGACCTGACGTTGAGCAGTGGAGGCCGCCGGCTAGCTTCTTCGTAACCTATGGGTCAAGGGGGAGTCTGATTGTGATCTTCTCCGTAATGGCGTCTGTCATCAAAGGGGTGCTTGCCATAAGAACCGCCTCTCTCTGAAGGAGTCCGACTAACATCACGTTCGTCATGCCAGCGCCCTCCGTACGGTCCTCTCAGAGGATTAGGAGAGTGTGTGCGTTTCCCGTATGCATGCGGGCTGTGAGCAGACTAGATCATGTCCGCCCGCGTGGATCTGCTATGTATCTATGGGGATGACTGCAAAACTTACAAATTCTGCTTCAACGTGGTATTCAACAGAGCCTCGATCTACCAAATGCCCTCACCGATTGTCGACCCAGATGGCTGAATTGATTTAGCGATCCGAGTAGCCGCGCCCAGGTTCTCTATCAGCATGCGCATCACCAGAACCTTAGTTGGTCGGATGTTCTAGAACAACGGATGCCTTAGATTGCTGGAACTCAGTATGTCCCATGATGCGTTCTCATCAAGCAACTACTGAAGCCGCTCGAGTCGCTCGCGCTCAGCCAGAGTGGCTAGGCGCGTAGCCTCCAGGGCTAACTCTTCCGGAGTAGTCCCCGTGATCGGAGTGAGAAGGACTTCATCGTCTCTCCTCATCCTTTCATCTCGCTGCTCCCGAGTGACACACTGGGGAACGTAGCTGCTCATCTCGCCGCTATGGCGATCACCATCGCGACCATGGGAACCACCCGCCGAATAACCGGAAGGCCCGTTGTTGGTAGTGTTCGCCATCATGACTTCTGCAGCGTCTTCCCTACTCTTGAACTCTGACTCGTCGGACAACTCATTCCTCGAGGAAGGGAACAAGTCGATGGTGGGCTCATCGGAATCTAGCCCGACCACCTGACTGACGGACTACTGGCGAGCGGTGGCGTGCTCGACCCACCACTCCCACCGAGAGCGTCTGGAACGCTTGCGGTGGCCTCCAGAGTTGGATATGGATGGGGAGCCAAAAGGCTTCGACGGCTGTCGAAGGAGGATGCCGTGCGCCGCTGTGCTGAAGTGTGTCACCCCCGCACGAGGAACGAAACGGGGTCCAGCGGTGCCTCAGGCAACCATGCCAAACCGTTAGCGACGAAATGCAGGGTGCCGAGGAGGATCTTGTTGGGGAACATTGCATGGGAAACATAAAATTTACTACGCACACGCAACATCTATCCTTGTAGATCGCTAAGAGGAAGCATTAAAAAACGTGGTTTATGTAGTCGAACATCTTCGCAATACAATTGCGAGCCGTCCCACGATCTCAACACGAGTCGTCCTGCGATCCCATCATATTCCTTCCGATCTAGTGCCGAATGGACGGCACCTCCGCGTTTCACACATGTGCAGCTTGATGACGCCTTCACCTCCTCGATCGAGCGAGCGATGGTGAAGTAGTAGATGAGTTCCGACATCACAATAGCATGGTGACGGTGGTGGTGAAGAACAATGTCCACAGGGCTTCGCCAAGCACAACGGAAACTATGACGTAGGATAAACTAGAGAGACGGGGTTGCCGGCACACGGCTTGGGAAAACTTGATGTGTTTCGGGTGCTAGACCCTCCCCTTTATTTATATATTGAGCCCTGGGGTCGAAACTTGGAGAAAAATCCTCCTCAAGGTCGGTTCGGCATGCATGCAAGAGTCCTTCTCGGACTCCAGGACCAGACGCCAGGGTCCTCGGCGTTTGTCCCCAGACGCCAGGGTCCCTAGCGTCTGGCCTTGGACTTTGCAAAACTTTGTTTTGCACCTACCAAAAGCTTTGTGGGCTTTACCCCTTGGCCCAAATAAAGTGTTCCTGTACCCGAACATTTCGTGAAACATCCGAAACCCCTTTCGGTGAATTTCGGAACCCTTCCGGAGACCAAACACTATTATCCCATATATCAATCTTTACCCTCAGACTATTACGGAGCTCCTCATCATGTCCAGGATCTCATCCGGGACTCCAAACAACTTTCGGTAACCAATATAATAACTCAACTATACTTATATCGTCACCAAACGTTAAGTGTGTAGACCCTACGGGTTCGAGAACTATGCAGACATGACCGAGACACCTCTACAGTCAATAAAAAATAGCGGGACCAAGATGCCCATATTGGCTCCTTGATAGGTCTCCGTCGTATCTATAATTTTTGATTGTTTCATGCCAATATTCTACAAGTTGTATATACTTTTGGCAACTTTTTATACTTTTTTGGGGCTAACATATTGATCCAGTGCCTAGTGCAAGTTCCTGTTTGTTGCATGTTTTTGGTTTTGCAGAATATCCATACCAAACAAAGTCCAAACGCGATAAAAACTTATAGAGGTTATTTTGGAATATATGCGATTTTTCGGAAAAAGAATCAACGTGAGACGATGCCTGAGGAGGTGGCAAGCCTGCTAGGCACGGCCCACCCCCCTGGCCGCTCATGGCAAGCTTGTGGCCACCCCTTAGGTCGGTTGGAGCTGTCCTTTTTCCCAAAGGAAGATATTTTTATAATAAAAATTCCTTCAAAATTTCAGCCCAATCGGAGTTACGGATCTCCGGATATTTAAGAAACGGTGAAAGGCCAGAATCTAGGAGCGCAGAAACAGAAGGAAACACAGAGAGAGATCCAATCTCGAAGGGGATCTCGCCCCTCTGCCGCCATGGAGGCCATGAACCAAAGGGGAAACCATTCTCTCATCTGGCGAGAAGGTCAAGGAATAATACGAAGGAGGGGGTCTCTCTCCCCCTTTCTCACAGTGGCACCGGAACGCCCTCGGGGCCATCATCGTGACGGCTATCTACTCCAACAACTCTGTCATCTTCACCAACACCTCCATCACCTTCCCCCATCTATCTAAAATGGTTCACTCTCCCGCAACCCGCTGTACCCTCTACTTGAACATGGTGCTTTCTGCTTCATATTATTATCCAATGATGTGTTGCCATCCTATGATGTCTGAGTAGATTTTTGTTGTCCTATGGGTTGATTGATGACCATGATTGGTTTGAGTTGCATGTTTTATTATTGGTGTTGTCGTATGGGTCTCTCTGTGTCGTGGAAGCATGAGGGATCCTCGTTGTAAGGTGTAGCAATGTGTTCATGATTTGCCCATGGTGGGTTGCATGTGTGACAGAAGCATAAACCCGAGTAGGTGGGTTGTTGCATATGGGAGAAAAGAGGACTTGATACCTTATAATGTTATGGTTGGGTTTTACCTTGATGATATTTAGTAGTTGCGGATGCTTGCTAGAGTTCCAATCATAAGTGCATATGATCCAAGTAGAGAAAGTATGTTAGCTTATCCCTCTCCCTCATATAAGATTGCAATAATGATGACCGCTCTAGTTATCGATTGCCTAGGGACAATTCCACAACTCCTACCACCACTTTTCCACACTCGTTAAACTAACTTAATTGTTAATTTATCTCAGAATCCCCTAGATTTTATTTACGTGCTCTTTATTATCTTGCAAACCTATCACGTTACACCTACAAAGTACTTCTAGTTTCAGGCTTGTTCTAGGTAAAGCGAACGTTAAGCATGCGTAGAGTTGTATCAGTGGTCGATAGAACTTGAGGGAATATTTGTTCTACCTTTAGCTCCTCGTCGGGTTCGACACTCTTACTTATCGAGAAAGGTTACAATTGATCCCCTATACTTGTCGGTTATCAAGACATTTTCCTGGCGCCGTTGTTGGGGAGCAATAGCGTGGGGTGAATATTCCCATGTGTGCTTGTTTGCTTTATCACTAAGTAGATTTTATTTTTGTTTTAACTAGTTTTCTATCTTTAGATATGGGTAGGAAATGTAAAATACCAAAAAAAAGTTGTACTTGCTGCTCCAAAAGTTGAGGAACCACTTGTGTTCCGTACCACCGAACAATATTACTTGGGTCATCGTCGATCCACTTGTGCTCGTACGGAAAACACAACTAGCTTAGTTGTGGGAAAATCATTAAATCTGCATCCTCATTATGTGCGACACCGCATATCTCAAAAAGGGAAACTCTTGTGGCATCAAATTAATACTTTGTGTTGCTATGCTTGGAATCTATGTGAAATTTCAGATTTTACTTGTTGTTCTAAAGAAGCTAAAAAACACCTCCCCTACCAATGTGTGTTTAATGATAATGAAATATTATCCTCTTATGCCAAGGAGGCCTATTGCTATAATGATGTTGAACAAATTGAATAATTTGTTGCTTTTAAGGGTGCATATGAAATTGCTTCTTTCATTGAAAATTACGATGCTACTATTTACAATTCTGACAATTTTGTCATACTTAAATATTGCAATGAAAACTATGCTTCTAATGCTTATGTTAAAGAGTTTATTGAAAGAATGGTCGATGCCTTGGAAGAGACTAATATCTTGCAGGAATCTATGGAAGAGGAAGTTGCCGAAATTGTAAGCTCATTAGATGAAAAGGATGAGGAGGAGAACGAAGAACAAAAGGAGGAAGTGCGTATTAGCTACCTGTGCCCACCTTCTAATGAGAGGAACTCTTCAACTCATACATTGTTTAATTTCCCTTTGTTCTTACCGACGGATGAATGCTGTGTTGATTGCTATGATCCCTTGGAATCTTTTGAAATATCCCTTTTTGATTAACTTGATGCTTGCTATTATTGTGGCCATGATGCCAATATGAATTATGCGTAAAAAGATGAACTTGCTATAGTTCCTGAGGTTAAGCATGAAATTTTTGCTATTGCACCCACACATGATAGTCCTATTATCTTTTTGAATTCTCCCAACTACACTATATCGGAGAAGTTTGCACTTATTAAGGATTATATTGATGGGTTGTGTTCTATTATTGCACATGATGATTTTGATAAATATAATACGCATGTGCTTGCTTCTCCTACTTGCAATTATTATGAGATAGGAACTACATCTCCGCTTGTGTATGTTTCCAATACGATAAAATTGCAAGAAACTATTTATACTATGCATTGGCCTTTACTTTGTGTGCATTAATTGTTCTTTTATGACATGCCAATGCATAGGAAGAGAGTTAGACTTCGTTGTCACATGATATATATCACTTTGTTCTCATTACTAAATTACAAATCACTGTTAATTAAAATCGGCTTTGATATACCTTGGGATCCGGGTGGATCCATTACTTGAGCACTTTATGCCTAGCTTAATGGCATTAAAGAAACCGCTCCCAGGGAGACACGCCGGAAGTTTTATAGAGTGATTGTATTCTGTTGTGTGCTTTTATTTAGTTCAAAAACAAAATAAATAAAGAGGGGAACCTAAAACTTTTGCAAAAAGAGAAGTGAAAGTAAGAAGGACGAGCACCGTTAAAGTGGAGGATCTCCTTGAACTTTGTCCATGCCCATGAAAACTTTGTGAATCTTAATTACAGAAACTCTTCAACAAAAATAATTATCCCCTTGTATAAATCCATTGTATTATAAAAATAATGTGCCAAGATTTGCCTTTAGGATGATTAGATTGCTTGTTTGGTGTGTGTAGTGCAAAAACAGAAATTTTGGCTATAGTGCGTGAATTTTCATTATTTACTGGAATCTGAAAAGTTTCTGAAATTATTACACGGTACTTAGATGAATTTTTTTATTTTTTCCTAATATTTAAGAATTTTTAGAGTTACATAATTATAGTAAATGTTCAGATTGGTATAGACTGTCCTGTTTAAGACATATTCTGTTTTTGATGCAATGTTTTGCTAGTTTTGATGAAACTATCGATTTTATTGGTGTTATAAGCCATAAAGAAGTTATAATACAGTACCTACAATGCAAAAAACATATTAATTTGTTTGAACATTACTTAGAGTGGTAATTTTCTTTATTATACTAATGGATCTCATGAGAGTTTTGTTAAGTTGTGTGTGATTGAAGTTTTCATGTTTTGGGTGAGATCACGATGGATGAATGAATAAGGAGTGCAAAGAGACTAAGCTTGGGGATGCCAGAGGAACCCCAAGGTAATATTCAAGTAGTACCAAGAAACTAAGCTTGGGGATGCCTCGAAAGGCATCCCCTCTTTCTTCTAATAACAATCGGTAATTTTACTTGGAGCTATATTTTTATTCGTCACATGATATGCGTAAATCTTGGAGCGCCGTGTGATTTTTATTTTTATTTTAATAATGCACCATTCTGGTATGAGAAATTACTTGTTTTATTTATAGAAGGCTCTTTGCACCTCACTTATATCTTTTGAGTATGGCTTTATAGAATGCTTCATGTGCTTCACTTATATCATTTGAAGTTTGGATTGCCTGTTTCTCTACACATAGAAAACCGCCATTTGCAGAATGTTGTTTTGCTTCACTTATATTTGTTAGAGTGTGGGCATATATTTTATAGAAAGAATTAAACTCTCATGCTTCACTTATATCTATTTAGGGAGTTAACAGGAGTTGGTCATTCACATGGTTAGTCATAAAATCCTACATAAAACTTGTAGATCACTAAATATGATGTGTTTGATTCCTCCCAATAGTTTTGCAATATAGAGATGGTTATATTAGAGTCATTCTACTGAGTAATTGTCGATTGGTAGAAATACTTGTGTAAAGGTTTGTGATTCCTGTAGCATGCACGTATGGTGAACCGTTATGTAAGGAAGTCGAAGCATGATTTGTTTATTGATTTTCAACCTTTGTGTGAGGGTCGGGAGCGCGCGATGGTTAACTCCTACCAACCTCCCCCCTAGGAGCATGCGTCTAATACTTTGCTTTGATGACTAGTAGACATTTGCAATAAGTATGTGAGTTCTTTATGACTAATGTGAATCCATGGATTATACGCACTCTCATCCTTCCACCTTTGCTAGCCTTTCTAGTACCGCGCAACTTTCGCCGGTGTATTAAACCCACCATATATCCTCCCACAAAACTGCCACCATACATATCTATTATGGCATTTCCATAGCCATTCCGAGATATATTAACATGCAACTTCCACCATTCCGTTTATGATGACACACACCATCATTTTTCATTTTGCTTTGCATGATCGTAAGATAGTTAGCATGATGTTTTCATGGCTTGTCCGTTTTTTATTGTCATTTGCTATGCTAGATCATTGCATATCCCAGTACACCACCGGAGGCATTCATATAGAGTCATATTTTGTTCTATATATCGAGTAGTAATTCTTGAATTGTAAGTAAATAAAAGTGTGATAACCATCATTATTAGAGCATTGTCCCATGTGAGGAAAGGATGATGGAAGCTATGATTCCCTCACACGCTGGGATGAGACTCTAGACTTTATGAAAAATAAAAGAGTCCAACGAAGCCCAAATAGGAAAAGATTCCTTAGATGCCCACCAAAAATAAAATAAAAAATAAAAAAGAGAGAAAAGAGAGAAGGGACAATGCTACTATTCTTTTTCCACACTTGTGCTTCAAAGTATCACCACGATCTTCATGATAGAGAGTCTCCTATTTGGTCGCTTTCATATACTAGTGGGAATTTTTCATTATATAACTTGGCTTGTGTATTCCAATGATGGGATTCCTCAAATTGCCCTAGGTATTCATGAGCAAGCAAGTTGGATGCACACCCACTTAGTTTCTTTTTGAGATTTCATACACTTATAGCTCTAGTGCATCCGTTGCATGGCAATCCCTACTCACTCACATTAATATCTATTAATGGGCATCCCCATAGCCCGTTGATACACCTTGTTGATGTGAGACTATCATCTCCTTTTTCTTCATAACCTCCACCATATTCTATTCCACCAATAGTGTTATATCCATGGCTCACGCTCATGTATTGCGTGAGAATTGAAATTTTGTGAGAACATAAAAGGTGTGAAACAATTGCTTGACTTGTCATCGGGGTTGTGCATGATATAAATACTTTGTGTGGGGAAGATGGAGCATAGCCAGACTATATGATATTGTAGGGATAACTTTCTTTTGCCATTATACTTTGAAGAGATACAATTTCTTTATTAGTATGCTTGAAGTATTATTGTCTTAATGTCAAATGATAGCCTATTGCTTTGAATCACTCATGTCTTAATATGCATGCCATGATTAGATTATATGATCATGATTATGCTAGGTAGCATTCCACATCAAATATAATCTTTTTTATAATTAACCTACTCGAGGACGAGTAGGAATTAAGCTTGCGGGTGCTGATATGTCTCTGTCGTATCTATGATTTTTTATTGTTTCATGCCAATATTCTACAACTTTTATATACTTTTGGCAACTTTTATACTATTTTTGGGACTAACATATTGATCCAGTGCCCAATGCCAGTTCCTGTTTGTTGCATGTTTTTTTGTTTCGCAGAATATCCATACCAAACGAAGTCCAAACGAGATAAAAACTTATGGAGATTTTTTTGGAATATATTTGAATTTTGGGAAAAAAGAATCAACGCGAGACGATGCCCGAGGAGGTGGCAAGCCTGTTAGGCGTGACCCACCCCCTGGCCACACCTGGAAGGCTTGTGGCCAACCCTTTGGTCGGTTGGAGCTGTCATTTGGCTGCAAGAAGGATAATTTTTGGGTAAATATCCCCTCAAAATTTCAGCCCGATCGGAGTTACGGATCTCCGGATATTTAAGAAACGATGAAAGGCCAGAATCTTGGAGCGCAGAAACAGAAGGAAACAGAGAGAGAGATCCAATCTTGGAGGGGCTCTCGCCCCTCCGCCACCATGGAGGCCATGGATTAGAAGGGAAACACTTCTCCCATCTAGGGGGAAGATCAAGGAAGAAGAAGAATGAGGGTGGCTCTCTCCCCCTCTCCCTCGGTAGCACCGGAACGCCGTCGAGGCCATCATGTGATGCCTATCTACTCCAACAACTCCGTCATCTTCACCAACACCTCCATCACCTTCCCTCATCTATCTATAGCAGTCCACTCTCCCGCAACCCGTTGTACCCTCTACTTGAACATGGTGCTTTATGCTTCATATTATTATCCAATGTTCTGTTGCCATCCTATGATGTCTGAGTAGATTTTTGTTGTCCTATGGGTTGATTGATGATCATGACTGGTTTGAGTTACATGTTTTATTATTGGTGTTGTCCTATGGTGATCTCCATGTCGCGCAAGCGTGAGGGATCCTTGTTGTAGGCTGTAGCAATGTGTTCATGATTTGCCTATGGTGGGTTGCGTGAGTGACAAAAGCATAAACCCGAGTAGGTGGGTTGTTGCATATGGGAGTAAAGAGGACTTGATACCTTATAATGCCATTGTTGGGTTTTACCTTAATTATCTTTAGTAGTTCGGATGCTTGCTAGAGTTCCAATCATAAGTGCATATGATCCAAGTAGAGAAAGTATGTTAGCTTATGCCTCTCCTTCATATAAGATTGCAATAATGATGACCGGTCTAGTTATCAATTGCCTAGGGACAATTTCGCAACTCCTACCACCACATGTACACGCTCATTAAACTAACTTAATTGTTGCTTTAGCTCAGCAGCCCCTAGATTTTATTTACGTGCTCTTTATTATATTGTGAACCTATCACATTACACCTACAAAGTACTTCTAGTTTCATACTTGTTCTAGGTAAAGCGAACGTTAAGCATGCTTAGAGTTGTATCGATGGTCGATAGAACTTGAGGGAATATTTGTTCTACCTTTAGCTCCTCGTTGGCTTCGACACTCTTACTTATCGAGAAAGGCTACAATTGATCCCCTATAATTGCGGGTTATCACTCCTACATATTCTACATAGATCTTTATCGGTTGAACCTCTATGTCAAGGATTCTGTTAATCCCATATCTTGTTCCCTTTGTTATTCGGTATGTTACTTGCCCGAGATTCGATCGTCAGCATCTCTATACCTAGTTCAACCTCTTTACCGGCAAGTCTCTTTACTCGTTCCGTAATAACAGATCATGTGGCTAACACATTATTCACTTTGCTTTCAAGGCTTGTTGTGATGTTGTATTACCGAGTGGGCCCCGAGATACCTCTCTGTCACACGAAGTAACGAATCCTAGTCTTGATCCATGCCAACCCAACAGACATCCTCGAAGATACCTATAGAGTACCTTTATAGTCACCCAGTTATGTTGTGACATTCGATACACACAAGGCATTTCTACGGTGTCACAGAGTTGCTGATGGGGAACGTTGCATGGGAAACAAAAAATTCCTACATACACGCAAGATCTATCCATGGTGATCAGCATCTACGAGGGGAGAGTGGATCTACATACCCTTGTATATCGCGAAGAGGGAAGCATTAAGAAACGCGATTGATGTAGTCGAACGTCTTTGCGATCCAAATCGCTGAGCGTCCCACGATCCAAATCGCCGAGCGTCCCGATCTAGCGTCAAACGGACTGCACCTCCGCTTTCAGCACATGTACAGCTCGATGAAGATCTCCGTCGTAGATGATTTCTCTAGCAGCGCGGCGGCATGGCAGCAATGGTGGTGGAACTATTCCAGCAGGGCTTCGCCTAAGCACCGCTGAAACAATCTAGAGGAATAGGGAGCACGTGGCTGATTTTTGTGTCTCAAAACCCTCAAAACCTCTAGTATGTATAGGAGGAGGAGGGAGGAGTCCTGCGCCCTAGGGCTGGCCCCTTTGCCTTGGCCGCAAGGAGGAGAGGAGGAGTCCTCCTCCAATCCTAGTAGGATTAGGACTTCTCCTTCACACTTGGAAACTCTTTCCACCTTGGGTTTTTTCCACCCCTGACGCATGGGCCTTTAGTGGAACTTTGACCATCCCACTAGGGGTTAGTTTACCTCCTCCCATAGACCATTTGGCCCCTTGGGTCGAGACACCCTTCCTCATGGTCCCCCGGTACCCTCCTGGCACTCCCGGTACACTACCGATGAGCCCAAAACTTTTGCAGTGACCAAAACAAGACTTCCTATATATCAATATTTACCTCCGTACCATTTCGTAGTTCCTCGTGACGTCCGGGATCTCATCCAGGACTCTGAACAAACGTCGGTCACCACCATACATAACTCTATACTACTGAAACATCACCGAACCTTAAGTGTGCACACCCTGTGGGTTCGAGAACTATGTAGACATGACCGAGACACCACTACGGTCAATAACCAATAGAGGGACCTCGATGCCCATATTGGTTCCTACATATGCTACGAAGATCTTAATCAGTTGAACCTCTATGTGAAGGATTAAGTTAATCCCGTATGTTGTTCCCTTTGTTCTTCAGTATGTTACTTGCCCGAGATTCGATCGTCGGTATCTCTATGGCTAGTTCAATCTCATTACTGGAAAGTCTCTTTACTCGTTATGTAATACTAGATCCCGTGGCTAACACTTTAGTCACATTGCTTGCAAGGCTTGTTGTGATGTTCTATTACCGAGTGGGCCCTGAGATACATCTCCGTCACACAGAGTAATAAATACCAGTCTTGATCCATGCCAACCCAACAAACACGCTCAGAGATAGCTGTCGAGCACCTTTATAGTCACTCAGTTATGTTGCGACATTTGATACCCATAAGGTACTCCTCCGGTGTTAGTGAGTTGCATGATCCTATGGTCATAGCAACAAATACTGGACATCCCTCCGGTCATTCGAGTGTCACATGATCCAAATCCACCAACTCAAGTCCAATCATCACGTGAGTTGAGGTGATCCAAATCTACTATATGACTCATGTTTGACCTTTTGGTCTCTTGTGTTTCGAGGCCATGTCTGTACATGCTAGGCTCGTCATGTCTAACTCAAGTGTATTGCACGTGCAACACTAGCTTGCACCCGTTGTATGTGAACGTAGAGTCTATCACACCCGATCATCAAGTGGTGTCTTGACACGACGAACTTTCGCAATGGTGCACACTTGGGGAGAACAGAATTCATCTTGAAATTTAAGTAAGTGATCACCTAATAATGCTACAGTCATCCTAAGCAAAACAAGGTGTATAAAAAGATTAAAATCACATGCAAATCATAAGTGACATGATATGGCCATGAACTTGTGCTTTTGATCTTCATGTTCAAAGCACCAGCATGATCTCCATCATCACCGGCATGACACCATGATCTCCATCATCTTGATCTCCATCAACGTGTCTCCATCGGGGTTGCCGCGCCGACTGTTGCTTCCACGACTATTGCTAACGCATAGTGATAAAGTAAAGCAAAAACGGCGACAATAATTAAAGACAACCATATGGATCCTGCCGGTTGCCGTACTCAACGACATGCAAGTCGTGATATTCTATACAAAACATGATCATCTCATACATCACATATATCTCATCATGTAATTGGCCATATCACATCACAACATACCCTGCAAAAACAAGTTAGACGTCCTCTAATTGTTGTTGCAAGTTTTTCGTGGATGCTATGGGTATCAAGCAAGAACAACTCTCACCTACGCAAAAACCACAACGGTGATACATAATTGCTATTAAACCTTCTCAAGGACCGCCTTTGTCGAATCCAATCCAACTAGAGTTGGAGAGACAGACACCCGCCAGCCATCTTTGTGCAACAAAGTTACACGTCAGTTGATAGAACCGGTCTCTCGCAAGCGTAAGAGTAAGGTTGGTCCGGGTTGCTTCATCTCACAATACCGCTGAATCAAAACATGACCAAGGGAGGAATCAATCTAAGCATCAACGCCCACAAACTCCTTTGTGTTCTACTCGTGATCTCATCTACACATAGACCTGGCTCTAATACCACTGTTGGGGAACGTTGCATGGGAAACAAAAAAAATTCATATGCACACACAAGATCTATCCATGGTGATGAGCATCTATGAAAGGGAGAGTGGATCTACATACCCTTGTAGATCGCTAAGCGGAAGAATTAAGAAACGCGGTTGATGTAGTTGAACATCTTCGCGATCCAATCATGAGCCGTCCCACGATCTCATCACGAGTCCTCCCGCAATCCCATCATGATCCTTCCGATCTAGTGCCGAACAGATGGCACCTCTGCGTTCAACACACGTGCAGCTTGATGACGCCTTCACCTCCTCGATCCAGCGAGCGATGGTGAAGTAATAGATGAGTTCCGGCAGCACAACGGCATGGTGACGGTGGTGGTGAAGAACAATCTCCATAGGGCTTCGCCAAGCACAACGGAAACTATGATGGAGGATAAACTAGAGGGACGGGGTCCGTGGCGTCTGCCCTTGGTCTCCGCAAAACTTCCTTTTACACCTACCAAAAGCTTTGTGGGCTTTACCACTTGGCCCAAATAAAGTGTTCCTGTTCCCAAACATTTCGAGAAATGTCATAGACCCCTTCCGGTGAATTCCGGAACCCTTTGGGAGACCAAACACTATTATCCCATATATCAATCTTTACCTTCGGACTATTCCGGAGCTCCTCTTCATGTCCGGGATCTCGTCCAGGACTCTGAACAACTTTCGGTCACCAACATAATAACTGAACTATACTTATATCGTCACCAAACGTTAAGTGTGTAGACCCTGCGTGTTCGAGAACTATGCAAACATGACCGAGACACCTCTATGGTCAATAACCAATAGCGGGACCTGGATGCCCATATTCTCTCATGCATATTCTACAAATATCTTTATCGGTTGAACCTCTATGTCAAGGATTCATTTAATCATGTATCCTATTCCCTTTGTTATTCGGTATGTTACTTGCCCGAGATTCGATCGTCGTCATCTCTATACCTAGTTCAATCTCGTTACTGGCGAGTCTCTTTACTCACTCTATAATACAAGATCTTGTGGCTAACACATTAGTCACTTTGCTTGCAAGGCTTGTTGTGATGTTGTATTACCGAATGGGCCCCAAGATACCTCTCCATCACACGGAGTAACAAATCCCAGTCTTGATCCACGCCAACCCAACAGACACCCTCGGAAATACCTATAGAGTACATTTATAGTCACCCAGTTACGTTGTGACATTTGATGCACACAAGGCATTCCTACGGTGTTAGGGAGTTGCGTGATCTCATGGTCATAGGAACAGATACTTGACTTCACAAAACTATAGCAATAAACTGACATGATCATATGCTATGTTTATAGTTTGGGTCTTGTCCATCACATCATTCTCCTAATGATGTGATCCCGTTATCAAATGACATCTCATGTCCATGGCTAGGAAACCATGACCATCTTTGATCAATGAGCTAGTCTATTAGAGGCATACTAGGGACATGGTGTTGTCTATGTATCCACACACGTATCTAAGTTTCCGATAAATACAATTATAGTATGGATAACAAAGGATTATCATGAACAAGGAAATATGATAATAATCAATTTATTATTACCTTTGGGCATATTTCCAACAGATCTCACTGCCGAGTGCTACTTCTCGAGCATGCGTTGGTTTCCCGTGAAGAGGAACGGTTTGATGCAGCAAAGTAGATAAGTATTTCCCTTAGTTTTTGAGAACCAAGGTATCAATCCAGTAGGAGATACAAGAGAGCCACCAATAGATGTACCTGCACAAAGAATCAAACTCTTGCACCCAACACTATGAACGGGTTGTCAATCCCTTCATGCTTACTTGCAAGGATGAGATCTAATAGAGATAGATACAATAGGATGCTTGAACGGAAAGTAAAACTAAATGTAAAAATAAGGCAGCAAGTATTTTTGGTATTTTTGGTTTTAGATCGGAAAGTATAATATGAAAAATAGACCCGGGGGCCATAGGTTTCATTAGATGGCTTCTCTCATGATGGCAAGTATTACAGTGGGTGAACAAATTACCGTCAAGCAATTGATAGAAAAGCTAATAATTATGAAGATATCCAAGGCAATGATTATGAATATAGGCATCATGTTTGTGACAAGTAGACCGAAATGATTCCGCATCTACTACTATTGCTCCACACATCGACCAAGTGTATGAAAGCTCAAAAATAAAACTAAACTGCCATGCAAGATGAATATCCACTAGTTATATGAAAGTGACAAAATAGGAGACTCTCTATCATGAAGATCATGGTGCTACTTTGAAGAACAAGTGTGGAAAAAGGTAGTAGCAATTGTCCATTCTCTCTTTCTTCTTTTTTTATTTTGGTGGGCTTCTTTTGCCTCTTTTATTTTTTGTTTGGGCTTCGCTGGCCTCTTTTATTTTTTTGTAATGTCCGGATACTCATCCCAACTTGTGAGGGAGTCATAGCCTCCATGATCCTTTTCTCTCATGGGAAAATGCTCTATTAATGAAAAATCATCACACTTTTATTTACTTATAACTCAAAGAAAAAGAAATTACGACTCGATTCCTATGACAATATATAACTCTATATGAAATATGAAGTGATGATGCAAGTCATAGAAAAACTACATGGTGTAAGTTGCATGGCAATATATCTCAGAATGGCTATGGAAATGCCATAATGGGTATGTATGGTGGCTGTTTTGAGTAATATATGGTGGATGTTTTGAGGAAGGAAGGTTTGGTGTACCGGCGAAAGTTGCGCGGTACTAGAGAGGCTAGCAAAGGTGGAAGGGTGAGAGTGTGTATAATCCATGGACTCAACATTAGTCATAAAGAACTCACATACTTATTGCAAAAGTCTATTAGTTATCAAACAAAGCATTAGACACATGCTCCTAGGGTATAGGATGGTAGCAGTTAACCATCGCACGCTCCCGACCCTCACACAAAGGTTGACAATCATTAGACAAATCATGCCCTGACTTCGTTACATAACGGTTCACCATACGTGCATGCTACGGGAATCACAAGCTTTAACACACGTATCTCTTCCAATTCACAACTACTCACTAGCATGACTCTCATATTACCATCTCTATTATCTCAAAACTATATGCAAGGAATCCAACTTCTCATACTTTGTAATGCACTTAATATCAAAGTTTTTATTATATTCCTCTTGGATGCCCATTATATTAGGACTAAATTCTTAACCTAAACAAATTACCATGCTGTTTTAAGAAACTCTCAAAATAATATAAGTGAGGAACGAGAGTTCAATAATTTCTATAAAATATAACACCACCATGCGCTATAAAGATATAAGTGAAGCACTAGAGCAACATTGCCTAGCTCAAAAGATATAAGTGAAGCACATAGAGTATTCTAAAAAATTCACAATTCAGAGTGTATCTCTAAAAAGATGTGTGCAGCAAGGATGATTGTGGAAAACTAAAAAGCAAAGACTCGTATCATACAAGACGCTCTAAGCAAAACACATATCATGTGGTGAATAAAAATATAGCCTCAAGTAAATTTACCGATGGATTGAAGATGAAAGAGGGGATGCCTTCCGGGGCATCCCCAAGCTTAGGCTTTTTGGTATCCTTGAATATGACTTAGGGTGCCTTGATCATCCCTAAGCTTAGGCTCCTGCCACTGTTTATTCCATAGTCCATCAAATCTTCACCCAAAACTTGAAAACTTCACAACACAAAACTTCAGCAAAAAAACTCATGAGATCTGTTAGTATAATAAAAATATATTGCCACTTTAGTTACTGTTGTGAACTCATTCTTTATTTGTATTTGTGTAATACCTACTTTATTATAACTTTTCCATGACTCATGCCCCCAGATACGACCCATAGATACATCAAAATAAGCAAACAACAAAAAGAAAACAGAATCTGTCAAAAACAGAACAGTCCGTAGCAATCTGTAAACTTCAAATACTTCTGGAACTCTAAAAATTCTGAAACATTAGGAAGACCAGGGAAATTTTCATATTAATCTTGTGTAAACATTTAATATCAATTTTACGCTCTGAAAAATTTGGAAAATTCTTGGACTGACCGAAAAAGTTTCTATTTTTCAGCAGGATCAAATCAACAACTACCATAGATCACCCCAAAGGTTTTACTTGACTCAAACACTAAATTAAACACAAAAACACAATTACTACAGAATTAATAATGTGTCAAACACACTAAATCAGAAGCAAAAAGCATAAAGCAAAATAAAATTGGGTTGCCTCCCAACAAGCGCTATTGTTTAACGCCCCTAGCTAGGCAAAACACAATAGATCTTGGTATTGTCATCTTTGGTATGCAATCCATAAGTATCTCTCATGATAGATTCATAAGGTAATTTTATTTTCTTCCTAGGAAAGTGCTCCATGCCTTTCCTTAATGGAAATTGTAATCTAATATTTCCTTCCTTCATATCAATAATTGCACCAATCGTTCTAAGGAAAGGTCTACCAAGAATAATAGGACATGTAGAATTGCAATCTATATCAAGAACAATGAAATCTACGGGAACATAATTCCTATTTGCAACAATAAGAACATCATTAATTCTTCCCGTAGGTTTCTTTATAGTGGAATCCGCAAGATGCAAATTTAAGGAACAATCATCAAATTCACGGAAACCTAACACATCACATAAAGTTTTTGGAATCATGGAAACGCTAGCACCAAAATCACACAAAGCATGGCACTCATAGTCTTTAATCTTAATCTGGATAGTAGGTTCCCACTCATCATATAGCTTTCTAGGTATAGAAACTTCCAACTCAAGTTTTTCTTCAAAGGCTTTCATCATAGCATCAACAATATGTTTAGTAAAAGCCTTGTTTTGATTATAAGCATGAGGAGACTTCAACATGGATTGCAACAAGGAAATACAATCAATTAAGGAACAGCTATCATGATTAAATTCCTTGAAATCCAAAAGAGTGGGTTCATTGCTATTTAAAGTTTTGACCTCTTCAATCCCACTTTTATAAATCTTAGCATCAAGATCTATACACTTTGAATCATTGGGATGCCTTTTAACTAAAGTTGACTCATCTCCAGTCCCATCATTATCAAGATTAACATTGGAAAACAAAGATTTAATAGGAGTCACATCAATCACTTTAATATCTTCATCAATATTATAACGAGATTCTGGCTTTGCGGCCATTTTATTGACTAAAGTAGCTTCTTTGGCCCACTAAGTTTTCAAGGTGAGTAAATTGAGACTTCAAACCATAGAACTCTTTAGACATATCATCAAGTTCCTTATTCATGTACTCCCACATAGTTTTTTGTTCTTTAAGTTCATTCTTGAAGAAACTATTGTGATCATATTGAAGCGACATGCAAGTTTTAACGCTATCCTGAATATATTCCAACTTTCTAAGATAAGGATCAAAGCCGTTGGGTTGAACCATAAAGACGACCAACCAACTTAACAAGAAAGCAAGCAAAAAGGAAATGAGAAGATGAACGAAGAAGGACGAAAGGCAAATCTTTTTGGTATTTTCTCAAAATCGTTTTAGAGGTGGGGGAGAGGAAAACGAGAGGCAAATGGAAAATAATGTAAATGCAAGAGATGAGTTTGTGATGCTTCGTATCCTTGACTTGCTATGTACCTCCTCGCCAACGGCGCCAGAAATCCTTCTTGCTACTTCTCGAGCATGCGTTGGTTTCCCGTGAAGAGGAACGGTTTGATGCAGCAAAGTAGATAAGTATTTACCTTAGTTTTTGAGAACCAAGGTATCAAACCAGTAGGAGATACAAGCGAGCTACCAATAGATGTACCTGCACAAAGAATCAAACTCTTGCACCCAACGCTATAAAGGGGTTGTCAATCCCTTCACGGTTACTTGCAAGGATGAGATCTAATAGAAATAGATATAATAGGATGCTTGAATGGTAAGTAAAACTAAAAGTAAAAATATGGCAGCAAGTATTTTTTTGGTATGTTTGGTTTTAGATCGGAAAGTATAATATGGAAAATAGACCTAGGGGCCATAGGTTTCACTAGATGGCTTCTCTCAGGATGGCAAGTATTACAGTGGGTGAACAAATTACTGTCGAGCAATTGATAGAAAAGCGAATAATTGTGAAGATATCCAAGGCAATGATTATGCATATAGGCATCACGCCCGTGACAAGTAAACCGAAACGATTCTGCATCTGCTACTATTACTCCACACATCGACCGACTCCTGCCTGCATCTAGAGTATTATGTGCATGAAGAACAGAGTAACACATTAAGCAAGATAACATGATGTAGAGGGATAAACTCAAGTGATATGATGAAAACATCATCTTTTGACCCTTGATGGCAAAATACGTGCCTTGCTACCCCTACTTTGTCACTGGGTGAGGACACCACAAGATTGAACCCGAAACTAAGCACTTCTCATATTGCAAGAATTACCAATCTAGTTGGCCAAACCAAAGAAATAAATTGAAGAGACATGCAAAGATATGAAATCATGCATATAAGAATTCAGGAAAGACTCAAATAATATTCATGGATAATCTGAACATAAACCCGCAATTCATCGGATCTCAACAAAACACCGCAAAAGAGTATTACATCGAATAGATCTCCATGAAGATCATGAAGCACATGGTATTGAGAAGCAAAGAGAGATAACAAGCCATCTAGCTACTAGTTATGGACCCGTAGGTATGTGGTGAACTACTCACGCATCATCGGAGGGGCAATGGAGGTTATGTAGATGCCCCCGTGATCGAATCCCCCTCCGGCAGATTTCCGGAAAAGACTTCTAGCAGCAGAAAAGTGTTTTCGTGGCTCGTTCTGATAATGATGGAGTATTTGGGAATTTATAGGCCGAATATTAGGGTTAGGGGAGCATCGGTGGGCCCACAAGCCTGCCCGGCGCGACTACCCCCTTGGCCGTGGCCCTAGGGCTTGTGGCCACACGGAGGCTCCTCTGCCTTGGTTATCAAGTCTCGTAGCTTCCTTTCATTCCAGAAAAAATCATTCTGAAGGTTTCATTCTGTTTCGACTCTGTTTAATATTCCTTATATGCAAAACTCAAAAAACAAGGAAAAACAGAAACTGGCACTAGGCTCTAGATTAATAGGTTAGTCCCAAAAATAATATAAAATATCATATTAATGCATATAAAACATCCAAAATAGATAATATAATAGCATGGAACAGTAAAAAATTATAGATATGTTGCAGACGTATCACCGAGCTATATAAGGTTTGAATCCCACTTACGCCATAATTCATTAGACCCGCGGCCCCACGGTGGGTGCCAACTGTCGTGGAGTAATCCTGACAATAGTATAGGGGGTACGAATGAGTAAGGTGAAGCCTAGATATGGAGTAAGTGTCACACTGGGAATTTACGAGTTTGGACCCCTCTTGGAAGTAGTAAAAGTACTACGTCTCGAGCCCGGGGGCTAAGTGTTTGCTTGGTGTATGTGTCTGTTGACAAGGAGTTCGTAAACCTTGTTCTGGTGTCGAGCGGTGGCTTAGATAGAGTGCGCCACCACTAGACGAGCTCCATCACTAGGGTCATTAATGCTAGTAACTGTAGGAGTTATCAGGGACTGCTAAGTTAACCACATGCGTTACAGGTAACGTGTTCTTTACAATACTTAAGGCGTATTAAGTCGTTCGAACATTGCATCTCCCACGTCGCTCCTACTTCCTCCTGTCTGAGTACTAGGGAGGCATCGAGTGGTTGATGACATCCAAGTGACTTCCAAGGAGCCAAGTGCATATTGCGCATTCGTCCGAGTGTCAAGGAAAGCCAGGGACTTCCATGACCTTGTAGGAACCCAAGAGTGCCCTAGATTAGAGGTACATGACCCTACCTAGGGTAGGTGACCTAGTCACTGAGCATGGCAAGAAATCTGGAGATGCTTCTTCAGGAAAAAGTACACTTCTTACATATGTTATAGACATTTACCTTGCTGACATACCTAGTAGCTCTTGGGTATTTGATACCGGATCGTTGTTCATATTTGCAACTCGATGCAAGGGCTGGTAAGAACTAGGCGTGTGTCACGAGGGGAGATTGACATAAGGGTTGGCTACAAAGCAAGAGTTTCTGAGTTGGAGGTCGGCACGATGCAGCTCCAGCTTCCTTTTGGATTTATTTTGGAATTGAATAATTTTTATTACATCCCCACACTTAGTCAGAACCTTATTTCTGCCTCATGCTTGATGAGTCAAGGTTATGAATTAAATTTAAAGGACAATGGTTGTTCATTTTATTTGAATGGAATATTCCACGACTATTAACCCATTGTAGATGGGCTATTTATTTTAAATCTAGAAACGGAACCAGTCTATAACATGAATGTCAAGAGGCAAAAGCCTAATGAGATAAATTCGACATACTTTTGGCATTGTCGTCTTGAACACATTTGTTTGAAACACATGAAGAATATCTATGATGATGGACTCCTAACTTTGCCCGACTTCGGGTCGTTCGATACATGTGAATCATGCTTGCTAGGCAAGATGACTAAGTCTCCTTTCGCAAAGAGTTGCGAGAGGGCGTCCGAGCTGTTGGAGCTTATACAAAGTGATGTGTGTGGTCCAATGAGCACAACAACTAGAGGTGGCTATCAGTACTTTGTGACTTTTACCGATGACTTGAGTAGATATGGATATATCTATTTGATGAGGCACAAGTCAGAAAATTTTGAAAAGTTCAAAGAGTTTGAGAATGAGGATGAAAATCAGCTCGACAAGACGATAAAACTTCTACAATCAGATCGTGGAGGTGAGTACATGAGCTACGAGCTTAATAATCATTTGAAAAGCCGAGGTATAGTAGCTCAGCTCACACCTCCAGGTACGCCATAGAGAAAGGGTGCGTCGGAACGGAGAAATCGAACCTTGTTGGACATGGTCCAACCGATGATGAGGAAATCGGATTTACCCTTGTCATTCTGAGGATACGCTCTAGAAACAGCAGCTTTCGCACTTATCAGGGTACCATCAAAATCCATAGACAAGACACCACATTAGATGTTGACTCAGAAGAGTCCTAGTTTCTCTTTTCTAAATATTTGGGGTTGTGAAGCATTTGTCAAGTGACTCGTGTCAAACAAGCTTACACCCAACTCGGATAAATGCATATTTGTGGGATATTTGAGGGAAACCTTGGGATACAACTTCTACAACCGAGAAGAGAACAAAGTGTTTGTTGCTCGGAACGGGGTTTTCTTAGAGAAAGAGTTTCTCAGTCAACAGGCCAGTGGGAGAAAGGTGCAACTCGAAGAAATTTGAGAGCCACTCGGGGATGATTTGGCTGGTGATAAGATCATACGGGAGTCAGTCAGAGAACCCGTAGTGGAGTCAGCACTGGAGCCATGGAGGTCGGAAAGATTGCGCAGAGTGCGTGATGTGTTGTTGCTAGAAAGCTATGAGCAGGCCACATATGCAGAAGCGATGGTGAGCACAGATTCCGAGGCATGGCTGGAGGCCATGAGATCCGAGTTAAAGTCCATGGATGACAATCAAGTCTGGGACATGGTTGATCCACCGCCTGGTGTTATGGCCATTGGATGTAAATGGGTCTTTAAGAAGAAAATCGATGTGGATGGAAATGTTCAGATCCACAAAGCTCGGCTTGTTGCTAAAGGTTATGGACAAGCTCAAGGAATTGACTACGACGAGACCTACTCGCTGGTAGTGATGCTAAAGTCAGTAAGGATCATACTAGCTATAGCTTCATATTTCGATTACGAGATATGGCAGATGGATGTCAAAACGGCTTTACTTCATAGAAATTTAAAAGAGGTGTATACATGATACAACCCGGAGGTTTTATCGGTCCAACTAATGCTGGTAAAATAAGCAAGCTCAAGAGATCCATTTATGGATTGAGACACGTAGCTCATAGTTGTAATATTCATTTTGAAGAAGTAGTTGTTGGCCTTGGTTTGATCAAGAACGAAGAGGACTATTGTTTATACAAGAAGTCTAGTGGGAGATTGGTAGTATTTTTGATCTTGTATGTGGATGACATACTGTTGATTGGAAATGATGTTTTGATGCTGAACTCAGTCAAGGAATCACTGAATGGTAAGTTTTCGATGAAAGGCCTTGAAAAGGCAGTGTGCATTTTAGGCATCAGGATCGGTAGAGATAGATCGAGGAGGCTGTTCGGCTTGAGCGAGAGCACGTACTTAGACAAACTGTTCAAGAGGTTCAACATGAATGAGGCTAAGAAAGGGTTCTTGCTTGATACGTCTCCAATCGTATCTACTTTTCCAAACTATTTTGCTCGTGTTTTGGACTCTAATTTGCATGATTTGAATGGAACTAACCCGGACTGACGCTGTTTTCAGCAGAATAGCCTTGGTGTTATTTTTGTGCAGAAATAAAAGTTCTCGAAATGACCAGAAAATTTAAAGAGAATATTTTTGGAATTAATAAAAAATACTGGTGAAAGAATCAACCGGAGGGGGCCACCCACAGGTGACAAGCCCACCACGCGCGGCCACCCCCCTAGTCGCGCCTGGCAAGCTTGTGGGCCCCTGTGGCTCCACCGAACTCATTCCACTCCTATATATTCATATTCGCAGAGAGAAAAATCACAGAAAAGATTTCATTGCGTTTTCCGGTATGGAGCCGCCGCCACCTCCTGTTCTTCCTCGAGAGGCCAGATCTGGAGTCCGTTTTGGGCTTCGAAGAGGGGAAATCGACGCCATCGTCATCACCAGCCATCCTTCATCACCTATTCCATGATGCTCTCTGCCGTTCGAGAGTAATCCCATCATAGGCTTGCTGGACGGTGATGGGTTGGATGAGATTTATCATGTAATCGAGTTAGTTTTGTTAGGGTTTGAACCCTAGTATCCACTATGTTCTGAGATTGATGTTGCTATGACTTTGTTATGCTTAATGTTTGTCACTAGGGCCCGAGTGCCATGATTTCAGATTTGAACCTATTATGTTTTCATGAATATACATGTGTTCTTGATCCTATCTCGCAAGTTGTAGACACCTATTACGAGTTATGATCCGCATCCCCTAGGGTGACAATAACTAGGATTCTTTTCGGTAATTACCGTAGTTTGAGGAGTTCATGTATTCACTAAGTGTTAATGCTTTGGTATGGTTCTCTATTAAAAGTAGGCCTTAATATCCCTTAGTTTCCATTAGGACCCTGCAGCCACATGAGGGTAGGACAAAAGCTGCCATGCATTTTCTTTTCCATAAGCACGTATGACTATATATGGAATACATGCCTACATTACATTGATGAATTGGAGCTAGTTCTGTGTCACCCTATGTTATAACTATTGCATGATGAATGCCATCTGACATAATTATCCATCACTGGTCCATTGCCTATGAGCTTTTACCATATTGATCTTTACTAAGTTACTTTTCCATTGCTACTATTACAATCACTACAAAACTGCTATTGTCACTTTTGCCATCGTTATTGTTACTCCCATACTATGTTGCTACTAAATACTTTGCTGTAGATACTAAGTCTTTCAGGTGTGGTTGAATCGAAAACTTATCTGCTAATACTCGAGAATATTCTTTGGCTCCCCTTGTGTAGAATCAATAAATTTGGGTTGAATACTCTACCCTCAAAACTGTTGCGATCCCCTATACTTGTGGGTTATCAAGACCTTTTTCTGGCGCCGTTGTCGGGGAGCATAGATTTATTCTCTGAGTCACTTGGGATTTACATCTGTTGATCACTATGAAGAATCTGAAAGACCCAAAAACCTAGATCTATCCCTCTACTATGAGGGGAGGTGAGCAACTGCCATCTAGCTCTTCACTTGATTCACCTTCTGTTATGAGTAAATTTGTGACACCACCACCTACTAGTAATTGTGTTATCTCGCAAGTAATTGATGATGCCACTTCTGTTATGCATGATTCTTATGATGATACTTTTCTTGATAATACTGTGCCACTGGGTGAATTCTTGATGAACAAATTGCTAGAGTCAATCCTGAAATTGATGATACTTCTGAAACTGACGAAATTATTGAAACTGGAAACTATGAGATACCTGCTAGACCTATCTCTCCTAGATATGAATTGCCTGATATACCCGAGGGTTATGCTATGTAAGGATATGTAGCTAGGGGTTTTATTGCTTGTAAGGATAGAGATGATCTTAAGAAATTGCTATGCAAGTAGAAGGAAAATCTTTGAATGCTAGAATAAAATATGATCCTATGTTTGCTACTTCACCTATCTTTGTTACTCATAAGGATTATGAATTCTCCGTCGATCCCGAGTTAATTAATTTGGTTGAATCTGATCCTTTCCATGGTTATGAATCTGAAACTGTTGTGGCACATCTTACTAAATTGAATGATATAGCCACCCTATTTACTCATGAGGAAAAAAATGTTATTACTATATTCTTAAGTTGTGTCCTTTCTCATTAAAGGGTGATGCCAAGATATGGTTCAATTCTCTTGCTCCTGGTGGTGTGGGTAGTCCCCAGGATATGATTTATTACTTCACTGAAAATAATTTTCCTGCCCATAAGAAACAAGCTGCCTTGCAGGAAATATTTAACTTTGTGCAAATTGAACAAGAGAGTCTCCCACAAGTTTGGGGGAGGCTTCTCCAATTACTTAATTCTTTGCCTGATCATCCTCTTAAAAAAACGAAATACTTGATATCTTTTGTAATGGACTAGCCGATGCTTCTAGGGACCACCTAGATAGTTGTGTTGGTTGTGTTTTCAGGGAACAAACTATTGAACAAGCTGAACTACTACTGAATAATATATTGAGCAATGATAATGATTGGACTATTCCCGAACCACCTCCGAAGCCAACTCCAAAAAAAGAGGTATTCTATTTCTCACTCCTAAAGATATGCAAGAGGCAAAGAAATATATGAAAGAATAAGGTATTAAAGCTGAAGATGTCAAAAATTTACCACATATTGAAGAAATACATGGTCCTGATAACCCGACACAGGTAGTAGAGGTAAATTTTCTGTAGAACTGATGAAGGCAATATTCCTTATAATAAGTCTGCTAGCCAATGCTTGGACGAGTTTGATAATGTTGTTATTAAGCAAGAAAATTTGAATGCTTATATTAGTAGACAATTGAAACATAATGCTTTCATGCTTGATCGCTTAGGTGATTATGTGAGTAGAACCATCAATGATCTCAAGCTTATTAGTAAACATGCTTCCATGGTAACTACTCAAGTAGAACAAGTACTTAAGGCACAGAATGATTTGCTTAATGAGATAAATAGTAAGAACAATGATCATTCTATTAGAGTTGTGACTAGAGGTGGTAGAATGACTCAGGAACCTTTGTATCCTAAGGGCCATCCTATGACAATTGGGCAAGATTCTCAGAGAATTAATACTGATGCACCTAGTCATTCCAGTGATAAGAGGAAAGAGAATGATGATAGAACTTTTCATGCAACTAGTGAACCTGTTATAGATACACCTGATAACCCAAATGATATTTCCGTTTCTGATGTTGATACACAATCTGGTGATGAACATGAGCCTAGTGATAATGTTAATGATGATGTTCATGTTGATGCTCAACCTAGTAATATTGTGACCAATAAAAGAAAGATACCGGAAGCTAAGATTCCCACCATGCTTGCTAATTATACTTTTCAGGGTGGAGTACCAAATAAATTAGGAGATCTAGGAATACCAACTATACCATGCTCTATCAAAGGGAATTATGTTAAAATTGTTTTATGTGATTTGGGAGTTGGGGTTAGTGTTATGCCTTTCTATTTATATCGTAGACTGGATTTGAATAAGTTGACACCTACTTAAATATCTTTGCGAATGGCTAATAAATCAAAAGCTTTACCCATTGGTATTTGTGAGGATGTACCTGTCGTAGTTGCAAATGCTACTATCTTAACGGACTTTGTTATTCTTGATATTCCTGAGGACGACAGTATGTCGATCATCCTTGCTAGACCCTTTTTGAATACTGTAGGGGCTGTTATTGATTGCAACAAGGGCAATGTCACTTTTCATATTAATGGTAATGGGCATACGGTACACATTCTGAAGAAACAACCTTAAGTTCATAGTATCAACTCCATTGAAAAATTCAACGATTATTGTTGGAGACTTTGAATTCCCTCTTCCTACTGTCAAGAAGAAATATGATATACTTATTGTTGGGGATACACACATCCCCGTTGAGGTAACCTAGTGTTATTAGAAGATTCTCCGGTTTCATGCCATTCAAAAGAAGTTTGTTAATAAGACTTGATCAACCTTATTGATAGATTCCTTTTGATAAGCATGAGATGGTTGAATTCAGAAAGCACAATTTCTGTAACCAACTTTTTCTTTCTAACTGTTAGAGTAAATAAAGTAGAAATGCTATTATTTTTCTGTTTTGAGAGTTTTTCGTGCAATAGAAAATGACCTGAAAATAAAATTTCTTCAAATGCCCTGAAAATGTAGTATGATTTTTTCTGTAATATTTAAAAATATTTGGCACTAAGCACACAGCAGAGGGCTGCACCAGTGGGTCACAAGCCCACAGGTCGCGGCCACCCCTAGCTGCGCCTAGGTGGCTTGTGGGTCCCATGTAAGCCCCCTTCACTTATTCCAACAACCATCCACTTTGTATTCTTCCAGAAAAATCCCACCATTGCTCAAACCCATGTTCTAGCTCATTTTGCTGCCATTTTTGATCTCCTTGTGCAAAGCTCCATTCGCAAAACTGTTTTAGGGGATTGATCTTCGGTATGTGACTCCTCCAATGGTCCAATTTGTTTTTGTTCTAGTGCTTTATATATTGAAAAAATTTGTTGTTGTGGTGACCTTGTTCTTGAGCTTGCATGTCAAATTTGTAGGGTTACAAGTAGTGTTGATGCATGATATAGGCTCTAAGCACTTGTGGGAGTAGTTGTTGTAAGTTTTGTTGAGTTTTGTTCACCTTTGTTTTGACTCACTAAAAATTTCAGAAGTTTTTTAGAGAAATAAAAAATGTTGAGGCAGGTATTTCAAGGGGGTTCCTCAAGCAAGAAGGCCCCGAGACTCATGATATGTGAGCCCGACCTAGAACCACTGAGCGAAGCACATGTGCGGCCTTGTGATTGGCCATCAGATCAATTCATGAGTGGTGCCGGTTTCAAGGAAGAAGTTTACGCATACACAAGAAATGCTAGCCTTGAGGAATTCGTTTCGGACCAGTGCAAGCAATACTATCAACTCACGGATTCTTTCGTGCGAAGGTTTGAATTTTCATTCAATCGTAACAAACCTTCCGTCCTATTAAATCTTTATGATAAATCTTATACTGAATGTGCAAAATTCCACAATGGGGCAGCTATAGTGATCTGCACAAAACTGAATATAATGATTTTCTTGCTAGCATCACCATGGGAGAAACTAGAAATATTACACAGGTTACCTTGGGGAGCATTCACTTTCCTGCTATACCTTATTTTGCTCTATTCATAGGTAGATGTATTAATGATAAAACTGATCATAGTCACCTTTGTGTTACCGATCTCAGTATTCTGAAGAGTGCGGTAATGGGTGATAGACGATATAACTTAGGGGCCATTCGTGCTAGAAGGCTGATAATAATGCTAAGGATGGAGATTTTCTTTGGTGGGATCTATGCTACTCATGTAGCTAATTATCTTGGGGTAACCATACGAGGAAATTATATTGAGTTACCACCTGCTCTTCTCGATTATGAGGCTTTGGTGCGTTATCAGTTTCTTGAGAGGAACGAACAATCCCTATTGTACCGACTAATTTTCAATAGACAGTGTGTTGTCCATATTACCCTTCCTACTCCTGCCTTCTTTAACTTTTAGGAAAAACAGAGATACTTTATAACCAGAGAGGAGGCAAACGAGTACGAGCAAAATGCGGAAGCCGCTCACCTCCATGCTACAGGTGTTTAGGTGATTGCCACCGCAGCCCAGTACAACCCCAACTATGACTTTGGATATTATTCGGGCTAGCCATGGCCCTAGACCAACTTAGGCCAAAAATCCTAAGCTTGGGGGAGTACGTATTTCTCACCGACATTACATTCATGTTCACACATTCATTTTAGTAGTCGATGCTCATACTTTTTCATTGTACCATCCATGGTAGTTTATTTCTTCTTTCCGTTTTCTTCTTGTGTGTTTAATTAACTTTGAGAAAATCCAATAAAAAATAGTTATAGATTTACCTTCTAATCTGTTTAGCTGTAGCATTATAAGAAAACCCAAAAAGATTTCTCGTTCTTCTTTTGCTTGTTGGGAGCTTTCCCATGTAAATAGTTTTTTCTCATTCTTGTTTTGAATTTTCTTTCTTTGGGTCGTAAGGAGAAGACCACAATGAAAATGTTGAGTGGCTCACATATGCATTATTGTTTATCAATCAGAGAGCCCATATTCCCTTGTCTTCTCCTTTGAGCTATTCTTTGCAGATTCCAGCTTAGTCCAATGCATGCACAGTCTTATTATTATTCACACCGTTCGGTCGTGCAAGTGAAAGGCAATAATGATGATATTTGATGAAAATATTGAGATGGAGAAAAGCTGGTATGAACTCGACCTATTTTGCTTTTGTAAATATGATTAGCTCATCGTTCTGAATTCAGTTCATTATAGGTGAAACATATTTGCAATGACAATTAGAGATTAAAGTTACTCATGCCATGCTTAATTAGCTAAGAGTGGATAATGGTTTGTCTTGAGTGCCAACATGCATATTAAAATGGTTGTGATGTAATATGATGGGATGGTATCCTCCTTTGAATGATCCAAGTGGCTTGACTTGGCACATGTTCATGCATGTAGTTGAAACAAAATCAACATAGACTCTACGAGTTTATATTCATGGTGATTTATATCCTACTCATGCTTGCATTCAATGATGATTAATCTCAAAGCATGTGGATGATTGTTGTCGGTCGCTAGTTGGTCGCTCCCCGGTCTTTTGCTAACCTTCACTTGTACTAAGCAGGAATACTTCTTGTGCATCCAATTCCTCAAACCCAAAGTTGTTCCATATGAGTCCACCATACCTACCTATATGCGGTATTTACCTACCGTTCCAAGTATATTTGCATGTGTCAAACTCTAAACCTTCAAATATACACTATGTTTTGTATGCCTGAATCGCTCATGTAGCGACTCGGGGTTGTCAGTACCTTCCATGCTAGGTGGGTTATTCTCATGATATGTGTTAATTCACTATCATTCACGAGAAAGTGGTTGGTATTCAGAATGCCCAGTTCCATGCTCAAAATAAAATCAAAATATAATGACACAAAACTCCCCCAGGATTGTGCTTGTACGGATGGTACCAGTGGATTCGGCTAGCCATGGAGTGTGATTGTTTGGTAGAGGGGGAGTAAAAAATTTATCATTGTGTTTGGGAACCTCCTATAATGTATCTAGCATGGAAGATGGTGAAAACTCTTTGTCTTTATGTTGGCAATGAAAGCGTACCACTCAAAATTATTATTCATCTCTGTTTTAAAAGCTCAAGCTCTGGCACCTCTGCAAATCAATGCTTCCCTCTGTGAAGGGCCTATCTATTTACTTTATTGTTGAGTCATCCTCCTCTTATAAGAAAGCACTAGTTAGAGAGCGCCACTGTCATTTGTATGCTTTGCTATTAATTGACATTGAGTGTGAGCATGACTGGATCTCTTTTACCGCGAATTACAATGTCTAGTCAGTCCTTGTTCTTTAGAGGTGCTCTACATTTATGTTTTGTGGTCTTAGAAAGGGCTACCGAGATACCATTTTGTCATATTGTATCATGATTGTTTCGACAAAAGTGTTGTCATCTGATAGTTATTATTATTGCTTGCTAGTTGATTACGCCATTGATATGAGTAAATGTGAGACCTAAATGTTATTGTGAATGTGGTTAGTCCATAATCTTTGCTGAAAATCTGAACATCACTTAGACATATTTACAACAACAAGATCAAACAGAGTTTGTAAAATTTTTTCTTTATCACTTTTAGTTTATCAACTGAATTGCTTGAGGTCAAGCAATGGGTTAAGCTTGGGGGAGTTGATATGTCTCAGTCGTATCTACTTTTCCAAACTCTTTTGCCCTTGTTTTGGACTCTAATTTGCATGATTTGAATGGAACTAACCCGGACTGGCGCTGATTTCAGTAGAATTGCCTTGGTGTTATTTCTGTTCAGAAATAAAAGTTCTCGGAATGACCTAAAACTTTACGGAGAATATTTTTGTAATTAATAAGAAATACTGGTGAAAGAACCAATCGGAGGGGGCCACCCACAGGTGACAAGCCCACCAGGCGTGATCACCCCCCTGGTCACGCCTGGCAAGCTTGTGGGCCCTTGTGGCTCCACCAACCTCAATTCCACTCCTATATAATCATATTCACAGATAAAAAAATCAAGGAGAAGAGTTCATCGTGTTTTACGATATGGAGCCGCCGCCACCTCCTGTTCTTCCTCGAGAGGCCAGATCTGGAGTCCGTTTTGGGCTCCGAAGAGGGGAGATTGACGCCATCATCATCTCCAACCATCCTTCATCACCAATTCCATGATGATCTCCACCGTTCGAGATTAATACCATAGTAGGCTTGCTAGATAGTGATGGGTTGGATGATATTTATCATGTAATCGAGTTAGTTTTGTTAGGGTTTGATCCCTAGTATCCACTATTGTCTGAGATTGATGTTGCTATGACTTTGCTATGCTTAATGCTTGTCACTAGGGCAAGAGTGCCATGCTTTCAGATCTGAACCTATTATGTTTTTATGAATATACATGTGTTCTTGATCCTATCTTGCAAGTTGTAGACACCTATTACGAGTTATGATTCGCATCTCCTAGGGTGACAATAAGTGGGATACTTTCCGGTGATTACCGTAGTTTCAGGAGTTCATTTATTCACTAAGTGCTAATGCTTTGGTCTAGTTCTCTTTTAAAAGGAGGCCTTAATATCTCTTAGTTTCCATTAGGACCCCGCTGCCATGAGAGGGTAGGACAAAAGATGGCACTTAAGTTCCTTTCCATAAGCATGTATGACTATATATGGAATACATGCCTACATTACATTGATGAATTGGAGCTAGTTTTGTGTGACCCTATGTTATAATTGTTGCATGATGAATGCCATCCGACATAATTATCCATCACTGATCCATTGCCTACAAGCTTTTCCCATATTGATCTCTGCTACATTACTTTTCCGTTGCTACTGTTACAATCACTACAAAAGTGCTACTGTCACTCTTACCATCGTTACTGTTACTCCCATACTACTTTTCTACTAAATACTTTGTTGCAGATACTAAGTCTTTCAGGTGTGGTTGAATTGACAACTTAGCTGCTAATACTCGAGAATATTCTTTGTCTCCCCTTGTGTTGAATCAATAAATTTGGGTTGAATACTCTACCCTCTAAAACTATTCGATCCCCTATACTTGTGGGTTATCATTGCCCATCTCACATGGTATAAGGCTAAGCAAGACTTAGAGTCCTATGACTTCTGATGAGCGAAACCAAATGAGTAGGATTTCGTATGCCTCGGCAATGGGATCCATCATGTATGCCATGCTATGTACACAGCCTTATTTTGCCTATGCAATAAGCTTAACAAGCAGATACCATGTTGACTCAGGTGAGAGACACTAGGCAGCGGTGAAAACTATTCTGAAGTACCTGAAAAGGACTAAAGAGATATTCCTAGTTTGTGGACGTGAGTAGGAGCTCTGAGTAAGGGGTTACGCTGATGCTAGTTTCCAAACCGACAGGGATGATTGTCAATCGCAAACTGGATTCGTGTATGTCATGAATGGACGAGTAGTGAGCTGGACAAGTTCCAAGAAAGATACGGTGGCCGACTCCACAAGAGAGGTCGAATACACTGCAACTTGTGAAGCTGCAAAGGAAGGTGTTTGGATTTGGAAGTTCTTGGAGGATCTTGGTGTGTTCCCGAGCTGGTCAAAACCGTTGGACCTTTATTGCGATAATTCAGGTGCAATCCCACAGGCCAAGGAGCCGAGACAACACCACAAGACCAGGCACATAGGCCAAAAATATCACTTGATATGAAAGGTCGTAAAGAATAGTGATACTTATTTATGCAAGATTCACATGGATGCAAATATTGTTGATCCATTGACTAAGCCGCTTCCACAACCCAAGCATGAGGGGCACATTAGAGCTATGGGCATTCGATGTCTATTTGATTGACTCTAGTGCAAGTGGGAGACTATTGGAGATATACCCTAGAGGCAATCATGTATGATGATATTTCCTATGTGTTTATGGATAATGATAGTCCTTGGACATTATCAATGATGTGTATTAATAAGTACTTGAGTTGTTTGTGAGACTATGCATTGTCTGATGACTGTCCTACAATGGTCCCTAGTCAAAAGGGTTATGTGGACGCCCAACCAGTTATACTAGCATATGACACGATGGATGGTCTGGTCTCACTGACCATGTAACATTGAATGGTAGCCGGATAATATGGACTCACAAAGATCTGGTCGGATTCGATGTAGTCAGATCTGAGTCGAGATAAGGTCTGAGTTGGACAGACCCAACTATGAGATGTAGCGATAGGTCATGTGTGAGTCTCTATTACAACATATGTTCTCTGTCCTAAGACCTGAGCCGGCGCATATACTCGGGATGGTCACAAACTTGCTTTAGACTGACCAAACTCTACTTCGTGAATCGGTAGTTACAAAGTTAGGTTTCGGGCTTGTCCAGACCCATGTTGCGACATATGGTCGAGCAAGATGGGATTTGCCCCTCCTACCAAGAGAGATATACTTTGGGACACTCGGGTGATCTGACCTGGATAAGCATGGCCATGTGATGAGGATTATGAGAGAGTCCGAATGTTGGTCAGATTCACCGGAACGAGAAAGAGGTCGTGTTGCAAGAAGGATGACCATGTCACCTTGTGCACGACGACATATATCATGTGGCAAACGGAACAAAAGTGTGAAGTACAGGTTCACCTAACCAGCTTCATCAGACACTTGGAGTCGACATGCTTTTATAGAGTCCGCTACCGACTGGTCGAGTCGGATGTGATCTGACTCACGACCAAGTGAACGAGAACCTAAGGGGTCACGCACTTAAGGGAAGGAACACATGCGCTTTAGGATCCATGCGAGTCCCAAGAGTTGAGCCCACTACGGATGCCTATATATAGTGGAGGTGTGGCACAGCCATTGATGACCCATGGGTATAGGGGATCTATTGTAGTCCTTTCGATAAGTAAGAGTGTCAAACCCAACGAGGAGCAGAGGGGAATGACAAGCGGTTCTTAGTAAGGTATTCTCTGCAAGCACTGAAATTATCGGTGATAGATAGTTTGGTGATAAGATAATTCGTAACGGGTAACATGTAAAAAGTTTAGCAAAGGTACAGCAAGGTATCCCAATCCTTTTTGTAGCAAAGGACAGGACGAACAAACTCTTATATAAGGCAAAGTGCTCCTGAGGACACATGGGAATTTCCATCAAGCTAGTTTTCATCATGCTCATCTGATTCGCATTCATTACTTTGACAATTTGATATGTTGGTGGACCGATGCTTGGGTGCTGCCCTTAATTGGACAAACCTCCCACTTATGATTAACCCCCCTAGCAAGCATCTGCAACTACGAAAGAAGAATTAAGGTAAACCTAACCATAGCATGAAACATATGGATCCAAATCAGGCCCTTACGAAGCAACGCATAAACTAGGGTTTAAGCTTCTGTCACTCTAACAACCCATCATCTACTTATTACTTCCCAATGCCTTCCCCTAGGCACAAATAATGGTGAAGTGTTATGTAGTCGACGTTCACATAACACCACTAGAAGAGATACAACATACATCTCATCAAAATATCGAACGAATACCAAATTCACATGATTACTTATAACAGGACTTATCCCATGTCCTCAGGAACAAACATAAATACTCACAAAGCATGTTCATGTTCAAGATCATAGGAGTATTAATTATCATAAAGGATCTGAACATATGATCTTCCACCAAGTAAACCAACTAGCATCAACTACAAGCAGTAATCAACACTACTAGCAACCCACAGGTACCAATCTGAGGTGTTGAGACAAAGATTGGATACAAGACATGAACTAGAGTTTGGAGATGAGATGGTGCTGGTGAAGATGTTGATGGATACTGACCCCCTCTCGATGAGAGGGTCGTTGGTGATGACGATGGCTTCAATTTCCCCCTCCGAGAGGGAAGTTTACCAGGCAGAACAGCCCTGTCGGAGCTCTAGATTGGTTCTGTCCAAGTTCCACCTTGAGACGGTGGCGCTTCGTCCCGAAAGCTTCCTTATGATTTTGTTCACGTCAAAACCCTCCATATAGCAAAAGATGGGTGTCGGGGACCTACCAGATGGGCCACTAGCCTGCTAGGCGCTGCCAAGGGGTGGTCGCGCCTGGCAGGCTTGCCACCTCCTGGTGGTCCCCTCTGGTATTTATTTCGCCCAGTATTTTTTATATATTCCAAAATAATTGTCCGTGAATTTTCAGGACTTTTGGAGCTGTGCACAATAGGTATCTCAGATTTGCTCCTTTTCCAGTCCAGAATCCCAACTGCAGGCATTCTCCCTCTTCATGTAAACCTTATAAAATAAGAGAGAGAAGGCATCAGTATTGTACCATAACATGTAATAATAGATCATAATGCAATAAATATCAATATAAAAGCATGATGAAAAATAGACATATCAACTCCCCCAAGCTTAGACCTCGCTTTCCCTCAAGCGAAAGCCGAGATCGATAAATATGTCCACATGTTTAGAGATAGAGGTGTCGATAAAACAAAATATGAACATGAGGTCATCATGATCATATTTATCACAACAATAGTTATTTTTATATGATTTCTTATGATAAACTAACAATTCAATCATAAGATAAAGTATGAACCAAGAACTCTATTGACAACCAACAAACTATGCTCACAGTCATTGAAGCAATTAGCAATTTATCATAACATCGGAAAGAGTCAATATAAGAGCTTGTAAAGCAAATCCACATACTCAATCATCTTTTAGTATTTCATAATTCCTAACACTCACGCCGTACTCATGAGATCAAAGTTTCAATCAGTTACAAAGAAAGATAGGGGCTTATAGTTTTGCCTCCCAACTATTCACCTCAAGTGTGATGTCAATGATAATAACTCATGATCACTCACATCCGAGTGGATATATGAGTCTAGATCATTCCCCAACACATAATGCTTGCCAAGAGAGAAATGCAAAATGTAGGAAGTGGTGAAGATCACCATGACTCTTGCATAAAGGTAAGTACTTACAAAAGTAAAAGTAACAGATAGGCCCTTTGTAGAGGAAAGATGAGGTTGTCATGCGCTTTTTTTTGGATGCACAAACCCTTAATGCAAAGGAACGCCTCATTGTATTGCCCTTTGTGATAGCAACCTTTATTATGCAGTCCGTCGCTTTTATTTCTTTACTATCACAAGTTTGTACAACGCTTATTTCCCTTACAATAAAAGATCACACATATTTAAGAGCAATTCTCATTGCTTTTTGCACCGATGACAACTTACTTGAAGGATCTTACTCAAACCATAGGTAGGTATGGTGGACTATCATGGCAAAACTGGGTTGAGGGTGTTTGGATGCACAAGTAGTATCTCTACTTGGTGCAGAAGTTTTGGCTAGTATGAGGTGGAAGCAAGCACTACATGTTGGAGGATCTAAAACCATGTAACTTCTATTCGGAGGTAAGCAGACATAACCCATTATGTTGTCTTCCTTGTCCAACATCAACCTCTTAGCATATAATATTTTAATGAGTGGTCGCAATCATAAAAGATGTCTAAGATGATCTATTTATATGTGAATCTCTCTTTCTTTATCACTTACTTTTTAATTGCACCAATGACCAATCACTATGTTTATCAACTCCCAACAAATTTCAATCGACATACTTCTTATATGTGAAGTCATCACTCCCCATAAGATCATTTTATATACTCTTTGCTTTTATTCTATTCTTCTTTTATTTATTTTTCCCAACATCATAATGAGCAAGCAAAGCCCTCACATCAGAACTACTTTTTATTATATAACTCTCGGACTTGCTTACATATAAGATCATTTTATATACTCTTTGCTTTTATTCTATTATTCTTTTATTTATTTTTCTCAACATCATAATGAGCAAGCAAAACCCTCACATCAGAACTACTTTTTATTATATAACTCTCGGACTTGCTTACATAAGGGGAGCAAAAAGAAAAAACTCAAGGATGGATCATACTAAAACTTTATTCTACTATATCAAGATAAAGCAAAAAGGATCGAACTAAGAAAAAAAAGGAAAACGTGTGATGGTGATACAATACCGGGGCTCCTCCCCCAAGATTGGCATGAGCCAAGGGGAGTGCCCATACCCATTTCCTTAGTTGTCCTTCTTCGGAGATGATGGTGGGGAAGGATCTTTAAGCTTGTTCAGTTTCCTCTTGAGCATAAAATTTTGTTCCCTCAGATCATGAACTTCTTGCTCGAGATTCAATATCCTTTGACATAATTCCTCCTTGTCCTCCTGCAGAAAACGAGAACGGATAAATAGGACATTAGGTTTTCTCCTTGTGTTTGGGAGGCTTGATTTCCGGAACTCCACATGCATATCTCCTGGTTTAGGCAGGGGGTCTCTTCTTCATCCGAGCTCTCTTCTTCATACTTGCCTTCTTGTTCCTCTTTCGAGAATAATCCATAAGGATCTAGGTCCCCATATAGCTTCAGATTGGCAAGATAATGCGCTATATAGCTCTCCCCATCAGACTCTTGGGACGACATGTTGCTCTAAATCTGCTTCAGAAACAGCTGAAAACGAAAATAGGAGATATTGTCGTGATACGAAAGTCCAAACATTCAGGAGATTATATAATGATTTTTTACCGACCCAAAGGAATGTACCACAAGAAAACGGAGTCTGGAGGGTGCACGGGGTGGTGGAAAGCCCCCTAGCCACGACCAGGGGGGTGGCCGCGCCTAGCAGGCTTGTCACCTCCTCGTGCCTCTTTCGGACTGCTTTTCATTTTCCTAATTTATTAAGTATTCCGATATTGAGTAAAATTTCTATTAGGAAAGTTTTGGAGTCAGTTTACTTACCATACCACATACATATTCCTTTTCAGAGTCTGAAACGTTCTGGTAAGTCTCCCTAATGTACTCCTCTGGAGTTATGGTATTGATAATATTGGTTCCAACATTTATGGGAGTACCTGAGATATAATGTTTGATTCTTTTCCCGTTTACAACCTTTGGGTTTGTGCCTTCAGCGTTGTTGATCTTGATGGCACCAGAATGATATACTTCCTCGACAATGTAAGGCCCTTCCCATTTATAGAGAAGTTTTCCTGCAAAAAATCTTAAACGAGAATTGTATAGCAAGTCATGGTCACCTACATTGAATTCACGCTTTTGTATCCTTTTATCATGCCATCTCTTAACCTTTTCTTTAAACAACTTGGCATTCTCATAGGCCTGGGTTCTCTATTCATCAAGTGAG
Source organism: Hordeum marinum (assembly GCA_022496015.1). Taxonomy (NCBI): domain Eukaryota; kingdom Viridiplantae; phylum Streptophyta; class Magnoliopsida; order Poales; family Poaceae; genus Hordeum; species Hordeum marinum. The sequence continues at coordinate 234,481,235 of CM039673.1, forward strand.
GTAATATCAAACAACCTCTTCTCACCAGCAAGTTTGAAATCATAATTGAGCACTTTCATTACCCAATAAGCTTTATACTCTAGTTCTAGAGGTAAGTGACATGCTTTATCATAAACCATTTTATAAGGAGACATACCCATAGGATTTTTGTAAGCAGTTCTATAAGCCCATAATGCATCGTCAAGTTTCTTGGACAAATTCTTCCTAGACCTATTAATAGTCTTTTGCAAGATCAATTTAATCTCTCTATTACTTAATTCTACTTGACCACTAGACCGAGGATGATAAGGAGATGCAATTCTATGGTTAACGTCATAGTTAGCAAGCAATTTACGGAAAGCACCTATCACACCCTGTGTCTATATCACCTTGCTATGCTTGGATTTATAAAATTTGGAGCCAATTAAAATGTTTTCAATGATTTGTGCTTGTTGGAATTCTTGCTTGTTTGCTTGTTGATTATGGTTTGTGGCACTCCTAGATTCTATTCCTCTTCATATTCATCTTCCTTGACCCAAACCTCTTGCCCAATGATCATGCCATGTGAATAGTGTTCAAAATATTTTTATCCAATTTTATTTTTTATCAAAAAGGATTTATCCAAATTAGGTCTTCAAAAACCCCTGAATTGAGATTTGCACTGCAAGTCCTCAAATTGGGTGGATCCTTCTTCCCCAAAGGCTTTATTTCAAATCTACTATATTTATGACTTCCCAAAACCACCAAATATTAATTTTCAAGATTATTTTAATATTTTATTTAAAGGCTTTTTCTTAAAACAAGAAATGGTTTTTCATAGGAAAAAATATTTAAATGCTTTCAAACTATTTTAGAAAATTAGGGAAACTCAGTGGACTTATATTTTCCATATATAAGAGTTTCACGCATGGTCATGTTCAAATTCATGGGCAAAACCCCCTCAAAACCCTTTCTGTCCAAATTAAACTTTTGGAATATTTCTATAAGAAATATTCTCAATAAATTCCAGGAATATTCCAGCAAGTCAACACTATCATAAGTGATGATCTTGCAAAGTTTCAGCTCAATCCAAGTTGTTTTGGTTCATCAAGCCATCCCAAAACCCTCCTTGTCCATATTCAAATTTGAACAACTTTACATTGTGAAGTCTCTCCCCTTGACCCCAAACTTTGTGGACATGCTCTAGTCACCTAATAGTGATGCTACACTAAGTGGTGCATCAAGGGTAAAAGCTTAGCATGACTAGATCAACAGAAACCAGAATCTGTTGATTTCTAGGCTTCCACAAAGTCACATTGTGAACTTTCATCAAACCCTCTCAAACTTGGTGATAAGCCCTAATTTTGACCACCCTTTGATCCTGTTAATTATCAAGGCATGTACAATTCATCGACTGGGTCAAATCACCATCAAACACCTTCTGGTCAAATCTAGAAACTACCCTTTTCACCATTTTTACTATTTCCCTTGCCCCCAATTTTTTGCCACAACTATCTAGTAATGCATTTCACCTCTAGTCACCCCAACTTTCTCTGGCCAAGACTCAATAGGTAGATGGGGTAAAACCCCCATTTTCACCCCTGGACAGCAGCAAAAATACCTCTACCTCCCCTCCTCTCTTATTCTACTAGCCTCCCAGGGCATCCAATGCTAGAATACCGTATCCTAGGCCCCCCTAGAGCCCCTGGAAACAAGTGGCCGTGCCCAAAACGCCAAAGGCATGCCATTTGGGTGCTCTGGAGCGCTCTACAGTGCGCTCGCGCACTGTAGCTTCCCCCATCCCGATCAATTCCACAATAAATTCCCCTACTTTTCTATAGTGTTTCTAGACTCAACTTCGACCGGTTTGGCATGGTAGTCCTACAGTCAGTCAGGCTGTGATACCAACGCTGTCGGGACCCCGGTCCTAAGTCATATGAATCCAGGTTGTAACATATCACATCACTTTGCGGCCTCACGCACGGTCAGCTCCATGGCTGTAGCCTTACCTTAGCCGGGACCGTTTGCCTCTTTTGGCTCACGTATGTGAACATGTCACTGGCAATCAAACCATAGAGAACCCAGGCCGACATAACTAGTCATAGAACCCAAGTGGCACATCCGTACGGAAACAGGCATACGTATCCCAGCAATGCAGGTATTGGCCTCAAGCGTGTGTAGACAAGTCATAGCAAGCTACAAGGACTCCATTACGCCATGGGACATAAATGTCATCACTGCACATAGACGAGTCATAGCAGGCTACAGGGACTCCATTACACTGCGAGACATTTCCCCAAAGGGACAGACACAGCAGCAAAGAAGGATACATGCCGGTCAATCAATGTGTCCGGAGCAGTAGCAAGCCACCAAGGCTCGATGGAAGCACAAAGAGGCAGTTTCCAGTACTACTAGAGGCACATGTCTAGGTGTCGGACCCCATACATACCGTTGCACGTCACATGTACGCACGACATGCCCGATATGCATAGATACAACTATGGCATCACAACATAACCATACATCAACACAACTTTTATTTAAGAGGCTCAGAAGAGCCTGGCATAATATATTCTTACAGGTAGGGGTCACATGACCCGACACTCAAGTCATACAAGCAAGTTCATACAAACCAAGCGGAAGCATAACGCGGTCTGAGTACAGACAGATGAAAGGGTAAAATGGCACATGGCCTGACTATCTATAGCCCGCCACAGGGCATAAGGTCGTAGCTGGGACACCAGCTATTCGGCATCGTCGACATCTAGATAGAACCCACCTGATGGGTCCCGAGTCTCATCTGCAACATCTATTAAGCAAACATGAGTACAAACGTACTCAGCATGTCTTTAAAGGAGACCTAGACTAATTATGCTCATGTATCAACAAGGGGAGTGGTGGAGTTTATGTAGCAATGCCATCTTTGACTCATGGCTAACCTATACTACACAATGTTAACTCTTTGGTTAAATTTTAGATATCGCACAGGAGTCCTCTAACTCCACAACAATACACCACCATGGACTCACTTCCGTCCCCTACGAGAGTGCCATCCACGATACTCACACTTGTATTGATATTTTTATGAGTATCCATTAATTTATCTATGAACAACATAAGTTCTCCAAGTAGTCCATATCCGAGGACGCGGCTATTCGAATAGTTTTATACCCTGCAGGGGTGTACTTCTTCACACATGCTTTCACCATTTATCATTGTGTGCTCATAAAACAATGCACCTCGGCAACCTTCAAGCGGAAGCCCAGCGAGGGAGTCGGCCACGACCGCCAATCACACAAGAGCTCTAGTCCAAGCTATCGCCTATTTGAGACTGAACCCGCACAGAACTCCGGCCGAAGTTTCCACTACGGCCCCAAATGATGTGTGCAGGGTTCCCAAGCCCACCATTCTGGTGACCCTTGGGACACCATGCCACTGCCTACCACGTCATAACCCACCCCTAGGGTCAGCGCTACGCACGGCCTCTAGCATGCTATAAACACCAGAAACTACTTGCAACTCCTGGACCATGAACTAAGCGAATGATAATTCGAGCGGGGTCATATTTCAGGGCCCAGCATGTGGTAGTAACTAGTCTTGGTTCACAAACACGGAACTCAGTTCCTAAGAACGGTCCCGATGAGACAACCCACTATGTACTCCTACATAGCCTCTCATCGCTACATTTACCGAATCGGGTTCATCATAAGCTTATCATATCTGACAACATTGTTTCACTCCAGTTCATCACCTAGATGAATCAGACCTGACACAACTCTAAGCATAGCAAGCATGGCAGGCAAAGTAGGCAAAACACATCATGGCACAAGCATCTACCAGGTATGCTAGGTTGCAAGGTTTAGCTATTTACTGTGACAATGGCAGGTCATGCAAAGGAATGGGTTCATCTACCGTGTATTACAGACAAGTGAACGGTTGTCCTAAGGCAATAAACAAGAGCAGGAGCGAGAGAGTGGGATGTTATCAGAATGATAAAAGGGGTTGCTTGCCTTGCTAGGTAGCGGGAACATTTTCTTCTTCATTAGGATAATCAGGGGTATCCTCGGAAGCAGGGCCAACCGCAATGCAGATAGATAGCAATCAATACACGCAAGTGCTACAATATGATGCACAATCATGACATGGCAGCATGTATGGATGAGCTAATGCAACTATTGTCCAAGTTAAATGAAGTGAGTTTGAATATAGGTTCAAAGTCATTCTCCATTTCATATTTCATATATTAACCTATTAGTAAATGTCAATGTTCAACTACATTGGTTGCTCTAACATGCATAATAACAGCACCATTGGATTCATTGGATTTTTCTGATAAACTTTCATATATAAATTATTTTCATGTGATTTACAGATTAATTTATATGAATTTTAGAAGTTTTAAACATTTTTTGGAATTATTTAAATTAGATATTCCTTTATTGCATCAGCACTGCGTCAGCAATGCGTCACTAGTCGGCTGACCGAGCCAGGTCAATCCTGACATGTGGGGACCATATGTTAGTGACTCAATCACTTAACCAATGAATTAAAACTAATCCTAATTACTTAACAGCATTGGGCCCACTGATCAGTGACTAATTATGTTAATTCGTTTAATAATTATTTTTATTAGCCAAAACCCAGCTTAACCCAGGGCTGGCCCCACCTGTCAGGACCCAGGGGTCAAACCCCGTGGTCAAACAGGACAGGGTTGCCGACGAAGAACCTCTGGCGACACCAGAGACGGCAGAGGGCGGCGGAGATCCTGCTCCGATGACCCAAAACGACGGCGGAAGCACTGGGAGAACCTATGCTTGAGCGTGCGTCGATCTAGCCCCATAACACAGTCTGGGGTTGTCGGAAACGACACCGGCGTCGAGGTCAGTGACTGCCGGAATCGGGCAACCTCGAGCTCATTGCTCTAGCACGCAACATGATGGCAGCTCGGCTCCTACAGCACCTACGCGGTTCTATGAACACATCTACGGCCTCAAAAGAACCTCTCGTGCACCGGAGCGCGGCCGGCGTCGAGCTCGAGCGGCGGAGCACTTCGGACCTCGAAGAAATCGACGGCTACAGCATGGGATCGACCGGGGAAACAGGGGGGAAAGAAACAGAAGCTCACAGCATTCTCGGAGCCGTTGGAAGCAAGCTCGGGGATGGCCTGAGGACGGAGAACAGCGGCGACGATCAACGGAGCCGAAGGTTGGGGACGACCTCGGTGCGCCGTCTGTGGGGCTTCCGGTAATGCGAGGCTTGCTGGGGAGGATGGGGGCGACGAGGTGGAGCTCTAGAGCTACTCAGCGAGGTGAGGGAGCGGCTGGAGCGACGGCGCTACGACGGCGGGGCTTCGGTGGCCTTGGCGACAGAGCGGGGAGAGGACGAGAGACGGGCGAGAGCAAGAGGGAGAGAGCGATGGGGACGGCTCCCTGAGCTTATCCCCGTCGCGCTGACGTGGAGGCATGGCCGTGCGCGCACGGCGGCCACACACCCATCCTCCTGGCCGCCAGGAGGACGATGACCCCCCTGGGCCAGGTGGGCCGGCCTGGCCTGGGCCTAGGTGAGCTTCCTCTTTTCCTGATAGTTTTTGTTTTCTATTTTCTTTTGTTCTGACATTTTTTATTTTCAGGCGCAATTGCTATAATTGTTGAAATATTTTAAATGACCCCTTGTATAATCATGTCCACATTTCTTAGACATAGGGGACATTTTAGATGGGCATTTTGGATTTGTTGGTTTATCACAAACATAAAGTTGGTTCGATTCAAATGAATTGTTTGGGGTTACTTTTGATCCCCATTTCAAGCTAATGCTGAATTATGATGCACACACGTGTTGTCCTAACTAGGCTAGCTAGGGATGTGACAACTCACCCCCACCCAAAAGAATCTCGTCTCGAGATTTTGAAGTCGTCGGGAAGAGCGCAGGGTACTCTAGTTGAAGACGATCTTCTCTTTCCCATGTGGCCTCCTTTTCAGAATGGTGTGACCACTGAACCTTGAGAAACTTGATGTTCTGACGCCGAGTGGTACGCTCAGCTTGATCAAGAATACGAACAGGGTATTCTCCATATGTAAGGTTATCTTGGAGATCAAGCGTTTTGTGGTCTACTTCATGGTCAGGGTCCAAGAAGCAACGCCTGAGTTGCGAGACGTGGAAGACATCATGAACCTTGGAAAGATGTGGCAGAATTTCCAATTGGTAGGCGACCTCTCCTCGTTTAGCAAGAATGCGAAAAGGTCCAATGTAATGAGGTGCCAACTTGCCCTTGATACCGAATCGATTGGTACCCTTCAGAGGTGTAACCCGAAGATAAGCCTTCTCGTCAACTTCATAGGTCATAGCCTTATGATGACGATCATATTGGCTCTTTTGACGAGATTGGGTTGTTTTCAACTTTTCATGAATAATGCGAACTTGCTCCTCTGCATCCTGGATCATATCCAGGCCAAAGAGTTGCCTCTCTCCGGTTTCTGACCAGTTAAGAGGTGTTTGACACCTTCGTCCATAGAGAACTTCAAAAGGGGCTTTGCCAAAGCTTGATTGATAACTATTGTTATAAGCAAATTCGGCAAATGGAAGACATTTCTGCCAATTCATACCGAAGGATATAACACAAGCTCGGAGCATGTCTTCGAGGATTTGATTGACTCACTCAACTTGACCACTTGATTGCGGGTGGAAAGCAGTGCTAAAGGATAGATGAGTCCCCATAGCGGTTTGAAAACTTTCCTAGAATCAGTAAGTAAAGATACTTCTGCGGTCTGAGTTAATCTCCAATGGAACACCATGAAAAGAAACTATTCGAGAAACATATAACTCCGCTAGCTGGCTAGCAGTTATACTCTCCTGAACAGGAAGAAAGTGAGCCACTTTGGAAAGGCGGTCGATGACCACAAAGATAGCATTATTCCCTCTCTTAGTCCTGGGAAATCCGGTAATGAAATCCATACGGACCTTACCTATTTCCATTCAGGAATAGCTAAAGGTTGAAGGGTGCCAACAGGCCTTTGATGTTCTGCCTTAACACGATGACAAATGTCCCAGTTAGCAACGAACTGAGCAATTTCTCTCTTCATCCTAGTCCACCAGAACCTCTGGCGTAGGTTCTAATACATCTTGGTACTACCCGGATGACTTGTGAGAGGGGAATCATGAGCCTCCTTAAGAATCAGCTGACAAAGATGTTGGTTCTTGGGAATCACCAAACAGTTCTATAAGAACACCACACCTTGATTATCACTAGAGAAATCCTTAGTGATACCGCTAACGAGGTTCTCTTTGATCCAGGAAATTCCCTTGTCACGCTTTTGGCCAGCTATAATTTGATCCTTAAGAGTAGGTTTCGCCACCAGGTTGGATAGGAATCCTTGAGGAACAATGTGGAGGTTTAACTTCCAAAATTCCTCATAGAGAAGTGGTTGGCCTTGTTGTAACATCAGGTTGTTAAATAAGACTTACAACTTAGTGCATTAGCCATGGCATTGCCTTTCCCCGGGGTGTAAGTTATCCCTAAGTCGTAATCTGTAATCAACTCAACCCACCATATTTGCCTGAGATTCAAATCCGACTGGGTGAAAATATATCTCAGACTTTGGTGATCAGTGTAAATTTCCCAACGATTACCCAGAAGGTAATGTCGCCAAGTTTTCAGTGCATGGACCACAGCTGCAAGCTCAAGATCATGTGTTGGATAATTATCCTCATGTGGACGCAACTGTCGAGATGCATATGCAATCACATGCCGATCTTGCATTAGAATGTAACCTAATCCTTGTCGTGAGGCGTCACAATACATAACAAAGTCCTTAGAGAAGTCTGGTGGCACCGGAACGGGAGCAGAGGTCAGTCGTCTTTTCACCTCCTGAAAATTGTGCTCGCATTGTGGAGTCCACTCGAACATTTTATCTTTCTTGAGGTGTTCAGTGAGAGGTTTCGCAACCTTGGAGAAATTCTTGACAAAGCGGCGACAATAGCTCGCTAAGCCAAGGAAACTTTGAACTTGCTTAACCGATTCAGGTTGAGTCCAATCAAGGACGACATGAACTCTCTCGGGATTGACAGCAATACCTTTACCAGAGATTAAGTGGCCTAGGTAGGTCACTTCTGGCAACCTAAATTCACACTTGGAGAATTTGGCGTACAGACAATGCTCTCGAAGTTTCATCAATACCAACCTTAGATGCTCGGCATGTTCCTGTTCGTTCTTCGAGTAGATGAGTATATCGTCGAGGTAAACCACGACAAATTTATCCATATACTCCATGAAGATCGAATTCATCAAGCGAGAGAAGGTGGCTGGGGCATTGGTTAAACCGAAGGACATGACGGTGTACTCGTATTGGCCATAACGAGTAACAAAACCCATTTTTGGAATGTCCCCATTTCTAATTCTGATTTGATGGTAACCCAACCTCAAATCCATTTTGGAAAAGATAGAGGATCCAGCGAGTTGATCATACAAATCATTGATCCTAGGAAGCGGATACTTGTTCTTTATGGTGACCAGATTCACTGGTTGATAATCCACAACCATCCGATCCGATCCATCCTTCTTGATGAAGAGGACGGGGCAAGCCCAAGGAGAAGAACTAGGAAGGATGAAACCTTCCTTCAAAGCCTCATCTAGTTGACTCTTAAGTTCGGCTAGTTCTAAGGGTGCCATCTTATAGGGTCGTCTGGCTATTGGTATGGTCCCTGGGATGAGCTCTATCACAAACTCAACATCTCTGACAGGTGGAATTCCTGGCAGTTCTTCTGGAAAGACATCCAGAAAGTCACGGACTACCAGAATATCTTCTAGTTCTGGAAGACGGCTAGCATTGAGGGAATAGAGTTTGCGCTTGGCTGATCGAGTGGAGACATTAACTATCTCACCCAATGGATGTGTAAGTTGAACATTCCTAGTATGAGTATCAATCTTAGCATAATGGGCTTTCATCCAGTCCATGCCTAAGATGATATTGATATCCGAAGACTTCAGGGCTATCAAGGATGCTAGAAGACTAGCCTATCCACAAGAATCTCATTGTCATGGCTCACTCTAGAAGTTTGCCATTTTTAACTAGGAGTCTGAACTACTAAAGGAGTAGGCATATCACAAAAAGACATGTTATGAAACTATGCATAACTTTCTGAGATGAATGAATGAGATGCCCCAATATCAAATAGAATAGATGATGGATGGCTATTGACAAGGAGCTTACCTAGGATAACATCAGGGTCCTCAAGGGCTTCCTCAGCAGAAACATAGTTCACTCGTCCACGAGCAGGAGTTGGCTTAACATAGAAAGCTTTTCCCGGCTTCCCACGTCCAGTCGGCTTAGCATTGTTCTGAGGACACTCACGGGAGTAGTGTCCTGGTTCCCCACATTTGTAGCAGACAACGGTGGCACGAGGAGCAGCATTGGCAGGAGGACCTCCAAATGTCCTGGACGGAGGGTTGGGCTGAGCTGGGTGAGGCGCCTGGAAGGATGGCCTCTCGGTGTATCTTGGCGGCAAAGCTACGTTGGGCACCCACACCTGGCGTTTGTTGGAGCCCGAGCCAGATGCGGGACTGAAGTCACGGTTGTGCTTCCTGGTTGCCTCGTAGTCAGTCTATCCAGTCTCGGCATTGATAGCCTTGTTGACAAGAGCCTGGAAGGTTGTGCACTCATGCAGGTACAGATCTCGACGGAGCTCAGGACTAAGTCCCTTGCGGAACCTAGCCTGTTTCTTGGCATCAGTTGAAACTTCCTCCAGAGCATAGCGAGCAAGATTGCCGAACTCACGGCTATAGGCATCCATTGTCAATCTACCCTGGGTGAAAGCATAGAACAACTCTCTCTTGCGATCCATCAGCCCTTCCAGGATGTGATGGGTACGGAATACCGCGCTGAATTCCGCCCAAGTTGGTGCGGGGCCTACAGGACGCATATCTTCATAATTTTCCCACCATATATTTGTGGGTCCTTCCAGTAAGTAAGTAGCAAAGGTCACCTTGTTGGCCTCGGATACATTGGCAGCCCGGATTTTGCGGGACATGTTGGTCAGCCAGTCATCCGCGTCGAGCGGGTCGACCGAATGATGATACTTAGGGGGGCATAGCTTGACGATATCACCGAGAGACACGCCATCATGGTGATCATTGCGGGGAGCACACGCTGTGTTCTGCTCAATACGTTCCAGCAGCCTGTTGGTCTCCCTTTTGTTCCATTCAGCTTCAAGCATCACTTCTACCAAAGAGGGCGCGTGTGGCACGTTCTCTTGCCTCGGCTGACTTCCCTCGCCCAGATCGGGGGCAGGCACGGGGTTATTCCTAGTTGCCACCATCTAGGGAAGACAAACCACAGCTTAGACACGGAAGACACCAACTCTAAGGAATGAGATAAAGCATGTACTGGACAACATGGCATGCATGGGTAAACACCCGATCAACATGGTAATAACAACTGCCATATGAACACCATGATTCATACACACCATGACATAGTTCAGTACAAGCCCAAGCTGAAATACAAACTACGCAGAGATGACACAACTCATCAGAGGCATTACAAGCTTCCTATACATTATCTATCTACACCTCCGGAACTAAACTCTCAACCTCAGTCATATCCCACAAGACACGCAGGACTGTGGCAATACGACTACTACCATACTAGCACTATCATCCACGTACTGAAGCATCGCCGTAGAATGCCTCATATAGGTTTCCCCCATGACCCGGGAGCTGAACCTGAGGATCTAGAAACACTCTAGCCTATGATCCATGGAAACCGTAAGGACACGGATGTGTCCTTGGTCCCGTTGTTGAAGGGCAATAGCGGTCCTCGAAGAGGGGTGATGCCTCCAACATTGGGCTAGTCTAGGTGTGCTGGCAGATGAGTCCGTGATGGGTTCAGCATCTCCAAATCTCCATAGCCTATCTGCGCGACAGGTGCCAACTGCGTCAGGGCTGTCCAAAGACGTGCACGGGTAGCATAAAGCTCCATGCGAAGGGCACGTGCATCACGATCCCTATTCTCCAACATCTGAACGGTCACCTGTAGCCTAGGGTCCTCATGAGAATGATCATAGTAGGCTGCACTAAGATAGCTATCCTCTCCTCCCAAAGAAGCAGGAACATAACAGAACTCTATGTTCTGAAGCAAACCATGGTGAAACCTCATGATAGTCAGCATGGTGTAGGCGGCCTCCTGAACTGCCATGTCTATGGTGACACCTAATCCATAAGTCCAGTGAAGCGGCTCTATAGCTCCAGGATATGATGGATATACCTTAAGAGTACACAGATACTGGCTCTGGTTGAAGTCTCGATACTGATCCTCCACTATGTACTCTGGGTACCAACGGTAGCCAGCCTCTAACATAACTCTAACCAACATGGTTGTGTGACCCGGTACATCGATAAACCTGGTCAGACGGACCACCTGACGGGAGGGACAAGGGGGCATCTGAAACAAAGAATGATGCAAAGACATTAGAGACGCTAGCAAAAATTGGACAGCATAACGGCTGTAATTGCTCAAAAAAGATTTTGAGACAACTGCAAAAGATTGGAAAAGCATAACCACTCGACTATCTAGACTCAAATCTCTTCCCCAACTGTTTGTCACACCAACAATACTTGAGTACCGAATTCTCTTGTAAACAAGCTACCTAATAGTCCAAGGTTAGTAACTTGTCATCCTAAGCAATAGGTGAGAAGCCTAGTTCTTATCCCCGTAGAAAAGATGAGAATGACTCAGAATAGAAGAACTTGGGAAGAGAAGTAAAAAAAGCCTTACTTTCCCTTCCACAATCAATTCGCCTACTTTTCTACAGTGTTTCTAGACTCAAGTTCGACCGGTTTGGCTTGGTAGTCCTACAGTGAGTCAGGCTCTAATACCAACGTTGTCGGGACCCTGATCCTAAGTCATATGAATCCAGACTGTAACATATCACATCACTTTGCAGCCTTACGCATGGTCAGCTCCATGGCTGCAGCCTTACCTTACCTGAGACCGTTTGTGTATTTTGGCTCACGTATGTGAACATGTCACTGGCAATCAAACGACAGAGAACCCGGGCCGACATAACTAGTCATAGAACCCAAGTGGCACATCCATACGAAAACAGGCATACGTAACCCAGCAATGCAGGTGTCGGCCTCAAGCGTGTGTAGACGAGTCATAGCAAGCTACAAGGACTCCATTACGCCGTGGGACATAAATGTCATCACTGCACATAGACGAGTCATATCTGGCTACAGGAACTCCATTACACTGCGAGACATTTCCCCGAAGGGACAGACACAGCAGCAAAGAAGGATACATGCCGGTCAATCAATGTATCCGGAGCAGTAGCAAGCTACCAAGGCTCGATGGAAGCACAAAGAGGCAGTTTCCCGTAAAGACTACTACTAAAGGCACATGTCTAGGTGTCGGATCCCATACATACCATTGCACGTCACACGTACGCACGACATGCCCGATATGCATAGATACAACTATGGCATCACAACATAAGCATACATCAACACAACTTTTATTTAAGAGGCTCAGAAGAGCCTTGCATAATATGTTTTTACAGGTAGGGGTCACATGACCCGACACTCAAGTCATACAAGCAAGTTCATACAAACCAAGCGGAAGCATAAAGCTATCTGAGTACAGACAGATGAAAGGATAAAAAGGCACATGGCCTGACTATCTATAGCCCACCACAGGGCATAAGGTCATAGCTGGGACACCAGCTATTCGGCATCATCGACATCTAGATAGAACCCACCTGATGGGTCCCGAGTCTCATCAGCAACATTTATTAAGCAAACGTGAGTACAAACGTACTCAGCAAGTCTTTAAAGCATACCTAGACTAATTATGCTCATCTATCAACAAGGGGAGTGGTGGAGTTTATGCAGCAATGCTAGCTTTGACTCATGGCTAACCTATACTACAAAATGTTAACTCTTTGGTTAAATTTTAGATATCGCACACGAGTCCTCTAACTCCACAATAATAAACCACCATGGACTCACTTTCGTCCCCTACGAGAGTGCCATCCACGGTACTCACACTTGTATTGATATTTTTATGAGTATCCATTAATTTATCTATGAATAGGATAAGTTCTCCAAGTAGTCCATATCCGAGGACGCGGCTATTCGAATAGTTTTATACCCTGTAGGAGTGTACTTCTTCACACACGCTTTCACCACTTATCGTTGTGTGCTCATAAAACCATCCACCTTGGCAACCTTCAAGCGGAAGCCCAGCGAGGGAGTCGGCCACGACCATCAATCACACAAGACCTCTAGTCAAGGCTATCGCCTATTTGAGACTAAACCCGCACGAAACTCCGGCCGAAGTTTCCGCTATGGCCCCAAATGATGTGTGCAGGGTTCCCAAGCCCACCATTCTGGTGACCCTTGGGACACCATGCCACTGCCTACCGCGTCGTAACCCACCCCTAGGATCAGCACTACGCACGGCCTCCAGCATGCTATAAGCACGAGAAACTACTTGCAACTCCTCGACCATGGACTAAGCGAATGATAAGTTGAGTGGGTTCATATTTCAGGGCCCAACATGTGGTAGTAACTAGTCTTGGATCACAAACACGGAACTAGTTCCTAAGAACGGTCTCGATGAGACAACCCGCTATGTACTCCTACATAGCCTCTCATCGCTACCTTTACCGAATCGGGTTCATCATAAGCTTATCATATCTGACAACATTGTTACACTCCAGTTCATCACCTAGATGAATCAGACCTGACACAACTCTAAGCATAGCAAGCATGGCAGGCAAAGTAGGAAAAACACATGATGGCACAAGCATCTACCAGGTATGCTAGGTTGCAAGGTTTAGCTATTTATTGTGACAATGGCAGGTCATGCAAAGGAATGGGTTCATCTACCGTGTATTACAGACATGTGAACGGTTGTCCTAACGCAATAAACAAAAGCAGGAGAGAGAGTGGGATGTTATCGGAATGATCAAAGGGGTGGCTTGACTTGCTAGGTAGCGGGAAGGTTTTCTCCTTCTTTAGGATACTCGGGGGTATCCTCAGAAGCAAGGCCTACCGCAATGCAGATAGATAGCAATCAATACACGCAAGTGCTACAGTATGATGCATGATCATGACATGGCAGCATGTATGGATAAGCTAATGCAACTATTGTCCAAGTTAAATGAAGTGAGTTTGAATATAGGTTCAAAGTCATTCTCCATTTCATATTTCATATATTAACCTATTAGTAAATGTCAATGTTAAACTACATAAGTTGCTCTAACATGCATGATAACAACACCATTGGATTCATTCGATTTTTCTGATAAACTTTCATATAAAAATTATTTTCATGTGATTTACAGATTAATTTATATGAATTTTAGAAGTTTTAAATATTTGTTGGAATTATTTAAATTAGATATTCCTTTATTGCATCAGCAATGCGTCAGTAGTCGGCTGACCGAGCCAGGTCAATCCTGACATGTGGGGACCACATGTCAGTGACTCAATCACTTAACCAATGAATTAAAACTAATCCTAATTACTTAACAGCACTAGGCCCATTGATTAGTGACTAATTAGGTTAATTAGTTTAATAATTATTTTTATTAGCCAAAACCCAGCTTAACCCAGGGCTGGCCCCACCTATCAGGACCCAGGGGTCAAACCCCGTGGTCAAACAGGCCAGGGTCACCGGCGAAGAACCTCCGGTGACACCACAAATGGCGAAGGGCGTCAGAGATCCTGCTCCGATGACCCAAAATGATGGCGGAGGCACTGGGAGAACCTATGCTCGAGCGCCGCCGATCTAGCCCCATAACAGAGGCTGGGGTTGTCGGAAACGACGCCGGCGTCAAGGTCAGTGGCTGTCGGAATTGGGCAACCTCGAGCTCATTGCTCCAGCGCGCAACATGATGGCAGCTCGGCTCCTACAACACCTACACCGTTCTATGAACACATCGGTGGACTCAGAAGAACCTCTCGTGCACCGGAGCGCGGTCGGCGTCGAGCTCGAGCGGCGGAGCACTTCGGACCTCGATGAAATCGACGACTACAGCATGGGATTGACCGGGGATAGAGGGGGGAAGAAACAGAAGCTCACAGCGGTCTTAGAGCCATTGGAAGGAAGCTCGGGGATGGCTTGAGGACGGAGAACAACGGCGGCGATCAACGGAGCCGAAGGTTGGGGACGACCTTGGTGCGGCGTCTGAGGGGCTTCCGGCGAGGCGAGGCTTGCTGAGGAGGATGAGGGTGACGAGGCGGAGTTCTGGAGCTACTCGGTGAGGTGAGGGAGCGATTGGAGTGACGGTGCTACGACGGCGGGGCTTCGGCAGCCATGGCGACGAGGGGGAAGAGGAAGAGAGACGGGCGAGAGCAAGAGGGAGAGAGCGATGGGGACGGCTCCCTGAGCTTATCCCCATCGCGCTGGTGAGGGGGAGGCAGGGAGGCAGGCAGGCAGCTGCCGACGTGGAGGCATGGTCGTGCGCGCGCGGCGGCCACACACCCGTCCTCCTGGTCACCAGGAGGACGATGACCTCCCTGGGCCAGGTGGGCCGGCCTGGCCTGGGCCTAGGTGAGCTTCCTCTTTTCCTGATAGTTTTTGTTTTCTATTTTCTTTTGTTGTCACATTGGTTTATTTTATTTTCGAGCGCAATTGCTAAGTAATTAATATCCCAAATATTTTATAGCATTAAGTTTGAATATTTCAAACTTCTGTAGAAAGTTTCAGGATATTTTGAAATCTGAATTAATGATAATGCTTTATTTGGTAATTTGAGCAACTTTATTATTTATTTTTAAAATGCTATAACTGTTGAAATATTTTAAATGACCCCGTGTATAATCATGTCCACATTTATCAGACATAGGGGACATTTTAGATGGGCATTTTGGATTTGTTGGTTTTTCACAAACATAAAGTTGGTTTGATTCAAATGAATTGTTTGGGGTTTCTTTTGATCCCCATTTCAAGTTGATGCAAAAATTGAATTATGATGCACACACATGTTGTCCTAACGAGGCTAGCTAGGGATGTGACAACT
Source organism: Hordeum marinum (assembly GCA_022496015.1). NCBI lineage: Eukaryota > Viridiplantae > Streptophyta > Magnoliopsida > Poales > Poaceae > Hordeum > Hordeum marinum. Next base: position 234,497,213 of record CM039673.1, read on the forward strand.
CACCCCCACCCAAAAGAATCTCGTCTCAAGATTTTGAAGTCGTCGGGACGAGCGCGGGGTACTCTAGTCGAAGACGATCTTCTCTTTCACATGTGGCCTCCTTTTCAGAATGGTGTGACCACTGAACCTTGAGAAACTTGATGTTCCAACGCAGAGTGGTACGCTCAGCTTGATCAAGAATACGATCAGGGTATTCTCCATATGTAAGGTTATCTTGGAGATCAAGCGCTTCGTGGTCTACTTCATGGTCAAGTTCCGAGAAGCAACGCCTGAGTTGCGAGACGTGGAAGACATCATGAACCTTGGAAAGATGTGGCAGAATTTCTAATTGGTAGGCAACATCTCCTCGTTTACCAAGAATGCGAAAAGGTCCAATGTAATGAGGTGCCAACTTGCCCTTGATACCGAATAGATTGGTACCCTTTAGAGGTGTCACCCGAAGATAAGCCTTCTCGTCAACTTCATAGGTCACAGCCTTATGATGACGATCATATTGGCTCTTTTGACGAGATTGGGCTGTTTTCAACTTTTCACGAATAATGCGAACTTGCTCCTCTGCATCCTGGATCATATCCGGGCCAAAGAGTTGCCTCTCTCCGTTTTCTGACCAGTTAAGAGGTGTTCGACACCTTCGTCCATAGAGAACTTCAAAAGGGGCTTTGCCCAAGCTTGATTCATAGCTATTATTATAAGCAAATTTGGCAAATGGAAGACATTTCTCCCAATTCATACCTAAGGATATAACACAAGCTCGGAGCATGTCTACGAGGATTTGATTGACTCGCTCAACTTGACCACTTGATTGCGGGCGGAGAGCAGTGCTAAAGGATAGATGAGTCCCCATAGCGGTTTGAAAACTTCCCCAGAATCAGGAAGTAAAGATACTTCTGCGGTCTGAGTTAATCTCCAATGGAACACCGTGAAAAGAAACTATTCGAGAAACATATAACTCCGCTAGCTGGCTAGCAATTATACTCTCCCAAACAGGAAGAAAGTGAGCCACTTTGGAAAGGCGGTCGATGACCACAAAGATAGCATTATTCCCTCTCTTAGTCCTGGGAAATCCGGTAATGAAATCCATACGGACCTTATCCCATTTCCATTCAGGAATAGCTAAAGGTTGAAGGGTGCCAGCAGGCCTTTGATGTCCTGCCAGAACGCGATGACAAATGTCCCAGTTAGCAACGAACTGAGCAATTTCTCTCTTCATCCTAGTCCACCAGAACCTCTGGCGTAGGTTCTGATACATCTTGGTACTACCCGAATGAATTGTGAGAGGGGAATCATGAGCCTGCTTAAGAATCAGCTGCCAAAGATGTTGGTTCTTGGGAACCACCGAACGGTTTTGGAAGAACACCACACCTTGATTATCACTAGAGAAATCCTTAGCGATACCGCTAACGAGGTTCTTTTTGATCCGGGAAATTCCCTTGTCACGCTTTTGGCCAGCTATAATTTGATCCTTAAGAGTAGGTTTCACCACCAGGTTGGATAGGAATCCTTGAGGAACAATGTGGAGGTTTAACTTCCGAAATTCCTCATAGAGAAGTGGTTGACCTTGTTGTAACATCAGGTTGTTACAATAAGACTTACGACTTGGTGCATCAGCCATGACATTGCCTTTCCCCAGGGTGTAAGTTATCCCTAAGTCGTAATCTGTAATCAACTCAACCCACCATCTTTGCCTGAGATTCAAATCCGACTGGGTGAAAATATATTTCAGACTTTGGTGATCAGTGTAAATTTCCCAACGATTACCCAGAAGGTAATGTCGCCAAGTTTTTAGTGCATGGACCACAGCTGCAAGGTCAAGATCATGTGTTGGATAATTATCCTCATGTGGACGCAATTGTCGAGATGCATATGCAATCACATGACGATCTTGCATGAGAATGCAACCTAATCCTTGTCGCGAGGCGTTGCAATAGTAACAAAGTCCATAGAGAAGTCTGGTGGCACCAAACGGGAGCAGAGGTCAGTCGTCTTTTCAACTCCTAAAAATTGTGCTCGCATTGTGGAGTCCACTCGAACTTTTTATCTTTCTTGAGGAGTTCAGTGAGAGGTTTCGCAACCTTGAAGAAATTCTTGACAAAGCGACGACAATAGCTCACTAAGCCAAGGAAACTTTGGAACTTTCTTAACCGATTCAAGTTGAGTCCAATCAAGGACGGCCTGAACTCTCTTGGGATTGATAGCAACACCTTTACCAGAGATTAACTGGCCTAGGTAGGTCACTTCTGGCAACCAAAATTCACACTTGGAGAATTTGGCGTACAGATGATGCTCTTGAAGTTTCATCAATACCAGCCTTAGATGCTCGGCATGTTCCTGTTCGTTCTACGAGTAGATGAGTATATCGTCGAGGTAAACCACGACGAATTTATCGAGATACTCCATGAAGATCGAATTCATCCAGCGAGAGAAGGTGGATGGGGCATTGGTTAAACCGAAGGACATGACAGTGTACTCGTATTGACCATAACGAGTAACAAAACCCGTTTTAGGAATGTCACCGTTTCTAATTCTGATTTGATGGTAACCCAACCTCAAATCCATTTTGGAAAAGACAGAGGATCCATCGAGTTTATCATATAAATCATTGATCCTAGGAAGCGGATACTTGTTGTTTATGGTGACCAGATTCACTGGCTGATAATCCACAACCATCCGATCCGATCCATCCCTCTTCTTGATGAAGAGGACGGGGCAAGCCCAAGGACAAGAACTAGGACGGATGAAACCTTTCTTCAATGCCTCATCTAGTTGAATCTTAAGTTTGGCTAGTTCTAAGGGTGCCATCTTCTAGGGTCGTCTGGCTATTGGGACGGTCCCTGGGATTAGCTCTATCACAAACTCAACATCTCTGACAGGTGGAATTCCTGGCAGTTCTTCTGGAAAGACATCTAGAAAGTCATGGACTATCGAAATATCTTCTAGTTCTGGAAGAGGGCTAGCATTGAGGGACTAGAGTTGGCGCTTGGCTGCTCAAGTGGAGACATTAACCGATGGATGTGTAAGTTGAACATTCCTAGTATGAGTATCAATCTTAGCATAGTGGGGTTTCATCCAGTCCATGCCTAAGATGATATTGATATCCGAAGACTTGAGGGCTATCAAGGATGCTAGGAAGACTAGCATATCCACAAGAATCTCATTGTCATGGCTCACTCTAGAAGTTTGCCATTTTGAACTAGGAGTCTGAACTACTAAAGGAGTAGGCATATCACAAAAAGACATGTTATGAAACTGTGCATAACTTTCTGAGATGAATGAATGAGATGCCCCAGTATCAAAGAACAGATGATGGATGGCTATTTACAAGAAGCATACCTAGGATAACATTAGGGTCCTCAAGGGCTTCCTCAGCAGAAACATAGTTCACTCGTCCACGAGCAGGAGCTGGCTTAACATAGAAAGCTTTTCCCGGCTTCCCACGTCCATCTTGCTTAGCATTGTTCTGAGGACACTCACGGGAGTAGTGTCCTGGTTCCCCACATTTGTAGCAGACAATAGTGGCATGGGGAGCAGCATTGGCAGGAGGACCTCCAAATGTCCTGGCCGGAGGATTGGGCTGAGCTAGGCGAGGCGCCTGGCAGGATGGCCTCGCGGTGTATCTTGGTGGCAAAGCTGCGTTGGGCACCCACACTCGGCGTTTGTTGGAGCCCGAGCCAGATGTGGGACTGAAGTCACGGTTGTGCTTCCTGCTTGCCTCGTAGTCAGTCTGTCCAGTCTCGGCATTGATAGCCTTGTTGACAAGAGCCTGGAAGGCACAGATCTCGACGGAGCTCACGACTAAGTCCCTTGCGGAACCTAGCCTATTTCTTGGCATCAGTTGGAACTTCCTCCAGAGCATAGCGAGCAAGATTGCCGAACTCACGGCTATAGGCATCCATTGTCAATCTGCCCTGGGTGAAAGCATAGAACTCCTCTCTCTTGCGATCCATCAGCCCTTCCGGGATGTGATGGGTACAGAATACCGTGCTGAATTCCGCCCAAGTTGGTGCGGGGCCTGCGGGACGCATAGCTTCATAATTTTCCCACCATCTATTGGCGGGCCTTCTAGAAAGTAAGTAGCAAAGGTCACCTTGTTGGCCTCGGATACATTGGCAGCCCGGATTTTGCGGGACATGCTGGTCAGCCAGTCATCCGCGTCGAGCGGGTCGACCGAATGATGATACTTAGGGGGGCACAGCTGGACGAAATCATCGAGAGACACGCCATCATTGTGATCATTGCAGGGAGCACGCGCAGTGTTCTGCTCAATACGTTCCAGCAGCCTGTTGGTCTCCCTTTTGTTCCATTCAGCTTCAAGCATCACTTCTGCCAAAGAGGGCGCGTGTGGCAGGTTCTCTTGCCTCGGCTGACTTCCCTCGCCCTGATCGGGGGTAGGCATGGTGTTATTCCTAGTTGCCACCATCCAGGGAAAACAAACCACAACTTAGACACGGAAGACACCAACTCTAAGGAATGAGACATGCACGGGTAGCATAAAGCTCCATGCGAAGGGCATGTGCATCACGATCCCTATACTCCAACATCTGAACAGTCACCTGCAGCCTAGGGTCCTCATGAGAATGATCATAGTAGGCTGCACTAAGATAGCTATCCTCTCCTCCCAAAGAAGCAGGAACATAACAGAACTCTATGTTCTGAAGCAGACCATGGTGAAACTATCACAACGCTAGCTAGATGTCCTAGGAATAGTATTGTGCTTGCATCATGTTTCATTTTGCATCAACATGAAATGGGGAACAAAAAGAAACCCCAAGCTAACTTTGAATCAAAACAACTCAAATTTGGTGAAAATTCAACAAATCCAAAATGCCCACTAAAAATGTTCCCTATGTCTGGTAAATTTGGGCATGATTATAACAGGGACCATTCTAATTATTTGAAGAATAAAAGTAATTCAAATATAATTGATAAGGCTCCTGAAATCATTAAATAAAGCACTATCATTATTTTTTGTTTCAAAATATCCTGAAACTTTTTAGACAAGTTTGAAATATTCAAACTTCATTATAGAAAATATATGGGATATTTTGCAAAGTCATTTGTACCTGCAAATAAATAAATAAATGTCACATCATTTAACAGAAAGAAAAAGAAGAAGAGGAGGCCCAGGTGGAGCTGGCCCAGCTGGCCCAGCCAGCCCCACCGTCTTCAACCTCCTGCCAGTAGGCAGGAGGGCGGGTGGCAGCGGCACGCCGGCCAGCTCCTGCTTGCCTGGCTGCAGTGGAGGCCCCTAGGAGCGCCAGCGCCCCCCTTCATCGTCGTGGCCCTTTTCCCTCCCTCTCTCTCGCCGCCGCTCTCCCTCTAGCTCCCCCTCTCTGTTCTTCTCCCTCGCCGGCACCCGAAGCCGTCGTCGCCGCCGATTCATCGCCCCGGCGCCTCCCCGAGCCCGCGAGCTCTGTCATCAGCTGCGCCGTGAGCCCCTCCGTCGATTCCCCTCCTTCTCCTTGCCGTTTAGCTGCCGTAGCCGCCGTTCCCGTTGCGCCCGAAGCTCCCCGCCGCCGGCGTTAATGGCCACCGTGGCCAGAGCACCCGCCGTGCTCAGTTGAGCACCCCAGCGTGCTTGCGCGGGCCCGTAGGTGCCGCCCCGACCTCCAGCGCCCCCTCCCGCAGGCCCTAGCACCGAGGCCTCCTTGGCCGAGCTCTGGCCGCCGCCTTCGGCATCGTAGCCATGAACTCCGGCGTCCCCGCGCCCTCTGCTAGCTTCCCTGGGTGCGGGCAAGTAGGGGCTTCGGCCTTATGCCTCCGGTTGCCGCTCCCATGGAGGGCAGTGCGGACGCCGCCGCGACCAGAGGTTGCCGGTGACGAGCCCGTCGCCTAAGCCCTGTAGGTGGGCCCCCTTGTCAGGTTCATTAACCCCCCTGTGCCATTGACAGGTGGGCCCAGCTCTGCTAATTAGTAGTTAGTTTAATTAAAAAACTGTTAGACGCCTGTGTCATTGACAGGTGGGGCCCAGCTGCCAGGTTTGACCTGGGCTGGCGCCTTTGACCTGCCGACGTCATCATGACGTCAGGCTGGCATAATAAAAGCAATTTCTAGTTTAAAAATAATTCCAGAAATTATTCAAAACTACAAAAATTCATATAAATTAATCTGTAAGTCAGATGAAAATAATTTATATATGAAAATTTATCACAAAAATCCAATGAATCCAATGGTGCTACTGTCATGCATGTTAGAGCAATCTAAATAGGTGAACATTGACATTTATTAATAGGTTAGTAAATGGAATTTGAAATGAAGAACAATTTTGAACCTATATTCAAATTCATTTCAAATCAACATGAACACTAGTTGCATTAGCTCATCTATACATGCTATCATGCCATGATCATGCATCATATTGTTGCACTTGCGTGTGTTCATTGTTTCTTATCTGCATTGTTGTAGGCCCTGCTCCTGAGGATGGCCCCGAGTATCCCGACGAAGGAGAGAACCTTTCCGTTTCCCAGCAAGGCAAGCAACCCCTTTGATCATTCCGATAACATCTTACTCTCTCGCTCCTGCTCTTGTTTATTGCATTAGGACAATTGATCACATGTCAGTAATACACGGTAAATGATCATATTCTGTTGCATAACCTGACATTGTCACAGTAAATAGCTAAACCTTGCAACCTAACATACCTGGTAGATGCTTGTGCCATGATGTGCTTAGCTTAATTTTCCTGCTATGCTTTCTATGCTTAGAGTTGTGTCAGGTCGGATTCGTCTGGATGATGAACTGAGTGAAACGATGTTGTTCTGATGTGGTGATATAATGATGAACTCGATTTGGTAAAGGTAGCGATGAGAGGCTATGTAGGAGTACATAGCGGGTTGTCTCATTGGGACAGTTCTTAGGAACTGAGTTCCATGTTTGTGATCCAAGACTAGTTACTACCACACGTTGGGATACTTAATTGACCCTCTCGACTTATCAGTCGCTTAGTCCTTAGTCTAGGAGTTGCAAGTAGTTTCTGGTGTTTATAGTATGCTGGGGGTCATGCGTAGTGCTGACCCTAGGGATGGGTTACGACGCGGTAGGCAATGGCACGGTGTACCAAGGGTCACCCGGATGGTGGGCTTGGGAACCCTGCGCACATCGTTTGGGGCCGTAGCGGAAACTTCGGCCGGACTTCCGTGCGGGTTCAGTCGCAAATAAGCGATAGCCTGGACTAGAGGTCTTATGTGATTGACGGTTGTGGCCGACTCCCTCGCTGGGCATCCGCTTGAAGGTTGCCGAGGTGCATGGTTTATGAGCACATAGCGATAAGTGGCGAGAGCGTGTGTGAAGAAGTACACCCCTGCAGGGTATGAAACTATTCGAATAGCCACGTCCTCGGATATGGACTACTTGGAGAACTTATGATGTTCATAGATAATCTAATGGATACTCATAAAAATATCTAGACAAGTGTGAGTACCGTGAATGGCACTCTTCCAGGAGGGAAGTGAATCCAGGGTGGTGTGTTGTTATGGAGTTAGTGGACTCGTGTGCGGTTTATAAGATGTAAACAAAGAGTTAAAATTGAGTAGTGTAGGTTAGCCATGAGTCAAAGCTGGCATTGTTGCATAAACTCCACCACTCCCTTTGTTTATACATGAGCATGAATAGACTAGGTCTCTTCTAAAGACTTGTTGAGTACATTTGTACTCACGTTTGCTTAATAAATGTTGCAGATGAGACCCAGGACCCATTAGGTGGGTTCTTTCTAGACGTTGACGATGCCGAATAGCTGGTGTCCCAGCTACGACCTTGCCCTGTGGCGGGCTATAGATAGTGAGGCCATGTGCCTTTTTACCCTTTCATCTGTGTACACTCAGACAGCTTATGCTTCCGCTTGGTTTGTATGAACATGTTTGTATGACTTGAGTGCGGGTCATGTGACCCCTGTCTGTAAGAACATATCATGCAAGGCTCATGTGAGCCTCTTAAATAAAAGTCATGTTGTTGTATTGTTATGTTGTGATGCCATGGTTGTATCTATGCATATCGGGCATGTCGTGCGTACGTGTGACGTGCAACGGTATGTATGGGATCCGACACCTAGTTGTGTGCCTTTAGTAGTACTCTTTACGGGAAACTTCCTCTTTGTGCTTCCACCGAGCCAGGGTATCTTGCTATTGCTCCCGACACATTGATTGGCCGACATGTATCCTTCTTTGTTGTTGTGTCTGTCCCTTCGGGGAAATGTCTCACGGTGTAATGGAGTCCCTATAGCCTGCTACGACTCGTCTACGTGCAATGATGGCATTCATGTCTCACGACATAATGGAGTCCCTGTAGCTTGTTATGACTAGTCTACACATGCTTGAGGCCGACACCTGCATTGCTCGGTTATGTATGCATGTTTCCATACGGATGTGCCGCTTGGGTTCTATGACTAGTTATGTCGGCTCGAGTTCTCTGTCAGTTGATTGCCAACGACATGTTCACATACATGAGCCAAAAGACGCAAACGGTCCCGGCTAAGGTAAGGCTGCAACCATGGAACTTACCGTGCGTGAGGCCGCAAAGTGATGTGATATGTTACACTCTGGATTCTTATGACTTAGGGTTGCGGTCCCGACAGCGTTAGTATCAGAGCCTGACTGATTGTAGGACTACCAAGCCAAACCGGTCGAAGTTGAGTCTAGAAACTCTATAGAAAAGTAGGGGAATTGATTGTGGAAGGGAACGTAAGGCTCTTTTTTTTACTCCTCTTCCCAAGTTATTCTATGCCGAGTCATCCTCATCTTTTCTTCAGGGATAGGAACTAGGCTACTCATCCATTGCTTAGGATGCCGAGTTACTAACCATGGACCACTAGCTAGTTGTTGTAAGTGAATGTGGGTATTCAAGTATTGTTGGTGTGACAAACAATTGGAGAAGAGATTTGAGTCTAGAAAGTAGAGTGGTTATGCTTTTCCAATCTTTTGCAGTTGTCTCAAAATCCTTTTTGAGCAATTACAACCGTTATGCTATCCAATTTCTGCTAGAATCTCTTATGTCTTTGCATCATTCTCTGTTTCAGATGCCCCCTCGTCCTTCCCGTCAGGTGGTCCGTCTGACTAGGTGCATCGATGTACCAGGTCACACGGCCATGTTGGTCAGAGTCATGATGGAGGCTGGATACCGTTGGTATCCGGAGTACACAGTGGAGGAACAGTATCGAGATTCCAACCAGAGTCAGTATCTGTGTACTGTCAAGATTTATCCTTCATACCCTGGAGCTGCAGAGCCGCTTCACTGGACTTATGGATTAGGTGTCACCATAGATATGGCAGTCCAGGAGGCCGCTTACACCATGCTGACTATCATGAGGTTCCACCATGGTCTGCTTCAGAACATCGAGTTTTGTTATGTTCCTGCTTCTATGGGAGGAGAGGATGGTTATCTTAGTGCAGCCTACTATGATCATTCCCATGAGGACCCTAGGCTGCAGGCGACCGCTCAGATGTTGGAGAATAGGGATCGTGATGCACGTGCCCTTTGCATGGAGCTTTATGCCACCCGTGCACGTCTTTGGACAGCCCTGACGCAGTTGGCACCTGTCGTGCAGACCGGCTATGGAGATTTGGAGATGCTGACCCCACCGCGGACTCATCTGCCAGCACACGTAGACTGGCCCGATGTTGGAGGCATCACCCCTCTTCGAGGACCGCTGTTGCCACCGACAAGGGGACCAAGGCCACATCCGTGTCCTTATGGCTCCCAGGGATCACAGGCTAGAGTGTCTCCAGATCCTCAGGTTTAGCTCCCGGGTCATGGGGGTAACCTGTATGAGGCATTCTACGGCGATGTTTGAGTACGTGGATGTTAGTTCTAGTATGGTAGTGATCATATCGCCACAGTCCCGCGTGTCTTGTGGGATATGATGAGGTTGAGAGTTGAGTTCCGGAGGTGTAGATAGATAATGTATAGGAAGCTTGTAATGCCTCTGATGAGTTGTGTCATCTCTCTGTAGTTGTATTTCAGCTTGGCTTGTACTGAACTATGTCATGGTGTGTATGAATCATGGTGTTCATATGGAAGTTGTTTTACCATGTTGATTGGTGTTTACCCTACATGCCATGTTGTCCAGTACATTCCTTATCTCATGTCTTAGAGTTTTTGTTCCCTATGACTAAGTTGTGGGTTCATTTTCCCAGGATGGTGGCAACTAGGAATAACCTCGTGTCTACCCCTGAGCAGGGCGAGGGAAGCCAGCCAAGGCAAGAAGATCTGCCACATGCGCCTTCTCTGGCGGAAGTAATGCTAGAAGCTGAAAGGAATAAGAGGAAGACCAATAGGCTGTTGGAAAGAATCGAGCAGAACATAGCACGTGCTCCCCGCAATGACCTCAATGATGGTGTATCACTCGGTGATTTCATCAGAGCCCACCCTAGTATCATCATTCGGTCGACCCACTCGACGCGGATGACTGGCTAACTAGCATGTATCGCAAGATCCGGGCTGCCAATGTGATTGAGGCCAACAAGGTGACCTTTGCAACTTACTTTCTAGATGGTCCCACCAACCTATGGTGGGAGAATTTTGAAGCCATGCATCCAGCAGGCCCTGCACCAACTTGGGCAGAGTTCAGTGCTGCATTCTGTACCCATCACATCTCGAAAGGGCTGATGGATCATAAGAGAGAGGAATTATGTGCCTTCACCCAGGGCAGACTGTCAGTGGATGGTTATAGTCGTGAGTTTGGAAACCTTGCTCTCTATGCTCCTGAGGAAGTTTCTACTGATGCCAAGAAGTAGGCTAGGTTCCGCAAGAGACTTAACCCTGAGCTCCGTCGAGACCTGCGCTTGCATGAGTGCGCCACTTTCCAGGCTCTCGTCAACAAGGCTATCAATGCCGAGACTAGATAGACTGATTATGAGGCCACGAGGAAGCACAACCGTGACTTCAACCCCGCATCTAGCTCGGGCTCCAATAAACGCTGGATCTGGGTGCCCAACGCAGCTCTGTTGCCAAAATACAATGCGAGGCCATCCTTCCAGGCGCCTCGCCCAGTTCAGCCCAACCCTCCAGTCAGATCATTTGGAGGACCGCCTGCAAATGTTGCTCCTCGTGCCACCATGGTTTGCTATAAGTGTGGAGAACCAGGACACTACTCCCGTGAGTGTCCCCAGAATAATGTTAATCCCGTTGGACGTGGAAAGCCAGGAAAAGCCTTCTTCGTGAAGCCAGCTCCTGCTCGTGGACGAGTGAATTATGTGTCTGCTGAGGAAGCTCTTGAGGATCCTGATGTTATCCTAGGTATGCTCCTTGTCAATAGTCATCCAGCATCTGCTCTATTTGATACCGGTGCATCTCATTCCTTCATCTCAGAAAGTTATGCATAGTTGCATAACATGTCTTTTTGTGATATGCCTACTCCTTTAGTAGTGCAGACTCCGGGTTCAAAATGGCAAACTTCTAGAGTGAGCCATGATAATGAGATTTTGGTGGATAGACTAGTCTTCCTAGCATCTTTGATAGCCCTCAAGTCTTCGGACATCAATATCATTCTAGGTATGGATTGGATGAAAGCCCACTATGCCAAGATTGATACTCATTCTAGGAATGTTCAGCTTACACATCCATCGGGTGAGATAGTTAATGTCTCCACTCAAACAACCAAGCGCCAACTCTATTCCCTCAATGCTAGCCCTCTTCCAGAGTTAGAAGATATTCTGGTAGTCCGTGACTTTCCGGATGTCTTTCCAGAAGAACTGCCAGGAATTCCTCCTGTTTAGAGATGTTGAGTTTGTGATAGAGCTCATCCCAGGGACTGTCCCAATAGCCAGAAGACCCTATAAGATGGCACCCTTAGAACTTGCCGAACCTAAGATCCAACTCGATGAGGCTTTGAAGAAAGGTTTCATCCATCCCAGTTCTTCTCCTTGGGCTTGTCCCATTCTCTTCGTCAAGAAGAAGGATGGTTCGGATCGGATGGTTGTGGATTATCGGACAGTGAATCTGGTCACCACAAAGAACAAGTATCCGCTCCCCAGGATCAACGATTTGTATGATCAACTCGCTGGATCCTCTATCTTTTCCAAAATGGATTTGAGGTTGGGATACCATCGAATCAGAATTAGTAACAGGGCCATTCCAAAAATGTCTTTTGTTACTCGTTATGGCCAATACGAGTACACCGTCATGTCCTTCGGTTTAACCAATGCCCCAGCCACCTTCTCTCGCTTGATGAATTCGATCTTCATGGAGTATCTAGATAAATTTGTCATGGTTTACCTCGACGATATACTCATTTACTCAAAGAACGAACAAGAACATGCCGAGCATCTAAGGCTGGTATTGATGAAACTTCGAGAGCACCGCCTGTACGCCAAATTCTCCAAGTGTGAATTTTGGTTGCCAGAAGTGACCTATCTGGGCCACGTGATTTCTGGTAAGGGTATTGCTGTCAATCCCGAGAGAGTTCAGGCCGTCCTTGATTGGACTCAACCTGAATCAGTTAAGCAAGTTCGGAGTTTCCTTGGCTTAGCAAGCTATTGTCACCGCTGTGTCAAGAATTTCTCCAAAGTTGCAAAACCTCTGACTGAAATCCTCAAGAAAGATAAAAAGTTTGACTGGACACCACAATGCGAGCACAGTTTTCAGGAGTTGAAGAGACGACTGACCTCTGCTCCCGTTCTGGTGCCACCTGATTTCTTTAAGGACTTTTTTATCTATTGCGACGCCTCGCGACAAGGATTAGGTTGCATTCTCACACAAGATCTTCATGTGATTGCATACGCATCTCGACAGTTGCGTCCGCATGAGGATAATTATCCAACACATGATCTTGAGCTTGCAGCTATAGTCCATGCACTGAAAACCTGGCGACATTACTGTTTGGGTAATCGTTGCGAAATTTACATTGATCACCAAAGTCTAAAATATATATTCACCCAGTCGGATTTGAATCTCAGGAAAAGACGATGGGTAGAGTTGATTACAGATTACGACTTAGGGATAACTTACACCCCGGGGAAAGCCAATGTCATGGCTAATGCACTAAGTCGTAAGTCTTATTGTAACAACCTGATGTTACAACAAGGTCAACCACTTCTCCATGAGGAATTTCGGAAGTTAAACCATCACCTTGTTCCTCAAGGATTTCTATCCAACCTGGTGGCAAAACCTAATCTTAACAATCAAATAGTAGTTGTCCAGAAATATGATAAGGGTATATCCCGGATCAAGGGGAATATTGCTAGCGGAAACGCTAAAGATTTCTCCAAGGACGATGAAGGTGTTGTGTTCTTTCAGAACCGGTTGGTGGTTCCCAAGAGCACATGCTTAAGACAGCTGATCCTTAAGGAGGCTCATGATTCTCCTCTCTCAATTCATCCGGGTAGTACCAAAATGTATCAGGACCTATGCCAGAGGTTCTGGTGGACTAGGTTGAAGAGAGAAATTGCTTAGTATGTTGCTAAGTGTGACGTTTGTCGTCGCGTGAAAGCAGAACATCAAAGGCCTGCTGGCACCCTTCAACCTTTAGCTATTCCTAAATGGAAATGGGATAAAGTCGGTATGGATTTCATTATCGGATTTCCCAGGACTAAGAGAGGGAATAATGCTATATTTGTGGTCATTGACCGTCTTTCCAAAGTGGCTCATTTTCTTCCTGTTCGGGAAAGTATAACTGCTAGCCAGCTAGCGGCGTTGTATGTTTCTTGTATAGTTTCTCTTCATGGTGTTCCTTTGGAGATTAACTCAGACTGTGGAAGTATCTTTACTTCTCGATTTTGGGAAAGTTTTCAAACCGCTATGGGGACTCATCTATCCTTTAGCACTGCTTTCCACCCGCAATCAAGTGGTCAAGTTGAGCGAGTCAATCAAATCCTCGAAGACATGCTCCGAGCTTGTGTTATATCTTTCGGTATGAACTGGGAGAAATGTCTTCCATTTGCCGAATTTGCTTATAACAATAGTTATCAATCAAGCATGGGCAAAGCCCCTTTTGAAGTTCTCTATGGACGAAGGTGTCGAACACCTCTTAACTGGTGAGGAACCGGAGAGAGGCAACTCTTTGGCCCGGATATAATCTAGGACGCAGAGGAGCAAGTTCGCATTATTTGTGAAAAGTTGAAAACAGCCCAATCTCGTCAAAAGATCCAATATGATCGCTATCATAAGGCTGTGACCTATCAAATTGACGAGAAGCCTTACCTTCGGGTTACACCTCTGAAGGGTACCCATCGATTCGGTATCAAGGGCAAGTTGGCTGCTCGTTACATTGGACCTTTTCGCATTCTTGCTAAACGAGGAGAGGATGCCTACCAATTGGAACTTCCACCGCATCTTTCCAAGGTTCATGATGTCTTCCACATCTCGCAACTCAGGCGTTGCTTCTCGGACACTGTCCGTGAGGTAGACCACGTAGCGCTTGATCTCCAAGATAACCTTACATATCGAGAATACCCTGTTCGTATTCTTGATCAAGCTGACTTCCACTCGGCGTCGGAACATCAAGTTTCTTAAGGTTCAGTGGTCACACCATTCGGAAAAGGAGGCGACATGGGAAAGAGAAGATTGTCTTCGACTAGAGTACCCCGCGCTCTTCCCAACGACTTCAAAATCTCGGGACGTGATTCTTTTGAGTGGGGGTGAGTTGTCACAACCCTAGCTAGACGTCCTAGGAATATTATTGTGCTTGCATCATGTTTCATTTTGCATCAACATGAAATGGGGAACAAAAAGAAACCCCAAGCTAACTTTGAATCAAAACAACTCAAATTTGGTGAAAATTCAACAAATCCAAAATGCCCACTAAAAATGTTCCCTATGTCTGGTAAATTTGGGCATGATTATAACAGGGACCATTCTAATTATTTGAACAATCAAAGTAATTCAAAAATAATTGATAAGGCTCCTGAAATCATTAAATAAAGCACTATCATTATTTTTTGTTTCAGAATATCCTAAAACATTTTAGACAAGTTTGAAATATTCAAACTTCATTATAGAAAATATATGGGATATTTTGCAAAGTCATTTGTACTTGCAAATAAATAAACAAATGTCAGATCATTTAACAGAAAGAAAAAAGAAATAAAAAGAAGAAGAGGAGGCCTAGGTGGAGCTGGCCCAGCTGGCCTAGCCAGCCCCACCGTCTTCAACCTCCTGCCAGTAGGCAGGAGGGGGTGTGGCAGCGGCGCGCCGGCCAGCTCCTGCTTGCCTAGCTGCCATGGAGCCCCCTGGGAGCGCCAGCGCCCCCCCCCCCTTCGTCGCCGTGGCCCTTTTCCCTCCCTCTCTCTCACCGCCGCTCTCCCTCTCGCTCCCCCTCTCGATTCTTCTCCCTCAGTCGGCACCCGAAGTCGTCGCTGCCGCCAATTCGTCGCCCCGGCGCCTCCTCGAGCCTGCGAGCTCCGTCATCAGCTGCGTCGTGAGCCCCTCCGTCGATTCCCCTCCTTCTCCTTGCCGTTTAGCTGTCGTAGCCATCATTCCCGTCGCGCCCGAAGCTCCCCGCCGCCGGCGTTAATGGCCATCGCGGCCAGAGCACCCGTCGTGCTCAGTTGAGCACCCCGGCGTGCTTGCGTGGGCCCGTAGGTGCGGCCCCGACCTCCAGCGCCCCCTCCCGTAGGCCCTAGCACCGAGGCCTCCCTTGGCCGAGCTCCATCTGCCGCCTCCGGCGTCGTAGCGGCGAGCTCCGGCATCCCCCACGCCCTCTGCTAGCTTCCCTAGGTGCGGGCGAGCAGGGGCTTCGCCCCAGTGCCTCCGGCTGCCGCTCCCGTGGCCGGCAGTGCAGACGCCACCACGACCAGAGGTCACCGGTGACGAGCTCGTCGCATGAGCCCTACAGGTGGGCCCCTTGTTAGGTTAATTAACCCCCCTGTGCCACTGACAGGTGGGCCCAGCCCTGCTAATTAGTAGTTAGTTTAATTAAAAAACTGGTAGACGCATGTGTCATTGACAGGTGGGGCCCAACCGCCAGGTTTGACCTAGGATGGCGCTTTTGACTTGCCGACGTCATCATGACGTCGGGATGGCATAAGAAAAGCAATTTCTAGTTTAAAAATAATTCCAGAAATTATTCAAAAATTCAAAAATTCATATAAATTAATCCGTAAGTCAGATGAAAATAATTTATATATGAAAATTTATCAAAAAAATCCAATGAATCCAATGGTGCTACTGTTATGCATGTTAGAGCAATCTAAATAGGTGAACATTGACATTTATTAATAGGTTAGTAAATGGAATTTGAAATGAAGAAGAATTTTGAACCTATATTCAAATTCATATCAAATCAACATGAACACTAGTTGCATTAGCTCATCTATACATGCTATCATGCAATGATCATGCATCATATTGTTGCACTTGCGTGTGTTGATTGTTTCTTATCTACATTGCGGTAGGCCCTGCTCCTGAGGATACCCCCGAGTATCCCGACGAAGGAGAGAACCTTTCCGTTTCCCAGCAAGGCAAGCAACCCCTTTGATCATTCCGATAACATCCTACTCTCTCGCTCCTGCTCTTGTTTATTGCATTAGGACAATTGATCACATGTCAATAATACACGGTAAATGATCATGTTCTGTTGCATAACCTGACATTGTCACAGTAAATAGCTAAACCTTGCAACCTAACATACCTGGTAGATGCTTGTGCCATGATGTGCTTAGCTTGCTTTGCCTGCTATGCTTGCTATGCTTAGAGTTGTGTCAGGTCGGATTCATCTGGGTGATGAACTGAGTGAAACGATGTTGTTCTGATGTGGTGATATAATGATGAACTCGATTTGGTAAAGGTAGCTATGAGAGGCTATGTAGGAGTACATAGCGGGTTGTCTCATTGGGACAGTTCTTAGGAACTGAGTTCCGTGTTTGTGATCCAAGACTAGTTACTACCACACGTTGGGATACTTAATTGACCCTCTCGACTTATCAGTCGCTTAGTCCTTAGTCTAGGAGTTGCAAGTAGTTTCTGGTGTTTATAGTATGCTGGGGGTCATGCGTAGTGCTGACCCTAGGGATGGGTTACGACGCGGTAGGCAGTGGCCGACTCCCTCGCTGGGCATCTGCTTGAAGGTTGTCGAAGTGCATGGTTTATGAGCACACAACGATAAGTGGCGAGAGCGTGTGTGAAGAAGTACACCCCTGCAAGGTATGAAACTATTCGAATAGCCGTGTCCTCGGGTATGGACTACTTGGAGAACTTATGTTGTTCATAGATAATCTAATGGATACTCATAAAAATATAAAGACAAGTGTGAGTACCGTGGATGGCACTCTTCCAGGAGGGAAGTCAATCCAGGGTGGTGTATTGTTATGGAGTTAGTGGACCCGTGTGCGGTTTATAAGATGTAAACAAAGAGTTAAAATTGAGTAGTGTAGGTTAGCCATGAGTCAAAGCTGGCATTGCTGCATAAACTCCACCACTCCCTTTGTTGATACATGAGCATGAATAGACTAGGTCTCTTCTAAAGACTTGCTGAGTACGTTTGTACTCACGTTTGCTTAATAAATGTTGCAGATGAGACCCAGGACCCATTAGGTGGGTTCTTTCTAGACGTTGACGATGCCGAATAGTTGGTGTCCCAGCTATGCCCTTGCCCTATGGCGGGTTGTAGATAGTGAGGCCATGTGCCTTTTTACCCTTTCATCTGCCTGTACTCAGACAGCTTATGCGTCCGTTTGGTTTGTATGAACATGTTTGCATGGCTTGAGTGTCGGGTCATGTGACCGCTATCTATAAGAACATATCATGCAAACCTCATCTGAGCCTCTTAAATAAAAGTCATGTTGTTGTATAGTTATGTTGTGATGCCATGGTTGTATCTATGCATATCGGGCATGTCGTGCGTATGTGTGACGTGCAACGGTATGTATGGGATCCGACACCTAGTTGTGTGCCTTTAGTAGTACTCTTTACGGGAAACTGCCTCTTTGTGCTTCCACCGAGCCATGGTAACTTGCTACTGCTCCGGACACATTGATTGATCGGCATGTATCCTTCTTTGCTGTTATGTTTGTCCCTTAGGGGAAATGTCTCGCGGTGTAATGGAGTCCCTGTAGCCTGCTATGACTCGTCTACGTGCAGTGATGGCATTCATGTCTCGCGACGTAATTGAGTCCCTGTAGCTTGCTATGACTCGTCTACACACACTTGAGGCTGACACCTGCATTGCTGGGTTATGTATGCCTATTTCCGTACGGATGTGCCGCTTGGGTTCTATGACTAGTTATATTGGCTCGGGTTCTGTGTCATTTGATTGCCACCGACATGTTCACATACGTGAGCCAAAAGACGCAAAAGGTCCCGGCTAAGGTAAGGCTGCAGCCGTGGAACTTACCGTGCGTGAGGCCGCAAAGTGATGTGATATGTTACAGTCTAGATTCTTATGACTTAGGATCGGGGTCCCGACAGAAACTTCATGATAGTCAGCATGGTGTAGGCGGCCTCCTGAACTGCCATTTCTATGGTGACAACTAATCCATAAGTCCAGTGAAGCGGCTTTGCAGCTCCAGGATATGATGGATATATCTTAACAGTACACAGATACTGGCTCTGGTTGAAGTCTTGATACTGCTCCTCCACTGTGTACTCTGGGTACCAACTGTAGCCAGCCTCCAACATAACTCTAACCAACATGGTTGTGTGACCCGGTACATCGATGCACCTTGTCAGACGGACCACCTTACGGGAGGGACGACCGGGCATCTGAAATAGAGAATGATGCAAAGACATTAGAGACGCTAGCAGAAATTAGACAACATAACGGCTATAATTGCTCAAAAAGGATTTTGAGACAACTGCAAAAGATTGGAAAAGCATAACCACTCGACTATCTAGACTCATATCTCTTCTCCAACTGTTTGTCACACCAACAATACTTGAGTACCGAATTCTCTTGCAAACAAGCTAGCTAATAGTCCAAGGTTAGTAACTTGTCATCCTAAGCAATAGGTGAGAAGCCTAGTTCTTATCCCTGTAGAAAAGATGAGAATGACTCAGAATAGAAGAACTTGGGAAGAGGAGTAAAAAGAGCCTTACTTTCCCTTCCACAATCAATTCCCCTACTTTTCTATAGTGTTTCTAGACTCAACTTCGACCGTTTTGGCTTGGTAGTCCTACAGAAGGTCAGGCTCTGATACCAACGCTATCGGGACCCCGATCCTATGTTATGAATCCAGACTATAACATATCACATCACTTTGCAACCTCACACACGGTCAGTTCCATGGCTGTAGCCTTACCTTAGCTGGGACCGTTTGTGTCTTTTGGCTCACGTATGTGAACATGTCACTGGCAATCAAACGACAGAGAACCCGGGCCGACATAACTAGTCATAGAACCCAAGTGGCACATCCGTACGGAAACAGGCATATGTAACCCAGCAATCCAGGTGTCGGCCTCAAGCGTGTGTAGACAAGTCAAAGCAAGATACAAGGACTCCATTACGCCATGGGACATAAATGTCATCACTGCACATAGACGAGTCGTAGCAGGCTATAGGGACTTCATTACACTACGAGGCATTTCCCCGAAGGGACAGACACAGCAGCAAAGAAGGATACATGTCGGTCAATCAATGTGTTCGGAGCAGTAGCAAGCTACCAAGGCTCGATGGAAGCACAAAGAGGCAGTTTCCCGTAAAGAGTACTACTAAAGGCACATGTCTAGGTGTTGGATCCCATACATACTGTTGCACGTCACACATATGCACGGCATGCCCGATATGCATAGATACAACTATGGCATCACAATATAACCATACATCAACACAACTTTTATTTAAGAGGCTCAGAAGAGCCTTGCTTAATATGTTCTTACAGGTAGGGGTCACATGACCCAACACTCAAGTCATACAAGCAAGTTCATACAAACCAAGCGGAAGCATAAAGTTGTCTGAGTACAGACAGATGAAAGGGTAAAAAGTCACATGGCCTGACTATCTATAGCCCACCATAGGGCATAAGGTCGTAGCTAGGACACCAGCTATTCGGCATCGTCGACATCTAGATAGAACCCACCTGATGGGTCATGAGTCTCATCTGCAACATTTATTAAGCAAACATGAGTACAAACGTACTCAGCAAGTCTTTAAAGCAGACCTAGACTAATTATGATCATGTATCAACAAGGGGAGTGGTGGAGTTTATGCAGCAATGCCAGCTTTGACTCATGGCTAACCTATTCTACACAATGTTAACTCTTTGGTTAAATTTTAGATATCGCACATGAGTCCTCTAATTCCACAATAATACACCACCATGGACTCACTTCTGTCCCCTACGAGAGTGCCATCCACAGTACTCACACTTGTATTGATATTTTTATGAGTATCCATTAATTTATCTATGAACAGCATAAGTTCTCCAAGTAGTCCATATCCGAGGACACGGCTATTCGAATAGTTTTATACCCTCCAGGGGTGTACTTCTTCACACACGCTTTCACCACTTATTCTTGTGTGCTCATAAAACCATGCACCCCGGCAACCTTCAAGCGGAAGCCCAGCGAGGGAGTCGGCCACGACCGTCAATCACACAAGACCTCTAGTCTAGGCTCTCGCCTATTTGAGACTAAACCCGCATGGAACGCCGGCCGAAGTTTCCGCTACGACCCCAAACAATGTGCGCAAGGTTCCCAAGCCCACCATTCTGGTGACCCTTGGGACACCATGCCACTGCCTACCGCGTCGTAACCCACCCCTAGGGTCAGCGCTACGCATGGCCTCTAGCATGCAATAAACACCAGAAACTACTTGCAACTCCTGGACCATGGACTAAGTGAATGCTAAGTCGAGCGGGGTCATATTTCAGGGCCCAGCATGTGGTAGTAACTAGTCTTGGATCACAAACATGGAACTCAGTTCCTAAGAATGGTCCCGATGAGACAACCTGCTATGTACTCCTACATAGCCTCTCATCCCTACCTTTACCGAATCAGGTTCATCATAAGCTTATCATATCTGACAACATTGTTTCATTCCAGTTCATCACCCAAATGAATCAGACCTGACACAATTCTAAGCATAGCAAGCATGGCAGGCAAAACACATCATGCACAAGCATCTACCAGGTATGCTAGGTTGCAAGGTTTAGCTATTTACTGTGACAATGACAGGTCATGCAAAGGAATGGGTTCATCTACCGTGTATTACAGACAAGTGAACGGTTGTCCTAATTCAATAAACAAGAGCAGGAGTGAGAGAGTGGGATGTTATCGAAATGATCAAAGGGGTTGCTTGCCTTGCTGGGTAGCGGGAAGGTTTTCTCCTTCGTTAGGATACTCGGGGGTATCCTCGAAAGCAGGGCCTACCGCAATGCAGATAAATAGCAATCAATACACGCAAGTGCTACAATATGATGCATGATCATGACATGGCAGCATGTATGGATGAGCTAATGCAACTATTGTCCAAGTTAAATGAAGTGAGTTTGAATATAGGTTCAAAGTCATTCTCCATTTCATATTTCATATATTAACCTATTAGTAAATGTCAATGTTCAACTACATAGGTTGCTCTAACATGCATGATAACAGCACCATTAGATTCATTGGATTTTTCTGATAAACTTTCATATACAAATTATTTTTTCATCTAACTTACAGATTAATTTATATGAATTTTAGAAGTTTTAAACATTTTCTAGAATTATTTAAATCAGATATTCCTTTATTGCATCAGCACTGCGTCAGAACTGCGTCAGCACTGCGTCAACAGTCGGCTGACCGAGCCAGGTCAATCCTGACATGTGGGGACCACATGTCTGTGACTCAATCACTTAACCAATGAATTAAAACTAATCCTAATTACTTAACAGCACTGGGCCCACTGGTCAGTGACTAATTAGGTTTATTAGTTTAATAATTATTTTTATTAGCCAAAACACAGCTTAAACCAGGGCTGGCCCCACCTGTCAGGACCCAGGGGTCAAACCCCATGGTCAAACAGGCCAGGGTCGCCGGCGACGAACCTCCGGCGACACTAGAGACGGTGGAGGGCGTCGGAGATCCTGCTCCGTTACCCAAAACGATGGCGGAGGCACTTGGAGAACCTATGCTCGAGCGCACGTCGATCTAGCCCCATACCAGAGGTTGGGGTTGTCGGAAACGATGCCGGTGTCGAGGTCATCGGCTTCCGGAATCGGGCAACCTCGAGCTCATCGCTCCAGTGCACAACATGACGGCAGCTTGGCTCCTACAGCACCTACACGGTTCTACGAACACATCGGTGGCCTCAGAAGAACCTCTTGAGCACCGGAGCGTGGCTGGCGTCGAGCTCGAGCGCCGGAGCACTTCGGACCTTGATGAAATCGACGGCTACAGCATGGGATCGACCGGGGAAAGAGGGGGGAAAGAAACAGAAGCTCACAGCGGTCTCGGAGCCGTTGGAAGCGAGCTTGGGGACGGCCTGAGGACGGAGAACGGCGGCGGCGATGAACGGAGCCGAAGGTTGGGGACGACCTCGGTGCGGCGTCTGGGGGGGCTTCCGGCGAGGCGAGGCTTGTTGAGGACGATGAGGGCAACGAGGCGGAGCTCTAGAGCTACTCAGCAAGGCAAGGGAGCGGCTGGAGCGATGGCGCTATGGCGGCGGGGCTTCGGCTGCCATGATGACAGATGGGGGAGAGGAAGAGAGATGGGCGAGAGCGAGAGAGAGAGAGCGATGGGTATGGCTGCCTGAGCTTATCCCTGTCGCGCTGGTGATGGGGAGGCAGGCAGGCAGCTGCCGGCGTGGAGGCACGAACGTGCACGCGCGGTGGCCACACGCCTGTCCTCCTGGCCGCCAGGAGGACGATGACCTCCCTGGGCCAGGTGGGCCGGCCTGGCCTGGGCCTAGGTGAGCTTCCTCTTTTCCTGATAGTTTTTGTTTTCTGTTTTCTTTTGTTCTGACATTTGTTTATTTTATTTTTAGGCGCAATTGCTAAGTAATAAATATCCCAAATATTTAATAGCATTAAGTTTGAATATTTCAAACTTCTGTAAAAAGTTTCAAGATATTTTGAAATCTGAAATAATGATAATGCTTTATTTGGCCATTTCAGAAACTTTATTGTTTATTTTAAAAATGCTATAACTGTTGAAATATTTTAAATGACCCCTTGTATAATCATGTCCACATTTATCAGACATAGGGGACATTTTAGATGGGCATTTTGGATTTGTTGGTTTTTCACAAACATAAAGTTGGTTTGATTCAAATGAATAGTTTGGGGTTTCTTTTGATCCCCATTTCAAGTTAAAGCAAAATTTAATTATGATGCACACACATGCTGTCCTAACTAGGCTAGCTAGGGATGTGACAACTGGGGCCCCTCGACTTCTGCGCCTCCCTGTCGGTCGTCTCGCCCTCCTCTCCCCTCTACAGCAGCCTCCTGCATGTGCGACGTGGCCGCCCCTCTTGCCAGTACTCGGGCTTGCACGCGTGACCCCCTTGCCCCCCTCTGCTTGTCCTCAACCCTCCGGAGCATCCCTTGTGGGCCCCTAGCCATGCCTACGCCGTCGCCTCCGGCTGCCCAGCTCAACGGCTCGCGCCCGAGCTCTCTCGCGCACGCCACCCCCTGTTTCCGCCCTCGCCTATAAAGGGCTTCTCCTGGGCCTCCCTCTCCCCTCGTATGGCTCCTTCTCGACCCCAACCAACCCCCTCATCTCCTTCCCCCTCATTTCTGAGCCCCCGTGCTCGGGATCGAGCGGAGCACTCCCGCTTCGGATCCGCCGCCGTCCGACCATGGTGAGCTCTCCCTCCCGTTCCTCTCTCTCGATTTGGAGCCATAGTAGTGCCCTGACGCGGTTCCCCCTCCTCGTTGCTCTTCTTGCAGCTCGGGACAGACCCGGTGATCACACCCGAGTCACCTCCGCCACTGCTTCTTTGTTGCCGGCGACTGGGGCCTCCCCGTCGGCTACCTCCACCTCCTCCGGATCGGCGACTCCGCCCCGAGCACCTTCCCGGTCTCCCCTGCCATCGTCGTGCCCCACATCGCCACCAGTGAGCTCCCCCTCTCCCTCTCGCGAGGTGAGGGATGACAGGTGGAGCCCACCTATCATACCCTCACTTCCCCCCTGTGCCACCGACAGGTAGGGCCCGCCTGTCAGCTTCGAACCCGTCGGCTGCACGTGCATCACTTCGCCTGGGCCGGTTCTTCCCTGCGCCAGCTCAGCTGTGGTTGGTTTTGGCCAGCTGAGCAGTGTGGCTTTTCTTTGTTTTTCTCCCCTGCTTCCAAAAATTCCACAGGGCTGAAAATAAATCCTATAACCATAATTTTTCCACCCAAATTCTTGAAATATTCGCTAGAATTTAATAGTGCCCTTTTTATAAATTTTTGAAAATCTTTCATGCACTGTTTTATTTTAAAACCTATATTTAGGCACCTTTTTGCCTCTGTTTAATAATTTCCAAAATAATTTTTCACAGCAAAACCTTAGGCAAATATTTTTATTATAGTTTTTAGTATTTATCAGAGTAGTGTAGCATTTTTAATATTAGCTTGTGTGTTCTGTTTTTTTGTGATGCTTAATTTTACCGTTATTTATCGCGATGATAGATTGCGCTATTGACGAGGGAGTTGGACCCGAAGACTTTGTTGAGCCAGGCAAGCAGCCCTTTGACCATGTTAAGAAACTTTTCATGCATGACATATAGCACTTGTTGATCCGATGATTGATCATGATGTGATGCTCCCCCACCCCCTTCGGCGGGTTGCCTCTGATACTTTTACCATTGACACTTGCATCGTGCATGACCCTACCACCTTATGAGGATTATGCGGGTGGGTGTAGATAGGATGCTAATAGATGCTACGCAAGTGGGATGGGATTTATGCATAGTGATGGAAAGGAAGAAATGATTTCAAAGACTTTCCGAAAACCCCGTCGGGTGCCACTAATGCCCGAGGGAGGTGATGATGAGTTGGGTGACTACTTAAGAAAGAAGTGGTGTACCAGAGCAAGTGGGTGTGTGTGGTTTGCGAAAACGGATTGGTGTAAGTTGCGACTGTTATTCCAACCTTACATGTACGACCATGATACCCCTTATGGGACGGGGCTCTGTTGAGTACTTTGGTGGGTACTGGCAAGGAGCATGCATTACTAGTGGTGGGAGTGGCGTGGTCACTCCCGATACGGGGTCGTGCCGGTATGGACGATCAGCGCTGTCTTCATAGGAACCGGGCATGTCGTTGGTCCCTGCATGGATGCTACGAGTCATGTACATCATGTGGGTTGGGTACCAATCGAGTGGACTCTTTGTTTAGTATCGCCAGGGTAAAAGCATGGTTCGGGTGCTTACCTCGGGTATGTTATATACCACGAGTTGTGGATGACACAGAAGTTTCCCGAGTCTTGTGGGTAAAGTGTGCAACCTCTACAGAGTGTAAAACTATTCGAATAGTCGTTTCCACGGTCAACGATAGTTGGATGACCGCTCTTGTGCTACGTCCAAATGTTTTCACAAACTGGTGTGTGTGTGTGTGCGTTGGGGACAAAGATGGTACTTGAGACAAGTCCGATAACTTAGCATGGTAATTGAACTAAGTACGATGACTTAGCATGATGAATGAACATGAGATGTTCAACCCCTGCTTATGATGATATCTATAACTTGTTCATATGGATATCTGCCAATTGTTAATGCATGCTTACCAAGCTACTTGATCATGTCATTGCATTAAAAATTAGCTTTCCGCAAATTACCTACTTAGTGCTATATCATGCATCATTATTACCTTGTTCCACAACTTGGGTTGCTTGCGAGTACATTTAATGTACTCATTGGTTTGCTACTGGTTATTTAATTTGCCAGGTATGGAAGAATAGGAGTATGTTGAAGAGTTCGTTGGAGACGAACATGCGAACTAGGATGCTTCCCAGTCAAAATGCCTGTAGGTTAAGGCAGATGGCATGGGTTCACGCTTTCGATCAAGATTTCTGCTGTTTGTTTTGCTTAAGTGTTTGGCCCTTGTGGCCCTATCTATGTAATACTAGACCTTCATGGTCTTTATTTGTGTAAGACGCTAAATGTGGATGTTAGACTCTTGTTATTCAGCTTTTGTGTGTTCAGTGAGCATTGATCTCTGGGATCACTATACACGTGCCTTCAGTGATCATGACTTATGAGTCGGGGTCCCCACAGAGCTGGTATCAGAGCCATCCTGACTGTAGGAAGCCCTTAGTTAGCATGGACATTAGTCAGGATAAAATTGTTTTCAAAACTACACAAAGCACATATACTTCCCACAACACTTTGCTGACTCTCCTCCCTTCAAACCTTTGTAGATGGCCGTCGTAATCAAAGCCTTCCTGACATCTAGCTTTCCCTTACTCCTTGGGGATAGCCTGGAGAAGTGCCAGTTTCGCCAACCACCCATTTTCCTCTACCACAAGCACTAGGTCGATGCCGTCACAAAGGAGTACCACGTAGATGTGGTCGTGAAGGCAAACGACCCCCCCCCCCGACTAGTTGGTTCTTTGAAGGACCACGGATGGTGACCATGATACTCGTAGTCGAGTCAGCTGCATGCAAGGCACTCCTATACCTTCGAGACATCATTCCAGAGATGGCTGACGAGACGGCTACTCGCTACCTTAACTTCGGGAAGGATGATCTTGGCGAGAGTTGGATGCTGATTCCATCCAAGGAGGATGGCACACCACTCAGGTTCTAGACCTACTTCAGCCTCTCTACCAATAGTCTGGTTTACCACTTGATTAAGGAGTCCGTGAAGCTCCGTGAGGAACTTCACCACACCCGAGAGCTACTTCGACAAGCCAAAACGAAGCCAGACAAGATCAAGAAGGATGGAGCCCCTGAGGGATGACCAGCTGTCGCTTACAGAGGAGGAGTACCCCCAGGTAGAGATGCACCTACACGCCGTCATCGCATGAGTGCAAAGGAGTACCATGAGCTCTTCACCGACCCGCCAACGAAGCGCTGTCGGGATGGACCTCCTCATTGCCTGACCCCTTCGATCGGGAATGATGCATGTTCAGATGATGAACAGGAGGAAGACCCAGAGGAGCGTGACTACGAGACCGAGCACTCCACCACCTAAGTTCGAGAACCCCTAGGGTAGGATCAGTCATGTACCCCCATGTGAAGTCGAGTCCGTGTAATGGTTCCTATGAAACCATGTGTGCTTGTTGGTTCTTTTGTTGTTTGTGTTCTGATGCAAGTCGCGCTTTTGCCTTAGGCAACATGTAAGCGACTCCATCGCCTATCTTATCTTAACATATGTTGGTCTTTCGACCTTTGTTTTACCACACTTGCACTCGACCAACCCCCTTAGGCGCGCTTCTCCATTGCTGCTTTTCCTCTCGTCTGCCCCAGTTGTTTGACTTGGCTGCTCCAAACAGGATGGTGACTACTACCCGCAACAGCTCCTTCGCCAACCCTGAAGCCGGCAATTCAAGCTAGCAACAGGGAACTGGTTGGGCTTCTCACGCTGGAGGACACTAGGATCATCCACAAGGCGACATTCCCCCACCACCACCTCCACCGGAGAACATGACCATAGCTCAGTTTCTCCAAGTTTTTCGGGAAGAACGCCAAGCCAACAATGCTGCTATCCAGCAGATGGCTTAGGCCCTTGTGAACAACCAGCAGCAAGGCAGGAACGGCAATGGTCGCTCCACTTTGTCTGAGTTCATGAAGAATTTGCCCCCAACCTTCACTGAGACTGCTGAACCATTGGATATCCATGGCTAGATCCACACCATCGAGGACCTCCTTGCACTGGTCAATTGCAATGAGGACCGTGAGAAGGTGCTTTATGCCTCTCACTGCCTCGGAGGTACCGCCCGAGCTTGGTGGGATGGATTCAAGGTCATGCAAGGAGAGCGTGTGATCACTTGGAATGACTTCAAGGAAGGATTCCGCACTGCCCACATTCCTTCTGGGATCATGGCTATCAAGAAGAGAGAATTCCGAGCGCTGAAGCAAGGAAGTGGCTCTGTCAAGGAGTACCTGCAAAAGTTCAACCTGGTGTCAAGGTATGCACCTGAAGATGTCAGCATGGAGGCTGCCAAGAAGGAACGCTTCATGGAAGGACTTCAACAAACCCTGCAGTATCAGCTCATTGTCTGCGATTGTCGCACCTTCTTCGACCTGGTGAACAAGGCCCTCATGCTGGAAGACAAGCGTTGTGCCATAGACGACACTCGCAAGCGCAAGATGATCAGCAAGGGTAGCTCCAGCAACCAGAAGCCTCGCCCCTGGCAGGCAGCCCCAGCCAAGCCAACTTATCAGCCGTAGCAGGGTAGACCTCCTGCGCCTCGTTCGAGCTACCAGCCTCAGCAGTATGCCAATCCCAGGCCAGCTTACAACAACAACCCCAATAACAACAACGGTGGAAGAAATTACAACAAAACCCGGGGCAAGTCACTTGCTTTGGATGTGGTCAGCCAGGACACATCTCTAGGTTGTGTCCCAATAAGAAGCTAGATGCACCGCGCCCCAATGCGCCAAACCAAGGTCAAGGCCGTGGAGCACCCCCGAGGAATCCCGCTCCCCGCAGCCAGCCCAATAATGGCAAGGGTCATGTGAACCACGTCACCGCAGAGGAAGCCCAGGAAGACCCGGACATCATACTGGGTACGTTCCTCGTCAACTCAACCCCAGCAATAGTATTGTTTGATTGTGGAGCTTCGCATTCTTTTGTCAGCCAAAAGTTTGCTCTAGAGAGTGGCATGAAGCCTATGCCCCTGGGTACCCGTATGTTGATACAAACCTCGGGATGAGTTATGAATTCTGGGATAGGTTGCAAGGGAGTTGAGATTAACATCAACGGGGTAGATTTTCTAGCAGACCTTATCATCCTGAAGTCAGAAGGCTTGTATGTGATCCTAGGCATGGATTGGTTGACCAAGCACCAAGGCTTGTTAGACTGTGCCAAGAGGATCATTACCATGATCAATAGCCAAGGAGTGGAAGTCAAGTATGATTCCAACCCTGCCTCCACTCAAGCCCCTCAAGATAACTGACTATCGGGAATTGAGTTGGATCAAGTGTGAGCGGTATGTGAATACCCAGATGTGTTTCCTAATGAGCTTCCCGGAATGCCTCCTGATCGCAAAATTTAGTTCATCATTGAGCTTATGCCCGAATCAAGGCCCATCTATAAGAAGGCCTAAAGGATGGGATCCGAAGAGTTGGCTGAATTGAAGAAGCAACTGGCATAGCATCTCAGAAAGGGATTCATTCGCCCTAGTGCCTCTCCTTGGGGATCACCTGTTCTGTTTGTGTCAAAGAGGGACAGAACTATCAGACTCTGTGTCGATTACCATTCTCTCAATGAAGTCACAATAAAGAACAATTACCCACTCCCCAAGATTGAAGACTTGTTCGATCAGTTGAATGAAGCCAAGGTGTTCTCCAAGATCGACCTCTGGTCTGGGTACTATCAGCTGAAGATCAGACACCAAGACATTCCGAAGATGGCATTTGTAACCCGCTACAGCCTGTATGAATACATTGTCATGTCATTCGGGTTAACCAATGCCTCTGCCTACTTCATGTACCTCATGAATAAGGTCTTCGCGGAGTACTTGGACAAGTTCATTGTCGTCTTCATCGATGACATACTCGTCCTCTCCAAGTCTGAAGAAGAATATGAGGAACACTTGAGATTATTCCTAGAGAAGCTTCGAGAGCACCAACTTTATGCCAAGTTCAGCAAGTGCGAATTCTAGTTGCATGAAGTTGGATTCTTGGGTCATGTGCTGACTGTACAAGGACTATAAGTGGATCCTGACAAGGTTGAAGTCGTGACTGAATGGCAAACCCCATCCACCGTGAAGGAAGTCAGGAGCTTCCTCGGACTCGCTGGATATTACCGCAAGTTCGTGGAAGGGTTCTCAAGCATTGCTCGACCCATGACCTAGCTTTTGAAGAAGGACAAGAAGTTCGAATGGACAGCTAAGTGCGAGGAGAGCTTCCAGGAGCTCAAGAAGAGATTGACCACAACCCCAGTTTTGGCCACCCCTAATATTCACAAGGAGTTTGTGATATACCGTGATGCATCGAGAACCTGGCTTGGACGTGTTCTGATGCAAGAAGGCAGAGTAGTAGCATATCTATCCAGACAGCTATGTCCTCATGAACAGAACTACACGACTCATGACCTTGAGTTGGCAGCCGTGGTTCATGCCTTGAAGACATGGAGACATTACCTTTTGGGGAAGCAATGTGAGATATACACAGACCACAAGAGTTTGAAGTATATTTTCACGCAAAGGGAATTGAACATGAGGCAATGAAGTTGGTTGGAGTTGATCAAGGATTACGACCACAGTGTTCAATACCACCCCGGAAAGGCCAACATGGTAGCAGACGCCTTAAGAAGAAAGGCTTGTTCCTTGAATGCTATGATTAAGGAAAGGTTGGCTGCTCTATATGAAGAGCTTGAAAGCTTCGGCTTGGAACTGGTTGCACCCGGGTTCCTTGCCAACCTCGAAGCAAAGACTACCTTGACGGATGATATTAAGGAAGCTCAGAAGGGACACGAAAGCATTGAAGGCATCAAGAGGAAGATCAAGGCAGGAAAGGCCCCAGGATTCTCAGTGGATGAACAAGGAGTTGTACGGTTTGGGAATCGCATCTGCGTACCCAACAAGGAGGAGCTCAAGAACTTGATCTTGCAAGAAGCTCATGACACTCCATACTCCATCCATCCTAGAGGAACCAAGATGTATCAAGACCTCAAGGCAAGATTCTGGTGGCACGACATGAAACGGGAGATAGGCACCTTTGTGGCCAAGTGTGACATATGACAGAGAGTGAAAGCTGAGCATCAGCGACCCGCTAGACTATTGCAACCTCTCAAAGTGCTTGAATGGAAGTGGGACAAAGTCGGGATCGATTTCATCACCAGTTTACCAAGGTCAAGTAAAGGACATGATTCCATTTGGGTCATTGTCGAGCACCTGACCAAAGTAGCGCACTTCATCCCCGTTAAGACAATCTACAATGGGAACCAATTGGCATACCTCTACATCAACTGGATTGTAAGCCTCCACGGAGTTCCTAAGGAGATTGTATCGGACCGAGGCACCCAGTTCACCTCAAGGTTCTAGAATAGGTTCCAAGAGGCTATGGGAATTAAGCTCTCCTTCGGCACTACTTTCACCCCCAAACCGGTGGGAAAATAGAACGAGTAAATCAGATATTCAAAGATATGCTTCGCGCTTGTGTTTTGGCGTATGGAGCCAAGTGGGAAGGTTTCCTACCATTCGCCGAGTTCTCCTACAACAACAGCTATCAGTCGAGTCTTCAGATGGCACCATTTGAGGTGTTGTATGGGCGCAAGTGTCGTACTCCCCTCAACTGGTCAGAGACCAGAGAAGGTTTAGTCTTTGGCCCATATATCCTTCGCGAAGCAGAAGAGCAAGTTTAACTCGTCCGAGAGCGCCTTGAGACAGCCAAGACAAGACAGAAGAGCTAGGCCGACCCTCACCGTTGGGACATGAGTTTCCATGTTGGAGACCATGTTTACCTCCATGTCAGGCCTCTCAAGGGAACCAAGCGTTTCCACGTCAAGGGAACACTTGCACCAAGGTTCATCGGCCCCTTCAAGATCACCAACAGGCGAGGAGAAGTTGCCTATCAGCTAGAGCTACCTTTCGAGCTATCAGATGTGCACAACGTCTTTCATGTGTCACAACTCTAGAAGTGTCTGCAAGTTCCCAATCGCCCCGACCTCTACAAGGACATCGACCATCAAGCCATCGATCTTCAGCCAGACCTCACTTATCATGAGAGGCCGATTTGCATTTTGGATGAAGTCGAGCGCTGCACCGGAAGTCATACCATCAAGTACTTCAAGGTCCAATGGAGCAACCACACTGAAGCTGAAGCAACCTTGGAGCGTGAAGACTATCTTAGATTGGAGTTCCCTTATTTTTTTAGCGCTTAGCCTAGGAATCTCGGGGACGAGATTCTTGTAAGGGGGTAGGTCTATCACTCCCTGTGTTTGTATCACCTTGCTATGCCTGAATTTATAAAATTTGGAGCCAATTAAAACTTTTTCAATGATTTTTGCTTGTTGGAATTGTTGCTTGTTTGCTTGTTGTTTGTGGTTTGTGGCACTCCTAGATTCTATTCCTCTTCATATTCATCTTCCTTGACCCAAACCTCTTGCCCAATGATCATTCCATGTGAATAGTGTTCAAACTATTTTTATCCAATTTTATTTTTGATCAAAAAGGATTTATCCAAATTAGGTCTTCAAAAAACCCTGAATTGAGGTTTGCACTTCAAGTCCTCAAATTGGGTGGATCCTTCTTCCCCAAAGGCTTTGTTTCAAATCAACTATATTTATGACTTCCCAAAACCACCAAATATTAATTTTAAAGATTATTTTAATATTTTATTTAAAGGCTTTTTCTTAAGACCATAAATGGTTTTTCATAGGAAAAATTATTTAAATGCTTTCAAAATATTTTAGAAAATTTAGGGAAACTCGGTGGACATATATTTTCCATATATAAGAGTTTCACACATGGTCATGTTCAAATTCATGGGCAAAAACCCCCTCAAACCCTTTTTGTCCAAATCAAACTTTTGGAATATTTCTATAAGAAATATTCTCAATAAATTCCAGGGAAATTCCAGCAAGTCAAAACTATCACAAGTGATGATCTTGCAAAGTTTCAGATCAATACAAGTTGTTTTGGTTCATCAAACCATCCCAAAAACCCTCCCTGTCCAGATTCAAATTTGAACAACTTTACATTGTGAAGTTTCTCCCCTTGACCCCAAAATTTGTGGACATGCTCTAATAACCTAATAGTGATGCTACACTAAGTGGTGCATCAAGGGTAAAAGCTTAGCATGACTAGATCAACAGAAACCAGAATCTGTTGATTTCTAGTTTCCACAAAGTCACATTGTGAACTTTCATCAAACCCTCTCAAACTTGGTGATAAGCCCTACTTTTGACCATCCTTTGATCCTGTTAATTATCAAGGCATGTAGAATTCATCTATTGGGCCAAATCACCATCAAACACCTTTTGGTCAAATCTAGAAACCACCCTTTTCACCATTTTTACTATTTCCCTTGCCCCCAAAATTTTGCCACAGCTATCTTCTAATGCATTTCACCTCCAGTAACTTTCTCTGGCCAAGACTCCATACGTAGATGGGGTAAAATCCCCATTTTCACCCCTGGACAATAGCAACAACATCTCTATCTCCCCTCCTCTCTTATGCTACTAGCCTCCCAGGGCATCCAATGCTAGAATACCCTATCCTAGGGCCCCCTAGAGCCCCTGGACACAAGTGGCCTCGCCAAAAACACCAAATGGATGCCATGGCATGCCATTGGGCACTCTGGAGCGCGCTACAGTGCGCTCCCGCATTGTAGCTGCACCCATCCCGATGCCCCCGACCATCTCGGGCCATGGGAGCATGCCACCAGGCCCCCTCAACGTCTGCGCCTCCCTGTCGGTCGTCTCCCCCTCCTCTCCCCCTCTCCAGCAGCCTCATGCATGCACGACGCGGCCGCCCCTCTCGATCAGTACCCGGGCTCGCACGCGCGTCCCCCCTCTCCCCCCTCTTCTTGTGCTCAACCCTCCAGAGCATCCCTTGTGGGCCCCTAGCCATGCCTACGCTCTCGCCTCCAGTTGCCGCAGCTCAACGGCTCGCGCCCGAGATCTCCCCCGCACGCCACTCCCCTGTTTCCGCCCTCGCCTATAAATGGCCTCTCCAGGGCCTCCCTCTCCCCTCCTCTGGCTCCTTCTCGACCCCAACCAACCCCCTCATCTTCTTCCCCCTCATTTATGAGCCCCCGTGCTCGGGATCGAGCGGAGCACTCCTGCTTCGGATCTGCCACCGTCCGACCATGGTGAGCTCTCCCTCCCATTCCTCTCTCTCGATTCGGAGCCGTAGTAGTGCCCTAACGCAGTTCCCCCTCCTCCCCGCTCTTCTTGCAGCTCGGGACGGCCCCAGTGATCACTCCCGAGTCACCTTTGCCGCTGCTTCTTCGTCACTGGCGACTAGGGCCTCCCCGCTGGCTGCCTCCACCTCCTCCGGATCGGCGACTCCACCCCGAGCCCCTACCCGCTCTCCCCTACCATCACCGTGCCCCACATCGCCGCTGGTGAGCTCCCCTGCTCCCTATCGCGAGGTGAGAGATGACAGGTGGAGCCCACCTGTCATACCCTCACCTCCCCCCTGTGCCACCGATAGGTAGGGCCCGCCTGTCGGGTTCGAACCCGTCGGCTGCGCACGCACCGCTTCACGTGGGCCGGTTCTTCCCTGGGTCGGCTCACCTGCGGTTGGCTTCGGCCCAGCTGAGCAGTGTGGCTTTTTTTTTCCTTTTTCACCCCTGCTTCCAAAAATTCCACAGGGCTGAAAATAAATCCTATAACCATAATCGCATGATAGCGCATGATAGCACACAGGCACGATCATGCGCTATCTTCACACAGGCATAATCCACAGGGCACAATCATGCGCTATCTTCACACAGGCATAATCCTATAATCATGATAGCGCATAATCCACAGGGCACGATCATGCGCTATCTTCACAGGCACCGGGCACACCGTTGGTCCCTGCATGTATGCTACGAGTGATGTACATCATGTGGGCTGGGTACCAATCGAGTGGACTCTTTGTTTAGTATCGCCAGGGAAAAGCATTATTTGGGTGCTTACGTCGGGTATGTTATATACCGCGAGTCATGGATGACACGGAAGATCCCCGGGTCTTGTGGGTAAAGTGTGCAACCTCTGCAGAGTGTAAAACTATTAGAATTACCGTGTCCATGGTCAAGGACAGTTGGATGACCGCTCTTGTGCTATGTCCAAATGTTTTCACAAACTGGTGTGTGTGTGCGTTGGGGACAAAGATGGTACTTGAGCTAAGTCCGATAACTTAGCATGGCAATTGAACTAAGTCTGATGACTTAGCATGATGAATGAACATGAGATGTTCGACCCCTGCTTATGATGATATCTATAACTTGTTCATATGGATATCTGCCAACTGTTAATGCATGCTTACCTAGATACTTGATCATGTCATTGCATCAAAAATTAGCTTTCCGCAAATTACCTACTTAGTGCTATATCATGCATCATTATTACCTTGTTTCACAACTTGGGTTGCTTGCGAGTAAATTCAGAGTACTCATTGGCTTGCCACTAGTTATTTAATTGGCTAGGCATGGAAGAACAGGAGTATGTTGAAGAGTTTGTTGGAGACGAACATGCGAACTAGGACGCTTCCCAGTTAGAATTTCCGCTATTTGTTTTGCAGATGGCATGGGTTCACGCTTTCGATCAAGATTTCCGCTATTTGTTTTGCTTAAGTGGTTGGCCCTTGTGGCCCTGTCTATGTAAGACTAGACCTTCATGGTCTTTATTTTTGTAAGACACTAAATGTGGATTTAAGACTCTTGTTATTCAGGTTCTGTGTGTTCAGTGAGAGTTGATCTTTGGGATGACTGTACACGTGCATTCGGTGATCACGACTTATGAGTCGGGGTCCCCACAGCACCATGAATAAAATGTGAACCACCATCAGTCATTAAATATCTAGGGACTCCAAATCTAGGGAAAATAACTTCTTTCAGCATTTTAATAGAGGTGTTGTGATCGACACTACTAGTTGTAATAGCTTCTACCCACTTAGTAACATAATCAACAGCAACTAGAATATGAGCATACCCGTTGGATGTTGGAAAAGGTCCCATATAATCAAAACCCCAAACATCATATGGTTCAATAACAAGAGAGTAATTCATAGGCATTTCCTGATGTCTACTAATATTGCCAATTCTTTGACACTCATCACAAAACAATACAAACTTACGAGCATCCTTGAAGAGACTAGGCCAATAAAAACCAGATTGTAATACCTAGTGTGCAGTTCTATCTCTAGCATGGTGTCCTCCGTAGGCCTCGGAATGACACTTGTGTAGGATCTGTTCCTCTTCATGCTCAGGTTCACAACGTCTAATAACACCATCTACTCATTCTTTATAAAGGTGTGGGTCATCCCAAAAGTAATGTCTTAAATCATAGAAAAACTTTTCTTTTGTTGGTATGTGAAACTAGGCGGTATAAATTTAGCAACAATGTAATTAGCATAATCATCATACCAAGGAGTATTACGCAAAGCCTTTATGACAGCTAGTTGTTCATCAGGAAAGCTATCATCAATTGGCAGTGGGTCATCAAGAACATTCTCTAACCTAGACAAGTTATCTGCTACGGGGTTATTAGCACCCTTTATATCAACAATATGCAAATCAAATTCTTGTAGCAGAAGAACCACCTGATAAGTCTAGGTTTAGCGTCTTTCTTTTCCATAAGATATTTAATAGCATCATGATCAATGTGAATAGTTACTTTGGAATCAACAATATAAGGTCTGAACTTATCACAAGCAAACACAACTGCTAAAAATTCCTTTTCGGTGGTAGCATAGTTTCTCTGAGCGTTGTCTAGAGTTTTACTATCATAATGAATAATATTTGATTTCTTATCAACACTTTGTCCTAGAACAGCACCAACGGCATAATCACTAGCATCACACATAATTTCAAAAGGTAGGTTCCAGTCGGGTGGTTGAACAACAGGTGCAGAAATCAAGGCATTCTTAAGAATTTCAAATACTTCTACACAATCATCATCAAAAACGAATGGAACATATTTTTTGCAAAAGATTAGTGAGATGCCTATAAATCTTAGAGAAGTCTTTAATAAACCTCCTATAAAAACTAGCATGACCAAGGAAACTCCTTATACCTCTAATATCCGTGGGACACTGCATTTTTTCAATAGCATCAACCTTAGCTTTGTCAACTTCAATACCTCTTTTGGAGATTTTGTGTCCCAAGACAATACCTTCATTCACCATAAAGAGGCACTTCTCCCAATTCAAGACAAGATTAGTTTCTTCGCGTCTCTGCAAAACTCGATCAAGGTTGCTTAAACAATAATCAAAAGAAGTTCCGTAAACGAAAACATCATCCATGAAAACCTCAACAATCCTTTCACAAAAAAAGAGAAAATAGTAGTCATACATCTTTGAAAAGTAGCAGGTGCATTGCATAAACCAAAAGGCATGCGTCTATAAGCAAAGTTACGGAAAGGTCAAGTAAAAGTGGTCTTCTCTTGCTCCTCTTTTGACACATGTATTTGAGAGAAGCCAGAATAACCATCTAGAAATCAAAAATGTGTGTTTGGATAGTCTTTCTAGTATTTGATCAATAAAAGGTAGAGGGTAATGATCTTTCCTAGTAGCTTTATTTAATTTCCTAAAATCAATTACCATTCTATACCCTATAACAATTCTTTGCGGGATCGATTCATTTTTATCATTAGGAACTACGATAATACCTCCTTTCTTGGGAACACAATGAACGGGACTAACCCATCTACTATCAGCAATAGGATAAATGATACCTGCCTCCAGAAGCTTTAATATTTCATTTCTTACCACTTCTTTCATTTTAGGATTTAACCATCGTTGGTGGTCAGCAACTGGTTTAGCATCGGGCTCCATATTAATTTTATGCTGACATAGAGTGGTACTAATGCCCTTAAGATCATCAAGAGTATATCCAATAGCAACACGGTGCTTCCTCAGAGTTTTCAATAATCTCTGTTCTTCATGCTTTGAAAGGTTAGCACTAATAATAACAGGATATATCTTCTTTTCATCAAAATAAGCATATTTCATAGTATCTGGTAATTGTTTAAGCTCAAACACGGGATCACCCTTGGGTGGAGGAGGATCTCCAAGTATTTCAACAAGCAAGTTGTGTTTCAAAATAGGATGTTGATCAAAGAAAATCCTATCTATTTCATTCCTTTCATTCATATGCATATCGTTTTCATGGTCTAGCAAATATTTTTCTAAAGGATCAGTAGGAGGCACAGCTATAGAAGTAAGACCAATAATTTCATCATTACTAGGAAATTCTTTATCATGGGGTTGTCTACGAAATTTAGAAAATTAAACTCATGAGACGCATCCCCAAAACTCATAGTAACAGTTTCCTTCTCACAATCTATCCTGGCATTAACGGTATTCAAGAAAGGTCTACCAAATATAATAGGACAAAAATAATCATGTGGGGAACCAAGGACAAGAAAATCAGTAGGATATTTTATTTTCCCACACAAGACTTCAACATCTCTAATTTTCCCAACTAGTGCTATAGTATCTCTATTAGCCAACTTAATTGTGACATCAATTTCCTCTAACTCAACCGGTGCAATATCATTCATAATTTCTTTATATAAGGTAAAGGGAATTGCACTCACACTAGCATCCATATCACATAAGCCATGATAACAATGATCGCCTATTTTAACAGAAACAACAGGCGTGCCAACAATGGGTCTATGTTTACCTCTAGCATCAAGTTTAGCAATTCTAGCAGCTTCATCACAAAATTGAATAACATGTCCATCAATATTATCAGCCAAGAGATCGTTAACCATAGAAATACTAGACTCAACTTTAATTTGCTAAGGGGGTGTGGGTGTTCTAGAACAGCTCTTACGAACCACAGTTGAAGCTTTAGCATGTTCCTTTATTCTAACAGAGAAAGGTGGCTTCTCAATGTAAGCAGCAGGAATAACAGGATCAACATTATAAGTAATAGTTTCCCTTCAACTTTAATAGGTTTAACTACTTTCACTTCAATGGGAGGAAGATATTTAAACCACTTCTCCTTGGGGATATCAACATGAGCAGCAAAAGATTCGCAGAAAGAGGCTACTATCTCAGAGCCAAGTCCATATTTAGTGCTAAATTCATGAAAAGCATCGGTGTCAACGAAAGACTTGACACAATCAAACTTAAGGTTCATACCTAACTCCTTACCTTTGTCGAATTCCCAATCTTCAGAGTTGCGTTTAATTCTTTCCAATAAATCCCATCTGAAGTCAATATCCTTCTTCATATAGGAACCAGCATAAGAAGTATCGAGCACGGATTGATCATTACGAGAAAGCCGAGCATAAAAATTATGAATAATAATTTCTCTAGAGAGATCATGATTGGGGTATGAATATAACATTGACTTAAGCCTCCCCCATTCTTGAGTGATTCTTTCTCCTTCATGATGCCAAAAATTATAGATATAATTCCGATCACTATGAACTAGATGCATAGGGTAGAACTTCTGATGAAATTACATCTTCAATCGGTTGTAGCTCCATGATCCAATGTCATCACATGGCCTATACCATGTCAATGCCTTCTCCTTCAAAGATAAAGGAAAGACCTTCTTCTTGACGTGATCCTCGGGCAGACCTTCAAGATTAAATAACCCACAAACTTCAGCCACATAGATTAGATGCAAATCAGGATGTAGTGTTCCATCTCCTGCATAAGGATTGGCCAGCAGTTTCTCTATCATACCCGAAGGAATTTCATGATAAATATTTTCAGTAGGTTCAGTAGGTTGCGGGGCAACTCTTTGTGCTTACATTCGAGGTAAAGATACCCCGAACAAGCCCCTCAAAGGATTACTTTCCTTAGTAACAGGTGATAGTAAATTTCAGCACACTATATAAATTTTTCCTAACCAGATTCCACTTACCAAAGGCACTTCACTTCCCGGCAATGGTGCCAGAAAAGAGTCTTGATGACCCACAAGTATAGGGGATCTATCGTAGTCCTTTCGATAATTAAGAGTGTCGAACCGAACGAGGAGCAGAAGGAAATGACAAGCGGTTCTCGATAAGGTATTCTCTGCAAGCACTGAAATTATCGATGACAAATAGTTTGGTGATAAGATAATTCATAACGGGTAACAAGTAAAAGGTGTGGCAACGGTGCATCAATGTAGCCCAATCCTTTTGTAGCAAAGGACAGGCCGGACCAAACTCTTATATAAGGCAAAGCTCTCCAAAGGACACATGGGAATTTCCGTCAAGCTAGTTTTCATCATGCTCATTTGATTCGCGTTCGCTACTTTGATAATTTGATATGTGGGTGGACTGGTTCTTGGGTGCTGCCCTTACTTGGACAAACCTCCCACTTATGATTAACCCCCCTCGCAAGGATCCGCAACTACGAAAGAAGAATTAAGGTAAACCTAACCATAGCATGAAACATATGGATCCAAATCAGCCCCTTACGAAGCAATGCATAAACTAGGGTTTAAGCTTCTGTCATTCTAGCAACCCATCATCTACTTAACTTACCAATGCCTTCCCTTAGGCCCAAATAATGGTGAAGTGTTATGTAGTCGACGTTCACATAACACCACTACAGGAGAGACAACACATCTCATCAAAATATCAAACGAATGCCAAATTCACATGATTACTTATAACAAGACTTATCCCATGTCCTCAGGAACAAACGTAACTACTCACAAAGCATGTTCATGTTCAAGATCATATGAGTATTAATTATCATAAAGGATCTGAACATATGATCTTCCACCAAGTAAACCAACTAGCATCAATTACAAGGAGTAATCAACACTACTAGCAACCTACAGCTACCAATCTGAGGTGTTGAGGCAAAGATCGGATACAAGAGATGAACTAGGGGGAGATGAGATGGTGCTGGTGAATATGTTGATGGAGATTGATCCCCTCTCGATGAGAGTATTGTTGGTGATGACGATGGCTTCGATTTCCCCCTTCAGGAGGGAAGTTTCCCCGGCAGAACAGCCCTGTCGGAGCTCTAGATTGGTTTTGTCCAAGTTCCACCTCGAGACAGAGGCGCTTTGTCACGAAAGCTTCCTTGTGATTTTTTAGGTTAAAACCCTCCATATAGCATAATATGGGCGTCAGGGACCTACCAGGTGGGCTACAAGCCTGCTAGGTGGGCTAGGGGGTGGCGGCACCTGGCAGGCTTCCCACCTCCTGGTGGCCCCCCTCTGGTATTTGTTTTGCCCAGTATTTTTTATATATTCCAAAATAATTCCCCGTGAATTTTCAGGATTTTTAGAGTTGTGCAGAATAGGTACCTCAGATTTGCTCCTTTTCTAGTCTAGAATTCCAGCTGCCAGCATTCTCCTCTTCATGGAAACCTTATAACATAATAGAGAAAAGGCATAAGTATTGTACCATAACGTGTAATAATAGCCCATAATGCAATAAATATCAATATAAAATCATGATGCAAAATGGGCGTATCACCCATCTAGTTGATTGCATCGGCGCCATCATTAGGGCTTTGCATGTGTTACAACTAGCCACCTCCACTCGCTACCGACTGTGTGATCAGAGCTAGCACTCCACCACATGGTGTTCCTCCTACACGCGCGGATACTGTTAGAGGCGGTTCACGTGTGCCGCTTCGGCGAAACTGTACGTGGGATGTGGCGACCGGTAGTTCGAGGGAGATCGGACCGGCTGTTCGAGGGAGATCGGACGAGGAGGAGATGGACCATGCGGACGTGCTTCCCCAACTCTACTTCCGTTGCATGTCATTGCGCGTCTAGTGGTAATGATCAGTGATCCATCTCCATAGCATGATCTTGGATGTTCTGCGCGTAGGAAAATTTTAATTTGCATGCGATGCACCTATGGTAGAACCCAACAATATGATCCTATAGGAATTTGACACCCTCAATACCAATGATGTGCTTCTTATTCATGAGCGTGTGCAAGTGCCTCATGCCAGCATATCCAAGTCGTTGATGCCACATCCATCCTTCTAAAGTTTTTGCAAGTAGGCACATGGCTGGCTGAGGAACTGTAGAGAAATCAACAATATACAAGTCTCCTCTCCTAAAGCCTTCGAAGACTTTGGATCTTTCATATT
This sequence comes from Hordeum marinum, assembly GCA_022496015.1. Lineage (NCBI taxonomy): Eukaryota > Viridiplantae > Streptophyta > Magnoliopsida > Poales > Poaceae > Hordeum > Hordeum marinum. The sequence goes on from CM039673.1 coordinate 234,538,862, forward strand.
CCATGATGACAACACAACGATATTTGCCAAAGATGACAATCATATCAAGATCACATAGCATTGAGACATACATGAGGTTGAATCCAAGGGATTCGACAAGCATTACTTTGTCTGTGTGTCAACCCTTTGAGATTGCAATCTTACCTAGACCCAATACCTTGCTTTTTCCTTTGTCGGCGTAGGTGATATACTTCAAGTGAGATGGAGCGAGAGCTGAGTCCATGAATAAGTTGTTGTCACCGGTCATGTGATTTGTGCATCCACTGTCAAGGACCCACTCAGTGGCTTTTGGTGAATCTTCCTATAGATGAATTATCTTAACTTATGAACACATATACTTCAAAGTGAAAAACATGACATCAAATTTGTCAGACAGAATATCATCAAAACAGTGCAATAATAACATGAGGGCGTGAGAAATGAGGATTTTGTTTATGCATGATTATCTTGCGTCCTTTCAAGCATTTTTAGGTCTCCACCAAATTCTTCAGATGTTTAAGGTTGTTTGGAGACCTGGCCTACATAAGAGATTAGTTCATTTTCTTCACCACCCATATCTAAAGGGGTGGCAAAGAGTTCATCATTCTGCGAGCTACATATGAAAAAGGTGTCATTGAAGCAAGTGCGTTTTGTTTCACAGGAAGGGAGTTAGAGCACTCATATGAATAAGAAGAGAAATTCTTCGAGGACTTATAAATATAATGATTTGAAGAATAATGCACATATTCATGACCCTTTGGTTTTCCTAGTGGAACAGAAGTATTAGCACAACAATGAGAGGTATTTTGACCATTTGAGGAATTTGGTCCTTCTGAATACTTTGGTCCATGTGAAGAATTTGATCCGGGGTTCCTGTTCTTCATAGGTGGTGTCATGATGATATTCAACTGAAGACTTTCAAGGCGCCTTTTGGGAACCCGGGTTTTCTTCATCAGAGGACCATTCCTACAATTAGTCCCAACATATCTAGCAAATAATTTAGCATTCCAATTCATTAACAATTTATAGTTGGAGCCAAATGAGTCATTAGAGGAATATGTAGATGCACAAGTAAAGCCAGATAAGGTGGATGGATCTACAGGAGGAACTTTTGCAGCAACCCATGGGGTTTTGGGATACTGCTTAGGTTTCCAGTAGGATCCATCAACATTGAGTTTCCTCTCAAATGCAATACCCTATTTCGTGGGGTTCCTATTCAGAATCTTCTTTTTTTGCACATCGCAAAGGGTTTGGTGCCCTTTGACACTTTTGTACATGCATGTCACATACAATTCCTTCAACCCTGCATTTTCGTTAGTGACACTTGTGGAGTCCTCAGATGAGGAATTTGTGACCACGGTAATAGTAGAAGAAGTTGCGGAAATAGAATCATTTGAACTTTCAGGTGAAGAATTTGCAGTTTCACGTTTGATGCATTTCAAACAAGGTGGAACAAAATCTTCATGAGCGGAACTGATTTGTTGAGAAAGCAAAGAATCATTTTCCCTTTGAAGGTCCTCATGAGACACCCTTGGTTTCTCAAGATCTTGCTTTCTTTGAAGGAATTCGTAGGAAAGCATGATCAACTAACAGGGTTTATTGATGACTTTGAAGGTTATCATACTTAGACTGACGACTTTCAAGATCATCAGTCGGAGTTTGAATTCGATTCATTTCCTCATTCAACACGTCATCTCTTTTGTCTAGTAGTTTATGTATCCTTTCGAAAGCATTTTTTTGTTGAGTGGCAATATTAGCAAGTTTGGAATAGTTGAGTTTCAGATTTTCATGAGATTCACCTTCACAAAGAAGGAAGGATATTTGGGTACCTTGGAACCTTTTACCATGAAGCAATAGGTGGGAGCAAAGTCGTCGGCACTGATGTCGGAGTTGTTGATGTTATCGTTTTGTTCAATTTTGAAGATGGACATGCTCACGAGAGCAGTAGCAAGAGCTAGGCTCGCCACACCAGAATCTGACTCCTCAGATTCCTCCTCTTCTGCATATTCTTCAGGTTCTTCTTCAAAATCCATTTCCTTGCTAATAAGATCCCGAGCTTTTCTGGAACTATTATTCTTGTGCGATGAGGACTTTGAAGATTTCTTTTTTTTATTCGAGTCATGAGAACTATCATCCTTGTACTTCTTCTTCTTTGATTATTTTTCCCGGAGAGGACAGTCGGTGATGTAGTGACCAGACTTCTTTCATCTGTGGTAAGTTCTCTTCTTGTAGTCGCTTGATGAATATTCTCATTTCTTCATGCCACTTCTTGATGATTTTCCAAACCGACCTTTCCCTGAGAACTTCTGGAATTTCCTCACGAGCATTGTCAGCTCCTGACTCAGTTCTTTAGGATCACCAAGACTACTATCAGATTCTTTGTCATCAAATGAGGAAATTGCTTTGGCCTTCAGTGCATGATATCTTCCATAGCTTGGCCCATAGAGGTATCCCTTCTTAGTTTGTTGGAATTCATGAGTATTGAGTCTCTCAAGAATATCAACTGGATCTAGTGACTTGTAGTCTCCACGCTCTTGAATCATCAAGGCCAGTGTGTCAAATTAAGAATCAAGAGATCTCAGCTGTTTCTTCACCACCTCATGGTCGGTGATGTCAGCAGCACCAAGTGCTTGGAGCTCGTTGGAAATATCAGTGAGATGATCGAATGTTTTCTAAACATTTTCCTTGTCGAGTGTTTTGAAGCGGTTGAACAGATTGTGAAGAACATCAACTCGGGAGTCACGTTGAATCGGAACCCCTTTGTTGACTTTGGACAACTATCCAAGATAAGCTTCGCATATTCCAAAGCACTCACTCTGCCATACTGTCCTTTACTCAGATGGTCACATATTATATTCTTCGCATGAGAGTCGACTTGTTTGAATCTCTTAACATCAGCAGCATTGATAGTGGGAGTGACGGAGTGAACACCATTTTCCACAACATACCAGATATCATTTCCAATTACCTCAAGATGCATGCGCATCTTGTTCTTCCAGTAGGTATAGTCTGTCCCATTGAAGTAGGACACCCTGCGGAAACCTTGATCATACTTGCAGTTGACATAACTAGAACTCTAGGTGGTTAAACCAAAATCACATAGAACAAGGGAGAACCTGGCTCTGATATCAATTGGAAGTGCATTATATGGACTAGAGGGGGGTGAATATGTGATATTTAAAAATTTGTCACTGGGGAATTACTAGTTGAGGAATTTGCTAAATGACGAAGTTCTAGCAGCGGAATAAGTACTCAAGTGTATGCATGGTATGGCAGTAGCATAGCCATCATGATGAAATGAAACATACACACAGAACAAGTAGCATGAAAACAAGATGAGAAGGTGAAAGACAAGATGACTGAAAAATTTGGGTTGAGGAAATTGAGAAAGTCTTCAGTCAAAGTCTTCAAACAGTAATGATCAATTTCATTGGCAAGTACTTGAGGAAGTGAAAGAGTTGAGAAAATAGAACCAGGTGCTCGATGAAGACAATGATTTGATGACCCAGTTCCAACAGTTGTGACAGTCGTACGTCTGGTTTCGAGCGGCTTGGTATTTAAACCAAAGGGCACACAATCCTTACTGTATTCTCCTTGAGATAAGGTCACACAGTCCTCATCCAACACTCATGGTAAGTCTTCAATGTAGACTTCCAAACCTTCACAAACTCGTTCACCCAGCAATCCACGTTTTTCTCTTGGGTGCTCTAGACCATGATGCCCAATCGTCTCGAAGATACACAGTGTTCAAATGTAACAAGCATAGGTTCCACACAGGAACAATATCTTCAGTGATTCTCAATCACTTTGGGTTTTAGGTGTTTAGGTTTGGGGGGGTTCCTCACTAATCATTTTCTCTCAAAGTCCTTGAAGGACAGGTTGCTCTAAATGACACTTGTCAATCTCTTTTAGAGGAGTCAACCCGCAATGGTTGTGGAGGCGGCTATTTATAGCCATGGTGCAACCTGGCATGATAAGAAATAAATGCCTGACAGTTATGTGGATAAGATCTTTGGATAGCTGGCGTGAAGCGCAATAACGGTCAGAATGTCGAACTATGAATGCCCTCAAGGCTATCATGTTGCTCACAATATTCAATTTGCACTGGCAAAATCCTAACTCCTTGGTCAGATTAATTTCCTTAGAGACTAGAAGAACATCATCTATGTCACTTAATAACTTGACTGAATTCAAGAGATTTCCAAAGGCTTCACTCGAAGGATTGGGTATGTGTAGGCTTTGAGATGAGCATCACTTGCAAATATTTCCTTAGTATTACCTTGACCCCCTTTAACAGTATGGTGTTCCTATGACTCAAAAGAAAGGGAATGAAACAAGAAAAACTAAAGTTTTCATGCTTCAAAGTTCTCGCATCAATATTTTCAGGGACACACCAATTTCCTCATCTTCAAAGTATTCAAGAAGAGCATAAAAGTCCTCAACTGAAGACATGCATTTTTAGGGTCGACATTCGTCGTATATATCAAACTCCTCACCGACTTATTAGTCTCTTAACCTACAAGTCTTCAGTCCACCAAAATCACTAAGGGGCACTAGATGCGCTTACATATTTTGTGAGGAATTCCACTCAGGTATCAAAGAGATTATATGAGTTCAAAGTTGATAAGCTTCCATGCGTAACCGTGAGGCATTATGGGATCAGTCAAGATCGATTAAGTTGTGGTAACCCTCCTGCAGCAGACTAGCAGATGTAGCATTTGCATTGTAGGTTTCTGTCTTTTCTCAGAGGGCGAGTACTTCCCAAAATTCCTGTCTTGATCTACCAAGTCAATTCAAAAGTGAAGTTTAGTGGCACGAAGTTATGATCGGGAATCACGGGTAAAGTACACAAACCTCTGCAAGGTGTATTAAAACTGATCATGATTAGTTGTGTCCCGGTTATGGGCAACTTGGAGCAACTCACCTGAGAATTGTCATCTTGATCTCAATCACCTCTTACAATTAAAAATTATGGGTTGAACCAATGGTAAGTTATGGTGCTGATCTTAGAGGACTGGGGTTTACCCGGGTGTCTGGAGAAAACATTGGGCTAACTGGGGTTTACAGGGAGTCCACATGCTCAAATGCCTTGGGGTTATGACTGGGGTTTACAAGAAGTGTGATATTGCTATTAGAGTATACCACTATTTCAAGATAGGAAAAAACTATTTTTGTGCAAAAGAAAACCACCCGCGCCAATTCGCATGTTTATATCCAACAAGTCAATTCTGGTGAAGCTTGACAATACACCCAATGTATTGACACATGTGGCTGCAACGTATCATGTTGCAGGTTACCATATCGAAGGGAGTTACGAAGTAGGGTTACGATGTTATACTCAACTCTTGTCTGTGAGTTGATGAACGCCGTAGGACTAGAATATTATCTCCGATGCATGATCATATTGTAAGCTAGCCTTGAGCTAAGATACTGACACGGTATGCATAGAGATTCGGAGCCCTCTCAGGGATTGGGTCATGACAAGAAGATCTAGCTAGACTGGATATCTCATGTGCACTACGTTAGCTTCTCTAGAACAATGTTCATAAATTACATGTGTGAAATCAAGCGACATGCAATAACAATCATCAAATAAGGCACTCCCAAAGCTCGAAGATGAGCCCCCTGCATTAGTTATCGTAATCACTTCAAGATTATCCAAATTCATAACCATTTTGTTGCATCCAATTGTACGGGCCAGGTTCATCCAATTAGTAGAGTGACGGGGACAGGATTGGGGGTGGAGGCGGCGGCGGGAGGATGAATGGATCTTGTCTTATGTTGGTGGCCGTCCAGAGGGGGGAACGAGTAATCTTGGGGAGTGGATTCCTCCCACACTCTTGGCATAGGAATAATTTGAGAATGATGGCAAAGATACGACGGCGAGGAGTGACGATATATATTATTCATGTCTATACATATGTGTATGGTGTGTACCTTGCCTTGAGGCAAGTTGAGCCTGGGTAGCAGAGGTCACATGTATGGAAACATCGTCGTCCAACACATCATTAGATTATAATGCTACGTAGCTTTCCATTTTTCTTTATGAAAAATATTCGATCTATTCATGTTGTATAGAACATTTTTCCTGACGTGTGAGAAAATTCTAACAAACAATATGTTGATTAACTTTGTTCTAAAGTGTTAAATCACCATAAGGTAGATAGTGGTGTAGTATCGAGGAATTAATCCTCAAATTATTTTTTCTGCAAGGCATGTACTGATGGCATTTGGCATGCAAAGTTTTGCTAAAAAAGTATGTCACGATTCTATTCTTGTAGTGAAAGGTTATTGTTGGGATTGTAATATATATTATTTCTCAACTAGAAAAATATCATATAAGAAATTTGTTTTTCCTTTGTAAACACAAATAATGACAATTTATAACATCAGTACAGTATGTAGACGGTTTTGACAGCGGTAGGTGAGGTCATGTACTTTGATATTTCTATAGACAATGTATGGAGCTGTGTTGCATGTCACTTCTTTTATTTATAGACGCATGAACTAGCTTTTTTCCTAATGATTAACTTATGTATTCATTTTTGAACTAGTGCATTTCCATATTAACATTAGTTTTTCTTGTTGAACCTTGTGCAATAGGAGTTGTGTTGAGCATAGAATTGGTTGACCATAAAGGAGAGTAAGAATTGTATTTTTTATTACCATTTTTATACAATCTGCTTCCCACGCCATTATGTAATCTTTCCCATTTTGGATTGCAGTGTGATCTCTACTAACCAGATTTTATATATGACTGCATACCATTTAGTTCAATTCCCTCAATGATCACTGCTAAATTACAACATAATGCTAAATGTACAACTATGTTGTGCAGAATTCGAATGTCCAGGGATATCTTATTACATGTATGAGTGCAAGCGTTGTGAATCTTTTTGTTTTTGTTGCATATTTGTATATGTGAATGGAAAATGTGAGATTTGCGATCAGCTAATCCTAGGAGAAACTAGCAAGCACGACGGAGATATTGAGTAAGGTATTTACTTAGTCAAACTATCAACTCTTATCTTTTTTTTGTTTACTTGCTTAGTCATGTAACAGCCCAAGTGCTACCCTTGCCATTTTTGGTCATGTAACCTATGTGAACCTATGTTGACATGTGTTTGAATGATATGATTTTGCTCATTGCCATTCCATCTCATGCATCATGCATCATGGTCATCATTTCATTTGCATCTTGTGTTGCTTGCTAGTTGGTCTTGTGTTATGTGGATGTGTGCTTGTGTGGTGAAACAACTCCCTCCCTCTCCTTCATTTTCAAAACATGGACTAAATCCTTTTACTCCCCTTTTGTTTCCTACGTGAGAATTAACTTAATAATAAAATATGTTAAAAATGTTCTATTGTTAGGGGATTTCATATAGAGTAGGAATGTGGTGCCCTTCTTGTTGTTTGTAATTTGGACTCATGGGGTTTTGCAATAAACAGGGGTTGGTTATTTTTAAAAGTATTTAATTTACTTGTCCTAAAAATCATCTTGTTATTTTTATTAAATAGGTCTTGTTTATTCCAGTGCCAAAGTATTTTTGTTTTAGCAAAAATCCTTTTCTTTTTCTCTGGGGGGTGTTTCTTGTGTTTCTGATATTTTAAAAGGAAAACCCGTTGTTTATTTTCTTGTGAGAGAGCTAGCAGGAGCTGGGCCTGTTTTTCCCCTCTGCGGCCCAACTAGACGAGCACGCGCAGCCCAGCCCACGTGCAAGATGGTCACCTGCTCCGTTGCCTCCTTCCGTCAGGTTCAGAGTAAAGCAGAGAGGAGTGTGCGCCGCCGTGAGCTTCAGACGTCGAGTCGCCGTCATGCCGCGCCTATTTAGCCCCCTCGGCATCCGTGCCACACCCCTAGGGTTCCCTCTCCCTCCTCGCGCCGCCGTCCTCCACCTCTCCTCCTCTTTCGACCCAGGTAAGGTGAGATTCAGAGCAAATTTCTGAGAGGTTCAGAGAAGGAGCTCATCGTCGCAAGAGCTTCTTCGGCGAGCCCCCCCCCCCCCCGAGCAGGCGAGCGTCGGGGTCACTCCGTGCCGATCCCCTTCTTCCTCGTCGTCCTTTGCTGCCTCGAGGGACGCCAAGAGCCACCAGACTTCTTCTCCTTCCTCCGCGCCCGAGCTCATCGCCGTCCGCAACTCGCCGCCGCGGTTCTTCCCCGAGCCCGTACAACGACGTCGATCCTGCTGTGAGGACCTATGCATCTTCCTCCCCTCTCCACATCATCCCTCGTTGTCACAGTCGCCATTGCGCTTGGTTCGCTGCTGCGTTCGTCGTGGCAGAGCTCCGACGAGCTCATGCCGCTCGCCCCCCCCCCCCTTGCTGTCATGCCTCCCTAGCCCCGAGAATGGATCCTCCTAAGGTTCCCGCTTCCCCACCAAGCTTCCTCCTCGTCGGAGAGGCCATGTAGTCACCGGAACTTCGCCATCGTCATGCCTCTGTCGCCGGTGTTGTATTTCTTTAGTTTCATTAGCGTTAAGCCGTGCGAGTAAGTAGATATTCAGCGAGGCCTCCCCTTGGTTAGTAGCCATGCCGTAGCGCAGTGGTAGCGCAATAGGGAGACGACCGGCAGGTCGCGGGTTCGATCCCCGGCTCCCCCCGTTTTTTCCTTGTTTTTGGATTGGCTTGAGAGTGTGTGTGATGTGCCGATCCCGTGTGACCACGCCGGATCCCGTGCGCCTATGTGCAGTGGGTGTGTGTGCATGCGTGTGTGTATGTGTGTGTTGGATCTGCTGTGGCAGCAGATCCAGAGTGTGTGTGTGGTGTAGCAGTATGTGTATGTGTATATGTGTGGTTGTGTGTGTATGACAAGTGAGCCCTGGCCCCACTTGTCATCCATAGAGGGGCCCTAGTGCCTATGCCAGGTGAGGCCCCTCCTATATATTGTTTTATTTTATTTTTATTTTGTGTTATTAGTGTAAAATAGTTTATTTTCCTTTTATTTTATTATTTTTTTGTGTTATTAGTGTAAAATGGTTTATTTTCCTTTTCTGGTATTATTACTAAATCTGGTATGAGCATTTTTCGATATGTGCATTTTTCGTAAGTTTCAACTTATAGGAATGTCATGATGATGTCGAGTATGTTTTAGGGAGTTCTACAAAAACTTATATATGTGTATGATATATGATTTTGGGGTAGAATCACCCAAGGATTTCATTGGTGCAACTTGTTTTGTCATTTGAGCAAATTTGACAAAATGTCATTTTGTCCCAAAGTGCCATTTTGTCATTTTAGTTGTAATTAATCCAAGCATGCTATGATATTTGTGTCAACATGGAAGTGGTAGTATTTCATGAGTAGAATGCCATGGTATTTTCTTTTGACATGATAATCTTGCATATGAGTGGGAACCATGCTCCAAAGTGGCTATTAAAATGTTGTTGTTTTCAACATGCTAAATATTTCTAAGTGTGAGAATCTGTTAATATTTTTATGCCATGATGAGTGGATGCTACCAAGTGATGTGTTGTGTTTTAGACCAAGCTTAGTGCTAGTGTTTTGAAGTATATGTTGTCCTCTACCATCCTGTTAATTTTCATGCTATGAGGTGGTCTCTATCACCACTAGATTTTGCTGTCAACTTGCTATCAGCTTAACTCAGATTCTAGAAAACTATGATTTTCTCTAAGTCCCTAGAATTTGTTTCATCATGCCAACTTGTGAGCTTCATGCTTATTGATATGTGCTTCCTTTAAAGTTTGTGTAGTTGGATGATTTGATAAGAATGTTATGTAGTTTCTTTGATTGCCTTGTTGGAGGTTGGAAACTTCCTGTAGCTCTATATATTTGTTGTAAAAGTTGCTATGTTGTTGTTTTGTGAAAGATTGTGTGTATTGGTGTTTTGTGAGTTGTGGGAGCTATGCTCCATGGTTTTGCTTGATCTTTGAATCTATTGTGGTTGGGTTTTCATTGCCTAACCAGTAGCTAACTTGGAATGCCAAGGAATAGCCCATGGCCTTCATTGTCTTGTATTTTGCCTTCGTAACTTGCCGTGAGCGTAGCGTGAGATCCCTTACTCCGTTTCCTACCTTCCACATATGCATTTGCATTTCTTTTGCATGGAGAATCCATATTTGCTATGATCATGCATGTTCAAACAACTTAACATGAGGTTCTGTCCAGAATTGTAAATAACTTAACTATAGCATGTGAAACATGACTAGTTTAGGATTGCCATGCTAAATACTACAAATGAGTCATGCATCATCTTGTTTGTGCATTGCACCTTGGTTGGTTGTTTATTGTTTCTGTTTCTCTTGGGTAGACGCAAGTGTTGAACCTGAGTACGAGGATCTAGGAGAGTACCTATACGAGGACCCCGCTCTTTGTCCCTCTGAAGAACCAACAGGCAAGATGACCGTACCCGGATTCCGACACTATTTTTGCTTTGCTAGATGTCTCGCTCTTATCGTTACATATGCGTTACCTACCACTTGAATATCAAGCCTCATACATTGCCATGATAGCCTCTAACCCCTCCACATCCTAGCAAACCTTGTTTGGCTGAGTTACCGCTGCTCAGCCCCTCTTATAGCGTTCTTAGTTGCAGGTGCAGGTTGTTTCCATGTGATAACATGGATATCTGGAGATATCACAATATTAACTACTATTTAATTTAATGCACATGTATATCTTGGTATGGTGGAAGTCTTGGTCTTTTGCTCGGTGTTTTGTTCCACTTTTACCGCCATAGTTACTTGTTATCGGTGTTATGTTTCCATATTTTGCGCTCCTAACATGCTCGGGGTTGTTTGGGGACCCCCTTGATTATTCGGTTGAGATTAAAACTTGTCTGGCAAGACCCAACATTGGTACTATTTGCTTAAACAACTTAATAAAATGCATAGGGATTAGCTACCCCATGGATAATTAATCAACAACCTCCGCCAGTGCTCCTCATGAGTGTTGGTCCAAAACGGGCTGCTTACGGGGCCGCCTCGAGGAAACTTGAGGATTGGTTTTCCCTGTAGCTAGTCCTATCTGGTAGTGCCTTGAGACAGAGATACGCGCGGCTCCTATTGGGATCTAGCCTGTCGGGTGGTCTTGGTGGACTTGTTTTACCTTTCTCGAGTGGCTTGCATGAGGGACTCTGATTTTCTTCGGGCTATCTCGATGTGTCGGAATTCCTTTCGAGTTGCCTAGGACGATCACGAGATCCATGGTCGAGGTTATTCCCGCAGAATGTGGTTAATTTATGATGGACTAGTTGGAGCACCCCTGTAGGGTTAAATCTTTCGGAAAGTCGTGCCTGAGGTTATGTGGCAACTTGGATATTTGTTTAACACCCGGTTATAGTTAACTTGAAGTAAACTCTAATAAAATACACCAACTGTGTGAGTAACCGTGATCGTCTCTGCTCGTGAACATGAACCGAGAGAGAACACGATGGGGTTATGTTTGACATAAGTAGGTGTTCAGGATCTCTTAGAGGTCATGGTAGAACTCGATCATTTAAAGTAGACCACATATTTACTTTCATGTTCTCATAAGATTAGCCACCATAAAATGCTTTGTGATGCTGCAAACTAAATACTTACCCCCCATCCAACCCAACAAGCTTGAATAGTCTCGGTACTCGGTCGCGAGATTGCTGAGTCTCCGTGGCTCACAGATTACTACAACAAATACAGGTGCAGGTGCAGATGAGATCGTGCCAGATGAAGTGATGCAGCTCCAGTGGGAGTATGACGAGGAGCGTGGCAAGATGTATGCCACATATCCAGATGAGTAGAGTGGCCTTGGTCGTGATCTTCGGGGCTAGCAAGACAGTTTCATTGCATCTTTTATCGTTTGTTTTCGTCCGTAACCGGACCCTGTCTTTGGAATGATGTTTCAATAAACTGTGTGGAATTGTAATTTAGCATGTGGCGAGTGTAAGCCAACTCATATACTCTTCTCTTCATAAATGTATGTGATGATACTGTACTTGCGAACGACAAGATGTGCCTCTATCGCTGTCGAGGCCCTCGTGCCTAAATATGGATAGGCGCGCATCTTGGGCGTGACAAGTCATTTCTTACAACATTGTTTACTTGCTTAGTCATTTCCTTGACCGCTCTCTTGTGTGCCTACAATTTCTTGTGTGGTGAGTGAATGTTGTTCACTTTTCACTTTTTCCTATTAGTCATGGTTAATTTATTGAAATGTTCATTTTTGGTCTTTCAAAGGGAGGTCGGGAGTGTCTTCAAGTCAATTTATATAAGGCGTCCGACCTTGGACGCTTAGGCGGCAAGCCGCTTTGACATTATACCCACTCTAGGCACTTAGGCTGCAGCCTTAGGTGCTTAGGTGTCGGTTTGGCGTCAAGGTTGTTGGTGCTCGACTTAGGTCACGTTATCGTCTTATAAACAATGCTTGAAGTGCATACTCCAGCTATAATTGGGTTTGCCAAAAAAGAAAAAATTGGGACTGGAAAATCTTTTAATATTTGTTTGAGTAGTAGATGATTCTTTTGGTGCTGGTGATATTTCAAACTTTATTGAACATGTCTAAATGATGGTTAGTTATGCAACATTTTTTTCGAGAAAACACGGAAGATTTGCGTTTCTTTTCATTGTAAACGAAGGAAGGCAGTTACAATTGTCCGACTACGGACGATCTGATGACCAGATTACACTCTTAATGCACCGGCTCCTGCCTTTGCCCAGAGGTAGGCTTCCTCCTTGATTCGAACCATAAGCATGTCAAGGGAGGGCGTCATGTTGTCGAATTCCCAGCTATTCCTATGTTTCTACACCATCCATGGAACCATAAGTGTAGCTGATTGTAGGGCTATACGCTGCAGCTGCGGCCTGCGGCGTGCTGGCCTCCGCATGCCGCCACCATTCCATGAGAGTGGGTTCCTGGTTGGGGATCGTCCTTGGTATGCGTATCCAGGACTACATTTATGTGTCATATGTTGGCAAAAGGATCCTTTTTTATGTTTGTGATTTGTTTTTTTCAAGAGTTTTTTTACTTGTAATACAATGGTTAATGTTGTCTAGTAATCTTCGAAATTGTTTTGTGTATTTGTCCAAGTAAATGTAGAGGAAGGGTACTTGTGATCTATTTTTGAGCAAGTTTAGATTCATATTTTTACATTCTAGGAGAAATTATCCAACTTCTCAACTTCCGGTACATTGTTGGCAGTACCTTTGTGCGATGAGACCATTAAAGCATGGCACTGACATGGTTTAACAAATAGTAGTCTTCCACAAACATGAGCATGTCATACATCACTAGTTAACAAATTTGGTACTGAATCTTTTAATTTTTAAATTCTATTCATCGACAATTCTTCTTGGTTCAGCAGTTGCTTAGTTTTCAGTGTAAATTACATCCATCAATTGCGAAATGCAGGCCGCCTCCTCGGGTGTGCCACGTCAGATTTTTACAATGGCTCTCTATTGGGCAAGGGCGCACTACTCTGGTTGGTCCACCTCGCTTCGTCGCAAAGAAAGAGGGAGAGAAACGCTTCCTCAGGTAACAACTCCCTCCATGAAACCTTCCCTCGATATCCCAAGTCCCCACCCCTGATTCCTCTCTCTCTCTCTCCATCGTCTGATGCCGCCACCAGTCACCGGCGCCCTCCCCCACAGTCGCCGCCGCCACCAGTGTGATCCCCCACAACATGTGCCCTGCCCTTCTCTCCTTCCCCACCTTATCCTCACCACCGCCGACCTCCTTGCCTCCCCCATGTCAGATCGAGCAGTAGGTTCAGATCCATGGCCACGGCGGCGCAAGCATCCCGATGTGCAGCCGTGCAGGTTCAAGCCAGGTGAAGAGGGTGCTCGCTGCGGCTCGGACCCTGGTCCCAACACAATGGACAAGGTGCCCTCTCCATCAATTTTTTCTCTCCCTCTCTATATTATATTTTCGATATGGAGTTGGTGGTCTGTTTGCGAAGCTTCCTCTCTTCTCTGCTACAGGAGAACATCTCTCTTTGTTTGTTACTTTTGTGCATGTTTCATGGAGAGGAGAAGTTGGTCCGATCCCATCTGCTGAAGGAGGATCCACCACACAAGGTGGTCAACATCACCACCATCTGTTGCCTGCCAAGGTAACTTCTCTAATCTATTCTGCTATTAGCCTATTACCATATCATATATGGTGGATGGATATTGTCTTCCTTGTCTACCTATTGTGGATTATAAGCATTTGACGGCATGTTCATTTTCTTAGTACTTGTTTACAAAAAAATAACACTTTTTCGAAAGAGAGAACATATGCATTATGTGGTATGGCAAGGTGGGGTTGATCTGAAAGGCGAGAGACAAATGCTTGGATGTGATCAAAACTTGTTTCTTTTGGAGTGTCAACTGATTAGCATATCACCACCTGGTTCTGATAGACTCCTGAGTGTAAAATAATTCCCTTGATCTCTGCTTTTTTTTGTGGTCATGTGGTTGTCTATACCCCGCCATACACACTAGGAATATTTTAGTTTAAAACTGCAATTGAGCCACTTCACTGAACATATTGGTCGTCCATGAAGCTCTTAGCCATTTTTCTGAAGATAGATATCACTTGACGGTTGCATGGAGTACATGCTATTATCTCATCACTTTAGGATCACTCTTTGAGTTCGTAAAGTCACATACTTATTTTACCAATGGTCATTGTCAAAATAGTAACATGGTTGTCATGGTCACTGTGATTTTTTTTATAGGTTTCATAATTATTTTTTAGGAATGCCATGGTCAAAATAGTGTCATTAATCATTACTATTCTTGGTTATGTATGCATGCATGCACCAATTACCAGAAAAGGGCATTGGAATGGAATGTTGCCTACCTAGCTCTTGCTACATTCGATTATGCCTCACCGCTTGCATGTGCATTTCGTACCAAAAACGCAAAAAAAGGAACTGCAAGGGTCGACTGCTACTTGTCTTTCCTCTCATGCTATGATGCTCATGTCTTTCCTCTCATGCTATGATGCTCGTGTCTTTCCTCTCATGCCTGATGTATTTTATGAATGTTCTATGTACCTCTGTTGTACAAGTCTTGATACTAACAGTTCACAAAATTATTAGCATCCCTATTCATGGCATTAATTATTTATTTCTAGAGATTTTCTTTATCATAGTTATTATATTCTATCCCAATTTCTATCCTCATCCATAAATTAATATTTTGTTTAATGATATCAGGCATTCTTATTTGGCAGACTAGGCTGGTGGAGACAACCATTTGGATGAACATAAGCATGGTCTTTACAATGAAGCACAAAGTTTGTGAGACATTCCTGATAAAGAGTCAATATATCTAACTATTTAAGGTGTGTCTGATTATATTGAATGTTGTTCGCTTGCTTCCTTGACATATAGATGGTTTTCATTAACACTTCATCTCTATGTATTGTGATAGTTACCATTGATGAAGCACAAGATAGTGAAAATATGCGGAATCATATTTCACTGGCTAAAATGTTAGAAGTGAACCAGGAAGTTAGTACCACCAAAAGTAAAAGGAGTGTAAGAGGATCTCAATCGTGTAAAATCATATTACTCAATTAGAGCTTCCTAGGAGTTGTTCGTGCTAGTTTTTTCAAATGATATCGTTGTCTGGCATTCTTTTTGTAGGAGTAGATCTCAATATGCAGCTTACTGTTGTACCTTCATTTTTTCTACTCTTTCTGTTGTCTCCATTTATTCATTCTATAGTTATTCTCCTATCTTTGCTCCTACACCAGATGTACTTCATGAATGTGCACTCTACTACCGTTGCTAGAAGCGGCAACATACCACTTTCATTGATATTGCATACTACTTTCAGTGATACTCCCTCAATAAAGTAGTGATATAAACGCTTTTATATTTCTTTACGAAGGAAGCATTACATAGTTATCCATTGGCCTGTGTTAACTAGATTGAAAAGGGAACTGAAAAGGGTTTCAACCTACAAGGCACCACACTGAAAAGGGAAATGTTAGTTCTTCCCGGCAGCTAATAACAACTCCTTTTTCTCTCTCACTCTCTCTATTTTCTGGATTGTTAGATGGGTTAATATTAATATGAGATGTTAGTTCTGGACTTGTTCCTTTCTCTCATGAATTAATTCCTTTCTCTCATGAATTAATTCTCTGTGTAGGTCCGACATAAAAAAAGGCAAATATTCTTTTCTGAAAAACATGACCTTTTGATTGATTTGGATTCATTACTCAACTTTGTACTGCTTCCTCGTATGACTGTCACCTCCATAAATCCACTTTGTCACCTCCATAAATCCACTTTGGATTCAGTTCTATATTATTGTTTGTTTCTGAGCGTGTCACTCAAGTTTCTGATAATTGTAGTGGGTGTCGACAAAGTGGTGTAAGATGGTATTGATGTAAGACATTGCAACTGCTCCCATATCGGTTCAAGATCTATTTGAATGTTTTAGTCCAATCCATCTATGCTTTTGATTATGTTTTTGTATTCGTTGTGTCATGTTTATATGTGTTATGACTATTCACCTACACCTTGATATGCTACAAGAAGAGGAGATTTATACCTGTTCCTCAAGTATTTTCACTAAACTACACACAGCCCCACAGAGGAGACGCGCCCAGGGCGCGTCCCAGCCACTAGTAAACTTCATAGTGGAAGACATGTTGACGAGCAACTTCTAGAAAAACTGGTCCCCGTGGCATGCTGATGGAAAGAGCTGACAATCCATTTGGAAAATGTGATTGGGAATTATAAGAATTAAAATAAATGAGTTTTTTGTCCCAATTTAGGGAATTAGTTGTTTAGATTCAAAAAACAAATTTTACTCGACAAAATCCAAAGGTTAAGCTTATGAGTTCATCGGAAATTACACTGAGGCTACTACACTTGCAAACCAAACTAGGCCGTAACAAACAGGACGCAAGAATGCGTGACCCCGGCCATATACCACGTCGAATCTTAATGCTTATAGCAACCCCTTCATTCAGCATTGTTTTGAAAGTATGAAGACCCGATGATGCCCAATCCGGGTTTCATGGATGCGGCCAAGATGACGAAGGACCTGGTTAACAGTGGATGATGAATTAACAAAAGAAAATGTATTAAGCTACAGACAGAAAAGAACATATCATAATTAGCAGATTATGTGTCAAACAAATATGTTTGCAGTTGATGTAACATATCCATCTTTTCGAACTTTTTTTAACATATTCATGTGCAGTGAAGTTTGTATGAAACCAGAAAAAGAAAAGTGCATGTTACGTAAACAGATGTTTATTTCGAAATAGAATTTTCTTTTCATCATGATCGATGACTACCAGAATTTGTCAATGTACTTGCTGGCTATTTTTCGGTTACTTATTTGAACCATGGAAAATTAATTAGGAGAACAATTGCAGTAGCAAAACTATTGATGATTTTGATCACCTTCTGTGATTATAAAGAACAATAATAATCTATAAGGTTTCAACCCAAGCGGTTAAAGCTGCAAATACTCACGGTAAGGATAGCTTTGCCTGTGTGATCAAGTTTTAGCCCAGGCCCCTTTATATCAGCTTCCAGGAAGAAATGCTTCCCCTTCACTGCCTCAGTAGCAGCCAAGTTCCTTAGTTCCTAAGCAGAAATTACAATATGATTTTCTACATGAGAAAATTAAATTAGCAGCAATGCCCAGAACTTACCAAAGCTTTTTCCCATGTGTCTTCTGATAACTGCAAGGAAATTTAGAGTGGTTGAGAACTAGAAATAATTATTTACCAGCGACAAGTTGGGGGTACAAAAGGGAAACCTTTTTCTTAGGACATGCAACAAGATGAGCATTAGCATCTGCATATGTAGCCACCTCATTTATCGAAATGTTAACCTTCTCCAATGTTAGCCTCCCTCTCATGTACCTTTAGTAACAAAATGTGATATCCTATTAAGTTTCAAGTTATAAAGAAGACTATCATGTTTTATTCACTATCATCTGAGACGAGGGGAAGAGAACTTGCATATTCACTCAAGAATATATTATACTCCATTTGTCATATGTTTCCATTGGCATTTGCACTGTAGCTAATATATTTAGGCAAATTAGCCCGAAACCCTCCTTTGAGTTTAAACATCGGTCTATTTAATACTCAGACATGTTATGACCTTGGTGACTGGATGACAATAATAAAACAAATTCCTTCTTCGGTACATGTGAGGCCTACAGGCAGCAGAAAAATTATCACACAACATTCAGCTAGCAACTCTTAGCATGCAGCGTGGTGCTGAAAGAAGTACCACTTGCATGTGTGTGTGTGTGTGTGTGTGTGTGTGTGTGTGTGTGTGTGTGTGTGTGTATAGAAACTCTATTCATCACCCAGGGTGCAGAATAGGTTACTCTTCACCCGGGGTAATCTTACAAGTTTTTAATAAATAAATTACATTTGAAATACAAATAGTTACATTTATATTGACCCACTATGTAAAATTTGGCATAAGAAAATAAAAATACAGGCTGTTAGACAAGAAAAATTGCATTTTATGTATATTTTACACTATGTTATGTTTGTAATTTTACGTAACAAAAATATTTTTTACGGTGATTATATATTTTCTTACGGTCTCTTTTTACGTATGGAATAAGAAAAAAAATTACGTAACGTAAAATTACGGTGCATTGATGTCAAAATAGAGGGGGTGAAGAATAACTATTCCTTACCCAGGGTGACGAAAAGCGCGACCTATATATATATATATATATATATATATATATATATATATATATATATATATAGGGAAAATAACTCCTACTACCGGGTGTAGTTACTCCCGTGTCTCATATACTACCATGTGGTAGTATATATACTCATTTATCACTTTGGATATGTTCACATACTATATATAAGATACTCCAAAGTGTGTTACATGTAAAAAATTGAAGTTGACCCATAGTTTTTATCATATTGTGAAATACGTATATATTTATACGTAAAAATGAGTATGATAAAAAATATGGTACATACTACCAAGAAAGTAGTATATATACTATCTAAATATTCTTATATACTACATACTACGCGTATATATATCAGAAGCAGTCTTACAGACAGATTACAAGTATGAACGAGCCACTTAACCAGAAGCAGATAATCAGAAGTGGATGCTGCTGTTATATGCAGCAGTGATAATGAAATGAAGCTACAAGTGCAACTAAGGACTTACGATGACAATGAATCAAGCTCCTCAGTAGATATATACCAACGAGGTGCCGACCCTTTCCCCTTCTTCACAGCGACGAAAGAAGGCATTAGTTCAGGGGGGGGGGGGGGGGGGGGGCTCCTGCTGAAACAATTGTAGTTAAATAAATCTTTACTTTGGGAGCTGCAACTGGCTCTTCCTTGATCTTAAAATCAGAGTCCAGAAATTCTGGAACAGCTGTGTTGAAACTAAAGCACTCAGGCAACATCCTGTAACATAAACAGCATGATTCTTGTCACCAAATGAAGGTAAAGACAACAGAATAGGTAATAGCATCAAGTAATCGGACAAGCTCTGTTCCAGAGGAGTAGCGATATCCTCACGCATCCCAGGTGGCATATTTGCAAGCATGTGCTGTAACTTCTGCTGTTGCTTCAAGGACTTCTCCACTAGTTTCTGTATCAGGATTTGAGGAAGCCACGATGAGAAGTAGCCATGTTTTTCAATAACAAATTGAACAAAATTAGGTTCAGGGAAGCTTGGGGCAAGCAAAAACTTAGCCCTCAGTAAATAAAAAATCAGACATGCCCTTGTAACACCTGCATATGTACTGGGCTTACTGGTCATGGGTCGTCATCCAGCCCATCAACTGTCTGATGCACAGCCTGAACCACAACCACTCTTCCCGGTGCTCAAGTGTTCGATGTGTTAGGCAACAAAGGAGGCAATGCAATTGCTAACTGCCAGGTACTCAGGGAAGTTTCTCGGAAGAATGTTGTGTGGGATAAGTAAACTCCACGAGATTTTGGGACATATCATACCAATCAACAGCAATCCATGACATGTGAGATGAGCATGGGTGGTACAAGAGTGGAGCCACCCGCCAAGAATTCTGACAGTGTGGAGCCACGATAGCCTGCCACAATAATGGTGACCCCAAGAGAATGTCAGGATATAGCAGTTGTTCAGGGAAATACTGCCCTGGGGGCTAGGTGGTTTCAGCCCTGGACACAGTGAGCAGCCACAATTTGGGAGAATGCCGCCATGGGAGCATGGTGGCTTTGGTCTGGTGTCATGTGTTTGTTTTGATAACTGGAACAGAAATGTTTGGCTGATAATCCTGGTCCTGACATATTTCTTGGCAGTTCTCTGCTTTTGTGACATCAACAATGCATGAAAATTCTGGTTGCTTACCGACTGTTCTTACAAGGTTTAACACATGTTTAGTGCTTAGTGGGGTTGTTGGCTTCATAGAAGTGCAACTTGTGTTGGACCAAAGCTTGAGTCTGCACCTTGTTTACCCTCATTCTGGGAGATTGTGCAATAATCGTGATTTTGTACGCAAGCAAATTGTGTCTAGTAGACATTCCGTTAGCACTCAGCACATGTTTCCACAAATATAGCAAATGAACTGGCAGAAGAACAGGGAAGTGCATGTGGAATTCTAAGCAGTGGACCTAGATACTTGAGTGAAATGGAAGGGAGGTTGTTCTGCACACACTTAGTAATCCGAAATTTCCACTATCTAGTCATATGAGCTGTTTTCTTTTGATAAAGATATCCGTGTGAAAGATATTACGACTGACAGTGGGCACTGTTGGCATGATGAAGAGGTTACATCTTGGGAAAACGTGGTAAATCTCTGAAGCATATGTAGGCATGGTAGCTGCTGAGTCCAAACTGGACAGCCAGCACAATTTTGGTCTGTACCACCAGTCTGCAGTTGAATTTTATTCTTACTTGATGCTAGCGAACCGGTGCAAATCTTTGTGTGTGTTGGTTGGCAATATCAGAGCGTGCATGTGAATGTCATGACCTTCGAAAGTTAGTAGGAATCAAAGGATTCTATACAATGGGTACAAGGTTATCAAGTAATGGTGTTTCAGGTGCTAAAGCGAATAGACAGGTGCAAGAATGTATGTCCATTGATTCGCTTGGAAATTAAAAAACAGCACAGGCCATGGGATTCTGTCTTCTGGTCGTTTATTTCTGAAAGACCATTTCAGATGCTGTGGGATCCTGGCATATAGTTGACTATTTCTGGAAGAGTGACAACGCTGATTGCAGCCGGAGCAAGTGAAGTGGCCGAGTTTCAAGGCCGAGAAGTTCTCTACATTTGCTGCTACAGGATAGTGCCAGGGGAACAAGCCACTGCACGGGGGCAAGCAATGTTTTGGCGGGGAGCGGTAATGTAACAACCATCCCGCATATGTACTGTGCTTAGTGGTCATGGGAGTGTGGCTCAGAATTCAGATGGACATGGGCCAATGCCTCTACTGGAAACTATAGAAGCAGCAACAGCTGAGGAAAAAGGAATCGGATAAATGAGATGAAATTTCCTGTCTATATTCTTCTTCCTCCTGTATCTCACTGACTTCTCCTCACATGAACTCAGATTGGAAATGGATTGATCCCACGCCGGGTAATATGTTCTGCAATTTCACAAGATATATATAACTGGCACTATCTATAAAGCCTTATGATTTAAGTCAATAAGCCATCACAAGAACAGCCAGTTGACCAAGATTAGCCCGTTCTGGTAAGCAAACATCACCATCGGTCGACATTTTTTCACCTCATCCCCACAATGAGGGTATGAACAAGAGATAGGTACACGACCAATTTAACCTTTTAACAAGTCTTACTCACGTCATGCAACCCTAAATCTTCCAAAGAAAATGGCAAAACTACCATATTAGTCTCCCATCAAAATATTGTAATGGTTCCCTTTACATGATTGCTATTTACTGTGGGCTTAAACCCTGTCCATGCCGGCTGTACCAAAAATATCAAACAAAATCGGCAGCAAGACGTAACTTACTAGTTAAAGCAGTAGCTAGCTGTGAGGTGAGCTGTAGAAGTAGCTAGCAGATATTTGTCTAAGTCGGTTTAGTACAAGTCGGTTCAAACTCCTATGTGAGGAGCTGCACCCCACTGTTTGTAATCACGCTTGTTGCTAAAAAAAACTATAGAGCTTCACTCTACGAAAGACGACTTCACGCAAGATTCAGTGCCTCCCGTTCCTGCCTCGCTCGTGTTCATAGCTCGTAGCTCGTGCTCATACTAGCTCGTAGTTCAGGCTAACATTTACCACACCGGCTTCTCAGAAAAACAGAGAAATTAGCATTCAGAAACAGACCCACGAGATTTGGCAATCTAGGAGTGGAATTGACACGGAACGGTACCTTGGCCTTGGGGATGGCGTCGAGCTCCTCCTGCAGGCGGCGGCGGATGGCCTGCACCTGTGCCTCCATGGCTGTCACCAACGTGTCCACGGCGATGAGGTCGGTCAACGCCGTTGCCGGGTACACTGCGTACCGGGAAGATGACGGGTAAGGGCTAACGGCACTAGGGGGTCCAGACTAGGGTTTTGGGTGCGGGTTGGGCTGGGAGAGAAAGCTCACTGTTGCGGGCAAGGGCGAGGTCCTGGAGCTCGTTGACGCGGGATCGGAAGGCAGTGGCCACGGATTCCAGCGACGAGCTACCGGGGCTCGCAGCGGCAGCGGCTTCCATGAGGAATGGAGGCCTCGGCGGCGGGGACAGGAGATGATTTGGGCGGAAAGGAAACGGGGGAGATACTCCCTTTGTACTCCCTTGCAAAAAAAAATTGTCTTAGATTTGTGTATGTATCTAGTCACGTGTTTAGATACATTTATTTCTGAACAAGCTTAAGATAAAAAATTTAGGACGAAAGGAATAGTAACTAGCAAAAGGATCCGTGCATTGCAACGGATGCAAAATAAATAACAATTCATTTAAATTTTATTGTTTAGAAAAGCTTTTATTATCTTATAACCATGCATAACCTTCCACTTGATATTGTAACATTGCCACAGTATGCTTTTTCACGAATATACAAAAATTATGTGTATCTATCCATTAATACATGTATGAAATCATTTGTACGCTCTCCTCAAAAAGAAAATGTATGAAATCATTAAGCCCGAACGCATGAAAACAAAGAGAACATATGAGCAAGCATGTAAATAGAGGGGTTGTAAGACTCCAAAGGAGAGAAAGTATATCTTGATCTCGATCTCGATGATCAAGGCTCTGAGACGTGTAGCATCCAACGTAGTCGCGAGCTTCCACAAATAGTATGCTTTGGGCATTTATTTAAGTAAAAAAATCATCATAAAATTCAGTTATATACACACATGTGCAACTGACAAAGACGGACTTAGCATGTGTGCATGGTGTGCCATGGCACACCCAGAAATTGAAGAATTTTTTTATCATATATTATTTTGGCAACGCACACCCTTCATTTTTTAGGATGGGCATACCACATCATATTTTTTTTGAGTGTGCACACCCTTTATTTTTTAGGCGGGCACACTACATCATTTTTTTTGAGTGTGTACACCCTTTATTTTACTTCTAGATCCGTAAATGGCATCCGATGTCATGTGTCATATATTTACGGTTTCTTAAACACACACATCCTTAATATTTGATGAAGAATATCGTTGCACCGTGATGCAACACTTAAATACTTATAGCTATTCGGAAAAAAATGTTAATTCAAGCAGTCAATTCTCATTGATCTCGCGGGCCTAACGATTCAGCGTCTTCATTTGCAATCTCTCACACTCTAAAAGCTCTTCCCTCAATTTTCTTTTTCCTACTCTGCAATTGAATGATTCAGAAAAAAAATCTATTGGAAGTTATCCTCGAGCTCGTCCCGTGATACTATGTTTCAACGCATGCATGCATACACAATTACACATGCATGTACACAGATGTCGTCGTTTTCTCACGACATATGTCATGGGATGGCTTATCGAGAGTGCTAGGGGCCGATGGACGTCGGTGGACTCCGGGAGCGGGAGCGGGGACAAACGGTGCGGGACACACGATGTACCCAGGTTCGGGGCCCACCATGGGAGGTAACACCCCTAGACCTGCTAGTCTGGTTGATGAACCGATGGGGCTGCAATGGTGCTCCTTGAGTTGTGTGGGTAGAGGGAGGAGAAGGAGCTAGCTTGCTTGCCTTGCCTCTCTACGTGAAGGTGTGTGTCTGAGTGTGTGTGGATTGATCGCTCCCGTGCATGGGGAGCTCCGGGGGGTTTTATAGGCCAACCCTCGGATTACAATATGAGTAGAAGGCGCCGGAGGGCCCCAGCTGGCGGTCTCTCTAGCCGGCCATGGGGGCCCCGGCTGAGGGGTCTTGTCGCTGGTAGGGCCCGCCGGCTGCGGTGTCCCGTCGAGAGCCGGAGAGGGCCCACCTGGTAGGGCCCCGTGCCCGTCACGTCGCGGCACGTGTCGTCCTTCGGGGTGTCGTCTTGTGGCAACGGGCCGCGGTCAGCGGTATGGCCGGCCGCGGTCAGCGGTATGGCCAGCCGCGCTGTAGCCATGCCAGGGCAGGTAATGGAGTGGTTGAGGGCGTGTTGGCACTATGCCGTTCGCCCGGTCGCAGTCGGCCAGGGTCAGAGGCACTGTTGCCTTTACTGTGGCCATGCAGGCGCTGACCCCCGACGCGACGGGGGCCACTATAGCCATGTATGTTCTGACTGTAGTCCTGCAGCACCGCTGGTTAGAGAGCCAGGTGTCTTCGCCTCTAGCCGGCTGGACCCCGCAACCGGCTACGCGGAGCCGGACTACAGGGGGGTGGCTCATCCTGCAGTCGTTTCGAAAAGCTGGAGTAAAAAGCCTGATGAGGCTACCCCGGGGTTATCCCCCGTCAGTAGTCCCCGAAGCACGGGAGGCCCGTCGGTGGGCTGTGGTGGACCTTGCCATCTTGAGGCCCGTGTTTTGATACCGTGTGCGGTCCTGGAGCCGGAAGGCGCGGGAGCACGGCAGCCGGCTCCGTAGCTGACCGATGCTTCGCAGGACACCTCGATCGCCCTGATGGGCAGAGGAGATGCGCCACATAGGGAGCGCAGCGGGCCGTGACCTAACAAGCCACGCGGAGGACAAGACCGGGCCGTGAGGCGGGGCAGACTTCAGCCTCGGCCTCGGCCTGCGCACGCAGATCTTCTACGGCCCAGGCCGTCGATTGGCGTTCCCGAAATGCATTAACGCCCTTCTCGTGTGTGGCGGAAGTAGTGGGGATCGTGCGCGACGGATTCACTCCCCACTACCTTCACGCGGGGTTTAAATGCGGGGGAGAGGAGCGGAATAGGGCATTTTCTTTCCTTTGCCCCCGTGCTTCGTCTTCATTGCCCCTTCCTTCCCTGCATCGAGAGAGAGAGAGAGAGCAGAGGCCATGCGCCCGCCGCACCGTCGTTCGCCGCCGTTGGGAGCCGCAGTGCGACCGAGCCCATGCGCCCTGATACGTCTCCAGCGTATCTATAATTTCTGATTATTCCATGCTATTATATTATCTATTTTGGATGTTTTATATGCATTAATATGCTATTTTATATTGTTTTTGGGACTAACCTATTAACCTAGAGCCTAGTGCCAGTTTTTGTTTTTTCCTTGTTTTTGAGTATTGTAGGTAAGGAATATTAAACGGAGTCCAAACGGAATAAAATCTTCGCGATGATTTTTCTTGGACCAGAAGACATCTACCAGACTTGGAGAGGAACGTAGGAGACCTGCCAGGAGGTCACAAGTCACCCTGGCGTGGCCAGGGGGCGCGCCCCTGGCTTGTGGCCCCCAACAGGTCCTCTAACCCTAATCTTCGGCCTATAAATTCCCAAATATTCCCCCAATACCAAAAATATCCACGATAATCCAGTCTTGAAGCCTTTTCCCGTAATCTGCCGGAGGGGGATTCGATCACGGAGGGAATCTACATCAACTCCATTGCCCCTCCGATGATGCGTAAGTAGTCCACCACAGACCTATGGGTCCATAGCTAGTAGTTAGATGGCTTCTTCTATCTCTATGTGCTTCAATACCATGTTCTCCATGATCTTCATGGGGATCTATCTGATGTAATACTCTTTTGTGGTGTGTTTGTCAAGATCGTGGGTTTATGATCAACTTATATATGAATATTATTTGGTTCTTCTCTGAATTCTTATATGCATGATTTCATATCTTTACAAGTCTCTTCGAGTTATTGGTTTGTTTTGGCCAACTAGATTGGTAATTCTTGCAATGGGAGAAGTGCTTAGTTTGGGTTCAATCTTGCGGTGTCCTCACCCAGTGAAAAAGTAGGGGTAGCGAGGCACGTATTGTAATGTTGCCATCAAGGGTAAAAATATGGGGTTTTCATCATATTGCTTGAGTTTATCCCTCTATATCATGTCATCTTACTTAATGTGTTACTCTGTTCTTCATGAACTTAATACTCTAGATGCAGACAAGAGTCGGTCGATGTGTGGAGTAATAGTAGTAGATGCAGAATTGTTTCGGTCTACTTGACACGGACGTGATGCCTATATGCATAATCATTGCCTTCGATGTCGTCATAACTACGTGCTTTTCTATCAATTGTTCAACAATAATTTTTTCATCCACCGTGTTATTTTCCTTCAAGAGAGAAGCCTCTAGTGAAACCTATGGCCCCCGGCTCTATTTTCCAAATTATATTTTCAGATCTATATACCAAATATACCAGAATTACCTTGCTGCAATTTATTTACTTTTTAATTTCCGCAATCTTTTACATCTATCTCTATCAGATCTGATCCTTGCAAGTAATTGTGAAGGGATTGACAACCCCTTTATAGCGTTGGGTGCAAGTGTTTGATTGTTTGTGTAGGTGCATCTATTGGTGACTAGCTTGTTCCTCCTACTAGATTGATACCTTGGTTCTCAACAACTGAGGGAAATATTTATCTACTTTGCTGCATCATCATTTCCCCTTCAAGGGAAAACCAACACAAGCTCAAGAAGTAGCAAGAAGGATTTCTGGCGCCGTTGTCGGGGAGGATACACATCAAGCCTACCAAGTACCCATCACAAACTCATATCTTGCATTTACATTGTTTGCCATTTGCCTCTCATTTTCCTCTCCCCCACTTCTAAAACGATTTCAGAAGAAAAAAACAAAAAGATTTGCCTTTTTATTCGCCCTTCTTTCGTTCTCCTTCTCGTTTGCTTTTTGTTTGCTTGGGTGCTAGATTGCTTGCTTTGTCATGATGTCTAAGAATATCAAGTTGTGTGACTTATCCAATACTGGTAATAATGATTTTATTAGTACTCCGATTGGTCCCTCCACTAGTGCGGAATCTTATGAAATTAATGCCGCTTTGCTTAATCTTGTTATGAAAGAACAATTTTCTGGCCTTCCTAGTGAAGATGTTGCATCCGATCTAAACACTTTCACTGAGTTGTGTGGTATGCAAAAGAAGAAAGATGTGTATAATGATATTGTTAAATTGAAACTATTTCCTTTCTCACTACGAGATCGTGCTAAAACTTGGTTTTCATCTTTGCCTAAAAATAGTATTGATTCATGGAATAAGTGTAAAGCTGCTTTTATTTCCAAGTACTTTCCGTCCGCTAAAATCATCTCCATTAGGAATGATATAATGAATTTTAAGCAACTTGATCATGAGCATGTTGCACAATCTTGGGAGAGGATGAAATTAATGATTAGAAATTGCACCACGCATGGTTTGAGTTTATGGATGATTATCCATTTTTTTATGCGGGGTTGAATTTTGCATCTAGGAATCTTCTAGATTCCGCCACGGGTGGTACTTTTATGGAAATCACATTAGGATAAGCTACTAAACTCCTAGATAACATTATGGCAAATTACTCTCAATGGCATACCGAAAGATCTCCTACTAGTAAAAAGGTGCATGCTATTGAAGAAATAAATACTTTGAGTCAAAAGATGGATGAATTAATGAAATTGTTTGCTAGTAAGAGTTCTCCTATTGATCCTAATGATATGCCTTTGTATTCTTTGATTGGGAATAATAATGAATCTATGGATGTGAATTTTGTTCGTAGGAACAATTTTGGTAATAACGCGTATAGAGGTAATTTCAACCATAGGGCATTTCCTAGTAATTAATCTAATAGTTATGGTAATTCCTACAACAATCCTAATGGAAATTATAATAAGATTCCCTCTGATCTTGACAAGAATATTAACGAATTTATTAGTTCTCAAAAGGTTTTCAATGCTTCGATTGAAGAAAACTTGCTCAAGATTGATGATTTGGCTAGGAACGTTGGTAGAATTTCGCCTAAGATTGATTCTTTGAAAATTAGATCTACTCCAACCAAGCATGATATTAACTAGTATTTAAAAGCTATGAGAATTTTTATTGATGAGTGTAAGGAAAGAACCGCTAGAATACATGCCAAGCATGAATGGCTTGAAAAAGTGTGTTCTCATGATAATAATGATGAAGATCTCAAAGTGATTGATGTGACTCCTATTGAATCTTTGTTTTACAATATAAATCTTGATAAAGATGGGACTGTAGATAAGTCAACTTTAGTTAAAATTCATCCCAATGATTAGGAATTTATAGATCTCAATGCTAAAATTGATAAAAGTGGGATTGAAGAGATCAAAACTTTAAATAGCAATGAACCCACTCTTTTGGATTTCAAGGACTTAAATTATGATAGTTGTTCTTTGATTGACTGTATTTCCTTGTTGCAATATATGTTGAATTCTCCGCATGCTTATAATCAAAATAAGGCTTTTACTAAACATTCGTTGATGCTATGTTGAAATATTTTGGAGAAAAACTTGAGTTGGAAGTTTGTATCCCTAGAAAGCTTCATGATGAGTGGGGACCTATTATTAAGATTAAAATTAAAGATTATGAGTGCCATGCTTTGTGTGATTTGGGTGCTAGTGTTTCCACGATTACGAAAACTGTATGTGATGTGCTAGGTTTCCATGAACTTGATGATTGCTCTTTGAATTTGCATCTTGCGGATTCCACTATTAAGAAACCAATGGGAAGGATTAATGATGTTCTTATTGTTGCAAATAGTAATTACATGCCTGTATATTTCATTGTTCTTGATATGGATTGCAATCCTACATGTCCTATTATTCTTGGTAGACCTTTCCTTCGAACGATTGGTGCAATTATTGATATGAAAGAAGGAAACATTAGATTCCAATTTCACTAAGGAAAGCATGGAACACTTTCCTATAAATAAAATAAGATTTCCTTATGAATCTATTATGAGAGCTACTTTTGGATTGCATACCAAAGATGACAATACCTAGATCTATTGTGTTATGCCTAGCTAGGGGCGTTAAACAATAGCGCTTGTTGGGAGGCAACCCAATTTTATTTTTATGTTCTGTTTTTTGCTTCTGTTTTTGAGTGTTTAACACATTATTACCTCTGTAGTAATTGTATTTTGGTGTTTTAATTAATGTTTGAGCCAAGTAAGACCTTTGGGATGGTCTATGGTGATTGTTGATTTGATCTTGCTGATAAACAGAAACTTTTGCGCCCAGTCCAGAAATTTTATAAATTTATGAGAGCGTCTAATGAGTCTGAAATTTTTACATAATATTTATATGAAAATTCCTAGGTTTTCCTAATTGTTCAGAATATTTGGAGTTACATAAGTATATGAAGTTTCCAGATTGCTACAAATTGTTCTGTTTTTGACAGATTCTGTTTTCTTTGTGTTGTTTATCTATTTTGATGTATCTATGGGTCATATCGGAGGCTATGAACCATGGAGAAGTTGGAATAGAGTAGATATTACATGGATATAAATAAATAATGAGATCACAATAGTACCTAAGGTGGTGATTTATTTTCTTATACTAACGAATCTCACGAGTTTTCTGTTAAGTTTTGTGTTGCGAAGTTTTCAAGTTTTGGGTAAAGATTTGATGAACTATGGAATAAGGAGTGGCAAGATCCTAAGCTTGACGATGCCCAAGGCACCACAAGGAATCAAGGATGCCAAAGAGCCTAATCTTGGGGGTGCCTCAGGAGGCATCCCCTCTTTCGTCTTCAATCCATCAGTAAATTTACTTGAGGCTATATTTTTATTCACCACATGATATGTGTTTTGCTTGGAGCGTCTTATATGATATGAGTCTTTGCTTTTTAGTTTTCCACAATTATCCTTGCTAAACACATCTTTTTAGAGAGACACGCATGAATCGTGAATTTATTAGAATACTCCATGTGCTTCACTTATATCTTTTGAGCTAGGCAATTTTGCTCTAGTGCTTCACTTATATCTTTGTAGAGCATGGTGGTGTTTTGTTTTATAGAAATAATTGAACTCTCGTACCTCACTTATATTATTTTGAGAGTCCTTAAACAGCATGGTAATTGGTTTAGGTTATGAATTTAGTCCTAATATAATAGGCATCCAAGAGGGATATAATAAAAACTTTCATATAAAGTGCATTGAATATTATGAGAAGTTTGATTCCTTGCATAAAGTTTTAAGATATAAAGATGGTAATATTAGAGTCATGTTAGGAAGTAATTGTGAATTGGTAAAAATACTTGTGTAAAGGTTTGTGATTTCCGTAGCATGCACGTGTGGTGAACCATTATGTAAGGAAGTCGGAGCATGATTTGTTTATTGATTGTCAACCTTTGTGTGAGGGTCGGGAGCGCGCGATGGTTTACTCCTACCAACCTCTCCCCTAGGAGCATGCGTTTAATACTTTGATTCGGTGACTAATATACTTTTGCAATAAGTATGTGAGTTCTTTATGACTAATGTGAGTCCATGGATTATACGCACTCT
This sequence comes from Hordeum marinum, assembly GCA_022496015.1. Classification (NCBI taxonomy): domain Eukaryota; kingdom Viridiplantae; phylum Streptophyta; class Magnoliopsida; order Poales; family Poaceae; genus Hordeum; species Hordeum marinum. The sequence continues at coordinate 234,569,532 of CM039673.1, forward strand.
CACCCTTCCACTTTTGCTAGCCTCTCTAGTACTGCAAAACTTTCGCCGGTGCATTAAACCCACCATATATCCTTCCTCAAAACAGCCACCATACCTACCTATTATGGCATTTCCATAGCCATTCTGAGATATATTGCCACGCAACTTCCACCGTTCCTTTTATTATGACACGCACCATCATTTTCATATTGCTTTGAATGATCGTAAGATAGCTAGCATGATGTTTTCATGGCTTGTCCTTTTCTAATGTCATTTGCTATTCTAGATCATTGCACATCCTGGTACACCGCCGGAGGCATTCATATAGAGTCACATTTTATTCTAGATATCGAGTTGTAATTCTTGAGTTGTAAGTAAATAAAAGTGTGATGACCAGCATTATTAGAGCATTGTCCCATGTGAGGAAAGGATGATGGAAGCTATGATTCCCTCACAAGTTGGGATGAGACTCCGAACTTTATGAAAAATAAAAGAGGCCAGAGAAGCCCAAATAAAAAAAGAGGCCATTGATGCCCACCAAAAAAAGAGATACAGAGAAAAGAGAGAAGGGACAATGCTACTATTTTTTTCCACACTTGTGCTTCAAAGTAGCACCATGATCTTCATGAAAGGACAAACAAAGCAAGGAGCTAGCTTCCCTTTAATTCCAAACCGCTGAGTGCCCTTCATGGGAGAGACTCTGAGATAGACTAGATCATCAACTTGAAAGGAGACATCCTGATGTTTGTTATCGTAATAACTCTTTTGTCGGGATTTTGCTGCTTTGAGGTTCTCACGAATGACACGACACATCTCTTCTACTTCGGTGATCATGTCATTGCCCAAGATTTGACGCTCACCGATTTCAGACCAGTTAAGTGGGGTACGTCACTTCCTGCCATAGAGAATCTCGAAAGGGGCCTTGCCAGAGCAAGCCTGAAAGCTATTGTTGTATGATAATTCAGTGTATGGAAGGCAGTCTTCCCATTTCATGCCGAACAAAATCACACAGGCTCTAAGCATGTCTTCAAGGATCTGATTGACTCTCTCAACTTGACCACTTGTCTGCGGATGGAATGAAGTGCTGAAACGGATCTTGGTACCCATAGCAGTTTGGAAGGACTCCCAAAACCTGGAAGTAAAGAGGCTTCCATGGTCAGATGAGATGAGCTGAGGAATACCATGCAAAGAAACTATCCTTGACGTATACAACTCTGCTAGCTGAGCTACCGAGATAGATTCTTTGACCGGAAGGAAATGAGCAACTTTGGTTAGCTTGTCGATAACCACAAAGACGACATCGTTGCCTCTCTTGGACTTGGGAAATCCAGTGACGAAATCCATCTCCACATGATCGAATTTCCACTCTAGGATAGGCAAAGGCTGAAGGAGACCTGCTGGACATTAATGTTCCGCCTTCACTCTGCAACAAACATCACACTCGTTGACGAACTAAGCAATTTCATGTTTCATGCGAGTCCACCAGAAGGTTTGCTTGAGATCCTGATACATCTTGGAACTGCCTGGATGAATGGATAGAAGAGAATTGTGTGCTTCATCCATGATAACCTTCCTGAGATCACCTTTTGGAACCACCAGACAGTCCTCAAAGAACAAGGTATCTTTGTCATCAACGCGAAAGCACTTATACTTCGAAATGCCCTTGGCAATGCCTTTCTTCACTTTCTTCACCATCGCATCAAGAAGTTGAGCTTGGTGAACCTGATCTTTGAGAGTCGGAGAGACTTGAAGATTGGCAAGAAATCCTTGCGGAATCATTTGAACGTTGAGCTTGCGGAAGACTTCACAAAGCTCGAGTTGAAGAGGCTTTAGGATGGGACTATTGTAGTACGCCTTTCGGCTGAGCGCGCCTGCAATGACATTTGCTTCTCCAGGAGTATACTCAATGCTTGGATTGAAGTCCTCAAGCATTTCCACCCAACGAGACTGCCGAAGATTGAGATTGGGTTGAGTGAAAAATTACTTCAAGCTCTTGTGATCGGTCTACACCTCAACTGGTCTACCCAGCAACAAATGCCTCCAAGTCATTAGAGCATGCACAACTGCCGCCAACTCGAGATCATGAGTGGGGTAGTTCTTCTCGGCAGGCTTCAACTGACGCGAGGTATAAGCAACAATCTTCTTATCTTGCATGAGAACACCAGCAAGACCTTGGGGAGAAGCATCACAAAATACTTGGAAAGGCTTCGATTGCTCGGCAGGAACAAGAACTAGAGCTCAAGCCAGTCTTTGCTTGAGCGTATTGAATGCCACATCACACTTAGGAGACCAAACATACTTGACATTCTTCTGGAGGAGATTAGACAGAGGCTTAGCAATTTGAGAGAAGTTCTCCATGGATCTTCTGCAATAAATAGCAAGCCTGAGGAAGCTACGAAGCTGCTTCACATTCTGAGGAGGCTCCCACTTCAAGATTGCCTCAACTTTCCGAGGGTGCACTTTAATGCCCTCGACACAGATCACATGCCCAAGGTACACCACTTCATTGAGCCAAAACTCACACTTGGAAAACTTGTCATAGAATCGATGTTCTCTTTGCTTGTCAAGCACAAGCCGGAGATGCTCTGCATGCTCTTATTCTGTCTCCGAGAACACAAGGATATCATCTAGATAGACCAAGATGAACTCATTCTTGAAAGGAGAGAATATGAAGTTCATCATTCTTGAGAAGGTTGGAGGAGAATTTGCAAGACCAAATGACATGATGGTGTACTCATACGAGCCAAAACTCATCCTGAAAGCGGTCTTTGGAATAACTTCTTTGCGAATACGAATCTGATGATAACACATGCAAAGATCAAGCTTCAAGAAAACCTTGGCACCTTTCAGTTGTTCAAATAACTCACTGATGTTGGGAAGTGCGTACTTGTTTCTGATTGTCTTCTTGTTCAATGGACGGTAATCGACACAAAGTCGGTCCGTGCCATCCTTCTTCTTGACAAACAAAACACCACAACCCCATGAAGAAGAACTTGGTCTGATCAGACCCAGACGTTCTTGTTCATCTAGCTGCTTCTTCAACTCTTTCAGCGCTTCGGGGCCAAGTTTATAAGGGCGCTTGCAAACCGGCTCAGTTTTGGGCTCGAGGTCAATCATGAACTCGACTGGCCGGTGCGGAGGCATTCCTGGCAATATTTCTAGAAAGACATCTTCATACTCACAAACCACCGGAGTTTCAGAAATAGCCGAGATTTCACCCTTCTCATTAAGAGCAAAGAGACGGATTGTGTCATCGCGAGCTATGAAAATAATCACATCTTCTGAAGGACGAGTCGGCTTGACTTCTTTTGCTTGACAATCAACATAAGCCTTTTTCATAGCCAGGAAGTCCATGCCCAGAATGAGATCAATATCAGAATTTCCGAGAACAATTGGAGGAGCCAGAAAACAATAATTGCCCATCTTAATAGAGACATCCAAAACCAAGCAATTCGAATTCATTAACTTCACAAGAGACACCACTAACACAGGTCTAAGAAGATCTTGACATGCAAACTCATGCATTGCAAAGAATGAACGGGACATGAAACAATGCGATGCACCAGTATCAAACAAAACTTTTGCAGGAATAGAATTAACTGAGAGATTACCCATGATCACTTGAGAAGAATCCTCTTCCTCTGCTTCATTCACCATGTTTACCCTTGCTGACTTGGGATTATGCTTCGCCATTGCATTGCCTAGAGGCCTGACTAGAGCAGGAGGCGGAAGATGTCGCTGGTTGCACTTGTTTGAGTAGTGACCCTTCTGACCACACTTGTGACAAGTAACCTCAAATAGCGGACGAAATTTGCCTGGAGGAGGAACAAAAGCTGACTTGGGAGCCTGGGGTCTCTGCTGATATCCTGGGTTGGGTGGGTGTGAAGAACCACGGCCACCGAACTGGTTCTGCTGCTAAGGACGAAACGGAGGAGGATTAGGAACCCAATATTTCTGCTGCTTAGGGACCATCTGAGAGCTGGAAGAAGAAGAATAGGAATCCCTTGAACGCTTCCTTGAGTTCTCCAACTTGAGCTGAGTTGCCTCGACCTTCAAAGCCATATTGTCGAACTAATCAAACTCATGTGGCTCTTGAAGGACCAGACTTGACAGACGCTCATCCTTGAGACCACCTTTGAACTGATAGATCATGGACTTGTCATCTAGAACATCTTTCTTAGCATAGCGGGCCAGATTCTGGAAATCGATGTTGTACTAATAGACAGACTTGCTCCCCTACTTCAGGTGCCCGAACTTCTCATGCATCTCCTCAACAAACCTTGTAGGAATGTAATGGGCCCTGAAGTCATGATAGAAATCGTCCCAAGTAACAACACGATCGCCCCTTGAATCCTTGTACTGCTACCACCAATCTCCCGCCCGACCCTTGAGCTAGAACGGCGCGAATCTGACAAAGTCCTCTGGTCTGACATTGCTGCACTCAAAATGCTTACTCATGTCACGGAGCCAATCATCAGCATCAAAAGGCTGCTCACAACAGGTGAAAAACTTGGGCTGGTTGGCAAGGAACTGATTGAGCGTCACAAACTGAGGTTGATTCTGAAAATTCCCTTGAAACCCTTGCTGACCCTGATCTCTTTCTTTCAACATCCTAAGCAACATCTAAGTGTTCGCATTGGTTCCGACCATCACAGCTTGCCAAGCATCTGGAGGAGGAGGCAGTGGCGGGGGTGGTGGAACATCAGACTGCTCCTCATCACGACCTGGATTCCTGTGAGTTGGTGGATCCATCCCAAAGATGGGCAAAAACATCAGCACCTCATTGACAAAGATGAATTCATACCTGAATCAAATGCTTGAAAGAAATTGAACTAACAACATAACAACCTTCCTACTGAAAAATTAGTAAGAATGCCTTCTTCGGTTCACGATAACATCATTAGATTTTAGAAGCCACTTGCAATAACACAAAATTATTGAGCTAATGTTGCTCGGAACAAATTTATATGCCCTCATACATTTGAAGAAGATGATCCTAGATAACTACATGAGTTCCTACCTAAGAACTTCCAAAAACTTTCTGGTTATGCAATCCGGTGTGGGGGATACAAGGAGGAAATATCTCACACAACCAGCGAACCTACACCCCAACTGTATCCATCCTTCAACACATAACCAGAGGCTTTCGCAAATCCATCTAACTCGAATCCTCTAGAGCACAACGATACTAACCATGGTGGTACCCCGGACGCCTCCCCAGTACTAGGTGACTCTGACCTTATCTCACCACGACAAGTATAGAAGTAATTCTGAACACTCTACATTCTGAGATACTAAGGAAGCTGAATGATAACAATGTGCCAAGAATTGCCTGCAACTCAACTCCCTAGAAGAAATCAATTCAGATAGGAGGCACCAAGACAGAACTCTGTCACATCGGTATCATATAGACTCCAAAATACCCGCGTGATCCTAAAAAATATTTGAGCGAGAAGAGGAGTAGAATCAAAATTCCTAAGTCAAATAGCTCACCAGAGCATAGAAGAGGAGTAAAAATAAACCTACTTTCCGATATAACTAGACTCAAAATAGTTTTTACTAGACTGGACTCAGCCAAGTTCGATCAAGCAAAGGGCTCCTATGGTCGTATGGCTCTGAATACAAACTTGTCACGCCCAAGATGTGCGCCTATCCATATTAAGGCACGTGGGCCTCGACAGGGATAGAGGCGCATCTTGCCATTCGCAAGTACATTATCAATACATACATTTATGAAGAGAAGAGTATATGAGTTGGCTTAGACTCGCCACATGCTAAAGGCAGGGTCCGGCTATGGACGAAAACAAACGATAAAATGATGCAGTGACACTGGCTTGCTAGCCCTGAAGATCATGACCACGGACACTCTACTCGTCTAGATAAGTGACGTACATCCTACATGCTCGTCATCATACTCCCACTTGAGCTATGTCACATCATCTGCCATGATCTCATCTGTACCTGCACCTGGATTGTTGTAGTAATCCGTGAGCCATGGGGACTCAACAATCTCGCGCCCGAGTGTCGAGACTATTCAAGCTTATTGGGTTGGATGGAGGTAAGTGTTTAGTTGGGAGCAGCACTAAGCAATTATGGTGGCTAATCTTACGAGAACATGAAAGTAAATATGTGGTCTACGATAAACGATCGAGAACTAGAATGACCTCTAAGAGATCCTGAACACCTACTTACGTCATACATAACCCCATCGTATTCTCTCTCGGATCATGTTCACGAGCAGAGACGATCACGGTTACTCACACAGTTGGTGTATTTTATTAGAGTTTACTTCAAGTTAACTATAACCGAGTGTTAAACAAATATCCAAGTTGCCACATAACCGCGAGCACGGCTTTCCAAAAGTTTTAACCCTGCAGGGGTGCTCCAACTAGTCCATCATAAATTAACCACACTCCACGGGAATAACCTCGACCACGGATCTCTTGATCATCCTAGGCAACTCCAAAGGAATTCTGACACCTCGAGATAGCCCGAAGAAAATCAGAGTTCCACACGCAAGCCAATCGAGAAAGGTAAAACAAGTCCAACAAGACCACCCAACGTGTCGACGAACCCAATAAGAGCCACGTATCTCGTTCTCAGGACACGACAGATAAGCACAGCGTACAGTGGCCTGATAGAAATCTCCCGAGTTGCCCCGGGTTGGCCCCGCACACGACTCTATTTTGCACCAACACTCATGAGGAGCACTGGCCCGGCGGTGGATTAATTATCCACGGGGTTGCAAAGACCTATGCAAATTTTATTAAGTTGTTTAAGCAAATATTACCAATGTTGGGTCTTGCCAAACAAGTTTTAATCTCAACCGAATAATCAAGGGGGTCCCCACAACAACCTGGAGCATGTTAGGAGCGCAAAATATGGAAACATAACACCGGTAACAAGAAACTATGGCGGTAAAAGTGGAACAAACACCGAGCAAAAGGCCAAGACTTCCACCCTACCAAGATATATATGTGCATTAAATTAAACAGCAGTTAATATTGTGATATGCCAGATATCCATGTTATCACATGGAAACAACCTGCACCTGCAACTAAGAACGCCACAAGAGGGGCTGAGCAGCAGTAACTTAGCCAAACAAGGTTTGCTAGGATGTGGATGGTTAGAGGCTATCATGGCAATGTAGGAGGCTTGACATTCAAGTGGTAGGTAACGCATATCTAACGATAAGAGCGAGACATCTAGCAAAGCAAAAATAGTGTCGGGATCCCGGTACGACCATCTTGCTTGTTGGTTCTTTAGAGGGACAAAGAGCGGGGTCCTCGTAGTGGTACTCTCCTAGATCCTCGTACTCAGGTTCAACACTCGCGTATACCCAAGAGAAACAACAACAATAAACAACCAACCAAGCTGCAATGCACAAACAAGATGATGCATTATTCATTTGAAGTATTTAACATGGCAATCCTAAACTAGTCATGTTTGACATGCAATAGTTAAGTTATTTACAATTCTGGACAGAACCTCATGTTAGGTTGTTTTAACATGCATGATGATGGCAAATATGGATGCCTCATGCAAAATCGACACAAATGCATATGTAGAACGTAGGAAACGGAGTTACGGTTCTCATGCTACGCTCACGGCAAGTTACAAAGGCAAAACACAAGACAATGAAGTCCATGGGCTATTCCTTGGCATTCCAAGGTATCCACTGGATAGGCAATGAAAAACCAACCACAATAGAGTCAAATACCAAGAAATTCCATGGAACATAGCTCCCACAAGCCACAAAACACTAAAACAAACAATCTGCCATAAAACAACAACATAGCAACTTTCACAACCAATACTAAAGCTACAGGAAGTCTCCAACCACAAACAAGGCATTTATAGAAACTACTTATTATGCTTATCAAATCATCCAACTACACAAACTGGAAAGGAAGCACATATCAATAAGCATGAAGCTTATAAGTTGGCATAATGAAACAGATTTTAGGGACTTAGAGAAAATAACAGTTTTCTGGAATCTGAGTTAAGCTGATAGCAAGTTGACTGCAAAAACTAATGGTGATAGAGACCACCTCATGGCATGAAAATTGACAGGATGATATAGGGCAACATCTACTTCAAAACACTAGCACTGAGCTTGAGCTAATTCACAACATATCACTTGGTAGCATCCACTCAAGAGGGCATAAAAATATTAACAGATTCTCGGACTTAGAAATATTTAGCATGTTTGAAAACACCAACATTTTAGTAGTCACTTTAGGGCATGGTTTCCACTTATATAAAAGTTTAACTTGACAAGAGTAAATACCATGGCATTCTACTCATCAAAGGGTACCACTTACATGTTGACACAATTATCATAGCATGCATGGATTAAGTATAACTAAAATGACAAAATGGCACTTTGAGACAAAATGACATTTTGTCAAACTTGCTCCAATGACCAAACAAGTTACACCAATGAATTCCTTGGGTGATTCTACCCCAAAATCATATATCACACTCATATGTTTGTATGGAGCATCATGGCAAAACACTAGATAGAAAAATGCCATCAATTCCTATAAGTGAAAACTTACTAGAAATGCTCATGATATATGTTCATGTCCAGATTTAGTAAAATTACCAGAAATAGAAATATCCTATTTATATCACTTAAAACACTAAAAGAAAAAAAGAAAAAAACAATAGCAGGGGGCCCACATGGCATAGACACTAGGGCCCCCTAGTGGATGACAAGTTGGGCCAGGCCCACTTGTCACACACACACAACACACACACATACACTTCTGCCACACACACACACACACTCTCTAGATCAGACCAGGCACACCAGATACCCCCCACAATACTCACAGGCACTCACCCTAACAACACACAACCACACCAGATCCGTGCACAGCCGCACTAGATCCGAACACACCACACTAGATCCGGACAATCAGAAAAACAAAGAACAAAAAGGGGGGAGCTGGGAATCAAACCCACGACCATGCAGTCGTTCCCCGAGTCGAACACCACTACGCTATGCTTCAAATCACAACAGAAGGAGGGATCCTGCGCCTCTAGTACTAACAGGCCAACGCTAACTAACAAAACTGAATATGCGCACACACACACACGACAGAGAACGGCGACATCGAAATTCTGGCGAGCTCGAGGAGCTAGTTGCGCAATTGGTTCTACGTGGCATGCGGGGACTATGAATGAAATCATTCCCATGCTAAAACATGAATGCAACGACATGAAAGCCTCTCGAGCTCGAGCAGTGCTCTCTGCCCAACCATGGTGACAGCACGGCAACTACTGATGGCGGCACTCGGCGATGCAGGGCTATGTGCTATGTGATGAGAGATGTTGAGAGGAGGCGATGCGCAGATGCTCACGGGGGTGTGAAGACTGCGTTCGGAGCAGGGCGGAGGAGAGGAAGGAGACAACACGAGCTGCGGCGACGCGGGGAAGACAAAGAAGAAGGCGACGGTGCAGGGCCTCTCTCCGCCCCCTAGCATCGGGAATGGGGCGCGGACAGCACCGACGCGCACTAGGCCATCTCCGATGAGGACAAGCAGCACTATAGACAACGAAGGCGACCGAAGACCGACAACGCTCTGCTCTCTGAACCTCACCTCTCTGAAATCCTACCTAACAGAGAAGAAGGGGAAGGGGGGAAAGAGGGAGAAGGGGAGCGGCAGTGGCGAGGAGGTAGAGGAGGAAAACCCTAGGGATCCGCGCCCTTTTAAAGGAGCGGCCTCGACGTCCGTGAGCCGCTCACGGTGACGGCGTCGGCTCTCTCGCGCTCTCTCTCTCTCTCTGACGAAGCGCACTGAACTTGACGGAGGAAGACGGGAGCAGGTTGCCGCTAGAGGCTGTCTGGGCCACGCGGGGGAAGGCTTCCTGGGCCGGGGGAAAGGCCTAGTGCCCACTTGTCTCTCTCTGAAACACAGAGGTTTTCTATTTATAAATAACAGAAAACAAAACAAAAAGGCCCAGTGAAAAGAAAAGGATTTTTGACCAAACAAAATTACTTTACCACAAAAGGAATAATGCCCTATTTAAATAAAATACCAAGATGATTTTTAATGCAAGTAAACTAAATACTTTTATAAAACCACATCCCCTATTTAATTCAAAACCCCATGAGGACAAAGCTCCAACACAAAGAGAGCAACTCATATGATCTCAAAATAATATTATCCACAACATGAACATTTTTAACAAATGCATTTAGCAAGTTAATTCTGTTGAAGAAAAACAAAAGGAATAAGAGGCCTAGGTTTAGTTTTGAAAATAAGGGAGAGGGGAGGAGTTGTAGCCCACACATGCACACATCCACAAAAAACAAGTCCTACTAACACCTCACAACAAAGTCACATGGAAGCACACCACAAATATATTATGCATGACATGATGATGAGATGACATGATGCATGATGCATGAGATGGAATGGCAATGAGTAACATCATATCATTAAACACATGACAACAAGGTTCACATAGATTACCTGGCCAAAATGGCAAGGGCAGCACGTGGGCTATCACAAGACCCCTTTGCCGCTGCCAGTGATTACCAAGGACGGAACAGTGAGTTTCATTTCAATGTTCATTAGTTACTAGTCTTAACATTTCAGCATCATCATGCTAGCGCTAATGATCTTTGGTACAACATAACTCCCGAGCCACATTGCATGACCTGAGCAACCCCCATGCTTCACCTATGTGATGACAAGGACGGTAAGCCCTAATATGCCACTTACTTGTCTCATTTTCTCAAACAAAGACAAACATAGCACTTAGACAAACTTATCATAATGACAAACTTAGCACTTAGACAAATGTCATATTTTACTTAAGTTCAGCTTTGTTTCCTCTAAAATGACATAGTAAGCTTACTTACCTCCAAAATGACATATTGTACCTAAGTTAGCTCTAAAATGAGATATACCTAGCATTGTTTCCTCCACACTGACATAATAAGCTTAGTTAACTCAGAAATGACATAATAGACTTGGTAACCTTATAGATGCCATAGACTTAGCTTATTTTCTTGGAAAATGACACAATAAGCTTAGTTAGGTAAAAATGTGATAATTACCTAGGTTAGCTCTAAAATGACACAAATAAGCAAAAAGAAGAAGAAAAACAAGAGGAGACAGAGAGAGAAGAAAATCGCTTCTTCATCTTCTTCTAATTCTAGATCTTCTTCTACTTCTTAATTCTATTATTACTTTTCTAACTTTCTTATTTCCTATTTTTAGATTTGATAGAGTTCGCGACAGCTTGCTTTGATGTAGTGCTAGTGTTTACTTTCTGTTTTCATGTATTGAGTCATTTGTATCGATGAGACTATAGGTATGTATGGACGAACCTATTGTAATATGGTGAACAATGTGGCATTTGATACTTTTAATTTGGTATAATTGTTGGTTGATCATATATGGCTGTTGACATTATTTCTGTGAAATATTTATATACATAGCCTATATGGTTTGTTTGAAAATTGTTGAATATAACAAAAAAAGAGGCAATACAACCTCTTTGGCGTCTGCCCCGGATGGCAAAGACCCCTTTCCCGACTGCCCGGACGGCAAAGTGGCCACGTGGTGGCCACCTACGAAACATATGAACACCAGGCTGGGGCCATTTGGCCTCTTTGCCGTCCAGGGCAGACGGCAAAGGGGGGGCATGGGGGCCACGACGGACGGCAAAGGAGGGCGTGGAGGGCGGCCACAGCAGACGACAAAGAGGGGTGGGGGCGGCCACGATAGACGGCAAGGGGGGTCTGTGCCATCGAGGTCAGACGACAAAGGGGGCAGGCGGCAGACTGCAAAGAGATGGGGGCCGTTAGCCACCGGACGGTGGTGTCGTTAGTAGTACGCCGTCCAGCCTCTTTGCCGTGTGCAAGCTGACGGCAAAAAATCTTTGCCGTCCGCTGGGCCGAGGCAGACAGCAAATAACCCCTTTTCCAGCCGTTGTGCTCTTTGCCGTCTGCCATGGCAGACGGCAAAGTGCCTGATTCCTGTAGTGATGTATGTTAGTATTTGAGATGATCATGATTTAGCTTGTGGCAAGTGTAAGCCAATTCCATATACTCATCTCCTATTTACATGTACTTGTAACGATATACATTCTTGCAGAATTACAAGATGCTCTTCTATCGCTATCAAGACCCTTGAGACAAAATAAGGATAGGATCGCATCTTGGGCGTTACAAGTTGGTATCATAGAAGTACCGACCTAGGAGACCCTTGATTGATCGAACTTGGCTGAGTTGAGTCTAGTGAAAACTATTTTGAGTCTAGTTATATATCGGAGAGTAGGATTCTTTTTATTTCTCTTCCCATCTCTGGTAAGGAGTCCCGATGTAGGAACTTTAATTCAACCCCTCTTCTCACTCAAAACAAAAAAAGTAGGATCAAGCGGGTATTTTGAAACCTCTGTGATCTCATTGTGACTGAGATTTTGTTCCTGGTTGCTCTTGTCAATTTGGGGTAGAAGTGTCTTGGTGAGTTGAGATCCAGGCGATTCTTCTCACACTCACTAACGTTTATTTTCCTTAGTATCTCAGGATGAATATGTTCAAAATTGCTTTAATACTATTTGTGGCAAAAGGAGTTTGGTGTCACCCAGTACTGGCGAGAGCATCCAGATGTACTACCATAATTTGTATTGTTGTGATTATGAGGGTCTGAGTAGATGAGTTTCTGTGGTTTCTATGGCTATGTGTTGATGGATGTGATACACTGGAGGTGTAGTATTATTGCTAGGAGTTTAGTCATTTATTCAGTAATTGCTTCATGTATCTGTTGGACTAGATTGCACAACCAGAAAACAATCGTGAGTTCTTAGGTGGGAATTCATGTAGTTACCTAGGATTATCCTTCCAACAAATGCATGATGGTTTATGTATTTTGTTTTCGGCTTAATTGCAAGCCTCATCCTTTGTTTTCTTGGAATATGGTAATATGAGTTGCTTCGACGTCAAGTGTTGATTTCATATCTTTCATAAGCAATGTTCTCATAATCCTATGGAAGTATTAATTCCTTTGATCAATCAAGTTATCATGTCAATTCTTTTCCATCCATAGTACTTCTCTTCAAGATAATTCAACCCTCTCCAATAATTGCAAGATATATCCTAATATTTCTTTCCGGAGTTCTTTTCATCTGGCTAAGCCATCTTTGTTTTTCCCACCCTCCCACCCTTAATCTTTCGAAGCCACACATCTCGAATCAAGTGTCCTTCTACTGTGGTGAAGCCTCTTCACAATTTGCGTCCATGTTTCAATCTGGTGTTTTCAATGTGAAGATACTCAGGAGCTTAAAGTTAATCGTTCTTCATTCTCATTTTCTTCTACCTTGGATTTGATTCAACCTCTCGGTGTTTATCATATCCTTTTCATTCGCTGATGCATGCCCATGTTGGAAATTCTTATCCAAAACTCTCTTATTATTAACCTCTATTTATTCTATCTATAGTGATGAAGATATCTTAGAAGATTCATGTCTCCATTCCAAATCCTTTCAAATTATTTTGAGGTTCTCACCTCATCAAGTTTGTAATTGGTATCGGTGAAATATCTCTTCTTAAGCAATCATTTCAATGGTGTTTTTCCTTTGAGTGGGCACATAACCCATAGTTTTTTTCTAGGATCTTACCTGTCTCTTCTAATCTTTTCGGCGGTGTCCTTAAGTTCATTTCAGATATCATGTAAGAATGATTTTCATCGGTTATTTCCCTTCTCCAAGATTGCTTAGAATTATATTTTCATCGTAGGCTCAACTTTTCTTTATCCATTGTTCTTGAGTATCCCAGTAATTCATGGTGCTCTTTCTCGTCATGATTCTTTACATTTGGAGATCAAAGTAGAGTTTCTCTTAAATTTTTGGTCCATTATCATGAAGATTCGTGTTTCAAGATTGATGCTATTCTTTCAAATTATTTTCAATCATGACTAATTCCTTCCATATCCATCTGAAGCATTTCAATGTTGTGTTCGTTTCTTAATCCTTCGATGGCCATCAATTTAGAAGATTCTTTCATTCTCCTCTTTCAGGTTTCGTTCTCAAATTCTTCTCATCTGTGGTCTGTTCGTTCGTATCTTAATTATTTTGATGATTTGTTTACGTTTTCTACAGGACACATCAGGATCTTTTCTTTCTCATCCATTCCCATTCATTTCAAATTCTTATTGGTGGTTCCTTCAAGAATTCTTCATGTTCATGATATCGCTCTTCAATCTTTTCAAGAAGAATAAGTGGTATGTCAAATGCATTGCTTGTCATCACTTGAACTTGATGAAGGAAGAACATAACGTAATTCTTATTCTTGTTTCATCAAGGTGGTTTAAATTCTTCTTCCAGAGTTGTTCATGATATCAACTTCTCAATCATAAGTTGTTTATCTTTTCTTTCCTAGAGTTCCAAGTTTTCTCAAGTATCTCATCGTGAAGCCTCATCTAAATCATGGCAAGGTTTCAATCCTGTTCATTTTGAAACATTCAATTCTTTTCTCTCATCCTTTCATTCCGGAGTTCTTACGAAAGGTTCTTAATGGTGGTTCATCAAGGATTTTATTCATTCTCGAAGTGTTCTTGAAGATTCTTGTGGGAGTATCTCAAGTATTATTTGTCTTGCATTTCTAAGTGAAATTCTTTCTCCATTATCTATTGAGATCGTATTATAGCATTCTTGATTCACGAGGAGTCTCAAGGAGAACTTGTGAAGAATGAGATATTTAAAGCCATCTTTTATTCCTTGGAGCTATCTTTGATTGTATTTCACCAAAAGATTTTCCTAAGGATTGTAGCTATCATGGTGCTCATCGATGATCCAAGTTCTCAATGTATCCTCATGGTGAAAGGAGTTTTGCATCTCTTGTTGCTCCCAAGCAGTCAATTGTTTCCATTAGTGGTCGGTTGTCACCTCATTATTTGAGATGGTTTCCATAAGCCCAGAAGAAGTGTATTATTTTCGTTGTTGATTCTTCGACAAATCCATTCAACCATCCGTTCCAAGTTGGTTCTTTCAAGTCCAATTGTGGTAGAAGTTGGTATTCGCTTGTCCGTTCAATTCTTTCCAGCAATCTAGATTATATTCTGTTGTTCCAGAGGCATTGTGTTGTTGCCCTCTTCGAATCATAATCTCATGTTATCAAGATCTTGTTCTTTCCTTGCATATCCATTTAATCAGAGTGTTGTGTCCTCTTATTATGTTCTTTTCATCTTATGAAGTTTTGCTTCTATTTCAACTGAAGTGCTACCCAAATTTCATTCGAATTGTTGCTTGTGCCTCGTGACATCCTTCATATCTTGCAACCTCTAAGTTTTGTTGGATTCACTCGTCTGTAAACGAAGCAACTTAGTTACCTCTTTCTCTTCCTCTTTTCATTCCAAGATCTCAGGTCGAAATCTCTTGTTAGTGGAGGAGAGTTATAATATCCCAAGCCTAAGACCTCATTTATTTTGTGTTATGCTCATGACTTGCATGCTATGTTATGTGTGCTTTATTTTATTTTGCATCATGCATCATCTCCATATTCTTCTGACGATTGTTGGCCTTCTGTTTAATTTTTTTAATTGCAACTCATTTTTCTCCTTCTTTTCTTTGATACTTCATAACCTTGATGTCATGATCATTCCCAAAAGCTCATGTTTTTTCCTCCAAAACCCAATATCAACTTTCTTCAAGCCCTTGCCAAACTTTCTAATTTCCTATGTCTCTCTCTCAACTTCCTTTATTTGAGATGGGATTTTTGAATTCCATTTTTAAGTGCTCATAAATGTCCCACTTATTCCCATAAATCATATTTATTATGTAGGGTCATTGATGTCTACTACACAACCTTCTTCTTGTAGACTCGTGTTGGGCCTCCAAGCGCAGAGTTTTTGTAGGACAGCGGGAATTTTCCCTCAAGTGGATGACCTAAGGTTTATCAATCCATGCGAGGCATAGTTGAAGATGTTCTCTCTCGAACAACCCTGCAACCAAATAACAAAGAGTCTCTTGTGTCCCCAACACACCGAATACAATGGCAAATTGTATAGGTGCACTAGTTCCGCAAAGAGATGGTGATACAAGTACAATATGGATGGTAGATATAGGTTTTCGTAATCTGAAAATATAAAAACAGCAAGGTAACAAATAGTAAACAGCGAGCAAAACGTTGTATAAATGCTTGGAAACAAGGCCTAGGGTCCATACTTTCACTAGTGCAATTTCTCTCAACAATATTGGCATAGTTGAATCATATGTAAATACCTCTCGAGCGACAAAGAGTTCACTCCAAAGTCACAAATAGCGGAGAACTAACGAAGAAATCATTGTAGGGTATGAAACCACCTTAAAGTTATCTTTTCTAATCAATCTTATGAGCTATCCCTATAAGTGTCACGGACAGCCCTAGAGTTCGTACTAAAATAACACCTTAAGATACACATCAACCAAAACCCTAATGTCACCTAGATACTCCAATGTCACCACAAGTACCCATGGGCTTGATTATACGATGTGCATCACATAATTTCAGATTCATCATATTCAATCCAACACACAGAACTTCAAAGAGTGCCCCAAAGTTTCTACCAGAAAGTCAAGACAAAACCGTGTGCCAACCCCTATGCATAGATTCCCAAGGTCACGGAACCCGCAAGTTGATCACCAAAACCTACATCAAGTGGATCAATAACATCCCATTTTCACCACGGATATCCCATCGCAAGACATACATCAAGTGTTCTCAAATCGTTAAACACTCAATCCGATAAGAAAACTTCAAAGGGAAAACTCAATTCATCACAAGAAGATAGAGAGGGAAAAACTCCATATGATTCATCTATATCAATAAAGCTTGTGGTTGTGGGAACGAGCCTGACGGTAGAAGGTAGGGGTACGAAAGGAGAGGGCAGAGTCCTAGCTACGGAGAGGGTGTACACATGGATGTATGAGTTCAGGCCCCTCTCGTGGAGGTAACAGCCCTACATCTCAGTGCTCGGGAGCTGTGTCGTGTGGAATGTTGAGATCACAGTGGTTGCAAACCCTTGTGCCAGAGGGGAGGGGCAGATTATATAGAGTTTGGTACCCCTCATAATTGCCAAATATCTAAGGGTCCGATCGTGGGTTTAAAGATTGGCGTTACTAGTAACGTACATAATAAAAGCTACTAATGATGGAAAGCCTAACACCTGCCTGTTGCCCTCCTGGAGGTATCTTCTGGTCTTCTGGCGTCAAGTGGAAATGAGGTCTTCCGAGTGACAGTCAACGGTCGAGTGGAGGAATAAGTCTCCGAATGGATTGCCTGTCGAGTGACTTGAGCGTCATCGGGAATCCAATTGGAAGCTTAGTCATGATCTTCAAGTCCTGCAATGTCATGCCCTTAGGTAGGGCATCTAGGTCAGCCCTAGGACCCTACCCTAGGTACATATCCTCATCATTAGCCCCCGAATGGATCGGGGTTCGAGAGGTGAATGGGGATATCGATGCCAGTTCAGAATAAGGCATCAAATCTTCCGAGTGATATTCGAGACTTCAACGAAACTTGCGTCGACTGACCTCTTCATCATTCACCTGGATCCGTTCAGCCTTGAAAGTGCTTGAGTGAATGTTCAATGTCAATTTTTTTTCTGAGTGAGTCAAAGGAATCTTTGGAGGTGGCGGGTTGATCTGTCAGACCCGGATTTTGTGGGATATGAAAATTTGGGAAGCGCGCGTGTGTGCGATGATGACTCCATGATCGGAGCAAGTGGGGGCATGACGCCTCAATTCTCGCGCCAGTCATTTCGCCACCTATAGGGCGTAGTCTGCAATTGGCGTGTGCGGTGATCTCGCGGGCCCACCAGTCAGCGAGGCACTCGACGGGGTATAAATCCCAAAGCACCACAGATTGCATAGTACCTTTTCCCCAAACTTCCTCTCTTCCTCCGCCTTCCCTGTCTCTAGCGCCACACTTTGTTCTTCTCTGACGAGAGCAGCCGCTGCAATGACAAAGGGCGCCATGGAGAAACTGGAGCGTGCCAAGAAGGGGCCAATGAAAATCAAAGGCAAGACGCCCCCGACCTCTCGGTTCACCGCATCGGTGGGATGGATGCAGGGAGACTTTCTCCCCTCTGTGGTCACTTGTGAGGACATGGACGGCTTGGTCGCCGACGGGCTTGTGGCGGACGATGCCTGGAGGTTGCCGGAGGGAGAGGACAGACTAGAGTCGTGCGAGGGAGAGCGAGTCATCCTCGTCTCCCATGTCGAAAGAGGTTTTTCATTGCCTCCCACCCATTCATTAGAGGTTTTCTAAACTTCTTCGGCGCTCAGCTCCACCACTTTCCACTGAATGCGATTTCCTACCTGTCCGCCTTCATTACCTTGTGCGAGTGTTTTCTGGGTTGTCCTCCTCATTGGGGGCTGTTCAAGCACATCTTTACAGTTAGATCTCAGACAGTGACGAAATCCCACCCTGCGGATGGGAAGACTCATGTGCTGCAGTTTTGTGGGGGTCTAGGACTTCAGAAAAGAGCTCGTAGTTCTTTCCCTTCTATGACCTTTCCTGAATTCGTTAGAGGCTGGCAGTCGACTTCGTTCTATTGCAAAGATGTAGCATCTCCCAACATGTCGACTGGTCTTTCCCCCCATACAACTGACCGTCCAGCTGTCCCCAATTCTTTGAGGGTGACTGAAGAGGAACATGTCCAAGTGGGAATCTTGGTGGAAGCCATGGTGCAACTGATTCGAGGTGGAGTGACTGGCATGGATCTGCTGGAGACATTCCTCAGTCAATGAATTCAGCCGCTCCAAGCCAGGGACCACACCATGTGGCACTACACAGGCTGTGAGGACTCGACCAGGACTCATCCAGAAGAGGTTCTGCAAAAAACCGTCGAGCAGTGGCTTCGCAGCATCACTGGGGCGTGTGACAACCCCCTTGGGAGCCAAGAGGATCCGACCTTGGCCGAAAACCCGCCAAAGAATCTGGTAAGTTGCACTTTGTCAACTGAAGTACTTGTACTCTCAAGTGATAGGTTGATTTATGGACTGACTTGTTTGTTTGAATCATGCAGGAGTGGATGAACATGTACTCGCCTGTTCCCAATGGGAACCAAACTGAAGCTGGTGTGGTGAGCGAGGGTAGCAGTGTGGATGGCAACGGCTCAGAAGACTCAGAAGATGAGTACGAAAACTCGGACAAAAACAAGGAAGAATTCGAGTCACCTCCTCGCTCCGAACGTCGCTCCGAGTCCCACCAAGATCATGCGACTGTTGTGGACAGGTCCCTGGGCCCAAGCGAGAAGAACCCGAAGCGGATCCGGCCCTCGACTGTTGAGTCGAGCGAACGATCAGCAAAGCAACCCAAACCAAACGTGGCCAAACCTCGCAAAGCCCTGCCTCGCATGAAGATGGTTGTGCCTGTCGTCTCCACGTGAGTGTTTACTTTTGAATTCTCACTATCGATTGTGACTTTGAATCCTTATTGACTGAATGTTATTCGACCCGTCAGAGCTGCTACTTCAGTGATGTTGCCTCAACATGACGGAGGGGATGCAATGGATGTAGACACTGCCAATGCAGCTAGTTCTGATATAGGTAATCAACTCTTCAGTTCTGCTTCTTGAATACGATTTGTCGATTGCCAAACCTAATTCCGTTGTTTGATAATTGCAGAAATCATCCAGGTGGAAGATGATGAAGAACACCCTGGGGGTACGGGAGGCGGGTGTGAGACCTTAAGCACCCCGCGCATACGCACTCGAAGAACTTCATCTGTGTAGACACCTCAGCGATCGACCGCGGAGTCCTCCTAGGGGATGAGCGACTCAACATGGATCAGAGCTGACCCAACAGTGCCTCTAGAGAGTGCCCCTCCAGCTGTTTCAACCATCGTGACGTCGACTCCAACCGGACCTGCCCAGACTACCTCGACTGCCACAACCATTACGCCGATCACGCCGATGACGGCTTTTCCTCTGCATCGCGTTCCGGAAGATCAGACCGGAGCTGCAATGGAGGCCATGATCTAGGCGGAGCAGATGATGCTGCGCACCAAGGAGGCGTATGAGGCCAGCAAGCTGTCTTACGATGCCAGCATAGCGCTTCGCATGAATGTCCGAGTATGTTCGATTGTAAGTACATTTCCGATTGAATTCCTGTCTTCTTTAACTGTACACCCATTGGGTGTTTATTTTCCACTCATAGAATGTTTGAAAGCTCTCCACTCGAATAGATAATGTCTTAGTCGAGTAGATTTTGGGTCAGTGGGGGCACTCTGAGTGCACCCACTAGGTGTAGTCCCCGAGACCGTTGTCAAGTGCTTGCATCGACAAGGGTCTTAGAGTCTGCCGTATGAGGGATACATTTACCCTTGACCGCGCTACTCCACAACTACTTTGTAGGTTTCATGGATATCATTGATAAACCATGATATGACGCTACATAAGGATACACTGCACTTCATGGAGTGTAGGGGGCACGTTACTCGAGAGATCGGGTGAGGGTTGTTCCATAGATGGATATTTTTTGCCACTCGACAAGTAGAGAGTTGCCAGATCTAGTGGGGGCATGCTAAGTACACCCACTAGGTGTAGTCCCCGAGACCACTGTCGTGTGCTTGCACCGGCAGGGGTCTTAGAGTTTGTCGTATGCGGGATACATTTGCCTTTCATCGCACCACTCCAAGGCTACCTTGTAGGTTTCATTGATATCGTTGATCAACCATTACATGACACTACATAAGGATAGACTGCACTTCACATAGTGAGGGGAGGCACGTCACTCGACAGATCGAGTGACGGATGTTTGACAGGGCAGACCTTGTCGACTGTTTTATAACTAGTGGGGGCAAGCTAAGTACACCCATTGGGGGTAGTCCCCGAGGCTACTGTTGATCGAAGACGATAAGCAGTAGTCTTGAAAACTTTAAATTGGAATTTCAGTCGTACGCGGAGTACGATTGTCACTCGACATGTCGAGTTGTATATATTTTTTCTTGGCCGTCCCGCTCCGAAGCTATCTTGTGCTCCCTCCATCCCATAATGTAAGACGTTTTTTAACACTAGTGTAGTGTTAAAAAACGTCTTACATTATGAGACGGAGGGAGTAGGTTTTATGGACATCATTTGGTCAACCATTACATGATGATGCTTCAAAGGTGCGGAACGGAACCGACGGAACACTCGATAGATCAAGTGTTAACCGTTCCAGTGGGGCACTCTGAGTGCACCCACTGGGTGTAGTCTCCTAGACCGCCATCGAGTGCTTGCACTAGCAGGGGTCTGATAGAGACTGTCTTGAACTTGTTTACGGTACGCGGAGTACACGAACCACTCGACATGTCGAGTGTACTTTTGGTTGAATTCTCTTTCCCCTGGACGTAGGTTTCATGGACATCATTGATCAACCATGATATGACACTATTCTAGGATAGTGGGGCGGGGTGATGTGCGCCGCTCAGTCGACCGTTTTTGGTCTTCTGCACTTTAGTGCTGATATTTCTTGTCGATTGAATTTCTTTCTTTGTCGATTTTAGAGGGCTTGTGAACTTGGAACACATTACAAGGATCTTGAAGATGAAAGGAACTGGTTGCGCGTGGACTTGGAAGCCTCCAACAATGCTTTGGAGAGAGTGCGAGCCAAGATGAAAACTCTGGGAGGTAACCTTCATCGACCCCCTGCATTCTCATCTTAACTTTCCATGCTTTGGATCGAGTGCTTTCACTCGAACAGACATATGCAATGAAAACCGTCGACTCCAAGTGCAACTCAACAATGTTGTTTCTTTAGATTCCATGAAGAAAGCACTTGAGGACAAGGACAAAGCGCTCGCTGACGCCCAGCGCATGGCGAAGGAGAAAACTGAAGCTGCTGACTAGAAGCTGACTGCTGCGAAGAGGATGGAGGAAGAGAACTCGAAGCTGAAGCAAGAGCGTGTGGACCTTATCAAGAAGACTGAGAAATTAACCAAGAGGAGCAACGACCTGGAGAGGCACTTGGGAGAGTTCTCGAGGAAGATGTATATTCTGCTCGATGATGAGTTTCTCTGTCGACTGAACTTTATGAAATTTTTGATGACTGTATCTCATCAGTCCTGCTCCCATTCTCCCATTCTCCCTTCCCAGAATTCTACCAGGACTTTGAGAAAGAGATCGAGGAGATCAAGCCCAACTTGGATCCCACCAAGTCTCCTGTTGGAGACGCGGTGGCCATGAACATGCTCAGATTTAACTTTAGGCTTCAGGGTGTTCAAGCGTATGTCCTTTGACTGAAAACTGCAATGGAGAGGATCGACAAGGAGTTGTGGCCTGAGGACATTCTTCAGCTCGACCTCACATCCGTTATGGCACTCCTGAATGACCTCCCCAGTCGAGTGCAAGCCTGGAAGAAATCTGATGCTCGCTGCGGTGCTGACGTGGTGCTCTCCCTAGTGAGGGTCCATTGCAAGGAGGTGAGGGAAGAAAAGTTGAAGGAGCTCCGAGTGGTTAACATGAAGAAACTCTAGTTTGAAGATTTCATGGAGACCTTCATCGACACAGCCACGAGGATCGCGGACGGCATCGACTTGGACACTTTCATCGAGCCAGCCAATCCATCAGGCACTTGAAAACTTGATCTTTGAGATAAAAACTTTATTTGCCTCGGTATGCCGAGTGAAACTGTATCAGCTTAAAACTTCATTCGGGCCTTAGGCCTGAGCACCTTTGCTTTCTCGTGAAACTTTTATCTGTGATTAAACCTTTGGATTTACCCGTATTTGGCTTTCAATTGTCTGCTCGAATGAGTTTGTTCTTAAGCTTAGGCAAAAACATGTTCGCAACTAAGCCCCCGAGTGTGAGGATTGCCCAACACTCGGAATATTTTTGACCCTAGACAAAGATTCATTCACAGCTAGGGCGTTGAGTGAATGTATTACTATCCACTCGACGGAGAGTTTAACTTAGGCGAAAACATGTTCGCAGCTAAGCCCCCACGTGTGAGGATTGCCCAACACTCAGAATATTTTTGACCCTAGGCAAAGATTCATTTGTAGCTAGGGCATCGAATGGATGTATGACTATCCACTCGATGGAGAGTTTAACTTAGGCGAAAACATGTTCGCAGCTAAGCCCCCGAGAGTGAGGATTGCTCGACACTCAGAGTATTTTTGAACCTAAGTGAAGACTGATTCACAAATAGGTCATCGAGTGAATGGACTACTATCCACCCAACAGGGTTTTTAACTTAGGAGAAAACATGTTCGCAACTAAGCCCCTGAGTGTGAGGATTGCTCGACAATCATAGTATTTTTGAACCTAAGCGAAGACTGATTCGCAAATAGGTCGTCGAGTGAATGGACTGCTATTCACCCGATAGGGTTTTTAACTTAGGCGAAAACATGTTTACAGATAAGCCCCCGAGTGTGACGACTGCTCGACACTCGGAGTATTTTTGAACCTAAGAGAAGACTGATTCGCAAATAGGTCGTTGAGTGAATGGACTGCTATCCACCTGACAGGGTTTTTAACTTAGGCGAAAACATGTTCGCAGCTAAGCCCCCGAGTGTGAGGATTGCTCAACACTCGGAGTTTTCCCCAGAGCGAAACCGTACGATCAGAATCGACAGTATATTTTGGAAGTCTTATTTGCATAGATGGAGTATTCTTATTACATCAAAATCTCTTCTGTCTCTAAGTATAAAAGCATTGGAGCAGATCTGCATTCCAGGCCCGTGGCTCGTCCATCTGCTTCTTGAGATTGTACAGGTCATAAGCTCCGTTGTTCAGCACTTTGGTGACGACGAAAGGACCTTCCCATATTGAAGCAAGATTTTGAGGACAATGTTGATCCACTCGAAGCACCAAGTCTCCCTCATGAAATGATCGACTCTTGACATTCTTCGCATGGAAGCGCCGCAGATCCTACTGATAAGCCGTAGTCCGGATCAAAGCAATCTCTCGCTCTTTCTCCAGGAGATCGACACCATCCTACCTAGCCTTTTCAACTTCAGCCTCGGAATAAAGTTCCACTCGAGGAGAATTGTGAAACAGATCACTCGGCAAGACAGCTTCGGCACTGTAAACCAGGAAAAAAGGAGTTCGTGCAGTCAACCGATTTGGCATAGTTCTCAGGCCCCATAACATAGACGACAACTCAGTCACCCAGGCACCAGCGGCATGATCTAGATTGCGCATGAGACGAGGTTTCAGACCTTGAAGGATGAGGCCATTAGCTTGCTCGACTTGCCCATTGGTTTGCGGATGTGCAACAAACGCATAATCCACCCTAATGCCCTGAGAGGTGCAGAAGTTTATGAATTCTTCCAAGTCAAAGTTGGTGCGTTATCCATGATAATGCTGTGAGGAACGCCATGTCAAAAAATTATTTCTCTCATGAATTTCACCGTCGTGCGGGAGTTCAACTTCTTGATGGGCTTGGATTCTATCCACTTTGTAAATTTGTCAACTACAACTAGCAAATGAGTGAACCCGCCTTTTCCGGGTCGAAAGGGACCAACCATGTCGAGTCCCCAAACAGCAAATGGCCAGGCGAGGGGAATCGTCTTCAGAGTAGAGGACGGCTTATGTGACAAGTTTGCATAGAACTGGCATCCATCACAATGATCAACAATGTCTTTAGCCATCTCATTAGCCTGTGGCCAAAAGAAACTAGATTGGTATGCTTTAGCGACAACTGTCCACGAGGATGCATGATGGTCGCAAGTTCCTGAGTGGATCTCATCCAGAATCATTCGACCTTCTTCAGGGGAGATGCAACGCTGCGTCACGCCAGCCGCACTTTCTCTCAACAGCTAATCCCCAATCACAGTAAAGGCCTTGGACCTGCGCACGATCTATCGAGCCTCTGTTTCATCTTCAGAGAGTTCTTGTCGGAGGATATAAGCAATGTAAGGCACCGTCCAATCAGGAATGACAACCAAAATCTCCATGACCAAATCGATTACTGCAGGAACATTGACTTCAGTCGGATCAGTGGAGCTCATAACTTGCGGGGGCTCTTCGGTGAAAGGATCTTATTACACCGAAGGAGTATGTAGGTGCTCTAAGAAGACATCACTGGGGACAAGCCGTCGAGTGGACCCAATCTTTTCTAGTTCATCGGCCGCCTGATTCTTCAGTCGGGGAAAATGAAGAAGTTCCAGGCCTTCGAATTTCTTTTGTAACTTTCTGACAGCATTGCAGTACCCAGTCATAGCGGGGTTTCAAACATCCCACTCTTTCATCACTTGATTCACCACCAAATCTGAATCGCCATAAACCATCAGGCGCTTGAGACCGAATGAGATAGCCATGCGAAACCCATACAAAAGTGCTTCATATTCTGCCTCATTGTTGGGGGAATCGAAGTGAATTTGCAAAACATAATTGAGCGTGTCGCCCTTGGGAGATATCAAGACAACACCAGCAGTGGACCCATTCAACATTTTAGAACCGTCGAAGAACATGGTCCAATGTGTCGAGTGAACTTGAATTGGTTGTTGTTGTGCAATCCACTCGGCCATAAAATCTGCCAATGCTTGGGACTTGATTTCTTTCTTGGCTTCAAACTTAATGTCAAAACGTCGGAGTTCGATTGCCCACCTAGACACTCGACCATATGCATCTTGATTGTTAAAAATCTCGGACAATGGAGCGTCACTGACGACTGAAATCGAGTGGTCTTGAAAATAATGCGTCACCTTCTTCGCTGATAGATAAATACCATAAACCAGCTTCTGGTAGTGTGGATATCTTTGTTTGGAGGGGGACAGAACTTTAGAGACATAATAAACTAGCCGTTGGACTTTGTAAGCTTTACCCTCCTGTTCCCGCTCGACAGTTAGCACTGTACTTACGACCTGATTAGTGGTCGCGATGTACAGGAGCAATGTCTCTTTGCTGCATGGGGCGGCAAGCACCAACTGGGTGGAGAGCAGGGCTTTGAGCTCAACAAACGCTGCTTCGGCTTCTGGAGTTCACTCAAATGTGTCAGACTTCATCAATTGGTATAGAGGCAGCGCCTTCTCACCGAGAGGAGAAATGAATCGACTCAATGCTACCAGGCAACCTGTGAGTTTCTGAACATCATGCACTTGCACGGGAGTCTTCATTCGGGTAATGGCGCTGATTTTCTCAGGGTTGACATCGATCCCTCATTCGCAAACAAGAAAACCGAGTAACTTGCCGCCAGGGACGCCGAAAGTACACTTGGCCGAATTCAGATTTATGTTGTATCTCCTTAGATTGGCGAATGTTTTGGCCAAGTCAGTCAGCAGGTCGGAACCTTTGCGGGATTTGACCACTAGATCATCCATGTACGCCTCGACATTCCGAGGGATCTGGTGTAGTAAACACTTCTAAATCATGCGCATAAAAGTAGCGCCGGCATTTTTTAGACCGAATGGCATAGTGATGTAGCAAAAACACCCGAATGGGGTGATGAAGGTTGTCTTTATTTCATCTGGGCCATAAAGACGGATCTGATGGTACCCAGAGTAAGCATCTAGAAACGATAAACGCTCGCATCCCGCAGTCGAGTCAACAATCCGATCTTTGCAGGGGAGCGGAAAATGATCCTTCGTGCAGACCCGATTGAGATGTTTGAAGTCAATGCACATGCGCAACGACTTATCCTTTTTGGGTACCATCACGACATTCAAGAGGCACTCGGAGTGGTAAATATCCTGAATGAACTTGGCTTGCAAGAGACGGGCCATTTCTTCATTGATTGCTTTGTGCTTCTTTGCCGCTGATCGATGTAAATGCTCCCTGACGGGCTTAGCTTTCGGATCAACTCTCACATGATGCTCAGCCAGTCCCCTGGGAACCCCCGACATGTCAGCAGGCTTCCATGCGAACATATCCTAGTTCTCACGAAGGAACTGGATGAGATCGGCTTCCTATTTGCTGTCGAGTGTTGATGATATATTTGTCAAGCAGCAGTTGGATCCGTCGGGTGGATGTGCACCTTCTTCACTTCCCGACTAAAATGCCGACTCGGAAGCGGGCTTCTTTGCGCGGAGCAAACCAGCAGGGTCATCGCTCTTCTTGTACTCCTCCAGCTCGACCATGGCCATCTGATGATCGACGATCTTGGAGCCTTGCTGGAGGCATTCTTCAGCTCACTGTCGATTGCCAGTGACCGTGATCACACCCTTAGGGCCCGACATCTTCAACTTGAGATACACGTAACATGGATGGGCCATGAAACAAGCATACACGGGTCGACCCAAAATGGCATGATAGGCACTCTGGAAATCCACGACTTCAAACGTCAACTTTTCCTTTCGAAAATTTCTATCGTTCCCAAACATCACGTCCAATGCAATATGGATGAGTGACTTGGCCTTCTTCCTTGGGATGACTCCGTGAAATTGCATGTTGCTTTCACTCAATTGGGACATCGGAATGCCCATGCCTTTCAGGGTATCCACATAGAGGATGTTTAGACCGCTGTCACCGTCCATGAGGACCTTTCTGAGTCGAGTGCCCCCACCACCGGATCAACTACCAGAGCCTGTCGACCAGGAGTGGCCACATGAGCAGGGTGGTCTGTTTGGTCGAATGTGATAGCATACTGGGACCACTTGAGGTAGGTGGGGGTAGTAGGTACGACCATGTTGACTTCCCTATTGATGACTTTCAGTCGACTCTTTCTCTCAACATCAGCGAAAATCACAAGTGTAGCAGTGACATCTGGGAATGTTTCTTTATCTTCATCTTCATCCTTTTCAGGAGTCTTGTCACTCGGCGGAGTCTCTTTGAACTGCTGAATAAGTGTTCGACACTGCCGAGTGGTGTGCTTGGGCAGAATCACATTGCCCTCCTCATCTTTCCGCGTGTGAATTACACATGGCTGATCCCTAATATCGGTCCCTGACTGATTTTTTCCTTTCTTGGGGGCATACTGTGCTTTAGCCTTCCCCTTATTATTTGCGTGGGTCGCCAGTGCGGCTGCTTCTGCTTGAACTGGACCCTCAAATATTCGCTTCTGTTTTTGATTGGAGTTGTTACCAGTATCGCTGATGACTGCCTTTCCTTTGTCGCAACGGAGGCGGTCTACTCCTCGCCATTGGCGTATGGAGTGATGATTTCCATCATCTTGCCGAGTGAAATGTCACTCATTTGACCAAACTTCAAATAAAGCTCTTTGTATCTCACACTAGCCTTGAAAGCACACACATCATAGTGTTCTGACACATTCTCGACTGTATGATGCAGAGTGGACCACCGCTAAATATAATCTCTCAATGTCTCATTTGACTTCTGGACACAATGTTGTAAGTCGACCAGCCCGGCAGGACGCTTGCAAGTGCCCTCGAAGGTGCGGATGAATACTCGGGCAAGATCCTCCTAGCAATATATACTGGAAGGAGCCAAGTGATTCAACCAAGCACGAGCTGAACCATCTAACATCAAGGACAGGTGTTTCATTGCGACGTTATCATTGCCGTCACCAATCTATACATCCACTCGGTAATCATCCAACCATGTCTCTAGCTTTAACTCGCCAGAAAACTTCCCGATCCCAGCCGCCAACCTGAATTTGGAGGGAATCTCTAGAGAACGGATGGCTCTACTAAAACACTCACGACCAGAAATCACGGCCGAGCTACCACTCTGAAAATCTCTATCTTGTCCTTCTCGGTGGGCTCTCCCACAGTCGATTCGCTTCTGGGTGAGGATATCACGAGCATCAAAACATGCATTCCTCTCATCACCGAACGAGCGCCTTTCGTCCTGGTTCCGAGGCATGTGTGGACCACCCTACGGAGGAGTGGGCACTTGACAGTGGTCTTCATGGTGAAACTGATCTCTAACTTGCTCTTCACGAAAGCCTCCACCACTACAACGCAGGGGCGATCCAGGGCTGTGTCCCGACTGAACGGTTTTCGTCCTTGGTGAGTTGCTATGTATCCTGTTGAGGGACTATGAAACAACAGAATTCTGATGCTACGCTGCATCTAGCAGTGCTCTGATTTGCATCAACCCTCTTCTAGCCTCTGACCACGATGGCTGAATGAAACCTGCTATCCTAGCAACAGCTGCAACATTTAACACAAGTGTACAATATACCTCAACGTTGTTGTGGGATCCAGTCGGGAACAGTTGTCATTGTCGTCGACCGGCAACTGGTGGGTGCTAGCGAGCACGCTCATTGAGTTCCCTCTAGAGCTCATCCAGCCGAATACGCGTGGCCTCCAAGGCGTGAACCTCGGTGGTTGTTCCAACTATGGAAGTATGAAGAACTTCTCCATCGCGATGGGGCTGTTCACTCGACGCGCCTCCAGCATCGCGCTTGCCATGGCCAAAGCCCGGCGGTGGGCTTTGATGAGAGCCCGCCATAAGGACCTCCGCTGCTGGATTGCAGCTCTCGCACTTGGAAGGGACATCAGACGGATCTGAATCCGATTCAAACACGCCGTGAAGGGACTCGGCAGGCTCAAGTGCTGTGATCTGTGGAGAAGAAATTTGACGCGCCACTGCATGCTAGACCCAACGCTGGAGTCGTGAGTGGCCGGACCGCTTGCGACAGCAAACAACGAGGGTATCCGACGCATAGGGAGTGGACGGCTAACGCAGCAGCACGCCGCAGGAACTCACACGGAAGTGCGCGGCCTCACGGATCGGGAGCGCCTCGATGTCGAGAGGAGCTTTATGAAGCCATGCCGAATCGCCGGCGATGAAGGTGAGCACTCCGAAATGGATCTCGTGGCCCAGAGCAAAAACACCGCCGGAAGACATGTCGAAGGATGAAAAACACAACCTCGTTGGAAGTCGCTTAGACACCTGCCCCATTGTGGGCACCAACTGTCGTGGGAACGAGTCTGACAGTAGAAGGTAGGGGTACGAAAGGAGAGGGCAGAGTCCTAGCTACGGCGAGGGTGTACACATGGATGTATGAGTCCAGGCCCCTCGCGTGGAGGTAACAGCCCTACATCTCAGTGCTCAGGAGCTTTGTCATGTGGAATGTTGAGATTACAGTGGTTGTGAACCCTTGTGCCAAAGGGGAGGGGCGGCTTATATAGAGTTTGCTGCCCCTCATAATTTCCTGGCATCTAAGGGTCCGATCATGGGTTTAAAGGCGTTACCGGTAACATACATAATAAAAGCTACTAATGACGGAAAGCCTAATGCCTACAAGTTGGCCTCCTAGAGGTGGCTTCTGGTCTTCGGGTGTCGAGTGGAAATGAGGTCTTCCGAGTAATAGTCGACCATCGAGTGGAGGAAAAGTCTCCGAGTGGATTGCTTGTCGAGTGACTTGAGTGTGATCGGGAATCTAGTCGGAAGTTTATTCGTGATCTTCAAGTCCTCCAATGTCATGCCCTTAGGTAGGGCGTCTAGGTCAGGCCTAGGACCCTACCCTAGGTACATATCCTCGTCACTCGTGGTACATCAAGATCGTGCCATCTCAAGAACACGAGAGAGACATAGATCAAACACATAGCTACTGGTACATACCCTTAGCCCCGAGGGTGAACTACTCCCTCCTTGTCATGGAGAGCACCGTGATAATGAAGATGGCTTCCGGTGATGGTTTCCCCCTCCGGCAGGGTGTCGGAACGGGTTCTCGATTGGTTTTTCGTGGATCTTGAGGCTTGCAGCGACGGAACTCCCGATCTAGATTTCTTTTCGGAGGTTTCTATAGTTATGGGGATTTTTGGCATCGATCTCATGCAGAGGGGGGCCAAGAGGCGGTGACAAGCCCGCCGGGCGTGACCAGGGGGTGGTCGCGCCTGGTAGGCTTGTGACCTCCTCGTGGGTCTTTTGGCCCAACTCCAATGCTTCGGGGGTCTCTTTTGGTCCAGAAAAATCATACTAAATTTTCAGCCCATTCCAAGAACTTTTATTTCTACACAACAAACAACACCATGGTAGTTCAGCTAAAAACAGCGCCAGTCCAGGTTAGTTCTAATAAAATCATACCAAAATGATATAGAATTATTGTAAATATGGCCATAATACTTCATTAATTATAGATACATTGGTGACGTATCAGCATTCCTAAGCTTAATTCCTGCTCGTCCTCAAGTAGGTAAATGATAAAAGAAATAATTTGTGAAGTGTGAATGCTAGCCTAGTGCATAAATTTGAGCAATGATAGTTCCAAATACTTATTCTAGCATCATTATATATCATAAACAGTATCTCATCTCATAAATCTTCTCATGATGAAATAATAAGCTATCCACATGTTAAAGTATAGACTAACAAACTATGCTTTCAGTCACCAAACAATTGCAATTCATCTTATTTTCAGGAAGGGTCTATGTAAGAGCTTTGATTTAGCAAATTCCACATACTAAACTATCATATAGTCTTCCATGATTCGTAGCACTCAAAGCATAATTTTAGAGCAAATGGCATCCGTCGAACACAAAGAAAGATAGGGGCTTAAAGTTTCGCCTCCCAACTTATTTATCATATAGATAATTGTCAAGAATAATAATTCATGATCAAATATATTTGAATATCCATATATGCTTGGATCTTTCCCCGACACATGATGCTTTCCAAGAGAAAAAGGCAAAATATAGGAAGTGGTGAAGATCACTACGACTCTTGCATAAAGGTAAGTACTAGAAAGTAAAAGATAGGCCCTTCACAGAGGGAAGCATTGATTTCCAGAGGTGCCGGAGCTCGAGCTTTTAAAACAGAGATGAATAATAATTTTGAGAGGTATACTTTCATCGTCACCATAGCAACCGAGAGATCTCGGTATCTTCCATGATAGATACATTATAGGCAGTTCCCAAACAGAACGGTAAAGTTTTTACTCCCCCTCCACCAATCAATCACACTCCATGGCGAGCCGAATCCGCGAGTACCGTCCATACCAACAACATTCTTGGGGGATTTTTGTTTAATTATTTGCATTTTTTTCTTTGATTTCGGGACTGGGAATCCCTATTACCAGCCACTTTTCTCATGAATGATAGTGAATCAACACATATCGTGAGAATAACCCACCTAGCATGGAAGATACTGACAGCCCCTAGTCATTATATGAGCGATTCAAGCATACAAAACAAAATATTATTTGAAGGTTTAGAGTTTGGCACATGCAAATTTACTCTGAACGGTAGGTAAATACCGCATATAGGTAGGTATGGTGAACTCATATGGAAAAACTTTGGGTTTAAGGGTGTTTGCATGAACAAGTAGTATTTCTACTTGGTGCGGAAGTTTTGGCTAGTATGAGGTGGAAGCAAGCACAACATGTTGGAGGATGCGTAACAATATACCTTCTATACAAATATACCCAAGCATAACTCATTAAGTTGTCTCCCTTGTCCAACTTCAACTAATTTGCTCAAGTTTGAAAATAATTAATGGGTATTCAAATTCATAGAAGATGTCCAATATAGTATATTTATATGTGAAATCTCTCTTCCTTCAATATTTTTTGCATGAATTGTTCAAGTGACCAATGTGGTGTTTGCTAACTTTCAATAAATTTTACCACCTATATTTCTTATATGTGAAGTTATTACTCCCCATATATAATTTCATATTTATGATATTCAGTTCATTCAACCATTTACTCATAGGATATAAGTGAAGCACGAGAGTAAATGACAAACTACTCCAAAACATATAAGCGAAGATCAATGAGTAGTCAAAATAGGCTAACCGGTATTTTACTTAAGATCTGAGTATTTTACTTAAACACCAAGCAAAACAAAAATAGCACTCTAATAATAGCACACATCATGTGAACGATTAAAAATTTAGGCTCAACATAGGCTAACCGGTAGTTGACGAAGAGAGGTGGGATGCGTAGCATCCCCAAGATTAGATGCTTGAGAGTTCTTGAAATATTTACTTGGGGTTCCTTTGGCATACCCAAGCTTTAGGTTTTGTATCTTTTTCAATCCTCTCATATCCTGGTTTCACCTATTCTGAAAAACTTCATCCACACAAAACTCAAAAAGATCTCGTGAGATAGGTTAGTACACATAATAATAAATAAACTCTTTATGTACTGCCAAGACAATTTGTAAAATAATTTTAAAACAGGTATTGTATACTATTATTTCCACAACTTATATCTACCTATATAGGCTATGGAAACTATAGGATAAGTAGATAACAAAACTATGATATCAATCTGTCCAAACAGAACAGTCTGTAGAATTTATGAAAACAGTAGACTTCTATAACTCACAACATTCTGAAAATTTAGTACATGCTAATTAATTTATATGAAAACACTTTGAAAACATTTGAGAAACATTCCACATTCTAGTAAAATATGAAAATTCAAACAATACAACAGAAGTTTCTGTTTTTACCCAGCATATATCAAAACATGCAGTTCAAGCATCCTAAGGCAATTCATGGAACATTTTATTGAAAAACAAGATTATAAATAACACCTAACAGATAAAAACAAAATAAAATTATGCTCCAAGCAAAACTCGTATTATGTGACGAATAAAAATATAGCTCCAAGTAAGATATACCGATAGTGTTGAAGACGAAAAAGAGGGGATGCCTTCCAGGGCATCCCCAAGCTTAGACGCTTGAGTCTTCCTTGAATACTAAATTGGAGGTAACTTGGGCATCCCCAAGCTTAGGTTCTTTTCACTCCTTATTCTCCTCATATCGGTCTCTCACTCAAAACTTGAAAACTTCAATCACACAAAACTTAACGGAACTTTGTGAGAAGGGTTAGTGTAATAAAGATAGATCATTCACTTAGGTACTATCAAGACAAGATTCATAATTATTACCACATGATACCTAATGTATTACATAATTCCCACAATTTATGTCACTGAATATAAGCTATGGGAACACTTGAAACAAGCAAACTATGCACGCAAAACAGAATCTGTCAAAAACAGAACAGTTTGTAAAGATCTGAATGATCACCATACTTACCTAACTCCAAAAATTCTTAAACATTAGGAAAACTCAAGGAATTTTAATATAAACTTTGTGTAAAAAAATTAGAATTTTTTGACGCTACAGTAAACTCATATAATTCATATACTGGAAGCAAAAGTTTGTGTTTTTGCACAAAATCAAACAAACAAGTATCCACACCATCCCAAAGGCTTTACTTGGCACTTTATTGAAATAAAAGACACGAAACATGATTACTACAGTAGATTAATAATGAGCACACAAAAATAGAAGGTAAAAGTCTTGGGTTGTCTCCCAACAAGCGCTTTTCTTTAATGCCTTTTAGCTAGGCATGATGATTTCAATGATGCTCGTATAGGAATAATATTTGAAACATGAAAAGAGCATCATGAATCTCATGACAAGAACATTTAATTCTAAACCACTTCCTATGCATAGGGATTTTGTAATAAAATAATTTAGGGGAGCAAGAATCAACTAGCATAGGAAGGCAAAACAAGCATAACTTCAAAACTTTGAGCACATAGAGAGGAAACTTGATATTATTGCAATTCCTACAAGCATATGTTCCTCCCTCATAATAATTTTCAGTAGCATCATGAAGGAATTACACAATATAACCAGCACACAAAGCATTCTCTTCATGATCTACAAGCATATAAATTCTACTACTCTCCACACAATAGAATTTCTTCTCATGAGAAGTAGTGGGAGCAAACTCAACAAAATAACTATCATGTGACACTTGATTGACATAACCACATTGAATATTAAAATCATGATAATAGGTTTCATGGTTTTCATTACTCTTTATAGCATACATGTCATCACAATAATCATCACAGATAGGAAGCAGGTCATAATCATAATAGATTTGATCATTCAAAGTAAGGGAATAAAAAGATAATCTTCATTAAGCATAGCATCCCCAAGCTTGTGACAAACATTAGTTGCAGGAAATAAATTCTCAAACATGTCATTTTCATCAAACATAGCATCCCCAAGCTTGTGGCTTTGTATATCATAAACATAATCACTCTCATCATTAATAGTATGAATATCACCAATAGTATAGCAATTATTATCATCATCATCCAAGTTGGTGCCATAAATATTTTCAAGATTATTAGAAGTATCATTATCTTCCCATTCATAATTATCAAAACAAGAAATAGGCATAGCAAAATCATCCTCAAGTGTATCATCTTCCACAACTATTTTTGATTCATTCTCATGAGGCCTATCAATAATGGGAGCAACATTATTTGGGAGACATACCTCTTTACCTTTACTTTTCCTTCTTTTCATCTTATTCACCACATTATGTGTGGGTTTATTTAATTCCTTCAAGCTTATTTTTGAAGGGGTTGGTTGAATAAAAATCTCCTCCTCGTTACCTGATTCACCATAATAAAAAAATAGGAGGATATTGGGAAATCTCTTCCTCTTCATTAGTATTCTCTTCATCTTCTATTTGTTTTCTTGTCTTTAAGTAATTGAAAATATAAGGATTCTCATTGCAATTTTCCACGGAATACATATAGATTTCATTTAGATCCATTTTCATGAGAACCCAAGATGGAACATCCTTCAAAATAGACTAAGTTCATTATGATGCTCAAGGTTAATGAGGTTATCACAATTTTTGGACACAATTAGATCATGAAATAATTCACATTGGAAATTAAAATGACCACTTTCATTACAAAGTTCACAAGGACGATGAGAAATATGAAATCTTTCAGCATAAACATATAGCCTCTCTTGCAACTATTTAGTTTCTAAATACTTGTGCCTCTTACAAAACCTATCTTCCCTTTTAGGCATGTCCTGAAAAACTCTATGCACTCCATAAAAATTGACATGCTTATAAGAAGTCTTTTTTATCATGACTAGTGCAATCATCATTAGTACTATGGATATTCAAAGAATTCATACTGACAACATTGCAATCATGTTCATCACTCAAAGATTTAGTGCCAAGCATTTTAATGACTTCTTCTTCTAACACTTGAGCACAATTTTCCTTTCCATCATTTTCATGAAAGACATTAAAAAGAGGGATAATTAATTTGGTGCCCTTAGTTGTGTCTCACTCTGCAGTTTTACCCCTAATTTCCAAAAACCCTCGGTTTTGCCCAAGTCACATCATTCTTGTTATGCTTTTGCCCTTTGACCGTTTGACCATCACTTTGAAAACTTCATGATAAATTCATACTAACTCTGAAAAATGCACATAAGATATCAAAAGGTTCAGAGAAACATCACCTATATATGTATGTCATTCACATTCATGACAAAAAAATAAGAAAGTCTCCAACTGAGTTTGACATATCATTTGCGATGGGGAATTTCCAACATTTTTCCCAAGAACGTAGATGGCATTCACATATAGGTGATGTTTTTGTAAACATTTTGATATATTATTGTGGGGACCCCAACTCATAAGTCGTGATCACCGAATGCACGTGTACAGTGTTCCCAAAGATCAATGCTCACTGAACACACAGAAGTTGAATAACAAGAGTCTTACATCCACATTTAGCGTCTTACACAAATAAAGACCATGGAGGTCTAGTCTTACATAGATAGGGCCACAAGGGCCAAACACTTAAACATAACAAACAATGGAAATCTTGATCGAAAGCGTGAACCAATTGCCATCTGCCTTAACATACAGGCATTCTGACTGGGAAGCGTCCTAGTTCGCATGATCGTCACCAACGAACTCTTCTCCATACTCATGTTCTTCCATGCCTGGCCAATTAAATAACTAGTGGCAAGCCAATGAGTACTTTGAATGTACTCGCAAGCAACCCATGTTGTGGAACAAGGTGTAACAATGCATGATATAGCACTAATAGGTATTTTGTAGAAAGCTAATTTTGAATCCAATGACATGATCAAGTAACTAGGTAAGCATGCAGTAACGGTTGGTAAATATCCATATGAACAAGTTGTATATATCATCATGATCAGGGGGTTGAACATCTCATGCTCAATCATCACGTCAGATCGTCTGACTTATCTCAAGAGTCATTTCGGTGCCATCCACACACACACACACACCAAGTTTGCAAACACATCTGGACTTAGTCTAAGCAGCAGCACCCAACTGTCCTTGACCGTGGACATGGCTACTCGAATAGTTTTAGACTCTGCAGAGGTTGCACACTTTACCCACAAGACTCGGGGAGCTTCCGTGTCATCCACGACTCGCGGTATATTACATACCTGAGGTAAGCACCCGAACAATGCCTTTCCCATGGTGATACTGAACAAAGAGTCCACTCGTTGGTGCCATCCCTCATGATATACATCACACGTATCATCCATGAGGGCATGCAATAGTGTGTCCGGCGCCTGTAAAGAAAGTGCATGGCCTTCCACTTCCGGGACGACCCCGTCTCGAGAGTGACCACTTCACTCTCGCCACTAGTAATGCGGGCTCTATGCTAGCACCAACCATAGTAATCAACAAAGCCCCATCCCATAAGGGGTATCATGGTTGCGCATGTAAGGTTGGGACGGTTGACAAATCTTAAATCTAATCCGTTTTCGGAAACACCCACTCACTTGCTCTGGTGCACCACTTCTTTCTCAAGTGGCCACCAAACTCATCATCATCTCCCTCGGGCATTAGTGGCACCCGATAGTTTTTTTTGAAAAGTCTTTGAAATCATGCTTTCTTTCCATCACCATACTTAGTCCCAATCCCACTTGCGTAACATCTACTAGCATCCTATCTACACCCACCCACATAACACTCATAAGGTGTTAGGGTCATGCACGATGCACGTGTCAACGACAAAAGTATCGGAAGCAACCCACCGAAGGGTTCACTATTCCACATGGTCAAGTATAACAAAAGTAAAGTTCTATATCACATGCAATGAAAATGGTTTCTTACATGGTCAACGGGTTGCTTTCCTGGCTCAACAAAGTCTTCGGGGTCTTCAAAGTCATCCGGTCCAACTCCCTCGTCAATAGCGCAATGTATCATCGCGATAAATAGTGATAAAATAAGCTTCACACAAAAACAGAGCACACAAAGCTAATATTAAAAATGCTATCCTACTCTGATAAATACTAAAACAATACTAAAAATATTTGTTTAAGGTTTTGGTATGAAAAAGGCTTTCAAAACTATTTTTAACACTGGCTAAAAATGCCAAAAGGGGGTTTCAAATTAAATCAGTGCATACCTTTTTTCAACATTTTCACAAATGGCCCTATTAAATTCTATGGAATATTCTTGGAATTTAGGTGGAAAAATAATTGGCTTTGGATTTGTATTTAATCCTGTGGGATTTTTAGGAAAAATCCATAGAAAAGAAAAAGAAAAAGTGAGGGGGAGGCCTCCGTGCCTGGGCCAGAGGTAGCCAGCAGCTGGGCCGGCCCAGCTGGCCAGCCAGCTAGCCACACGTGCGGCCAGGTTCAAACCTGACGCGTGAGGCCCGGCTGTCGGCAACCGCGAGGGGAGAGAGGGAGCGTGGGAGAGGGAGGTGAGAGGCCGACAGGTGGCCCCCTATCGGATCCTTCTCCCACCTCGGGACAGAGAGGGGAGAGCCTCACCGGTGGCGAAGCACGACACAGCGACGACAGGCAGATGTGGGAACGAGCTCGGGGCTGATTCGTCGTTCCAGGGGAGGTCGAAGGGGCGCCAGAGGTGGTCGAAGTCACCGACGGCGAGCACCCGCGGTGGAGGGAGCTTCGGGAGCGACCACTCGGGCTATCCTAGGCTGCAATGGGAGCAGGGGAGAGGGGAAATGGAATCAATGGAGGGAGAGAGGACCAGCCCAAGAAGAAAGAGGGCTAGATGGGCTCTATACCCTAAGATCGATGGTGGGGCTGCCGCGACGATCCTCAGCTCGATCCCGAGCGTAGAGGGAGGGAGAGGAGCTCGGGCTCTGCTGCGGTCGATGGGGGTGGAGAGCGAGCTAGAGGAGGGGAGAGAGAGGCCCGGTAGGCTTAAATGGAGAGGGGGAGAACCATGGACCCGTGCAACGTCGAGGTCGTGGCCGAGGCCAGAGGGGAGAGAGAGCTCGCTGGGCTGCTCGGGGGCATTCCTGTGGTCGGTCTAGGCCTGCGGGAGAGAGAAGAGGGAGGAGGGGGCGCATGCGTGCGAGCTCCACCGCTGGCCAAGTGGGGTGACATCGGGCACGCGCTGCCAGGGGTGAGAGAGAGCAAGGGAGTAGGGGGCCGACACTTTGGAGCGTTGCGGACGTCGAGGGCACCTCGGGGGACAGCTTTCCCCATCCCAAGGCTGTCGGGGGTCCTCGGGATGCTCCTACTATAGTGCGGGCATGCATTGTAGCGTTCTCTAGAGCATGCCTTTGGCATGCCATGGCATGCTTGCGTGCTCTGGACTCCCTCCCTCATGTATACTAGCCTTTCGATGATCTCGAGATGCTCTAGGAGCTAGGGGGAGCTAGGAATAATAGAGGTAGAAGGAGGGGAGGTAAAAATGCTCCTGCCATGGCTGTCCAGGGGGTAAATGTGGGTTCTACCCCATCTCCTAGTGGCTTATGGACCCGAGATTTTTATTGGAGGTAGCTGGTAACCTTGAGGGGTTGTGGTAAAAATTTGAGAGCAAGGGGGAGAGTAAAAGTGGTGAAAAAAAATACTTTACCATTTCACCAGAAGGTGTTTGATGGATGTTTGGGCAGGAAAATTTACCCATTTACTGTGACATTTAACAGGATCAAATGGTGGGTAAAAATTAGATGGATCACCAGGTTTGAGCTCAAATGAGCAAGGTTGACAATAGCAACTTTGTGAACCCTAGAAACTAGCAGAATCAGGTTTGTGTAGATCCAATCATGTTAAGCTAATCCCCTTGATGCACAACCTAGTGTAGCATCATTATTTGGTGATTAGAGCATGTTCACAAAGTTTGGGGTCAAGGGAAGAAACTTCACTATCTAAAGTTGTTCAAATTTGAATCTGGACAGGGAGGGGTTTGGAATAGTTTGATAAACCAAATCAACTTGGATTGAGATTAAACTTTGCAAGAGCATCACCTATGATAGTGTTGACTTACTGGAATTTTCCTGGAATTTATTGAGAATATTTCCTATAGAAATATTTCAAAAGCTTGATTTGGACAAAAAGGGTTTAGAGAGGTTTTGCCCATGAATTTGAACTTGACCATGTGTTGAAACTCATATATATGGAAAATATATGTCCACTGAGTTTCCCTAAATTTTCTCAAATATTTTGAAAGCATTTAAATAATTTTACCCTATGAAAAACCATTTTTGGTCTTAAGAAAAAGCCTTTAAATAAAATATAAAAATAATCTTTCAACTTAATATTTGGTGGTTTTGGGAAGTCATATATATAGTAGGCTTGAGTTAAAGCCTTTGGGGGGGAAGAATGCACCCAATTTGAGAACTTGCAGTGCAAACCTCAATTCAGGGGTTTTTGAAGACCTAATTTGAATAAATCCTTTATGGTCAAAATAAAATTGGATAAAAATAGTTTTGGGCAATATTCACATGGCATGATCATTGGGCAAGAAGTTTGGGTCAAGGAAGATGAATGTGAAGAGGGATTGAGTCTAAGAGTGCCATTCACCACAATCAACAAGCAAACAAGCACAAGCACTGAAAAAGTTATAATTGGCTCCAAATTTTATAAATCCAAACATAACAAGGTGATACAAACACAGGGTGTGATAGACCTACCCCCTTACAAGAATCTCGTCCCCGAGATTCCTAGGCTAAGCTCTAAATAGATAAGGGAACTCAGATCTAAGATAGTCATCACGCTCCCAGGTTGCTTCAGCTTCAGTGTGGTTGCTCCACTAGACCTTGAAGTAATTGATGGTGCAACTTCGGGTGCAGTGCTCAGCTTCATCCAAAATGCTAACTGGCCTGTCATGATAAGTGAGGTCTGGCTAAAGATCGATGGCTTGATGGTCGATGTCCTTGTAGAGGTCGGGGCGGTTGGGAACTTGGAGACACTTCCGGAGTTGTGACATGTGAAAGACGTTGTGCACATCCAATAGCTCGGAAGGTATCTCTAGTTGATAGACAACTTCTCCTCGTTTTGCAGTGACTTTGAAGGGGCCAATGTATCTGGGTGCAAGCTTTCCTTTGACGTGGAAACACTTGGTTCCTTTAAGAGGTGTGACTCGAAGATAGACATGATCTCCGTTGTTGAAGCTCACTTCTCGGCGGTGAGAGTCGGTGCAACTCTTCTGTCTTTATTTGGCGATCTCCAGGCGCTCTTGAATGAGTTGAACTTGCTCTTCTGCCTCATAGAGGATGTCTGGTCCAAATACTAACACTTCTCCGGTCTTTGACCGGTTGAGGGGAGTTCGGCACTTGCGTCCATACAACACCTCAAATGGTGCCATCTGAAGACTCGACTGATAGTTGTTATTGTAGGAAAACTCGGCAAACAGTAGGCACTCTTCCCACTTGGCTCCATATGCCAAAACACAAGCGCGGAGCATATCTTCGAGTATTTGATTTACTCATTCTGTCCGCCTTCCGGTCTGGGGGTGAAAAGCAATGCTGAAGGAGAGCTTACTTCCCATAGCTTCTTGAAACTTTCTCCAGAATCTTGAGGTGAACTGGGTTCCTCGATCTGACACAATTTCCTTTGGAACTCCGTAAAGAATTACGATGCGGTTAATGTAGAGGTTTGTGAGATGTCTTCCATCATAGGTGGTCCGGACGGGAATTAAATGGGCTACCTTGGTCAGGTGGTCGACAATGACCGAAATAGAATCATGTCCTTTGCCCCACTTTGTCCCACTTCCATTCAGGCACTTTGAGAGGTTGCAGTAGTCTAGGTGGTCTCTGATGCTCGGCTTTGACTCTCTGGCATATGTCACACTTAGCGACAAATGTACCTATTTCCCGTTTCATGCCATGCCACCAGAATCTTGCCTTGAGGTCTTGGTACATCTTGGTTCCTCCAGGATGGATGGAGTATGGAGTGTCATGAGCTTCTTGCAAGATCAAGTTCTTGAGCTCCTCTTTGTTGGGTATGCAGATGCGATTCCCAAACCATACAACTCCTTGTCCATCCATTGAGAATCCTGGGACCTTGCCTGCCTTGATCTTCATCTTGATGCCTTCAATACTCTCGTGTCCCTTCTGAGCTTCTTTGATGTCATCCATCAAGGTAGGCCTTTCTTCGAGGTAGACGAGGAATCCAGGTGCAACTAGTTCCAAGCCGAACCTTTCAAGCTCTTCATATAGGGTGGGTAGCCTTTCCATAATCATGGCATTCAAGGAACAAGCCTTTCTGCTTAAGGTGTCTGCTACCATGTTGGCCTTTCCGGGGTGGTATTGAACATTGAGGTCATAACCTTGATCAACTCCAACCATCTTCGCTGCCTCATGTTCAATTCCCTTTGGGTGAAAATATACTTCAAACTCTTGTGGTGTGTGTATATCTCACATCGCTTCCCTAGAAGGTAATGTCGCCATGTCTTCAAGGCATGAACCACGGCTGCCAACTCAAGATCATGAGTAGCATATTTCTCTTAATGAGGTCATAGCTATCTGGATATATATGCTACAACTCTGCCTTCTTGCATCAGAACACCTCCAAGCCCGGTATGCATCACAATATATCACGAACTCCTTGTGAATAACGGGGGTGGCCAAAACTGGGGCTGTGGTGAATCTCTTCTTGAGCTCCTGGAAGCTTTCCTCACACTTAGATGTCCATTTGAACTTCTTGTCCTTCTTCAAAAGCCGGGTCATGGGTCAGGAAATTCTTGAGAACCCTTCCACAAACTTGCGGTAATATCCCGCGAGTCCGAGGAAGCTCCTGACTTCCTTCACGGTGGTTGGGGATGGCCATTCAGTCACGGCTTCAATCTAGGCAGGATCCAGTGATAATCCTTATGTAGTCAACACATGACCCAATAATCCAACTTCATGCAACCAAAACTCACACTTGCTAAACTTGGCATGAAGTTGGTGCTCTTGAAGCTTATCTAGGACAAATCTCAAGTGTTTCTCATGCTCTTCTTCGGACTTGGAGAAGACGAGTATGTCATCTATGAAGACGAAAACGAACTTGTCCAAGTACTCCATGAAGAATTTATTCATGAGTTACATGAAGTAGGAAGGGGCATTGGTTAACCCGAATGACATGACCGTGTATTCATACAGGCCATACCGGGTTACAAATGTCGTCTGCTTAATGTCTTGGGGTCTGATCTTCACCTGATAATACCCAGTTCTCAGGTCGATCTTGGAGAACACCTTAGCCCCGTTTAACTGACGAACAAGCCTTCAATCTTGGGGAGTGGGTACTTGTTCTTTATTGTGACTTCATTAAGAGAACGGTAATCGACACAGAGTCTGATAGTTCCGGCCCTCTTTGACACAAATAGAATAGGGGATCCCCAAGGAGAGGCACTTGGGCGAATGAATCCTTTCCTAAGATGCTCTGCCAGCTGCTTCTTCAATTCAGCCAACTCTTCGGATCCCATCTTGTAGGCCTTCTTATAGATGGGCCTTGATCCAGACATAAGCTCAATGATGAACTCAATGTCGCGGTCAGGAGGCATTCCAGGTAGCTCATCAGGAAATACATCTGGGTATTCACATACCACTTATACTTGATCCAACTCAATTCCCGATAGACCGTTAGCCTGAGGGGCTTGAGTGGAGGCAGGGTTGGGAAAATACTTGACTTCCACTCATTGGCTATTGGTCATGGTGACAACCCTCTTGGCACAGTCTAGCAATCCTTGGTGCTTGGTCAACCAATTCATGCCAAGGATGACGTCGAAGCCCGGTGAATCCAGAACTTTGAGGTCCGCTAGGAAGTCTACCCCGTTGATGTTAATATCAAATCCCTTACAACCTATCCTAGACTTCATAACCGATCCCAGGGTTTGTATCAACATACGACTACCCAGGGGTGTAGGCTTCATGCCACTCTCTAGTGCAAACTTTTGGGTGACAAAAGAATGCGAAGCTCCACAATGAAACAATACTGTTGCTCGGGTTGAGTTGACGAGGAATGTACCCAGTATGACGTCCGGGTCTTCCTAGGCTTCCTTTGCGATGACGTGATTCACACGACCCTTGCCATTGTTGGGCTGGTTGTGGGGAGCGGGGTTCCTTGGTGGTGCTCCATGGGCTTGACCTTGGTTCGGCGCATTGGGGCGCGGGGCATCT
Organism: Hordeum marinum; assembly: GCA_022496015.1. NCBI lineage: Eukaryota > Viridiplantae > Streptophyta > Magnoliopsida > Poales > Poaceae > Hordeum > Hordeum marinum. The sequence goes on from CM039673.1 coordinate 234,613,471, forward strand.
GGCTTCTTGTTGGGGCATAGCTTAGAGATGTGTCCAGACTGACCACATCCAAAACAGGTGACCTGCCTAGGGTTGTTGTTGTAGTTCCTTCCACCGTTGTTGTTATTAGGGTTGTTATAAGCTGGCCTAGGATTGGCATACTGCTGAGGCTGGTAGCTCGGATGAGGCGCATGAGGTCTAGCCTGTTGCGGCTGATAGGTTGGCTTTGCTGGGGCTGGCTACTAGGGGCAAGGGTTCTGGTTGCTGGAGCTATCCTTGCTGATCATCTTGCGCTTGCGAGTGTCGTCTATGGCATGACTCTTGTCTTCCAGCATGAGGGCCTTGTTCACAAGGTCAAAGAAGGTACGACAGTCACAGATGATGAGCTGATACTGCATGGTCCGTTGAAGTCGTTCCATGAAGCGTTCCTTCTTGGCAGCCTCCGTGTTGACATCTTCAATTGCATATCTTGACAGGAGGTTGAACTTTTGCAGGTACTCCTTGACAGAACCACTTCCTTGATTCAACGCTCGGAATTCTCTCTTCTTGATAGCCATGATCCCAGAAGGAATGTGGGCGGTGCAGAATCCTTCCTTGAAGTCATTCCAAGTGATCACACACCCACCTTGCATGACCTTGAATCCATCCCACCAAGCTCGGGCGGTACCTTCGAGGAAGTTAGAGGCATAAAGCACCTTCTCACGGTCCTCACTGCAATAAACCAGTGCAAGGAGGTCCTCGATGGTGCAGATCCAGTCGTGAGCATCCAAGGGTTCAGCGGTCTTGGTGAAGGTTGGGGGCGAATTCCTCATGAACTCAGACAGAGTGGAGCGGCCATTGCCGTTCCTGCCTTGCTGGTGGTTGTTCACAAGGGCCTAAGCCATCTGCTAAATAGCAACATTGTTAACTTGGTGTTCCTCCTAGAGAACTTGGAGAAACTTAGCTATGGTCATGTTCTCCGGTGGAGGTGGTGGCGGGGGAATGTCACCTTGTGGCTGCTCCTGGTGTCCTCTAGCATGAGCAGTCCCGCCAGCTCCCTGTTGCTGGCTTGAGTTGCCTGCTTCAGGGTTGACGAAGGAGCTGTTGCAGGTAGCAGTCACCATCCTGTGTGGAGCAGCCAAGTCAAACAACTGGGATAAACGAGAGGAAAGCATGAATGTAAAAAGGCGCCTAAGGGGGTTGGTCGAGTGCAAGTATGGTAAAACAAAGGTCGAAGGACCAACACATATATTAAGATAAGATAGACAATGGAGTCGCTTACATGTTGCCTAAGGAAAAAGTGCGACTTGCATCAGAACACAACAGGAAAACAAACAACAAGCACAAATGGTTTCATAGGAACCATTACACGGAGTCGACTTCGCATGAGGGGTACATGACTGATCCTACCCTATGGGTTCTCGGACTCAGGTGGTGGAGTGCTCGGTCTCGTAGTCACGCTCCTTAGGGTCTTCATCCTGTTCATCATCTGAATGGGCATCATTCCCGGTCGAAGGTGTCAGGGAGCGAGGAGGTCCACCTCGACGACGCTTTGCTCGCGGGTCGGTGAAGAGCTCACGGTACTCCTTTGCACTCATGCGATGACGACGTGTAGGAGCATATTTGACTAGGGGTACTCCTCCTCGATAAGCGACAGCTGGTCGTCCCTTGGAGGCTCCATCCTTCTTGATCTTATCTGGCTTCGTCTTGGCTTATCGAAGTAGCTCTCGGGTGTGGTGAAGTTCCTCGCAGAGCTTCACAGACTCCTTAATCAGGTTGTGAACCAGACTATCGGCGGAGAGGCTGAAGTAGGTCTGGAACTTGAGCAGTGTGCCATCCTCCTTGGATGGAATCAGCATCCAACTCTCGCCAAGATCATCCTTTCTGAAGGGCACGTAGCGAGTAGCCGGCTCGTCAGCCATCTCGGGAATGATATCTCGAAGGTGCAGAAGTGCCTTCGTGTAGCTGTCTCAACTGCGAGTGCCATGGTCTCCATCTGTGGTCCTTCAAAGAACCAACTGGTCGGGAAGTCGTTTGCCTTCACGACCACATCCAGGTGGTACTCCCTCGTGACGGCATCAACCCAGTGCCCATGGTAGAGGAAAATGGTTGGTTGGCGAAAGTGGCACTTCTGCAGGCTATCCCCAAGGAGTAAGGGAAAGCCAGATCAAGGTTGTTAGAATCGCGATTCTGTTATACGATTCTACGACTTTACAATCCAAACTAACCCATCTGATTCTACGATTTTAGTTCATAGAATCTACGTTTCTACGATCCTGATAGTGAAGATTCTATGATTTGCGATCCTATCATCGTAGCTCCGATCCGATTCAAAATCGTGATTCTGACAACCTTGAGCCGGATGTTAGGAAGGCTTTGGGTACGACGGCCATCTACAAAGGTTTGAAGGGAGGAGAGTCAGCAGAGTGTTGTGTGAAGAATAGAAGAGGTAAATAGTACAGAATTCCTAAGTATAGATGCTAAGTGTAGTTTTGAAAATGGCTTTATCCTAACTAACGTCCATGCTAACTAAGGGCTTCCTATAGTTAGGATGGCTCTGATACCATCTTTGTGGGTACCCCGACTCACAAGTCGTGATCACCGAATGCACGTGTGCAGTGATCCTAGAGATCAATGCTCACTAAACACACAGAAGCTGAATAACAAGAGTCTTACATCCACATTTAGTGTCTTACAAAAATAAAGACCATGGAGGTCTAGTCTTACATAGATAGGGCCACAAGGGCCAAAACTTAAACCGAACGAACAACGGGAATCTTGATCGAAACCGTGAACCCATTGCCATCTCGCTTAACCTACAGGCATTATGACTAGGAAGCGTCCTAGTTCGCATGTTCGTCACCAACGAACTCTTCTCCATACTCCCGTTCTTCCATGCCTGGCCAATTAAATAACCACTAGCAAGCCAATAAGTACTTTGAATGTACTCACAAGAAACCCATGTTGTGGAACAAGGTGTAACAATGCATGATATAGCCCTAATAGGTATTTTGCAGAAAGCTAATTTTGAATGCAATGACATGATCAAGTAACTAGGTAAGCATGCATTAACAGTTGGTAAATATCATTATGAACAAGCTATAGATATCATCGTGATCAGGGGGTTGAAAATCTCATGCTCAATCATCACGTCACATCGTCTGACTTATCTCAAGAGTCATCTCTATGCCATCCACACACACACACACCAAGTTTGTGAAAACATCTAGACATAGTCTAAGTAGCACCACCCGTCTGTCCTTGACCGTGGACATGATTATTCGAATAGTTTTAGACTCTGTAGAGGTTGCACACTTTACCCACAAGACTCGGGGAACTTCCGTGTCATCCACAACTCACGATATATTACATACCCGAGGTAAGCACCTGAAAAATGCCTTTCCGATGGTGATACTGAACAAAGAATCCACTCATTGGTGCCATCCCTCATGATATACATAACACATATCATCCACGAGGGCATACAACGGTGTGCCCGGTGCCTTTAAATACATTGTATGGCCTTCCACTTCCGGGACGGCCCCGTCTCGAGAGTGACCACTTCACTCTCGCAACTAATAATGCGGGCTCTATGCTAGCACCAACCATAGTAATCAACAAAGCCCTGTCCCACAAGGGCTATCGTGGTTGCGCATGTAAGGTTGGGACGGTCGACACATCTTAAATCTAATCCGTTTTTGAAAACACCCACTCACTTGCTCCGGTGCACCACTTATTTCTCAAGTGGCCACCAACCTCATCATCATCTCCCTCGGGCATTAGTGGCACCCAACGGGGTTTGTTGAAAAGTCTTTGAAATCATCCTTTCTTTCCATCACCATGCTTAGTCCCAATCCCACTATCGTAGCATCTACTAGCATCCTATCTACACCCACCCGCATAACCCTCATAAGCTGGTAGGGTCATGCATGATGCAAGTGTCAACAGCAAAAGTATCGGAAGCAACCCACCAGAGGGGTCACTACTCCACATGTTTAAGTATAACAAAAGCAAAGTGCTATATGACATGCAATGAAAATGGTTTGTTAACATGGACAATGGGCTGCTTGCCTGGCTTAACAAAGTCTTCAGGGTTTTCAAAGTCTTCGGGTCCAACTCCCTCGTCAATAGCGCAATCTATCGTTGCGATAAATAGCGATAAAATAAGCATCACACAAAAACATAGCACATAAAGCTAATATTAAAAATGTTATCCTACTTTGATAAATACTAAAAACTATAGTATAAATATTTGTTTAAGGTTTTGGTATGAAAAAGGCTTTCAAAACTATTTTTAACAGTGGCTAAAAATGCCAAAAAGGGGTTTCAAAATAAATCAATGCATAATTTTTTTCAACATTTTTCACAAATGGCACTATTAAATTCTATGGAATATTCTAGGAATTGAGGTGTAAAAATAATTGGATTTGGATTTTTATTTAGTCCTGTGGGATTCTTAGAAAAACCCCACAGAAAAGAAAAAGAAAAAAGAGGGGGAGGCCTGTATGCCTGGGCCAGAGGCGGCCAGCAGCTAGGCCGGCCCAGCTGTCCAGCCAACTAGCCACGTGCGTGGCTAGGTTCAAACCTAATGCGTGAGGCCCGACTGTCGACGACCGCGAGGGGAGAGAGGGAGCATGGGCGAGGGAGGTGAGAGGCCGATAGGTGCCTCCCTGTCAGATCCTTCTCCCACCTCGGGGCAGAGAGGGGAGAGCCTCATAGACAGCAAAGCATGGCACGGCGACGATAGGCGGATGCGGGAACGAGCTCGGGGCTGAGTCACCGTTCCAGGGGAGGTCGAAGGGGCGTCGGAGGTGGTCGAAGTTGCCGGCGGCGAGCACCCGCGGTGGAGGGAGCTTCGGGAGCGACCACCGGGGCTGTCCTAGGCTTCAAACGGAGATGGGGAGAGGGGGAATGGCATCAGTGGAGGGAGAGAGGACCATCCGAAGAAGAAAGAGGGCTGGAGGGGCTCTGTACCCATAGATCTACGGCAAGGCTGCCGCGGCAGTCCTCGGCTCAATCCCGAGCGCATAGGGAGGGAGAGGAGCTCAGGCTCTGCTGGCGGTCGATGGGGGTGGAGAGCGAGCCAGAGGAGGGTAGAGAGAGGCCTGGGAGGCTTAAATAGAGAGGGGGGCGGAGCACCTGTGACCCATGCACCGGCGAGGTCGTGGCCGAGGCCGGAGGGGAGAGATAGCTCACGGGGCTGCTCGGGGGCGTTCCTGGGGTCAGTCTAGGCCCACAGGAGAGAAGAGGGAGAAGGGGGCATGCGCGTGCGAGCCCCACAGTTGGCCGAGAGGGACGGCACCGGGCACGCGCAGCCAGGGTGAGAGAGAGCCAGGGAGGAGGGTCCCAACACTTTGGAGCGTTGCGGACGTCGAGGGCACCTCGGGGGACAACTTTCCCCATCCCAAGGCTGTCGGGGGCCCTCGGGATGCTCCTGCTACAGTGCATGCATGCACTGTAGCGTGCTATGGACGCGCTCCCGCATGTCTACTAGCCTTTGGATGATCTGGAGATGCTCTCGGATCTAGGGGAGCTAGGAAGAGTAGAGGTAGAAGGAGAGGGAGGTACAAATGCTCCTGCCATGGCTCTCCAAGGGGTAAATGTGGGTTTTACCCCATCTCCCAGTGGCTTATGGACCTGAGATTTTTACTGGAGGTAGCTGGTAACCCTGAGGGGTTGTGGTAAAAAGTTGAGAGCAAGGGGGAGAGCTAAAGTGGTGAAAACAAAGACTTTACCATTTCACCAGAAGGTGTTTGATGGATGTTTGGGCAAGATAAATTTACCCACTTACTGTGACATTTAATAGGATCAAATGGTGTGTAAAAATTAGATGGATCACCAGGTTTGAGCTAAAATGAGCAAGGTTGACAAAAGCAATTTTGTGAACCCTAGAAACTAGCAGAATCAGGTTTCTGTAGATACAATCATGTTAAGCTAATCCCCTTGATGCACAACTTAGTTTATCATCATTATTTGGTGATTAGAGCATGTTCACAAAGTTTGGGGTCAAGGGAAGAAACCTCACTATCTAAAGTTGTTCAAATTTGAATCTGGACAGGGAGGGGTTTGGAATAGTTTGATAAACCAAATCAACTTGGATTGAGATTAAACTTTGCAAGAGCATCACCTATGATGGTGTTAACTTACTGGAATTTTCCTGGAATTTATTTAGAATATTTCCTATAGAAATATTTCAAAAGCTTTGTTTGGACAGAAAGGGTTTAGAGAGGTTTTGCCCATGAATTTGAACTTGACCATGTGTTGAAAATCATATATATGGAAAATATACGTCCACTGAGTTTCCTTACATTGTATCAAATATTTTGAAAGCATTTAAATAATTTTACCCTATGAAAAACCATTTCTGGTCTTAAGAAAAAGCCTTTAAATAAAATATTAAAATAACCTTTAAAATTAATATTTGGTGGTTTTGGGAAGTCATATATATAGTAGGTTTGAGTTAAATCCTTTGGGGGGGAAGAATCCGCCCAATTTGAGAACTTTCAGTGCAAACCTCAATTCAGGGTTTTTGAAGACCTAATTTGAATAAATCCTTTCTAGTCAAAATAAAATTGGATAAAAATATTTTTGGGCAATATTCACATGGCATGATCATTGGGCAAGAAGTTTGGGTCAAGGAAGATGAATGTGAAGAGGGATTGAGTCTATGAGTGCCATTCACCACAATCAACAAGCAAACAAGCAACACTCCAAACAAGCACAAGCATTGATAAAGTTTTAATTGGCTCCAAATTTTATAAATCCAAATATAACAAGGTGATACAAACATAGGGTGTGACACTTATCTGAATTTTTCTGAGTTAGTATGAATCTTTTATGAAGTTTTCAAAGTGACGGTCAAATGGTCAAAGGGCAAAAGCATAAGAGAAGCAAAATGATTTGGGCAGGAACGAGTGTTTTCAGAAACTAGGGGTAAGCCTGCGAAGTGTGACCCAACCAGGGGCATAAAACCAAGTATCCCTTAAAAATATGAAGCATATGAGGCAACCTTAATTCCATATTTTTGTAGTCTTCTTTCTTTACCAAAATATTTATAAAAAGAAGCTAAAAGATTCAATTGCAAGATCTAAAGATGTACCTTCAAGCAACGGCGCCAAAAAAGAGCTTGATGTCTACTACACAACCTTCTTCTTGTAGACTCAAGTTGGGCATCCAAGCACAGAGTTTTGTAGGACAACGTGTCGGGACCCCGATCCTAAGTCATATGAATCCAGACTGTAACATATCACATCACTTTGCGGCCTCACGCATGGTAAGCTCCACGGCTGCAGCCTTACCTTAGCCAGGACCGTTTGCGTCTTTTGGCTCACGTATGTGAACATGTCGCTGGCAATCAAACGATAGAGAACCCGGGCCGACATGACTACTCATAGAACCTAAGTGGCACATCCGTATGGAAACAGGCATACGTAACCCAGCAATGCAGGTGTCGGCCTCAAGCGTGTGTAGACGAGTCATAGGAAGCTACAAGGACTCCATTACGCCGTGAGACATAAATGCCATCACTGCACGTAGACGAGCCGTAGCAGGCTACAGGGACTCCATTACACTGCGAGACATTTCCTCGAAGGGATAGACACAGCAGCAAAGAAGGATACATGCTAGTCAATCAATGTGTCCGGAGTAGTAGCAAGCTACCATGGCTCAGTGGAAGCACAAAGAGGTAGTTTCTCGTAAAGAGTACTATTAAAGGCACACAACTAGGTGTCGGATCCCATACATACTGTTGCACGTCACACGTACGCACGACATGCCCGATATGCATAGATACAACCATGGCATCACAACATAACCATTCAACAACTTTTATTTAAGAGGCTCAGATGAGCCTTGCATAATATGTTCTTACAGATAGGGGTCACGTGACCCGACACTCAAGTCATACAAACAAGTTCATACAAACCAAGCGGAAGAATAAACTGTCTGAGCACAGATAGATGAAAGGGTAAAAAGGTACATGGCCTGACTATCTACAGCCCGCCACACGGCCTAGGGTCGTAGCTGGGACACCAGCTATTCCGCATCGTCGACATCTAGAAAGAACCCACTCGATGGGTCCTGGGTCTCATCTGCAACAATTATTAAGCAAACATGAGTACAAATGTACTCAGCAAGTCTTTAAAGCAGACTTAGACTATTCATGCTCATGTATCAACAAGGGGGGTGGAGTTTATGCAGCAATGCCAGCTTTGACTCATGGCTAACCTATACTACACAATTTTAACTCTTTGTTTAAATTTTAGATATCGCACACGAGTCCACTAACTCCATAACAATTCACCACCATGGATTCACTTCCCTCTCATGGGAGAGTGCCATCCACGATACTCACACTTGTCTTGATATTTTTATGTGTATCCATTTGATTATCTCTGAACAGCCTAAGTTTTCCAAGTAGTCCATATCCGAGGACGCGGCTATTCGAATAGTTTCATACCCTGCAGGGGTGTACTTCTTCACACATGCTCTCACCACTTATCGTTGTGTGCTCATAAAACCATGCACCGCGGCAACCTTCAAGTGGAAGCCTAGCGAGGGAGTCGTCCACGACCGTCAATCACATAAGACCTCTAGTCCAGGCTATCGCCTATTTGAGACTGAACCCTCACGAAAGTCCGGCTGAAGTTTCCGCTACGGCCCCAAACGATGTGCGCAGGGTTCCCAAGCCGACCATTTGGGTGACCCTTGGTACACCGTGCCACTGCCTACCGCGTCGTAACCCACCCCTAGGGTTAACGCTATGCACGGCCTCCAGCATACTATAAACGCAAGAAACTACTTGCAACTCCTAGACTAAGGACTAAGCAACTGATAAGTTGAGAGGGGTCCAGTTACAGGAACCCAATGCGTGGTAGTAACTAGTCTTGGATCACAAACATGGAACTCAGTTCCTAAGAACGGTCCCAATGAGACAAACCGCTATGTACTCCTACATAGCCTCTCATCGCTACCTTTACCAAATCGGGTTCATCATAAGTTCATCACATTAGAACAACATTGTTTCACTCAGTTCATCACCCAAATGAATCAGACCTGACACAACTCTAAGATAGCAAGCATAGCAGGCAAAGTAAGCTAAGGACACCATGGCACAAGCATCTACCAGGTATGCTAGGTTGCAAGGTTTAGCTATTTACTGTGACAATGACTGGACATGCATAAGAATAGGTTCATCTACTGTGTATGATAGACAAGTGAACATTTGTCCTAATGCAATAAATAAGAGCAGGAGCGAGAGAGTGGGATGTTATCGGAATGATCAAAGGGGTTTCTTGCCTTGCTGGGTAGCGGAAAGGTTCTCTCCTTCGTTGGAATACTTTGGGGTATCCTTAGAAGCAGGGCCTACCGCAATGTAGATAAATAGCATTCAATACACGCAAGTGCAACAATATGATGCATGATCATGACATGGTAGCATGTATGGATGAGCTAGTGCAACTAGTTTCCAAGTTAATTTGAAGGGAGTTTGGATATAGGTTCAAAATTGTTCTTCATTTCAAATTCCATATACCAACCTATTAGCAAATGTCAATGTTCTTCTACATAGGTTGCTCTAACATGCATGATAATAGCACCATTGGATTCATTGGATTTTTCTAATAAATTTTCATATATAAATTATTTTCATCTGATTTATAGATTAATTTATATGAATGTTTGAAGTTTTAAATAATTTCTAGAATTAATTTTAAACTGGAAAAGGATTAATGGCGTCAGCCTGACGTCACCACGACGTCAGCTGGTTGGCTGACCAGGCCAGGTCAAACCTGACGTGCAGGGCCCGCACGTCAGTGACAGGGGCCTAAACTCCGCGCTGACCAGGGGTTTGACCCACCCTAGGGCCCACTGGTCAGTGGCAGGAGGCCTAATTAATCAGGGGGGATTAGCTCCTGATGATGGCCACGTCGACGCCCACCGGAGTGGGCCCGGCGGTGACCATCCGCACGGCGGCGACTCGCCGAAATTGCGCCTCCGTCGACCATTTGGCGCGTGGAGAGTACCAGGAGATAGCCCATGCACGCGCGCGTCTAGCAGGGCAGCGGAGAGGGCTCGGGGTCGCCGGAGACGACGGCCACGTCGAGCTGAGCGGCGGCGACGGCTCGGGCAGGAACGGCTACTGCGCTACAGGCCGCGGGAGGAGGAGCTGAGGGCGGCTACGAGCTCCTAGAGGTGCTATGAGCCCGAGCCCGTGGCCAAGAGCGAGCTTTGGCCACTGTGGCCACGGCTATGCCATGGTCAGCGGCGAGCTCCGCTCGGCTCTGGCTACCGACGGGGCTAGAGAAGGGGAACGGCGTCGGGACTAGGGGGAAACGGTCCGGGGCCTCACCAGAGGGGCTTCTGGCACCGTAGCGTGGTCGGGGACGCAGGGAGGGCGGCGAATCACCTGCGTCTTCAGTACGGAGAGAGGGGGAGCAGAGGAGAGGGAGAGGGGGAAATGGCGAGGGGGAAATTGCTCGGCGGCGGCTGAGCCTATCCTCTCGCCAGCACGACGAGGAGGCGGCCAGGCAGGCAAGGAGGAGGTGGCCAGCGCGTGGCCACCGCCGGCTGCGGGGGCAGCACGCAGCTGCTTCTCCTCCTGGCAGGAGGAAGAAGACGCTGCTGCCCCTATGGGCTGGGCCTCTTCTTCAGGTAAGCCCAAGTGGTCTTTCTTGCCTTTTTTTATTTCAATTCTTTTCTAACTTTGGACATTTGTTTTATTTTAATTTCAGGCACATATGCTATTTAAAAATATCCCAAATATTTTATATATTGAAGTTTGAATATTTCAAATTTATCCAAAAAGTTTCAGGATATTTTGAAAACTAAACTAATGATAATGCTTTATTTTATATTTTCAGTAGCTTTATCATTTATTTTTAAATTGCTTCAGTTGTTCAAATATTTAAAATGACCCCTGTTATAACCATGTCCATATTTATCACACATAGGGAACATTTTTAAAGGGCATTTTGGATTTGTTGAATTTTCACCAACTTTGAATTATTTTGATTCAATGTGAACTTGGGGTTTGTTTTAGTTCCCATTTCATGTTGATGCAAAATTGAAACATGATGCAACACCCATGCTGTCCTATGACATCTAGCTAGGTATGTGACACAACGACAGTTTTCCCTCAAGTGGATGACCTAAGGTTTATCATTCCGTGGGAGGTGTAGGTTGAATATGGTCTCTCTTGAACAACCCTGCAACCAAATAACAAAGAGTCTCTTGTGTCCCCAACACACCCAATACAATGGCAAATTGTATAGGAGCACTAGTTCGGTGAAGAGATGGTGATACAAGTGCAATATGGATGGTATATATAGGTTTTTGTAATCTAAAAATATAAAAACAGAAAGGTAACAAATAGTAAACAGTGAGCAAAACATTGTATAAATGCTTGGAAACAAGGCCTAGGGTCCATACTTTCACTAGTGCAATTTCTCTTAACAATATTGTCATAGTTGAACCATATGTAAATACCTCTCGTGCGACAAAGAGTTCACTCCAAAGTCACAAATAGGGGAGAACTAACGAAGAAATTATTGTAGGGTACGAAACCACCTTAAAGTTATATTTTCTGATCAATCTTACGAGCTATCCCTATAAGTGTCATAGACAGCCCTAGAGTTCGTACTAAAATAACACCTTAAGATACACATCATCCAAAACCCTAATGTCACATAGATACTCCAATGTCACCACAAGTACCCATGGGCTTTATTATACGATGTGCATCACATAATTTCAGATTCATCATATTCAATCTAACACAAAGAACTTCAAAGAGTGCCCCAAAGTTTCTACCAGAAAGTGAAGACAAAAACGTATGCCAACCCCTATGCATAGATTCCCAAGGTCACGGAACCCAGAAGTTGATCACCAAAACATACATCAAGTGGATCAATAGAACACCCCATTGTCACCACGGATATTCCATCGCAAGACATACATCAAATGTTCTAAAAACCTTAAATACTCAATCTGATAAGGAAACTTCAAAGGGAAAACTCAATTCATCACAAGAAGATAGAGAGGGGAAAACTCCATATGATTCATCTATATCAATAAAGCTCGCGGTACGTCAAGATCGTGCCATCTCAAGAACACGAGAGAGAGATCAAACACATAGCTACTGGTACATACCCTCAGCCCCGAGGGTGAACTACTCCCTCCACGTCATGGAGAGCATCAGGATGATGAAGATGGCCTCCGGTGATGGTTTCCCCCTCCGATAGGGTGCCGAAACGGGCTCCCGATTTGTTTTTCGTGGCTCTAGAGGCTTGCGGCGGCGGAACTCCCGATCTAGGTTTGTTTTCAGAGGTTTCTGTATTTATAGGAATTTTTGGCATTGATCTCACGTCAAGGGGGGCCACGAAGGGGTGACCTAGATGCTTTGACCTCCTCGTGGCTCTTCTGGCCCAAGTCCAATGCTTTGGGGGTCGCTTTTGGTCCAGAAAAAATCATACTAAATTTTCAGCCCATTCCAAGATCTTTTATTTCTGCACAACAAACGACAATATGGTAGTTCTGCTGAAAACAACGTTAGTTCGGGTTAGTTCTAATAAAATCATATCAAAATCATATATAATTATTGTAAATATGGCATGAATACTTCATAAATTATAGATATGTTAGAGACGTATCAGTCACCATCAAAAGTTGTTGTCCATTTGGGTTTGGTTTGGTTAGTCCTAAAATTCAAGCAAGTTTGAATTAAATCCAAAGTTGTTAAATTTTATATTATGTAAAATGATCCCCAAACCAATTTTATCAAATCCTATATATTTTCTGGCTTCGGAAAAATATATCTCTTGTTGGAATTCCAGCTAGATCCATTGTTTTCTTTCTTTGCTAATTTTCTGTAAAAGAAATAAAAGAAAGAAAGAAGAATATGGATATATATATATATATATAGAGAGAGAGAGAGTGAAAGAGAGAGAGAGTGGGAAGGCCCAACCAACCAACTTTCAGCCCAGCTATCCCACCAGAACCAGTCCCCCTGTTCTCCTTCCTCGTTATGTACGTCAGATCATTCGGGAGGTCCACATCGACGCGCCGGTTGATTTGACGGCCGAAGCTAAGCCCCCATGCCCTATAAAGCTAGCCCTCAAACCTAGGGTTCCATTTCCCTCTATTCCCCCCTTCTCCTCCCTCTCCCTCTGCTCACAAGTCGTCTCCACTTCTTCCTCGCCATGGCTCGAGCGAGCTCGAGCTTGAACTTGGGCTAGACAACCAAGAGTAAATTGCAAAAAACCATCACAATTGGCCTTAAAGCAGAAAACTGTCACCATTCGTTTTTTAAAAGACCACCAATATTGTGCTGACAGTTTTCAAAAATGCTAATTTCTCAGGTAAACACTTGCTGACTATAGAAATGACGGATAGGTCCCACTATAAGCGATGACGTGGCAATAAAAACTAACGGCGTTTGACTAGAATATAGTTGACCATTAAAGTGGACATGGGCCTGCATGTTCGTGTGATCTTACTCCTCCATCTAATAAGAAAATAGATAAAATCCAGTGACACAGGCCGCCGCCCTGGTCCGAAAGGATCCCGTGCCTGCCCGCCGGTTATTGCCGGCGAGCCAAGCCGCTGTCGTCCCACCATTCTTGGGTGCAAGAGTAGCAGCGGTGGGGCTATGCACTGGCACGAGGGCGCGATCAGTAGCAACAGGTGGAGTGGGCGCACATGGGCGCGCGAGATGCCGTCTCCTCCAGAGCCACAATGGGCCTGGGCGCAAGCAGCAGTGGTGGTCATGCATGGGAGTGAGTTGCGAAAGCTGCCATGGACGCGCACGGGCACACGAGCAGCCAGCGGTCGTGCAAGGGCGTGCGAGCAGCAGCACCGGCTGGAGTGGACGCGCACGGGCACGCGAGCTGTCGTATCCTTCAGAGGACGGGCGCGCCGAAGCGGGGGCCTGGGTGCAAGCACTAGCGGCGGTCACGCACGAGAGCAAGTAACGGGAGCTGCCATGGCCGCCCACGGGCGCATGAGGAGCAGCACCAGCTCCGCAAGGGCGTGCGAGCAGTAACCCCCTCTGCGCATGGGCGCGCAAGCAGCAACACCGGCCGGAGTGGACGCACATGGAAACGCGAGCTGCCGTCTCCTCTAGAGCACGGGCGCGCAGCAACGGGCGACCTGGGCGCGAGCAGTAGCGGCAGTCATGCACGGGAGCGAATAGCGGGAGCTTACATGGGCATGCACAGGCGCATGAGCAGCAGCACCAGCCACACAAGGGTGCGCGAGCAGCAGCACCAGCCGGAGTGGACGCGCACGGGCCCGCCACAGCGGGGGCCTAGGCGCGAGCAATAGCTGCCGTCTCCTCGAAGTAGCGGTCCCCATCCGGAGGTGGGTTGGGGGCCGGGGAGCGGGGTAGCTACAGCAGTGGGAGCCGGCGGTAGTGGGATTTGGGCAGCAACGGGGAGTGAGTCGGGAGAGCCGGAGAGATGGGAGGTGGGCCGGTGATGTCCACTAACGTTTTTTCTCACGAATTATATCCTCTAGCTTGTTCTGGCCACGTGGCACCTGACAATGGGACCCAATGGTTATTTTTTTTGTCAAACGTCTCTAATCAAGTGATCAGTGTTTTTTGAAAACTGTCAGCACAATGTTGTTGGTCTTTAAAAAAACAAATGATGGGGGTTTTCTTTTTTAGGGTCCCCAATTATGGTGGTTTTTTGCAATTTACTACAACCAACGTCGCCCCCTACTTCCTTTGGCCGTGCGAGGCACCGCAGCATGTCTTCTCCGTCCCCCTCGACAACACATTCTCTGGATCGACTGCATCTTCTTCATCAAGAGGCACGCTTCTTCCGCACGTCGTCGACCGTCAGCATGTCTTCTTGCCGTTTTCGGTCACCGTCGACCTCGTACGACTCCAGCAGCATCCCCATGGTCAATCTCCGCTCCTGCCCACCTCTCTACATTATTGATTGTCTGCATAATCAATGATCAGTACGACCTCGATTTGGTGCCTGAGTTCATGCCGTTGCTCCCCTCATTGCTCCACACATATCCACCAACATGCACACAACATCCACACACGCACACACATGTGCGTCATGCACAGCTCGCGTCCCACGCTAACGCTCACCCACAAATGCGTGCATGCACGCGCGCGTACAACAACTCTCCCGTAAGCCGCGCCGTACCTAGCTTCTGTCGCTACCTCCTCTCCATGTCGTGCCAGGCTTGAGTCGACCCCAAGCCCGTGCTCCAGCATTTGCTCATGCGCGATCGTGTTAGGTACCAACTATATATCTATGGATCAATGGAGTACAAGGGAGGGGTTACAACTTGCGGAGGAAGAAGAAGTAGCTAAGAATAATTGAGATCCAAGCCGCCGTCGCTCTGTGCCTGATCCTAGCTGGGATGCCCTTCCTTGCGGGTCGTCTCTCTTCTTATCCTTGCCGTGTATGGGCCTTGGGCTCGAACATGTAGGAGATCCACTACGGGCCTGTGAACTTGTGGCTGGGCCGCCTTTCTCTCTTGGTCCTGGTCGTCTGGGCGTTTCCCTCCTACAGACCCAGCAAGCCAGTGCTGCTGTCTGACAGGTTGCTGACACCCTCTCCTCCTTTAGACCGGAATTGACCTCAAGTCAAAGCATCGAGGAAACGGTGACGCAGGTCATCCAAGTCCTCCCAGGTATCTGGCACCATTTGATTGCCTGTCAACTGCACGCCCCCTTGTTCGTGCATCTTGCGGGTGTCACTGTAACACCTTGGTGTCAGTGCTACAGTGATGATGTAATTAAGCTACAGTAATGGCATGGTCAGCAACTAATAATTTTGCTAAGTGGAATATGATCAAGTTGAAAATCAATTCCAATTCCCAAATTCCATTCAAATGCCTTGTGATTCAATGTGACAAATTTAAACCTTCAAACAGCAAAACTAAAATGTTCCAAAGTTGTGAAATAATCCAAGATAAATAATGTTGGGGAAAACAACATCACCACGATTCTGATATGGCACCCACCATTAATAACAGTAGCTGAAATATTTAAAAAATGCATTTAGATTCAAATTGGAAATGCAAACTAATTTCAAAAATGCTCAAACTAGATGTGACCCTCCCTAAAATTGCAACATATTTATTTGACCGAGTGGTACATTTTTGCTTTGATGAAATGGGGCTAAAATAAAATAAGACAATTTTTGGAATGGGAAAACAGAAACAGAAAAAAGAAAAGAAAAGAAAAGAAAAGGCCCGTGCCACTGGGCCCAAGTGGCCACAGTGCCGGCCCACCTCTCCCCTCCGTCGTCTCCCTCCTGTGTAGCAACCGGAGCGGTCGCTATAGGGCGTCACCCGACTGTCGCCGAAGAACCCCATCGCCGAGGGGATAAGAACGTCCCCCACGGCCTCTCTCTCCCTTCCCCGTAAACCCTAGCCCCGCTCAAATCTCACCTACTCCCTCCCCACGCTCTCTCCTCCGCTTGCCCGAACGCCACTGTCGTCATGGACGACGGGTAGCCGCAGCCACAGCCGCGCCCGCGCCTCGTCGTCGTGCCCATGACAACCGCCGCGGCCTCCTCGACCACCTCGACCACACGCTCGAGCACCAGAGCCCCTGCAACGCCGTACGCGCTCGTGTTCTTCCTCGGATCACCGCCGCTCGCCGTCGTCGATTGCGTCGCCGCCCAGCCCTCCCCGAGCTCATTTTGAACGGCAACGCCCCGCGGTGAGCTCCTGCTTCTTCCCCCCTTGCTACTCGCGATGAGCCGATGCTCTTGGCATACATTTTCACCGGAGCCTGACCTTGCCGCCACTTGAGCTCGTTGCCGGTGCAGCTCCGATGACCTTTTGGTCACGGGCTCGTGTCCATTGTGATCGCACCCACGCGTAGATTGTTGCTAGCGGCTTAGAACCCTCGCACATGCCACGCAACGCCGATCCTGGTCCTCGCACACGCCAGGCAACACGGAGGTCGTAGCGCCTGTGTCCGTCCGCCTCCGGTCCAGCTGATGCCACCATTCGCTGCGGCTCGTCGCCGAGACCCCGTAGGAGCAAACCCCGCTCGTTTTGGCACTCTGTAGGCGATTTTCCGAGCCCCTCCCGTGCCTCCGCCGCGTTATGTGGTCGCTGGTGACCAGTCGCCAGCCACCACCGGCATGGTTGACCTGGGCCACCCCCAGGGTCGCTACCAGTGGCCCCAATGGCCTCGGTTGACCCAGTTGACTGGGTCAACTACTGACTGGGCTGGCCCCAGCCACTGACATGTGGGGCCCCTACCCTAGTGTCTATGACATTTGGCCCCACCTTGTTAGGTGTTTAATTAGTAAATTGGTTAATTAAAATAATTAGATTAACCCTAATGCCTCACTGACATGTGGGGCCCCCACTTTAATTAACTCTACTTAGTTTAAATTATTAAACTGAAATAGACGAGAGTCTATGACAGGTGGGGCCCACTGGTCAGGTTTGACCCGGCCGACCCCTGTTGACTGCTGAAGCAGTGATGATGTCATGCTGATGTCATAAAGCAATTTTCGAATTAATAATAATCTGTTAAATTCCAAACATTAATAAAAACTTTAGAAAATCATATATTTTAAACCGTAGCTCAGATGAAAATAATTTATATATGAAAGTTGATCAGAAAAATCCCACGAATCCAAATATGCCATCCATTCATCTATCACGTGCTCCTAGCATGATGAACATCGAACTTTCCCCTCCGATTCGACTGTCAGATAAATCCGCAGACCCGGGAAATATCGTTAGGTATTCTCCCGCTCCGTCTGGTGCGTGTAGTATTGCGTTAGTGCATGCATAGCCGTGCATATTGCCATGTCATGCATTGTGATCGCATCTATGCGTTATATTTATTATTTCTCCCCCTTTCTCTCCGGTAGACCCCGATACTGACGCTGCAACCGGGTATGACTACACCATTGACGATCAGGCCTTTGTCGTAGAGCAGCAAGGCAAGCAAAACCCTCTTGAGTATTCCGATATCACCCACCTCTATCCCTCTTATTCTTGCATTAGAATTTTGCTACTGTTTTAGTTAGTTCCTATTCTGATGCATAGCCTATTTTTGATGAATTGCTACTATTCCTGCAATCATACCAACTACTTAGTATAGGTTGGTTAGAGACTCCCCAGTGACCCCTTAGTCCCAGTTGCCCCTGCTTCCTCATTGATGACCTGACGATTCGACGACTCGAAGACTCGGTCAACCGACCGACAAGCCAGGCCCCTCACATCACCGCACTCCCCTTAGTTGTGCGACTCTACAATGCTACTATCAAGTACTGAGGGTGACACCTAGTGAAGTACTCATGCTACTAGCCCTGTAGTGCAGCTAGTCGGTCATGGTTATCGAGGGTGATTCCTCCTTCACCATTCTCGATGATGTCTCTGTCGTGCAACCCCTCAAGTGTGGGACCATCGAGGGTGATTCCTCTAAAGTCCACCTCGACGGTTACATCGAGCGGGGACCATTGAGGGTGATTCGTCCGATTCCCATCTTGATGTTATATCGACACAGTTATTATCAACTGGTTATAGAAAGATGTTGAAGACAGGTCGGCCCCAAGGGTACCCGCGAGAGATATTGGTGGGGTGCGCCGGTAAGGCACCCGAGTGTTATTGGCGGGGCGACGGCCTGCAATTTGGTTCGAGTTTGCCCCGCACTAATAAAATGCTAATGGATCGGGAATTGGATCTGAGTTGGTCGTTGACCTTTTACGCACTAAACCTTCACGTGGGAGAAGTTATGGGTACTCAGCGTTGTTGTATCAGTCGAAGCTCTTCAGACGTCAGCAATGGAGCGGCGTGCGCCAGATTGGGCTGGAAGGTACAACTCCCAAACTGAGTGTACTAGGTCTGCTTCCGGCCGCGTACGCATCGTGTACGAGTGCAAGGGCAAGTGGGCCCATGAACCCGCGTGCTTAGGAGTTAGACCGGCGGGCTGGCCTCTTCGTTGAGTCTAGGTGGGGCGACGACATTTTGGATCCCGAGGCCGGGCATTACCCCAGAAAGTGTGCCGGCCGGAGGTGATCAAGCGTGTGGAAATGCGGTGCACCCCTGCAGGGAAGAAATTATCTATTCGAATAGTCGTGTCCACAGTAACAGGACGACTTGGAGTTGTACTTGACCTTATACAACTATAATTGTTCTTTACTTTAAATGAATTGTGGCTTCCGGATTGCTTCCTCGCAGGGAGTTGAGGAAGAATCTCTGGGCGTGGTTACTTAATAAAATTGGTACAATAATATGACTATATATGAGATACCAGTCTACTCTCTTCTCATGCTGCAAGATGCTGAAGATGCTAGTCTTTGATAGGACTAGGCCTTCCCCCTATTCTCGCTTTCTGTAGTCAGTCCAGATATAACCCCACCCCTTGATAATGATGCATACTTAGCATAGTTCTGATGTCAGTCTTGCGAGTAATTTGGATGAGTACTCACCGCTGCTTTGCTTTCTCTTTCCCCCCTCGTTATGATTTTGCGTTCAGACGATGGAGCCCAGGAGATGGAGTACGCCGGAGATGACTACTACACAACCGCAGGAGCCTACTACTACGTGGAGGCCGCCCCCGACCAGCAGTAGGATAGGAGGTTCCCAGACAGGAGGCCTCGCCTTTTTCGATCCATTGTTACGTTTGTGCTAGCCTTCTTAAGGAAAAACTTTTTTAACTTATGTTTGTACTCAGATATTATTTGCTTCCGCTGACTCGTGCTTGTAGAGCTTTGTATTCAAGCCCTTGAGGCCCCTAGCTTGTAATATGAAGCTGTATGACTTTAAATTTGTGTCTAGAGTTGTGTTGTGATATTTATTAGTGAGTCCCTGATCTTGGTCATACGCATTGCGTGTATGTTTAGTGGACGGACAAAATTGGGGGCGTCACAAGTTGGTATCAAAGACGACTGCCTGTAGGTAGCCCCCTTTCTAGCTCCTTGGCTGAAGTTGAGTCTAGTACTTGAAAAACTTTTACTAACATTGATGATGTGGCTTATGGGCCCACATCTCCATCGGCTGCTATTAGGATCTTTTATTCCTCGTCTATACTCTGGGTTCTGATCTCTCTCCTCTTTCGGGTTAAAGATTTTGTTAACTCTAACATTAGGTTCTCGTGATCACATCCACCGGAGATTTGTTTCGTCGACAATTGTTTCTTTTGAAGTTATAATGCACACACTTTCATTTGACGTCTTAAATCTTCCTATTACAGATGCATCCCGGTAGGCAGATCGTCCTTCTGACCTTCACGCACGATACGACTGGGTTCCCAGCCATTCTGGTCGACCTACTAAAGAAGTTGGGATATCGCTGGTACCCGGAGTACACTGTTTACGAGGACTACCGCGAGTCAACCAGGAATAGTATGAGGCCGTGATGGTTATCTGGGATCGACAGGACCTCTCCATCACTGAGTTGCACACCATTCGTGGCGTTGGAGTGACTGTCGAGATGGCCATACAGGATGCTGCTTATGATGCTATTGTTCGACTCTGTGCAGTGAAATCTTGTTTGGATCACACTGTCAGGGCTCTTAACGTCGAGCTGTAAGCCACCCGTGATCATCTTTATCGGGATTTGGTGCATTTGCTGCCAGTAGTCACCGCGGGGATACATCCGGAGAACATCCTTTACCCGCCTTGGACTGTGTTTCCTGCAGGTCATGAGTGGCCTGAGGTTCGAGGTCGTCTTTCGGCTAGTGGACCTACGCTCCCGCTCAGTATGCAGTGTATACATCAGAGTTTGCACGGGATGCAGAACCCTTCCACTAGGTTCAACATTCACGGTCATCTGCAGTTCCGTGGGTTCTTTCGTTGTCCCCGACGTTGATGTAGCTTTTCGCTATGTCCGTTGTTGTATCCCTCTACCACGTGCCTGCGTGCCGCCTAGTTGTTTAGGTTAATTTCATGTCGGACCTATCGTCTATGTTGTAACAGACTTATGGTTTGTAATAGACCTATGTATGGATCTATATGTTAAATTCGAACTACTATGTCGTATCTATTGCACTTCCTTCATTGAGCAATTTACTTCATAAATAACTCATTGTCTTTGCAATGCCCAATGCTAAAATACCACTGTTAATTGTTTTGACAGAATGGTTAGGCCAGCTGGTCGTGGTCGTGGTGCGGCTGACCACCCACCGCCACCTGAATACATGGCTAGTATGATGCAACAGTTTGAACGGAATCGCCAGATTATGCAAGGGATTATGGACCAGTTCCCAAGGCCGAACATGAATCAACAGCCAGCCCCAATGACTCTGCAAGACTTCATGCGCCTCAACCCTGCGATCTACCGCAGCTCAACTCAGCCGCTTGACACAGATGACTGGCTTCGTGACATCACATATGAGCTGGAATCTTCAGGCGCCCCAAAGGCTAGCTATATCACCTTTGCCTCGTACTTTCTGAAGGGCCCTGCTGCTTAATGGTGGGACAACGACATGCGCGCATAGCCTGTTGGAACAATCATCACCTGGCTGGAGTTCCAAGATGCATTCCGTGCTCCCATATTCCTCAGGGAATGATGGACAAAAAGAAGCGTGAGTTCCACAATCTCGTCAAGGGCAACAAGATCGTGGATGCTTATCAGCGGGAATTTCTGGACTTATCTCGCTATGCTGAAGAAGACGTTGCAACTGATGCTCATAGGCAGGAGAAGTTTTGTGAAGGCCTCCACCCTGATATCAAACTAGTCCTCCTTGTTCAGGACTTTGACAACTTTGCCACCTTGGTGAATAAGTCCATAATAGTGGAAACAGGTCTGCAGGACTACAAGGATAACTGCAAGTGCAACCGTGACATGGGCTCATCTTCGGGCTCAGCAAGTCCGAAGCGCAAGATCTGGATTCCCCACAACATGTACCATGCACCTGCTCCTGCTCCAAGGCCACCCTATGCTGCACCTCGTCTGCCTCCACCCCCAACTAGGAAGCCGAGGCTCCCAACTCCGCCACCACGAGCTCCTGCTCCCCCTTCTCGTCGTGAGGATGGGTTGTGCTTCAAGTGTGGTCGTCTAGGACACCATGCTAGAGAATGCAGGCAGAATCAGAATCAACTTGCACTGCCTTCCAACCAGCCCCACAACAACAATGTCAGGCCTGCTCAAGGACGTGTTCAAGTTAACAATGTTGATCTGAATGAAGCTCAAGACCAGCCTGCTACTATGATGGGTACCCTTATCGTCAACTCGGTACCAGCTTCTGTGTTATTTGATACAGGAGCATTGTATTCTTTTATGTTTGAAGATTTTGCATACATGCATGACATTAAGTGTGAAGAAATGAACGCCCCAATAGTGGTAAACACCCTCGCGGGCCAAAGTCGAACCTCCATTGTTAGTCACAATGTCCCCATTGAAGCTGAAGGATTGGAGTTCCATACCTCCCCCATAATGTTGAAGTCTTCCAATATCGACCTCATTCTCGGTATGGATTGGTTGAAAGCACATACTGCCAACGTCGTTTGTGCCACCAAAACTGTCCACTTTCTGCATCCTTCGAATGAGATAGTCAGCTACCATGCTCATCTTGTTCGAGATGCTGAAGCCCGGCTATATGCCATGAATGCGTTAAATGAGTCACCTCTTGAGGGGATTGAAAACATTCGAGTTGTCCGGGATTTCCAAGTTGTTTTTCCGGAAGAACTCCTAGGGATTGCCCCTGCTAGAGCTGTCGAGTTTGTCATCTACTTGGTACATGGTACCACTCCTATAGCCAAGCATCCTTATAAGATGCCACCACATGAACTCCTTGAACTTAAGCAAGAAATTGACAATTTGCTACGGCTGGGTTTCATTCGTCCAAGTTCCTCTGCTTGGGGAGAACTTTGTCTCTTTGTTAAGAAGAAGGATGGGACAAACCGTTTGGTCCAGGATTACCGACCAATCAACCAAGCTACAATTCAGAACAAATATCCGCTACCTCGGATCAATGATTTCTATCATCAACTTGCTGGTGCCTCGATTTTCTCTAAGCTCGACTTGAGGTTGGTCTACCATCAGATCCGTGTTCGTGAGGAGGATATTTTGAAGACCGCATTTGTTACTCGCTATGGTTCATACGAGTACACCGTCATGTCTTTCGGTTTAACCAATGCTCCAACTACTTTCTCCCGTGTAATGAATTATATCTTCATGGACTACCTCGACAAATTCGTCGTGGTTTATCTAGATGATATTCTGGTATTTTCCAAGAATAAAGAAGAGCATGCTGAACATCTTCATCTTGTACTGGAAAGACTTTGGGAACATCAACTATATGCCAAGTATTCCAAGTGTGAGTTCTGGATGGATGAAGTAACCTACCTTGGTCATGTGATCTCCAAGGATGGTATTGCGGTCAACCCTAAACAAGTTCAGGCTATTCTTGACTGGACTCCCCCAAAGAATGTCAAGCAAGTTAGAAGTTTTCTCCGACTCGCCAGCCATTGTCGTCGATTTGTCGAGAACTTCTCCAAGATTGCAAAACCATTAACCAATCTGCTTCACAAGGGTG
Source organism: Hordeum marinum (assembly GCA_022496015.1). Taxonomy (NCBI): domain Eukaryota; kingdom Viridiplantae; phylum Streptophyta; class Magnoliopsida; order Poales; family Poaceae; genus Hordeum; species Hordeum marinum. Next base: position 234,636,902 of record CM039673.1, read on the forward strand.
TTAAATATGAGTGGACAGAAAAATGTCAGGAGAGCTTCCAGGCACTTAAAGACAAACTAACGTCTGCTCCAGTGCTTGCTCCTCTGATACTCGTAAGAACTTTGTCATTTATTGTGACGCTTCGCGTTAGGGAATAGGTTGTGTCCTAATGCAAGAACGCAAGGTGTTTGCTTATGCATCTCGTCAATTGCCTCCTAATGAAGAGAACTACCCAGTTCTTGACCTTGAACTTGCTATAGTAATTCATGCACTGAAAGAGTGGCGACAATACCTCGTTGGTAATCAATGCGAGATCTACACCGATCACCAAAGTCTGAAGTACTTGTTTACTCAGCTAGATTTGAATCTCTGTCAACAGAGATGGATGGAGCGCATAGGAGATCACAACGTGGTAATTTCTTATACACCTGGCAAGGCTAATGTAATGGCTGATGCTTTGAGCTGCAAGTCTTACTGCAACCACCTCCAGGTTAACAAGGTTCACCCCCTTCTTCAAGAAGAACTTCGCAAGATAAAACTCCATATTGTTCCTCAGGGTTACCTCGTTCCCCCTCCTGAAGAGTTTCACAAGATAAACCTTCGTGTTGTTAACCAGGGTTCCTTGAGTAACCTGGTTGTTGAACCAGATCTCGTGGGTGGTATTAAAACAATGCAGGGCTATGACAACGAAGTCGATAGGATTAAATACTATATGTCGGAAGGTAAACCTTCATGTTTCACCGTTGCTGATGATGGTGATGTGTACTTCAAGGGATGCTTATTCGTTCCAACAAGAAGGGAAAACCTGAATATGACTGATAGAATACTGAAAGAAGCTCATGATACTCCGTTTTCTATTCATCCTGGTAGTACCAAGATGTACCGAGACATCCGTCAAAGGTTCTGGTGGTCAAATATGAAACAAGACATTGCTCGTTATGTTTCAGAATGCGACACTTGCCGTCGTATCAAAGCGGAACATCAGAAGCCTGCTGGAACTCTGCAACCTATTTCTATTCCTAAATGGAAATGGGATCATGTTGAAATGGACTTCGTCACTGGGTTTCCCAGGTCGCAGAAGGGTAATGATGCTATTCTTGTCGTCATTGACCGACTGTCCAAAGTTGCACATTTTCTGTCTGTCAAGGAAACTATTACTCCTAGTCAGCTAGCAGATCTTTACATGTCCAGGGTTGTTTCCCTCCACGGTATTCCTTTGGTGATTAGTTCAGACCGTTGCAGTTTATTCACTTCAAGATTCTGGGCAAGTTTCCAGGAAGCTATGGGAACTCATTTGTCCTTCAGCACCGCCTTTCACCCTCAATCCCAGGGACAAGTTGAAAGAGTCAATCGGATTCTCAAAGACATGCTTCGAGCTTGTGTCATTTCTTTTGGCAAGAAATGGGAGGAATCTGTCCCGTATGCTGAATTCTCAAACAACAATAGCTATCAAGCTAGTCTGAAGATGTCTCCTTTTGAAGTATTATATGGATGTAGGTGTCGGACTCCTCTGAATTGGTTAGAAACTGGGGAACGTACACTTATCGGTCCGGATATTATCCAACAAGTCGATGATCAAGTCCGCATTATTCATGCAAATCTGAAGGCTGCTCGGTCTCGTTAGAGTCAATATGACCGTCATCACAAAGATATGGTCTATCAACCTGGCGAAAAGGCTTATCTTTGAGTCACGCCAATGAGAGGTACACACCGTTTTGGGATCAAGGGCAAGTTGGCTCCTCGAAATATTAGGCCTTTCACTGTTCTCGAAAGGCGTGGAAAAGTGGCATATCAGCTGGAACTACCGCCAAACCTTTCTCAGGTTCATGATGTGTTCCATGTGTCACAGCTTCATCACTGCTTCAAGGATCCTATCCAAGCAGTGGACCATAATATGCTTGAACTGCAACAAGACCTTTCTTACGAAGAACATGGTTACCAAGTTCTTCAAAGTGTAGTGGGAATATCATTCTGAAGATGAGGCCACTTGGGAACGTGAAGGTCATCTTCGTGTAGAATACCCCGAGATCTTTCCTTCTACTTCTTAATTCTCGGGACGAGAATTCTTGTTAGTAGGGGAGAGTTGTAACACCCTGGTGTCAGTGCTACAATGATGATGTAATTAAGCTACAGTAATGGCATGGTCAGCAACTAATCATTTTGCTAAGTGGAATATGATCAAGTTGAAAATCAATTCTAATTCCCAAATTCCATTCAAATGCCTTGTGTTTCAATGTCACAAATTTAAACCTTCAAACACCAAATATAAAATGTTCCAAAGCTGTGAAATAATCCAAGATAAATAATGTTGGGGAAAACAACATCACCAAGATTCTGATATGGCCCCCACCATTAATAACAGTAGCTGAAACTATTTTAAAAATGCATTTAAATTCAAATTGGAAATGCAATCTGATTTCAAAAATGCTCAAACTAGATGTGACCCTCCCTGAAATTGCAACATATTTATTTGACCCAGTGGTGCATTTTTGTTGTGATGAAATGGGGCTAAAATCAAATAAAACAATTGCTGGAATGGGAAAACAGAAACAGAAAAAAGAAAAGAAAAGAAAAGGCCCGTGCCACCGGGTCCAAGTGGCTACAATGCCGACCCACCTCTCTCCTCCATCGTCTCCCTCGTGTGTAGCGACTGGAGCGGTCGCTACAGGGCGTCGCCCTATCGTCGCCGAAGAATCCCGTCGCCGAGGGGATAAGAACGGCCCCCACGGCCTCTCTCTCCCTCCCCCGCAAATCCTAGCCCCGCTTAGATCTCACCTACTCCCTCCCCATGCTATCTCTCCAGCTCGCCCGAACGCCACCGTCGCCATGGACGACGGGTAGCCGTGCCCGCGCCTCGCCGTTGCGCCCACAAGAACAGTCGTGGCCTCCTCGACCCCCTCGACCACACGCTTGAGCACCAGAGCCCCTGCAACACCGTCCGCGCTCGTCTTCCTCCTCGGATCACCGCTGCTCGCCATCGACGATTGCGTCGCCGTCCAGCCCTCCCCGAGCCCATTCTGAACGGCAACGCCCCACGGTGAGCTCCTGCTTCCTCCCCCCTTGCACCTCGCGACGAGCCAGTGCTCTTGGCGTACGTTTTCACCAGAGCCCGACCCCGCCGCCGCTTGAGCTCGTCGCCGGCACGGCTCCGATGACCTTTTGGTCACGGGCTCGTGTCCATTGTGATTGTACCCGCGCGTAGATCGTCGCTAGCGGCTTAGAACCCTTGCACACACACGCAGCGCTGATCCCGGTCCTCTCCCAAAAGTCCTCGCCACTGGCTAGGTCGTAGCACCCGTCTCCGACCGTCTCCGGTCCAGCTGATGCCACCATTCGCTATGGCTCGTCGCCGGGAGCCCGTAGCAACAAACCTCACTCGTTTTGGCGCTTTGTAGGCGATTTCCGAGACCCTCCCGTGCCTCCGCTGCATTCTGTGGTTGCCGGGGACTAGTTGTCAGCCACTGCCGGCGTGGTTGACCTGGGGCCACCCCCAGGGTCACTGCTAGTGGCCCCAACGGCCCTGGTTGACCCTGTTGACTGGGTCAACTGCTGACTGGGTTGGCCCCAACCACTAACATGTGGGGCCCCTACCCGAGTGTCTATGACATTTGGGCCCCACCCTGTCAAGTGTTTAATTAGTGAATTGGTTAATTAAAATAATTGGATTAACCCTAATGCCTCACTGACATTTGGGGCCCCCACTTAATTAACTCTGCTTAGTTTAAATTATTAAACTAAAAAAGACCAGAGTCTATGACAGGTGGGGCCCATTGGTCAGGTTTGACCCGGCCAGCCCCTGTTAACTGCTGATGTAGTGATGATGTCATGCTAACGTCACAAAGCAATTTTTGAATTAATAATAATCTATTAAATTCCAGAAATTAATAAAAACTTTCGAAAATCGTATCTTTTAAACCGTAGCTCACATGAAAATAATTTAATTATGAAAGTTGATCAAAAAAATCCCACGAATCCAAATATGTTATCCATTCATATCTCACATGCTCCTAGTATGATGAACATGGAACTTTCCCCTCTGATTCGATTGTCTGATAAATCCAGAGAACCGGGAAATATCGTCAGGTATTCTCCCGCTCCGTCTGGTGCGTGTAGTATTGCGTTAGTGCATGCCTAGCCCTGCATATTGCCATGTCATGCATTGTGATCACATCTGTGCTTTATATTTATTGTTTTGCCGCCCCTTTTCTCTCGGTAGACCCCGAGACTGATGCTACTGCCGGGTACGACTACACCGTTAATGATCAGGCCTTTACTGTAGAGCAGCAATGCAAGCAAAAACCCCTTGAGCATTCTGATATCACCCATCTCTCTCCCTCTTATTCTTGCATTAGAATTTTGCTACAATTTTAGTTAGCTCCTATTCTGATGCATAGCCTGTTTTTGATGACTGCTACTATTCCTGCAATCATACCAACTGCTTAGTATAGGTTGGTTAGAGAATCCCAGTGACCCCTTAGTCCCGGTTGCCCCTGCTTCCTCATCACCGACTAGACGATTCGATGCCTCGAAGACTTCAAGACTCGGTCAGCCGACCAACAAGCCAGGCCCCTCACATCACCGCACTCCCCTTAGTTGTGTGACTCTGGAGTGCTTCTATCGAGTACCGAGGGTGACACCTTGTGAAGTACGCATGCTATTAGCCCTATAGTGCATCTAGTTGGTCGTGGTTATCGAGGGTGATTCCTCCTTCACCATTCCTGATGACTCTCTGTCGTGCAACCCCTCAAGTGTGAGACCATCGAGGGTGATTCCTCTAAAGTCCACCTTGACAGTTACATTCAGCGGCGACCATTGAGGGTGATTCCTCCGATTCCCGTCTTGATGTTCTATCCACACATTTACTATGACCTGGTTATAGAAACATGTTGAAGATGGGTCGGCCCCAAGGGTACCCGCAAGAGATATTGGTGGGGTGCGCCGGTAAGGCACCCGAGTGTTATTGGCGGGGCGATGGCTTGCAATATGGTTCGAGCTTTCCCCGCACAAATAAAATGCTAATGGGTTGGTTATTTGATCCGAGTTGGTCGTTGACCTTTTACACACTAAACCTTCATGTGGGAGAAGTTATGGGTACTCAGCGTCGTTGTATCAGCCGATGCTCTTCGGACGTCAGTAATGGAGCGGCGCGCGCCGAATTGGGCTGGAAGGTACAACTCCTAGACTGAGTGTACTAGGTCTGCTTATGGCCGCGTACGCATCGTGCAGGAGTGTAAGGGCAAGTGGGCCCACGAACCTGCGCGCTTAGGAGTTAGACCGGCGGGTTGGCCTCTTCATTCAGTCTAGGTGGGGTGACGACGTTTTGGATCCCGAGGCCGGGCATTACCCCGGAAAGTGTGTCCGGTCGGAGGTGATCAAGCGTGTTGGAAATGCGGTGCAACCTTGTAGGGAAGAAATTATCTATTCGAATAGTTGTGTCCACGGTAACAGGACGACTTGGAGTTGTACTCGACCTTATACTACTATAATTGTGCTTCACTTTAAATTAATTGTGGCTTCGGGATTGCTTCCTCACAGGGAGTCGAGGAAGAATCTCTGGGCGTGGTTATTTAATAAAATTGGTACAATAATATGACTATATATGAGATACCAGTCTACTCTCTTCTCATGCTACAAGATGTTGAAGATGCTAGTCTTCGATAGGAGTAGGCCTTCCCCCTATTCTTGCTTTTTGTAGTCAGGCCAGATATAACCCCACCCCTTGATAATGATGCATACTTAGCATAGTTCTGATGTCAGTCTTGCGAGTACTTTGGATGAGTACTCACCACTGCTTTGCTTTCTCTTTCCCCCCTCGTTGTGATTCTGCGTTCAGATGATGGAGCCCGGGAGATGGAGTACGCCGGAGACGACTACTACACCACCGCAGGAGCCTACTACTACATGGAGGCGGCCCTCGTCCAACAGTAGGATAGGAGGTTCCCAGGCAGGAGGCCTCGCCTCTTTCGATCCGTTGTTATGTTTGTGCTAGCCTTCTTAAGGAAAAACTTGTTTAACTTATGTCTGTACTCAGATATTATTTGCTTCCATTGACTCGTGCTTGTCGAGCTTTGTATTTGAGCCCTCGAGGCCCCTGGCTTGTAATATGAAGTTGTATGACTTTAAATTTGTGTCTAGAGTTGTGTTGTTATATTGATTAGTGAGTCCCTGATCTTGGTCGGACGCATTGCGTGTATGTTTAGCGTACGGACGAAATTGGGGGCGTCACAGTCACGGTGCCAACGACGATCCAGGTTCTTCACTGGTGTGGCCGTCATGCTTGACTCTCCAGGGAATGGGGATGAAGCACTTGCACCTAGAGTGAGGGCTTGCTGGAGTTGGGAGGCGTGGAACACCGGGAAGATGGAGGACCCCTCGGGTAGCTGGAGCTTGTACGTGACTGCGTTGACACGTCTGATCTTCAGAAATTGTCCGAAGAACTTGAAACTAAGTTTTTGGCTGGCTCACCGTGCCATAGAAGTTTGAATGTAGGGTAGGAGCTTCAGAAAAACTTGGTCCCCCACTTGGAATTCACGCCATGATCGCTTCTTATCTCCTTGGTCTTTCATGAGTTGCTTTGCCATCACCAGATGCTGACTCAGGAGGTCTTGCATGAGTTTTAGCTCTTCCAACCAAGTGTTTAGTTCTAGTAGTGGTGTTGTATTGGTGGAAGTGATCCCCAGCTGCCTGGGTTCTTGTCCGTACACAACCACAAATGGTGTCTTCCCCAACATGGAGTGAAATGTCGTGTTGTACCAGAACACCGCTAATGTCAGCCACTTACTCCAAGTTCTGGGTGCACTCTGAACATAGCAGCGAAGGTATGTCTGAAGACATTGGTTGACTCGCTCCGTTTGGCTGTTCGTCTGCAGATGATGTGCGGAGCTCATTTTCAAATCAACTCCTTGTAGCTTGAATATTGCCTGCCAAACTTTTCTTGTAAAAACTGCATCTCTGTCTGATACAACAACTTCTGGCACATAGTGAAGTTTGTAGATGTGGTCGATATAAAGCTGCGCAATTCCTTGAGCTATATAGGGGTGAGCCACTGGTAAGAAGGTAAGAAAATAACGATATCCACTGCACGCTACAAGACTCACTAGATTGCATACATCAATATGTATCATTTCCAATGAATCACTTGCCCGCTCCATCCAACGGGGTCTTTTAGTCATCTTGCCCAAGAGGCATGGTTCGCATGTCTCAACCGATTCGAAATCGGATGAGTCCAAATATCCATCAGCATGGAGTTTCTACATGCGCTTTATACCAATATGACATTTAGCAGCAGTGCCACAAGTATGTGGTACTATCATTATTAACTTTATATCTTTTGACATCAATGTTATGAACATGTGTACCACTACGATCAAGATTTCAACAAACCATTCTCACTGGGTGCATGACCATTGAAGGTATTATTCATGTAAACAGAATAACCATTATTCTCTAACTTAAATGAATAACCGTATTGCAATAAACATGATCTAATCATGTTCAAGCTCAACGCAAAACACCAAATAACATTTAGGTTCGTCACTAGTCCTGAAGGTAGAGAGAGCGTGCGATGTTGATCACATCAACCTTGGAAACATTTCCAACACATATCGTCACCTCACCCTTAGCTAGTTCTCCGTTTATTCCGTAGCTTTTATTTCGAGTTACTAACATTTAGCAACCGAACCGGTATCCAATACCCAGGTGCTACTAAGAGTACTAGCAAGGTACACATTAATAACTCGTATATCAAATATACTTCTATCAATGTTGCCAGCCTTCTTATCTACCAAGTATCTAGGGTTGTTCCGCTTCAGCGACCGCTCAGCTCATAACAGAAGCACTTAGTCTCGGGTTTGAGTTCAACTTTGGGTTGCTTCACTGGAGCAGCAACTGACTTGCTATCCATGAAGTTTCCCTCCTTGCTCTTGCCCTTCTCGAAACTAGTGGTTTGATTATCCATCAACACTTGATGCTCCTTCTTGATTTCTACCTTCGCGGTGTCAAACATCTCGAACAGCTTAGGGATCAACATCTCTTTCCCTGGCATTTTATAGTTCATCACCAAGTTCTAGTAGCTCAGTGACAGTGACTTGGAGAACTACATCAATCACTATCTTATATGGAAGATCAACTCCCACTCGATTCAAGCGATTGTAGTACCCAGACAGTCTGAGCACATGCTCAACGATTGAGCTATTCTCTTTTATCTTGCAGGCAAAGAATCTCGTTGGAGATCTTATATCTCGCAACTCGGGCACGAGCCTGAGATCACAATCTCAGCTCTTAGAACATCTCATATGTTCCGTGATGTTCAAAACGTTTTGGGGCCTCAATTCTAAGCCGTAATGCATGACGCACTAAACTATCAAGTAGTCATCGAAACGTGCCTGTCAGATGTTCACAACATCTATAGTCGACGCTAGATGGGGTGGCGCACCGAGCGGTGCATTAATGACATAAGCCTTCTGTGCAGCAATAAGGACAATCCTCAGATCACGGACCCAGTCCGCAATTTTGCTACCAACATCTTTCAATTCTATTTCTCTAGGAACATATAAAAATACAAGGGAGCCACAACGCGAGCTAGTAATCTACAACATAATTTGCAAAGACACTTTGACTATGTTCATGATAATGAGTTCAGTTAATCATATTACTTAAGAACTCCCACTCAAATTGACATCCCTCCGATCATTCGAGTGATACATGATCCAAATTCACCAACTCAAGTCCGATTATCACGTGAGTTGAGGTGGCTGCAATGGTGAACATCATCATGTTGATCATATCTACTATATGACTCATGTTTGACCTTTCGGTCTCTTGTGTTCCGAGGCCATGTCTGTACATGCTAGGCCCGTCAAGTTTAACCCGAGTGTTCTGCATGTGCAACACTGGCTTGCACCCGTTGTATGTGAACATAGAGTCTATCACACCCGATCATCACGTGGTGTCTCAACACGACGAACTTTCGCAACGGTGCACACTCGGGGAGAACACAATTTATCTTGAAATTAAGTGAGGGATCACCTTATAATGCTACCTCCATCCTAAGCAAAACAAGGTGCATAAAAAGGATTAACATCACATGCAAATCATAAGTGACATGATATGGCCATGAACTTGTGCTTTTGATCTCCATCTAGAAAGCACCGGCATGATCTCCATCGTCACCGGCACGACACCATGATCTCCATCATCTTGATCTCCATCAACGTGTCGCCATCAGGGTTGTCACGCCCTACATGCTTCTACTACTATTGCTACCGTAGCGATAAAGTAAAGCATTACATAGCGCTTAATGATTGACACACAGGTCATACAATAATTAAAGACAACCCTATGGCTCCTGCCGGTTGCCGTATTCAACGACATGCAAGTCGTGAAATTCTATACATCACATGATCATCTCATACATCACATATATCTCATCATGTAATTGGCCATATCACATCACAACATACCCTGCAAAAACAAGTTAGACGTCCTCTAATTGTTGTTGCATGTTTTACGTGGCTGCTACGGGTATCTAGCAAGAACGATTCTCACCTACGCATAAACCACAACGGTGATACATAGATTGCTTTTCAACCTTCTCAAGGACCGCCTTTGTCGAATCCGATCCAACTAAAGTGAGAGAAACTGTCACCCGCAAGCCATCTAGGCAACAAGTTGCGTCGAGGGAACCGGTCTCTCGTAAGCGTACGAGTAATGTTGGTCCGGGCCGCTTCATCTCACAATCCCGCTGAACCAAAATACGACCAAGGGAGGAAGCAATCTAAGCATCAATGCCCACAAACCTTTTGTGTTCTACTCGAGATCTCATCGAACCATCAACCTAGCTCTGATACCACTGTTGGGGAACGTCGCATGGGAAACAAAATTTTTCCTATGCACACGCAAACCTATCCATGGTGATGAGCATCTACGAGAGGGATAGTGGATCTACGTACCCTTGTAGATCGCTAAGCGGGAAGCGTTAAGAAACGCGGTTGGTGTAGTCGAACTTCTTCGCGATCCAAATCGCCGAGCGTCTCGCGATCCAATCACGAACCGTCCCGCGAACACATCATGATCCGTCCCGTGAACTCATCACGATCCATCTCACGATCTTGATCACGATCTGTCCCGCGAACTCATCAGGATCCATTCCGTGATCACATCACGAACCGTCTCGCGATCTCGATCACGGTCCTTCCGATCTAGCGCTGAACGGACGGCACCTCCGCGTTCAGCACATGTGCAACTTGATGACGATCTCCACCGTCTCGATCCAGCGAGAGGAGGTGGAGAGGAGAGAGAGTTCACCAGCAGCATGACGGCGCTCCGGTGATGGTGGTGGAGCAATTCCGGCAGGGCTTCGCCTAAGCGCTGCGGAACTACGATCTAGAGGAGAAACTATGCACTGGTGGAACGGGTAGCACGTGGCCGGAAATTCTGTCCAAAAACCACCCAATCCACTAGTATATATAGGAGGAGAGGAGAGGAGAGGCAGCCAAGGCCTTTGGGTCGGCCGAAATAGGAGGTGGGAGCAATCCTACTTGACCTCCAATCCTAGTTGGAGTAGGATTGCCTCCTATTGGCTGATTTTCCACTTTTTGCTTTAGGACTTTCTCTCCTGCGCCATGGGCCTTTGTGGCTGTTTTCCCAGCCCACTAAGGGATGGTTATTATTCTCCCACAGCCCATGGACCTCTTGGGGTCGAAATACCCCTCCCGGAGGTCCCCCGGTACACTACCGGCACTCCCGGTACACTACCGATACTCCCGGTACACCACCGATGAGCCCGAAACTTTTCCGGCGACCAAACTGGGACATCCTATATATGAATATTTAACTCCGGACCATTCCGGAGCTCCTCGTGACGTCCGGGATCTCATCCAGGACTCCGAACAACCTTCGGTCACCACCATACATAACTCTACACTACCGAAAGGTCACCGAACCTTAAGTGTGCAGACCCTGCGGGTTCGAGAACTATGTAGACATGACCGAGACACCTCTACGGTCAATAACCAATGGCGGGACCTGGACGTCCACATTGGTTCCTACATATTCTACGAAGATCTTTATCGCTCGAACCTCTATGTCAAGGATTCAGTTAATCCCGTATAACGTTCCCTTTGTTCTTCGGTATGTTACTTGCCCGAGATCCGATCGTCAGTATCTCCATACCTAATTCAACCTCGTTACTGGCAAGTCTCTTTACTCGTTCTGTAATACAAGATCCCATGACTAACACTTAGCCACATTGCTTGCAAGGCTTGTTGTGATGTTGTATTACCGAGTGGGCCCTGAGATACCTCTCCGTCACACGGAGTAACAAATCCCAGTCTCGATCCATGCCAACTCAACAAACACCATCGAAGATACCTGTAGAGCACCTTTATAGTCACCCAGTTACGTTGTGACGTTTGATACACACAAGGCACTCCTCCGATATCCGTGAGTTACATGATCTCATGGTCATAGGAACATATACTTGACATGCAGAAAACAGTAGCAATAAACTGACACGATCATATGCTATGTTTGTAGTTTGGGTCTTATCCATCACATCATTCTCCTAATGATGTGATCCCGTTATCAAATGACATCTCATGTCCATGGCTAGGAAACCTTAACCATCCTTTGATCAACGAGCTAGTCCATTAGAGGCATACTAGGGACATGGTTTTGTCTATGTATCCACACATGCATTTAAGTCTCCGATCAATACAATTATAGCATGGATAATAAACGATTATCATGAACAAGGAAATATGATAATAACTAATTTATTATTGCCTCTAGGGCATATTTCCATTAGCTGCAGCAAGCGACTAAGCATTTATCTGAGTGGCTAATTTACGAGTACATAAATTAAGTATGGTGGTCTACGCATAACAGACGTGAACTAGAAATGATCACTAACTGATCCTGAACACCTACTTACGTCAATCATAACCCCACCGTGTTCTCTTTCGGGTAAGAACTCACGAGAATGGACAATCACAGTTACACACACAGTTGGTGGATTTTATTAGAGTTTACTTCAGTTTTCTATAACCGGGTGTTAAGCAAAGTATCCAAGTTTGCCACATAACCGCGGGCACGGCTTCTCGAAAAGATTTAACCCTGCAGGGGTGCTCCAACTCGTCCATCACAAATTAACCACACGTTGTGGGAATAACCTCGACCAGGGATCACGTGATCTTCCTAGGCAATTCCAAAGGAAATCCAACACCTCGAGATAGCCCGAAGAAGATCAGAATTCCTCACTCAAGATGTTCGAGAAAGGTAAAACAAATCCAGCAAGGCCGCCCGACATGTCGACGAACCCGATAGGAGCCGTGTATCTCATTCTCAGGACACGATGGATAAGCGAAGCGTACGGTGGCCTGATAGACATCTCCCGAGTTGCCCCCGGTTGGCCCCGCATGGTGCTCTAGTTTGGACCAACGGTCGTGAGGAGCACTGGCCCGGGTTGTTGATTAATGTAGCGACCCGACTCAAAACGAGTCAAGCCTCTGTGTTTTCTGTGCCATCCCTGGATCAGTATGCTGGCACACACAGTACATCAATGTATATATCAAAGTGCAATCACATGTAAATAGCGAAAAACTGATATATACCTTAAAATAGCAGCGGATACAGTCAACGGGAGTGGAGTCCCAATAACACCAACGGCAAGTTGAGTGCGGACCGTAACCCTGAATCGTACTCTTACCCGTCGTAGAAGAGTATCTGCAACATAAGACGTTGCAGCCGTGTAGGTCAGCATTTTGAATATGCTGGCAAGATCACCATAGAAAAACAGAAGCATAAAGACTATTCTATATGCAAAGGCTTTGTGGCTCTGTGTCTGAGTTTTTGCGTAAAAGCTGATTTTATTTTCCTACAACAAAGGAATATCAGGAATTTCACTATAGAGTTACCTATCATGACATGGTTCCGCCAACCAATGTCTCAATGCCCATAAGTATCATTAAGTTGCCCACAATTAGTTATCAGTCCAGTGTTGAGAGTTCAGAGATAGATCCAAGTCTAGAAGCTCATATTGTCCGTAACCGGGGACACGGCTAATCGATTAGGTTTAAGTCTGCAGAGTGTTGTGTACTTTACCCACAAGATTCTTTCCCTCCTGGTAAGTCCTCGCACTGCCTGGTGTTTGAGAACAGGATGAAAGAAACATGGTCTTTCAGAGTGCTTCCCTGACTGTCCGACAGTGCCCATCCCAATCCTAACGTCGACTACATCTCGTAGCACTGCCCAGCAGAGTCACAACAAAGATCAACCAAGCCAGAGCCCATAATGACTTGTGGCTACACAGGTAAGCTTCCGGGCATGAAGTATTCATCCTTCTCTTTGAGTCTGGGTGAAGCTTTCCGCAAGATGTCATGGCGCTTCTCCATGCATCCCGGCCACTCACTGGTTTCTCCAGGGTGCCCAATCAACCATCCTTCACCCAGTAGTGTGTATTGAAAACTTGTCTTCTCGAGTCTTGAAGTCTTGAGGTCTTGAAGATGCAGGACTTGAAGATGTCTTCATGAAGTCGTCGTTTTGACGTGGAGTCCTTCTTCACACCACTCACGAACACTCATACCAGACCCCGTCTACTTTAGCATAGCATTGCACTAACTAGCGTTCCCGGGGCTTTAGTAACCAGTGGTGGGTTCCTACCTCATGCATTCTACTCAACTACAAGAATTTCAATAACACTACGGGAGGGTTATGTTGAATGATGTCACTACATGCAATAAAAACATAGGTATGAAATAGATGGTCAAGGTGAACTTGCCTGTACTGTTGATGAAGATAAGATATCGCTCTCAGAAATAACTTGATAGACTATTCGTCACTCTCCGATGAAATCTATAATCAAGCATTGCATACTTATAAGCAATCATACTAACAATCAGTTCTAACAATCAAAAGTAACACAAAACAAAAGCAACAAGGTTGATGGAAGAAATACTTAAGACAAAGTTGAAACACAAAACTCCAACAATTTCAAAAGTAACACAAAACCCAAAACAAAGTAAAATATAATAAAAGATTTTTGTAACTATTTTTCTAGAAAAAATGTATCACTTTTGAAAGACAACTAGAACTATAAAAACAACCTTCTAAACAATATAAGTGTTTGCCTAATGAACTTAACTACAAGCACAACCATAAACTAAGAGAAAACAAATTATGAAACAACTTAGTTAACAGAAAGTAATTAAATAAAATCTTTATTACAAAACAGAATTAAGTCATCTAAAACTTTGTGAAAAGAGTTTCTATGAAACTAAATTGTTTTTATAACATATTACCTAATGAAAATAATATAGTTTCCTATAATAATAGAGTAAAACTAAACTATTTTTGGTTTAAAACATTTATTTACAGAAAAGAATTAGTAAAAACTTTATTTTAAAATAGAATATAAATACTTAAAACTTTAGTTAAAAGAATTGTTACTAACAAATTTGCTTTTAAAACAACTATACCTATTTGAAAGAGGGTAAAGATCCCTACAACAAAATTTATAAACTAAACAAATTAATTTTTGTTAGCAGCAAGTAAATTACTAAGGTTTGGAACAACAAAACTAAATGAAATCTGAAACTTAATATAAATCATATTCAGATTTTCAAAAAAACAAAGTAAATCAATATAAATAAACTAATATAAAACTAAACAGATTCTGTTTTAGTTGAAAACACTATTTTAAATTATTCTAAAAATTCTCAAACTCTACCTAATGATAGCTAATATCACTAGTGATAAGTAGGAAAAAGAATCATTCAAAAATTCATTTTAAAACTCAAGATATTCAGAAAACAAAATTTAAATCAAATCTGTTCGAATTCAAATTTAAATGTTCAAACATAGTCAAATTTGGTATTCACAGAAACTAGATTAAATTTGTGATCTAATGCAAAAGAAATCAATTAAAAACATTAAGCAGTTTAAAAGATATAAAGGAAATAAAATCAGAAATTATTCTGGAAACAGAAATTAAAACAGAAAAGAAAATGCGTTTCTGTCGGTCAGGGGTACACGTGTCGCTCTGTGATTTGTCAAGGGGTGTGTGTGCTAGGGAGTTTCGGGCGGACGACCGGTACTTAGCAGAAAACGGTTCGCGATATAAATGTTATGATCTGGATCGTTGGATCCAGATCCAACGCACACGAAAAAGAGGAAGGGCTCACAGTGGAGGGGGTCGACGGCGGGGGTCTTCTCCGGCGGGGCCGAGACATCGAGGTGGTCGGGGCGCGTCTCCGGTGGTCGAGGGGGTCATCAGAGGGCTCCAACTGACGGCGGCGAGATCCCGGCGACGGGTGGTGGTGTTGGAGGGGCGCGGGGATGACCGTGGCGACGTCCACGAGCTCGAGAAAAATCCGGTGGGGATCCGAATCTCCGGCGAGGTCCGTTTGCGGTGTACTGGCGGTCTCCGGTGGAGGTGAGGAGTCGGGGAGATACGCACGGTGGTGGGGAAATCGTCGGAGGCTCGGGAGAGTGCGGGGAGGTCAGGGTGATGCGGTGGCGTGTTAATGGCGCGGCGGCGCTTGAGAAGTCCGGCGAGGAATAGCGGCAAGGGGAGGGCACGGCAGAGGGGGAAAACAGGGGAAATGGGAAGAGGGGAGAGGTGCCGGCTACTTATAGGGGTCTCAGGGGGTCAGGGGAGTAAGGAGGGAGGGGGTCCGCGTCGAGGGAAAACCGGCGACGGCGTCGGGCGCGGGAGGAGGGTGATGACCGGCGACGGTTTCGGTCAGGCGCGTGGGACCGGCCTGTCAGAGAGAGAGCGAGAGGGGGTGTTATTAGCGGTGACCGAAATTGAAATAAAATCGGCTTTAAAGGCTGTGGGCCGGCCGGTTTTATTATAAACCGTTACCGTTTCCTATTTATGATTTTACCAGAGCCATAAAACTTGATCAATGCATTCGAATAAATTCCAAATATAGTCAAATTTTATATCAAAATTAACAGAATAATAAACTCCATTTAATGGACATTTTTATTCTGGAATTTGAATACTTTAAAAAAACCATTTTTCAGAAAATGCCTTAATTGGCTTTATTTACTTTTGCAAATATTTTTCAAATAACTTTTTGGGTTTGATGATTCAAAAACTTCAAAAATTACCCCCTGTCTTGGAGTGTCATGTTACTCCTCTCAAATTTTGTCAGGGTTTTGAATTCTTTGAAAATTTTGGATAGGGACCAATATGAAATGGATTTTCAAAATAATCCAGAGGTTTTCAAAAGCTCTTTCAATTCCTTCTTTTAAACTTCCAACTCATATTTCTTAAAATTTGAGGAAGTCATATTATCCTCTCTCATGAAAATCATTGAGTTGCATAAAGTTTTCTGAATTTGAAATATTTTCAAAATGGAAATTCAAATCATTTTCAAATCCCTTTTCATTTCTTTAAATGGAAGAAGTCATGTCATCTTCACTCTAGGGTTTTGTGATGAAATGAATTTGAATTCCTGGTGATCAAAATGCAGATTGAAAGTTTTGGGAAAGTCATTTCATTCCCTCTCAATAAACTTTCAAAACTTTCAAAAAGTTTCAAATTTCACTCACTTTCAATCATTCAAGCAAACAAACAATCATTCTATATTTATTATAACATTCCAAAGTTTGGGATGTTATAATTAATTATCCACGGGGTCCGGAAAGCCCCTATGCAACTTCATTAGTTATTAGGCAAATGTAGTACCAATGTTGGGCCTTGCCAGACAAGCTTTATTCTAACCCGAAAATCAAGGGGGTCCCCATAACAACCCCAAGCATGTTAGGAGCGCTCAATTATGGAACATAACACCAGTTCACAAGTAACTAGGGCGGAAAGAGCAGAACAAAACACCGAGCAAAAGGCCAAGCCTTCCACCCTTTACCAAGTATATATGTGCATTAAATTAAATAGCAGCAATATTGTGATATAAAAAAAGAATGTCCATGTTGACACATGGAAGCAATAGCACCTGCAGCTAGAAATGCTATAAGAAGGGCTGAGCAAGCGGTAACATAGCCAAATAAAGGTTTGCTAGGATGTGGAGGGGTTAGAGGCTTTTCATGGCAATGTTGGGAGGCTTATCAAACAAGTGGTAGGTATCTCAACATGGCGATAAAAACGAGACATCTAGCATGGCAATGATAGTAATGTTATCCAGGGAAATGTGTCATGTTGTCTGAGATCCCGTTGGGAAGAAGATCGAGTCCTTGAAGACGAGCCAACGAAGTCGAACGAATCCTCACACTCCAAACGCTTTCAGAACTCTATCGAGAAGAAGCAATCCGAACAAACAATCAACACAAGATACACCACAACATATGCATGACACGATGCACAAACAATATGATGCATGTCCGGTTTAAATATGCAAGGCATTACAAATCACAACAATCAACTTCTACACATTAAAGTGAAGCTCAGTATGCAACGAGTTGCATATTGACGAAACTTCACATTCGATTATTTAATTCACTCTTGTTAGGTACTCATCAATATTAAATGTTGTTAAGCATGGCAAGAGGTGAAGCATAAGTAAACTATCTAGCTAGGCAACTTAAATGAGGCCGAAAACAACTTATAGCATTTCCGAAGTAACCCCATATGTTAATTTCGAAATTGGTCCAGATCTGAACAAATCATATTTTATATTTGTTAAACAGCAGAATAAAGCATACCATGCAATTCTATATGTCATTCTAGTCGATTTACATATAAGGGACATCAAATCCGGAGCTACGGCCTAAAAGATATGAGCAACACAAGATGCACACGTCATGAATGCAAATGCATGGGAAAAACAATCACAAACATTTCAAATCATGAATGCAGCAAGTTATTATGAAACTACATGATATTCGAAGCAAGTTTCATATATGGCATGTCCAAAACGGAGATACGGTTCAACCACAAACACCACAACAAGTTTTATACTAAATCTGTCCATAACAGCAACATGGCATTTTGCACACAGGAGAACAGCAAGATATACTATTGTAAAATGCACAAAATAAGCATGGGGCAGTAGTATATAACACACACTTAATTTCATCTTCACATACTATCACACCCTATATTTTGGCACATTGTTGTGTTTGGTTTTATAAAAATTTGGAGCCAACTAAAACTTTTTGAGTGCATGCTTGTTTGATGTGATGCTTGTTTGAATTGCTTGAGTGTTCAAGTTTGGCACTATTAGGTTCTAGTCCACTCCACCTTCATCTTCCTTGATCCAAATTCCTTTCCCTATGATCATGCCATGTGAATATAGCTCAAAAATATTTTTATCAAAATTTATTTTCACCAAAAAGGATTTATTCAATTTAAGTTCACTAAAACCCCTAAATTGAGGTTTGAACTACAAGTCCTCAATTTAGGTGGATCTTTTCTTCCCAAATGCTTTATTTGAAACCTACTATATATATGACTTCTCAAAACCACCAAATATTATTTTTAAAGATTATTTTCATATTTTATTTAAAGGCTTTTTCTTAAGAACAGAAATGGCTTTTCCTAAGGGAAAATTATTTAAATGCTTTGAAAATATTTGAGAAAATTTAGAGAGACTCAGTGGACATATATTTTCCATATATATGAGTTTCAACACAAGGGCTTGATCATAACATGGGCAAAACCCCTCAAAACCCTTCCTGATCAGATCAAACTTTTGGAATGTTTCTACAAGAAATATTCTCAATAAATTCCAAGAAAATTTTAGCAAGTCAACACTATCATAGGTGATGATATTGAAAAGTTTCATCTCAATCAAAGTTGGTTTGCTTCATCAAACCAACGGAAATCCATTTCTGTCCAGATTCAAATTTTGACAACTTTACATTGTGAAGTGTCTTCCCTTGGCCTCAAACTTTTTGAGCATGCTCTAATGACCAATTAGTGATGATACACTAAGTGGTGCATCAAGGGTTAAAGCCTAACCCGTTTGAATCTATGGAAAACAAATTCTGTCTATTTCTAGGTTTTCCCTAAGTCCCATTATGACCTTTCTTCAAACCCTATCAAACTTGGTGATCTCACTTGCCTTTCATCGCCTATTGACTCTATCAAATCTCAAGCTAATCCAGGTTCATTTGAACACCCAAATCAACATCAATTACCTTCTGCCAGAAATGTAAAAATGGCATTTCCACCCTTTCACTTTTTACCCTTGCATCCCCTTTTTACCACAGCCTCTGGTAGGTGCCTTGCACCTCCAGTAAAAATCCTGAGCCCTCTGGCCATGGTGAGATGGGGTAAAACCCCCTATTTTCTACCTGACAACATCCTTCCTGACCTCTCCTCTCCATTTCTTCTACCCCAGGGCTACCCCATAGACCCCCTAGCCTCTCCTAGCCGTTGGGGCATCTCCTAATGCCTCTGGACACAAGAAGACACGTAGGGGGGCTTAAAGAATGCCCCTGCATGCCATAAGGGCGCTCTGGAGCGCGTAACAGTGCGCTCCCGCATTGTAGCCGCCCCTGCCCGACGCTGCCAAGAGGCATTGGCTCGCCCCTGCCTGTTCGTGTGGTCGGCCTCGACGTCTATAGCCCTACAGGCGGTCGGCCCCCTCCTCCCTCTCTCTCCTTCTCCCTCCTCCGCGCGTGCCCGCCACCGCCCGGCTCAGCCAATCCTCGATCCTGAGCACGCGACCTTCCCTGCCTCCCTCCTCTCTTCCCCTGGCCTGGACTAACCCCAGGAACGCCCCCGGCTCCCTCTCTCCCTCTCTCGTGGCCCCTGGCAATGGCCACGTCCCCGCCGGCGCACCCGGATACGGTGGACTCGCCCCCGCCTATATAAAGGGCCCCCGAGCCCCTCTCTCCCCTCTGGTCTCTCTCTCCTCCCCAGAATCCTCCCCGAACCCCCCATTTGGGCGCCCGAGCAAAAGTGCTTGAGATCGACCAAGGCCCCGCCACGGCGGAGCTCCGTCGATCTCGGGACATAGGCCCGCTCAGGCGTTCCCCTCGCCTCCTTTGGGCCTGTAGCCGTCCCCAGGTCATTTTCCCTCTCTCCCCACTCATTTCAAGGCCTGAAACCCCTTCGTCGACCGCCTGCAGACCCTCCCTCCGCCGCGGGTTCTCGCCGCCGGCGACTCCGTCCACCTCCGGCCCTCCTTCCACCTCCAGAGGACCGGCGGGTCGACCCTGAGCCCATTCCTGCCTCCAGACCTTCTCGCCGTGCTCCCCTCCATCGCCGGTGAGCTTCCCTCCTCCCTATCGCAAGGAGGAAGAAGGAACCGACAGGTGGGGCCCACCTGTCGGCCTCTCTTCCCCTCCCGCGCTCTCTCCACTCTCGTCTGAGCCGCTGGCAGCCGGGCCCCGCGCGTCAGATTTGAATCGGACCGCGCGCGCGGCTGGCTGGCTGGCCAGATGGGCCGGCCCAGCTCCTGGCCGCCCCTGGCATAGGATCTGGAGCCCTTTTCTTTTTCTAAATTTTATGGGATTTGTAAAAATTCCACAGGGCTGAATATTTGCCCCATGCAAATATTTTCTCCACCATAAATCTTAGAATAATCTTTAGGATTTAATAGTATCATTTCTAAAAATGTTTGCAAAGGTTTTTATCACTGTTTTATTTTAAAACCTATTAAACGCACCTTTTTAGCCTCTGTTATTTTGTTTCTAAAATGGTTTTCACAGAGAAATTTATTGTAGATATTTTTAATATGACTTTAGGTATTTAACAGAGTAGGTGAACATTTTAGTAGCGGCTTTTGTGCTCTGTTTTCATTGTGTTGCTTATTATTATCGTTTATTCCACGATTATAGATTGCGCTGTAGACGAAGAAGTTGGACTCGAAGACCTCGAAGACCCCGGAGACTTTGTTGAGCCAAGCAAGCAGCCCTTTGACCATATCAAGAAACTATTTTAACTTGCATGTCATATAGCACTTTACTTCTGGCATTATCGATCATATGATGTGGTGCTTTCCCCTTCGGTGGGATGCCTCCGGTGCTTTCCGTTGATACTTGCATCGAGCACGACCCTACCACCTTATGAGGGTTGTGCGGGTAGGAGTAGATAGGTTGCTAGTAGATGCTACGCAAGTAGGATGGGACTTATGCATGGTGATACCAAAAGGTGTGTGTTTTCAATACTATTTCGAAAACCCCGTCGGGTGTCACTAATGCCCGAGGGAGATGATGATGAGTTGGGTGACCACTTGAGAAAGAAGTGGTGTACCAGAACAAATGGGTGTGTGTTTTTGAAAACGGATTAGATTTATGGTCTGCTAACCGTCCGAACATTACATGCGCAACCACGATACCCCTTATGGGACGGGGCTTTGTTGATTACCTTGGTGGGTACTAGCAAGGAGCCCACATTACTAGTGGCGGGAGTGGCGTGGTCACTCTCGATACGGGGTCGTACCGGATGTACGATCATGCGTTGTCTTTACAGGCACCGGGCACACCGTTGGTCCCCTCATGGATGGTATGGTTTGAGCAAGGCTCGTGTGATGTACGTCATGAGGGCTGGGTACCAATCGAATGGACTCTTTGTTTAGTATCACCGGTGGAAAGGCATTGTTCGGGTGCTTACCTCGGGTATGTATATACCGCGAGTCGTGGATGACACGGAAGTTCCCCGAGTCTTGTGGGTAAAGTGTGCAACCTCTGCAGAGTGTAAAACAATTCGAATAGCCGCGTCCGTGGTCATGGACAGTTGGAGGTCCTTCTTAGACAACGTCCAAATGTTTTCGTGAAATATTGGTGTGAGTATGGGTGTGTTAGTGAGAAGAGGTCACGTGAGTCAAGTCCGATGACTTGGCATGAGAAACGAACTAAGTCCGATGACTTAGCGTGAACATGATGTGTTCAACTGTTACCGTGATGGTATCGACAATGTGTTATCATGAATACTTGGTTAGTTGTTGATGCATACTTACTATTACTTGATCATGTCGCTTGCATACAAAATCAGCTTTCCGCAAATTACCTATAGTGCTATATCATGCACCATTATTGACTCGTTCCACTCTTGGGTTGCTTGCGAGTACGTTCAAAGTACTCATTGGCTTGCCACTGGTTATGTAATTGGCCAGGCATGGAAGAACAGGAATATGTCGAAGATTTCATTGAAGACGAACATGCGAACTAGGACGCTTCCCAGTCAGAGTGCCTATAGGTTAAGGCAGATGGCATGGGTTCACGCTTTCGACGAAGATTTCTGCTACTTGTTCTAGACTTAGTCTTTGGCCTGAGTGGCCCTATCCTTGTAAGACTGACACCTTCGTGGTCATCATTTGTGTAAGACGTTAAGTCTGGATATAAGACTCTTTTATTCAGCTTCTGTGTGTTTAGTGAGCATTGATCTCTGCAATCACTGTACACGTGCATTCGGTGATCTCGACTTATGAGTCGGGGTCCCCAGACATACCATATACAAAACATGCATGGATCACATGGTACGAATCTCACAAGGTGGCTACTTGAAAACAGTTTCAGACGTAGAGAAAATAGCAGTTTTGACAGTGTAGTTTTTATCACGAAGGCATATTGACAACAGTAAAACTATATGCTACAGGGCATTTATGGCATGAAAATTAACAGCATAATAAAGGACATTATCAAATACAAATAACTCCATTACACCTACCACAAAAGGTTTCTATATCACTAGCAAAACACATGGCAAGACAACAACAAAATATTACAGATTCCAGACTTAGAATATTTTGGACCCTCAAAACAGCAGAATTTTATAGCAAGTTGACAACAACAAAATAACACCTATACATGCATTTCTATGACAAGCAAAATGTCCAGAGGCTAGGACACATATCAAAGGGCATTTCTCATGTTCAAAATTATTTCATATCATGCATGGATTAAATCACACGAAAATGAGAAAAGGGCATCGCGGCAAAAAATGGCATGGACCCAAAGTGCTCAAACAACAAAACTAAATGCACAGATAGCTCCTATGGATTTTTCTACCCCAAAAACATATATAATATGCATAGGTTCATGTAGGAAATTAATCAAAATTAATTATGTAATCATATGGCATAATCACCTTATAGCGAGTCATATATGCAACTAAAATACAAACATCATGCCAACATTTTTAGCATGCATGAAAATGCGACGCCGATGATATGAATTTTTTTAATATATGCTTTGGAATAATCCCGATGCACGTTAAATAAATATGATAATGCAAAATCATGTCAAAAATGCCAAACAACAGAAAATGGCATGTTAAATATTTTAGGCATGGATGAAAATGGCGCATGATTAAACTACACATTTTTTTAAACATATTACATATAAAAAAGATTTTAATATGATTAACAATTGAATTTATAATGATTTTAAAACATGCAATGCCTAAAAAATAAATAAATAAACAAAAGCGGGGTTGGCTGGGCTCACCCTGGCCTCATGGGCCAGCTGGGCCGGCTGGTCAACGCGGCGAGCGGAGGGATCGGGGCGAGCGGCTCGTGCTCCTCTTGACCCGAGCGGGGAAGCGAGGTAGGCGGCGGCAGCTAGCCACTCCAGCGATGGCGCCGGCCTGGAGGCGAAGGCGGGGCGGGGCGAGGCCGGATCCCGAGGGCGGCGGCCCGGATCCGTCCATCCCCGACGCGGCTTGGGGCGAGGGAGCTCCTCAGGCGCCATGGACGACCTGCGGAAGGGAAGAGAGAGAAAGGTGAGCAAGAGGAGGAGAGGAGAAGGAGGAAAGGGAACGATAGGAGAGGATCCGGCGGCGGCGACTGTCCGGCGGGGCGGCTGCTGCGACGGCTCCCATGGGCCGGCGACGACGACAGCCAAGGGAAGCTGCGGGAGGAGCTCGGGCAGCCATGGGAGGCACGGGAGGAGCTCGGGGACAGGCCCAGATGGGCTTCCCCGGGCTTAGATGGGCTCAGGCGGGCCTGACGGCTGGAGGAGGGAGAAGCTAGGGTTTGGCACGGGATTCGAGTGGGATTAGGCTTGGCTACCAAATTAGGAAGTGGGAGGGACTATTTATAGATTTGGGGCTAGAGATGACGGTCTCTGTCTGTTTTCGGACCGCCGGATGTCGATTCGATGGTCCGGAAGTGGAGGGGGCTATGGTAACTATGCAGAGGGCTATGTGGGGAAGAGAGAATGGTGGCCCGTGGCACGAAGGTTTTAAAAACCGACAAACGTGCGACGAAAAACCGATAACCTCACTACTACGACTGACCGACAGGATATGAAACGAACTCGGAACGCGACAAAATTCGATGGGTGGTCTACCTACAATATAACAAGACCGCACGCCAAGTTTCGACCCAATCCAAGAATATTTTTCGCGCGCCTTAAAAATGGTTTTATTTTAAATGATGTCACAAGCGCGTGCATGTGTGGTTAGTCTCGAAATATGCAATGGCAAGAACAGAGAGAACCGGCAACTACTAATGGATGCAAGTTTGAAAACAGGTGACGATGCTATGCAGATGATGCGAATGATGCGATGATGAATGCAACAACCAAACGAAACACAAACGAGAATGGAAACACAAGGGGAATCTTCTGGAATCCTCTGGAGCGTCGGTCCTGGGCTGTTACAACTCTCCTCCACTACACGTGGATCTCGTCTCGAGATCTAGAAAGAAAAGGGGAAGAGAAAGAGCAAGAGGTAAAACTTAGTTGCTTCTTTGACAAACGAGAGAAACCAATAAAACATGAAGGTTGGAAGAGAGTGCAAAATTGATATGATGGAAAGAAATTGAAAGAGAGACACACAACTTCAGTTGGAATGGAATCACACTTCATAACATGGAAGGAACATGAAAATATTTGACAGCACTCCGGTTAAATGAATAAGCAAGAAGGAACATGATATTTATCAAACTAGATGAGAGTTGAAAAGAGCAACACCAAAATGCCTCCGGAACAAAAGCGTAGAAGCTAGATCTTTGGAAGAAAAGAACAGAGAAGAAAATGACAACTTCTACCACCAATGAATTGAAAGCATTGTTGAACGGATTTGATGAATAATTAACAATGAAAAGAATTAGCTTGCTATGGGCTTATGGAAAACAACTCAAAATTATGAGGTGACAACTTGTCACAACAGAAACAATTGATTGCCTGAGAGCAACAACATATGCAAATCTTCTTTCACCAAGAGGAGGAGGAGAAAACTTGGATCATTTAAGACACCATGATAGCTACAATCCTTAGGAACGATTTAGGTGAAATCCAACCCATGATAACTCCAAGAAAACAAGATGGGTTTACTTATCTCATTCATGGCAATTTTCCTTCGAGGCTCCGTATAACCAAGGATTTAATAATACCATCTCAAAAGACAAAGGAGAAGGAATTGAACTTAGAATCAAAGATAAAGAACACTTGAACACCTCCAACAAGAATCTTGAATAACACTTCGAGAAGAATTACATCCTTAACCACCACCATGAAGAAGCATTGGAATGAACTCCGGAACGAAAGGATGAAGCTTGACATTGAAGGTAGAAGGAGAACAAGATTGAGGCCTTGCTATGAATTAGATGAAGCTTAGCGACAAGATACTTGAGAAAAACTAGGAACTCCGGAAAAGAAAAAAGACCACTTAGGACAAGGAATTTGATATCATGAACAACTTCGGAAGAAGGATTGAGATCACTTGGACGATACAAGAATAAGAATTATGTTATGATTATCCTTCATAAAGTTAAATTGGTGAAAAGCAATGGATTTCACACACCATTTATTCTTGTTGCAAAGAATTGAAGAGAAAGAGAAAGAGATCACAACCTTAAAGAAGTCTTGCACGAGAACACCGGTAAGAATTCAAAACGAAAGAAGATACTACAATTTAATGATACAATATGACAACAAAGAGAGCATGATCCACCGAATAGAAAACTTCAACGAAGCACCGAAAGAATTAGAAACTAAAGAGGACACATGAGAGTGAAGAGATCAATATTTGCCTAATAGAAACTGAAAAAGACACTGAATAATTGAGATACGAACGAAGGAACAACAATTTAGAAGAATTCGAGAACGAAAGCTGACAGCTGAGAACAAAGAAATCTTCAGAAATGATGGCCTTCGGGAGGATCGAGGAATGAAAAAAATTATGAAAGCACCGTATAGATATGGGAGAAATTTCTCAAGATCTAAATTTTTTTGAGATGATAGACACAAGCTGAAACCATGAATCTTGAAAGAACGGACAAGGATTTAAGAGAAACTCTCCTTCGATCTTCAAGCTAAGAATGATGACGAGAAACATCACCATGAATTACTGAGATACTCCGGAAGAATGAACAAGGAAAGGTTGAGCCAAGAATGAAAATGATTTAGAAGCGATCTTCGAGAAGGCATATGACTGATGAAAATTATTCTTATATCATATTGAAAAGAACTTGAGGACATCTCCGAAAATATTAGAAGAGTCAGGTAAAATCCTGGGGAAAAAACCTATGGGTCATGGGCCCACTCAAAAGAAACCACCATTGAAACAATCGATTAAAAGAGAGATTGCACCGGTACAAATTAAGAACTTGATGATATGAGACACTTGAAATAATTTAAGAGGACAAGAATGAAAATGAATGTCTTCTGAGATATCTTCAACACTCCGGATAGAAAAGAGAGGAACACATAAACAAGAGAAGCTTGGATAAGAATTTCCAACATGGGAAAGCAAATAGAGAATGAAAATGATATGGTGAACACCAAGAACTAGAATTGAATCCACCGGAAAAGAAAAGGAAGATGAATACTAATAAATGATAACTTGAGCACTGAGCATCTTCATAAAGAATCACTAGAGAAGAATAACAATGAGAACAAGGAATATGAGGATAGATCTTGAAATGAAGCTCTTGAGAATCTCCACAAGAAATCATCGGAAACGAGATAGAAGAAAAGATAGCAGAAGCATTACATGAATAGAAAAGACACTTGGATGAGAATTTAATCATTGAGAAAAAGGGCGGGAGGGTGCAAAAAAGAAAGAAAACTTGGGACAGGTGAGAAGAAATCCAGAAAGAAATATGAGGATTGATCTTGCAAATATTGAAGAGGATAAAATTATCTTGAGGAGAAGCACACCGATAGGAAAAGAATTGATATGATAACTTGATTGGCAAAAGAATTAGCATTCGCACAGAAATATGAGAACACTAATTAGCAAGATATGAATCACCACTTGACATCGAAGCAACTCGAATTACCATATTCAAAACAAAACAAAGGATGAGGCTGATGAAACAAGCCAGAACAAATACATACCCACTATGTACTTGTTGGAAAGATAATCCTAGATACCTACATGAATTCCCACCTAAGAACTTCCGAAAAATTTCTGGTTATGCAATCCGGTGTGGGGGATACAAGGAGGAAATATCTCACACAACTAGCAGTCCTACACCCCAACTGTATCCATCCTTCAACACATAACCAGAGGCTTTCACAAATCCATGTAACTCAGATCCTCGAACTCACAACGATACAAAACCATGGTGGTACCCCGGACGCCTCCCCAGTACTGGGTGACTCCGATCTTATCTCACCACGACAAGTATTGAAGCAATTCCAAACATCCTCCATCCTTAGATACTAAGAAAACTGAATGATAACGATGTGCCAAGAATCCCTCGGAGCTCAACTCCGCGGAAGAAATTAAGTCAGACAGGAGGCACCAAGACAGAACTCCATCACATCAGCATCATATTGTTTCCAAAATCCCGGCGTGATCCTAATAAAATTTTGAGCGAGAAGGGGAGTAGAATCAAAATTCCTAAGTCGAATACCTCACCAGAGCATAGAAGAGGAGTAAAAAGAATCCTATCCTCTGATATAACTAGACTCAAAATAGTTTTTATTCTAGACTCAACTCGGGCAAGTTCGATCAATCAAGGGGGCTCCTAGGTCGATACAGGCTCTGATACCAACTTGTCACGCCAAAGATATGGTCCTATCCTTATTTTGGCACGAGGGCCTTGGCGGGGATAGAAGCGCATCTCGATGCATTCGCAAGAATGGATATCATTACATGTACATGTACAGAAGAGATGAGTATATGGAATTAGCTTACACTCGCCACAAGCTACATCAGAGTCACATCAATACAATAACATACTCAAACATCATACATAAGAGCAGGGTCCGACTACGGACGAAATCAAACGATAAAATTACATCCACCCTTGCTATCCCAGGCTACCACCTGGAACCCATCCAAGATTGAGGCAGAAGAAGAAGAAGAACTCCAAATGGCGCTCACGTCAAATCATCGCATTACCTGTACCTGCAACTATTGTTGTACTAATTTGTGAGCCATAGGGACTCAGCAATCTCATTTCCAAGGGTATTAAGACTATTAAGGCTTAATAGGTAAGGTATGGTTAAGTGGTGAAGCTGCCGGAAGCGACTAAGAATTTATCTGAGTGGCTAATTTATGAGTATAGAAATTAAGTATGGTGGTCTACGCATAACATACATGAACTAGAAATGATCACTAACTGATCATGAACACCTACTTACGTCAATCATAAACCCACCGTGTTCTCTTTCGGGTAAAAACTCACAAGAAGAGACAGTCACGGTTACGCACACAGTTGGTGTATTTTATTAGAGTTTACTTCAGTTTGCTATGACTGGGTGTTAAACAAAGTATCCAAGTTTGCCACATAACCGCGGGCACGGCTTCTCGAAAAGATTTAACCCTGCAGGGGTGCTCCAACTCATCCATCACAAATTAACCACACACATCGGGAATAACCTCGACCACGGATCTCCTGATCTTCCTAGGCAATTCCAAAGGAAATCCAACACCTCGAGATTGCCCGAATAAGATCAGAATTCCTCACTCAAGATGTTCGAGAAAGGTAAAACAAATCCAGCAAGGCCGCCTGACGTGTCGACGAACCCGATAGGAGACGTGTATCTCGTTCTCAGGACACGACGGATAAGCGAAGCGTACGGTGGCCTGATAGACATCTCCCGAGTTGCCCCCGGTTGGCCCCACACGATGCTCTAGTTTGGACCAACACTCATGAGGAGCACTGGCCCGGGTTGTTGATTAATTATCCACGGGGTCCGGAAAGCCCCTATGAAAGTTCATTAGTTATTAGGCAAATGTAGTACCAATGTTAGGCCTTGCCAGACAAGCTTTCTTCTAACCAAAAAATCAAGGGTGTCCCCACAACAACCCCGAGCATGTTAGGATCGCTCAATTATGGAACATAACACCGGTTCACAAGTAACTAGGGCGGCAAGAGCGGAACAAAACACCGAGCAAAAGGCCAAGCCTTCCACCCTTTACCAAGTATATATGTGCATTAAATTAAATAGCAGCAATATTGTGATATAACAAAAGAATGTCCATGTTGACACATGGAAGCAATAGCACCTGCAGCTAGAAATGCTATCAGAAGGGCTGAGCAAGCGGTAACATAGCCAAACAAAGGTTTGCTGGTATGTGGAGGGGTTATAGGCTTTTCATGGCAATGTTGGGAGGCTTATCATACAAGTGGTACGAATCTCACAAGGTGGCTACTTGAAAACAGTTTCAGACATAGAAAAAATAGCAGTTTTGACAGTGCCGTTTTTATCATGAAGGCATATTGACAGTAGTAAAACTATATGCTACAGGGCATGTTATGGCATGTAACTTAACAGCATACTAAAGGACATTATCAACTACGGATAACTCCATTACACCTACCATAAAAGGTTTCTAGATCACTAGCAAAACACATGGCAAGACAACAACAAAATATTATAGATTCCAGACTTAGAATATTTTGGACCCTCAAAACAGCAGGATTTTATAGCAAGTTGACAACAACAAAATAACACCTATACATGCATTTCTATGACAAGAAAAATGTCCAGAGGCTAGGACACATATCAAAGGGCATTTCTCATGTTCAAAATTATTTCATATCATGCATGGATTAAATCACACGAAAATGACAAAAGGGCATCACGGCAAAAAATGGCATGCACAAAAAATGCTCAAACAACAAAACTAAATGCACAGATAATTCCTATGGATTTTTCTACCCCGAAAACATATATAATATGCATAGGTTCATGTAGGCAATTAATTTCAATTAATTATGTAATCAAATGGCATAATCACCTTATAGCGAGTCATATATGCAACTAAAATACAAACATCATGCCAACATTTTTATCATGCATGAAAATGCGATGCTGATGATATGAACATTTTTAATATATGGTTTGGAATAATCCTGATGCACGTTAAATAAATATGACAATGCAAAATCATGTCAAAAATGCCAAACAACAGAAAATGGCATGTTAAGTATTTTAGGCATGGATGAAAATGGCGCAGGATTAAACTACACAATGTTTTAAACATATTACATATTTAAAACATTTTAATACGATTAACGGTTGAATTTATAATGATTTTAAAACATGCAATGCCTAAAAATAAATAAATAAACAAAAGCGGGGCTGGCTGGGCTCACCCTGGCCTCATGGGCCGGCTGGGCGGAAGGGAGCAGCGGCTGGGTCGGCCGGTCAACGTGGCGAGCGGAGGGATCGGGGCAAGTGGCTCGTGCTCCTCTCGACCCGAGCGGGGAAGCGAGGCAGGCGGCGGCGGCGGCTAGCCACTCCGGTGACGGCGCTGGCCTAGAGGCGAAGGCGGGGCGGGTGAGGCCGGATCCCGAGGGCGGCGGCCCGGATCCGTCCATCCCCTGCGCGGCTTGGGGTGAGGGAGCTCCTCAGGCGCCATGGACGACCTGCGGAAGGGAAGAGAGAGAAAGGTGAGCGAGAGGAGGAAAGGAGATGGAGGAAAGGGAAAGAGAGGAGAGGATCCGGCGACTCTCAGGCGGGACGGCTGCTGCGGCGGCTCCGGTGGGCCGGCGGCGACAGCGGCCAAGGGAAGCTGCGGGAGGAGCTCGGGCAGCCACGGGAGGCACGGGAGGAGCTCGGGGATGGGCCCAAATGGGCTTCCCCGGGCTCAGATGGGCTCGAGCGGGCCTGACAGCTGGAGGAGGGAGAAGCTAGGGTTTGGCACGGGATTCGAGTGCGATTAGGGTTGGCTGCCCAATTAGGAAGGAGGAGGGACTATTTATTGATTTTGGGCTAGGGATGATGGTCTCTGTCCATTTTCGGACCGCCGGATGTCGATTCGACGGTCCGGAAGCGGCAGGGGCTATGTTGACTGTGCAGAGGGCTATGTGGGGAAGAGAGAGAAT
This sequence comes from Hordeum marinum, assembly GCA_022496015.1. Taxonomy (NCBI): domain Eukaryota; kingdom Viridiplantae; phylum Streptophyta; class Magnoliopsida; order Poales; family Poaceae; genus Hordeum; species Hordeum marinum. The sequence goes on from CM039673.1 coordinate 234,668,023, forward strand.
GGTGGCCCGTGGCACGAAGGTTTTAAACACCGACAAACGTCCGACGAAAAACCGATAACCTCATTGCTACGACTGACCGATGGGATATCTAACGAACTCGTAACGCGACGAAATTCGACGGGCGGTCTACCTACAATATAACAAGACCACACGCCAAGTTTCGACCCAATCCAAGAATATTTTTCGCGCGCCTTAAAAATGGTTTTATTTTAAATGATGTCACGGGCGCGTGCATGTGTGGTGGGTCTCGAAATAGGCAACTGCAAGAACGGAGAGAACCGACAACTACGAACGGATGCAAGTTTGAAAACAGGTGACGATGGTATGCAGATGATGCGAATGATGTGATGATGAATGCAACAACCAAATGAAACACAGACTCGATCCCGGGCTGTTACAGCAAATGTGGCATGCCCGCACATGTGCCTTAATCTGTGCTTTCATGACTCACCATGCAAATAGCTGCTTTATCCGGCTGTACGTCCTGAGGAACCCAGAGTGCCCCCCTAATGCGCTGTCATGCATAGCTTTCATGATTTGTGTCTGCATCTTATGATTATTACCCAGCCACACTCTCCCACTGCCATCCGCTATGGGCGCCAGTGCCAACTGTGTGATCAATTGTTGGGTTTTGGGGTCTTGCCCGTATCCTTGAGTGACTTCTTGCATCCATGCAGGTTGGCAGACTGAAACTGTGTGTGGTTGGGCATTTCTTGCCATTGGTCACCTTGACAAGGCATCGGCGACACTATTTTCAGTTCCTTTATGATAACATATGCGATACTGCAGCCCAAGGAGTTTGGTGAAAGCCTATTGCTGCCATGGTGTGTGGAGTCGCTATTCTTCCAGGTGTACCAGACTTTTCTGGTCTGGTTTGATGGTGAACTATGAGAACTGAAGGTAGGCGCACCATTGATCCACTGCAAGTATCATTGCAAGGTATTCTTTTACGTAGGTGGAAAGCCCTCTTGTCCTGGGACCCAGGGCCTTGCTGAGGTAGGCAATCAGATGGCCCTCCTGCTATAAAACTGCTCCAAACTTGTACTCACAGGCGCCAGTCTCTATGATGAACGGTTTAGTGAAATATGGAACCGCCAATGTAGGGACCGACACCAATGCGTCTGTCAGAGCTGAAAATGCTTCGTCTGTAACTGTCATCCACTGAAACTATTGGTTCTTGCACAGGAGAATGGTGAGCGGCTGTGCAATTGTGCTGAAGTGGCGAACAAATCGCCGGTATTAACCTGCCAATCCCAAGAATCTGGGCACCTCTTTCACTGTAGTTGGTGTTGGCCATGCTGCAATTGCCGAATCTTGCTCTTATCCGTCGAAACACCTTCAGCTGAGATAGTGTGGCCCATGTAGTTCAATTCTTGTTGGGCAAATTCACATTTAGATCTTTTGACGACCCATTGGTCCTTTCGTAACAGTGAGAGCACTTCACATAGGTGTTGGAGATGTTGTGCTAGTGAGCGACTAAAGATGATGATATCGTCAAAGAAGACCATTGCACAGATTCCGAGGATGGGGTGCAGAGTTGTGTTCATAGCCCCTAGGAAGGTGGATGGTCCTCCCACGAGTCCAAATGGCACCACCTTGTATTCGAAGTGTCCAAAGTGGGACTGGAAAGCTGTTTTGTGTTCTTCACCCGGTGCGAGGCGGATTTGATGGTAGCCCGCACGTAAATCAAGCTTTGAAAACCATTGAGCTCCGGCCAGTTCCTCTAATATTTCTTCAATGATGGGCACTCGATAACGACTGACGATTGTGAGTGCGTTTAACTGCCGATAGTCAATGCACAGACACCATGTTCCGTCTTTTTTCTTCGTGAACATTATTGGTGAAGAGAAAGGACTGTCACTTTTTTGGATTATCACTGCTTCCAACAACTCCCGTATCTGCCTCTCGATCTCGTCCTTGAGATCAGGTTTGTGTCTGTACAACCGTATGTTCACAGGTTGTCCTCCTGGCATAAGTGGAATCTTGTGGTCACATGATCTTGGTGGAGTAAGCTCAGTTGGTTCCTTGAAGATATCTTCAAATTCAAGCAAGATTTCCACTACTCCAGGAGGAAGTTCTTGGTACTAGATTTCCACTCCTTGTTCTGCTTCAGAGTTGTAGCACAAGTGGACTGCAAAATCCACTGTAGATCTCTTGTGTACGCTGGCCAGGTCTGTACTGGATATTAGTGAACATGTGTGTTGTTTGGCTGCTACTCACTATAGTACAATTGTGTGCCCACGATCCTCAATCTGCATACACTTGCGTGGCCAGTCGATCAACATTGGGCTATGGTATTCTAGCCAGTCCATTCAGATGATTGCGTCATAAGATCCCACAGTCAAGACTTTAAATGTGGAGGAAAAAGCATGCCCTTGAGTAAACCAAGGACAATCAACCACTTCATGTGTGCATTGCAGCTCGTTACCATTTGCAACAGATACTCTTATGGGCCGCCATGTTCTGAACTCCGACCAGCTTGGGTAGCAACTGTTGTGAGATGAAGGATGCAAAGCTGCCCGAATAGATCAACATGAGAACTTCCTGGCCTTGCACCCATCCATGTATCTATAAGCATCTCGAAGCTTCAGTTCCAGCTACTGTGTGCACTAAAAGGTGCCATAGCTGCTCCGTTGTGGTATTTTCCATTGGTTTTGTTGACACTTCATCTGGTTGTGTCAGAGCTTCCAGTTGAAATAGATCAAGGAGCTCCTCGATGACATGTAATTTGATGGAAGGTGGACATATCTGATCATGGACCCCCCGCTCCCTACACTTGAAGCAAAGCCCCTTGGCACAGTGTTAGTGGCGCAGAGCTGCTACCTTGGTTGCATCACCGTTGGCACAAGCTGCTTCTGTGTCGCGGCTGTCATCCGCGGTCGTTCAATTGCTGGACGAACGAGGTGGTGGTGTTTGCAGCAGAATCAGAGTGGTCAGCTTGGCCCGCACGACATACTGTGAGAATTCCACGTGCTCGAAGCATTTCTGCCACTGGACATCAACCACCTCCTACTGCAGGATCGCTAGGGCGCACACCGTGTCAAGGTCGATCGATCGCTACACCAGGTCCATTGCTCATATGTTGCCGCGTAGTCCTTCCACGAACCTCATCAGAAGATAGAGCAGGTGTATAGCATCAGAATATGAGACCAAATGGTTCACCAGTGTTTCAAATTGTTCTATATATTCAACCATTGTAGAAGTTTGTTGTAGAGAGTACAATTGATGAACTAACAGCTGATGTCGATCACGCCCAAAGTGAGTGCATAAGAGTGTACAGAATGCCTCCCAATCAAGGGAACCTATCTTAGATTGCATAGACTGTAGCCAGATGGCGGCGGCTCCGGAGAAATGCAGAGTGGACATAGGTACATAGTATGACTCATGGATGTTAAACATTGCGAAATACTGCTCGCACATAGTCTTCCAAATCTTTGGATTTTCACCTGAAAATTAGGGAAAATTCAGAGATGGTGGTGCTTGCCCCATCCCTGCCATGATCTATACTGTGGTGAAACTAGAGCCCGGGGATGAATTGGAAATGCGCTGAAGGAGTGGAGTCTGGAAATTGGTCATACCATTAGCCGGAGTGGCTGCTAGGGAGGTGTTCCCCCCCAACAGCTCGCTCCATAGGTGTAGATCGTCGCTGTGACCATCGGGCCTGTGGATCGTGGCGCCGGCTGCCAAATCGAGAAGATCCGCTCCTGATGATCCACCAATTGGCGCTGCCACCGGTGTGCGGGGTGCACCTTGCAAGACTCCAATCGCCTCGTGGAGCTTGGAGAGGCGGGCCTCGAGATCAGGCTTCCAAGTAGTGAGCTCCTCCACCTGCGCCATTTATGTGTCGAGCTGGGCCTTGAGGTCCTTGATGTCGGTGTGTGTGTCGTTGCTGGCCTTGGCCAAGGTCTCGGAGAGCTTGTGGAGGTATGATTTAAGGGCTGGATCCATGGTCGTGAGCAGCTGTTGACACTCGCTCGTCGGCCGGCGTGTCTCCAGGGCGACAACGAAGGGTGGTGGGTGGCGACCGATACCAGGTGTTAGGTACCAACTATATATCTTTGGATCAATGGAGTACAAGGGAGGGGTTACAACTTGTAGAGAAAGAAGAAGTAGCTAAGAATAATTGAGATACAAGCGGCCGCCGTTCTGTTCCTGATCCTAGCCGGGATGCCCTTCCTTGCGAGTCGTCTCTCCTCTTATCCTTGCTGTGTATGGGCCTTGGGCTCGAACATGTAGGAGATCCACTACGGGCCTGTGAACTTGTGCTTGGGTTGCTATTTCCTCTTGGGCCTGGTCGTCTGGGCGTTTCCCTCCTGCTGACCCAACACGCTAGTGCTGTTGTCTGGCAGGTCGCTGGCAGACCGCACATGCACTCCTCTGCAATTTCTGCACTCCTGCTGGAGCTCTGCATCCTCTTTGGTTGTTGCATTTCTTGTCAGCATCGACACCGACGAACACCACCGTGTGTTCATGGACCAAAAGGCTTGACTGCTGATCCCGTACAAATAACACAACGCTTGGATTTTGACTCAAATGCATCCTGAGCGCAGTGGCACTCCACTCCCCAGTCGTATCAATCATCTGATCACGAGATCAAATTGCACTGACCACTCTTTTGTTAGTTTGGGTTATCTGTTTTGAACATCTTTTGCGTATGCCTCCAGATTGATTCCGCGCCCAGACCTAGCACAAACAAGTTGCCAGTCAAGCTGGTCAGTCACGCATGCCCTCATCCGAGGGATCTGGTGTTCAAATTCCAACATCCCCGATCTTTATTTTGTTTTCGTCTTTGTTCTGAACCCGTTTTCACTTTTTTATCTCTGTCCTGAACCACATGCACAAGCTGTCGTGCTTGCTAGGCATGGACATTGAGCAGGTTGCCTCTCTTACCATTTTATGCTCTGTTCGGAACATCTCGAGGGTATGGTTCATGTAGAGCCCAAACCACCTGTCACCAAAACACTTCTTACCTCAGCTGGTCGTATGGATCTTTCTCAACCAAGTGACGTGGTTATCAAATCCCATTGGTCACAATCTTTTCTATTTTGCAATTTTGCCTCTCCGGAGTTTCAGTTTCAGCTCTGGTTCATTTGACTTCGAGCTCCTTTTATAAGATTGTTTAACAATTTTGCCTCTCCGGAATTTTATATAGTTTCACAATATGCAACTTTCATTCGTGATAAAAATGTTTAACTTGTTGATTGCATTTAATTTGCATTAATTCCATGTTAAAATGATTTATTTCATAACTTATTAACCATAACTCCGATTCAAATGTTTTATATATGTAACTTGACTAGGAAAATGTGTACAATAACATGGTGAATTTTTTTTTGCTGATTAACAACTCTAAAGTTTTGTATTAGGAAGAACAATACTGAAATCTTAATTTGCATATGGGGACTTTTCGGAATTGTTACTCATTGTTTCCGACCTCATTTAAAATGTCTAGATAGATAGTTTAATTATGCTTCACTTCTTGACATGATTAACAACATTTAAACTTGTTATGTAAATAAAGAAGAGTGAATTAAATTATCCGAATCTGGTGTTTCGTCAATATGGAACTCGTTGCATATTGAGCTTCACTTAGTGTGTAATGTTTGATTATTGTGATTGTCATGCCTTGCATATTTAAACAGACATGCATCATATTTGTTTGCACATCATATCGTGAATATGTGGTGGTGTTTACTGTGTGATTTGTTCGTTTCCGGATTGCTTCTCCTTGATAGAGTTTCGAAACCGATTCGAAATGTGAGGATTCGTTCGACTACGTTGGTTCATCTACTTCACGGATTAATTCTTCTTCTAAGCGGGATCTCAGGCAAGATGATCATTTTCCTGGATACCACTACTATTGCCATGCTAGTTGTATCGTTTCTATCTCTATACTTGCCAAGCCTTCCAAAAATGCCATGATAAGCCCCTAACCCTCCACATCCTAGCACATCATTGTTTGGCTAAATTACTGCTTGCTTAGCCCTTCTTATAGCGTTTCTAGTTCGAGGTGTAGGTTATTCCATTTGACAAATGGCATGGATATCTTGGGATATCACAATATTATTGCTGTTTAATTTAATGCACATGTATACTTGGTAAAAGGTGGAAGGCTTGGCCTTTTGCTCGGTGTTTTGTTCCACCTTTGGCACCCTAGTTTCCGTTTACGAGTGTTATGTTTCATATTGGGCACTCCTAACATATCTAGGGTTGTTATGGGGACCCCCTTGATATTTGTTTTGGGATAAAACTTTTCTGGCAAGGCCCAATATTGGCATTATTTGCTTATTAACAACTAAAATTTGCATAAGGCATGATTACCCCATGGATAATTAATCAATAACTGTGCTACTCATAAGTGTTGGTCCAAACTGGGCGATGTCCGACATGCCCTGGTCACCCGGGTTCTCAGCCAACCTGATGTCTAGCCCATCTAGTAGTGCCTTACGAATGAGATACACGGCTCCCATCGGGATATGGCCTGCCAGAGGTCTTGCTGGATTTTTTTTACTCTTCTTGAACGTCGTGTGCATCGGGATTCCGAGGATATTTTTGGCTATCTCGAGGTTGAGGTTTTCCATGCAGCTTGTGGCTAGTTTGCAATGGATGAGTTGGTGCACCCCTGCAGGGTTAAATCTTTCTGAGAGTCGTGCCCATGGTTATGTGGCAACTTGGAAATTTGTTTAACACCCAGTTATAGCAAACTTGAAGTAAAATGAAATAAAATACACCAACCGTGTGCGTAACCATGACCATCTTTTCTTGTGAGGTTAGAACCAAGAAGGGAACATGGTGGGGTTATGTTTGATTCTTAAGTAGGTGTTCATGATCACTTCTTGATCATTACTAGTTCACATTCGTTATAAGTAGATTACTCTTCTTATTCTTGTACTCCTAAGTTAGCCACTCATATAAATGCTTAGTGCTTGTTGCAGCCTCACCACTTAACCATAACTCACCCATTTAGCTTTGCTAGTCTGGATACCCTTGGAAATGAGATTGCTGAGTCCCTATGGCTCATAGATTACTACAACAACAGTTGCAGGTATAGTTAATGCCATGCTTTGACATGAGAGCGATGCTTGTTTGCTTTGGAGTTCTTCTTCTTCATCATCAACTATAGGATGGGTTCCTGGCCGATAGCCTGGGATTAGCAAGGATGGATTTCGCTTTTATCGTTTGATTTCGTCTGTAGTTAGACCCTGCTATTATTTATGATGTTTGATATGTATGTTTGTATATGAGATGATCGTGATTTAGCTTGTGGCAAGTGTAAGCCAATTCCATATACTCGTCTCCTCTTTACATGCACTTGTAACAATATCCATTCTTGTGAAACGAAGAGATGCGCTTCTATATCTATCGAGGCCCTCGATCCAAAATAAGGATAGGACCACATCTTGAGCATTACAAGTTGTGATTAGTAACTGAACTGCGGCACTCCTGCATTGCACATCATAAGAAAACATGGCTACCAAATTATAGCCGGAAAATTATATGTTTCTCTCTTGCAGTGCATATCATTTTTTTCTTTAGAGATCCAACATAAGGTAAATGTTGAATTAAGCTGCAAAATTATACAATATGTGTTCAATATGACATTATCGAGTTAAACATTAAGATTCCTAAATGTATGTACACAATACACATAGTATAGTTGTTATTAAAAAATAAAGTTGTATAGTTGCAAATACAAAAGGAAACCCCACACAAAATCAGATTGCACCTAAGACAAACAAATTCTTTTTGATCTACTTTATTGAACTGAAGTTACACAAAAGGGAAGCTAATTTTTAGGGCACTTACTTACTTTTGTTACCACCTTATTGTTGTTTCTGCTGTTGATAGAAAACAAAACCCTTCCTTCCAAATCCACCATAGCGGAATTTACTAGCTTACAAATTTCTATGGATGCAAGCAAAGAAGTCTAGCATCCTTTGTATGTCATGCTCTTTTTGAATAAATTGATGTCATTGATTGCAGGAAACATCATCTTTCTACCAAAGCTACCAAGTAAGCATGTCTACTATATTATACTATCTAGAAAACCTTTCAGTGGGTCACTCAATATAGCATATTCTTAGTAAACTAAAATACCGTATGCAGAATCCTTCCAAGGAAAAGACAACCTATATATCAAACAGTTAAAATCTAAATTTTCACAGTAAATTATTGAGCACAAATCACATAGTAGCCCACCGTTTCCTGATAATGTCACCAAATGGAGCACCATTATATTGGTAGGTCCAAATACACTGAGGGGAATGGATCACCTCCTCTAGCTGACGCCATCTACAATCTGCACCAGATGGATTTAGCTGAAATTTGGGTATATGCATATACTTGGAAAAAGCATAAAGACTAAAAAAATAGGTAGATCAGGGCCACAATAGTTGTACTATACCCGTTATAAAGTACAGGAAAAAATATTGACTATGGCTTGTTGAAACTGTACTCCATGCTATATCAAATGACATCATTCATTTTTTTGTACCACCTGATTCGTGATAACAACATCTAAAGGAAGGATATACATTTGCATCATAAATTAATGGGTGATAATGGGATTAAATTATTAGTCTAAATATCCATCACAAGTTCACAACACGCTCCATCGAGCATATATCTATATATGTAGCTTGTAGACTGATGAGATTGGGATGTGTATTACCAAGTGGTAGACGTGATGGGCTAGGCCGTGTTGCATGTGTTGTCTTCTTCCTCCTCGTTCTCCACTTAGTCCAGGACATGGTGGCGGGCGTTGTTGCTACTGTTGTGGTGGCTACTTGCCGTCCTTGTCGTCAACCTCAATGGATTTGTTGTTCTTCTTAACTATCGTCTTACCGGAGTCTCCCATCAACACCGCCAGGCTTCCGCCCACCCTAGATAGAGAAACCAAAAGCATGGAAGAAAGTGAATCGACGGAGAGAAGGGTGTTGAAGGGATTGGGAGTACTTAAGGACGTCTAGCGTTGGCGGAGGCTCTTCCATGGAGTTCCCTAGCAGCGGAAGCTGGATGACATCCCCCCACGGCTCCACCCACCGCTAGTCTTTGCCTCAGGTAATTCTAGCATAAGGTTTGGATTATGACGTGCCAGGGAAGGGGAGCAACAGATGGAGAGGGAGATGTGATGACCGCAGCATGGCATGCAAAAAAACAACGGCATGGGTGTGGGGCGAAAAGGGATGGAGGCGGTGGTGGCTGATCGAGCGGTGACAGCCACCGCCGGTCTGGGTGCTGGGCGACAAGGGATGTAGGCGGCGGCAACTACACGAGAGGTTTCTTGTGGGATGCTCTACCTCACTTCCTCTTGTTGATTCTAGTACAACAAAGAAGGAGAGCGATTGGGGTGTATAATGGGCCCCAGCCCAAGATATTTGTTAGCCTTCAGTGGTAAAATCCCAGGGACAGTAAAAAGAAAAAGTAAAAATAAATAGGAAAAAATTGAAAGCTTGCCACTTAAGTATTGTTACTTATAAGCTCCACGGAAAGGGCAGATGTTTGTGCTATCCACCCATCCCTTTCCTGTGTTGATTTTACTGTACCGAACGAGAGAAACAAAAAGGAGCACCAAGGTCCCTTTGCCCCTAGCATCCATTCTTTCCCCTTTTCCTCCCGTCTATGGTTACTACCGCCGGTGCCATCGCCACCCTCGTGCACTCGCATCTTCCTATGCCCCAAATTTAGCTCCTCGTCGCCTGCAACTTTCGACATCCATGTGTCATCGTTTAGATGGGCCACGCCGAAGGTTCAACTCCAACACCACACGCCAGGGATGGAGGACTGAGGGGTTTCCTTCGTGCACTACCGCAGGATGGTCCAAACGCGACACTACAATCAGAGTCCCTTCGACGAAACTGTGTGTGATGCATTAATTACAAACGATGATGTAAGAAAACCATAAAAAATGATACAAACTGTTTTGTGATGGCATAGACATCAAACACGATTCGGATCATAGCTGTGTGTGTGATGCGTGGCATACGGTTAATCCATACGAACTGTTTGCAGTGATCAAGGACAGTAGAAATAGTCAGCCAGATGAGGGTGTGGGTGATATATGTCATATAGTTCACTAGGATGGACTGTCTATGATTAGGAAACACAATAGAAACAGTCAGCCAGATCAAGGTGAGTGCAATGGAGGGCATACAGTTCGCTTGGATGAACTTTTTGCGATGAGCCAAGAGAACAGAAATAGTTCAACTGAACAAGATGTGTGTGATACATAGCAAACAGGTCCATAATCAGAAATGTGTGTGAAGACCGATAATACCATAGACGATTACTGCTAATAAGTAGTGTGATTTTCTCTATCTATAGAAGAAGAACATATATACAACTAAAATAAACATCCAATCACATAAGTGACTATACAAATTATTCGCACACACCACAATAAACAATTGCATGCATTCTAAACTAGGAGAAATGACCATATAGTCGTCCACTTCTAGGGACGCTCCCACCACTTCACTATGGCTCGATCCCTCGTCTAGGACAAGATGAAGACACTTCATCATGTGAACGATCCGCCTATACATCTCGTATCTTGTGTACGCGTCCTTGTCCACATACTTCACGTGTTCTTCATCCAGTCGTTGATCCCAAGCATTGTGCCAGGCGTTCTTGTCCTTCTTGCTCTCATCCTTCATTTTCATGTAGTAGGGGTCGATGATGGCCGAGGCGAGGACAACCAGGGAGTTTTGTTTGTTAATTGTGCTGCCCCAGATCTTGTAGTGCTCACAGATGTTGACAACATTTTGGCAGGTCAAGCCCGAAACATCGAGCACTTTTAGATCATTCGTGGTGTCCACTATAGCGAAACTGTAGTCGGGGTTGTTGATAAACCTGGCGGAACTCTCGCAAGGCCTTGAGTCTAGGTGGTAGACGAGGACGTCATGTCCCACGCACAACTGGGCAACGACAACCTTCTGATCTTGCTTGACATGACCCCTGCTGAACTCGAGGTCGAAGCGGGCCACATGGTACTTGTCCTCACCAAGCAACTGCTCCATAGTTTGGATGGAGCTCTCGACTGAGACCGTCTCGTTTGTGTACAACACCAAGAGGTCCTTCCCCCTCACGTGGGTGTCCACTACGTCATGCGTGGTGAACTACCCCCCCCCCCCCCCCGTTGTTGTCGGTGGCCACTTGGAGCACCATTGGAACCGTTGGATATCCTCACTTTATGTGTCGTCGTGGGTGTCCTTATTGTGTTGTGTGGCGCGAGAGATGAAGGTAAATGTCCACGGGAATAAATGGGGGTCGGGCGGCCCGTATTCTCGGCATGTCCGCATGGAAATTTTGTAGCGGGTAACTGCATCATGGCGCCACACCCGCGCAACCGCATGCATAATGGCAACACAAATGTACGTGATCGAGCGCCGGCCCCAAACATTGGTGGCACGCGGAGGGACGCGAGAGCAAAGCGCACGCCGCAACACCCTCATCCACGAGCAACCACACACATAGATCAGTTGAACACACAGTGAATGGTCATCTACAAGATGGCCAACAGTTGAGAGCCGACATCATGATGTGAAACTGCGTTGCGTTCCACATCACACGATGGTCGAACAATCATTCGTGATGCTGCATAGAGAGGGGCCGTGTGCTACTACCTTTGTCTTGGTCTATTAGTCCCCTTTATATTCCGTGCCATATTTTGACCTTAAATTTAACTAAAAAACTATTAATGCATGTTATAAACATAATATAGTTGGAAATTATGGTCAAATACGAATCCAATGATATAATCTTAGGGGACATGCATTCATATTTTATTAGTTAAATCCCTATTCAAAAATTGGCACAAAAATACCAAGAGGACTTATAAACCACGATAGAGGTAGTAGGTAATTTAAGCGTAAACGTTTTTTATTAACCATATGTGTATGAGTCATTTTGCCCTCCTCTCGCACGTCTTGTCACCTCGCTGCTGCAGACAGCTTCCGGTGCAAGCTTGAGCACCGCACATGTGTTCTTTTGTCTGAATGGTGGCATGAATGTAGGATTGCTAGAAGAGTGTCAAGAGGGTGTGTGAATAGACTACTAGCAAGAATTTAAAACCTATCCTTTTCCCAAGTTAATTGGCTAGCAGATTCTAACTATTTTAGCAGGTCTAGCAAGTCTAACAGCCCAACACATGCATGTCTACAAATATGGCAGCGGAAAGTAAAGGCATATCACATGAAGTAAACAGATGAGATAGGAAGATCAAACACAATAGGAGACACAAAGATTTCCCCCGTGGCTCCGATAGGTGGTGTTATCGTACGCCCATGTTTGTGGAGTCTTCAACCCACGGAGGGTAACGGTTGTGAGAGTCCACGGAGGGCTCCAACCATAAGGGTCCACGAAGTGGCAACCTTGACTATTCCATATGGCTTCCGTCCACGAAGGACTAGCCTCACTATGGGTAGATCTTCACAAAGTAGGTGATCTCCTTTCCCTTACAAACTTCTTGGTTCACTCCACAACACGTAGTAGGAGGCTCCCAAGCGACACCTAAGCAATCTAGGAGGCACCACCCTCCAAAAGGTAATAGGCTCGATAATGACAATGAACTCCTTGCTCTTGTGCTTCAGGATGATAGACTCCTCAACACACAATCACTCTCTCACAGATTTGGCTTGGTGGAAGAGATAGGATTGGTGGAAAGCAACTTGGGGAGGCTAGAAATCAAGATCCATATGGTTTGAGTGGAAGATCTTGATCTCAACACAAGGGTAGGTGGTTCTCTCTCAGTAAATCTATTAGGATAGGTATGGAATAGTTTTGAGTGCTTCTCTTTTGAGTAAGCGGTGGTGGAGGGGTATATATAGGCATCCCCAAAACTCCAACTGATACACACAATAAGTCAGACTCGGTGACACCGATGTGTTAATCTCGGTGGTACCGAAGTGACTAAAAGGTGGCAACTTTTGAATCTCGGTGAGACCGATATAGGAATCTCGGTTGCACCGACAAGGTGACCAACGGTCAGAATTGCCAAACTCGGTGACGCCGATTCAATATTCTCGGACGGACCGAAAATGTAAACTTGCATAACAGAAACTTGGCAACCTAAACTCGGTGGCACCGAAAGAAGTGTCGGCTGCACCAAAGGGTTAGGGTTTGGCTAAGTCTGTCTATGGTTTGGAATCGGTGGCATCGGGATAGGAATGTTGGTTGCACTGATTTTGAATGTTTGGCTATAGATAGACTTTGGTGGGGGAGCTTGTGGATGTTTTTGGTGACCATCACTTGTGCACGTATGAGCATTTTCTTCACCAACAAAACCTTACCCCCTTTTAATAGTATTCGCTTTCCTATGTACTCAAAGTGATTTCTCACAAATGTAAAATGTAGAGTCCTCTTGCTTGAAGCTTGGCCAACCTATTTCCTTGCATATTGGGGTAATTCCACAATCTCCACAATACTTTTTGCCAACCCATTTCTCCATGGACTATTATCTGAAATACACTAGATAGAGGTGTTAGTCCAAGAGTCAATGTATGTTCTCATGAATTATCAAAACCACCAAGGGAGCATGTTGTGCTTTCAACGAAGTGGCGCCAATGAATCGTCGGTGAGCCCATTCCCGTGCAACCATATAGGTGCCCGCGCATAGCCGCGCAAGCTTCCCGCCCGATTCGGCAAAATCCCCCAAAATCCCACTACTTACCAGCCTGCTATATAAACCTTCTTGGCCGGCGGGTCCCGCGTTGCATTTCCCCTCCCTACATGTAGCTTATCTCATTTGCTTCTCTCAAAATCATCAATGGCATCGGTTCATCATCGTTTCTCAGCCACTTCGCCGTCATTAGAGGACAGCTCCAGGTGGGAGGCTGCACCATGACAGTGACGCAGTCCCCGACGTAGTGTAGTGCATGTGGTGTTCCTGTTAGGTGTGCGCACAACACCCACCACAGGCTCCTCCACCGCTGCCCATCGGCACCTATTGCCAGCCGTCGTTGTCGCCACCCTAGCGTCTGCCGCCGTGGTAGCCACACCACCATCAAAAGCCAGGGCCATCGCCTTCTCCGCCACCGCGGCCCCAAGGTGGGAGGTGGCCGTCGTGGCCGCCGCCCCATTGTCGGCCACCTTAGACATCACTCGCTCTGCCACCACGGCCCATAGGCAAGAGGTGATGGTCATGGATACCATCCCACCATCGCTCGTCGTGGCCACGAGCCCACCATCGACCATCGGGGTCATCACTCATTCCGCCACTGCCGCCCGAAAGAGGGAGGTGGAGGTGGGACCCGCATGTGCATCATGGACCTTGCACGCTACATTGAGTTCCTACGGGAGGAGGAGGAGCACCTGGTCGAGCATGCAAAGAGTCTTACCGCCGCCATGGACACAGCACATGCCGCGGCAGAGGCACGGAACGAGGAGGTCTACGAGGAGTCCCGCTGCTTTGAGAGGGGTCGTCTGGAGTGGCATAGGGAGTTCGAGGTGAGCATCGCAAATGGTGTGATAACTCACAAGTATAGGTGATCGCATCAGTTTTCAAGGGTAGAGTATTCAAACCAAATTTATAGATTCGACACAAGGGAAGCAAAATAATATTTAAGAGTATTAGCAGTTGAGTTGTCAATTCAAGCACACCTGGAGATTAAATATCTGCAGCTAGGTGATCAGTAGCACAGTAATATGATAGTTTGACAGCAAACGTAACAGTAACAATAGCGTTAATAATAGCAGTAATAGTTTTATAGCAAGTGCAACAGTAATAGCAATTGTACGAACTTAGCAAGAACAATAAGTGGAAAACTCGTAGGCACTAGATTGGTGTATTCTTTGGATGATATTCATCATATAACTGACATAACCTAGGGCAACACAAAACTAGCTCCAATTCGTCAATGTAATGTACACATGTATTTCGTAAATAGTCATATGTGCTTATGGAAAAGAACTTGCATGACATCTTTTGTCCTACCCTCCCGTGGCAGCGAGGTCCATAAAGAAACTAAGGGATATTAAGGCCTTGTCTTAATAGAGAACCAGGACAAAGAATGAACACACAGTGAATACATGAACTCCTCAAACTACAGTCAGTCGGTCATCACTGGAAAGTATCCCGATTTCTGTCACCCCGAGGTTTACGGATCATAACACGTAATAGGTGCATATGACTAGGCAAGATCGGATAAAGAACATAGATATAATGATGATAACATAAACAGTTCATATCCTAAATCATGTCACTCCGGCCCTAGTGACAAGCATTAAGCATGGCAAAGTCATAGCAACATCAATCTTAGAACATAGTGGATACTAGGGATCAAGCCCTAACAAAACTAACTCGATTACATGATAAATATCATCCAACTCCTCACCGACCATCAAGCCTATGAAGGAATTACTCACTCCCGGTGGGGAGCATCATGGAATTGGCGATGAAGGAGGGTTGATGATGACGAAGACCGAAGATTCCCCTCGTCGGAGCCCCAAACGAACTCTAGATCTGGCCTCCCTATGACGAACAGGAGGTGGCGGCGGCTCCATCTCGTGAAACCCAATAAAACTTTCTCCTTGATTTTTGTCTCTGAAAATTGGATTTTATAGCGCTGGAATTAGGGTCAGGGGGCCCACGAGGTGAGCACAACCCACCAGGGCGTGCCTGGGGGGGAGGGTTGCCGCACCCTGGTGTATCGTGCCCCCAACTATGTTACCCCCTCTGGTGGTTCTTTGCTCTAGTTTTTTTTTATTCTGAAATAAATCTCCAATTGTTTTAGTCCGGGTTAGTTTCATTCAAACCATGCAAATTAGAGTTCAAAACACGAGCAAAAGTGTTAGGAAAAGTAGATACGATGGAGACATATCAACCCCCAAGCTTAAACCCTTGCTTGTCCTCAAACAATTCAGTTGACAAACTGAAAGTGATAAAGAAAATCTTTTATGAACTCTTTTGTTCTTGTTTACATACACGCCGTCAAGCTGGGCGAGGATGGGGCCCTGGCGATCTCCTCTGCAGCCACCTCGGCCGTTGGCGACTCTCCTCCTCCGCGTGGCGGCCCCTCTCCATGGGGATCTTGGGTGCCCCCATCGTTGTCGAGATGAAAAGGAAGAGGAAGTGGGTCAACATCGAGGAGTAAGTGACTCGACTTGGCTTGGCTCACAGGTCTATGGCTTGTGCACTGCTGACCTCCCCTTCCTTGGTGACCAGGGATGTCGCTATGTTGAAGATGAGGAAGAAGAAGGCGGGCGTTAAGACGAAGGCGACACCCAACACGCCGCCTGCCCTTGCTGACAGGCCGCCACCTGCTGCTAAAGAAGAGAAACCTCACGAGGCGACCCCTCAAGCCCCCATTGCCGGGCCTCCAGAGCCCCCGATGCTTGTTGACGTGATCACTCCTTCCCTTGGGGCGTGGTGACGCAGACGTCCGGAGGGCCAATCCCTGAGGGCTTGCTGTCTGCCGATTCGTCCGTGCCTGCGGTCGACCGCACTGGGGACTCCTCAGGGGGAGAACTTGACACCTCCGGTGCCTGTCCACGATGTCCAGCACGGGGCCTTCGCTGCTCTGGGTCAGGTTCGTGATGCCTTCGGGAGTGTCGGTGATCGCCTCACGGGTGGACGCCTCGAGCTCCTCTCAGGGTAGCTCTAGGCCAATGCCGCCATTGTGGCTATGTGGGGTCAGGCCACGGTTGCCACGAGGAAGAGCAAGGAGGAAACCGCGGCCGCTTGCGCCCGAGCTACGAGGTGGAGGCCCGTTTGAAGACCTTCCAGGAGGAATAGGCCAAGCTTGCGACGCAACTTTGTCAGCAGACGGAAGACCTCGAGGCCCGCGAGGCCAAGCTTGCCGCTCGGGAAACCGAGCTGTCTCAAGTGGCAACCCGCCAGGACACAGAGCAAGCGCGCCTGGACGCGCAGGAAAAGGACATTGCTTCGAGGAAGATCCTTCTTCAGACCAAGTAGGAAGCTATCGCCGCGGCAGTCACGCCCAAGATGCGATCCTATCCTTATTTCGGCACGAGGGCCTCGATAGGGATAGAAGCGCATCTCGTCGTGTTGCAAGAATGCATATCATTACAAGTATATGTACAGAAGAGATGAGTATATGGAATTGGCTTTCACTTGCCACAAGCTACATCCAAGTCACATCAATACAACAACATATTCAATCATCATACAAAAGAACAACGTTCGACTACAGACGAAATCAAATGATAAAATGATATCCATCATTGCTATCCCAGGCTGCTGCCTGGAACCCATGCTTGATCGATGAAGAATAAGAAGAACTCTAAACAAACAAGCTTTGATCTCACGTCAAATCATCGCATTACATGTACCTGCAACTGTTGTTGTAGTAATCTACGAGCCACAGGGACTCAACAATCTCATTTCCAAGGGAATCAAGACTATTAAAGCTTAATGGGTGAGGTATGGTTAAGTGGTGAGGCTGGAACAAGCGACTAAGCATTTGTTTGAGTGGCTAACTTACGAACATAGAAAGTAAAGTATGGTGGTCTATGCATAGCGGACGTGAACTAGTAATGATCACTAAGTGATCCTGAACACCTACTTACGTCAATCATAACCCCACCATGTTCTCTCTCGGATAAGGACTCACGAGAAGAGATAGTCACGGTTACGCACACATTTGGTGTATTCTATTAGAGTTTACTTCAAGTTTGCTATGACCGGGTGTTAATCAAAGTTTCCAAGTTTCCCACATAACCGCGGGCACGGATTTCCGAAAGATTTAACCCGACAGGGGTGCTCCAACTCATCCAACAAAGTATTTTCGAAATTCCTCACTCAAGACGTTCGAGAAAGGTAGAACAAATCCAGCAAGGCTGCCCGGCGTGTCGACGATCCCGATAGGAGCCGTGTATCTCGTTCTCAGGACACGACGGATGAGCGATGGTTACCACGCCAATCACCGAGTTGCCCCGGGTAGCGTTAATAAGCTGCTCTTGGTTGGAGCAACACTCATTAGGAGAACTAGCCCGGGTTGTTGATTAATTATCCGCGTGTGCTGGCGGGTCCCTATGCAATTTTACTAGTTATTAGGCAAATGTAGTACCAATGTTGGGCCTTGCCAGACAAGCTTTATCCTAAAACGAAAATCAAGGAGGTCCCCATAACAACCCCGGGCATGTTAGGAGCGCTCAATTATGGAACATAACACCAGTTCACAAGTAACTAGGGCGGCAAGAGTGGAACAAAACATAGAGCAAAAGGCCAAGCCTTCCACCCTTTACCAACTTTATAAGTGCATTAAATTAAATAGAAATAATATTGTGATAACAAAAGAATGTACATGTTGACACATGGAAGCAATTGCACCTACAGCTAGAAACACTATAAGAAGGGCTGAGCAAGCGGTAACTTAGCCAAACAAAGGTTTGTTGGTAAGGTGGAGGGTTAGAGGCTTTCATGGCAATGTTGGGAGGCTCGTCAAACAAGTGGTAGGTAGCAAGACATAACGATAAAAGTGGGACAACTAGCATAGCAATGATAGTAGTGGTATCCAGGGAAATGTGTCATCTTGCCTGAGTTCCCGCTTGGAAGAAGAACGAGTCCTTGAAAAAGACGAGCCAACGTAGTCAAACGAATCCTCACACTCCAAACGCTTTCGGAACTCTATCGAGAAGGTACAACCCGAAACAACAATCAACACATGATAGACCACAACGTATGCATGATATGATGCACAAAAAAATAAGATGCATGTTCGTTTTAATTATGCAAGGCGTGGCAAAGCACATCAAACAACTCCTACACATTAAGTGAAGTTCAATATGCAATGAGTTGCATATTGACGAAACTCCACGTTCGAATTATTTAGTTCACTCTTGTTAGGTACTCATCAATATTAAATGTTGTTTAACATGGAAAACGGTGAAGCATACATAACTATATCATCTAGGCATTTCAAATGGGGTCGGAAACAACTTATAGTATTCCCGTAATGTCCTCACAAGCATGAGATGAATTTGGTGCATATCGGGCCTAACACAATTTTATATTTGTTAAACATGGAAATAAAGTGTGGCAAGAGATTCTACACGTTTTTCTAATCAAGTTACATATATAAAGCATTTGCATCGGAGCTACGGTTTATTAGTTCTGCAATAAACCATTTTTAACATAGCATTTACGCAAATCAATGCAAACAACAAAGTTAAACATTTTTAACACATGTGAAAGTTGGATATTGTGAACCTACATAAAATTCCAGTCATTTTACATATATAAAGTTTTTACATATGGTGCACGGTTAATTAGATATTAGCAATTTAAAAACAGGGTTTTTTCTGTAATTCCTGAAAATTAAGACAAAATCGCAGATCTGAAAAAACAACACTAGCGGGCCAAATCTACAATAGGCCCGAACAGAACATGGGTGCAAGGTAGCTAAATCATGCACGGGCATCAAATAGATGCAAGCAGGGGGGGCTCACCCATGGGCCAGCTCGGGGCCGAGGTGGCGCTGGGCCTGGCTCCTGGTACGGCCCAGGAGGGCGCTGGAGCGGTCAACGTGAGCAGCGGTTGGGGCTTCGTCCTCCTCCCATGCTCAGCATGAGCAGGGGGCATGGCGGCACGATGGCGCGGCAGATCCTGATGGGCTGGGCGAAGGAGGGCGCGGAGAAGCCTCGGAATGGGGAGATCCGTCCGGCGGGCACCGGATCCCGCGTAGAACGGCGGCAGGCGGTGACTCGGGGGGCCTGGCGGCGAAGCTCCTGCATCCTTGGCGGCCTGGATAGGGGAAGAGAGAGGAGTTAGGGGAAGAGAGAAGAGAAGGGAGAAGAGAGAAGGAGAGGAGGAAGGGGGGCGCGAGGGGAGCTCGCCGGCGTCGGTGCTTGCCGGAGCTCCGGTGGCCGGTCGGGTGGCAGGGTCGGGCGCGCGGCTCGGGCGTCCATGGGAGCTGCTGGGAGGCACTCGAGGGAGGTCGTAGGGAGCTCGGGCAGCGGCTGCAGGGCTCTACGGTCAGTCGGACATTGTCCGATTTGATCATGGACATGTCCGATAGGGTTGCAAGGACGAATTTTGGCCTCTAATTGCGGATCTGATGGCTGAAAATGGAGGGGGAGGAGTGGATTTCTGTATTGGAGGAATGAAGGGCTAGAAGGTGGGGTTTTCTAGGGGTGGCTGCAATTTTACATGGGTAAACCCTAGAGAGTGAGGGGGCTCTCACCATGGGGTTTAAATAGGGAATGGCACTAGGGGCCGGTTGGGTCTCGTCCGTCTGATGACGATCCGATGACCCCAAATGGAGGGGGCTAAGTTGGGCTAGTGGCTGTGTAGTTGGGCTAGGAGGGGAAGAGAGAAAGAATTGTGGCCCAGCAACGGAGTTTTGCAAAAACCGAAAACGTCCGACGAATGAGCCGATGACGGTGCCGCTACGAGCAACTATTGAAATATCAAACGAACTCTGATTGCAACGAAATTTGGCAGGTGGCCTACCTATAATATAACAATACTGCATGCCATGTTTCGACCCTATTTAGGAATATTTTATGCGCACTTTAAAAATAATATTTTTATCGATGCCGCGGGCGCGCGTGTGTGTGGTTGTTCTCGAAACGGTCGACGACACGAACGGAGAGACTGGCAACTACGAACGGATGCAAGTTTTCAAAACCGAGTGACGATGCTATGCATATGATGCGAATGATGCAATGATGAATGCAGCAACCAAATGAAACACAGATGAGAATGGAAACAAAGGGTTATCTTCTAGAGCTTGGGTTCGGGCTGTTACAACTCTCCTCCACTACACGAGGATCTCGTCCCGAGATCTAGAATGAAAAGTGGAAGAGAAAGAGCAAGAGGTAAACTTAGTTGCTTCTCTGACAAACGAGTGAAACCAATGAAACATGAAGGTTGGAAAGCGATGAAGAATGACAACACTTCAGTAGGAAAGAGAGGCAAAATTTGATATGATGGAAAGAAATTGAAAGGGAGAGCCCAAACTTCGGTTGGATTAGAATCAAAACTTTATAAGATGGAGGGATCATGAAAGATTTCACAACACTCTGGTAAATGGACAAGCAAGGGAAGAACATGATCTTAATCAAACTAGATATGAGTTGAAAAGAGAAACACCACAATGCCTCTGGAACAAAAGAACAGAACCTATATCATTGGAGAGAAGAGAACGGAGAAGAAAAAGACACTTATACCACCATTGAACTTGAGAACCGTAGGATGAACGGAGTTTTTGAAAACCAACAATGAAAAGAATAAGCTTGTTGTGGTCTTATACACAATCATCTCAAAATAATGAGGTGACAACCTGCCACAACAAAGACAATTGATCGCTTGAGAGCAACAAGATATGAAAAACTTCTTTAACCTATAGGATGAGGAGGAAACTTGTATCATTTATGACACCATGATAGCAACAATCCTTAGGAAATGCTTCAGGTGAAATCCAACCCAAGATAACTCCGAGAACACAAGATGGGTTTACTTATTTCATTCTGGAAAATTTCCTTCGAGACTCCTCCTAATCAAGAATTTAATAACACCATCTCAAAAGACAATGGAGAAGGAATTGAACTTAGAAATTCAAGAGAAAGAACACTTGAGCACCTCCAACAACAATCTTGAAGAACGCTTGGAGGAGAATTACATCCTTAACAAACTGCCATGAAGGACCTCTTGGCGAATACCGAGACGAAAGAACGATCAAAAGAATGCGGTTGAAACGATTAGATTAAGAAGTTGCAAAGATTTAGATGAAGCTTCGTGAAGAGATGCTTGAGAAAAACATGGAACTCCTGAAATAAAAGATGAGAACACTTGAAATCGAGAATTTGATATCATGAACAACTCCGGAAGAAGGATTGAAATCACCTAGATGAAACACAAATAAGAATTATGTAATGCTTATCCTTCACCGGGTTAAATTGATGACAATCAACGGATTTCACACCCCACTTATTCTTCTTGCAAGAATTGAAGAGAAGAGAGACAAAGATCACACACTTGAAGAAGTCTTGCACGGGAACACCGGTAAGAATTCAACAAATGAATGAGGATACTGCAAATCAATGGAATAACAAGAGAACGAAGAGATCATGATCCACCTAATGGAAAATTCACAAGGCACCGAAATGATTGAGATACGATTGAAGAGACGACAATTGAGAAGAATTTGAGAATGAAAGCTGAAAGCTAAGAACGAAGAAATCTTCTAAAATGATGGCCTTCAGGACGATCGAGAAATGAAAACAACTCTGAATGCACCAAATAGATATGGAAAAAATTACTCAAGAGTGACAACAATCGAGAAGATAACACGAAGCTAAGATGATGAATCTTCAAGAGAATGGAGCAAGATTTAAGAGAAGCTCTCGTTCGGTCTTCAATATCGAAAATCATGACGAGAAGCAAAACAATGAATTGCTGAGGCACTCCAAAACAATTGAATAATTAAGGTTGAGCCAACGAAGAAAATGATTTAGAAGCGATCTTGGAGAAGGAATATGACTGATGAAAATCATTCTTACGTCATATTTGAAAAGAACTTGAGGACATCTCTGGAAAGAATAGAAGAGTTAGGTAAGATCCCGGGGAAAAACCTGTGGGTTATGAGCCCACTAAAAAGAAACCACTGTTGAAACAATTGCTTAGATAGAGAGATTGCACCGGAAAAATTACGAACTTGATGAGGTGAGAATCTCGAAATAATTTAAGAGGATATGAATGGAATGAAAGTCTTCTGAGATATCTTCAGGACTCCCGAAAGAATAGAGAGAGAAGAAAACAAGAGATAGTTGGACAGAATTTCTGACATGGGGAAGCATTGAGTGATTGGAACGGATATGAGGAACACTGAGATCTTGAATTGAATGCACCGGGAAGGAAAACAAGAATAAATAACGATGAACTTGAAGCACTTGAGGATCTTCATAAAGAATCACCAGATACGATACAAAAGAAAAGATAGCAGAATCATCGACGAAAATAAAGGCATTTGGATGAGAATTAAATCATTAAAAAAAAGGGCGGGAGGGTGGGGAAAGACAAATACAACTTTGAACATATGAGACGAACTCCAAAAAAGAAATATGAGGATTGACATTGCAAATATTGGAGATGATCGAATTATCTTGAAGAGAAGCACACCGGTAGGAAAAGAATTGATATGACAACTTGATTGAGCAAAAGAATTAGCAATCCCACAGACATAGGAGAACACTTAGGGAAGATATGAAATCACCACTTGACATCGAAGCAACTTGAATTACCATATTTAAAAACAAAACAAAGGATGAAGCTTACGAAACAAGCCGGAAACAAATGCATAATAGAGATTTCACTCGATATTTTTGTGGTAAGATTCGCACTGGCTCGATCGTACATTGGATTATCATATTGAAATGACGCTCGAATATGCTCCCTAGACGTAGCGAACTAGAAGTATTGATGAAGCATAAACCGAGACAGTCCTCTGTAAAAAACACCGTGAACAAACAAATCCACTAGATGTCGAACCCCAACCTCACATCACTATCTGTTGGAAGATAGCCTAGGTAACTACTTGAATTCCCACCTAAGAACTCCCGAAATTTCTTGGTTATGCAATCTGGCATTGGGGATACAAGGAGAAAATATCTCACACAACTAACAAGCCCTACACACCAACTGTATCCATCCGTCAACACATAACTAGAGGCTTCAGAACACCATCTATCTCGGACCCTCGAAAACAAAATGATACCAGACATGGAAGTACCCCGAACGCCTCACCAGTACTGGGTGACTTCGACCTTATCTCACCACAAACAGTATTGAAGTAATTTCGAACATCCTCCGTCCTGAGATGCTAAGGGAACTGAACAATAATGATGTGCCAAGAATCCCCTGGAGCTCAACTCCCCAGAAGAAATGAAGTCATACAGGAGGCACCAAGACCGAACTCCGTCACATCGGCATCATAGAGATTCCAAAATACCAGCATGATGCTAAACAATTTTGAGCGAGAAGAGGAGTAGAATCAAAATTCCTAAGTCGTAATTCCTCACCACAGCATAGAAGAGAAGTAAAAATAATCCTACTCTTCGATATAACTAGACTCAAAACAACTTTTTCTCTAGACTCGACTCGGCCAAGTTCGATCAATCAAGGGGGCTCCTAGGTCGGTACAGGCTCTGATACCAACTTGTCACGTCCAAGATGCAATCCTATGCTTATTTCGGCACGAGGGCTTCGACATGGATAGAAGCACATCTCGTCGTGTTGCAAGAATGGATATCATTAGAAGTACATGTACAGAAGAGATGAGTATATGGAATTGGCTTACACTCACCACAAGCTACATCAAAGTCACATCAATACAACAACTTATTCAATCATCATACAGAAGAGCAGGGTCCAACTACAGATGAAATCAGACGATAAAATGACATCCATCCTTGTTATCCCAGGCTGCCACCTGGAAGCAATCCTAGATCGATGAACAAGAAGAGGAAGAACTCCAAACAAACAAGCATCGCTCTCACGTCAAATCATCGCATTACCTGTACCTACAACTGTTGTTGTAGTAATCTGTGAGCCACAGGGACTCAGCAATCTCATTTCCAAGGGTATCAAGACTATTAAAGCTTAATGGGTGAGGTATGGTGAATTGGTGAGGCTGCAGCAAGCGACTAAGCATTTGTTTGAGTGGCTAACTTACGAATACAAAAAGTAAAGCACGGGGTCTACGCATAACGGACGTGAACTAGTAATGATCACTAAGTGATCCTAAACACGTACTTACGTCAATCATAACCCCACCGTGTTCTCTCTCGGATAAGGACTCATGAGAAGAGATAGTCACGGTTACGCACACATTTGGTGTATTTTATTAGAGTTTACTTCAAGTTTTCTATGACCGGGTGTTAAACAAAGTTTCCAAGTTTGCCACATAACCGCGGGCACGACTTTACGAAAGATTTAACCCTGTAGGGGTGCTCCAACTCATCCATCACAAATTAAACACACGCAGTGGGAATAACCTCGACCACTGATCTCGTGATCTTCCTAGGAAATTCCACAGGAAATCCGCCACCTCGAGATAGCCCAAAGTATTTTCGTAATTCCTCACTCAAGACAGTCGAGAAAGGTAAAACAAATCCCGCAAGGCCGCCCGATGGGTCAACGATCCCGATAGAAACCACGTATCTCGTTCTCAGGACACGATGGATGAGCAATGGTTACCAAGCCAATGACCGAGTTGCCTCGAGTAGCGTTAATAAGCTACTCTGGGTTGGACCAACACTCATGAGGAGCACTGGCCCGAGTTATTGATGAATTATCCATGGGTGCCGGCGGGTCCCTATGCAATTTTCTTAGCTATTAGGCAAATTTAGTATCAATGTTGGGCCTTGCCAAACAAGCTTTATCCTAAAACGAAAATCAAGGGGTCCTCATAACAACCCCGAGCATGTTAGGAGCACTCAATTATGGAACATAACACCGGTTCAAAAGTAACTAGGGCGGCAAGAGTGGAACAAAACACCAAGCAAAAGGTCATGCTTTGTACCCTTTATCAAGTGTATAAGTGTATTAAATTAAATAGCAAGAATATTGTGATAACAAAAGAATGTCCATGTTGACACATGGAAGCAATTGCACTTGCAGCTAGAAACGCTATAAGAAGGGCTGGGCAAGCGGTAACTTGACCAAACAAAGGTTTGCTAGGAAGGTGGAGGGTTAGGGGCTTTCATGGTAATGTTGAGAGGCTCGTCAAACAAGTGGTAGGTAGCGAGAAATAACGATAAAAGTGTAACAACTAGCATAGCAATGATAGTAATGGTATCCAGGGAAATGTGTCGTCTTGCCTGAGTTCCCGCTTGGAAGAAGAACGAGTCCATGAAGAAGATGAGCCAATGTAGTCAAACGAATCCTCACACTCCGAATGCTTTCGGAACTCTATCGAGAAGGTAACAACCCGAAACAACAATCAACACATGATACACCACAACATATGCATGATATGATGCGCAAAAAAATATGATTTATGTACGGTTTAATTATGTAAGGCATGGCAAAGCACATCAAACAACTCCTACACATTAAGTGAAGTTCAATATGCAACGAGTTGCATATTAACGAAATTCCATGTTCTAATTATTTAGTTCACTCTCGTTTGGTACTCATCAATATTAAATGTTGTTTAACATGGCAAACGGTGAATCATACATAACTATATCATCTAGGCATTTTAAATGGGGCTGGAAACAACTTATAGTATTCCCGTAACGTCGTCACAAGCATAATATGAATTTTGTGCAGATCTGTCCTAACACAGTTTTATATTTTTTTAAACATGGAAATAAAGTGTGGCATGAGATGCTACACGTTTTTCTAGTCAAGTTACATGTATAAAACATTTGCATCGGAGCTACGGTTTATTAGTTATGCAATAAACAATTTTTAACATGGCATTTACGCAAATCAATGCAAACAGCAAAGTTAAACATTTTTATCACATGTGAAAGTAGGATATTGTGAATCTACATAAAATTCCAGTCATTTTACATATATAAAGTCTTTACATATGGTGCACGGTTAGTTAGATATTAGCAATTTAAAAACGGGTTTTTTTCTAGAATTCCTAGAAATTTAATCGAAATCGCAGATCTGAAAAATAAACACTAGTGGGCCAAATCTACAATAGGCCCGAAAAGAACATGGGCGCAAGGTAGCTAAATCACGCATGGGCATTAAATAGATGCAAGCGGGGGGTCGGCTCACCCCTGGGCCCCATGGGCCGGCTCGGGGCCGAGGTGGCGCTGGGCCTGGCTCCTGGTGCGGCCCAGGAGGGCGGTGGAGTGGTCAATGCGAGCGGCGGATGGGTCTTCGTCCTCCTCCCAGTATTAGCACGAGCAGGGGGAATGGCGGCGTGACGGCATGGCAGATCCTGGCGGGGCTGGGCGAAGGAGGGCGCGGAGAAGCCTCGAAATGGGGAGACCCGTCCGGCGGGCACTAGATCCGGCGGAGAAGCTCCTGCCTCCATGGCGGCCTGGACAGGGGAACAGAGAGAGGGGTTAGGGGAAGAGAGAAGAGAATGGAGAAGAGAGAAGGAGAGGATGAAGGGTGCGCGAGGGGAGCTCGCTGGAGCTCCGGTGGCCGGCCGGGTGGCGGGGTCGGGCGCGCGGCTCGGGCGGCCATGGGAGCTGCTGGGAGGTGCTCGAGGGAGGTCGCAGGGAGCTCGGGCAGCGGCTGCGGGGCCCTACGGTTGACCAAACATTGTCTGATTTGACCACGGACATGTCCGGTAGTGTTGCAGGGACGAATTTTGGCCTCTAATTGCGGATCTGAGGGCCGAAAATGGAGGGGGAGGAGTGGATTTCGGGATTGGAGGGATAAGGGGATAGAAGGTGGGGAGGAGTGGATTTCGGGATTGGAGGGATAAGGGGATAGAAGGTGGGGTTTTTTAGGGGGGTGGCTGCAGTTTTATATGGGGAAACCCTAAAGAGTGAGGGGGCTCTCACCATGGGGTTTAAACAGGGAATGGCACTAGGGGCCGGTTGGGTCTCGTTCGTCCGATCGCGATCCGATGACCACGAACAGAGGGACGGCTAAGTTGGGCTAGTGTCTATGTAGTTGGGCTAGGAGGGTAATAGAGAAAGAATTGTGACATGGCAACAGAGTTTTGCAAAACCGAAAACGTCCAATGAATAACCCGATGACGGTGTCGCTAGGGGCAACCTTTAGAATATCAAACGAACTCTGATTGCGACGAAATTTGGCAGGCAGCCTACCTACAATATAACAAGACCGCATGCCAAGTTTCGACCCAATCTGAGAATATTTTATGCACAGTTTAAAAACAATAGTTTTATCGATGCCACGGGCGCGTGCGTGTGTGGTTGTTCTCAAAACGGTCGACGACACGAACGAATAGAACTAGCAACTACGAACGGATGAAAGTTTTCAAAAACGAGTGACGATGCTATGCATATGATGCGAATGATGCAATGATGAATGCAGCAACCAAACAAAACACAGACGATAATGGAAATAAAGGGGAATCTTCTGAAGCGTCGGTCCTGGGCTGTTACAGCGGCCGAGGAGAAAAAGGCCGTAGTGCTGAGCGCCTTTTGTGCCGTCGAGCTCCAGCTTCGCAAGGCGCTCCACGCCCTCTGCCAAGATGGGTTCGCGAAGCCTCTGGCTGCTCCGGAGAGCGGCTTCGTGGTGCTTGCTTCGAAGCTTGTCGAGGCCCTGGAGGACGCCATCATTAAGGTGGATAGGGTCTTGGAAAGTGAGTGCCACGACCTCTTTTCTGAAGCCGTGACGCACGTCTTCAGCCATCTTCATCTTCATGAGCTGGGGTTCGACTTCGAATCCGTGATCCTCCCGATGGCCCCTAAGGTCTGCACCGGTGCCGCGGCAGCGGTGAGGGGCACCATGGAGGCGCTGGTCAAGAGGTTCACCCGCGTCACGGTTTCTCCGCCTTCGGATGCTGCTGAGGCTGGCGACAGGGAAGACGACACCAACGATGCCGACGACGAGTCCCCTGAGGGTGGGACGAATGGTGGTGGCAGTTCCTCCTTATTCCTTCCTCCTGCTTCTTTCCTGCAATGCACATCGTGCCTCATGGAGGCGTTAAACTCATTTGTGTTTGCGTAAACTTCTAATGCTTGTAATAACTGTTCGACTGCATTATTGCTTTCTTCGTCTTGTTTCCTTCTTGCTTGCTGTGATGCTCTGTTTCAGCAGGGCTCGACCCGCTCATACCTCAACTGCTATTGGGCCAACCGAAAACCAAGGACGGTCCAAGGGACGAGCGGCTATAGGTCCAGTTAGGCTCCTGAGTCGCGATGCTCAGTAGTCCCCCTTGACAGGCGAGCAACCCTCATGAAGGGAACATGGTGAGGATTGAAATAACTTGAAACTTCTGGACACCTTCAGCGCTTTGCGTCGATAGGTCCTGGCCCGCGCATACCTCAACCACCATTGGGCCGACCGGAAACCAATAACGGTACAAGAGGTGAGGGTCTATGGGTCCAGTTTGGCTCCTGAGGCACGATGCTTAGGAGTCCCCCTTGACATGCGAGCTTCAGCATCCTCCCTAGGGATTTTGAGCAGTTTTTTGAGTGCGC
The DNA here is from genome assembly GCA_022496015.1 of Hordeum marinum. NCBI lineage: Eukaryota > Viridiplantae > Streptophyta > Magnoliopsida > Poales > Poaceae > Hordeum > Hordeum marinum. The sequence goes on from CM039673.1 coordinate 234,697,069, forward strand.
TGGGCTCTGTGTCGGCAGGGCCCCGCCTGCACATACCTCAACCGTCGTTGAGCCAACCGGAAACCAAGGATGGTCCAAGGGGTGAGGAGCTATGGGTCCAGTTAGGCTCCTGAGTCACGATGCTCAGGAGTCCCCCTTGACGTACGAGCGGCTCCCATACCTTTCCTCGCTAGTTTTTCTGGAGATTGGCACGTGAAGACCAGGTTTGGCAGACCTGGGAAGGCGGCATGTACAAGGCTTGGCCGGGTGGTAGACCCGTGCAGCCCCCTCAGTAGTGCATTCCTGGGGAAGGCAGCGAGAAAGGGGCCGCCAGGGACCTTCCTGAGGTTTGATGCAGCCGTTGGGGCACCCTCAGTTGTCTATCCCCCCGCTCCGGGCGTGGGGCTTCCACCTTCCGTGGGCATAATCATTGGTGGACTGTGTTGACCGCCAACACGGAGTTGTGGCTTCCACACTGCGTGGGCATACTCGTTGGTGGACTGTGTTGACTTCTGTGCCAGTGCTGGGCTGTGGCTACAACATTGCGTGGGAAGGGACCCCTCCGCGTCCTCTGGGGGACGCGGGCGTGTACAACCCATAGAATTCATGTGTGTAGCCGACATGGTAGAACATGGAGGTGTATCTAGGAGGTTGCGAGGACACTTTGGCCTCACGAGTGTCCCTACCTCAAAGGCGGTTTGCGCCTGAATCATCTTGTAGATGGGGTCATTTGAAACCCTGCTTTTTCTTCGTCTTCAGGAGTGAGGTAGGGTGGCGGTCCTTTTGGCGCTCTACGTCTACAAGTCCCGGTCCTGCACGTTTCCTGACCATCGCAGCATATGACCGGAAACCGAGGACGCAGCTACGGGGTCAGGCCCCGGCACCCTTGACGCCGACCGGAAACCAAGGACGACAACAAGGGGCGAGTGGCTTTATGACCGGTAAGGCTCTTGAAGAACCCCTTCGACGCTCAAGTGGATCTACGTTGACAGGTCTCGGTCCCACACATTTCCCCACCACCATTGGGCAAGACCAGAAACCAAGGATGCACTTCACAGGTTGAGGCCCCTCCACTCTTGATGCCGAGCGGAAACCAATGACGAAATCAGGGGGCGAGTGGCCATATGACCGGTAAGTCTCCCGAGGCTCGATGCTTAGGAGCCCCCTTTGATGCTCGAGCGCCCCCCATTCCACCCTATCGACTGCTGCCTTGTGAGGCCGCGAGGCATCCCGAGACTCCATGCTGAGGCGACACACCGTGACCGGAGCCCCCAAGCAGGGGGTTGACCTCCTAGCGATGCATGTAAGGTAGAGTGTCAGGACGCAAAATAGATGCACAAGAAACTATTGAAACATGCATAAACGAAGTGACGACAGGGGCACGCCCTGATCACCTGAAGATCATGTGGTCTAGTGGGCTCCCTTGGACAGAGTGAACCAAAAAATTACCTGGCAACAACCAACAAAAAGTCACCTGGCGTCCATGCCGCTAAATAGCCGAGGCCACCATCATTGCCCGATCTCCCACCTCCACGAGCGTGACCTTCACGGGTCTATTGTCTCCCGAGGCTCAAAACCTTCGCTTGCTCTGAGTGCCTCCTCCAGCTCCTCGTTGCGCCCTTCCAGGCAAGGCATGAGCATGGCTCGACGAAGGCGCCAGAAGGTGACGCCTGCGTACGCCACCCCGAAGGGCATGCGGACATAGGTGTTCGGGTAGACCCATCCATGACCGGCACGCACTGGCTAGAAGGGGCCTTGAGCCGTGGCCCAGTTGACCGCGAGCGCATTGATGCAGATGCGCGGCTGATCGACCGTGCCGATGGTGGCGACTGTAGTTGGTGGTGCAGGGCAGTCGCCGCCTCGCACGACCTGGGATACCTGAAGCTCTTTGACCGCTCTGAGGACAGACTCTCATGAACTAGGCCCCATGCGCCATGATCCCAGCTCGAGCTGGCACGCGTCAGAGGGCGACTTCAGGTTGTGCTGGAGTGCCTCTCTTGCCTCACTGACCAAGCCAGAAACTTCCCCGGTGGGAGCCCTCGGGCCCGGCCCAAGACAGGCGTCGAGTGCGCTTTCCTATGCGATAGGAGGCGGGGCCCCATCCCTGAGTGCAGAGGCTGAAGTTGCAAGATGCCCTGCGGGGAGGAGTTGCTATTTGTTCTTGCATGGGTCCTCATGAGGAAGTGTGTCTTCCTCGTTGTTCGAGCGCTCAGCCGTCGCAGCGCGAGTAAGAACGCTCGAGGGTGCAGACGGCGTCCTTCTCATCGCAAGCAATGGTGGTGACGCCGCCACTCCCTAGCAGCTTGAGGACGTCGTAGCCGTGGTGGATTACTGCCATGAACTTGGTGAGAGCCGGGTGCCCAAGGATCGCGTTGTATGGAAGGTGGATGTGCGCGACATCAAAGATGATGATCTTGGTCTTGTAGTTCTTGCGCCCGCCGAAGGTGACAAGCAGACGCACCTACCTGATTGGTATGGTGGACCCGTCTGTGACCCCCCGAGAAGGGCTTAGCTGGCATGAGCTATTCGTATGGCACTTGGAGCGTATCGAAGGTCTCGATGGAGAGGACATTGAACCCCGCCCCACTATCGATAAGGGTCTTGGTGATGAGGACGTTGCTGATGGTTGGGGTACACAGCATGGGGAGCTTGCCGGCCATGAACGAACACCTGAGCCGATCGCTTGAGTCGAAGGTGCTGGCAGTCTGGGACCAATTGAGGGTGCGCATCACGTCAGGCTTCGGGAGAGCCGCATCCACCTTCCATGTGAATTGCTAGAAGGCACGGTTCGATGCTGGGGCCTAGGCACCGCCCAAGATACAGGCCACCACCCTGATTTCCTTGACGCCCCCAGCCCCATCGTCCTGCCTGTCTTCCTCTTTCCTTCTGGGTGGCGGAGGCAGTGAAGGTAGTCTAGCCTCACATGGGCGAGCCTCACGAGGCGGACCGCGTCATGACCCCTTCCGAGGGTCATCGCGCCAGCGGTCCTCACAAGGCAGGTCGGGCCACTGGTCGTCCTAAGTTTGATCGCGCCAGCGGTCCTCCTGAGGATGGTCACGCCACCCATGATGCGGCTCCCGGTTGTCCCAGCGGCCTCCACTGTGGCCTCCCCCTCACCTGAAGCCTCGGTCTCCTCGGCCGGGGCGCCTGCCGAAGTGCTTGGTGCGGATCAATCGGAGTTCCTGGTAGTCGGCGGTGTCGTGGTTGTTGGTGCCATGGAAGATGCAGGGCAATCTTCCTCCTGGGGGTGTTCTTCTCCCCGGTTGTGCTTTGCCTCTGGTTCGACCGCAAGCACCGTCGGGGCCTTGTGCTTTACTTCCTTGGACTTGGTCTTCTTCTCTTCTGGCTCCGCCGCCAGAGGCCCGAGGAGCGATAGGCGGCCCTCATCGGCCTTGGCGCACTTGTTTGCCAGGTTGAACATCTCTGATGCAGAGCACAGTTCGTCATTCATGGCGAGCTCTTCCTTCATTTTGAGGTCAATGACTCCGTTGGTGAAGGCCGAAATGATGGCCTCATTTGACGCCTTGGGGATCTTGAGGCGTGTGGTGGTGAAGTGTTGTATGAACTTGTGCAGGGTCTCCCCATCCTGCTACTTGATATGTTGCATGTTGTTCGGGATGGGCGCGCGGTCACTGGTGCCTTGGAAGTTGGCAATGAAGCTTTTGCGAAGACCCTCCCAGGAGGGGATGCATGCCTCCGAGATGTTGAACAGCCAGGAGAGTGCGCCGCCCTTGAGTGCCATGGGGAACCAACACGCCATGACCTTGTCGTCTCCACCTGCCCCTGGATACTTAGAGAGTAGAGCTGTAGGAACTTGGCTGGGTCTGCGGTGGCTTCATAACACGCGGGCAGGTCAGGCTTGAACTTACAGGGCCATGCAGTCGGGTAGAGCTCCGGGGCGATGGCAAGGCACCCCACCGGGTCAATGGGCGCCGTGTGCACGAGGGCGACCTGGTCTTGATGCTCCTGTGAGGCCACCTCAAGAGGTATCCGGCCACGGCGTTGGGTCGGTAGCGCAGGGAATGCACACCGTCGGTGTGCAGTCGGGGAACCACTTGGCAACTTACTTCATCTCCCAGCCTCGCCCCCGGTTCGCGAGGCCAGTCACGAGGGCGCGCTTATTGCCTGGGCTCGGGGTCAGTGTCGCGTCGTGGAGGCGGAGGCTGCGCATCTTGAACCACATCATGAGTAGGAGAGCGCCGAGGCGTCTCCCACAGCACTGACGAGTTCCATGATGCGCCAGAGCCAGTCGTCACAGTGGTCGGGAGTGCGGCGGTAGCGAAGCAATTCGTTAGCAATGGCAAGCACGCCCTGGATGCGCACCGGACCTGGCTGAAGATGGGAGGACGAACCGGAGGCTGGGACGATCGACGGAGTGGCGGTGTGGCCATCGTGCTGCACGGTGATCGGCTAGGAGGAGTCTTGTTGCTCGTGGGTGTCGGGGACCGTGGCGGCATTCTCCATAGGCGAAGGTGACCTGCATGCACCGGCCTGGCCCACCGGTGCCATGTAGGCGACATGAGTGGCAGGACGCTCGGCGCAGGCTCAGCGAGTGTTAGACATCATAGCGGAAAGGTGGTAGGAGATCTTGGCTTGAGGGAGACTCCAACACGCCCCCTAACTGGTGCGCCAAATGTCAGACTTCGGGCTCCGCAGAACCCTTAAGATTCGAACACAGGGGTGTGTGCGAAGATCCCTTGTAGCCTCGCCCGACCTAGCTCGCTACTCGATGAACACAACAAAGAACTCGCACGATGGCGAGGAAGAAGGTAAACACAGCAATTTACCCAGATTTGGGCTGCTGCGAAGCATAATACCCTACTCCCGCTTTGGTGGATTGCCTCTCAAGGAGGTGGGGTGGATGAACAAGTACAATGTTTTGGTTCCTCTTGAGGTCTCTTAGTGGTGTTCGAAGCTCCTTGTGGTTTGGTGGTTGATGAGTGATGGAGTCGGTCGATTGGGTTGGGACCCCCCTCTACGAAGCAGCCTACCCTCTATAAATAGCGGTGGCCCGGGTCCTCCTCCCTTATCTCAATGGCGGGAAGGGATCCCACAACGGCTAATTTTGAAGGGGGACAGGGGTTCGTGATCACCCTGCCCAAAGGCGGTCTTCGCCTGCAAAATAGCTGTCGACGCCGTAGGGACAGGCTCAACGATGACATCCACCCTGCATGATGGGTGGTTGTGGTCTTCTTGCACCGGAATGGAAACCTTTGGGGGCTCTTTGGGAACTCGCGAACGTCCTTGCTCCCTTTGCACCAAAGGGGAAACTGCGGAGCCTGGCGCATTGGTGCTCGCCTGCCCTTCCTTGTGTCACCCTTGACTCCCGAGGCCGGGCCTTGCATAGAAGTCTCCACCGCTCCGGAGGGGTCTTGAGGAGGCCCATCCTTCGTGGGTCTTTTCGCTATTCTTCCTTGCAAGGCCAGGGCCCTTGCGAGGGCCTTGTATCGAGTGGGGCCACGCCTGGTCCTATTTGGTTGATGAAGTGGGCCACGCCCTGGGCCGTAGGCAGGCAGGTCTGGGTACCCCCATTCCCAAAATGCCGACATGTTTGAAGAACTCAAGGCATTTCTTTCCACCCAGCCGGTGTTAGCTGTTCAGGACAGCCAGGAACCTTTACTCCTGTACATCGTAGCTACTAACCAAGTGGTGAGCACTGTCCTTGCAGTAGAGCGTGAGGAGCCAGGAAAAACCTTCGAAGTGCAAAGATCCGTTTATTATATCTTGGAAGTATTGACCCCCTCCAAGCAGAGAAACCCACATTATCAAAAGCTGGTCTATGGGATTTACCTGACCATAAAAAAGATGGTTCATTACTTCCAAGATCACTCGGTCATGGTCATCAGCAACTCTCTCGTGTCAGAGATCCTGCATAATCGAGATGCGGCAGGCCGAGTGAAAAATGGACAATTGAGCTCCTTCCATTGGATATCAAGTTTGAAGCCAAGAAAGCAATAAGTATCAAACATTGGTTGATTTTATGGCCGAGTGCACTGAGCAAGAGCATCCAATATCAAGTGTTCCCGAGCATTGGATTATGTTCTTTGACGGATCCAAGATGCTAAATGGCTCGGGGGCTGATGTTGTTCTCGTTTCTTCCAAAGGAGACCGACTGAATTATGTCCTTCAAATCCACTTCAATTCATCTAACAATGAGTCCAGGTACGAAACCCTCTTGTATGGGCTCCGAATGGCCATATCACTTGGCATTCATCGTTTGATGGTTTACGGTGATTCAGACCTTGTTGTCAACCAAGTGATGAAGGAGTGGGACATTCGGAGTCCAACTATGACTGTTTACTGCAATGCAGTTAGGAAGCTAGAGAAGAATTTTGAAGGTTTGGAGCTGCATCACCTTCCTCGCACAAAGAATCAGGAAGAAGACGACCTAGCTAAAATTGGTTCCACTCGACGGGCAGTTCACAGGGACATATTCCTTGAACATATGCGTGCCCCTACAATTGCAGAAGATCCTTTCACAGAGGAGCCCCCACAAGTAGTCGGTCCATCAAATCTGACTGAGGTTGGCGTCGAAGCTATGGTCGACTTAGTCCATGAAATGATGGTAATCACTCCCGACTAGACTCAACCTTATTTGGCGTACTTCCTCTGGCAAGAACTCCCCGAAGATGAAGAAGAGGCTCTCCAAATCATTTGTCGAACCAAATCATTTGAAGTCTTTGGAGATCAATTGTACAAGAAAAGCACCAAATGATTCACTCAGAAATGCATCTCCCCGGAGGAAGGGCTGCAGATCCTCTCAGACATTGGTAGCCAAGGCTTTCCAAGCGGGTTTCTATTGGCCCCGAGCCAATGAAGATGCTAGAGATCTGGTTGATCTTCGCGTCAAGTGTCAATTCTACAAGAACAAGTCCCACAAGCCTGCATCCTCATTAAAGATAATCCCGCTAACTTGGCCATTCGCCATGTGGGTCCTCAACATGATCAGACCCCTATGGACGCGAACTAGTGGATTCACCCACCTGGTTGTAGTAGTTGATAAGTTCACCAAGTGGGTTGAGGCGAAACCCATCAAGAGTTTGGATGCGAGCAGTGATATCAGTTTCATTCGGCAGATCATCTTCACGTTCATTGTGCCATATGACATCATCACAGACAATAGTACGAACTTTCATTCGAACGATTTTCGTGAGTTCTACTATTCCCAGGGCACTCGGGTTAACTATGGCTTTGTGTCTCACCCATAGTCGAATGGACAGGCAGAACGTGCGAACAGGAAGATCCTCCAGGGACTGAAACCCCGACTAATGAGGGACCTGAAGTACGCTATGGGAGCTTGGGTCGAAGAGTTGCCATCCATCCTATGGGGCATACAGACAACACCTAACCGCTCTACATAGCACACTCCTTTCATCATGATGTGCAGATCAAAAGTCGTGCTGCCATGTGATCTCCAACACAATTCTCCTCGAGTGGAACAATACAAAGAAGGTGAGGCTGAAGCAGCACGCCAAACCGGTCTGGACCTCTTGGAGTAAGAGAGGGAGTTAGCCCTCATCAGATCTAAGCTGTACCAGCAGGATTTGAGGTGTTACCATAACAGACATGTCAAGGGCCGAGCTATTCAGGAAGTAAATCTGGTTCTACGACTGGATCAACAGAGACACCATAAGCTGGCGCCTCTGTGGCAAGGTCCATTCACGATATCCAGAGTCTTGCATAATGGAGCTTATATTTTGTACAACATCAAGGATGGCGTAGTAGAGCCTTGAACTTGGAACGCGGACCTCCTTCACAAGTTCTACACATAAGACACGCCGAGTGTAGTTTGTCATTCTCATAATAAATTCGAGTCATCTCGATGAATAAAGTTTTATTTCGTTATATCTTGTCGAAATTTAACTTCTTTTAAAGCTCGGGTGAATTAATTTCCCCTATCACCTCCAGTGGGTGTAAAATACTTAGTTGCAAACATGATTTTGCCTAAGTACGAAATACTCCGAGTTCGGGTCTTCACCCATGCTCGGGGGCTTAGCCGTGACCCTGCGTCGCCTAAGTTAAAAACGCTTCAAGTGGGACATCCTCCAAACTCGAACGACAAGATGGACAGGACCATCATTGTTCGTCTAAGTACGAACTACTCCGAGTGCGGGTTTTCACCCACACTCGGGGGCTTAGCCGCGACCCCACGTCACCCATGTTAAAAACGCTTTGAGTGGGACATCCTCCACACTCAAAGGACAAGATGGTAATGACCATCATTGTTCGTCTAAGTATGAATACTCTGAGTGCAGGTCTTCACCCACACTCAGGGGCTTAGCCGCGACCCCACGTCGCCTAAGTTAAAAATGCTTCGTGTGGGACATCCTCCACACTCAAAAGACAAGATGGACAGGACCATCATTGTTTGTCTAAGTATGAACTACTCCGAGTGCGTGTCTTCACCCAAACTCGGGGGCTTAGCCGCGACCCCGCGTCGCCTATGTTAAAAACGCTTCGAGTGAGATATCCTCCACACTCGAACGACAAGATGGACATGACCATCATTGTTCGTCTATGTACGAACTAGTCCGAGTGCGGGTCTTCACCCACACTGAGGGCTTGTGCAGAGAGGCTAGGCGAAGATGAGAGTGAAAATGAGCAGCCCGACATCAGATTTTTAAACACCCAATACATCCGATGTTTGACCGGCTATAGTGTTGCTATAGGTTTAATGGTTCGAGTATCAAACGAACTCTTATTGCGACGAAACTTGACATGCGTTCTAGCAACAGTATATTAAGACCGCATGCCAAATTTTGACCCAATCCGAGAATATTTTTTGCACTTTTAAAAACATTTTTTAAACGATGCCGTGTGTGTGTGTGTGGTTGGTCTCAATACGGTCGTTGATACGAATGGCGAGAAAGGGCACCTAGGAACCAATGCAAGTTTGAAAACTGACAGGAACGAAGTGCCTTTGCAATGCGGATGATGCGATGATGAATGCGACAACCGCATGGAACACACGACAAAAATTGAATAAAAGGGGAATCTTCTAGAGCGTCGGTCTCGGGCTGTTACATTTCACCTGCATAAATTGTCTAAAATCAGGAAACCGACAGGGAGTCACCCAAAACATTTTTCTGCTGCCGCAAGTTGTAGGATCCGAAATATGTCAAGAGGGGTGATTAGACTACTTGAGAAAATAAAAACTTAAACTTTTCCCAATTTCTAATGGTTGGCAAGTTTTAGCAATTCTATCAAGTCTAGCACACCCTACACATGCAAATCTAAGAGTATAGCGACGGAAAGTAAAGACATGCAAGTGTAAGTAGAGGGAAGGGATAGGAAGATCAAACTCAATGGGGACTTGAAGATTTTTTTTCCGTGGTTCCGATAGGTTGTGCTATCGTACATCCACATTGATGGAGACTTCAACCCACGGAGGGAAGCAGTTGCACGAGTCCATGGAGGGATCCACCCACGAAGGGTCCATGAAGTAGCAACCATGTCTGCTCCATCACATCTTATGTCCATGAAGGATTAGCCTCACTCGAGGTAGATCTTCATGAAGAAGGCGATGTCCAGGCCCTTACGAACTTCTTGATTCAACTCCTCACGAATTGAAGGCTCCCATGGGACACCTAACCAATCAAGGAGACACCACTCTCCAAAAGGTAATAGATGTGGTATGGATGATGAACTCCTTGTTCGTGTGCTTCAAAATATAGTCTCCTCGACACTCAATCACTCCCTCACAGGATTTGGCTTGGTAGAAGAGATTGATTGCATGGAAACCAACTTGGGGATGCTAGAAATTGTGACACATGAGTAGATGGTTCTTTCTCAGAAAATGAATGGTGGAAGTGTTTGCTTGTTCAGAGTGTTGTCTCTATGAATGAGAGGGAGGTGGAGGGGTATATGTAGCCATCTCCAAAAATCCAACTGTTACAACATTATTGCCCAACTTGGGTGGAACTGAAAACTCGGTTGCACCAACTAGTGCAAACTCCTAAAACTTTAGGCTTTTCGGTGAGACTGATATATAGATTCTTAGTGCGTCAGATTCAGTTGAACTGGTTAGTTCCAAACTTTGGTGATATCGATTTGCAAAACTCGGAAATTTCGTTTTTAGCAAATAGATACCAGAAGGTTGGTCACTTCTTTTTGGTTGTACCGAAGAAGAACTTGGTTACACCGAGTTACTAGGGTTCGGTTTTGAAATTTGTCTAAGGAAAACTTGGTATGGCCGATTGTGGAAAGTTGGTGTGTAACACCCAAGATGCAGTTGTATCCTTATTTCGGCTCGAGTGCCTCGATATGGATAGAAGCGCATCTCATTGTTTCGCAAGAATGGATATCGTTATAAGTACATGTAAATAGGATATGTGTATATGGAATTGGCTTACACTCGCCACAAGCTACATCAATATCATCTCAAATACAAACATCCAAATCAAGCATCAAACATAAAAGCGGGGTCCAACTATGGATGGAATCAAACGGTAAAAGTGAAATCCATCCTTGCTATCCCAGGCTGCTGTCCTAGAACCCATCCTATGATCAATGAAGTAGAAGAAGAACTGCAAATCAAACAAGCATTGCTCTCATGTCAAAGCGTCGCATTACCTGTACCTGCAACTGTTATTGTCATAATCTGTGAGCCACGGGGACTCAACAATCTCATTTCCAACGGTATCAAGAATAGAAAACCTTAATGGGTAAGGTATGGTTAAGTGGGGAGGCTACCGCAAGCAATAAGCATCTTTTTGAGTGGCTAATTATGAGTACAAGAATAAGAAGAGTGATCTAAGCATAAACGGATGTGAAGTAGCAATGATCAAGAAGTGATCCTGAACACCTACTTATGAGTCAAGTGTAATCCCATCGTGTTCCCTTCTTGGTTCAAACCTCACAAGATGAGACGGTCAAGGTTACGCACGCGGTTGGTGTATTTTATTTGAGTTTACTTCATGTTTTCTATAACCAGATGTTAAACAAATTTCCAAGTTGCCAGATAACCGCGGGCATGGCTCTCGAAAAGATTTAACCCTGCAAGGGTGCTCCAACTCATCTATCACAAATTATATGTGCTTTAAATTAAATAGCAATAATATTGTGATATCCCAAGACATCCATGTTATCACATCGAACAATGTGGATCTGCAACTAGAAACACTATAAGAAGGGTTGAGGAAGTGGTAACATAGCCAAACAATGCTTTGCTGGGATGGTGGAGGTGTTAGAGGCTTTTCATGGCAATGTTTGGAGGCTTCACATTCAAGTCGTAGGTATCGAGGCATAACGATAGAAGCGAGACAACTAGCATAGCAATGATAGTAGTGGTATATATCCAAGGAAATGGTCATCTTGCCTGAGATCCCGCTTGGAAGAAGAACGAATCTATGAAGTAGACGAACCAACGCAGACGAACGAATCCTCACACTTCAAACATTTTCAGAACTCTATCGAGAAGAAGCAATGCGGAAACAAACAAATGACAGGGTAAACACCACAACATATTCATGACATCATGCATAATCAATTATGATGCATGTCCATTTAATATGCATGAGATGGCAAAGTGCAACTATCAACTACTACACATTAAGTGAAGTTCAATACGCAATGAGTTGCATATTGACGAAACTCCATGTTGAATTACTAAGTTCACCCATGTTCAATTACTTGACAAGTTTAAATGTTGTTTAAACATGGCAAAAGGCGAAGCATGAACAAACTATTTATCTTGGCAGTTTAAATGAGGTCGGAAACAACATATAGCATTTCCAAAATGAACCCATATGTTCATTTTGAAATTGGTCAAGATCTGAACTAACCATATTTTATATTTATTAAACAGGAAAATAAAGTGCACCATATTATTCGAGACATTTTTCTAGGCAAGTTACATACGTGGATCATTAAATTCGCAGCTACGATTACTTAGTTATGAAATAAATCATTTTAGAATGCCACTTACACAAATTTAAATAAACATCATGTTTAAACATTTTAAATATGCATGAAAGTTGTATATTATTAATATACACAAAGTTCTGAACATTTTTCATATATAAAACATTTTAATCCAATGCACGGTTTGAGAGTTGTGATAGGCTTGGCGAGCCAACGTGAAAACTCAGCCACTCTTGTGGAGATGAAACCCAAAAGATTTTCGTTGGGTCATAACCCTCTCAGCATGGTTTGAGAGTTATTAAATGCGTGATCAATAGGGTTTTTTGTGTAAAACTGTAATTCTCCGGATAATTGATAAAATCGCAACAGGAAAACACACACTACGGGGGCTGAATCTGGTACTACTGGGCCAACAGATCTAAGCGTCAAATAGTAAATCTCGCCCACGATCGCATAATAGAACTAATACTGGGCCAAAACCACTGAGCAGTCTATAACTAGATGTCTCTTGGGCGGAAAATAGGATGTTCGGAGCTCACCTTGGGTCCATGGGCCGGCTCGGGGCGGGGCACGGTGCAGGCCAAGGCTGGAGGAGCGGGCTAGCTGGGCCGACAGCGGCTGGGGCGGCTCACGTGGTGCAGGAGGCAGGCCAAGGCCCACATGCGGGGGTGACCGAGGGCTCATCCTCCTCCCGATTCCGATCAAGATCGAGGGAGACTGGGCATCGGCAGTTTTTCCGGTAGGCGGCACGAGGCAAAGAGGAACGAGGCTAGAGGGGTGGCTTCGAGCGGCGGTCGGATCTGCTGGGGATGAGCGGTGGCGTGAGCCAGTTGGGAGGCACAATGGCTGCTACTATAGCTCCTGTGGCATGGGCATCCTTGGCGGCGTGGAGGCGGGATACCCGTGGAGGCGCAATGCGGAAAGAAGGGCGGCTGGGGCGGGAAGAAGTCTGACGGCCCTTTGGTGGTCGGCCGGTGGGCGGCAAGGAGGTGCAAACAGTCGGGCGGCCATGGGATCTCGGGTATGATGGGGCTCCCGTGGCCGCGGATTCGTTGGCGGCGGCGGCGGTTCTAGGCCCGAGCGGGCCAAATCCCGGCCCTGGCGTACCTGTGCGGCTGGAGGTGGGAGGAGTTGCGCCAAGTGACGGCTGAGGGCTGGAGGCGCGCAAAAAGCGAGGACATCATCTAGGGTTGCACAAAATGGAAGGCTAGGGGTATATTTATTGGAAATGAGGCTAGGGTTAGCAGTTTTGGCGCGAAATCAGATCGTAGAATCACGATCAGACGGCTCTGGCGATGGCTAGGGGCTAGGCTGGGCTAGATGAGCCATGTAGTTGGGCTAGGTTTAGAGAAGAGAGGGAAGCGGAAACCCATCAACAAAGTTTTATAAAATGAGAACACCCGACGATTTGAGTGGCTATAGTATCACTGTAGGTTTATCCATTGAGGTACCAAACGACCTCCGAATGCGATGAACATTGACAAGCGATCTACCTATAATATAATAAGACCGCTCACAATTTTCAACCCGTTCCAAGAATGTTTTACACATGCCTTTCAAAACAATGTTTTAATGATGCATGTGGTTGGCATCAAAACAGTCAGCGACGAGAACGGGGAGAACCGACAACTACGAATGGATGCAAGTTTTGAAAAATACGACAACAAAGTACCGATGCTATGTAGATGATTTGAATGTTTCGATGATGAATGCAACAATCAAATGAAACACATGACAAAACACAAAATAAATGGAAGGCATATGGATCGTCGATCTTGGGCTGTTACAACTCTCCTCCACTAACAAGAGATCTTGACCCGAGATCATAGAACGAGAAGAGGAAGAGGAAAGGAAGAGGAGAAACTAAGTTGCTTCTTTGACAAACGAGTGAAACCAACGAATCTTGAAGGTTTCCAGGCGATGAAGAATGGCACAATGAACAAGCAAGAATTCGAAACCATTCCGATTGCAATAGGATAGACAAAGAATGTGTATGGAAGAATTTGGGTAACACTCAGGTGAAAAGAACTTGGAAAGAGTACGCAACACTCTTGTTGAATGGGTAAGCAAGCAAATAACATGACCTTGACAATAATAGATGATGGGTCGAATAGATAAAAACCACAAAGCCTTCAGAACAAAAGAATAGGAGCTAAATCATTAGAAAGAGAAGAACGGAGAAGGAAAATAATAACTTCTACAACTATAGAATTTGAAAATCATTCTTACAAGGAAAATTGAACAAGATTGTTGGAAAATCAACAACTAAAATAATATACTTGTTGTGGGCATTTGAAAATATTCCAAAATTATAGGTCACAACCGACCACTAACGGAAACAAAGATTCATTGGGATCCACCAGATAAGTAAAATTTCTTTCACCAAGAAGATACATTGAGAACTTGGATCGTTGATAAACACCATGGTATCAATGATCCTTAGGAAAAGATTTAGGTGTAATCCAATCGATGATATCTTCAAGAAAGAATTATGGATTTAAATATCTCATTCTTGAAAAATTCTCTTCAAGGCTCCTCATGAATCAATAATGCTTTAATACCATCTCAAACAACAATGGGGAAATAATTGCACTTTGAAATGCAAGATAAAGAATACTCGATGTCCTCCAACAAGAATCTTGAAGAACACTTCTAGAATGAATTAAATCCTTCAAGAGCCACCATGAAGAACCTCCGTATGCAAATGATGAAAAGAAATGAAGGCTGAAAAGAATAGGATTATGACCTTGCAAAGATTTAGAGGGACTTCGCAATATTTAATAAAATACTTGAGAAAACTAGGAACTCCAAAAAAGAAAAGATAAAAAATTTAGGATCGAGAATTTGATATCATGAACAACTCCGGAACAAGGATTGAAATCACCTTGGTTAAACAAGAATAAGAATTACATGATGCTTATCCTTCATATGGTTAAATTGATGACAAGCAATGAATTTGGAACACTACTTATCCTTCTTGAAAACATTGAAGAGAGATAACACGAACTTGAAGAAGTCTTCAATGAAACACCGGTAAGAAATTGAAACACATGATGATATTACGAATGAATGGAATACATGAGAACAAAAGACCATGATCCATATAGAAGAAGACTTTAAAAGGCACCGGAATAATTGAGATATGAACGAACAAACAACAATTGAGAAGATTTTGAGAACGAAAGCTGAAATCTGAGAATGTAGAAATCTTCTGGAACGATGGCCTTCGGAGGATCGAGAAACAAACACAACACTGAAATGCCTCGTATAGATATGGAACAAAATTTCTCATCATCGAAAACAATTTTTGAGGATAACATGAAGCTGAAACCATGAATCTTCACAATAACAGATAATGATTTATGATAAACACTCCTTCGGTCTTCAACATAGAGAATCATGCCAAGAAACAACACCAATAATTACTAAGACACTCTGAAACAAGGAATAAAGAAAGGTTGAGCCAACAATGAAAATAAAGCGAAGCGATCTTGGAGAAGGAATATGACTGATGGAATTCATTCTTATGTCACATTTGAAAAGAACTTGAGGACATCTCCAGAAAGATTAGAAGAGCCAGGTAAGATACTGGAGAAAACCTATGGGTTGTGGGCCCACTCAAAGCGAAACATCTTTGAAACGATTTCTTTGAAGATGAAAATGCATCGGTACAAACCTAATGAGGTGAGAACCTCGAAATAATTTGAAAGGATTTGGATGAATACACGAATCTTCTAAGATATCTTCAGCACTCCAGATAGAGTAGAGAGGTGAATAAATAAGAAAGGCTTGGATATGAATTTAATCATTGAATAAAAAGGGCCGGAGGGTGGGGAAAACAAAGAAAACTTAGATAGATGAAAAGACCTACGAAAAGAAATATGAGGATCGATGTTGCAAATATTGGAGAGGATTGAATTAACTTGAGAGAGGCAGTCCGCTTGAAAACAATTGACCTGACAGTTTGATTCATCAAAAGCATACTCTCATAGAAATATCAGATTAGTACTTAGGAAACATCTGAAGTCAACATTTGACGTCGAAGCAACTCGAATTACCATACACCAACAGAACAAAGGATGATGCTTACAAATTAGGACGGAAACAAGTATATAACCCATTATGCATTCGTTGGAAGGATACTCTTAGGTAACTACTTGAATTCCCACCTGAGAACTCCCAAAACCTTCCAGTTATGCAATCAGGTCCACGGATGCAAGGAGCAAACATCAAACAACTTCTAACATGATACTATGCTCCAACGTAACATATCCGTCAACACATAACCAGAGGCCTCGGAAACTCATCTACCTCAGACCCTTGTAATCACAAATATTTAATTTTGATAGTACATCTGGATGCTCTCCCGAGTACTGGGTGACGCCAAACTCCTCTCGCCACAAGTAGTATCAAAGCAATTTCGAACATCCTTGTCCTGAGATACTCAGGGAACTGAAAGATAATGATGTGTCAAGAATCCCCTGGAGCTCTACTCCTTGGAAACAAGAGTCAAAAAGAACAAAAT
Source organism: Hordeum marinum (assembly GCA_022496015.1). Taxonomy (NCBI): domain Eukaryota; kingdom Viridiplantae; phylum Streptophyta; class Magnoliopsida; order Poales; family Poaceae; genus Hordeum; species Hordeum marinum. The sequence goes on from CM039673.1 coordinate 234,713,435, forward strand.
TCCGTCACATCGGCACAATAGAGATAAAAAATACCCGCGTGTTCCTAAATTTATTTGAGTGAGAAGAGGGGTAGAATTAAAATTCCAACATCACGATTCCTCACCAAGGAACAGAAGAGGAGTGAAAATAATTCTACTATCCGATATATAACTAGACTCGAAATAGTTTTTTTGGACTCGACTGTGGCCAAGTTCGATCAATCAAGGGGGCTCATAGGTCGGTATAGGCTCTGATACCAATTTGTAACTCCTAAGATGTGGTCCTATCCTTATCTCTTCTTGACGGCCACGATAGGTATAGAAGCGCATCTCATCGTTTCAAAAGAATGGATATCATTACAATTACATATAAAGAGGATATGAGTATATGGAATTGGCTTACACTCACCACAAGCTACATCAAGACCGTATCAAATGCAAACATCCAAATCAAGCATCATACATAAAAGGGGGGTCCAGCTACGAATGAAATCAAACGATCAAAGCGACAACCATCCTTCTTATCCCAGGCTATCGTCCTGGAACACATCATGTTATCAATGAGGATGAAGAAGAACTCCGAATCAAACAAGCATCCCTCTCACATCAAAGCGTCACATTACCTTTACCTTCAACTGTTGTTGTGGTAATCCGTGAACCACGGGGATTCAACAATCTCATTTCCAATGGTATCAAGACTAGAAAAGCTTAATGGTAAGGTATGGTTTAGTGGGGAGGCTGTAGCAGGCGCTAAGCATTTATTTGAGTGGCTAACTTACGAGAACAAGCACAAGAAGAGTGATCTACGTGTAAAAGGACATTAACTAGCAATGGTGAAGAAGTTTTCTAGAACACCTACTTACGAGTCAAGCATAACCCCATCGTGTTCCCTTCTTGGTTCAAACCTCACAAGAAGAGGCGGTCATGGTCACGCACATGGTTGGTGTATTTTATTTGAGTTTATTTCAAGTTTGCTATGACCGGATGTTCAACAAATTTCCAAGTTACCACACAACCGCGGGCATGGCTCTCAGAAAGATTTAACCCTGCAAGGGTGCACCAACACATCCATCACAAACTAGCCACAAGCTGCATGGAAAACCTCAACCATAGTATAGCCCGTAGTATCCTCAGAATCCCGGCGGAAAAGCTTGAAAGCACACTTGCTCCCTTGGTGGTTTTGCTAATTAATAAAAACATGTATCTCATTGGACTAATGTTTCCACTAAGTATATTTTAGGAGAAGTTCAATGATGGGATGGCTATAGGATTGTGAAGAGACACCAAGATGCAAGGAATAGGATTGGCAAAGACACAAGCAAGGAGACTCTACATTTTACTTTGTGATAAATCACTTTGAGTTCATAGGAAAGCCAATACTATTAAAAGGTGGTGAGGTAATGTTGGTGAACAAAATACTCCACGTGCACAAGTGCTAGCCACCAAAAACAACCACAAGCTCCCCCCAAAAAAATATTCTGTCTAAACCCTACGGTGTCACCAACTTTTTCCATTCGGCCCAACCGATTTTCATCTCAGACAGAACTCAGCCAAACCCTAGCTTCTCGGTACCATCAAGTGCTATATCGGTGCAACCAGTTTCAATGACCAACATTCTGGTGACCCAGTTTATAAAATCAGAATTCCTGAGTTTTGTAAATCGGTCTCACCGAGTTTGGAAACTACCCTCGGCCACTCATATCGGTCTCACTGAGATTCCTAAAGTTGCCACATTTTGAACAAATTGGTACGACTGAGTTTTACTTCGGTTTCACCGAGTTGGTCAATAATGGTGTAACAGTTGGATTTTTGGAAATGCCTATAGATACCCCTCCACCAAATCCCACTCACAAGAGAAGCACTCAGAACAGTTCCACAGTTCCCATATCCAAATTTCCGAGAGAGAACCACCTACCCTTGTGTTGAGATCAAGATCACCCACTCCTACCATTTGGATCTTGATTTCTAGCCTCCCCAAGTTGCTTTATGCCCAATCAACCTCCTCTACCAAGAAATTTGTGAGAGAGTGATTTAGTGTTGAGGAGTCTATAATCTGGAAAAATCATCACTATCAAGAACAAGGAGTCTATAATCTGCACAAGAACAAGGAGTTCATCATCAGTATCAAGCCTATTACCTTTTGGAGGGTGATACCTCCTGGATTGGTTAGGTGTTGCTTGGGAGCCTCCTACTTAGTGTTATGGAGTTGAACTAAGAAGTTTTTACGGGCAAGGAGATCACCTACTTTGTGAAGATCTACCCCTAGTGAGGCTAGTCCTTCGTGGACAAAAGTCATTATGGAATAGTCAAGGTTGCTACTTCGTGGACCCTTATGGGTGGAGCCCTCCATGGACTCTCGCAACCATTACCCTCCATGGAATGAATACTCCATAAAGGTGGATGTACAATATCACCACCTATCGGAATCACGGGAAAAATCTTCGTGTCTACAATTGCATTTTATCTCTCTAACACTATCCTATACTACAAGTGCTTGTCTTCACTTTCCGCTGCTATAATCTTAGACATGCATGTGTAGTGTGTGATTGACTTGCTATCATATTGATTGTCAATATTTCAATAAGACCCTGAACTTGTCAAGGTTAAAACGGTGGCTTATGTCATGAGAGATCCGGCTTATAGAGAGCTAGGATAAACTCACCTGTCTGTTGTAGTCTCTCCGCTATGTGGCCCGTTCGTACTCTTTATGATCAATCTCTTTTAAGACCCTGAACTAGTTAAGGTTAAAATGGCGGATATATGTCACATAAGGGCTGGCTAAAAGGATTAAAAAGGTGTTCACACCAAGTTTCTTGGAAGCGAAAACCTTGAGTTTTTTCAAAAAATAAGAACACGAGTTGCTCTTTTCTGGTTGCGCCTTTAAAAGCTGACTTACAAATAATGGTGATATATATATAATCTGCTTGCTGTTCTTTACAGGAATTTTTTCAGGAGAAGGCTACAAGTCATTGTGTGACAAAGTCCAGATCACCATTACTGATTGATCAAGATTACAACAAGGCATAGCCCGCCAGAGAGGTTGATTAGAATCAAAACACTGGGTCATTGAGTTATTAGCTCGCCCTAGAATTCGAGCTTAAGTCACAAGTAAATGAGCTAATGATGTGTTCATGGATCAAGAGATATGGTAAGATCAGCTGGGCACATATTGGATAACAAGTGCAGAGCTTAAGCCACCAAGATACAAGTTGGTGAAAACATGCATGAAGGCATGACAAGATAGACAATTGTTTTCTGAAAAACTACGCTATTACAAGACCATGGCTGGGGCCAAAAGTTTTTTGGCCAAGTTTTTTTGTAGGACATATCACGCTGGTGAGCCGGCTTCAGTGTCATCCGAGTTGTGACCAGCAGCGCTAATATCGTCCTGGCATTTGGAGGTAGATGGCGCCGGGTCATCCAGTGCCGGTTCTTCATCGTCTGCCATCTGGAGATTATCTGAAGTTCAGCTGATGTTGGTTAATGCCTCAAAAAGGTGACTTCATCGTTAAGAATAATAAAAGGATCAATGTAAGAGGTAAAGATATGCTTATGCCTTTGAGGAGTTAAGTCTACAACCGCATTGGAGGGAGGCTCGATGCGAACATTGTTACTATCATGAACTGGCTAATACTTGCTCAAATTTAGTTCTTGCGCAAGCTGGCATGCTAGAGGCCTCATCTCTTTGACGCATCTTGTAAAGTCGGTTTCACTGAAGTCGGTTCTATCGTCATTAAATTGTGGGTACCCACCAAGCAACTGTACACGGTCTAGCTCTAATTGCCATGCTTTGGACCGGCTGACAGTTTTACTTCATCAATCTATGATGGGACAGTTGAGAAGTGATCCAGCACTGTCTTGATGAGTGCCTGAGGTTTTTCCGAAGGATACATCTACAAGCATTCGAAAACCCCCAGCATATAATTATTCTGTTAGTGCGTAAATAGCTTTAAGCTTCAACCGCATATTTTGGCCAAGGTTGGCACTCTTGGCACCTGTCATGCAATCAAGATCATAAGTCAGATCAAAAAATTTAAGTCGCTAGGTGGGATAAGGCACCATCTCCTTCATTTACGAGTTATTTCAATTGAGATCAAATTTTTGCACTTACCGAAGATGGCGGCTGTCATCTGAGATATCTGTTGTTTTAAGCCAGCACACTTTTCAGTGACAGGCTCAAGATATTTCTTAGCATCTTCAACACGCTTCAGCAAGGCACTCTTTTCCGACTCAGGAGTAGATATGTCAGCAGTAAAATTGCTCTTCAACTTATCTTGTTCTTCCAAGGCAGACTTCAGCTTTGACTCAGCCTTGTTGCTCTTAGCTTCCAGCGCTTCTACACTTTTCTGTAAGTCGCCAAGGTGCAACTCTTTCAAGGTTAATGCTTCCTGCAAAGGGATTGGAGAATATGGTTGGAAATTAGGTTTCAAACGAAGTTGTTCTGCTTCAATTATTGAAGTCACAAGCACATTGCAAGCAATGTACTTGGCACTTGGGGGCTAATGTGGGTCATTTCAATTTATATTATGACTTGGCTCATCATTTCAAGATAAGCCGGACCTTGGGGGGTACGAGCGCTTTTTTTATGAAGTGCTCAATTGGAAGACCCGCCTAATCATTTCAAGATAAATCGGCTCTTGGGGGCTACTGTCACAGCCTGTGTTTGTATCATCTTTTTATGCTTGGATTTATAAATTTTGGAACCAATTAAAACTTTTTCAGTGCTTGTGCTTGTTTGGAATGTTGCTTGTTTGCTTGTTGATTATGGTGTATGGCAATCTTAGACTCTATCCCTCTCCATATCCATCTTACTTGACCCAAACCTCGTGCCCAATGATCATGCCATGTAAATAGTTCCCAAAACTTTTTTTTATCCAATATTATTATGACCAAAAAGGATTTATTCAAATTAGGTCTTCAAAACCCCCTGAATTCAGGTTTGCACTGCAAGCCCTCCAATTGGGTGGATTCTTTCTCCCCAAAGGCTTTACTTCAAACCTACTATATATATGACTTCCCAAAACAACCAAATATTAATTTTAAAGATTATTTTTGATATTTTATCTAAAGCCTTTTTCTTAAGACCAGGAATGGTTTTTCATAGGGAAAAATTATTTAAATGCTTTCAAAATATTTGAGAAATTTAGGGAAACTTAGTGGACATATAGTTTCCATATATATGAGTTTCAACACATGGTCATGTTCAAATTCATGGGCAAAACCACTCTAAACCCATTCTGTCCAAATCAAGCTTTTCAAATATTTCTATAAGAAATATTCTCAATAAATTCTAGGAAAACTCCAGCAAGTCAACACTATCATAGGTGATGATCTTGCAAAGTTTCATCTCAATCCAACTTGAGTTGATTCATCAAACTATTCCAAACCCCTCCCTGTCCAGATTAAAATTTGAACAACTTTACATTGTGAAGTTTCTTCCCTTGATCCCAAACTTTATGGAAATGTTCTAATCACCAAATAATGATGCTACACTAAGCGGTGCATTAAGGGAGTTAGCTTAGCATGACTGGATCTACAGAAACCTGATTCTGTTAGTTTCTAGGGTTCACAAAGTTTGTATTGTCAACTTTGCTCATTTGAGCTCAAATCTGGTGACCCCCCTCATTTTCCCCCTCCATTTGATCCTGATAAATATCATAGTAAGTGGGTAAATTTATCTTGCCCAAACATCCATCAAAAACCTTCTAGTGAAATGGTAAAGTTATTGTTTTCACCATTTTTACTATTCCCCTTGCCCTAATTTTTTACCATAGTTACTCACTCACCTCTTTTACATCCAGTAAAAATCCTACACCCTCAGCTCAATAATAGATGGGGTAAATACCCCCATTTTCACCCCTGGACAACATTGGCAGCTACATTTCTACCTCTCCCCTACTCCATTTCTTCACCCTTGCCTATAACCTAGCTCCTCCTAGCCCATGGGCATCTCCAGAACCCCCAAGACACTAATGGACATGTTGGTGGCCATTTTCTATGCCATTGCCAGTCATATGGGCGCTATGGAGCACGCCACAGTGCACTCCCGCACTGTAGCCGCCCCCATCCCGAGCCCCCCGACCATCTAGGAATGCGGGAGCATGTCCCCCGGCCGCCCTCGATGTCTGCAAAGCGCCAGGAGGTCGGCCCCCTCCTCCCTCCTCCTCTGCTGTCCCCTTTGGCTCGCGCACGCCATCGGCCGAGAGCCCCAATGGCTGGGTTCACACGCGCGCGCCTCTACCCCCCTTGTTGACCTCCTCATGTCCGCGGGTGCGGACCGTATCCATGACCACCGCAGACACGGCCCAGGGCGTCCCTATGGCTCGTGGCGACGCCCTTTACCCCATCGGCACACCACCCCTCGATGCACAGGTTCCCGACTATAAAAATGCCTCTCGTGAGCTCCCCCTGCTGTCCTATCGCTCCCTCCACCCCGCAGTCGCTCTCCCGTGAATAGCCCCCCACGTTTCCGTGATCGGGAGCTCAAACCCGAGCCGAAACCCCACAGCCATGCTGGTTCCTCCTCGCCGGCGATTCCCTCAACACCGGTGACCACCTCCGCCACCAATCGATGTGCGGGACGACCCTGAGCATGCCGATGCCCTCCGCTTGAGCTACTGTGGAATGGGCCCCCGCCGGTGAGCTCCACTCTGCTCCCTATCGCGAGGTGAGGGAGGATAGGTGGGGCCCACCTGTCATACCCTCACCCTCCCCTCTCTTGCTGCCAGGTTGGGCCCGTGGGCAGGTTTAAGAAAATAAACCTGTCGCACGCATCGTCTCGCCCTGGGCCGGTTCCCCTTTGGGCCGGCTCGACTATGATGATTTCGGCCCAAAAGGCACAACGCCATTTTTCTTTTTACTTTTCCCCCCTGTTTTCCAAAAATTCCACAGACCAGAAAATAAACCCAATGACAATAATTTTTACACCTAAAATCTTAGAACATTCCATAGAATTTAATAGTGCCTTTTTTATAATTTTTTGAAAATCTTTTCTGCACTGTTTTATTTTAAAACCTAGTTTAGGCATCTTTTTCCCTCTGTTAAATAGTTTTCAAAAATGGTTTTCATAACAAAATCACAAACAAATATTTTTAGTATAGGTTTTAGAATTTATCAGAGTAGGGTAGAATTTTGAATATTAGCTTTGTGTGCTCTGTTTTTGTGTGATGCTTGTTTTTACCGCTATTTATCGTGACGATAGATTGCGTTATTGACAAGGGAGTTGGACTCGAAGACTTTGAAGACCCTAAAGACTTTGTTGAGCCAGGCAAGCATCCCTTTGACCATGTTAAGAAAACCTTTTTATTGCATGACATATAGCACTTTACTTTTGTTATATTTGAGCATGTGGAGTAGTGACCACTTCGGTGGGTTGCTTCCGATACTTTTTCCATTGACACTTGCATCGTGCATGAGCTTACCACCTTACAAGGGTTATGCGGGTGGGTGTAGATAGGATGCTAGTAGATGCTATGGAAGTTGGATTAGGATTATGCATGTGATGGAAAGAAGGAGATGATTTCAAAGAAGTGGTGCTAATGCCCGAGGGAGAGGATGACGAGTTGGGTGACCACTTGAGAAAGAAGTGGTGTGCCGGAACAAGTTAAGGGTGTGTTTTCGAAAATGGAGGTTTTAAGATTTGTCGACCATCCCAACCTTACATGCGCAATGACGATACCCCTTATGGTACGGGGCATTGTTGATTACCTTTGTGGGTACTGGCAAGGAGCCTGCATTACTAGTGGTGGGAGTGGCATGGTCACTCTCGATACGGGGTTGTGCCGGTATGGATGATCATGCACTGTATTCACAGGCACCGGGCACACCGTTGCGTGCCCTCATGGATGATACAAGTGATGTATATCATGAGGGATGGTACCAATGAGTGGACACTTTGTTTAGTATCGCTAGGGGAAAGGCATTGTTCAGGTCCTTACCTCGGGTATGTTATATACCGCGAGTCGTGGATGACACGGAAGTTCCTCGAGTATTGTGGGTAAAGTGTGCAACCTCTGCAGGGTGTAAAACTGTTGGAATAGCCATGTCCACATTCAAGGACAGTTGGGTGGTCCTTCTTATGCCACGTCCAGTTGTTTTCGCAAACTTGGTGTGTGTGTGTGGGGGGGGGGAGACAGGAGTATGATACTTGAGACAAGTCTGAAGACTTGATGTGATGAAGGAACATGAGATGTTAAACCCCTGCTTATGATGATATCTGTAACTTGTTCATATGGATATCCGCCAACTGTTGATGCATGCTTACCTAGTTACTTGATCATGTCATTGCATTCAAAATTAGCTTTCCGCACAATACCTACTTAGTGCTATATTATGCATCATTATTACCTCGTTCCACAACTTGGGTTGCTTGCGCGTACATTCAAAGTACTCATTGGCTTGCCACTGGTTATTTAATTGGCCAGGCATGGCAGAACAGGAGTACGGTGAAGAGTTCGTTGGTGATGAACATGCGAATTAGGACGCTTCCTAGTCTTGGCCTGCAGGTTTAAGGCAGATGACAATGGGTTCATGCTTTTGAACAAGATTTCCGTTGTTTGTTCATTTTAAGTGTTTGGCCCTTGTGGCCCTACCTATGTAAGACTAGACCTTCATTGTCTTTATTTGTGTAAGACGTTAAATGCGGATGTAAGACTCTTGTTATTCAGCTTCTGTGTGTTCAGTGAGCATTGATCTTTGGGATCACTGTACACGTGTATTTGGTGATCATGACTTATGAGTCGGGGTCCCCAGAGAGCTGGTATCAGAGCCATCCTGACTGTAGGAAGCCCTTAGTTAGCATGGACATTAGTTAGGGTAAAATTATTTTCAAAACTACACCTAGCACCTATACTTAGGAATTCTGTATGATTTACCTCCTCTATTCTTCACACAACACCCTGCTAACTCTCCTCCTTTCAAACCATTGTAGATGGTTGTCATACCCGAAGCCTTCCTGACATCCGGTTTTCCCTTGCCCCTTGGGGATAGCCTGGAGAAGTGCCCGTTTCGTCAACCACCCATTTTCCTCTACCACAAGCACTGGGTCGATGTCGTCACGAAGGAGTACCACGTGGATGTGGTCGTGAAGGCAAACGACTCTCTGACCAGTGGGTTCTTTGAAGGACCACAGATGGAGACCATGGCACTCGCAGTCGAGACAGCTGCACGTAAGGCACTTCTGCACCTTCGAGATATCATTCCCGAGATGGATGACGAGTCGGCTACTTGCTACTGGCCCTTCATAAAGGATGATCTTAGCGAGAGTTGGACGCTGATTCCATCCAAGGAGGATGGCACATCGCTCAGGTTCCAGACCTACTTCAACCTTCATGCCGATAATCTGGTTCACAACCTTATTAAGGAGTCAGTCAAGCTCCACGAGGAACTTCACCACGCTCGAGAGCTACTTCGGCATGCCAAGATGAAGCTAGATAAGATCAAGAAGGATGGAGCCCCCGAGGGACGACCCGCTCTCGCTTATCGAGGAGTACCCCCAACTAGGGATGCTCCTACACGTTGTCGTCGCATGAGTGCGATGGAGTACCGTGAGCTCTTCACTGACCCACCGACAAAGCATTGGGATGGACCTCCTCGTTCCTCGACCCCTTCGACAGGGAATGATGCCCATTCAGATGATGAACAGGAGGAAGACCCAGAAGAGCATGACTACGAGACTGAATAGTCCACTACCTGAGTCCGAGAACCCCTAGGGTAGGATCAGTCATGTACCCCTCATGCGAAGTCGAGTCCATGTAATGGTTCATATGAGACCATGTGTGCTTGTATATTGTTTTGTTGTTTCTGTTCTGATGCAAGTCGCGCTTTTGCCTTAGGCAACATGTAAGCGACTCCATCGTCTATCTTATCTTAAAATATGTGTTGGTCTTTCGACCTTTGCTTAACCACACTTGCACTCGGCCAACCCCTTAGGCGCGCTTTTCCATTGTTTCTTTTCCTCTCGTCTATCCCAGTTGTTTGACTTGGCTGCTTCAAATAGGATGGTGACTGCTACCCACAACAGCTCCTTCGCCAACCATAAAGCCGACAACTCAAACTAGCAACAGGGAGCAGGTGGGACCGCTCACGCTGGAGGACACCAGGAGCAGCCACAAGGCGACATTCCCCTGCCACCACCTCCACCGGAAAACATGACCATAGCTCAGTTTCTCCAAGTTCTCTGGGAGGAACGCCAAGCCAACAATGCTGCTATTCAGCAGATGGCTCAAGCCCTTGTGAATAACCAGCAGCAAGGCAGGAATGGCAATGGCTGCTCCACTCTGTCTGACTTCATGAGGAATTCACCCCTAACCTTCACCGAGATCGCTGAACCCTTGGATGCTGACGACTGGATCCGCACCATCGAGGACCTCCTTGCACTGTTCAATTGCAACGAGGACCATGAGAAGGTGGTTTATGCCTCTCACTACCTCGGAGGTACCGCCCGAGCTTGGTGTGATGGGTTCAAGGTCATGGAAGGTGAGCATGTTATCACTTGCTATGACTTCAAGGAAGGATTCCGCACCGCCCACATTCCTTCTGGGATCATGGCTATCAAGAAGAGAGAATTCCGAGCGCTGAACCAAGGAAGTGGCTCAGTCCAGGAGTACTTGTAGAAGTTCAACCCGCTATCAAGGTACGCATCAGAAGATGTCAACACGGAGGCTGCCAAGAAGGAACGCTTAATGGGAGGACTTCAACAGACCGTGCAGTATCAGCTCATCATCTGCGACTGTCTTACCTTCTTTCACCTGGTGAACAAGGCCCTCATGCCGGAAGACAAGCATCATGCCATAGACGACACTCGCAAGCGCAAGATGATCAACAAGGGTAGCTCCAGCAACCAGAAGCCTCGCCCCTAGCAGCCAGCCCTAGCCAAGCCGACCTATCAGTCACAGCAGGCTAGACCTCATGCGCCTCGACTGATCTACCAGCCTGTGGGGACCCCGACTCACAAGTCATGGTCACCGAATGCAAGTGTAAAGTGATCCCAGAGATCAATGCTCACTGAACACATAGATGCTGGATAACAAGAGTCCTACATCCACATTTAACGTCTTATACAAATAATGACCATGATGGTCAAGTCTTACATAGATAGGGCATCAAGGGCCAAACACTTAAACTAGAACAAGCAGAAGAAATCTTGGTCGAAAGCATGAACCCATGCCATCTGCCTTAACCTACAAACATTCTGACAGGGAAGCGTCCTAGTTCGCATGTTCATCTCCAACGAACTCTTCAACATACTCCTATTCTTCCATGCCTGGCCAATTAAATAACCAGTGGCAAGCCAATGAGTACTTTGAATATACTCGCAAGGAACCCAAGTTGTGGAACAAGGTAACAATGATGCATGATATCACACTAAGTAGGTAAATTTGTGGAAGGCTAATTCATTATGCAATGACATGATCAAGTAACTAGTGAGCATGCATCAACAACTAGCAGGTATCCATGTGATCAAATTACCAATATCATCATAAGTATGGGTAGAACATCTCATGTTCATTCATCATGCTAAGCCATCGGACTTAGTTTAATTCCCTTGCTAAGTCATCAAACTCAGCTCATGTGACCTCTTGTCACCATCACATCCATACTCACACCAAGTTTCACGAAAACATTCGGACATAGTTTAAGCAGCACCACCCAACTGTCCTTGACCATGGACATGGCTATTCGAATAGTTTTACACTCTCCAGAGGTTGCACACATTACCTAGAAGACTCGGGAACTTCCGTGTCATCCACGACTCGCGGTATATAACATACCCGAGGTAAGAACCCGAAGAATGCCTTTCCCCTAGCGATACTAAACAAAGAGTCCACTCGATTGGTACCCAACCCTCATGATGTACATCACACGAGCCTCGCTCTATCCATGAGGGGACCAACGGTGTGCTCGGTGCCTGTAAAGACATCGCATGATCATATATACCGGTATGACCCCGTATCGAGAGTGACCATGCCACTCCCGCCACTAGTAATGCGGGCTCCTTGCCAGTACCCACCATGGTAATTAACAAAGCCCCGTCCCATAAGGGGTATTGTGGTTGCGCATTTAAGGTTGGTACGGTCAATAAATCTTAAATCTAATCCGTTTTCGAAAACACAATCTCAACTTGCGCCGGCACACCGCTTCTTTCTCAAGTGGTCACCCATCTTCTCATCATCTCCCTCAGGAATTAGTGGCACCCGGCGGGGTTTTCGGAAGTATTTGAAATCATTCCTTCCTTCCCATCACTATGCAGATATCCCGATCCCACTTGCGTAGCATCTACTAGCATACTAACTACACCCACCCGCAAAAAGCTCATAAGATGGTAGGGTCATGCACGATGCAAGTCTCACCGGTAAAAGTAACGGAGGTATTCCACCGAAGGGGGAACACCTCATCATGATCATTTCATTGAATCAACAAGTGCTATATGACATGCATGAAAAAGTTTCTTAACATGCCCAAAGGGCTGCTTGACTGGCTCAACAAAGTCTCCAGGGTCTTTGAAGTCTTCGGGTCCAACTTCTTCGTCAACAATGCAATCTATCGTCGTGATAAAATAACGATTGAAATAATTAACACACAAAAGAGAGCACTCAAGCTACAAATAAAAATGCTAATCTATTCTGATAAATAGTAAGGACTATATTAAAAATGTTTGTTTAATATTTTACTATGAAAGTTATATTTAAAAACTATTAAACAGAGGCAGGAAATGCCAAATAAGGGTTTTTAATTAAAAAACAGTACTAAAAAGTTTTTCAAACATTTTTACAATTGGCACTAGTAAATTCTATGAATTATTCTAAGATTTTAGGTGCAAAAAGTTTTTTCATAGGATTCTATTTGGGCTCCGTGGGATTTGACAAAATCCCATAGAAAAGAAAAAGAAAAGGAAAAGGCCACTGGGACTTGGGCCAGATGCGGCCAGAGGCTGGGGTGGTCCAGCTAGCCAGCCAGTCGGCCTCGTGCGCGGCCAGGTTTAAACCTAACGCGCGGGGGCCGACCGTCAGCGACCGTGGGGAGATAGGGCGCGGGAGAGGGAAAGAGAGGCCGACAGGTGGGCCTTACCTGTCGGGTCCTTCTCCCACCTCTGGACAGGGAGGGGAGCTGCTCACCGGCGGCGACATGGGGTATGGTGACGACGAGCGATGGTGGGAACGGGCTCAGGGAAGAGTCGTCGGTCTCCTAGAGGTGGAATGGAGGCCGGAGGTGGCCGGAGTCGCCGGCGGCGAGCATCCACGGCGGAGTTGGCTTCAGCAGGTAGTCGCCAGGGCCGATTCAAACTGCAAAGAGGACGGGAAGGATGGGGGATCACATCAGAGGGGCAAGGGAGGACCAACGGGAGAAAAAATGAGGGCCGGAGAGGCTCTGTACCCGGAGATCGACAGGGAGATGGCTGCGGCAATCCTCGGATCGATCCCTAGCACACGGGCCTCTGGCGGTCTTTGGAGCGTGCAGGGGGCCTATTGGGTAGAGGAGACAGAGGCTAGAGGGTAGAGAGGGATCTGGGGGTCCTTTTATAGACGGGGACAAGTCTATCGAATGCTGGTGCGCCGACAAGCTTGTGGCCGAGGCCAGAGAGCATAGGGGGAGACGAGGGTGTGTTTGGGGCGCTCCTGGGGGTGGTCCACGACGAGCGGGAGCAAGGGAGAGAGAGGGGAGGGCACGCTTGCGAGCTCGCACATTGGCCAACTTGTGCGGCGTCGAGCACGCGCTCGAGGAGGTCGAAGAAGGGAGAGAGAGAAGGGGGCCGATAGCTTAGCGTGTCATGGACGCCGAGGGTGCCTCGGGGGACACGCGGGGGAGGCCTAAGGTGGTTGGGGACAGCCATTGGGCGGCGTCTACAGTGCGGGAGCACACTGTAGCACGCTGCAGAGCGTGCGTATGGATGGCAGTGCCGTGGCCTGCGTGCTCTGGGTGCCATTGTCCATTAGCCACTTGAGGGTCTGAAGATGCCCTTTGGATGCCTTAGAGGCTAAGTATGGCTAGGGAGAAAAGAAAGGGAATGGGAAAAGCTTCTGCCAAGGTGAAACAGGGGTAGAAATGGGGTTTTTACCCCACTTCCCTATAGAGACCTGGCCTGGGAGAGTTACTGGAGGTGAAATGCATCCACAGGAGGTTGTGGTAAAAATTTGGGGCCAAGGGTAAATGGGAAGGAGGTGGAAATGCTGGTTTTACCATTTCACCAGAAGGTGTTTGATGGTGTTTTGGGCAAGAAGATGTTTCCACCTTACTAACATATTTACCAGGGTCAAAGGCTAGGTAGAAATGAGGGGATTCACCAAGTTTGAGCTTAAGAGGAAGAAGTTGACAATGGAGATTTGATAAACCCTAGAAATTAGCAGAATCAGATTTTTGTAGATCCATTGATGCTAGGATTTTACCCTTGATGCACCACTTAGTGTATTATCACTATTTAGCCATTAGATCATGCCACAAAGTTTGAGGCCAAGGGGGAACACTTCACAATGTAAAGTTTCTCAAATTTGATTCTGGACAAGAATGGTTTTGGGATGGTTTGATGAACCAAATCAACTTGGATGCATATGAACCAAGTCAACTTTGATGAACCCATGATAGTGTTGACTTGCTGGAATTTTTCTAGAATTTATTAAGAATATTTCTTATAGAAATATTCCAAAAGTTTGATTTGAACAGAAAGGGTTTTGGGGGGTTTTGCCTATGATTTGATCGTGCCCTTGTGTTTAAACTCATATATATGGAGGATATATGTCCATTGAGTTTCCCTAAATTTTCTCAAATATTTTCAACGCATTTAAATAATTTTCCCCCAGGAAGATCCATTTCTGGCCTTAAGAAAAAGACTTTAAATAAATATGAAAATAATCTTTAAAAATAATATTTTGTGGTTTTGGGAAGTCTTATATATAATGTGTTTGAAACAAAGCCTTTGGGAAAAAAGTATCCACCTAATTTGAGGACTTGCAGTGCAAACCTCTATTCAGGGGGTTTTGAAAACCCATTTTGAATAAATCATTTTGGTTAAATATTTTTTGATAAAAATAGGTTTTGTCACTATTCACATGGCATGATCATTTGGCAAGAGGTTTTGAACAAGGAATATGAGATATGAAGTGTAATAGAACCTAGTAGTGCCAAATAACACAATCATCAAGCAAGCAAACAACATAGCACACAAGCACATTGAAAAAGTTTTAGTTGGCTCCAAATTTTATAAACCAAAACATAACAATGTGCTACAATCACAGGGTGTGACAGACCTTCCCCCCTTACAAGAATGCCATCCCCGAGATTCCTAGGCTAAGCGCTAAAAAGATTCGGGAACTCCGATCTAAGATAATCTTCATGCTCCCAGGTTGCTTCTGCTTTTGTGTGGTTGCTCCACTACACCTTGAAGTACTTGATGGTGCGGCTTCGGGTGCAGCGATCGGCTTCATCCAAAATGCAAACTGCCCTCTCACGATAAGTGAGATCTGACTAAAGATCGATGGCTTGATGGTCGATATCCTTGTAGAGGTCGGGGCGGTTGGGAACTTGCAGACACTTCGAGAACAGTGACACGTGAAAGACGTTGTGCACATCCGACAGCTCGGAAGGTAACTCTAGCTGATATGCAACTTCTCCTCATCTTGCGGTGATCTTGAAGGGGCCGGTGTATCTAGGTGTGAGCTTTCCTTTGATGTCGAAACGCTTGGCTCCTTTGAGAGGCGTGACACGGAGGTAGACATAATCTCCGACGTTGAGGTTCAGTTCTCGGCGATGAGAGTCGGCGTGGCTCTTCTGTCTTGACTTGGCAGCCTCAAGGCGCTCTCAGACAAGTTGAACTTGCTCTTCAGCTTCATGGAGGATGTCCGGTCCAAAAGTTAATCCTTCTCCAGTCTCTGACTAGTTGAGGGGAGTACGTCACTTGCGTCCATAAAACACCTGAAATGGTGCCATCTGAAGATTTGACTTATAGTTGTTGTTGTAGGAGAACTTAGCAAATGGTAGGCAATCTTCCCACTTGGCTCCATACGCCAAAACACAAGCGCAAAGCATATCTTCGAGTATCTGATTGACTCGTTCCGTTTGCCCACCGGTCTTGGGATGAAAAGCAGTGCTGAAGGAGAGCTTGGTTCCCATAGCTTCTTGAAACTTCTTCCAGAATATTGAGGTTAATCGGGTTGCTCGATCGGACACAATCTCCTTTGGAACTCTGTGAAGACTTAGGATGCGGTTGATGTAGAGGCTCACGAGCTGGCTTCCATCATAGGTGGTTCAGACGGGGATGAAGTCGGCTACCTTGGTCAGGTGATAAACAATGACCCAAATGGAGTCATGTCCTTTGTTTCACCTCGGTAAACCGGTGATGAAATCCATCCCGACTTTATCCCACTTCCATTCAGGAACTTTGAGAGGTTGCAATAGTCCAGCGGGTCGCTGCTTCTCCGCTTTAATTCTCTGGCATATGTCACACTTAGCAACAAATGTGCCTATCTCCCACTTCATGCCATGCCACCAGAATCTTGCCTTGAGGTCTTTATACATCTTTGTTCCTCCAGGATGGATGGAGTAGGGAGTGTCATGGGCTTCTTGCAAGATGAAGTTCTTGAGCTCTTCTTTGTTGGGTACGCAAATGCGATTCCTGAACCATACAACTCCTTGTTCGTCCACCAAGAATCCTGGGGCCTTGCCTGCCTTGATCTTCCTCTTGATGCCTTCAATGCTCCCATGTCCCTTCTAGGCTTCTTTGATATCATCCATAAAGGTAGGCTTTGCTTCAAGGTTGGCGAGGAATCCTGGTGCAACCAGTTCCAAGCCGAAGCTCTCAAGTTCTTCATACAGGGCGGGCAGCCTTTCCTTAATCATAGCATTCAAGGAACAAGCCTTTCTGCTTGAAGCGTCTGCTACCACATTGCCCTTTCCGGGGTGGTACTGAACATTGAGGTCGTAATCCTTGATCAATTCCAACCATCTTTGCTGCCTCATGTTCAACTCCCTTTGAGTGAAGATATACTTCAAACTCTTGTGGTCTGTGAATACTCACATCGCTTCCCGAGAAGGTAATGTCGCCATGTCTTTAAGGCATGAACCACGGCGGCTAACTCAAGATCATGAGTTGCATAGTTCTCTTGACGGGGTCGTAGCTGTCTTGATAGATATGCTACAACTCTGCCTTCTTGCATTAGAACACCTCCAAGCCGGGTTCTTAATGCATCACAATAAATCACAAAATCCTTGTGAATATCAGGGTTGGCAAAACTGGAGCTGTCGTCAATATCTTCTTGAGCTCCTGGAAGCTTTCCTCACAATTAGCTGTCCATTCGAACTTCTTGTACTTCTTCAAAAGCTCGATCACCAGTCGGGAAATGCTTGAGAACCCTTCCATGAACTTGCAGTAATAACCCGCGAGTCCGAGGAAGCTCCTGACTTCCTTCACGGTGGTTGGGGTTTTCCACTCAGTCACGGCTTCAATCTTGGCAGGATCCACTGATAATCCTTCTACAGTCAACACATGACCCAAGAATCCAACTTCACGTAGCCGGAATTCACACTTGCTGAACTTGGCATAAAGATGGTGCTCTCGAAGCTTCTCTAGGACCAATCTCAAGTGTTCCTCATGTTCTTCCTCAGACTTGGAGAAGACGAGTATGTCATCAATAAAGACGACAACGAACTTGTCCAAATACTCCATGAAGACCTTATTCATGAGGTACATGCAGTAGGCAGGGGCATTAGTTAACCCAAATGACATGACCATGTATTCATATAGGGCATACCGGGTTACGAATGTCGTCTTCGGGATATCTTGGGGTCTGATCTTCACCTGGTAGTACCCAGACCTGAGGTCGATCTTGGAGAATAACTTGGCTCCGTTCAACTGATCAAACAGGTCTTCAATCTTGGGGAGTGGGTACTTGTTCTTTATCATGACCTCATTGAGGGAATGGTAATCGACGCAAAGTCTGATAGTTCCGTCCCTTTTTGAAACAAATAGAACATGCGATCCCCAAGGAGAGGCACTTGGGCGAATAAATCCTTTTCTGAGCTGCTCTGCTAGTTGCTTCTTCTAGTCAGCCAACTCTTCGGATCCCATCCTGTAGGCCTTCTTATAGATGGGCCTTGATCCGGGCATAAGCTCAATGATGAACTCAACGTCGCAGTTAGGAGGCATTCTGGGCAGCTCATTAGGGAACACATCCGGGTATTCACATACCACTAGCACTTGATCCAACTCAACTCCCGTCAGACAGTTAGCCTGTGGGGCTTGAGTGGAGGCAGGGTTGGGAACATACTTGACTTCCACTCCTTTGCTATTGGTCATCCTCTTGGCACAGTCTAACATGACTTGGTGCTTAGTCAACCAATTCATGCCAAGGATAACATCCAAGTGGGGTGAGTCCAAACCTATATGGTCTGCTAGGAAGTCTATCCCGTTGATGTCAATCTTCACTCCCTTACAACCTATCCCAGACTTCATCACTGATCCCGGGGTTTGTATCAACATACGACTACCCAGGGGCGTAGGTTTCATGCCACTCTCTAGGGCAAACTTTCAGTTGACAAAAGAATGCAAAGCTCCATAATCAAACAATACTGTTGCTGGGGTTGAGTTGACAAGGAATGTACCCAGTATGACGTCCGGGTCTTCGTGGGCTTCCTCTACGGTGATATGATTCACACGACCTTGCCATTGTTGGGCTGGTTGCGAGGAGCTGGGTTCCTTGGTGGTGCTCCACGGGCTAGACATTGAGCTGGCGCATTGCAACGCGATGCATCTGGCTTATTGTTGGGACATAGCCTAGAGATGTGTCCTGGCTGACCACATCCAAAGCAAGCAACTTGTCCAGGGTTGTTGTTGAAGTTTCCGCCACCGTTGTTGTTATTCGGGATGTTGTTATAAGCTGGCCTAGGATTGGCATACTGTTAAGGCTGGTAGCTCAGACGAGGCGCAGGAGGTCTAGCCTGCTGCGACTGATAGGTTGGCTTGGATGGGGCTGGCTGCCAGGTGCGAGGCTTCTGGTTGCTTGAGCTACCCTTGCTGGTCATCTTGCGCTTGCGAGTGTCGTCGATGGCATGCCGGTTGTCTTCCAACATGAGGGCCTTGTTCACCAAGTCGAAAAAGGTACGATAGTCGCAGATGATGAGCCGATACTGCAGGACCTGTTGAAGTCCTTCCATGAAGCGTTCCTTCTTGGCAGGCTTCGTGCTGACTTGTTCAGGTGCATACCTCGACAGCAGGTTGAACTTCTGTAGATACTCCTTGACAGAGTCACTTCCTTGCTTCAATGCTCGGAATTCTCTCTTCTTGATAGCCATGATCCCAGAAGGAATATGGGCAGTGCGGAAGCCTTCCTTGTAGTCGTTCCATGTGATCACACGTTCTCCTTGCATGACCTTGAATCCATCCCACCATGCTCGGGCGGTACCTCCAAGGTAGTGAGAGGCATAAAGCACCTTCTCATGATCCTCATTGTAGTGGACCAATGCAAGGAGGTCCTCAATGGTGCAGATCAAGTCATCAGCATCCAACGGTTCAACGGTCTCGGTGAAGGTTGGGGGCGATTTCCTCATGAACTCACACAGCATGCAACAGCCATTGTCGTTCCTGCCTTGCTGCTGGTTGTTCACGAGGGCCTGAGCTATCTGCTGTATAGCAACATTGTTGGCTTGGCGCTCCTCCAGGAGAACTTGGAGAAACTGAGCTATGGTCATGTTCTCCGGTGGACGTGGTGGTGGGGGAATGTTGCCTTGTGGCTGCTCTTGGTGTCGTCCAGCGTGAGCAGCCCCACCAGCTCCCTGTTGCTAGCTGGAGTTGTCGGCTTTAGGGTTGGTGAAGGAGATGTTGCGGGTAGCAGTCACCATCCTGTTTGGAGCAGCCAAGTCAAACAACTGGGATTGACAAGAGGATAAGCAATAATGTAAAAGCGCACATAAGGGGGTCGGTCATGTGCAAGTGTGGTAAAACAAAGGTCGAAAGACCATCATATATTAAGATAGATGATGGAATCGCTTAATTGTTGCCTAAGGCAAAAGCGCGACTTGCATGGGAACACAAACAACAAAATAAACAACAAGCACACATGGTTTCATATGAACCACTACACGAACTCGACTTCACATGAGGGGTATATGATTGATCCTACCCTAGGGGTTCTCGGACTCGGGTGGTGGACTGCTCGGTCTGGTAGTCACGCTCCTCTGGGTCTTCCTCCTGTTCAACATCTGAATGGGCATTGTTCCCGATTGAAGGGGTCAGGGAACGAGGAGGTCCATCACGACGACGCTTTGCTGGCGTGTCGATGAAGAGCTCACGGTACTCCATCGCTCTCATGGGATGACGACGTGTGGGTGCATCACTAGCTGGGGGCACTCCTCCTCGATTAGCGATAGGTGGTCATCCTTCGGGGGCTCTATCCTTCTTGATCTTGTCTGGCTTCGTCTTGACTTGTCGAAGTAGCTCTCGGGTGTGATGAAGTTCCTCGCGGAGCTTCGTGGACTCCATAACCAAGTGGTGAACCAGACTTTCGATGGAGAGGCTGAAGTAGGTTTGGAATCTGACTAGTATACCATCCTCCTGGGTCGGAACCAGTGTCCAACTCTCACCAAAATCATCCTTCCTGAAAGGGAGGTAGCGAGTAGCCGGCTCGTGAGCCATCTCTGGGATGACGTCTCGAAGGTGCAGGAGTGCCTTGCGTGTAGCTATCCCGACTGCAAGCACCATGGTCTGCATCCGAGGTCTTTCAAAGAACCAACTAGTCGAGGAGTCGTTTTCCTTCACGATCACATCCACGTGGTACTCCTTCGTGACGGCATCGACCTAGTGCTAGTGGTAGAGGAAAATGGGTGGTTGGCGAAACTGACACTTCTCCAGGCTATCCCGAAGGAGTAAGGGAAAGCCGGATGTCTGGAAGGCTTCGGGTATGACGGCCATCTACAAAGGGCTGAAAGGAGCAGAGTCAGCAGAGGGTTGTGTGAAGAATAGAAGAGGTAAATAGTGTAGAATTCCTAAGTTCAAATGCTAGGTGTGGGTTTTGGAAACGGTTTTATCCTGACTAATGTCCATGCTAACTAAGGGCTTCCTAGAGTCAGGATGGCTATGATACCAACTCTGTGGGGACCCCAACTCATAAGTCATGGTCACCGAATGCACGTGTACAATGATCCCAGAGATCAATGCTCACTAAATACATAAAAGTTGGATAACAAGAGTCTTACATCCACATTTAACGTCTTAGACAAATAATGACCATGTTGGTCAAGTCTTACATAGATAGGGCCTCAAGGGCCAAACACTTAAACTAGAACAAGCAACACAAATCTTTGTCAAAAACATGAACCCATGCCATCTGCCTCAACCTACAGGCATTCTGACTAGGAAGCGTCCTAGTTTGCATGTTTGTCTCCAACAAACTCTTCAACATACTCCTGTTCTTCCATGCCTGGCCAATTAAATAACCAGTGGCAAGCCAATGAGTACTTTAATGTACTCGCAAGCAACCATAGTTGTGGAACAAGGTAACAATGATGCATGATATAGCACTAAGTAGGTAAATTTGTGGAAGGCTAATTTTGTATGCAATGACATGATCAAGTAACTAGGGAGCATGCATCAACAACTAGCAGGTATCCATGTGACCAAATTACTGATATCATCATAAGTAGGGGTAGAACATCTCATGTTTATTCATCATGCTAAGCCATCGGACTTAGTTTAATTCCCTTGCTAAGTCATCAGACTCAGCTCATGTGACCTCTTATCACCATCACATCCATACTCACACCAAGTTTCACGAAAACATCCGGACGTAATTTAAGCAGCACCACCCAACTGTCCTTGACAGTCAACATGGCTATTCTAATAGTTTTACACTCTGTAGAGGTTGCACACTTTACCCATAAGACTCGGGGAACTTCCGTGTCATCCATGACTCACGGTATATGCACCCAAACAATGCCTTTCCCCTAGCGATACTAAACAAAGAGTCCACTCGATTGGTACCCAGCCCTCATGATGTACATCACACGAGCCTCGCACTAATCATACCATCCATTAGGGGAGCAACGGTGTGCTCGGTGCCTGTAAAGACAACACATGATCATACATACCGGTACGACCCCGTATCGAGAGTGAACATGCCACTCCCGCCACTAGTAATGCGGGCTCCTAGCTAGGACCCCCCAAGGTAATCAACAAAGCCCCGTCCCATAAGGGGTATCGTGGTTGCGCATGTAAGGTTGGGACAGTCGACAAATCTTAAATCTAATCCGTTTTCAAAAAACTAATCTCAACTTGCTCCGGCACACCATTCTTTCTCACGTGGTCAGCCATGTTCTCATCATCTCCCTCGGGCATTAGTGGCACCCGGCGGGGTTTTCGAAAGTATTTGAAATCATTCCTTTCTTCCCACCACTATGCATAGATCCCAGTCCCACTTGCCTAGCATCTACTAGCATATTAACTACACCCACCCGCACAACCCTCATAAGGTGGTAGGGTCAGTCACGATGCAAGTCTCAATGATAAAAGTAACGGAGGTATCCCACCGAAGGGGGAACACCTCATCATGATCATTTCATCAAATCAACAAGTGCTATATGACATGCTTGAAAAAGTTTCTTAACATGGTCAAAGGGCTACTTGCCTGGCTCAACAAAGTCTCCGGTGTCTTCAAAGTCTTTGGGTCCAACTTCTTCGTCAACAGCGCAATCTATCGTCGCGACAAAATAACGATAGAAATAATAAACACACAAAGCAAAGCACTCAATCTAGAAATAAAAATGCTAATCTATTCTGATAAATACTAAGGACTATATTGAAAATGTTTGTTTAATATTTTACTATGAAAGTTATTTATAAAAACTATTAAACAGAGGGAGGAAATGCCAAATAGGTGTTTTTAATTAAAAACAATACTAAAAAGTTTTTCAAACATTTTTACAATTGGAACTAGTAAATTATATGAATTATTGTAAGATTTTAGGTGCAAAAAGTTTTGTCATAGGACTTTATTTGGGCTCTGTGGGATTTTTACAAAATCCCACAGAAAAAGAAAAAGAAAAAGAGAAAGAAAAGGCCACTAGGGCCTAGGCTAGAGGCTGCTAGAGGCTGGGCCGGCCTCATGCGCGCCCAGGTTTAAACCTGGCGCGCGGTGCCCGACCGTCAGCGATCGCGGGGGAGAGAGACAGGGCGCGAGAGAGGGAAAGAGAGGTTGACAGGAGGGCCCCACCTATCGGGTCCTTCTCCCACCTCGAGACAAGGAGGGGACCTGCTCACCGGCGGCGGCACGGGGCACGGCGACGGCGGGCGATGGTGGGAACGGGCTCGAGGAAGATTCGCCGGTCACCTGGAGGTGGAATGGAGGCCGAAGGTGGCCGGAGTCACCGGCGGCGACAACCCATGACGGACGTGGATTCGGGAGGTGGTTACGAGGGCCGATTCAGGCTGCAAAGAGGACGGGAAGGAGGGGGATCGCATCAGAGGGGCAAGGGAGGACCCACGGGAAAACAATGAGGGCCGGAGAGGCTCCATACCCGGAGATCGATGGGGAGATGGCCACGGTGATCCTCGGGTTGATCCCGAGCACAGGGGCCTTGGGTGGTCTTCGGAGCGCACAGGGGGCTATTGGGGAGATGAGAGAGAGGCCAGAGGGTAGAGACGGGTCCCAGGGGACCTTTTCTAGACGGGGACGAGTCCACCGAACGCTGGTGCGCCGGTGAGCTTGTGGCCTAGGCTAGAGGGCATGGAGGGATACGGGGGTGAGTCTGGGGCGCTCCTGGGGGTGGTCCACGACGAGCGGGAGCAAGGGAGAGAGAGGGGAGGGCGCACGTGCGAGCTCGCGCATTGCCCGGCTTGGGCGGCGTCGGGCACGCGAGAGAGGAGGTCGGAGGAGGGAGAGAGAAGGGGGTCGACAACTTAGCGTGTCACGGACGCCAAGGGCGCCTCGGGGGACATGCCGGAGAGGCCCAAGGTGGTCGAGTCCGGCCATTGGGAGACGGCTAAAGTGCGGGAGCGCATTGTAGCGCGCTTCAGAGCGTGTGTATGGCCGGCATTGCCATGGCCTGCATGCTCTGGGGTGCCCCACCTTGTCCACCAGCCACTGGAGGGTCCGGAGATGCCCTTTGGATGCCTTAGAGGCTAAGTATGGCTAGGGAGAAAAGAAAGGGAAAAGGAAAAGCTTCTGCCAAGGTGAAACAAGGGTAGAAATGGGGGTTTTACCCCACTTTCCTATAGAGACCTGGCCAGGGAGAGTTATTGGAGGTGAAATGCATCCATAGGAGGCTCTGGTAAAAATTTGGGGCCAAGGGTAAATGGGAAAGGGGTGGAAATGCTGGTTTTACCATTTCACCAGAAGGTGTTTGATGGAGTTTTGGGCAAGGAGATGTTTCCACATTCCTGAGATATTTACCAGGGTCAAAGTCTTGGTAGAAATGAGGGGATTCACCAAGTTTGAGCTTAAGAGGAAGAAGTTGACAATGGAGAATTGATAAACCCTAGAAATTAGCAGAATCAGATTTCTATAGGTCCATTGATGCTAGGCTTTTACCCTTGATGCACCACATAGTGTATCATCACTATTTGTCCATTAGAGCATGCCCACAAAGTTTGAGGCCAAGGGGGAACACTTCACAATGTAAACTTGCTCAAATTTGATTCTGGATAGGAATGGTTTTGGGATGGTTTGATGAACCAAATCAACTTGGATTGAGATGAAACTTTGCAAGATCATCACCCATGATAGTGTTGACTTGCTAGAATTTTCCTGGAAATTATTGAAAAATATTCCAAAAGTTTGATTTGAACAAAAGAGGTTTTGATGGTTCTTACCTATGATTTGATCATGCCCTTGTGTTGAAACTCACATATATGGAGGATATATGTCTATTGAGTTTCCCTAAATTTTCTCAAAAAATTTCAAAGCATTTAAATAATTTTTCCCCGGGAAGAACCATTTCTGGCCTTAAGAAAAAACCTTTAAATAAAATATTAAGATAATCTTTAAAAATAATATTTTGTGGTTTTGGGAAGTCTTATATATAGTGGGTTTGAAATAAAGCCTTTGGGAAAGAAGGATCCACCTAATTTGAGGACTTGTAGTGCAAACCTCAATTTAGGGGGCTTTGAAAACCCAGTTTGAATAAATCATTT
This sequence comes from Hordeum marinum, assembly GCA_022496015.1. NCBI lineage: Eukaryota > Viridiplantae > Streptophyta > Magnoliopsida > Poales > Poaceae > Hordeum > Hordeum marinum. Next base: position 234,738,525 of record CM039673.1, read on the forward strand.
TGGTTAAAACGAAATTTGATAAAAATAGTTTTGGTCACTATTAACATGGCATGATCATTGGGCAAGAGGTTTGGAACAAGGAAGATGAGATATTAAGTGGAATAGAACCTAGTAGTGCCAAATAACACAATCATCAAGCAAGCAAACAACATAGTACACAAGCACTTTGAAAAAGTTTTAGTTGGCTCCAAATTTTATAAACCCAAACATAACAATATGCTACAATTAGAGAGTGTGACATAGCCTTAGTAGTATGCCAATCCCAGGCCAGCTTACAAAAACCCCAATAACAACCACGGTGGTAGGAACTACAACAACAACCCTGGGCAAGTCTCTTGTTTTGGATGTGGTCAGTCTGGACAGACCTCTAAGCTATGCCCCAACAAGAAGCCAGATGCCCCGCACCCCAATGCGCCGAATCAAGGTCAATCCCATGGAGCACCACCAAGGAACCCAGCTCCCTGCAACCAATGCAACAATGGCAAGGGTCGTGTGAATTACGTCACCGCAGAGGAAGCCTAGGAAGACCCGCACGTCATACTGGGTACGTTCCTCATCAACTAAAACCCATCAACAATACTATTTGATTGCGGAGCTTCACATTCTTTTGTCACCCAAAAGTTTGCACTAGAGAGTGGCATGAAGCCTACACCCCTGGGTAATCATATGTTGATACAAACCCCGGGATCAGTTATGAAGTCTGTGATAGGTTGTAAGGGAGTTGAGATTAACATCAACGGGGTAGATTTCCTAGCAGACCTTATCATCCTGAAGGCAGAAGGCTTGGATGTGATCCTGGGCATGGACTGGTTAACCAAGCACCAAGGATTGTTGGACTGTCCCAAGAGGATTGTTACCAGGACCAATAGCCAAGGTGTGGAAGTCAAGTATGTTCCCAACCCTACCTCCACTCAAGCCCCTCAGGCTGACTGCCTATCGGGAATTGAGTTGGATCAAGTGCGAGTGGTATGTGAATACCCGGATGTGTTTCCTGATGAGCTGCCTGGAATGCCTCCTGACCACGACATTGAGTTCATCATTGAGCTTATGCCCGGATCAAGGCCCATCTGTAAGAAGGCCTACAGGATGGGATCCGAAGAGTTGGCTGAATTGAAGAAGCAACTGGCAGAGCGACTCAGAAAAGGATGCATTCATCCAAGTGCCTCTTCTTGGGGATCACCTGTTCTATTTGTGTCAAAGAGGGACGGAACTATCAGACTCTAAGTCGATTACCGTTCTCTAAATGAAGTCACAATAAAGAACAAGTACCCACTCCCCAAGATTGAAGACCTATTCAATCAGTTGAACGAAGCCAAGGTGTTCTCCATGATCGACCTAAGGTCTCGGTACTATTAGCTGAAGATCAGACCCCAAGACATTCCGAAGACGGCACTTGTAACCAGGTATGGCCTGTATGAATACACGGTCATGTCATTCGGGTTAACCAATGCCCCTGCTTACTTCATGTACATCATGAATAGAGTCTTCATGGAGTACTTCGACAAGTTCGTTGTCGTCTTCATTGATGACATACTCATCTTCTCCAAGTCTGAAGACGAGCATGAGCAACACATGAGATTGGTCCTAGACAAGCTTCGAGAGCACTAGCTTTACGCTAAGTTCAGCAAGTATGAATTCTAGCTACATGAAGTTGGATCCTTGGGTCATGTGTTGACCACAGAAGGATTGTCAGTGGATCCTGCCAAGATTGAAGCCGTGACTGGATGGCAATCCCCAACCATCGTGAAGGAAGTCAGGAGCTTCCTCGGACTCGCGGGATTTTACCGCAAGTTCGTGGAAGGGTTCTCAAGCATTGCCCGACCCATGACCCAACTTTTGAAGACGGACAAGAAGTTCAAACGGATAGCTAAGTGCAAGGAAAGATTCCAGGAGCTCAAGAACAGATTGACCATAGCCCCAGTTTTGGCCACCCCCAATATTCACAAGGAGTTCGTGATATATTGTGATGCATCATGAATCGGGCTTGGAGGTGTTCTGATGCAAGAAGGCAGAGTTGTAGCATATCTATCTTGGTAGCTACGACCTCATGAATAGAACTACGCTACTCATGATCTTGAGTTGGCTGCCGTGGTTCATGCCTTGAAGACATGGCGAGATTGCCTTCCGGGGAAGCGATGTGAGATATACACATACCACAAGAGTTTGAAGTATATTTTCACCCAAAGGGAATAAAACATGAGACAGTGAAGATGGCTGGAGTTGATGAAGGATTATGACCTTAGTGTTCAATACCACCTCGAAAAGGCCAACGTGGTAGCAGACGCCTTAAGCAGAAAGGCTTGTGTTGGGTTCTACCATAGGTGCATCACATGCAAATTAAATTTTTCCTACGCGCAGAACATTCAAGAACATGCTATGGATATGGATCACAGATTGTTACCACTAGACGCGCTGTGTCTTGGGACAGAAGAAGAGTTGGGGCAGCGTGTATGTGTGTTCCGTCTCCTCCTCGTCCGATCTCCCTCGAACAGATAATACGATCTCCCTCAAACAGTTGGTCGCCAGATCCCACGTACAGGTTCACCGGAAAGGCACAAGTGCACCGCCACTAACAGTATCCGCGCGTGCAGGAGGAACACTCGTGCGGCGGACTGCTAGGTCCGATCACACGGTTGGCAGCGACAAGTGGAGGTGGCTAGTTGCAACTCATGCAAAGCCCTAATGATGGTGCCGACGTGGTCAACCAGATGGATGTGTCACACCTCCACTATATATAGGCATCTGGCGCGGGCTCAACTCTTGGGCCTCGCGCGGATCCTAAAGCCCACATGTTCCTTCCCTTAAGCGCGCGACCCTTTAGGTTCTCGTCCAATCGGTCGCGAGTCAAATGACATCCGACTCGACCGGTCGGTAGCGGCCTCTAGCAAGATGTGCTGACTCCAAGTGTCTGATGAAGCTGGTTAGTCGAACCTGTACTTCACACTTATGTTCCCTTTGTCACACGATATATGTTGTGATGCACAAGGCGATATGGTCACCCTTGTTGCAGCACTACCTCTTTCTCGTTCCGGTGAATCCAACCAACACTTTGTATTATCTTATAATCCTCATTGCATGGACATGCTTATCTACATCAGATCACCTGAGGGGGTGAGAGTATATCTCTCCTTGTAGGAGAGGCAAATCCCATCTTGCTTGACCATGTCTCGCAGCATGGGTCTGGACAAGCCCAAAACGTACCTTTGTAACTACCCGGTCCCGGAGTAGCATTTGGTCGGCCCAAAGCAAGTCTGTTACCATCCCGAGTACATGTGCCAGCTCAGGTCTTAGGACATAGAACTTATGTTGTACCAGAGACTCACAGATGACCTATCGATGCGTGTCATAGTTTGGTCTATCCAACTTAGACCTTATCTCGACTCGGAACTGACTATGGCGAATCTGACCAGACCTTTCTGAGTCCATATTATCCGACTAGCATCCAATGCTACATGGACCATTTAGGACAGCTATCATAAAATGCATAGTCTCACAAACAAGTCGCATACTTGTTAATACACATCAATGATAATGTCCAAGGACTATCTTTATTCATAAACACATAGGAAATATCATCATACATGATTGCCCCTAGGGCATATCTCCAATAGTCTCCCACTTGCACTAGAGTCAATCAAATAGACATCGAATGCCCATAGCTCTAACGCGCCCCTCATGCTTGGGTTGTGGAAGTGGCTTAATCAACGGACCTGCAACATTTGCATCCGTATGAATCTTGCACAAATTGGTATCAACTTTCTTTATGATATTTCATATCAAGTGATATATTCGGTCCATGTGCCTGTCTTGTGGTGTTGTCTCGGCTCCTTGGCCTGTGCGGTGGCACCTGAATTATCGCAATAAAGGTCCAAAGGTTTTGAAAAGCCCGGGAACACACCAACATCTTATAGGAACTTCCGAATCCAAACACCTTCCTTTGCGGCTTCACAAGCCGCAATGTATTCGGCCTCTGTTGTGGAGTCGGCCACCGTATCTTGCTTGGAACTCGTCCAACTCGCTGCTCCTCCATTCATGACATACACGAATCCAGTTTGAGATCGACAATCATCCCTATTGGTTTGGAAACTAGCATCAACGTAACCCTTTACGTAGAGCCCCTCCTCACCTCCATAAACTAGGAACATCTCTTTAGTACTTTTCAGGTACTTCAGATAGTTTTCACCGCTGCCCAGTGACTCTCACCTGGGTTGGCCTGGTATCTGCTTGTTAACCTTATTGCATAGGCAACATCAGGCCGTGTACATAGTATGGCATACATGATAGATCCAATTGCCGAGGCATATGGAATCCTACTCATCTGGTTCCGCTCATCAGAAGTCGTAGGACTCTGAGTCTTGCTTAGCCTTACACCATGTGAGACGGGCAAGAACCGTTTCTTGGCCTCACTCATGTTGAACCTCTTCAACACTTTGTCTATGTACGTGCTCTAGCTCAAGCCGAGCAGCCTCCTCGATCTATCTCTATAGATCTTGATGCCTAAAATGTACACTACCTCTCCAAGGTATTTCATCGAAAACATGCCATTCAATGAGTCCTTGACCGAGTTCATGTCACACCCTATGTTTGTATCATCTTGATATGTTTGGTTTTATAAAATTTGGAGCCAACTAAAACTTTTTGAAATTGCTTGTGCTTGTTTGCAATTATGTTTGCTTACTTGATGATTGTGGTATGGCACTCCTAGATTCTATTCCACTTCATATTCATCTTCCTTGACCCAGAACTATTGCCCAATGATCATGCCATGTGAATAGTTCCCAAAACTGTTTTTACCAAATTTTGTTTTAACCAAAAAGGATTTATTCAAGTTAGCTTTTCAAAACCCCTTGAAATGAGGTTTGCACTGTAACTCCTCAAATTGGGTGGATTCTTCTTCCCCATAGACCTTATTTCAAACCTACTATATATGAGACTTTCCAAAACCACTAAATATTATTTATAAACATTATTTTCGGATTTTATTTAAAGGCTTTTCCTTAAAGCCAGAAATGATTTTTCCTAGGGAAAAATATTTAAATTCTTTGAAAATATTTGAGAAAATCTAGGGAAGCTCAGTGGACATATATTTTCCATATATATGAGTTTCAACACAAGGGCATGATCAAATCATGGGCAAAACCCCTGAAAATCCTTTCTGTTCAAATCAAACTTCTGAAATATTTCTATAAGAAATATTCTCAATAAATTCCAGCAAAATTCCAGCAAGTCAACACTGTTAGGGGATGATCTTGTGAAGTTTTATCTCAATCTAAGTTGATTTGATTCATCAAACCATCCCAAAATCCTTCCTGTTCAGATTGAAATTTTTGCAACTTTACATTGTGAAGTGTATCCCCTTGACCCCAAACTTTGTGGGCATGCTATAATGACCAAATAGTGATTCTACACTAAGTGGTGTATCAAGGGTAAAAACTAGCATCACTAGATCTATAGAAATCTAATTCTCTTAATTTCTAGGTTTTACCAAGTCTCCATTGTCAACTTCTCTATTTTGAGCTCAAACTTGGTGAATCATCCCATCTTTACCTAGCCCTTGACCCTGTTAAATATCTCTGTAAGATGGTAAAATTTCCTTTCCAAAAACCCCATCAAACACCTTTTGGTGAAATGGTAAAACCACCATTTCCACACCTTTCTCTTTTTCCCTTGCCCAACTTTTTTCCACGACCTATTGTGGATGCCTTGTCCCTCCAATCAAACCCTCGAGGGCATAGCTCAATGATTTGAGGGGTAACACCCCCATTTACCCCCATGGCAGCATCTTTTTCTACCCCTCTCCCCCTTTCCTTCTACCCTAAGGCTCCTCCAGAGCCCTCCCTAGCTTCTCCTAGCCCTTGGGCGTCTCCAAAAGCCCCAAGACACAAGAAGACATGTGGGTGGGCCTAAAATATGCTAGGGCACGCCTTATGCGCGCTCTGGAGCACGCTATAGTGCGCTCCCGCACCATAGCCGCCCCTGCCCGGCGCCACCAGACAACCTTGGTCCTCCCTCGTGTGTCCCCCTAGTCAGCCTCGACGTCCGTGACACGGGAGGCGGTCGGCCCCCTCTCTCCCCTCTCTCTCCTCCCCTCCTTCGCACGTGCACGACACCACCTGAATCGGCCAGTGGCCGCGCTCGCACGCGTGCACCTCCGGTCCCCCTCCTGGCTGCCCTTCCATTCTCTTGGGCACAGACTGAGTCCACGAACCCCCCCCCCCCCACACAGCTGGGAGCGCCCCCATGGCCTATGGTGACGGGCACTTCCTGGCGGGCGCACCGCGCCCGTGGTGGACCGAGGCCCACCTATTTAAGGCCCCCTCCTCCTGCTCCTCTCTCCTTGCTCTCCCCCTTCCTCTACACTCCCCTATGCCCAGCCCCTTCACCCCATGGACGGGAATCCATGGCTAGAGCAAACCCTTGCCGCCGTCGGGCACATCCCCTCGCCGGCGTTCCCCTCTCCCCAGGTGACCCACGCATCCACCCACCAACGCGTGGGAGCCCCCTAAGCCCACCGGTGCTCTCTGTTCCATCCGTCTTATCCTAGAGCCCCCTCCGGTGGGCCCCCTCTGCTCCTATCGCGAGGAGAGGGATGACAGGTGGGGCCCACCTGTCATCCCGTCGCCCCCTCCTCTCTCGCTGGCAGGCCAGGCCCACGGGCAGGTATAAAACTAAACCTGCCGCGCATGGCGCCTTAGCCTGGGCCGGATCTCCCCCTGGGTCAGCTCAGCTCCAGTATTGGGGCCCGAGAAGGCACAATACCCCTTTTTCCTTTTCTTTTCTTTTTGGACTTCCAAAAATTCCACAGATTTATATATTCATCTAAATCCAGAAATTCTTCCACCTTAAATCTTGAAATAATCCATAGAATTTATTAGTGCCATTTGTAAAAAATTTTGAAAATATTTTATATGCTATTTTATTTTAAAACCTACATTTTGGCATCTTTTGGCATCTGTTAATTAATTTCCAAAATATTTTTCACAATAAAACCCAAGGAGAATATTTTTAGGATGGTCTTTAGCATTTATCAGAGTAGGGTAGCATTTTTGATAGTAGATTTTGTCCTCTGTTTTTGCGTCTTCCTTATTTTTATCGCTTTTAGTCGCGATGATTGATTGCGCGGTTGACGAAGAAGTTGGACTCGAAGACTTCGAAGACCCCGGAGACTTTGCTGAGCCAGGCAAGCAGCCGTTTGACCATAATAAGAAACCATTTTTATTGGATGCCATATAGCACCTTACTTTCATCATATTTGATCATGTGGAGTAGTGACCCCTTCGGTGGGTTGTTTCTGATACTCTTACCATTGACACTTGCATCGTGCATGACCCTAGTACCTTATGAGGGTTATGCGGGTGGGTGTAGTTAGGATGCTAGTAGATGCTACACAAGTGGGTTCGGGGTCTATGCATGGTGAAGGAAAGGAAGTGATTCTTTCAAAGACTTTTCGAAACCCCACCAGGTGCCACTAATGCCCGAGGGAGATGATGATGATAGGTTGGGTGACCACTTGATAAAGAAGTGGTGTGCCAAAACAAGATGAGAATGTGTTTTCAAAAATGGATTGGTTTAAGTTGCGACCATTACTCCAACCTTACATGCGCAACCACGATACCCCTTATGGGATGGGGCTTTGTTGATTACCTTGGTGGGTACTGGCAAGGAGCCCACATTACTAGTGGCGGGAGTGGCGTGGTCACTCTCGATACGGGGTCGTACCGGTATGTACGATCATGCGATGTCTTCACAGGAACCGGGCACACCGTTGGTCCCCTCATGGATTGTACGATTAGATCAAGGCTCGTGTGATGTACATCCTGAGGGCTGGGTACCAATCGAGTGGACTCTTTGTCTAGTATCACTAGGGGAAAGGCATTGTTCGGGTGCTTACCTCGGGTATGTTATATACCGCAAGTCGTGGGTGACACGGAATTTCCCCGAATCTTGTGGGTAAAGTGTGCAACCTTGGAAGAGTGTAAAACTATTCTAATAGCTGGGTCCAAGGAGAAGGAAAGTTGGATGACCGCTCTTGTGCTACGTCCAACTGTTTTCACAAAGGGGTGTGTGAGTGTGTTGGAGACAAGGATGTTACTTGAGCTAGGTCCGATGACTTAGTATGGGGAGTGATCTAAGGCCGATGACTTGGCATGATGAATGAACATGAGGTGTTCAACCCCTACTTACAATGATATCTATAACTTGTTCATATGGATATCTGCCTATTGTTGATGCATGCTTCTAGTTACTGGATCATGTCATTGCATTTAAAACTAGCTTTTCGCAAATTACCTACTTAGTGCTACATCATGCATCATTTTTACCTTGTTCCACAACTTGGGTTGCTTGAGAGTACTTTCAAAGTACTCATTGGCTTGCCACTGGTTATTTAATTGGCCAGGCATGGAAGAACAGGAGTATGTTGAAGAGTTCGTTGGTGACGAACATGCGAGCTAGGACGCTTCCTAGTCAGAATGCCTGTAGGTTATGGTAGATAGCATGGGTTCACACTTTCGATCAAGATTTCTGCTGCTTGTTCTATTTTAAGTGTTTGGCCGTCTGGCCCTATCTATGTAAGACTAGACCTTCATGGTCTTTATTTTTGTAAGATGCTAGATGTGGATGTAAGACTCTTGTTATTCAGCTTCTGTGTGTTCAGTGAGCATTGATCTTTGGGATCACTGTACACGTGCATTCAGTGATCACGACTTATGAGTCGGGGTCCCCACAGAGCTACTATCAGAGCCATCCTGATTGTAGGAAGCCCTTAGTTAGCATGGACGTTAGTTAGGATGAAACCGCTTTCAAACTACACCTAGCACTTATACTTCGGAATTCTGCACTATTTACCTCTTCTATTCTTCACACAACACTTTGTTGGCTCTCCACCCTTTAAAGCTTTGTAGATGGCTGTCGTACCCGAAACCTTCCTGACATCCGGCTTTCCCTTACTCCTTGGGGATAGCCTGGAGAAGTGCCAGTTTTTCCAACCACCCATTTTCCTCTACCATGAGCACTGGGTCGATGCCGCCACGAAGGAGTACCATGCAGATGTGGTCGTGAAGGCAAACGACTCCCCGACCAGTTGGTTCTTCCTACACCTTCAAGACATCATACCAGAGATAGCTGATGAGCCGGCTACTCGCTACCTTCCCTTTAGGAAGGATGACCTGGGCGAAAGTTGGACACTGGTTCCGATCAAGGAGGCTGGCACACCACTCAGGTTCCAGACCCACTTCTGCCTCTCTGCCGATAGCCTGGTTCATAACCTGATGAAGGAGTCTGTGAAGCTCCGCGAGGAACTTCACCACACCCGGGAGCTACTTCGGCAAGCCAAGACGAAGCCAGACAAGATCAAGAAGGACGGAGCCCCTGATGGATGACTAGCTATCGCTAATCGAGGAGGAGTACCCCCAGTTAGTGATGCACCCACCCGTTGATATCGCATGAGTGCGAAGGAGTACCGTGAGCTATTCACTGACCCGCCAGCAAAGCGTCATCGGGATGGACCTCGGTCCCTGACCCCTTCAACCGGTATGATGCCCGTTCAAGTGATGAACAGGCGGAAGACCCAGAGGAGCATGACTATGAGACCGAGCACTCCACCACCTGAGTCCGAGAACCCATAGGGTAGGATCAGTCATGTACCCCTCATGCGAATCCGAGTCCGTGTAATGGTTCTTATGAAACCATGTGAGCTTGTTGTTTGTGTTCCGATGCAAGTCGCGTTTTTGCCTTAGGCAACATGTAAGCGACTCCATCGTCTATCTTAATATATGTTGGTCCTTCGACCTTTGTTTTAAGACACTTGCACTTGGTCAACCCCCTTAGGCGCGCTTTCCGTTATTGCTTATCCTCTCGTCTATCCCAGTTGTCTGAATTGGTTGCTCCAAACAGGATGGTGAATGCTACCCGCAACAATTCCTTCACCTACCCTCAAGCCGGCAATTCGGGCTAGCAATAGGGAGCTTGTGGGGCTTCTCATGCTGGAGGACACTAGGAGCAGCCACAAGGCGACATTCCCCTGCCACCACCTCCACCGGAGAACATGACCATAACTCAGTTTCTCCAAGTTCTCCGAGAGGAGTGCCAGGACAACAATAATGCTATCCAGCAGATGGCTCAGGCCCTTGTGAACAACCAGTAGCAAGGCAGGAACGGCAATGGCTGCTCCTTGTTGTTTGAGTTCATGAGGAATTCACCCCCAACCTTCACCGAGACTGCTGAACCATTGGATGCTGATGACTAGATCTGCACCATCGAGGACTTCCTTGCACTGGTCAATTGCAACAAGGACCGTGAGAAGGTGTTGTATGCCTCTCACTGCCTCAGAGGTACCACCAGAGCTTGGCAGGATGGATTCAAGGTCATGCAAGGTGAGCGTGTGATCACCTGGCATGACTTCAAGGAAGGAGTCCGCAGTGCACACATTCCTTCTGGGATCATGGCTATCAAGAAGAGAGAATTCCGAGCTCTGAAGCAAGGAAGTGGCTCTGTCAAGGAGTACCTGTAGAAGTTCATCCTCGTGTCAAGGTATGCACCTAAAGATGTCAACACAAAGGCTGCCAATAAGGAATGCTTCATGGAAGGACTTCAACAGGTCCTGCAGTATCAGCTCATCGTCTGCGACTATCGGACCTTCTTCGACCTGGTGAACAAGGCCCTCATGCTGGAAGACAAGCGTCATGCCATAGACGACACTCGCAAGCGCAAGATGATCATCAAGGGTAGTTCAAGCAACCAGAAGGCTCGCCCCTGGCAGCCTGCCCCAGCCAAGCCGACCTATCAGCCACAGTAGGCTAGACCTCCTGCGCCTCGTCTGAGCTAGCAGCCTCAGCAATATGCCAACCCCAGGCCAACTTACAACAACAATCCCAATAACAACAACGGTGGCAGGAACTTCAACAACAACCCTGGACAAGTCGCTTGCTTTGGATGTGGTCAGCCAGGACACATCTCTAGGTTGTGTCCCAACAAGAATCTAGATGCACCGCACCCCAATGCGCCCGCTCAAGGTCAAGCCCGTGGAGCACCACCAAGGAACCCAGCTCCCCTCAACCAGCCCAACAATGGCAAGGGTCGTGTGAATCACGTCACCGCAGAGGAAGCCCAGGCAGACCCAGACGTCATACTGGGTACGTTCCTCATCAACTCAACCCCAGCAACAATATTGTTTGATTGTGGAGCTTCGCATTCTTTTGTCACCCAAAAATTTGCATTAGAGAGTGGCATGAAGCCTACACCCCTGGGTATTAGTATATTGATACACACCCCGGGATCGGCTATGAAGTCTAGGATAGGTTGTAAGAGAGTAGAGATTAACATCAATGGGGTAGACTTCCTAGCAGACCTTATCATCCTGAAGTCAGAAGGCTTGGATGTGATCCTAGACACGGACTAGTTAACGAGGCACCAAGGCTTGTTAGACTATGCCAAAAGGATTGTCACCATGGCCAATAGCCAAGGATTTGAAGTCAAGTATGTTCCCAACTCTGCCTCCACTCAAGCCCCTCAGGCTAACTGTCTATCGGGAGTTGAGTTGTATCAAGTGCCAGTGGTTTGTGAGTACCTGGATGTGTTTCCTGATGAGCTGCCCGGAATGCCTCCTGACCGCGACATTGAGTTCATTATTGAGATTATGCCTGGATCAAGGCCCATCTACAAGAAGGCCTACAGGATGGGATCCAAAGAGTTGGCTGAATTGAAGAAGCAACTGGCAGAGCAGCTCAGAAAAGGATTTATTCGCCCTAGTGCCTCTCCTTAGGGATCGCCTGTTCTGTTTGTGTCAAAGAGGGACGGGACAATTAGACTCTGTGTCGACTACTGTTCTCTCAATGAAGTCACGATAAAGAACAAGTACCCACTCCCCAAGATTGAAGACTTGTTTGATCAGTTAAATGGAGCCAACATGTTCTCCAAGATCGACCTTAGGTCGGGGTACTAGCAGCTGAAGATCAGACCCCAAGACATTCTGAAGACGACATTTGTAACCCGGTATGGCCTGTATGATACACGGTCATGTCGTTCAGGTTAACTAATGCCCCAACCTACTTCATGTACCTCATGAATAAGGTCTTCATGGAGCACTTGGACAAGTTCGTTGTCGTCTTCATTGATGGCATACTTGTCTTCTCCAAGTCTGAAGAAGAACATGAGGAACACTTGAGATTGGTCCTAGAGAAGCTTCGAGAGCACCAGCTTTATGTCAAGTTCAGCAAGTGTGAATTCTGGCTGCATGAAGTTGGATTTTTGGGTCATGTGCTGACTGCAAAAGGACTGTATGTGGACCCTACCAAGATTGAGGCCGTGATTGAATGGCAAACCCCAACCATAGTGAAGGAAGTCAGGAGCTTCCTCAGACTCGTGGGATATTACCGCAAGTTCGTGGAAGGGTTCTCAAGCATTGCCCGACCCATGACCTAGCTTTTGAAGAATGACCAGAAGTTTGAATGGACTGCTCAGTGCGAGGAAAGCTTCTAGGAGCTCAAGAAGAGATTGACCACAACCCCGGTTTTGGCCACCCCCGATATTCACAAGGAGTTTGTGATTTATTGTGATGCATCAAGAACCGGGCTTGGAGGTGTTCTAAAGCAAGAAGGTAGAGTTGTAGGATATCTATCCTGACAGCTACGACCGCATGAAGAGAAATACGCAACTCATGATCCCGAGTTGGCAGCCATGGTACATGCCTTGAAGACATTGCGACATTACCTTCTAGGGAAGCGATGTGAGATATTCATCGACCACAAGAGTTTGAAGTATATCTTCACTCAAAGGGAATTGAACATGAGGCAGCGAAGATGGTTGGAATTGATCAAGGATTACGACCTTCGTATTCATTACCACCCTCGAAAGGCCAATGTGGTAGCAGACGCCTTGAGCAGAAAGGCTTGTTCCTTGAATGCCATGATTAAGGAAAGGCTACCCGCCCTGTATGAAGAGCTTGAAAGCTTTGGCTTGGAACTGGTTGCACCTGGATTCCTCGCCAAGATCGAAGCAAAGCCTACCTTGATGGATGATATCAAAGAAACCCAGAAGGGACATGAGAGCATTGAAGGTATCAAGAGGAAGATCAAGGCGGGCAAGGCCCCAGGATTCTCGGTGGATGAACAAGGAGTTGTATGGTTCGGGAATCGCTTTTGCATACCCAACAAGGAGGAGCTCAAGAACCTGATCTTGCAAGAATCCCATGACACTCCATACTCCAATCATCCTGGAGGAACCAAGATGTATCAAGACCTCAAGGCAAGATTCTGGTGGCATTGCATGAAACGGGAGATAGGCTCCTTCGTTGCCAAGTGTGACATATGCCAGAGAGTCAAAGCCAAGCATCAGCGACCCGCTTGGCTATTGAAACCTCTCAAAGTGCCTAAGTGGAAGTGGGACAAAGTCGGGATGGATTTCATGTCTGCATTACCAAGGTCAAGCAAACGACATGATTCCATTTGGGTCACTGTTGATCACCTGAACAAGGTAGCCCACTTCATTCCCTTCAAGACGACCTATAATGGGAACCAATTGGCCAACCTCTACATAAACTGGATTGTGAGCCTCCACGGAGTTCCTAAGGAGATTGTGTTGGACATAGGCACCCAGTTTACTTCAAGGTTCTGGAATATGGTCCAAGAAGCCTTGGGAACCAAGCTCTCCTTCAGCACCGCATTCCATCCTCAAACTGGTGGGCAAACAGAACGAGTAAGTCAGATACTCGAAGACATGCTTCGTGCTTGTGTTTTATCATATGGATCCAAGTGGGAAGATTGCCTACCATTCACCGAGTTCTCCTACAACAACAGCTAGCAATCGAGTCTTTAGATGGCACCATTTGAGGTGTTGTATGGACGCAAGTGCCATACTCCCCTCAACTGGTCAGAAACTGGAGAAGGATTAGTTTTTGGACCAGACATTCTCCATGAAGCAGAAGAGGAAGTTCAACTAATCCGAGAGCAACTCGAGACCGCCAAGACTAGGCACAAGAGATACACTGACTCTCACCATTGGGTCATGAGTTTCCGTGTTGGGGACCATGTTTCTCTCCGAGTCATACCTCTCAAAGATAACAAGTGTTTCCACGTCAAAGGGAAGCTTGCACCAAGATTCATCGGCCCCTTCAAGACTACCGACAGGTGAGGAGACGCTGCATATTAGCTATAGTTACCTTCCGAGCTGTCGGATGTGCACAATGTCTTTCATGTGTCACAACTCCAGAAGTGTCTGCAAGTTTCCAACCGCCCTGACCTCTACAAGGATATCGACCATCAAGCCATCGACCTTCAGCCAGACCTCACTTATTGTGAGAGACCAGTTCGCATTTTGGAGGAAGCCGAGCGCTGCACCAGAATCCGCACCATCAAGTACTTCAAGGTCCAATGGAGCAACCACACTCAAGATGAAGCAACTTGGGAGCGTGAAGACTATCTTAGATAAGAGTTCCCTTATCTCTTTAACGCTTAGCCCAGGAATCTCGGGGACAAGATTCTTGTAAGGGGGGTAGGTGTGTCACACCCTGTGTTTGCATCATCTTTATATGTTTAGGTTTATAAAATTTGGAGCCAACTAAAACTTTTTCAAATTGCTTGTGCTTGTTTGCAATGATGTTTGCTTGCTTGATGAATGTGGTATGGCACTCCTAGATGCTATTCCACTTCATATTCATCTTCCTTGACCCAAAACTCTTGCCCAATGAACATGCCATGTGAATAGTGCCCAAAAACTCCATATTTTGTTTTAACCAAAAATGATTTATTCAAATTAGGTTTTCAAAACCTCCTGAAATGAGGTTTGCACTGCAAGTCCTCAAATTGGGTGGATTCTTCTTCCCCAAAGACCTTATTTAAAACCTACTATATATGAGACTTTCGAAAACCACAAAATATTATTTTTAAAGATTATTTTCATATTTTATTTAAAGGCTTTTCCTTAAGGCCAGAAATGGTTTTTCCTATGAAATATTATTTAAATGCTTTGAAAATATTTGAGAAAATTTAGGGAAGCTCAGTGGACATATATTTTCCATATATATGAGTTTCAACACAAGGGCATGATCAAATCATGGGAAAAAACCCTAAAAACCCTTTATGTTCAAATCAAACTTCTGGAATATTTCTATAAGAAATATTCTCAATAAATTTCAGGAAAATTCCAGCAAGTCAACTCTATCATAGGTGATGATCTTGCAAAGTTTCATCTCAATCCAAGTAGATTTGATTCATCAAACCATCCCATAACCCTTCCTGTTCAGATTCAAATTTGAGCAACTTTACATTGTGAAGTGTCTCCCCTTGATCCCAAACTTTGTGGGCATGCTCTAATGACGAAAATAGTGATGCTACACTAAGTGGTACATCAAGGGTAAAAGCCTAGCATCACTAGATCTACAGAAATCTGATTTTATTAATTTCTAGGTTTTAACAAGTCTCCATTGTTAACTTCTCTCATTTGAGCTCAAACTTGCTGAATCATCCCATCTTTACCTAGCCCTTGACCCTGTTAAATATCTCAGTAAGATGGTAAAATTGCCTTGCCCAAAACCCCATCAAACACCTTCTGGTGAAATGGTAAAACCACCATTTCCACCCCTTTCTCTTTTACCCTTGCCCCCAACTTTTTTCCATGACATCTTGTGGATGCCTTGTACCTCCAGTAAAACCCTCAGGGGCATAGCTCAATGATTTTCGGGGTAAAGCCCCCATTTACCCTCCTGGCACCATCTTTTTCTACCCCTCTCCCCCTTTCCTTCTACCCTAAGGCTCCTCTAGAGCCCTCCCTAGCTTCTCCTAGCCCTTGGGCATCTCTAATAGCCCCAAGACACAAGAAGACATGCGGGTGGGCTTAAAATATGCCAGGGCACGCCATATGGGCGCTCTAGAGCGTGCTACAGTGCGCTCCTGCACTATAGCCGACCCTGCCCGATGCCGCCCAACAGCCTTGGTCCTCCCTCGCATGTCCCCCTGGTCGACCTCGACGTTCGCAACACGGCAGGCGGTCGGCCACCTCTCTCCCCTCTCTGTCTCCTCCCCTCCTTCGCGCATGCACGACACACCCGAACCTGCCAGTGGCCGCGCTCGCACGCGTGCACCTCTGGTCGCCCTTCTGACTACCCTTCCCTTCTCCTGGGTGTGGACTGAGTCCACGAACCCCCCCAGACATAGCCAGGAGTGCCCCCATGGCCTATGGCAACGGCCACGTCCTCGCCGGCGCACCGTGCCCGCGATGGACCAAGGCCCACCTATTTAAGGCCCCCCTCCTGCTGCTCCTCTCTTCTCGCTCTCCCCCTTCATCCACACTCCCGTGTGCCCAGCCCCTTCGCCCCCGTGGACGGGAACCCACAGCCGGAGCAAACCCTTGCTGCCATCAGTCACATCCCCTCGTCGGCATTCCCCTCTCCCCCGGCAACCCCCGCGGCCACCCACCAATGCGCGGGAGCCCCCTGAGCATGCCGGTACCCTCCGTTCCAGCCCTCGCGGCCTGGAGCATCCTCCAGTGAGCCCCCTCCGCTCCTGTCGCGAGGAGAGGGATGACAGGTGGGGCCCACCTATCATCTCCTCGCCCCCTCCTCTCTTGCTGGCAGGCCGGGCCCGCGGGTAGGTATAAAACTAAACCTGCCGCGCGCGGTGCCTCAGCCTGGGCTGGATCTCCCCTGGGCCGGCTCAGCTCCGGTACGGTGGCCCGAGAAAGCACAATACTCCTTTTTCCTTTTCTTTTCTATTTGGACTTCCAAAAATTCCACAGATTTATATATTCATCTAAATCCAGAAATTCTTCCACCTTAAATCTTGAAATAATCCATAGAATTTATTAGTGCCATTTGTAAAAATATTTGAAAATATTTTATATGCTATTTTATTTTAAAACCTACATTTAGGCATGTTTTTGCCTCTGTTAATTAGTTTCCAAAATATTTTTCACAAAAAAACCCTAGGAGAATATTTTTAGCATGGTCTTTAGCATTTATCAAAGTAGGGTAGCATTTTTGATAGTAGCTTGTGTGCTTCGTTTTTACGTGTTGCTTATTTTATCGCTTTTATTCGTGACGATAGATTGCGTGGTTGACGAAGAAGTTGGACTTCGAAGACCCCGAAGACTTTGCTGAGCCTGGCAACCAGCCCTTTGACCATAATAAGAAACCATTTTTATTGCATGGCATATAGCACCTTACTTTCATCATATTTGATCATGTGGAGTAGTGACCCCTTTGGTGGGTTGTTTCCGACACTCTTACCATTGACACTTGCATCATGCATGACCCTACCACCTTATGAGGGTTATGCGGGTGGGTGTAGTTAGGATGCTACGGAAGTGGGTTCGGGATCTATCATGGTGATGGAAAGGAAGTGATTCTTTGAAACACTTTTCGAAAACCCCGCCGGGTGCCACTAATACCCGAGGGAGATGATGATGATAAGTTGGGTGACCACTTGAGAAAGAAGTGGTGTACTGGAACAAGATGAGAATGTGTTTTCAAAAACGGATTGGTGTAAGTTGCGACCGTTACTCCAACCTTACATCCGCAACCACGATACTGTAACATCCCAAAATTTCATTTTTTGAACGTTATGAAATATAGATATGCATCATCATCACTTTGTTTGAATGTAATGAATGGTTGAAGTGCTTCTTTTGAAATTCTGAAAGGCCATTTCAATTTTTCCATTGCTTTTGTTTCACCTATTTGAAAACCTTTGGTAATGTTCAAAGAAAGAGGGGAGTAACATGACACTCCACACCAGGGGCATCTTGGTGAAATATTTGAGCAATAAAACAAAGGGGTTATTTGAAAGTTTATCTCAAAGGAATTTAAAATGAATTAGGCATTTTTTCTGAAAATAAATTTTAAAAAGATATTCAATATGACAGAGGAAAAATGTTCATTAAATAGCATTAATTTTCCTGATCATTTTGATATATATATTTCCTATGTTTGGAAATATTTCGAATACATTAAAAGAGTTTTTATTGCTCTGGAAATAGAAAAGGAAATTATTTAAACCGAACCGAGCCGGCCCACAGCCTTTAAGACCCGAAATTACTCCGGGTCGGCCACCGACGCGCTAATCACGCGTCCCACCCTCACTGACGCGCGGGACCCACCGTCCGACCGCGGCGTTAACACGCTCGTCCCCTTCCCCGCGCCTGACGACGTCACCGGCGATCTCTCCCCGCAGATCTCGCCCCTCGTGCCCTCCCCGACCACCGCACCGCCCGTATATAATGTCCCGTCCCTTCGCTCTCCGTTCCACCCCGAAACCCCCTCTTCCCTGGCCGGAACGCTGCCCCGCACCTCGCCGGAGTTCGGCACCCAACCGGACCTCCCCGAGCTCCTACCCGTCGCCACACTCATCCCCAGCCCCCTCCGACGCCACCAATCGACGCCGGAGACTCACCGCTGCCGTTTGAAGCTCTCGGACGCTGCCCCCAACCACCGCACCGTCGTCCCCGAGCACCTCCGACCACCGGCCACCGCCGACCTCGCCGAAACCCCGACCCCCACCATAGTAAGTCATCGCACCTTTCCGTAGCCGTCTGATCCCAATCCAACGCGCGAGATTAGATCACTTAAAACCCCGAACCGGTACGCGTTAAGTCTCGGCCAACCGCTCGCTAGCTCCTGCACTCACGCCCTCGCGGCCAATCACAGCATGCCACGTAGACCCTATCTGATCGATAGAACATTTTTCTTTTTTCTTTTCTGTTTTAGAAAATAGAATGTATTCTGTTTCTGTTTTTATCATATCTTTTAAAATATTTGGTGTTTTTAGTTGATTCCTTTTGCATTAGTTCACAAATTTGTTGTAGTTTATGTCTGTATGCTTAGATTTCAAAAATTGAACGTTAAATTTTGAAGCTAATCAAATTTGTTTAAATTACTAAAATCTGTATAACTAGGGTTTAAAAATATATTTTTGTATGAATCTTTTTGCCACTGATTTGTATTAGTTAGAATTATCATCCTACATAGTTTGAGTTTTTTTGGATGAATTTGGTTAGGGTTTTTAACAAAAACAGAATCTGTTTAGAGTTTAGTTAATTTGATTTTAGTTTAGTTTGAACCTAATTTAGTTTAACTTTTGTTTTTAGATTTCATTAGGTTCTGTTGATTCAACATTAGGTGTATTATTTTCTATTAATAAAATATTTTTTTCAATTTGTTTTGTGCTCTAGTTTGAATAGGTACGTCTTATTTTCACCTTTAGTATTGTTTAGAAAAGAGTTTTGTAGTAACTCTTTTTGCACAAATTTTTTATATTGAAATACTTCTGTTTTCAAATAAAATTTTGTATTTACTTTTCTGTTATCTAAATGCCTAGTTGTTCCAAACAAAATTTTGACTTTTTATGTCTTAGTAGAGTTTTGACACCAAAAATTTTAGAGTCTTATACTTTAAGTGATTCTTCTTTTTTTGATTGTGCTATTGTTTGTTGAAGTATTTGTTTACCTTGCTGTTGCATGAATTGTATTGTGTTTATTCTTATTATGTGCTTTGTTTGATTCGTTAGATCATCGGGAGTGCGAAGTTTGTTATCTAGAGTCACTTGAATACGAGGATCGTCGACAAGGCAAGTCACTTTGACCATGTATACCTATGTTTTATTGCATTAGTTCTACCACCTCCCCAATTGCATGCAAAGTAGGTAATTTGGAAGCTTGGTTACTTGATGTAGTATCGTGTGGTAGGCACCCCTCACCCCTTTGACACATTGGCCCCGGGAAACGTTGATTTAGATTTTGCTATGCTATTAGTAGACGGGGTTGGTTGTGTGATTCATGAGAGTTGTGAGTTAATAATTTCAAGACCTACAAGATGATCAAGTCTTCAAGACTCCAAGTTTTCAACATACCTCTGGGTGGATGATGGTTGAATGGCGCCCTAGAGAAACCAGTGGTTAGCCTAGATGTTGCTGGAGAAGTGCCAGTATTCATGCGGAAAGGTCCACCCAGGCACAAAGAGATGGATAGATGCTTCAAGACCCAAGGCTTACCTGCACAGCCACAAGCCATTATGGGCTCTGGCTTGGTTGGATATCGTGGTGACCCTCGACAGGCGGTGCTACGAGATGTAGAAGAACGGTAGGAAAGGATGGGCACCGACAGAGTCTCGGGGAAACCCTTTAGAAGACCATGTTTTGGCCATCCGTTTCTCAAACACCCTGAAGTGCGAGAAGTCCAATGGAGGCGATCAAATCTTGTGGGGAACGTGTGCAAAACTCTGCAGAGTACCCAAACCTAATCGATTAGCCGTGTCCACGGTCATGGACAGTTTGAGCCAAAGGAACTGAAACTATCTGGAACTCTCAACACAATTAATTGTATTGATGTGGGTTTATTAATGTGAACTTGGGTATGAGAATTGGTTGGTGGAACTATCTCATTAATCAACCAACATTGTAGTAATTATGCTTTTGCCCTCTCTTGTTGTAGGAAAAAATTGGCTTTATGCAAAAACTTACTACCCCCACCAGCCATATATGCATATAGAATAGAAGATTACTTAACCCCTCTTTTGTGACATTGTCGGCATATTCAATAGCCTGACCTACACGGCTACAACGTATCATGTTGCAGAGTACTTTTCTGACCAGGAGTGAGGATATGCTCTACGCTCGGTGAGATGCCCTTGGAGTCAGATGGACTCAACTATCTTTGAAGCTTTCGCAAGATTAGTTATTCTCATGAGTTGGCTTTCAGCCACTTTATTGTAATTCTTATTGTAATAATGGACTCGATATGAGATTTACGATTTATAAAGCTGTGTGATTTCACTTTGATATATACATTGATGTACCATGTGTGTACCAGCATGATCTTGGGATGGTACGGAAACACCGGAGATTCGACCTTTCAGGTCGGGTCACTACAGAAATGGTATCAGAGCACACGCTGACCGTAGGACGTAACCTCTAGGATTGGAAAAGCCTTAGGATTTATTTTCTCTTTTGCCTTCAAAATTCTTATACTCTCATCTACTCGTTTCTGACTTCCCTCCGATTTATTTCAAAATTTATAGATGGCCACCTTCATCCCAATTTTGCTCATGGAGTTTTGTCAGCCTGACGCGACGATGCCCTTTGGCAAGGAGCTGATGAGGATCGTCAGGGACGTAAGGATTGCCTTGCCAAGCATCACTGGGACTCCAATCATGTCTTTTCCACAAGACGGACGCTACAGGATCGAGGTGCACATCCCCGGGAAGACCTTTGGAAATCATAATGAACCCATCGACTTGAAGTTTGTGGCACCCAGCTGGATACGTGGGAGAGACATGGCAATTCACCGCGCCCTTGGACGTATTCAGGAGGAATACAGGGGTGGACCCATTTCACCAGGACTCAGCGTGGTTTGTCGCAGGGATGCCAATAGAAATATCATAACCACTCCCATTGAAGACACCACCATTTCCTATATCCAGACTCTGGAGATGCACATCAGGACCTTGGAGCTTCGGGTACATGCCGACACGAAGACGATCAAGAGGCTAATGAACCGCGAGATTGACCTCGAAGCTGACCTACGGGAAGCCAAGTACGAGCATGAGTATGAAGTGAAGGATCTCTTAGAGAGGATCGATAAGCTGAACACTCGCATTGCAACTCTGGAGGAACAGATGGACATGGGTGAAAATCTTCATCCAGAAGGAGACATGGCTCCCTTGATCAACAACGATGATGACTATGAGGAGAGTGTCACAGGAGGAGGCCACTTCACCATGTACTTTTGAGGAGAACTTTAGTTATGCGACCATGTATCTTTATTTTCGTCGTTAAAGCGTAGGTCGATGCTTAGTTTGAATTGGAGATTTGTATCTCGATGTTTGAACCTTGAGTTGAATAAATGAATGAGTGCTTGGTGTGATATGTTTGTTGCATTGCATATGGGTAGTGAATTTCCTTTTAGGTCCTTGTTCTATTCTAATTCTCACCCCTCTGAAAATAGCAAGATGCCTCCGCGTCGTGAGCCCGACTTCACTTTCCCGCCGGAACTCACACAACTTCTCCAGCAGCAGAATGCCCTGATGCAACTGTTGATTCAGAACAAGACCAACAACCACAATAACCACCCTCCACCTCAAGGCGACAACCTCACCCGTTTTTTGAGGCTGAATCCACCAACTTTGTCCAGCAGTACTGAGCCCATTGTGGCAGATGATTGGCTCCACAAGATGGAGAGGGAACTCACCACCACGGGATGCACTGAGGCTGAAAAGGTGCGCTTTGCTGCCCATCAACTGGAGGGACCAGCAGCTTCGTGGTGGGGAACTACACCACCACGTACCCCATTGCTGGTGTGACTTGGGAGCAGTTCAAGCTAGCTTTCCGCACTGCTCATGTCTCAGCTGGAGCCATGAGTCTGAAGAAGCGTGAGTTTCGCAACTTACGTGAGGGGAACCGTTCCGTGGCCCAGTATGTGGATGATTTCAGCACGTTGGCTCGTTATGCACCAGGAGATGTGGCCGATGATGCAACCAAGCAGGAGAAGTTTTTGGAAGGACTCAACGATGAGTTGAGCGTGCAGCTGATGGTGGCTACTTTCAACAACTACCAGGAGCTGGTAGACAAGGCCCTCATCTTGGAGGGGAAGCAGCAGCAAATCGAAAACCGCAAGAGGAAGTATGGACAGGGGAAGTCTCACTCTGGAGCACAACAGAAGCCCCGCTACTCCGCGTAGTCAGGAAATGCCGGATCAGGAACCGGTAAGTATGGAGGACACACTCATCCCGTGCACAACCATGGAGGCCATAACCATGGAGGAAATGGGAATAATCGTCCCAACAATGGCAACTTCAAGAATGGTAATGGAAGTGGGAATGGCAACCAACACCATCCCACTCCAGCTCAGAAGGATCTAAACCATATCACCTGGTTCAAGTGCCAGAAGGCAGGGCACTATGCCACTGAATACCCTCAGAACAAGTAAGGAAATGGAAACGGCAACAACAAGGGCAACTCCGCAGCTAAGAAGCCAAATCCTTTTCCTCGTGCTCAGGTGAACCACCTTGATGTGGAAGAAGTCTATGATCAGCCCGAGACTGTGGTTGGTAAGTTTTTATTGCATTCACGTCCAGTTATGGTACTTTTTGATTCTGGTGCAACTCATTCATTCATATCAAGGGTAGTTGTGGAAAAGTATGGTTTACCCACCAGAACCCTTAGTCAGCCCATTAAGGTCAATTCTCCAGGAGGTATGATGATGGCAGGGATAGGATGCCATGCCTTACAACTCCACATAGGAAACCATGTTTTTCCTATCGGCCTCATCGTCTTAGAATCCCAGGGATTGGATGTAATCCTAGGCATGGATTGGATGACCAAATATGAAAGAAACCTTGATTGCCGCAACAAGTCTATTTCACTCACCACTCCGGAGAACAAGAGGATTAAGTATGTATCCCGACGCACACGGATGAGTGCTCGATTAAATTCCCTCATAGGAGTTGTTCAGGAGGAAGTGCCAGTTGTACAAGACTTTCCAGATGTATTCCCGGAGGAATTACCAGGCATGCCACCAGATAGGGAGATTGAGTTTCTGATAGAGCTACTACCAGGAACAACCCCAATTTCCAAGAGACCCTATCGGATGCCCGCAAATGATTTAGTAGAAATCAAGAAGCAGATTAAGGAGTTATTGGATAAGGGATATATTCGCCCAAGTTCTTCACCTTGGGGATCCCCAGTTCTTTTGGTGGAGAAGAAAGATAAAACCTTGAGGATGGTGGTCGATTATCGTGCATTGAACGAGGTGACTATCAAGAATAAGTACCCTCTGCCGATGATTTATGACCTATTTGATCAGCTAGTAGGCGCCAAAGTAGTCTCCAAGATCGATCTTCGATCAGGGTATCACCAACTGAAGATTCGTGAATAGGATATACCCAAAACAGCCTTCACCACAAGGTATGGCTTATATGAGTATACAGTCATGTGTTTTGGTTTGACTAATGCTCCTGCCTACTTCATGAATATGATGAACAAGGTGTTTATGGAATATTTGGACAAGTTTGTCGTGGTGTTCATCGATGACATTTTGATATTCTCCAAGAGCGAGGAAGAACACAAGGAACACTTGCGTTTAGTTCTAGAGAAGCTTAGAGAGCATCAGTTGTATGCCAAGTTCAGTAAATGTGAATTTTGGCTGACGGAAGTCGGATTCCTTGGACACATTATTTCCGGAGATGGAATAGCAGTAGACCCCGCTAAGGTTGAAGCAGTCACTGAGTGGAAGTCACTCACCTCAGGTAAGGATATCCGCAGTTTTCTCGGACTTGCCGGATATTACCGGAGATTCATTGAGAATTTCTCAAAGATTGCCAAACCCATGACGGAATTGTTGAAGAAAGAGTCTAAGTATATCTGGACTGAGGAATGTGAGGCCAGTTTCAAGGAGTTGAAGAAACATTTGGTCACAGCCCCAGTGTTGGTAATGCCAAACATTCGGAAGGACTTCCAGGTTTATTGTGATGCATCACGCCAAGGACTTGGAGGAGTACTCATGCAGGAGGGAAAAGTTGTAGCTTATGCATCCAGACAGCTACGACGCCATGAGTTGAACTATGCCACCCATGATTTGGAATTAGCAGCCGTAGTGCACGCACTCAAGACTTGGAGACATTTCCTCGTCGGGAATAGTTGTGATATTTACACTGATCATAAAAGCCTGAAGTATATCTTCACACAGAAGGAGTTGAACCTCAGACAGAGGAGATGGTTAGAGTTAATCAAGGACTATGACATGAGACTGCATTACCATCTAGGAAAGGCAAATGATGTGGCAGATGCTTTGAGTCGCAAGAGTTATGTGAACACACTCATAGTCGGAGGATTACCCTAGGAGTTAACGAATGATCTCAGAGAGCTTCGGTTAGAGATAGTTCCAAAAGGATATGTTGCCACACTAGAGATTCAGTCCACCTTGACCAAAAGAATTCGTGAAGCCTAGAAATCGGACAAGGAGATAGCTGAGATAAAGCAGAGAATGAAAGAAGGAAAGGCTAAAGACTTTCGTGAAAATGAACAAGGTACTCTATGGGTTGAGAACCGAATCTATGTGCCCAATGACCCAGAGCTCAGGAAGTTGATACTTCAAGAAGCCCACGATTCACCATACTCGATACACCCAGGCAACACCAAGATGTACCTGGATTTGAAGGAAAGTTATTGGTGGATAGGAATGAAGAAGGATATTGCCGAACATGTTGCGGCATGTGATGTTTGCCAGCGAGTAAAGGCGAAACATCAGAAACCAGCAAGGTTACTCCAACCTTTGCCGATACCCGAGTGGAAATGGGATAAGCTTGGTATGGACTTCATCACAGGACTACCTAGGACCCGTTCAGGATATGATTCCATTTGGGTAGTGGTCGATCGCTTGACCAAGGTGGCTCATTTCATTCCAGTGAAGACCACCTATACCAGTGCTAAGTTAGCCAAGATATATATCACCAGGATCGTATCTCTGCATGGAGTTCTGAGGAGTATCGTATCAGATAGAGGAACACAATTTACCTCAAAGTTTTGGCATCAGTTACATGAAACTTTGGGTACAAGGCTGGAATTCAGTACAACTTTTCATCCACAAACCGATGGACAGACAGAGAGAGTCAATCAGATCTTGGAAGACATGTTGAGAGGTTGTGCGCTAGACTATGGATCCAGTTGGGATGACAACTTACCTTACGCAGAGTTCTCATACAACAACAATTATCAGAGTAGTCTAAAGATGGCCCCTTTTGAAGCTTTATACGGAAGGAGGTGCAGAACACCATTGATGTGGGATGGTGTTGGAGATCGAAAACTCTTTGGTCCCGATCTTATCCAAGATTCTGAAGAAAAGGTCAAACTGATTCGAGACCGACTCAAGATAGCTCAATCCAGGCAGAAGAGCTATGCTGATAACAAACACAAGGAGGTGACATATGAAGTGGGAGATCGAGCATATCTTCGTGTGTCCCCACTTCGAGGAATCAAGATGTTTGGTGTTAAAGGAAAGTTAGCACCTAGATTCATAGGCCCCTACAAAATTCTTGTACGTAGAGGCAAATTTGCATACAAGCTGGAGTTGCCGGAAGGACTGACCGGAGTTCATGATGTTTTCCATGTTTCCTAGCTAAAGAAATGCCATGCTGAGATGGCTGATATTCCTTTGAGAGACATAGTGCCCCTAGAGGCCATACAACTTGACAATGACCTGACCTACGAGGAGAAGCCTGTCAGAATCCTCGAGACTAACAACAGAGTTACCCGAAGGAAGACCGTCAAGTTCTGTAAGGTTCTGTGGAGTCACCACACCGAGGAAGAAGCCACCTGGGAACACGAAGAAGATCTTCGTAGAGACCACCCACACCTATTTTCTAGCCAACCCGAATCTCGAGGGCGAGATTCATCTTAAGGTGGGTAGGTTCGTAACATCCAAAAATTTCATTTTTGGAATGTTATGAAATATAGAAATGCATCATCATCACTTTGTTTGAATGTAATGAATGGTTGAGGTGCTTCTTTTGAAATTCTGAAAGGCCATTTCAATTTTTCCATTGCTTTTGTTTCACCTATTTGAAAACCTTTGGTAATGTTGAAAGAAAGAGGGGAGTAACATGACATTCCACACCAGGGGCATCTTGGTGAAATATTTGAGCAATAAAACCAAGGGGTTCTTTGAAAGTTTATCTCAAAAGGATTTAAAATCAATTAGGCATTTTTTTCTGAAAATAAAATTTAAAAAGATATTCAATATGACAGAGGAAAAATGTTCATTAAATAGCATTAATTCTCCTGATCATTTTGATATATATATTTCCTATGTTTGGAAATATTTTCAATACATTAAAAGAGTTTTTATTACTCTGGAAATAGAAAAGGAAATAATTTAAACCGAACCGGGTCGGCCCACAGCCTTTAAGACCTGAAATTACTCTGGGTCGGCCACCGACGCGCTAACCACGCGTCCCACCTTCATTGACGCGCGTAACCCACCATCCGACCGCGGCGTTAACACGCTCGTCCCCTTCCTCGCGCCAGACGACGTCGTCGGCGATCTGTCCCCACAGATCTCGCCCCTCGTGCCCTCCCCGACCACCGCAAAAGTCACGAAGTCGGTAAAAGTCACGGAGTACTAATAGACACCTCTGGCCGTTGTGCTCATTCGACCACACACATCACTATGTATAAGCTACAACAACTCGGATGCCCTCTCGCAACTCTTTGCAAAAGGTGACTTAGTCATCTTGCCTAGAAAGCATGATTCGCATGTCTCGAACGACCCGAAGTTGGACGAAGTTAGGAGTCCATCATCATGGAGCTTCTTCATGCGTTTCAGACTAATGTGTCCAAGCCGGCTATGCCAGAAGTATGTCGGATTTATCTCATTAGGCTTATGCCTCTTGAGATTCATGTTATAGACTGGTTCTGTTTCCAGATTTAAAATAAATAGCCCATCTACTATGGGTGCATAGCCATGGAACATTCCATTCAAATAAAATGAACAACCATTGTCCTTTATATTGAATTCGTAACCTTGACTCATCAAACATGAGGCAGAAATAATGTTCCGACTAAGTGAGGGAATGTAATAACAATTATGAACAACAAATCGGTATCAAATACCCAAGAGCTACTTGGTATGTTAGAAAGGTTCATGTCTATAACATATGTAACAAGTGTACCTTTGCCTGAATATGCATCTCCGGCCTTCTTGCCGTGCTCAGCAACCCACTTACTACAGTCCCTCTTCCAGTAACCAGCTTCCTTGAAGTGAAAGCAAATGGTCTTTGAGTTTGGTCTGGACTTTGGTTCAGTAGCGAAGACAGCCTTCTCCATGCCCTTTTCCTTACCCTTTTTCTTGGACCAACTCTTTTTGAACTTAGCCGAGTTCCGCACCATCAACACTTGATGTGCGCCTTTCTTCATATCTTGCTCTGCCACCTTGAGGATCCCATGTAATTCAGTGAGCTTCTTATCCATGCCGTGCATATGATAGTTCGAGACGAACGTCCCATAGCTAGCTGGAAGAGAACCCAAAATTGCATCGTGGACAGCTCGTCCCCAAGTGGGAAGCCTAACCGATCCAAAGCTTGCACGTACCCTATCATCTTGATCATATGCGGGCTCAGTGGATCACCCTCCTTCAGCTTACAATCCGTGAAGGACTGCCAGACGTTAAAACTTTAGGTCCTAGCCTGTACCTGAAACATGCTCTTCAAACTCTCGATCATATCGAAAGCCTGGATGTTTTCGAAATGCTATTGCAAATCAGGATCCATACAAGCCAGCATAAGGCAGCTGATCTCGTTTGACTCATCAACGAGTTTCTGGTGGCATTCTTGGTTGTGGCATTAGCATTCTCGGCACGTTCCTCTGGAAGTGGATCCTCTAGAACATGTTCCTTTTTATCGTGCTTGAGAACAATTCTCAGATTTCTATACCAGGTGGTAAAGTTCGTTCCATTCAGTTTATCCTTTTCCAGAATTGATTTCAATGCAAAGTTGGGTTGAGCAGGTGGTGCCATTGATCTACAACAGAAAATATGCAATCACTAAGCAATGTGTTTATGTAGAGCATTTCAAGCCTTAAACAGAACTACTCCCACTTAAGTCAGCATCCCTCCGCAAACCCTCTGTGATTCAGGAACCGTCTAGCACGAGCGACTAGTGAGATTTAGCATCAATGCCAGCCAACTTGCCTATTCGGTAAGCAACTCCTTGCTAATCGTATCTCTATACGACTCCTGTCGGTTGGGTAGGTGTCGCATACCCCGGCCTCCAACCTTCTCTGCCACAAGGCCCACCATTTTGATAGCCTTGTCAAGTTAACCCGTTGTAGTGCATGTCCGTATCCGACACGAACCCTCCAGTTCAAGGACACCTAGTAGCACCTCAATTTTATGAGCCCACCCCTAGTCGTACTTGATGTGTGAAGGTGCAACATCCGGAATGGCAATTTTCTTGATATTAATGAGGGATCTTTCTACCATACTAACATTCATAGAAACAAGAAGCAATATCAATCACATATAAACATAAATATGTGAAATAGTATGGCTCCTTCATGGACATCCTTCCAGGTCGGCTCCAACTCCGATAACCAAGGTGGAACTCCATCTTGTCCGTCTCGCCATGACGCCAAAGCCTCGAACTTGATCTCTGCCCTCCAAGTACTACAACTAGTAATGAATTTACATAGAATTATAAGACGACACACAGGTCGTTATACAATATAATGACAACACTTTGGCTCTTGCCGGCTGACAATCATGACACGCAGGTCATGTTAAATTACACACATGCATCACTTACATATGAGCCATACTATTCACATTAAACCTTCAAAACAAACTTATGCATAGAATCACATTCTACAGGTTTGTATGGTCGTGTATAAAATACAAGGCGCTATGCACACGACGGTCCCGGCAGAGTTGTACCATATCTATCCAAGCAGCTACGACCTCATGAATAGAACTACGCTACTCATGATCTTGAGTTGGCAGCCGTGGTTCATGCCTTGAAGACATGTCGACATTACCTTCTGGGGAAGGGATGTGAGATATACACAGACCACAAGAGTTTGAAGTATAGTTTCACCAAAAGGGAATTGAATATGAGACAGCAAAGATAGCTAGAGTTGATCAAGGATTATGACCTTGGTGTTCAATACCACCCCGGAAAGGCCAACGTGGTAGCAGACGCCTTAAGCAGTAAGGCTTGTGTTGGGTTCTACCGTAGGTGCATCGCATGCAAATTAAAATTTTCCTATGCGCAGAACGTCCAAGAACATGCTACAGAGATGGATCACAGATTGTTACCACTAGACGCACAGTGCCATGCAGCGGAAGTAGAGTTGGGGTAGCGCGTTCATGTGGTCTGTCTCCTCCTCGTCCGGTCTCCCTCGAACAGCCGTTCCGATCCCCCTCGAACAACCGGGTCGCCGGATCCCATGTATAGGTTCGCCGGAGCGGCGCAAGTGCACCGCCTCTAACGGTATCCGCACGTGCAGGAGGAACACCCGTGTGGCGGACTGCGGCGGCAAGTGGAGGTGGCTAGTTGCAACTCATGCAAAGCCATGATGATGGCGCCGAAGCGATCAACCAGATGGATGTGCCGCACCTCCACTATGTATAGGCATCCGGCACGGGCTCAACTCTTGGGCCTCGCATGGATCCTAAAGCCCACATGTTCCTTCCCTTAAGCGCGCGACCCTTTATGTTCTCGTCCACTTGGTCGCGAGTCAGATGACATCCGAATCGAGCGGTCGGTAGAGGCCTCTAGCAAGACGTGCCGACTCCAAGTGTCCAATGAAGCTGGTTGAACGAACCTGTACTTCACACTTCTGTTCCCTTTGCCACACGCTATATGTTGTCGTGCACAAGGCGATATGGTCACCCTTGTTGCAGTACTACCTCTTTCTCGTTCTGATGAATCCGACCATCTCATAATCCTCATCGCATGGCCATGCTTATCCGGGTCGGATCACCCGAGGGGGCCTAGAGTATATCTCTCCTAGTAGGAGGGGCAAATCCCATCTTGCTCGACCATGTCTCGCAGCATGGGTCTGGACAAGCCCAAAACCTACCTTCGTAACTACCCAGTCACGGAGTAGCATTTGGTCGACACAAAACAAGTATGTCACCATCCCGAGTACATGTGCCAGCTCAGGTCTTAGGACATAGAACGTATGTTGTACTAGAGACTCACAAATGACCTATCGCTGCGTCTCATAGTTGCGTCTGTCCAACTCAGATCTTATCTCGACTCGGATCCGACTATGTCGAATCCGACAAGACCTTTATGAGTCCATATTATCCGGCTAGCATCCAATGCTACATGGTTAGTGAGACCGAACCATCCATCGTGTCATATGCTAGTCTGATTAGTTACATGTCCACACAACCCTTTCGACTAGGGACCATTAGGACAGTTATCATAAAATGCATAGTCTCACAAACAAGTCACATACTTGTTAATACACATCAATGATAATGTCCAAGGACTATCTTGATTCATAAACACATAGGAAATATCATCATACATGATTGCCTCTAGGGCATATCTCCAACAACTTGTTCCTTGAATACCATGATTAAGGAAAGGCTAACCGCCCTATATGAAGAGCTTGAAAGCTTCGACTTGGAACTAGTTGCACCTGGATTCCTCGTCAACCTCTAAGCAAAGCCTACCATGAGGGATGATATCAAAGAAGCTCAGAAGGCATCAAGAGGAAGATCAGGGTAGGCAAGGCCCCAGGATTCTCAGTGGATGAACAAGGAGTTGTATGGTTCAGGAGTCGCATCTACATACCCAACAAAGAGGCGTTCAAGAACTTGATCTTCCAAGAGGCTCATGACACTCCGTATTCCATCCATCTTGGAGGAACCAAGATGTATCAAGACCTCAAGGCAAGATTCTGGTGGCATAGCAAGAAACGGGAGATAGGCACATTTGTTGCCAAGTGTGATATATGCCAAAGAGTCAAAGCTGAGAATCAGCGACCCACTTGACTATTGCAACCCCTCAAAGTGCCTGAATGGAAGTGGTACAAAGTCGGGATGGATTTCATCACCGGATTACCAAGGTCAAGCAAAGGACATGACTCTATTTGGGTCATTGTCGACCACCTAACCAAGGTAGCCCATTTCATTCCCGTCAAGACCACCTATGATGGAAGTCACCTCACGAAAATCTACATCAACCAAATTGTAAGCCTTCACGGAGTGCCAACAGAGACCATGTCGGATCGAGGAATCCAGTTGACCTTAAGATTATGGAAGAAGTTTCAAGAAGCTATGGGAACTAAGCTCTCCTTCAACACTGCTTTTCACCCCTAGACCGGTGGGCAAACAGAGCGAGTAAATTAGATACTCGGAGATATGCTCCGTGCTTGTCTGTTGGCATATGAAGCCAAGTGGGAAGATTGCCTACCATTCGCCGAGTTCTCCTACAACAACATATATCAGTCGAGACTTCAGATGGCACCATTTGAGGTATTGTATGGACGCAAGTGACGTACTCCCCTCAACTGGTCAGAGACCAGAGAAGGGTTAGTCTTTGGATCAGACATCCTTCGTGAGGCATAAGAACAAGTACAATTCATCTAAGAACGTCTGGAGGCTGCCAAATCAAGACATATGAGTTGCACGGACTCCCACCGCCGAGAAGTGAACTTTTGTGTCGGTGACCATGTCTACCTCCGAGTCACGCTTCTCAAAGGGACCAAGCGTTTCCACATCAAAGGAATGTTGGCACCAAGATAGATTGTCCCCTCAAGATCACTGCAATGCGAAGAGAAGTTGCCTATCAGCTAGAGCTGACTTCTGAGCTATCCGATGTGCACAACGTCTTTCATGTGTCACGCAAGTTCCCAACCGCCCCGACCTCTACAAGGACATCAGCCATCAAGCCATCGATCTTCAGCCAGACCTCACTTATCATGAGAGGCCAGTTTGCATTTTGGATGAAGCCAAGCGTTGCACCCGAAGCCGCACCATCAAGTACTTCAAGGTCCAATGGAGCAACCACTCTGAAGCTGAAGCAACCTGGGAGTGTGAAGACTATCTTAGATCCGAGTTCCCTTATCTTTTTAGCACTTAGCCTAGGAATCTCGGGGACGTGATTCTTGTAAGGGGGGTACGTCTCTCACTCCCTATGTTTTATCATCTTGTTATGCTTGGATTTATAAAATTTGGAATCAATTAAAACTTTTTCAGTGCTGGTGCTCGTTTGGAATGTTGCTTGTTTGCTTGTTGATTGTGGTGTATGGCACTCTTAGACTCAATCCCTCTCCTAATTCATGTTCCTTGACCCAAACCTCTTGTGCAATGATCATGCCATTTAAATAGTGCCCAAAACTATTTTTATCGAATATTATTATGACCAAAAAGGATTTATTCAAATTAGGTCTTCAAAAACCCATGAATTGAGGTTTGCACTTCAAGCCCTCAAATTGGGTGGATTCTTTCTCCCCAAAGTCTTTACTTCAAACCTACTATATATATGACTTCCCAAAACCACCAAATATTAATTTTAAAGATTATTTTTATATTTTATCTAGGGAACTCAGTGGACATATATTTTCCATATGTATGAGTTTCAACACATGGTCATGTTCAAATTAATGGGCAAAACCCCTCTAAACCCTTTTTGTCCAAATCAAGTTTTTGAAATATTTGTACAAGAAATATTCTGAATAAATTCCAGGAAAATTCCAGCAAGTCAACACTATCATAGGTGATGATATTGCAAAGTTTCATCTCAATCCAAGTTGATTTGGTTCATAAAACTGTTCCAAACCCCTCCTTGTCCAGATTCAAATTTGAACAACTTTACATTGTGAAGAGTCTTCCCTTGACCCCAAACTTTGTGGACATGTTCTAATCACCAAATAATGATGATACACTAAGTGGTGCATCAAGGGGATTAGCTTAGCATGAATGGATCTACAGAAACCTGATTCTATTAGTTTCTAGGGTTCACAAAGTTTCTATTGTCAACTTTGCTCATTTCAGCTCAAATCTGGTGATCCACCTCATTTTTGCCCACCATTTGATCCTGATAAATATCACACTACGTGGGTAAATTTATCTTGCCCAAACATCCATCAAACACCTTCTGGTGAAATCGTAAAGTTATTGTTTTCACCATTTTTACTATTCCTCTTGGTCTAATTTGTTTACCACAGTTACTCACTCACCTTTTTTACCTCCACTAGAAATCCCACACCCTCAGCTCAATAATAGATGGGGTAAAACCCTCCATTTTCACCCCTAGACAGCATTGACAGCTATATTTCTACCTCTCCCCTACTCCATTTCTTCACCCTTGACTATCCCCTAGCTCCTCCTAGCCCATGGGAATCTCCAAAACCCCCAAGACACTAGTGGACACGTTGGTGCCCATTTTCTATGCCATTGCCGGTCATATGGGCGCTCTTGAGCGCGCTATAGTGTGCCCCCGCACTATAGCCACCCCCATCTCGAGCCCCCCGACCACCTAGGAATGCGAGAGCATGTCCCCCGGCCGCACTCGACGTCCGCAAAGCGCCAGGAGGTCGGGCCCCTCCTCCCTCCTCCTTTGCTGTCCCCCTTGCCTCGCTCATGGCACCAGCCGAGAGCCCCAATGGCTGGGCTCGCACGCGCGCGCCTCTACCCCCCCTTGTTGCCCTCCTCCTATTCGCTGGCGCGGACCGAGTCCACGACCACCGCCGACACGGCCCAGGGCGTCCCTGTGGCTTGTGGCGACGCCCTCGACCCCACCAGCGCACCACCCCTGGGTGCACCGGCATCCAGCTATAAAAACACCTCTCCCGATCTCCCCTTCTCTCCTCTCACTCCCTCCTCCCCTCAGTGGACTGCCGTGCCCACCCCCCTCGTTTCCGTGATCGGGAGCTCGAACCCGAGACGAAACCCCACAGCCGTGCGGGTTCCTCCTCGCCGGCGATTCCCTCAATGGAGGTGACCACCTCGGCCACCCACCGATGCACGGGACGACCCTAAGCACGCCGGTGCCTTTCGCTTGAGCTGCCGTGGCCTGGGCTCCTGCCGGTGAGCTCCTCTTTGCTCCCCGTCGCGAGGTGAGGGTGGACAGGTGGGGCCCACCTGTCATACCCTCACCCTCCCCTCTCTCGCTGCTAGGTTGTGCCCGTGGGTAGATTTTAAAAAATAAACCTGTCATGCACACCGTCTCGCCCTGGGCCGGTTCCCCTTTGTGCCGGCTCGGCTGCGATGCTTTCGGCCCAAAAAGGCACAGTGCCATTTTTCTTTTTCCTTTCCCCCCTGCTTTCCAATAATTCCACAGACCAAAAAATAAACCCAATGACAATAATTTTTCCACCTAAAATCTTAGAATATTCCATAGAATTTAATAGTGCCTTTTTTATAAATTTTTAAAAATCTTTTATGCATTGTTTTATTTTAAAACCTATTTTAGGCATCTTTTTGCCTGTGTTAAATAGTTTTCAAAAACGATTTTTATAACAAAATCATAAAAATATATTTTTAGTGTAGTTTTTAGTATTTACCAGAGTAGGGTAGCATTTTTATTATTAGCTTTGTGTGCTTTGTTTTTTTGTGATGCTTATTTTTACAGCTATTTATCGCGACGATAGATTGCGCTATTGACGAGGGAGTTGGACCCGAAGACTTAGAAGACACCGAAGACTTTGTTGTGCCAGGCAAGCAGCCATTTGACCATGTTAAGAAACTGTTTTTATTGCATGACATATAGCACTTTACTTTCGTTATATTTGAGCATGTGGAGTAGTGACCACTTCGGTGGGTTGCTTTCGATACTTTTTCCATTGACACCTGCATCGTGCATGAGCTTACCACCTTACAAGGGTTATGCGGGTGGGCGTAGATAGGATGCTAGTAGATGCTATGCAAGTTGGATTGGGATTATGCATGTGATGGAAAGAAGGAGATGATTTCAAAGAAGTGGTGCTAATGCCCGAGGGAGAGGATGACGAGTTGGGTGACCACTTGAGAAAGAAGTGGTGTGCCAGAACAAGTTGAGGGTGTGTTTTCGAAAATGGAGGTTTTAAGATTTGTCGACCGTCCCAACCTTACATGCGCAATCACGATACCCCTTATGGGACAGGGCATTGTTGATTACCTTTGTGGGTACTGGCAAGGAGCCTGCATTACTAGTGGCGGTAGTGGCACGGTCACTCTCGATACGGGGTTGTGCCGGTATGGATGATCATGCACTGTATTCACAGGCACCGGGCACACCGTTGCATGCCCTCATGGATGATACAAGTGATGTATATCATGAGGGATGATACCAATGAGTGGACTCTTTGTTTAGTATCGCTAGGGGAAAGGCATTGTTCAGGTCCTTACCTCGGGTATGTTATATACCGCGAGTCGTGGATGACACGGAACTTCCCCGAGTATTGTGGGTAAAGTGTGCAACCTCTACAGAGTGTAAAACTATTCGAATAGCCGTGCCCATGGTCAAGGATAGTTGGGTGGTGCTGCTTATGCCACGTCCAGTTGTTTTCGCAAATTTGGTGTGTGTGTGCGGGGGGGGGGGGGGGAGACAGGAGTATGATACTTGAGACAAGTCTAAAGAGATGTTAAACCCCTGCTTATGATGCTATCTGTAACTTGTTCATATGGATATCTGCCAACTGTTGATGCATGCTTACCTAGTTACTTGATCTTGTCATTGCATTCAAAATTAGCTTTTCGCCAATTACCTACTTAGTTCTATATTATGCATCATTATTACATTGTTCCACAACTTGGTTTTCTTGCGAGTACATTCAAAGTAATCATTGGCTTGCCACTGGTTATTTAATTGTCCAGGCATGGAAGAACAGGAGTACGGTGAAGAGTTCGTTGGTGACGAACATGCGAACTAGGACGCTTCCCAGTCAGAATGCCTATAGGTTTAAGGCAGATGACAATGGGTTCATGCTTTCGATCAAGATTTCCGCTGTTTGTTCTATTTAAGTGTTTGGCCCTTGCGGCCCTACCTATGTAAGACTAGACCTTCATGGTCTTTATTTGTGTAAGACGTTAAATGTGGATGTAAGACTCTTGTTATTCAGCTTCTGTGTGTTTAGTGAGCAT
Source organism: Hordeum marinum (assembly GCA_022496015.1). Classification (NCBI taxonomy): domain Eukaryota; kingdom Viridiplantae; phylum Streptophyta; class Magnoliopsida; order Poales; family Poaceae; genus Hordeum; species Hordeum marinum. The sequence goes on from CM039673.1 coordinate 234,775,074, forward strand.
TGATCTCTGGGATCACTATACACGTGCATTCGGTGATCACGACTTATGGGGCGGGGTGCCCACAACTACGAGCACATTTTTTCTCTACAAAATGCTTGTTTGGAAGACCCGACTTATCATTTCAAGATAAGCCGACCCTTGGGGGCCATTAGTATATATCTATAAGACGTAAGGGGGTCAAGTTAATACCTCTTATTTTAGCTTCATCATATTCACTAAACCGACATGCATGTCACAGCTTGTATGAAGGCGGTTTAGATAACCTACGTGTATCTCGCAAGCGCTAAACACCACATAGTCCTGCAGATCCAGCTTTGCTTCGCTAGTACAGTGGAGGCTCCTAGTGCCGTATAAACCATCTTAGTGATAACAACATCATTGGTGCTCTTCTTGAAAGGGATTTCCTCAATTAGTTGGAGAGGAATTGGACTTGGCGGATCACACTTGTGGACCGGGCCAGCATCCTTGTCCATGGCTTTAGGATAAACTTCTTAATCTTGTAGAGGCAGATCGTCTTGATGGGTGGCAAGGTCTTCAGGACTTTGGATTGGCGCTCAGCGCCTCTTTCTCCGGCTCAGAGACCTCGGAGATTTTGGAAGAGCCGCCCACATTTTGTTTCTTACTAGTTTTTGCCTTGGCTGTGTGATAGGAATAAACAAGCTTATAAGAACTTGAAAAAAAGTTTTTAGTTATCAACAAAGGTAAATCCTTTACCCAGGTTTAACAAAAAGGCAGGTAGTTGTGTCCTAGTGGAGTCTGTCGGATTTCGGGCACCGCAAAACCCAAAGAGGTTCGAACTCAGGGGCATGTGTGAAGATCCCCACCAGCTGCAGCCTCAAGCTCACCGCACGACAACCTAGCCTGGCGAACTCACTCGATCATGGGAAGAGGACTAGAACACGAGGATTTACCTAGGTTTGGGCCACTGTGAAGCATAAAACCCCACTCCTGCCTTTGGTAGATTGCCTCACGAGGATGTTTGCAGATGAACTAGTACAATGGTGGTTAGCCTTATGAGGGCGCTCGAGTGGTGGTCGATCTGTCTCCCCCTCTACTGAGTAGCCTATCCTCTATTTATAGTGGCTCGGGTCCTCTTTCCTTATCGCAACGGCGGGAAGGGATCCCACAACGGCCAAATTCAAAGGGGGATAAGGAGTACACCCTTATCTTGACGAAAGGAGGTCTTCGCTTGCAAAGTATCCAGTGGTGATGCAGAGGTGGGATAGGCGATGACATGCGACCTGCCGAGCCTGCTGGCCCGGTCTTGTTGCACTGAAATGGAAACCTTTGGTGGGACGCCTCGGGAACCTGTGTACATATTTGCCTCCTTTGCACCAAAGAGGAATCTGCCTCCTCTCTGCATGCTAGTTCCTGCCTGGACCACCTTGCATCATCCTTGACCTCCCGAGGCCGAGTATTGCATAGAGATCTCCGCCACTCAGGAGGGGTCCTAGAGAAGCCTCCTCCTTCCGGGAATCTTGGCGCTGTTTGATACGTCCCTAACGAATCTATAATTTTTGATGATGGCAAGCTATTATATTGTCTGTTTTGAATGTTTTATATGCATTAATATACTATTTTATATTATTTTGGGACTAACCTATTAATCTACAGCCAAGTGCCATTTTTTGTTTTTTCCTTGTTTTTGAGTTTTGTAGATATGGAATATTGAACGGAGTCCAAACATAATAAAACCCGCGGAAGGAATTTTTCTGGAAGGAAACAAGTCATCCAAGCATGGAGTGGATGTCAGGGGAGGTGCCAGGGCGCCATAAGCCTGCTAGGCACGGACCCCTGGCCGCACCTAGCAGGCTCCTCGCCTCCTGGAAGGTCTCCTAACCCTAATTCTTGGCCTATAAATACTCAAATATTCCCCTAACATCAAAAAGAGCCACGCAAATACTTTTCCGCCGCCGGAAGCCTCCGTTCCCGAGAGATCCAATCTTGGAGCCTTTTGAGGTAATCTGCCTGAGCGGGTTTCGGTCATGGAGGGCATCTACATCTACTCCATTGCCCATCCGATGATGCGTCAGTAGTCCACCACAGACCTACGGGTCCATAGCTAGTAGCTAGATGGTTTCTTCTCTCTCTTTGATCTTCAGTACCATGTTCTTCACGATCTTCATGGAGATCTATTCGATGTAATCCTCTTTTGTGGTGTGTTTGTCAAGATCCGATGAATTGTGATTTTATGTTTAGATTATCCATGAATCTTATTTGAATCTCCCCCGATTTCTTTTATGCATGATTTCATATCCTTGCAAGTCTCTTCGAGTTATCTGTTTGGTTTGGCCAACTAGATTGGTAATTCTTGCAATGGCAGTAGTGCTTGGTTTTGGGTTCAATGTTGCGATGTCCTCACCCGGTGACATAGTGGGGGTAGCGAGGCACATATTGTATTGTTGCCATCAAGGGTAGCAATATGGGGTTTTCATCATATTTCTTGAGTTTATCGTTCTACATCATGTCATCTTTCTTAATGCGTTACTTTGTTCTTCACGAACTTAAGGCTCTAGATGCAGGTAGGAGTCGGTCGATGTGTGGAGTAATAGTAGTAGATGCAGAATCGTTTCGGTCTACTTGATACGGATGTGATGCCTATATGCATGATCATTTCCTTGGATAACTACATGATTATTTGTTTTTCTATCAATTCCTTGACAGTAATTTGTTTACCCACCATGATATATGCCTTCAAGAGAGAAGCCTCTAGTGAAACCTATGGCCCCCGAGTCTATTGTCCATCATATATTCTCAGATCTATACTTGCTGCAATTTATTTATCTTCTATTTTCAGCACTCGTTACATCTATCTCTATTGGATCTAATCCTTGCAAATAACTATGAAGGGATTGACAACCCCTTTATAGCGTTGGGTGCAAGAGTTTGATTATATGTGTAGGTGCATCCATTGGTGACTTGCTTGTTCCTCCTACTGGATTGATACCCTGGTTCTCAAAAACTAAGGGAAATACTTACCTACTTCACTGCCTCACCCTTTCCTCTTCAAGAGAAAACCAATGAATGCTCAAGAGGTAGCACTGTGCTCCTCGCGAGGGCCTTGTCTTGAGTGAAACCGCGCTGGGTCGTACAGAGCTCTGAAGCGATCCACACCCTAGGCCACACACAGGCAAATCTGGGTACCCCAGTTACCAGGACGTCGACAGTAGCCCCCAGGACCAAGGCACGCTCAGGTTGGCTTCAGGGCATAGCTAAAGAAGACGGCCCGAGGCACAGCGGGCCCCTATCGCTTGCGGTCCTGGCCTGGGTCGCGGTGTGCAGTTAGATGCAGACATTTCCGCTCCCGTGTCTCCGTGACAACTGCTTGGATCGACAAAAGCCTAGCGTACGGTGTGGAGTCATTACTGCCTTCCTTCCCAATGCTCTTGCTCCTTCGCCCAGATCCCCATCGTTTGTGAGAACCTCTCCAGATCTCAATAACACTGTCCTCCTTTTTGCTTTCTCCACCTCAAGGACTTCCCGATGGCTCCCGCCGGCAAGTTAAAATCTGAAGCTCTGGTTTCAGCCTTCGCTACCGTCTCGCCGGCGCTTTCGGAGTCCACTATTGCCAAGGACGGGGACCTCGTCCCCGTGCTTCCGTTGATGGCACACGACTCCAATGAGTGGGGGCGTACCTTGATACGATGCGGCTCTGTCGAGAAGTAGCGCCTGGCCAACTCGATCTACCCCTTCTTCCTCCACAACATTTTCTCTGTGCTCGTTCCGCCCTTCTTCGAGTTCTTCACCACCATCCTCGAGCACTACAGGATTCAGGACCTCCATCTGCAACCCAACTCCATCCTACTCTTGTCCGTCTTTGCCTTTTACAGCCAGGCCTTCGTGAGCATGAAGCCTTCAGTGGCCCTCTTTCATCACTTCTTCAGCCTGCGGCTTCATGACGGCACTCAGCAATCAGCTTGCGCCTCCTTCGTCGCGGTCCAGAGCAGGAACATGCTCTTGAAGGCCGGGAATTTGGTGGAGAACTTTAGGCACCATTGGGTCTTCTAGGATCTCAAGAGCGTCAACTCCTACTTAGAGCTTCCGAATGGGCTGCCGAAGAAGACTCCTATGTGGAGCTCCCTGAAGCTCTCCAACCCTCGAGCCGAGCCCGTCTTAGAGCGGATTTTCGAGACATCAGCGCCAGGAAGTTGATCGGGGGGATGATAGTGAAGGAGTTCCTGGCGCAACGCCTGGTGCCGCTCCAGTCTCACTCGGGGCCCATGTTGGAGCACCAGGGTGGTTGTGATGACACGAGGCTTCAGTCTGCATGCCTGACCCCCGGGGAGTTGAAAAGGGTTGTGGCGAGCCCACTAAACAGCAACCCCGGGGACATTCTAGAGGCCTATGTCCCGCCGTACTACTACGATGACAATGCCGATCTAGTCATCGTGATGCCCACCTTTGACGAACTGTGCTCTCCCTGGCTGAGTGCCCTGGTTCCCTAGTGGTGGTGTCCTCCGAAGACACCGCGGATGAGGAAGACTCAAAGGGGCCATCAGGAGGCGAACTGGAGGAAGTGTACCCTCCGTAGCGGAGTGCGCTTCTTCGCGGCTTCGAAGATGGCGATGATGCCAGCGAACCCCCTGTTGTAAGTCCTACGCGCCTCTCCAAGTCCACAGGGAGCCAGGGCGCACACCTCGGGCTGCACGGTCCACCTGACAGGAGACCCCAAAGAAAAGAGAGGCCGGGCCTCCTCCGAAGGACCCAACCCGTGCTACCAAGGTGGTTGAAGCACCTGCCTCACCTCTACACGAGCTGCTGCCTGTGGGAGAGGCGGTCGTGTTTGGGGATGGTGCGGCTTCCTCGGCCATGACCCCTGCTGGTGGCTCCTCTTCTCGCCGCGTGGTGACGGCTCCCCAGATAAGGGAGAGGGCACTCCCGCCTTCACCGAGGTGGAGAAGAAGAGGAAGTGGGTCGACGTCGAAGAGTAAGTAGTCGTGCTTAGTTTTTGGCCGTCTGCCGATAGTTTGTGCGTTGATGGTCCCTTCTTTGCCTGGTAATTAGGAGCGCCACCATGCCGAAGGCGGGGAAGAAGAAAGCGGGTGTGAAGCGGAAGGTTTCCTCCGACGTGACGTATGTTCCTGGTACCCTGCTGATGCCTGATGGAGCGCCGGATGTCATGGGCGAGGAGGCTCTCGGGGCGAATCTCCTTGTCCTGGTCACAGAGACCCCGACGCCCATTGGAGAGACTGGTTCTACCCTTAGGGGCGCATCCGCATCATTGCCTAAGAAGCAAGCCCCCGAGGGCCATCTGGCTATGGGACCGTCCGTCCCTGTCTTGTCTGTGGTGGTACTGCAGCATCCATCGCCCTCTGCTCTTCATGCTTCTACCCCTGCAAGCGGCTCCTGCCACCGCACAGGCGCCACCCCCGGGATAGGCCCTGGCGCTTCTGATGTGTGGCCTTGGCGCACTGGATGGGTCCTACCCTGCTCTGGGTCAGGTCCGGGATGCCCTCAAGACCGCCGATGGTCGCCTCGAGAAGGAGCGCTTGGGGCTCCTTTCGGGATGGCTACGGGCCGACGCCTCGGCCGTGGTGGTTTGGAGCCAAGACGAGGTCACCGCCGCTGAGAGCGGGAAGGAAGCCGCATCAGCTAGGGTAGCCCACGATGCGACACATGCCGATGCAACATCTCTTGTGAAACGCTGCGACGAGATGGGGGTCCGCCTGTAGGCTCTTCAAGAGGAGAAGACTCCGCTCGCGGAACGGCTTCGCCAGCAGAATGTCACACCCTGTGTTTTGCCTTGTGACTCAAAAATTAGGGCCAATCAAAAACTTTTGAGTGCATTTGAATGCTTGACTTGTGTGTTATTTTCTTGCATGTTTGATTGCTTGCTAGTGCTCTATAATTAATAAAACGTCCTCCTACCCTCAAGAACTCTTTTCCTTGATCCCAACTCTTGTCCAATGATCATGCCATGTGAATAGGACTGAAAAATATTTTTACAAACTTTTATTTTGGTCAAAAAGCATTTATTTAAATTAGCTTTTCAAAACCCCGTGATTTGAGATTTGCACTACAAGTCCCCAAATTGGCTGGATCCTTTTCCCCAATTGCCTTATTTGGAACGTATTATAGATGGATCTTCCCAAAACCACAAAATATTATTTTTAAAGATTATTTTACTATTTATTTAAAAACCTTTTTCTTAAGGCCAGATATGGTCTTTTATAGGTAAAAATTATTTAAATCCTTTAAAAATATTTGAGAAGATTTAGGGAGACTCAGTGGACATATATTTTCCATATATATGAGTTTAAACACATGGTCATGTTCAAAATATTGTACAAAACCGTTCATAACCATTTCTGCCTATCTCAAGCATTTGAAATATTTCTATATGGAATATTCTCAAATAAATCTAGTAAAATTCTAGTATGTCAGGTATGATATATGGGATCACCTTGCCAAGTTTCATCTCAATACCAATTGATTTGGTTCACCAGAATATTCCAAAACCCCTTCTGTCCTGAACCAAATTTGAGCAACTTTGCATTGTGAAGTTTCTCCTTTCGATCTCAAAACTTGTCGACTTGTTCTAGTCCCCAAATAATTATGTTACACCATGTGGTGCATCAAGGGGAGAAGATACACTTGTCCAAATCCCCTCAAACCCATTTCTGTTGATTCCAAGAATTTGGTAATATTACATTGCCAAGTTTCCCCATTGGTCCTCAAATTTTTGTGCATGTTATAGCCCCTAAAACATGACACCACAGCACGTGGTGCATCAGGAAGGATAGTTCTTCTTAGGTAGAACTAAGCAATTCCATTTCTGCCCATTTCTATGGTTTGATACTTTTGCATTGGTCACCTTTTCTAAATGTGGTCAAAACTTGTGATCAAGCTCATTTATACCTATTTATGATTCCTATTAACTCTCATGTCAATCACAGTAACTTAGCTGGCCTAAACCTCCATCAAACACCTTCTCCAACAATTTTGTGATCAATGATTGGAGCACCATATGAGTTCTTCTTGACCCCCATTTTTTACCACAACCCCTTGTAGGTACCCTCCACCCTAGTAAAGTTTTCATGGCCATTGCTCAAAGGTTGATGTGGTAAAAAACCGTTTACCCCCCTGGACAACAAGATTTCACCTCTCTCACCATTTCCTCTCATATTATATCAGCTACCTAGGGCATCCAAGGCCAGTAGGACTTAGTTTAAACCGTCCTAGATACCCTAGACACCAGTGGCCGCATCCTACATGCCTAAGACATGCCTTGGCATGCAAGGCTCGCGCTCTAGAGCATGCTACAGTGCATCCATGCATTGTAGCTTGCCCAATCAAAGTTTCCGGACAACCTAGGGCGAGGGGATCATGTCCCTCAAGGTCCACTTGGCGCCTTCGACACTCCACCCTGCCGTACCCGTCCTCCCTTGTCCTCCTCCCTCCCTGGTAGAGCAAGCCCGAGCACCCGCATGTACATGATCCACGGTCTGTTTTGGAGCACCCCTCTCAGCCCCCTTAGCCCCCTCTAACTCTCGTAGGCCCCAAGCGAAGCCATTTGAGCACTTGGGCTCTGGTTGATCACCCATGACCGATATGGCACCGGGTCGACCTCGGGAAATTCGTGCCACTCAACTCTCTCCTCTCCCCTTAGCGTCACCAGGACCACTCTATAGCCTCCGCGCTCCTCCCCCACACCCATTCCTCCATTTCTAAGGCCATGGTGCCGCGCACCCTCCATCGCCGTCAGCCTCCTCCGCCCGGGCACGGCCTCCCCGGGGATAGAAGACTGCCCAGGCGGGTGCGGCAGGGCTCCTGGAGCACCCTGGTAGCCGGAGCGCCGCCGGAGTTGGCCGAAGACGCCGGGGCGGGCGCCGACGCATGCTCGGCCAGGTTCGCTTGCCTTTCCACTGTTCGGGCGGGAGGTGGAAGGAAGACCTGCCAGGCGGGGCCCGCCTGTATGCGGCTAGCTGGTCGGGCCCGCCATTTGAGTGGAAGCGGGTTTTGCCTGCCCCACTTTCCCGCAAGGGAGACGTACTCCCTCGAGTACGCCTTCGGCGTGGCCACTGCGCGTGCATGGCTGTGCTAGTGGGCTGGCCCGGTAGCTATTCCTGGCCCGTGCGTCAGATTGGCCCATTAGGTATATTCATGTTTTCCATTTTTTTTCTCTCCAAAGACTAGATAATTCATAGAACATTCATTTGGACCCCAAATTTGGTCATTCAAATTCCTACAAGCTTCTAAAATCTTGGCCTAACCAAATATGTGCATGTCACATTTTTCCATAAATCTTCTTTTTGATAGTTCAAATTCAAATTTTAATTTGAACCATCTAGAACCCCACTTTACAAATTCCTAGGGAATTCTTATGAACTCAAAATGGATTGATTTAAGGTCCTAGGTGTATCTAAATTCATGCACTAAGTGGTGAGCATATTTCCTTACACTTATTATGCTATGTTAATTATTGGGCCATTTTTTCATGTGTGACCCACTTTACAAATCCCTAGTATATTCATACCAACTCCAAATCCAGTGAAACCACTTCCCACATGTTTCTAAAATCATGCCCTATTTTATGAGTGCCTCCACTCATTTTTATAAAAATACTTTCTGTTGACATCTTAAAGCATAATCATTTCCTTCATTCCCACCATTCAAAACTCCCCCTTGACCCACATCCACCAAAACCTTCTTGGTTATTTTTCTCATGACCGGAGGAGTCCTAGAAAAATAAAACTGCTATTTATAGAGCAATTTTTTTGTTGTTTGTTGTGTTGTACATCATGTGGGCTGGGTGCCAATCGAGTGGACTCTTTGTTTACTATCGCCAGGGGAAAGACATTGTTCGGGTGCTTACCTTGGGTATGCCATATACCGCGAGTCGTGGATGACACAGAAGTTCCCCGAGTCTTGTGGGTAAAGCGTGCAACCTCTACAGAGTGTAAAACTATTCGAATAGCCGTGTCCACGGTCATGGATAGTGTGAGGTCTTTCTTAAACTACGTCCAGATGTTTCCTCAAAACTTGGTGTGTGTGTGTGTGTGTGGTGACAAGGATGATACTTGAGTCGAGTCGGATGACGTGGCATGATGACTGAACATGAGATGTTCAGACGGTACACGATACAAGTCTGAGGACTTGGTGTGATGGTTGAACATGAGACGTCCAACCCCCTGCTTATGATGATGACTATGACGTGTTCTTATGAACATCTGTCTATGGTTGATGCATGCTTACTTAAGTTACTTAACCATGACATTGCACTCAAAACTAGCTTTCTGCAAAACTTATCTACTTAGTGTTTTATCATGCATTATTGTACCTTGTTCCAAAACTTGGGTTGCTTGCGAGTACATTCAAAGTACTCATTGGCTTGCCACTGGTTATTTTATTGGCCAGGCATGAAAGATCAGGTTAAGAAGAAGATTACCTTGGTGACGAACATGCGAGCTAGGATGCTTCCCAGTCAGAATGCCTGTAGGGTTCACGATATCATTGAAGATTCTAGCATGGGTTCACGATATCATTGAAGATTCTGGCTGCAATCACATGATGACTTGGCCATAAAGGCCATATTTGAGTACAATCGGTATGTAATGGATGTAAGACTCTTGTTATTCAGTTTTTGTGTGTTCAGTGAGCATTGATCTCTGGGATCACTTTGCACATACATTCGGTGATCACCACTTATGAGTCGGGGTCCCCACACGGGATGAAGACCTCAAGACCTGCGAGACCAAGCTTGCAGATCGTGATTCCACACTGTCCAAGGCGGCAGCCAACGAAGACACGGAGCGCAAGCTCTTGGACAAGCTGAAGGAGGAAGTAGCTGAGGAGAAATCTCGTCTCGACTCCAAGGAGAGGGCTCTCGCCGCGGCTGAGGAGGGAAAGGTTGCGGAGCCTGATGCCCTCCCCTCCGTCGAGCTCAGGGTCCACCAGGCATTGAACTCCATCTCCCGAGGGGATTCGTGGAACCCCTAGTGGCTCCACATAGAGGCTTTGCGTGGCTCTCATTAAAGATCATTGAGGTGCTTGAGGGTGTCGTTGCGAAGGTGGAGAACATCTTGGGGAGAGAGTTCCGTGACCTCTTCTCTACGGCCATGATGCGTGTCTTCAGCCACCTCTTCCTTCGCGAGCCGATTTTTGACTTCAGCTCCATGATCTGCCCGGTTGATCCTGAGGTTGCCATGGAGGGTGCCATGGAGGCGCGGATGAAGAAGTTCGGGTGCATTGCCATTCCCTCACCTCCTACAGCTGCAAGGGCTAGTGACGATGATGATAGCGGCAACGACGTCGACGTCGAGCTCCCCTCAGCCGGGATGAGCGGTGGTGACACCTCCTCCTAGCTCCTCTTCCTAGGTCCTTTCCTGTAATGTTCATCATGCCTCGCAGAGGTGTTAGACTTTTTTGCATTTCTAGCGGCATTTAATGTTTGTAATGACTGCTAAATTATGTGGTTTCTTTCCTCGCGTTGTTTCCTTCCTGCTTGTTTTAGCACTCTACGTCGGCAAGGCCTGGTCCCACGCAAACCTCAGCCGCCGTTGGGGCGTCTAGATCACTAGGATGGTTCCAAGGGGGGGGGGCTACGTGACCAGTTAGGCTCCTGAGTCGCCATGCTCATGAATCCCCCTTGACATACGAGCAACCCTCATGAAAGGAACATGGCGAAGACGGGGTTGACTTGGAGACTTGGACCGCCTTGAGCTCTGCATCGGTAGGGCCCGGTCCTGCCCATACCTCAGCACCCGTTGGGGCGTCCAAATCACCAGGACGGTGCCAAGGGGTGAGGGGATACGTGAGCTGTTAAGACCCTAAATCGCGATGCTCAAGGGTCCCCCTTGACATACGAGGGGCTCCCATACCTTTCCTTGCCAGCTTTCGACTTAGAGGGATGCGATTATACCAGGTATCAGGGACCTAGGAAGGTGGTGTGTGCCAGGCCCGGCTTGGGCGTAGCCCCCATGCAGGCCTCTCACGCAAGCATCCCAGGAAAATGATGCGAGATGGGGCCCCAAGGGGCCGTCCTGAGGTTGGATGCACTAGCTAGGGTGCCCTCTATTGTGTATCCACCAGCACGGAGGATGGGGCTTCCACGATTCCTGGGCATAGCCGCTGAGCGATAGTGTTGTCCGCCAACACGGAGCTTGGGGCTTCCACTTGGGTGTGGGAATGGGGGGCCCGGATCCTGAGCCCACCAGGCGTGTATATCCCATTAAGTTCGTATGCGTGGCTTGCACGATAGAACTGGGAGGTGTATCTGGGCACTCACGAGCTAGCGCGGGTCTCACGAGGCCCTACCTCAAAGGCGGGTTGCGCAGGAGTATTCCAGTAAAGGGCGCCATTGTGGGTCATGTATATTTTGGGGAAACCTGCGCTGAATGGATTTCCATGGGCCATCGCATGAGAAGGCCGAGCACTAATGACCCCAGGAGGTGACGTGAACACGACCGGCCCGCCAGACGGAGCTTGACCATAGGATTTATCGACGCTGCGCGGACGGACCCGAGCACAGAGGCCGTGCTCCAGTCTTCTCATGTGAGAACTCCAAGAAGAAAAGACGTGGCGCACGGCTCTCACGGTGGCGACAGGTTGATTGTGGTTGCAGGAACAGTGCCACGCGCCATGACTTACCCACTCTTGATTAGCTCATGCAAGGAGAAAACACCAAGGACCACGGAAGGTGACATGCACGGGGCTGGCCCACGAGACAAAGCTCGATCGCTTGGATTGATGAACGCTGCAGGGACCGACCCAAGCACATACGTCGTGCCAGCCCTTAATCATGAGGCAGTCGACGATAGGATCATTAGGGCGCAATGACATTCATGGTGGCGATGCACCGAGCATGCAGGTTGGAATATTTAGCAAATTTATCAAATGCATGAAAGGTTATGGTGAATGCGTAAACGACACTTCTTCGGGGATGGGCCCTAACCACTCTAGGATAATGTAGCCCGACGGGCGCCATCAAACTGAGCAAACCGAAAAGTTACCTGGTATGGACCAAAATGTCACCTGGCAGCGGTACCAATGAATCGTCGAGGTAGTTGATGGAGCCTGGCCTTGCGCCTCCATGAGCCTGGCCTTCATGAGCCCGGTGCCTCCTAAGGCTTGGACCCTTGCTCAGGCCTGGCGCCTCCTCCAAAACCTCGCAGCACCTGACCCCATAGATCACATGCATGGCCTGGGCAAGGTGCTGGTACATGGTGCCCGCGTTCATGAGACCAAAAGGCATGCAAATGTAGTTGCCTGGGCTGACCCCGCTACGATGGACGCGCGACGGCCAGAAGGTGTCCTGGGACGCGGCCTTGTTGAAGCTGAGTATGTTGACCCAAACACATGGCTTGCCGCCTGAGACGACGACAACAGTCGCTCTTGGTGATACAGGGCGACGCCCGCCTCACATGGCCTATGCGTCCTGAAGCTCCTCGATTGCACGAGTAATGAACTCCCGCGAACTTGGCGGCTTGCACCGTGCTCCTTGCTTGGGTGGACGCGTGCCAAAACACGCCTCTAGGTTGTGCCCGAGCACCTCCCTCGTCTCAATGGTTAGGTCGGTAGCCTTCCAGGTGGAAGGATCCAAGCCCAACCCAAGGGAAGCATCGAGTGCGCCTTCCTATGCATGGGAGGAAGGCATCGTCCTTAGAGGTTTCAGCCCCCTGGCGCCCCTTGTAGAGGATCTACTTATTCTTCTTCATGGGGACATCCTCGCAAGGCAGGACGCCCCCTTTGTCATCTGAGTGCTCGGCTGCTACAGCATGGTAGGCACGCTCGAGGGAGCAAACATAGTCCTTCTCATCACAGGCAATGGTTATGATGCCACCACTCCCCGGCATCTTAAGGACGTTGTATCCATGGTGAGTCACCGACATGAACTTGGCGAGTGCGGGGTACCCGAGGATTGTGTTGTACGAGAGGTGGGTGTGGGCGACATCAAAGATGATATGCTCGGTGTCGTAGTTCTTGCGCCTACCGAAGGTGACAGACATGCGCACCTGTCCGATGGGGACAGTGGAGCTGTCAATGACCCTTGAGAACGCCTTGGTTGACATGAGCTGGTTGTATGGCACTTGGTGTTGGGGAACGTCGCATGGGAAACAAAAATTTTCCTATGCTCACACAAGACCTATCCATGGTGATGAGCATCTACGAGAGGGAGAGTGGATCTACATACCCTTGTAGATCGCTAAGCGGGAAGCGTTAAGAAACGCGGTTGGTTTAGTCGAACGTCTTCGCGATCCAACTGGCTGAGCGTCCCGCGGTCTCATCATGATCCATCCCACGATCCAATCACGATCCGTCCCGCGAACTCATCACGATCCATCCTGCGATCTCATCACGATCCGTCTCGCAATCTTGATCACGGTCCTTCCGATCTAGCGCCGAACGGACAGCACCTCTGCGTTTAGCACACGTACAGCTTGATGACGATCTCCGCCTTCTTGATCTAGCAGGAGGGAGCAGACAGCTAGAAGAGTTCTCTGGCAGTGTGACGGCGCTCCGGCGATGGTGGTGGAGCTATTCCGGCAAGGCTTCGCCTAAGCACTGTAGAAATCCGATCTAGAGGAGAAACTATGCACTGGAGGAACGGGTAGCACGTGGCTGAAAATTTGGTGCCAAAAACCCTAAAACCTCTAGTATATAGGCGGAAGAGAGGAGGAGGCTTGGCTCCCAAGGATCCAGCCCTTTGGTCGGCAGAACCAAGGAGGATTGGAGGATTCCTCCTCCAATCCTAGTAGGACTAGGACTCGTCCTTATTTTTGCCTTTTCCCACCTTTTTCTCTTTGGGCTTTTCTTCCCAGCTGCATGGGCCTTGTGTGGGACTTCCACCATCCCACTAAGGGCTGGTATTTACTCTCCCACAGCCCATGTAGCCTCTTGGGTCGAAATACCACTCCCGATGGTCTCCTGGTACACTATCGGCACTCCCGATACACTACCGATGAGCCCAAAACTTTTCCGGCGACCAAAACAGGACTTCCTATATATCAATCTTTACCTCCAGACCATGCTGGAGCTCCTCGTGACATACGGTATCTCATCTGGTACTCCGAACAACCTTCGGTCACCACCATACATAACTCTATACTACTGAAATGTCACCGAACCTTAAGTGTGCAAACCATGCGGGTTCGAGAACTATGTAGACATGACCGAGACACCTCTACGGTCAATAACCAATAGCGGGACCTAGATGCCCATATTGGTTCCTACATATTCTACGAAGATCTATATCGATCGAACCTCTATGTCAAGGATTCAGTTAATCCCGTATGATGTTCCCTTTGTTCTTCGGTATGTTACTTGCCCAAGATTCGATCGTCAGTATCTCCATACCTAGTTCAACCTCGTTACTGGCAAGTCTGTTTACTCATTGCATAATACCAGATCCTGTGACTAACACTTAGTCACGTTGCTTGCAAGGCTTATTGTTATGTTGTATTACCGAGTGGGCCCTAAGATACCTCTCCATCACACAGAGTAACAAATCCCAGGCTTGATACATGCCAACTCAACAGACACCCTCGCAGATACCTGTAGAGCACCTGTATAGTCACCCAATTATGTTTCGACATTTGATACACACAAGGCACTCCTCCGGTGTCAGTGAGTTGCATGATCTCATGGTCATAGGAACAGATACTTGACATGCAAAAAACAGTAGCAATAAACTGAGACGATCATATGCTACGTTTGTAGTTTGGGTCTTGTCCATCACATCATTCTCCTAATGATGTGATCCCGTTACCAAATAACATCTCATGTCCATGACTAGGAAACCATAGCCATCTTTGATCAACAAGCTAGTCTATTTAGAAGCATACTAGGGACATGGTGTTGTCTATGTATCCACACATGTATCTAAGTCTCCGATCAATACAATTATAGCATGTATAATAAACGATTATCATGAAGAAGGAAATATGATAATAACTAATTTATTATTGCCTCTAGGGCATATTTCCAACACTTGGAGCGTCTCGAACATCTCCATGGTGAGGACATTGAGCCCTGGGGCTGTAGGATCGAAAGTAGGTCTAGAGGGGGGGTGATTAGACTACTTGACCAAATAAAGTTTTTCCTTTTTCCCAATTTTAGTTCTTGGCAAGTTTTAGCATTCATAGCATATCAAGTACACCATACACATGCATGTCCAATAGTATAGCAGCAGAAAGTTACAACAAGCATGAGTAGAAGGGATAGGGTAGGAAGATCAAACGCAATTGTAGACACGATGATTTTTCCCATGGTTCCGATAGGTGGTGCTACCGTACATCCACCTTTACGGAGTCTTCAACCCACAGAGGGTAACGGTCGCGAGAGTGCACGGAGGGCTCCACCCATAAGGGTCCACGATGTAGAAACCTTGACTATTCCATATGGCTTCCGTCCATGAAGGACTAGCCTCACTATGGGTAGATCTTCACGAAGTAGGCGATCTCCTTTCCCATACAAATTGCTTGGTTCACTCCACAACATGAAGTAGGAGATTTCCAAGCCACACCTAACCAATCTAGGAGGCACCAGCCTCCAAAAGGTAATAGGCTCGGTAATGACAATGAAATCCTTGGTCTTGTGCTTCAGGATGATAGACTCCTCAACACACAATCACTCTCTAACAGATTTGGCTTGGTAGAAGAGATGGGTTTGGTGGAAAGAAACTTAAGGAGCCTAGAAATAGAGATCCATATGGTAGGAGTGGAAGATCTTGACCTCAACACAAGGGTAGGTGGTTCTCTCTCAGAAAACTGAGTAGGATAGGTATGGAATAGTTCTGAGTGCTTGTTTTTCGAGTGGGTGGTGGTAAAGGGTTATATATAGGCATCCCCCAAAATTCAACCATTACACAGAAAATGACCAACTCAGTGACACCGATGTGTTAATCTCGGTGGTACCAAAGTGACCAAAATTGGTAACTTTTGAATCTTGGTGAGACAGATATAGGAATCTCGGTTGCATCGACAAGGTGACCAACGGTTAGAATTGCCAAACTCGGTGACGCTCATTCAACATTCTCGAATGGACCGAAAGTGTGAACTTGCATAACAGAAAGTTGGCAGCCCAATTCGGTGGCACCGCAAGCAGTGTCGGCTGCACCGAAGTGTTAGGGTTTGGTTGAGTCTGTCTAGGGTTTGGAATCGGTGGCACCGGGATAGGAAAGTTGGTTGCACTGATTTTGAATGTTTGGCTATAGATAGACTTTGGTGGGAGAGCTTGTGGATGTTTTTCGTGACTGTCACTTGTGCACGTATGAGCATTTTGATCGCCAACAAAACCTTAACCCCTTTTAATAGTATTGGCTTTCCTATGAACTCAAAGTGATTTCTCACAAATGTAAAATGTAGAGTCCTCTTGCTTGAAGCTTGGCCAACCTACTTCCTTGCATCTTGGGGTGATTCCACAATCTCCACAATCCTTTTGCCATCCCTATCATTGAACTTTTCCTGAAATATACTTGGTAGAAACATTAGTTCAGTGACATATATGTTGTTATTAATTATCAGAACCACAGAGCGAGCAAATGTTCTTTCAATCTCCCCCTTTTGGTAATCAATGACAACACATAGATAAAGCTTTGACAAAGATGAATCAATGAATATAATTGTCGCTTTGAGACTTATGTGATAAGCAAGAGCCCCCCCTGAATTTGTGCATTATTTTAACTTTGTGTTAGAATGCAAATGCACAATCGATTAGGTACATGGGTCACTTCTTACATGTCACATACCACCTGGTGGCGTGTGATAATAATTAGAATGAACATCATAGCACAACACAATCAAGCAAAGATGAATAATCATCACATAAGCATTAAGATGATAGGAAATAGTAGCATCACACATTAAAGCGTATGATCAAACATCATCAAGCGTGTATCACAAGCAAAGCAAAAAAGTATCATAGCAACCAAAAGAAATTGTTTTTGAAAAAGCAACAAACACCAAATGCTCTCTCACTCGAAGCCTAAAGATCTATATACACTTCTCCCCCTTTGGCAACAAGTTACCAAAAAGTTCAAAGGCATATATCTAAGCGTTCTTGGGATGATCTCCTCCGGTTGTTGATGACGGAGTCGAGAGAATAGCGTCGGCAAAGATCCCTATAGATGTCGTGGATGGAGCTGGAGTGGACACTAGAGGAACTAGAGCTGATGGAGCAGGAGTTGTGATGATAGTAGCAGGAGCTAATGAAGAGGGCCTCAAGTCTTGTGCAGGCACTGTGGCTGATCTAGCCTGAGGAGTAAACTGTGTGCTCATCCTAAGAGGTGATCCATCATCATCATCATCATCATCATCTGAAGAAGTAGAAGAGACCCGAGGGATGTGCATTGAGTCAACTTCCTTCTGAAGCTCTATAACTATCTTTGTCACCTTGTCCACCTTATCATTGAGAGTTTTGGTCCTTGTCTCAAAGATCCTCACAAGACTGTTCTGGTTTTCTAGAATCCCCTTAATATCCTTATGCATGCCCTGAACTGCTGAGATCAAAAGATCCATTTGCTCATTTCTAGATCTAGGGACTTGAGCACTAGCGGCTCGAACTGCCTCTGCCTATGCCTCAGCTGTAACAGATGTGGGATGATCTGGGTCCATCACCACAACATTATCCTCGAGTTCTGGCTGTATGGGCAAGTGTGGATGATCTAGAGCAAATATGTGCTTTTCCAACTGAGAGTTGATAAGCTTCCGGATGTAGGGTGCATAGCAGCAAGAGCGCTTTTTATCGGCAGCAACCCTCTTAATTGCCTCAACAATTAGGTCCATAACTCTAATCCTGGTGTTCCTGTCAAGGTGGATCAAGATGTTAATGGAGTAGCCTCGGATCATCTTGTCATCTCCTGACTTGGTCATCAAGGTATGCCCTAGAATAGTGTTCATGGTACGGAGGCTAGCTTGCAGATAGTAGATGGATCCTAGCTTGGGAGATTGCACTTTGTCTACAGGGATAGGAGTATACATTTCCTTGATGGCATTGTGGCTTGCCTTGGATTCTGAGTACACATCCAAATCACCATCCTGAACCTCTGGAACTCCTATAAGTGCAGCCCACTCATCAATAGTGGATTCATAGCTTGCTCCTTGAGTCATCCATACAATCCTACCATCTCCGTAGAAACATGCACTGGAGTAGAATTGCATGATCATCTCATCGTTCCATGCAGTCAGCTCTCTGCCAATGAACTCATCCTGACCAATGCAGTGGAAATTATCTTGGACACTTGGAAAATAATCCTCATTCTCCTTAATGAATTTCCAATCAACATATCTCATATAACTAACAACTAGGCTCTTGTCTGGCAGCACTATTTCATAAAAGTCTTGCTGCTCTCTAGTGTAGAACCTGTAGTCAACAACAGTGTTCTTCCTCTGGGCATATGTATCTATAGCTCTCAAAGCCCTCAATCCCAAGTCTTTCCTCTTCTTCATAGCTTCAGCAACTAGGTGGCTGACATCATGAATAGGAAGATGTGGTCTGAGCTTGATCAAAGTTGTCAAATCATCGTCATCTTCAACTTTGGAAGCAGTTCCCTTGTTCTTCTCAAAAGCTGGAATCTGCTTGGATGTCCTCTTTGGCTTCTCAGCAGCAGCCTTCTTGGATGTAGACTTGGTGCTCTTGAATGTGCTAGTCTTTGGCATAGCATCAGCCATAAGTTTCTTGGCCTTCTTCTTGGGAGGAGCCTTTGCAGCTGGCTCATCCTCCTCTTCCTCAACAACAGCACTAGCAGCCTCCTCTGGACCTTCATACATGGAGGTAGGTGTGCCAATCACATGAATAATCCTCTTTCTGGCTTTCTTCTCCCCTGCCTTCTTAGGCATAGAATTCCTTGGGGATCAATAGACATTGTCTCCCTAGCACTATCATGTGCTTTGATAGTTTCAGAGTTGGCATAGATCTTGCTAACAACTATCCTGGAAGAAGTAGCTTCAGTAGCAGACTTCTTAGCATCTTTTTCTGGTCCTTGTGCAAGAATCTCCTCGTGGATAGAGTATGAATCCTCCTTATCTGAATTCAGCTTCTTTCTTGTTGTTGTAGAAGCTTTGGGCAACCCATGGGAGGTGAGGGTGCTTGGATCTAAAAATGAACTAGACTCTAGGCCTGTGCCTGAACTCATGTCAACACCTTGCTCTGGCAAATTCTGACTGTCCTTAGCATCTGACATACTGACCCTATGAATAGAGTATAGAAGAGTAGAGGAAGATGAGTCCTCACAAAATGAGACTGGTTTTTGAAAGTTTGAACAATAGATTTTCAAAGTTTTTGCATTCAAATGAATATCGTTACAGCCGAAGCAAAATTTTGGGTGCTACCGAGAGTCTCTGTCCCTCTTAACGGAACCTTGGCACTCTTTTCGGTGCGACCGAAAAGAAGTACTCGGTTCCACCAAGGCAGTTCTTAGTAACACAAAAATTCAAATCGTTGAGACCGATTTGTTTGCTTCGGTTCCACCGAGTTCCATCGGTCGGACGACAAAGCCCTAGAAAATCTAACATTCGCTAGACTATTGGAATTTTGTGTGGATAGGAATACATGCAATGAGTGGCTTATAGATAAAATCAAATCCAATGCGCAAGAATAGGATGAGGAGCACAAGGGAGGTCAAATTCGTACCCTAACTTGGCATGTTTCCGCTACGACGGCGACGATGGAGAGGATTTCGTCCACAACGGATTTCCCAAAAGCGGAGGAGCATAGGGAGACAAGGGTCATGACCAGGAGTCTCGAAGGTGGTAGCTTAGGGTTTTGAGGTGCGACGGTTTGAGGGTGAAATTCAAAACCATCGGGGTCCACAATATTTATACCCATCACTATCAGTGACACCAATTCTAACTTTTCGGTGTCACCGAGGTCTTCAACTGTCAGTTGACAGGGAAACTCAGTCTAACCAAGAAGATGGAATCGATGGTACCGAGATTGAAAACTAGATCAACCCTAGGCATTCGATGAGACTGAGATTTTGTGGTTGGTTCCACTGAGATGCACTTGGGAGGTTTTAATGGTCAGTCCTTGTCGATTCATAACTCCGAGTGCTTCACACACAGAGGGATCGAAAAGCACTTGTTCAAATTTTTTGACGCAACATGATTAGAGTATGATGTGAGAAAGCAAAGATAGCTAAAGAGTGTTTCTCGGCATTCTTGTCTATCCAATTGGAAAAAGATAAATCAAAAGCTAAATAGCAACAATTGGATATCTTGGAATGAGAAAATAAATGCAAACCAACATGCTCACACAATAAGATGTCAAATGAAATCATGACAAACATGCACAAAGACTCTAGCATCTAACAAGCACTTGGGGGATGACAAAGTCATCTATATATGAGTATTTGACTTAGGATCCAAGTAAGAATACTTGATCATAGGTCATACTCATCGTCTAAGCACAAGTGGGGTTACCACTTTAAGATAAAGCATTTAATGTTGTCACATACTAAGAGATGCTTTGACTCAAGTCTTAGAGTAAAGCTCCCCGTTGATGTGACATCCCCCATAATAGGGATAAACTAACCTTGGGTTTTGTTGACGAAGACTTCATGATGGTGAAGTACTGGTGGATGCTCAAAGTTGAAGATCACCAAGAGTTGGGAGCATCCTTGTTGTCTCCTCACTCTTCTCACCTACATGGGTTAGTCCCAACGCACAAGAGACAAATACATGGATATCAATGGAAATCGAGTGCAAAGGATATGTGATGATGTCCATTGATTTGTTGATTACCTTGCCCCTTTCTTACCTTTCAGGGCATGTGAGACTCCTTGAACTATTGCATAGGATTGACGTTGATTGCAAATAGATCTTGCCAATAATGAATGTGAGTGAATTTCATTGGCGGAGTCACCCCTCAAGAACTTTCTAGTTCTTCTTCTTGGGGAACCACATCAAGTTGATGGGGATCCTCGGTGTTGAAGTAGCACTTGTAGAAGTTGAGCTTGTGGTAGCCTTGGGAACCCACTTTACCAAAGCTTGGGATTCATCTTCATGAGCGTCAAAGTCCTCTTGGAGCTTGTTCTTGCCCTTGAGCTTGTGGTCTTGTGGTGGAAGGTCATCTTGAATGTTTGTCCCCTTGGGAAGAGTACTTTCATACTTCTACTTTTGAAGAACAAACTTGGGCTCGGGATATTGACCTTCTTCCCATTCAACTCCATTAGGGTTGAAGTAGCCAACACCACGATTCTTTCGGTATCCTCCGTGCTTCCGTACAATCTCCTTAAATTGTTTGCACTCTACAAGACTCTTGTACATACCTTTCTCTATAATTCCTTTGAATAAAGCATTTTCTTCCTCAAGTGTAACTTGGCTAAGAGAATCATCATTAGTGGAATCAATAGAACTACTATGAGCAACATCATTGGGTTTAGCATTTTTATTGTTGCTACTAGATGAAGAACCGTTCTTGCCTTTGTTACTAGTTTGCTTAGATTTGACTTGTGGCATGAATGTAGACAAGAGTATTCGTTTGGCAAGATAAGATGAAGTCTTCTTTCGGAGATCGCCATTTATAGCTTCAAGAAATTCATGCTCTTGCTCCAAATTGAGCTTCTCAAAGCGGTGCTTCTCATGAGTTCTTACCAGCTCTCTATGATCTTCAAGAGTAGATTCATGGGCTAACTTAAGAGTGCTAAGTTGTTTAGTTAGTTCTTCTATTTTCATCTTATCATCTTGAATTGACCTATCTTGACTAGCATGAGAATTATCAAGTTCATTTTGATCAACATCACTAGTTTTATCACCCAGCAAGTCATCATCATAAAGCAAATCATCTTCATCAGTATCGAAATCAAGATATTCGTGGTGTGATACCTTGGGGTCTTTAGCCATGAAGCAACTTCCATTCCCTTCATTTGGTGAATCAAATAGATCATAGGAGTTGGTTGTCACTAGTGCAATTCTGGTAACACCTTCATTTTGTCTATAGTCGGAGTTGGAGTGATAGCTTCTCTCGGAGTGGTTGTCGGAGTTGGAGCCGGAAACCCATTCACAAACATGAGCTTGATGTTTCTTTCTTGAGTATCTCTTGGTGTAGTTGTCCTTCTTCTTTGAGTCCATACTTGTCGTTGAGGGTCTTCGTTCATAATGATCATCTCTACTCCTTCTCTCTCATTAAGGAGCTTCGCCTTCTTGGTGACTCTTCTCTTCATTGGTAGGGAGCCATCACTCATTGGAGTAGTGTTTGGGCTTCCCACAATTGTAGCAGTTTTGATCACGACTTAACAAACTTTTCTCTTCATGTCTTGAGTTGGAGCTTTGATCTTTGCTTCTATTTGTATAGAACTTGTTGAATTTCTTGACCATGAGGCTTATCTCTTCATTTGTGACAAGGTTGTCGCTTGAGGTAGCGGGAGCATCACTTGTGGCTTTGTAAGCACCGCTAGACTTGTGGTGACGCTCTTCCTTGTCTTTAAGTGTCATCTCATGAGCAACAATTCTACCAATCACTTCTGTTGGTTTGAGATCTTTGTAGTTGGGCATCATTTGGATCAATGTGCACATGGTGTCATATCTCTAATCCAAAGCTCGAAGTATCTTCTTGATGATGAATTAGTCTGTCATTTCTTCTTCCTAAGTTGGCAATCTCATTGGTGATGAGAGCTAGCCTAGAGTACATCTCGATGACTCCTTCGCCATCCTTTATCTTGAACTTGTCAGGTTGACCTTAAAGAACATCTAACTTGGATTCTCTCGCGTACTCAGTTCCTTCGTGCATATCAACCAAAGTGTCCCAAATCTCTTTTGCCTGTTCAAGACGGCTGATTTTGTTGAATTCTTCAGGGCATAGGCAGTTGAAGATAATGTCACATGCTCGAGCATTGAGCTGCAACATATTCAATTCATCCACGTTCGCTTCAGGATTCGGTTCTCTTCCATCACAAAAATAATTCACCTTGCAAGCCAACATGAACAACAGCCCACACGGCAGGATTATGACCAAGCAAATGCATTTTCATTTTATGCTTCCAACTAGCAAAATTAGTGCCATCAAAGTACGAACCTCTACGGTGATAATTTCACTCATTAGATGCCATACTTCTCCTAGGTTGTGAAACCAATGCAATGGAGACCAAAGCTCTGATACCACTTGTAGGATCGAAAGTAGGTCTAGAGGGGGGGGTGATTAGACTACTTGACAAAATAAAAGTTTTGACTTTTTCCCAATTTTAATTCTTGGCAAGTTTTTGCATTCATAGCATATCAAGTACACCCTACACATGCATGTCTAAGAGTATAGCAGCGGAAAGTAACAACAAGCATGAGCAAAAGGGATAGGGTAGGAAGATCAAACGCAATTGTAGATACGATGATTTTTCCCGTGGTTCTAATAGGTGGTGCTATCGTACATCCACGTTTATGGAGTCTTCAACCCATGGAGGGTAACGGTCACGAGAGTCCTCGGAGGGCTCCACCCATAAGGGTCCACGAAGTAGCAACCTTGACTATTCCATACGGCTTCCGTCCATGAAGGACTAGCCTCGCTATGGGTTGATCTTCACGAAGTAGGTGGTCTCCTTGCCCTAACAAAGTTCTTAGTTCACTCCACAACACGAAGTAGGAGGCTCCCAAGTGACGCCTAACCAATCTAGTAGGCACCACCCTCCAAAAGGTAATAGGCTTGGTAATGACGATGAACTCCTTGCTCTTGTGCTTCAAGATGATAGACTCCTCAACACACAATCACTCTCTCATAGATTTGTCTTTGTAGAACAGATGTGATTGGTGGAAAGCAACTTGGGGAGGCTAGAAATCAAGATCCCTAGGGTTGGAGTGGAAGATCTTGACCTTAACACAAGGGTAGGTGGTTCTCTCTCAGAAAACTGAGTAGGATACATATGGAATAGTTCCGAGTGCTTCTTTTTCAAGTGGGTGGTGGTGAAGGGATATATATAGGCATACCCAAAAATCCAACCATTACACATAAAATGACCAACTCGGTGACACCGATGTGTGAATCTCGGTGGTACCAAAGTGACCAAAAGGTGGCAACTTTTGAATCTCGGTGAGACCAATATAGGAATCTCGGTTAGACCGACAAGGTGACCAACGGTCAGAATTGCCAAACTCGGTGATGCCGATTCAACATTCTCAAACGGACCAAAAGTGTGAACTTGCATAACAGAAAGTTGGCAGCCCAACTCGGTGGCACCGCAAGCAGTTTGGGCTCCACCGAAGTGTTAGGGTTTGGCTGAGTCTGTCTAGGGATTAGAATCGGTGGCACCGGGATAGGAATGTTAGTTGCACAAGATTTTGATTGTTTGGCTAGAGATAGACTTTGGTGGGAGAGCTTGTGGGTGTTTTTGGTGACTGTCACTTGGGCACGTACGAGCATTTTGTTCACCAACAAAACCTTACCTCCTTTTAATAGTATTGGCTTTCCTATGGACTCAAAGTGATTTCTCACAAATGTAAAATGTAGAGTCCTCTTGCTTGAAGCTTGGCCGACCTATTCCCTTGCATCTTGGGGTGATTCCACAATCTCCATAATCCTTTTGCCATCCCTATCATTGAACTTTTCCTGTAATATACTTGTTGGAAACATTAGTTCAATGACATATATGTTGTTATTAATTACTAAAACCACCAAGGGAGAAAATGTGCTTTTAGCGCCACCGTTGATGAGGGTCTTGGTGATGAGGACATTGCTGATGGTTGACGT
This sequence comes from Hordeum marinum, assembly GCA_022496015.1. Lineage (NCBI taxonomy): Eukaryota > Viridiplantae > Streptophyta > Magnoliopsida > Poales > Poaceae > Hordeum > Hordeum marinum. The sequence continues at coordinate 234,799,683 of CM039673.1, forward strand.
GCAGAACATGGGGAGTGCGCCTGCCATGGCTGAACACCTGAGTTGATCTTTGTAGTCAAAGGTGATGGCACACTGGGACCATTTGAGGGGACGCGCAGACTCAAGCTTCGGGGGAGCCGCGTTCACCTCCCACAAGAACTGCTTGAAGATGCAGTTTGACGCTGGGGCTTGAGCGCTGCCCACGATGCAAGCTATCGCCCTAACCTGCTCGAAGCCCCCAGCCCCATTGTCCTGCCTGTCTTCGTCATTCCTCCTGGGTGGCAGTAGCAGCAGGGGAAGCCCGGCCTCATGTGGGAGGGCCTCATGAGGCTGATCGCGATGTGACTCCTCTTGAGGCTCATTGCGCTAGTAGTCCTCCCGAGCCTGATAGGGCCAGTGGTATTCCTGAGGCCGGTCATGCCACTCTTGGCGTGACTCTCTACTGTCCCAGCGGCCTCCACCGCAACCATTGCCATGATCACCACACCCAGGACGGCGACCAAAGTGCTCGTCATGGACTGACCTGAGACCTGAAAGTCGATGGTGTTGTGGCTATTGGTGCCATGGAAGATGCAGAATGATCGCCCTCCCACGGGGGGTTCCTTGTCTCGATTGCGCTTCGCCTAAGGTTCCACCGCCAGCACCGCGGGGGCCTTGCAATTCGTCTCCTTGGTCTTGGTCCTCTTGTCTTCGGGGTCCGCCTCCGGAAGCTCAAGGAGTGAGAGGCGACCCTCTTTGGCCTTTGCACACTTGTTCGCCAGGTTGAACATCTCCAGGGCTAAGCATAGTTCATCTTTGATGACGAGCTCCTCCCTCATCCTGAGGTCCCTGACACCGTTGGTGAATGCGGAGATGATGGCCTTGCCGACGCCCTCGGGATATTGAGGCGGACAATTGTGAAGTGTTGTATGTACTTGTACAGGGTGTCGCCCGACTGTTGCTTGACGCAACACAGGTCGGACATAGCGAGGGCACGGTCACAGGTACCTTGGTAGTTGGTGATGAAATGCATGCACAGGTCATGCCAGGAGGTTATTGACCCCTTCAGGAGGTTGAGGAGACCGGAGAGCGCTCCGCCCTTGAGCGCCATTGGGAACCAGCTAGCCATGACATTGTCGTCTCCTCTGGCTGCATGGATGCTCAATGAGTGGAGCTGCAAGAACTCGGTAGGATCTAGGGTGCCGTCGTTCCGAGGAGGCAGGTTAGGCTTGAACTTGTAGGGCCACACTATCGGACGTAGCACCGGGTGATGTCATGGCAACCCACTGGACCCGCGAGCGCCGCACGCTCGGGAGGTGCCTGGTCTTGGCGCTCCTGCATATCTTCCCCCAGGGGTGCCCGGTCGCAACGATGGTGCAGCGACACAGGGAGCGTGTGCGCGTCCATGCGTGGCCGGCGCACCACCTGGTAGCTTACTTTATCTCTCACTCTCGTCGGGAGCCCACACGGCTGATCGTGTGGGCATGATTCATGCTTGGGCTCAGGGTCGACGTTGCGCTGGGGAGGACACGGCAGCGCATCATGGGCCACATCGCCTGCCAGAGAGGGTTGGGGTTGGAGCGAGTAGGAGAGCGTTGAGGCGTCACCGACGTCGCTGACAAGCTCTATGATACGCACAAGCCAGTCGTCCTAGCGGTTCAGGACAGGGTGATAACGCACCAGCTCGCTCGCCATGGCTAGTGCGACCGACCCACGCGGCAGCCAAGGCGAGCATGGGAGGACAACCCGGTAGCCTGAACGATCGATGGAGTGGCGGTGTGGCTGTCGCGCTGCACGTTGATCGGCTGTGACAAGTCATGCTGCTCGTGTGCATCTGGGCCCGTGGCGGCATCAGCCAATTGAGAGGCGGACCGACGTGTGGCAATGTGGCCCACTGGTGCCGTCTGGGTGACACGGGCAGTACGACACTCGGCACGAGCTCGGTGAGCGTTAGCCATCGAAACGGAGGAGTGGAGAAGGAGGGAAGCTTGAGGAATACTTCGACAGGTCTCGTACCCGGCACTCCAAATGTCAGATTTCGGGCTCCGCAAAACTCAAAGAGGTTCGAACTCAGGGGCATGTGAGAAGATCCCCACCAGCTCTAGCGTCAAGCTCACTGCACCACATCCTAGCTTCAGGAACTCACTCAATCACGGGAAGAGTACTAGCACACGATGATTTACCCAGGGTCGGCCCGCTGCGAAGCATAAAACTTTACTCCTGCCTTTGGTGGATTGCCTCACGAGGAGGTGTGCGGATGAACTAGCACAGTGGTGGTTAACCTCGCGAAGGCGCTCGAGTGGTGTTCGATCTGTGTCCCACCTCTACTTAACAGCCTATCCTCTATTTATAGTGGCCCGTGTCCTTTTCCCTTATCACAACAGCGGGAAGTACACCCTTATCTTGATGAAAGGTGGTCTTCGCCTGCAAAGTAGCCGGTGGTGATGCAGAGGTGGGCTCGGCGATGACATTAGTCCTACTGAGCCCGCTGGCCCGAGCTTGTTGCACCAAAATAGTAACCTTTGGTGGGACACCTCAGGAACCTATGTACGTCTTTGCCTCCTTTGCACCAAAGAGTAAACTTACTCCTCTGTGCGTGCTGGTGCCTGCCTGGCCCACCTTGCGTCATCCTTGACCTCCCAAGGCCGAGTATGGCATAGGGATCTCCGCCACTCGGGAGGGGGCCTTGGGAAGCTGCTATTTCTTGAGTTTGCGTTGGTTTTCCCTTCAAGAGGAAAGGATGATGTAGCAAACTAGATAAGTACTTCCCTTAGCTGTTGACAACCAAGGTATAAATATAGTAGGAGGAACAAGCAAGGCCCCAATTTATGCATCTACACAAACAATCAAACACTTGCACCCAATGCTCTAAAGGGGTTGTCAATCCGTTCACGGTTACTTGCAACTATGACATCTAATAGAGATAGATATAAAAGTTTGCTACAAGTAAAAGTAAACAAAATTGCAGCATGGTATTTTTGGTATTTTTGGTTTATATATCTGAAAGTATAATATGGAAAATAGACACGAGGGCCATAGGTGTCACTAGAGGCTTCTTTCTTGAAGGAAAATAATACGATGGGTGAACAAATTACTGTCAAGCAATTGATAGAAAAGCGCATAGTTATGACGATATCCAAGACAATGATTATGCATACAGGATCACGTCCATGTCAAGTAGACCAAAAAAATTCTGCGTCTACTACTATTACTCCTCACATTGATCGACTCCTGCCTGCATCTAGAGTATGAAGTACATGAAGAACAAAGTAACACATTCAGTAAGATGACATGATGTAGAGGGATAAACTCAAGAAATATGATGAAAACCCCATCTTTTTATCCTTGATGACAAAATTCAAATACGTGCCTCGCTATCCCTACTATGTCACTGGGTGTGGACACCACAAGATTGAACCCAAAACCTAAGCACTTCTCCCATTGCAAGAATTACCAATCTAGTTGGCCAAACCAAACCAATAACTCGAAGAGACATGCAAATATATGAAATCATGCATATAAGAATTCAGAGAAGATTCAAATAACATTCATAGATAATTTGACCATAAACTCACAATTCATCAGATCTCGACAAACACACCGCAAAAGAGCATTGCATCGGATAGATCCCCATGAATATCATGGAGAACATGGAATTGAAGAACATAGCGAGAGAAGAAGCCATCTAGCTACTAGCTATGGACCCGTAGATTTGTGGTGAACTAGTCACACATCATCGGAAGGGCAATGGAGTTGATGTAGATGCCCTCCGTGATCGGATCCCCCTCCGACAGATTACCCGAAAAGGCTCCAAGATTGGATCTATTGGGAACGGATGCTTCCGGCAGCTGAAAAGTATTATTGTGGTTCTTTTTTGTATTGGGAGAATATTTCTGAATTTATAGGTGAAGAATTAGAGTTCGAGTAGCTATGGCAGGCACACAAGCCAGGAGGCACCCCCCCCAGGCCGCGCCTGGGTGGCTTGTGGCCTACCCGTCGCTCTTCTGGCCTCTTCTCCAAGCATCGTAGGTTCCTTCTGGTCCAAAACAAATCATCGTAGGATTATATTCCGTTTGGACTCCGTTTGATATTCCTTTTATGCAATACTCAAAAACAAGGAAAAAATATAAACTGGCACTAGGCACTAGGATAATAGTTTAGTCCCAAAACTAATATAAAATAGCATATTAATGCATATAAAACATCCAAAACAGATAATATAATAGCATGGAACAATAAAAAATTATAGATATGTTGGATACATATCAGGAGCCTCCTCCTTCCAGGAATCTTGGTGTTGTCCTCCTCACGAGGGCGGGGCTCTCATGAGGGCCTTGTCATGAGTGAAATCGTGCTGGGCCGTACGGAGCTCCGAAGTAAGCCGCGCCCTCGGCTGCAGGCAGGCAGGTCTGGATACACCCATTAACAGGGCGCTGATAGAGTCACCAGATGATGGAGGTGTTTCCTAATAGTTAACATCGGAAGGATTAAGAAGTTTTCGCATGAGGCCAGTAGGGGAAAGAAATAAAGTTGGGCTGGGAGGCACCTCATTGCGACATTTCCGAGGAGCTGGAGTATTGGATAAACCAGCCACAAGATCCTCAGAACCGGCACTCCAAGTCTGACGCCTATACTCATGTTGTTGCTTCTTCAATAGATATTGGGGTCTAAGTGAGCAATAGGATGTGAAAATCTTACTTTCTAGATGACCCGCCATGTTTTTTCTCTTGGCAAGGGTTCTGAGTCGGAAGATATGGAGGTTACCTCTACTGCGCCGGCTTGTCTTGTCTTCGTTTTGTCCTAAGAGCAGTCATCATCAATAAGTTGCATCAAAAGAAGGCCAAGGGAGTGAAGTTCTACCTATGAATCATCCAGTGCAAGTAATTCTTCTACGGTTTGCTTCTTAGGACGACCCTGACCACAAGTTTTAACAGTCTTAGTTTTCGTCTTCAGTGTCGAGGTTGCAGTTATTTTCTTCTTCCAAAAGGAGGAACCGGCCTGCATAAGTATACACCTTGACAGGGTTAAAAAGATGTGAAGTACAAAATTTGGATAAGAGGAAGATTTACTCAATGATTTTTTACCTCTAGGGCCAGGTTACGAGCGCAGAAAGGGCTCAATCCCACCTTATTACATGCCTATTGAGGTTCTACAAGCAGCGATTTGACAATTAAATTGACCTCTCTATCTGTCAAGGGCATTTGGTTAAAGCGTTGAGGATCATTCACATTGACAGTGCATTGGCACATTAACCCGCCGCACCGGCTCAGTGGTAAAATCCTTCAAGAAACCCAGAAACAGGTCAGATCAACTCCCGTTAAACCATTGGCTATTAAAGCCTAGATCCTTGGGAATGTGTGAGCATACTGAGCACCCTTAGTGGCAGATAACCGGTGAGGAAGTTCGCTGGTGGTGCTGAGCTGGAAGGGACGGTAACCCAGCAAGGGGTTTTCTTCAGCCGAATCAGTGTTTCTACAATAGAACCAAGTGTGGTTCCAATTTTTTGGATGACTGGGAAGCACGGCGGATGGAAAGGTTGCATCTCACCGTCTCTGGATGGAAACACCTGCAAGTTCGAGATTGGCTCCATCTGTTATCTTACTCTGGTGGTTGATATAAAAAAACTCTGAAAAGATAGATGGTGGGATCTTCTTGCAGATATGAATCATAGAATACTTGGAATTGGCATAACTTGGTGATGGAGTTTGGACCAATGACTTGTGGGTGAAGCTTGTAAAATGCAGAGCATCCTGGAAAAATCGTGACTCGGGTGGTGAGAAACCACGAAGAAGATCACCCTCTTGAGGTTTGGGACTAGTTTCTGGACCTGGAACCCGCCAGTGGATTACTTCTTTATTTGATAAAAACCCCATAGTTACTATGGGCACTCTGACTCATAAGTCGCGATCACCAAATGTACGTGCATAGTGATTCCAGAGATTAATGCTCACTAAACACACAGAAACTGAATAACAAGAGTCTTACATCCTTTACATACCGGTTTACTCAAATATGGCCTCTATGGCCAAGTCTTTATATGATTGTAGCGGAAATCTTCAACGATAGTGTGAATCCATGCCATCTGCATTAACCCTACATGCAGTCTGACTGGGAAGCATCCTAGCTCGCATGTTCGTCACCAAGGTAATCTTCATCATGACCTGATCTTTCATTCCTGACCAATAAAATAACCAGTAGAAAGCCAATGAGTACTTTGAATGTACTCGCAAGCAACCCATGTTTGGAACAAGGTTCAACAGAGCATGATAGCACTAAGTAGGTAATTTTGCAGAAAGGTAATTTTAAGTGCAATCACATGATCAAATAATTTATGAAAGCATGCATCAACAATTGGCAGATATCTATATGAAAAAGTTATACATATCATCATAAGCAGGGGTTGAACATCTCATGTTCAGACATCATGTTAAGTCATCTAACTTATCTCAAGGAACATCTTTGTCACACACACACACACACCATGTTTTGGGGAAACATATGGACTTAGTTTACGAAGGCCTCCAACTATCCATGACCGTGGACATGGCTATTCGAATAGTTTTACACTCTAGAGAGCTTGCACACTTTACCCACAAGACTCGGGGAACTTCCGTGTCATCCCCGACTCGCGGTATATTACATACCCGAGGTAAGCACCCGAACAATACCTTTCCCCTGGGAACACTAAATAAAGATTCCACTCGATTGGTACACAGCTCTCATGATGTACATCATACGAGCGTCGCTCTAGATGGTACCATCCATGAAGGGACCAACGGTGTGCCTGGTGCTTGTAAAGACAGCGCATGGTCACCCTACCAGGCACTACCCTATATCAAGAGTGACCACGTCACTCCCGCCACTAGTGATGCGGGTTCTCTTCCAGCATTGACCAGAGTAATCAACAAATCCCCTTCCCATATAGGGCTAGAGACATCGCACGTGTAAGGTTGGGACGGTCAGCAAACCTTAAATCTAATGCGTTTTCGGAAACACACACACTCACACAACTTGCACCCGTACACCACTTATTTCTCAAGTGGTTACCCAGTCAACATCATCTCCCTCGGGCATTGGTGGCACCGGACGGGGTTTTCGAAAAGTTTTTGAAAAAACTTTTGTTTCCATTACCATGCAAATTCAGGTCCCACTTGGCATAGAATCTACTAAGGATCCTATCTACTCCCACCTGCACAACCCTCATTGGAAGGTAGGGTCATGCATGATGCAAGTATTGACGGTAAAGTATCGGCGGCATCCCACCGAAGGGGAATACCACATCAATACGATCATCATCAAGAAATAATGTGCTATATACCATGCAATAAAAGGTTTCATAGTCATGGTCAAACGGCTACTTGCCTGTCTCAGCAAAGTCTTTGGGGTCTCCACACGCTTCTCGTCCACTCTGGGCATTCCATATACTTCGCCAACTATCGCCAGAAACAAGCATAATAAGCAACACTATAGGCAGAAAAATAAAAGTGCTCTGTAAATAGGACTTTTATTTTTCTCGGACGCCTCTAGTTATGAGAAAAATAACCGAGGAGGTTTTATTGGATGTTGGTCAAGGGGGAGTCTTGAATGGTGGAAATGAAGGAATTGATGGTCCTATATGGTGTCCACAGAATTTTTTTTATAAAAATGAGTGGAGGCACTCATTAACCTGGAAATGGTTTTAGAAGAATGATGGAAGTGGTATCACTGGAGTTGGAGTTGATATGAATATTCTAGAGATTTAACAAGTGGTTCCTATATGAAGAAATGGCTAAATACTCTCGATTGAAGAAGAGATGTAAGGAAAACTGTTCACCACTTAGTGTATGAATCCAGTACCAGCTAGGAGTTAAAATGATTGCATTTGGAGTTAGGGTGAGCTTCCTAGGAATTTCTAAAGTTGTAAGCAGAAAATCAAAAATAGGTTTAATCATATAGGTGTATAGGAAACTTTTCTAGAAAAATGTGCAATGCACATATTTTGTTGGGCAAAGATTTTCGGAACCTATAGGAATTTGAATCATCAAATTTGGACCTAGGATGAATTTTATAGAGATTTTAAAATTTTGTGAGAAATAGAAAATAGAAATGGTTTAGGGCACGGGAGAGATACTGGGTCGGCCCAATGGCTCGGCCGTGCGTGCTATGGGCCACGTCAGAGGCGTATTCCGCGTAATACGCCTCCTCCGTGAGGATGCGTGAGCCTGCGGGTGCGCTTTCACTTAAACTGGGGGGCCGGGCTATAACCACTTATAGGCAGGCCCCACCTGTCGGGTTCTCCTTCCTCCTCCCGCTCGGGCCGGGGAGAAACAGGGGAGGCAGGGCAGTGCCCCCGTTGGAGCCGCCCCAGCGGCTCGGGCCGCCTCCGGTGGAGCTCTGGCTACAGGCGTGCTCTGGGAGAGGGACCACACCCTCCTGGGGAGGGTCATCTTTCACAGGGAAGTAGTAGGGAAGGCGAGGAGTTGGCCACGGCGGAGGCCGACTACGCTGATCATGGGGGGCGGTGTTCCGGAAACCGGGGAGTGAAAAAGGGGCGCGATGGAGGAGTGTGGTGGTTCTAGGGGTGCTTTGGAGAGGTTCAAGGGGAAGGAGGAGGCTGGGACTTCAACAATTTGGTCGAGGCCTGAACCGCGACATGGCATCCATGGAGGGTGAAGTGGAGCTTGAGAGCTCCAACGGCTTGACAAGGGGACCTCTTGGGGACGAGCAGAGCGGCATAGCGCGCGAGAAGGATCCTGGTGTTCCTACCAACAAAATTCACACCCATAGATTCATTATTATTACCAATCAAAGAAGACAAAGGCATATCATTAGGATCAATAGAAGCACTCTTACTAGCAAACAATTTCATTAATTCATCCATCTTTTTACTCAAATTATTTATTTCTTCAATAGCATGCACCTTTTTGCTAGTAGGAGATCTTTCGGTGTGCCATCGAGAGTAATTTGCCATAGTATTATCTAGGAGTTTAGTAGCTGCTCCTAATATGGTTTTCATAAAAGGACCACCCGCGGCTGAATCTAAAAGATTCCTAGATGCAAAATTAAATCCCGCATAAATTTTTTGTATAATCCTCCATAAACTCAAACCATGTGCGGGGCTATTTCTAATCATTAATTTCATCCTCTCCCAAGATTGTGCAACATGCTCATGATCAAGTTGCTTAAAATTCATTATATCGTTCCTATGGGAGATGATCTTAGCGGGCGGAAAGTACATGGAAATAAAAGCATCTTTACACTTGTTCCATGAATCAATACTATTTTTATGCAAAGATTAAAACCAAGTTTTAGCACGCTCTCATAGTGAGAACGGAAATAGCTTCAATTTAAAAATATCATTATCCACATCTTTCTTCTTTTGCATGTCACACAACTTAAAGAAATTATTTAGATGGGATGCGACATCTTCACTATGAAGGTGGGAAAATTGTTCTTTCATAACAAGATTAAGCAAAGCGGCATTAATTTCATAAGATGACGCACTAGTGGTGGGAGCAATTAGAGTACTGATATAATCATTATTATTAGTATTGGAGAAGTCACACACTTTGGTATTCTCAGACATCGTGTCAAAGCAAGCAATCTAGCACACAAGCAAACAAAACATAAAGGAAAAGGCGAACGGAAGAAGGGAGAATAAAAGGCAAATATTTTTATTTTTTTCTGAAAATCAGTTTAGAAATAGGGGAGAGGAAACAAGAGGCAAATGGCAAATAATGTAAATGCCAAAGATGTGTTTGTGATGGGTACTTGGTAGGCTTGATGTGTATCCTCCCTGGCAACGGAGCCAGAAATCCTTGTTGCTACTTCTTGATCTTGCGTTGGTTTTCCCTTCAAGAGGAAAGGGTGATGCAATAAAGTAGATAAGTATTTCCCTCATTTGTTGAGAACCGAGGTATCAATCTAGTAGGAGGAACAAGCAAGGCCCCAATTTATGCACCTACACAAACAATCAAACACTTGCACCCAATGCTATAAAGGGGTTGTCAATCCCTTCACGGTTACTTACAAGGATGAGATCTGATAGAGAAAGATATAAAAGATTGCTAGAAGTAAAAGTGAATAAAATTGCATCAAGGTATTTTTGGTATTTTTGGTTTATAGATATGAAAATATAATATGGAAAATAGACCCGGGGGCCATAGGTTACACTACAGGCTTCTCTTTTGAAGGAAAATAATACGATGGGTCAACAATTACCGTCAAGCAATTGATAGAAACTCACATAGTTATGACGATATCCAAGGCAATGATTATGCATATAGGCATCACGTCCGTGTCAAGTAGACCGAAACGATTCTGCATCTACTACTATTGCTCCACACATCGACCGACTCCTGCCTACATCTAGAGTATTAAGTTCATGAAGAACAAAGTAACGCATTAAGTAAGATGACATGATGTTGAGGGATAAACTCAAGCAATATGATGAAAACCCCATATTTTATAATTGATGAAATAATACAAATACGTGCCTCTCTACCCCTACTATGTCACTGGGTGAGGACACCACAAGATTGAACCCTACCTAAAAACTTCTCGCATTGGCAGAATTACCAATCTAGTTGGCCAAATCAAACCAATAAATCGAAGAGACTTGAAAAGATATGAAATCATGCATATAAGAATTCAGAGAATATTCAAATAATATTCATAGATAATCTGACCATAAACCCACAATTCATCGAATCTCTATAAACACACCACAAAAGAGCATTACATCGGATAGGTCCCCATGAAGATCATGGAGAACATGGTATTGAAGAACATAGAGAGACAATAATCCATCTAGGTACAAGCTATGGACCCATAGGTCTGTGGTGTAGTACTCACTTATCATCAGATGGCCAATGGAGTTGATGTAGATGCCCTCCGTGATTGAATCCCCTTGCGGCAGATTACCGGAAAAGTCTCCCAGATTGGATCTCTCGGGAACGGAGGCTTCCGGCGGTGCAAAAGTATCATCATGACTCTTTTTGATATTGGGGGAATATTTCTAAATTTATAGGCTAAGAATTAGGGCTGGAGGAGCTACGGGGGCGCACAAGCCAGGGCCCCCCCCGGGCCGCGCCTGGGTGGCTTGTGTCCCACCTGTGGATCTTCTAGCCTCTTCTCCAAGTCCAGTAGGTTCCTTATGGTACAAGAAAAATCAACTTAAAATTTTATTCCGTTTGGAATCCGTTTGATATTCCTTTGGTGCAATACTCAGAAACAAGGAAAAAATAGAAACTGGCACCGGGCACTAGGTTAATAGGTTAGTTCCAAAGATAATATAAAATAGCATATTAATGCATATAAAACATCCAAAACAGATAATATAATAGCAGGAAAATTAAAAAATTATAGATACGCTCGAGACGTATCAGAAGCCTCCTCCTTCCAGGAATCTTGGTGTTGTCCTCCTCGCGAGGGCGGGGCTCTCGCGAGGGCCTTGTCTTGAGTGAAATCGTGCTAGGCTGTACAGAGCTCTGAAGCGAGCCACGCCCTGGGTCACTGGCAGGCAATTATGGGTACCCCCGTTACCTAGACGCTGACAGAGTCGCCAGATGACGGAGGTGTTTCCTAATAGTTGGAGTTGGAAGGATTAATAAGTTTTCGCATGAGGCCGACATGGGGAAGATATAAAGTTGGTCTAGGAGGCACCTCATTGCAACGTTTCTGAGGAGCTGGAGTATTGGATAAACAAGCCACAAGATCCTCAGGGCCGCCGCTCCGGGTCTGACTCCTAGACTCGGGTTGTTGCTTCTTCAAAAGAAATTGGGGTCCATGTGAGCAAGAGGATGTGAAAATCATACTTTGTGGATGATGCGCCGTGTTTTTTCTCTTGGCAAGGGTTCTGATTCGAAGGAGATGGAAGTTACCTCCGCTGTGCCAGCTTGGCTTATCTCCATTTCATCCTGAGAGGAGTCATCATCAATAAGTTGCATCAAAAGAAGGCCAAGGGAGTCAAGTTCTACCTCCGAATCATCCAGTGCAAGTTGTTTTTCTGCGGTTTCCTTCTTAGGATGGCCTTGACCACGAGTTTTAACAGTCTTAGTTTTCTTCTTCAGTGTCGAGGTTGTAGTTACTTTCTTCTTCTAGAAGGAGGAACCGACTTGCATATGTATACACGCTGACAGAGTTAAAAAGATGTGAAGTAGAAAATTTGGATAAGAGGAAGATTTACTCAAAGATTTTTTACCTCTGGGGCCAGGTTACAAGCGCAGAAAGGGCTCAATCCCACCTTATTACAGGCCTCTCGAGCTTCTCCAAGCAGCAATATGATAATTAAATTGACCTCTGTAACTATCAAGGGCATTTGTTATATCACGGAGGATCATTCACATTGACAGTGTATTGGCACATTAAACCACCACGTCGGCATAGTGGTAAAATCCCCTAAGGAACGGAGAAGCGGGTCAGATCGACTCTAGCTAAAAAATTGACTATTAAAGACTGATCCTTCGGAATGTGCGGACGTACTAGCGCGCTCAGTGGCGGATAACCGGTTAGGAAGTTTGCTGGTGGTGCGGAGCCGGAAGGTATGGTAACCCGACAAGGGATTTTCTTCAGTCGAAGTGGTGTTTCTACAATATAACCAAGTGTGATTCCAATTTTTGGGATGACTGGGCAGCATGGCGGATGGAAAGGTTGCATATCTCCGCCTCTGGATGGACACACCTCCAAGTTTGAGACTGGGTCCATTTGTTATCTCAGTCTGGCGGTTGATATAAAAGAAATCTCTGAAAAGATCGACGGTGGGCACTTCTTGTAGATATGAATCACATAATACTTGGAATTGGCATAAGTTGGTGACGGAGTTGGGACGAATGTCTTGTGGGTGAAGATTGTAAAAATGCAGAGCATCCCGGAAAAATCGTGACCCGTGTGGTGATAAACCACAGAGAAGATGATCCGTAAAACTAACAACTTCACCCTCTCGAACTTTGGGACTAGTTTATGGACCTGGAACCCGCTAGTGGATAACTTCTTTATCTGGTAAAACCCCCATAGTTACTATGGGGACCCCAACTCATAAGTCGTGATCACCTAATGTACGTGCATAGTGATCCTAGAGATCAATGCTCGCTGAACAGACCGAAACTGAATGAAAAGAGTCTTACATCCATTACATTCTGGTTTACTCAAATATGGTCTCACTTGCCAAGTCTTCATATGGTTGCAGCAAAAATCTTCTACGACAGCGTCAACACATGCCATCTTCCTTAACCTTATGTGCATTCTGACTGGGAAGCATCCTAGCTCGCATGTTCGCACCAAGCTAATCTTCATCATAACCTGATCTTTCATGCCTGGCCAATAAACTAACCAGTGGCAAGCCAATGAGTACTTTGAATGTACTCGCAAGCAACCCATGTTTGGAACAAGGTTCAATAGAGCATGATATAGCACTAAGTAGGTAATTTTGCAAAAATCTAATTTTGATTTCATTGGCATTATCAAATAACTTATGAAAGCATGCGTCAATAGTTGGCAGATATCCTTATGAACAAGTTATAGATATCATCGTAAGCAGGGGTTGAACATCTCATGTTCAGACATCATGTCAACTCATCTGCCTTATCTCAAGGACCATCTTAGTTACACACACACACACACACCAAGTTTTGGGGAAACATCTGGACGTAGTTTAAGAAGGACCTCTGTCGTGGGAACGAACACCTATGGGATCATGGGGACCCCTTCTGGTTCGGCGGGGGGAAGGATCGCACGAAGAGCCAGTCTGATGAATAGCACGCGGGGATCTTTACCTATGTTCGGGCCACACGGATGCATAAAACCCTACTCCTTCTTCGTTGTATTGAGTGTGTTCTTAGGGTTCTAGCTACAGGAGCACTATGAGCAGTTGCCACATATGCGGGCTAGAAAAGTCCCAAAAGTCGGAAAGTCAAAAGTCCTCTACCGTATCGCCCTGGGCCGCCTTTTATATTCCGAAGTTTATCCTAACAGTGGCGTACAGTGCGTACACGGGGTGTACAGAGCTACAGTGCTATCATACCTAACACTAACGGAGTAGGATAGGTTCATTTAATGTACCGTCAGGCATCTCTGTCCGTCAGTGGGACGGGACGGAAGCCTGTCCCGTCGGCGCCACTTAGCTCCCTCCAACGTCGACGCCGCAACACGCGTCCAAGTGGATTGACACCTGCCTTGTGAGCTGGGGGGGGGGTCTTCCCAGGGTTTGCCTTGTCGGGGCCTTGCCTTGCCGGGGCCTTGCTTCGCCTAGAGTTTCAATAGCCTTCCCGGCAAGACCTTGGCAGTAGTCCTGATTTTCTTGAGCTGGTATATGGTAACTGCCTGCTGGGCCTTGCTACAACTGCCCGTGCATGAGTAAGGGGCACTAGAGAGCCCAAAACTCTAGTGCATCGACAGGAACCCTCGGGCCTGGGCCACACACGTCGCGAGACAATGTTGATCTAGGCCCAATCAGTGGATGTGCACGCGTGGCAGGGGCCTTGCAGTTGTGACCATTGCGCTCGATGCGCTTCCCTATTATGCCCACTGAATGCGGGACGTGGGATACGTGCGCGACGCAGCCGTTACAGCAGCACGCCCGCGAAACATTTCTATGTTAGATTATTTTAGTACAGAGACCGCCCCGCACCTTCCCCATAAAAGAGGAAATTGCAGAGGCGCTGCTCATTTACCTCTCGCCTTTCCCAATCTGAGAACCGTCGTCGTCGTATTCCTCGAGCCCGAAATAGAGCCCCTCCCTCCTATGCATGCCCCTGCTCTCTATTCGTCCTCGGCCACCATGTTCTTCGCCACCATGCCGCCCAAAGCTTGCAAGGGGCAAGAAACAGAGGCCGTCTCAGAGAACAAGATGGTGAGGATGCAGAAAGGAGCACGCTCTCTTTCTGCCAGGGCTTAGTTTGGATGTCCTGAAGGAGCAATACCGGTGGATGTGGGCGACGAGGACGACGACGCATCCCGCCACTTGCATGAGTCCAGGCCCCTCCGGGGACGGCCCAAGAAAATACCTTTTTTTGCTGAATACTTTTACTGCGGGCTCTGTCCCCTTTTTAGGACATCTTCAATGACCTCATGTTCACTTATGGCTTCCATCTCTTGGATTTCGCAATGAATGCCATGATGTCCATGGCAGTTTTCGCTCACCATTGCGAAAACTTTGTCGGGGTAGTCCCCAACACTGCTCTTTTATGCCACTACTTTTCCCCTCGCATTCAACCAGGCGGAGCACTTTCTGGTGCCGTCACATGGATTCCACGGTCGAGAACCAAGGAGGTCTACCCCAACGGGGCCTACTGTGATAGGTGGGACGATTGGCGGGGCAGATGGTGCTGGATTAGGGAGGAGAAACTCCCACCCTTCTGCTTGCCGTGGCAGCCAAAATGGTGCGTGGCGAGGACTGGGGCGCCGTCGAACCCAAGGATGAGAAACTTATAATCGTGACCACTAGGATCCTCTGCCTCAGGGATGCCGGCCTTTCCGTAATGGTAGGCGCCGATTTCATTCACCGGCGCATCGCTCCCTTGCAGAATAAGGGGAGGTCGTCTTGGGATTTCCGGAATGAGATTGTGCCCTGGGCTGAACCACAACCTGCCCGTTATGCAGCATGGGCCCTTTGCCAGAAGTTGTTCAAGAGCGCCCCGGTACATGAGTTGCCGGCAGGCATTGTCCCCCTTGTGCAAAAATGCCGCCCTAGGAACAATCATTGCCATGATGTTGGTGTTCGTCCCCCATAGCCTCGACGCATCTTGGATCGAGGCGCCTGCCGAATAGGTGCAAGAATTCTTTGATAATCTAGTGAAAAGGGTCATCTGCAGGGAAGAAGGCCTCATCAGCGACACCACTAAGGAGGAGTTGGCGTACATCGCCAGCAGGGCGGAGGAAGCGAATCTTGCTACGGAGGCCGGCAGTGCCGGCTTCATGGAAGACGAAGCCGACAAAGGGGAAACACTGCGGGATGAACGCCTTGCCAGACAGGGCAGGACCGCCGGGAAGCAAGGTGGCACGTCCGCCCGGGGCTGTTCTGCCGAAGACACAGACAAGGAGGAGCGGTCCGAGGAGGCCCTGTCCCTCGTGCAAGCAAAAAGGCATCTCCTCCGGAGCGCCACCACCGGGCTCCCCGTCTGCCAAGCTTCTTGAAGTAGCACAACTTCCGGCAAGGGGGCGGCCGGCAAAGCCGCGCCGTGACAAGAAACCCATCGGCAACCCACACCTGCCGCGGCCAAGCGTCCTAGGAGAACCCCACCACCTCCTCCCACGGGCACCACGACAGAGGTTGCCTTCGACCTTAGCGCTCTTAGCTCGGGAGAAGAAGATGAGGAGTAAGAGCCCTGCCGCATTTTTAATTTTTTAATTTCTGGTTTATACTTTACTCATTTGGTTTGCTTGGTTTACCTCCACAGGGATGAGGAAACACTGGCGCAGCGGGTGGCGAAGAGGACGAGGACCTCGACGACCGAGGTGTCGTCAGCGAGTGCATCAGGTGTGGCAAGGACAACCTCCGTCAATCTAGAGGCTAGCCCACGATGCAGCCCTCGACTCATCCCCTGACGGAGCCCCCAGCATTAGCCCATCACTCACTTCTCGCTGATGAGTGTCGGGGTGTGCATCTTTACTGTTGACATCACCGGACGTGCAGGAGGAGGACAGCGGTAGAGAGAACCACTAGCGACCGTCCCGAACATGTCGCCCCCGTCATCTATGCCGCCCAGAGATGAGTCTCCGGAAGGACCTCCTCTAGCGCGCTTTACCGCGACAAGGGGGAGCCAGCAAGCACAGGCACCGGAAGGTCTTTGTCGGCAACCGTCGTTGATGCAGGTATTCCTCATTATGTTCGTCTCTCCAGTGTTCCTTTGTTTGTATTCTTGAACTTCCACCTAAAGTTTGTTTGGCTTGTTTCCTTGGCCTCCAGACATTCCCTCGATGGACGGCATGGATGTCAACACCGTCATCGAGGAGACCACCAGGGACGCCTTCCATGAGGCCGACAGGATGGCTACCGAGGAGGCCACCAAGGGTGCTGCCACCAAAGCCGCCAAGAACGCCGCCGTTGAGGCTGCCAGTGCTGAGGACTCCAAGGCTGCGCAGGAAGAGGAGGCCGCCAAGAAGTCTGCCGAGGACATCGGTGGAGAGGCCAATGGTCGTACTGATGGCATCCCTGCCACAGGAGCGTTAGGCGCTACACCGACCACTGAGCCGCCAGCCGCTGGGGAGGCAGCCATCGAGGATCAGCCGCCTCCTTCTGATGCTCCTTCATCGAGCAGATACTTGAAGGTCGATGACAACCTGCTCGTAAGCATCCCCGGCACAGCAAACACGGGTGTGCCACCTGAAGGGGAAGTCTTGTTGAGGAAGCCTTCGCTGCCGCCGGGCTCAACATCGTTGAAGATCCAAGCTCCGACAGCAAATCTCAAGATGAGCAGCTCCTCCAGACTATGGGCGACAACTTCCATAAGCTTCGAGTGCTCCACCGTGCCCGAAGGAGAAGCTGGACTTGGTTCCATAAGAGGCAGTCATGGAAGTGGCTGAGGCCAACTTCCAGGAGTGCATCGAGGAAACCCAGGCCTGGTTCGCCCAAGCCTCCCATGACCTGAAGACTAGACAGATGCAGCTGAGATAGGGCTAGAGCCAAGTCTTCATGCAGCAGTCCGATGCCAATCAGGCAGAGGAAGAGGCCAAACAATGGGCCGCCATAGAGGATGCTCGCTTGACGGAGCGCCGTGTCCTGCTTGATGCCCATGAGGAGGTCCCCGCCGCTCGTGAGAAGGTGCTTGCCGAGAAGCTCTGCGGCAAGGAAGTGGAGCTCGAGGATATCGTCATGCGGTGGACCCAAGAGCTAGAGCAGAAGCATAAGGAGGCGGTCCAGGCCCTAAACACGGACCATGCCACAAGCTGAAAGGGCCCTTCGATGCAGCTGAAGCTGCCGAGGCCGCTAAGAACTTAAAGGAGGACCGAGTGAAGAAGTTGGAAGCCGATCTTTAAGACCTCGGCAAGGAGGTCTCGTTGCTTGAGGCTGAAAGGGACAAGGCCATTGCCAGCTTGACGGAGATGCAGGTCACCATTTCTGACGGGACCAAGCAGCTCTCTTTGGCCAAGGAGTCCATCAGCAACCTGAATCTAAAGCTCTTCACGCTGACCGATACTCTTGAGACCACCAAGGCCTAGGAGAGGGCTCTGGTTAGGGATCTCAACGACGAGAAAGAGCGGGTCAAGAGCGCCACCATCATCCACAACGACTATGTGCATGGAGTGGAGATCTCGATCGAAAAGCTCGTCGATGTCGTGGAGAGTCTTGCCGAGCAGCTCACTGCCATGCGCCAAGAAGGCCCCACATATTCTCCCGACGCCGGGGTGTCCACTAATGCCAAGGTGACCATGTTCTTTGACACCCTGCTTGGAGCCTTGGAGCAGCTCCACTCTGACCGGGCGTCCCACTTGGCCAGCGAATCACGTAAGCTGTGCCAAGACGTCCTCCGCAAGGTGCTCTTCAAGGCGGCAAATAAGAACCCAACCTCAACCTCAAAAACGTCCTTGACCACTTGCCGAAGGACGCAGACGTCAAGGCGCTCGAGGAACTTGTCGCGCCCATCATCAAGAGGGTAAGCCACGTCAAGCGGGTTGAAGGCAATCGCCGGGATTATCTGCCTCACTCCTCACTGCCGCATATGTCAAAAACAATTTATCTATGCCACGAGTGCTAGGTGTGGGACTTTAGCAGCCTGCTGGCGAAATTTTCAATGGCAAGAGACCCTGGTGCTTCCAGTGCAGTCACCTAGGCTGTTGAGCAGAATCGAAACAGAATAGGGGTGCAACCGATCGCAACAAGGTTCCTTCGCGTGTAGGTTTTCCATACAGAAGTCCAGTTCGCCCAAGGAAAATAACCTCATGACAAGGATTTACTTGGGGTTTTTGCAGCTTATCTTTTTTTGTCATGCTCCCTCCGGCAAGTTTTTTCTTTGGGACATCGCTCATAGGTATCCGTACCATCATCCCGCCGGCAAAGTGGCACGCGAGGTGACCTTTTGTCCTTTGAGAAAAAAGAAAGAAGAGAAAGTATGGATATGGAACCTTGGCATTATGTTAGCCCTTGCCGGAATTAAATTCAATGCAAGACTTCACATAAACATGCACATAAGTAAACATGAGAATCGATCAGGATCACAGAACACCTATCTTTACTTAACAACGCACAGGGTCTGAGCCTGGCTTTGTACCAAGGATTACACTCTCCAGCGGCAAGACTTGTACAAAATGTGGTTTCCTAGAGACCCGGCAACCATGCCTTATGGTTAGAATTTGTGAACATATTCGATATTCCAGGAGTTGTTCAGTGGGATGCCATCTTCGGTCTCCAGGCGGACTGCACCGGTCCTAGTGACTCGTACTACCTATAAGGGCCCTCCCGCTTCGGCGTCAACTTGTTAGAATTCTTGGCAGACTGAAGTCGCTAAAGAACAAGGTCGACTTCCTCAAGACTTTTGGCATTAACTTATCAGCTATGATAGCGGCAGAAAGCTTGCTGGTAGCGTGCAGCTCTCACAGCAGCCTGAAGACGGTCTTCCTCAAGGAGCATCGCATCGTCTTGCCGCAACTGCTCTTGCTCTAGCTCATCATAAGCGAGCACTCGAGGTGATCCAGATATGAGTTTTGTGGGGAGAACTGCCTCCTCCCCATAGATAACGGAGAAGGTTGTCTGACCGGTAGCTCGATTTGGTGTTGTTCTGATTGACCAAATAACCACCGGCAACTAATCAATCCAGTTCCTTCTGTACTTGTGCAGCCTGTCAAAAGTTCTTCTCTTGAGTCCTCGCAACACTTCAGCATTAGCCCTCTCTGCTTGGCAGTTTCTCCTCGGATGGGCAACGGAAGCAAAACAGATCCTTTGATGATGCTGTTGTTCGTGAACTGTGTGCCGTTGTCAGCCTGTCAATAGTTCTTGTCTTGGACATACTGCACGAAGGTGCAGCTCGTGAACTATATGCCATTGTCAGTGATGATCTTATTGGGAACACCAAAGTGGCAAACTAGTACCTAGAAGAACTTGACGGCTGACTGTGATGTCACCTTTCTCACTGCTTCCACTTCTGACCACTTTGTGAACTTGCCGATTGCAACGTACAAGTACTAAAAGGCCTCGGCAGCGCGGGGAAAGGGGCCCGAGATGTCAAGCCCCTAGACCGAAAATGGCTAGGAGAGAGGGATCATTTGAAGCGCTTGAGCCGGTTGATGTAATCTCTTTGAATGAAGCTGGCATCCTTCACACTTGGTTACTAATGCCATTGCATCCTGGAGGGCAGTGGGCCAAAAGAAGCCTTGCCGGAATTCCTTCCCGGCAAGGGCTCTTGATCCAATGTGGGAGCCACATATGCCTCCATGTATCTCTGCCAATAGCTCCAGTCCATCTTCCCAGGAAATGCACTTGAGTTTCACACCGTTTGGCCTTTCTCTATACAGGTCGTTATCCATGAACTAGTACATACTAGACCGGAGGGCTATTTTCTCTCCTTTTTGTTGTTCTCCAGGAAGTTCTCCTGTCTGAAGGAAATGGACGATGTGATGTGCCCATGTTGGAGCCTGGGGGTCGACAACAAGGACTAAAGTCCTATCCTCTACCGGGGTAGCATTTGTCTCAACAGAAGGGACTGAGGGTCTGCCGGAGAATGTTGTACCCCGGCAAGCCTGGCGGGAGCGTGCGCTTCCATGGCAAGAGCCTGGGGCCCTGCCGGAGCACAGTTCACACTGACAACTTGCCGTTCTCTCTGGCAACCTTCTCGTCGGCAGCTTCTGGGATCCCAGATAGGAAATACTTGCCGGAGCTTAACTTCCTTCTCTTCTCTTACCTATTTGATGGTGTCACGGAGGGTTCAGTTAGTTGGAGCTCGAATGTTCCTAGTTCAACAGACAACTTAGGGGAAGCACACTTTGACATGCCATAGGCAACGCTATTCTCTACGCGTGGAACGTGCTCCATTTGAAGGCTGTCAAAATGCTATTCTAATTCCTCACTTCATCTACATAAGCTTACATCAATGGGCTCTGGTAATCTTCCTTCACTTGCCTGACGACAAGTTGTGAATCACCCCTGACAATAAGTTTCTTGATCCCAAGGTCTGCCGCGATCCAGAGACCGGCAAGAAGCCCTTTGTACTTAGCAGTGTTGTTTGTCAATCTCTCCTAGGGAAAATGCATCTGGATCACATATCTGAGGAGCTCTCTGGTGGGTGCGACAAGTAGCACTCCAGCACGGGCGCCTTGCAGCAAGAAACCTCCATCAAAATACATGATCCATTCTTGATTGGTTTCCTTGTCATGGAGAGTAGACTCTGGAACCTCTTCATCGAGCATTGGGGTCCATTCTGCAACGAACTATGCCAAGGCCCTAATCTGAATGGTCGAAGTGCTTTCGAACTTAAGACCAAAGCTTGATAGTTCCAAAGCCTACTCCACAATCCTGGTCATAGCTTCTGGGTTTCGCAAGATCCACTGTAGTGGAAAGCGAGTGACAACGGTGATCTGATGTGCTTGGAAGTAGTGGCACAGCTTCCACGAGGCCATAAGGAGGCTGACGAGTAATTTTTGCATGCCAGAATATCTTGACCTAGCCCCCTTCAATAAGGAGCTGACAAAATAGACTAGTCGTTGCACCACCTTATTCTTCTTCTAAATTGCCTCATTCAACTACACAAATCCTTCTTTGCCGGCATCAGACCTTGTCGGGGAATGTCCTGGCTCGTCACTCGGCGGTCTTGTCATTGCCGCTGCTTCTTCGCCAACCTCTCTTTCAGCCACTAGTGCATCACTCACCACTTGATTTGTTGTCGCTAGACATAGCAGCAACGGCTCTTGTGGTTTTGGTGTGAATAGGACTTGCAGAGAGGACAGGTACTTCTTCAAATCCTCCAACGCTGCCTCCGCTTCCGAAGTCCACTTCATTGGTCCTACCTTCTTCAAGTTTTTGAAAAAGGGCATGGCGCGCTCAGCCGATTTTGAGATGAACCTACTCAGAGCAGCAACACAGCTGGCAAGACGTCACACATCATTGACTTGTTTTGGTGCTTCAATTTGCTCAATTGCTTTGATACTCTCAGGATTTGCTTTGATTCCTCGTTGAGACAAAAATAATTCGAGAGGTATGCCGGATGGGACGCCAAACACACACTTCTCAAGGTTGAGCTTCATGTTGATCTTGCGCAGGTTGGCAAATGTCTCTTCTAGGTCTGATATGAGCGTATCCTTGTACTTGTTTTTGACAACTATGTCATCCATATAAGCCTCCATATTTGTATGTAGCTGGGGCTCAAAACCATTCTAGAACGCTCTTGCAAAAGTAGAACTAGCACTTTTCAACCCGAAAGGCATACACAAAAAGCAATACGTACCACATGGGGTGATAAATGTGGTCTTCTCCTCGTCTTCCTTGGCCATGAAAATCTGATGATAACCGAAATAGGAGTTAAGGAAAGACAACAGATTGCAACCGGCGGTGGAGTCCACAATCTGGTCGATGCGCGGCAAGGGAAATGATCTTTCGGGCAGGCTTTGTTGATGTCTGTGAAATCAATGCACAACCTCCTTTTTCCATTCACCTTGCACACTAAAACTGGGTTGGCCAACCATGTTGGATGGAGTATTCCTCTGATCAAGTCAGTTGCCACTAGTTTCTTAATATATTCGGCAATAAATTGTTGTCGCTCTAAAGCTTGCTTTCGGACCTTCTGCTTGATGGGCCGCGCGTGTGGGCAGTCGACAAAGAGGTGCTCAATCACCTCCTTGGGAACACTAGGGATATTAGATGGTTGCCAGGCAAACACATGGATATTCGCCCATTGGAAGGCGAAGAGCGCGCTTTCTTATTTGTCATCAAGGGTGGAACTTATGGTGAAAGTTCCCCCCATGCGATCCTCCTTGGCGGGCACCTTCTTGGTCTACGATGGAGCAGCTTTGGAATTTTTACTCGTGCCGGCGAGCTCCCCGGCACATTGTCAATGGGAACGCAACACTCCGAGGAGGTGCGCTTGCCGGAATGTGCGCCAGAGGCCTTACCGGTCTTCTTCCCAAGGGAGCTTCAGCGGCAGGAGTAAGTGCCTTGGCAGCAAGTGCTGCGACTACAACCCAATAGAGTTGGTTAGCGTACATAAGTGCACTTTTCTTGTCCGAGTTGATGGTGATGACACTCATTGGCCTGGGCATCTTCAGCATGTTTTAAGCAAAGTGACTGGCCGTCATGAATTTGGCCAATGTCAGGCGACCATGAATTCCGTTGTACAACAATGAGATCTTGGCGATGTCAAAAAACGATCTTCTCCGTTCTAAAATTGATATCACAGCCAAACATCATCGGTAGTGTGATCGTGCCCTTCGACCGAGTTCTTCTCGAATTGACCCCTTGGAAGGCGCCTTTCAGCTCGAGATCTTCATCAGGAATTTGCAGCCTCTGGATGACATCATGTGAGATCAGGTTCATGATGGCCCCACTGTCGACTAACATCTTCGTCACCTTGAGGTTGCGAATTGTTGGCGAAACCAACAATGGCAAGCACCCGACTGGAGTTACGCAATTAGGGTGATCCTCGACGTCGAAGATTATAGGAGTGTTGGACCATTTTAGACGTCTCTATGCAGCGATAAAGGGCTCTGTCGCGTTAACCTCGCATGCCCTCTATTTGAGTTGGTGGCAAGAGGAATGCGACGAGACACCTCCCTCTATGCACATCATCTCTGTAGCCTTCTAAAACTCATGCTCGCTAGACTCGTCGTCCTCTTTGACATCATCATCATCATCTCCCTCTTGCTTGTTGCGGCCAGAGGCAGGCCGGTCTTTTTGTTGCTTGGGCTTGCCGCAGCGACCTCCTCGGCCGACACGCTTCTTGCTGGATCCCTCATCACCATCTTGGCCCTTCTCCTTGTCTCGCCTCTCTTACTCGGCCTTCTGCTTCTCGGCAAGCTGCTCAACTTGCCGGAAGACTTGGGGATCATGGCCTTCGGTGCGATGGATCTTGCAATACTGCTTGTTGGAGTCTTCTGGCTTGCCGGCAGCCACCAGGGCGTGGCAAGAGGCACACCCGGCAATATCATTACTGGGGTCATCAACCTTGTCCTTCCTGGCGGTGCCGGGGTTTCCGGATCCCTCAATGGCAAGTATGGTCTTGCCCTTGTGCTTCTTGTTCCGCAGTCGGACCTTCTTTGCCGGGGTAACGGTGTCTTCATCCTCAGAGTCGACCCCTGCGCTGACGTCTTCGACGGGGAGCCTCCTCCCTTCTTCAGCCCGAGCACATTTGTCTGCCAAAGCATAAATCTCGGCGACGTCCCTGACTCTGTTCATCGCCAGCTCTTCCCGCATCCTACGGTTGTGCATGTTCTGATGAAACACGCTGATAACAGCGGCATGATGAACATCTAGGATGTTGTGATGCACGCGGCCGAACCTTTGGATGTACTTGCGTAAAGTTTTGCCCTCCTTCTGAGGGATGATGTGCAGGTCGCTTTCCTGGCCAGGAGCTTGATGACCTCCCATGAAGGCGCCAACAAACTTGTGGAACAGGTCTACCTAGGAGGCGATGGACCCCTCTGGCAAGTGCATCAACCATGACCTGAGGTTGGGCTTAAGCACCAACGGGAAGTAGTTGGAGAGTATTTTGTCGTGGTGGCCCCCGGCAGCCTACACTGCAATGGTGTAGATGCTCAGGAACTCTGACGGATGAGTCTTGCCATCATACTTCTCCGAGACTTCTGGCTTGAATATGTGGGAATTGGGCCACTGGACTTGCCACAGCTCACGGGTAAACGCTGGACAACCCACCTCATAAGGTAGGATGACAGGATACCTTGGCACAGACTTGTCTATAGTGGGCCCCACGCGCCTACCAGACTGGAGGTGCGCTTTCTGCCGTCGGTCGATTGCAGTTCGAGCGTCTTCCTTGCCACATTCCAGAAGAACTTGACGCTGATTGCGGCGTGTCCGTGGGTCAGACGATGATGTCGAGTAGCCGTCATAAGTGTCGGTCCGTCGAGTCGGCGACCGGCGATGTTGCTGTGAGGGATAGTGCGCCGAAGTCACGCCGCCTCCGCTCCTCCCGCCACTGGCGCAGGCCGGCTCGGTGATCCGAAACTTATCTGTGAGGCTGAGGAGACTCTGAATGGTAGCTCTCCATTCATCGAGCTTCTTCGCAACAGGAGGGAAGTTTAGGAGTGGCTACGCCCATGCCATCGCTTCCTCCGACCTGGTCGGCTACGAATGGCGATAGGAACGCGAGGTGCTCTGACTCCTAACCGTGTTACAAAGAGCACCACTGCGGTCCCACGTCGGCATGCCACTCCCGCTTGCATGCTGGTGAGTATGCTGGTCCCGTGTAGGCCTCAGAAAGTCGCAGCGTGGGCGCTGGCGTGGGTGCCCTGGAAGATACTCTTCCGCCCCTAGAGTTTGCCATACCACCCGCAGGCGGTACTACTCCGTCTTGAGACCCAGGGGCATAGGGGTTCCCATCGTTGCCATGGGCGTCTCCGTGGCTAGCGTCACCGCTTGCTTGGCCTTGATCACCCAAGCGTCGTGGAAGTTCAGAACCTCTGCCTCCTCCTCCTCAACCCACGTCTACGTTTTCTCCTGTGTGTGCACATACAGGGACCCCATTCGGTTCGGCGAGGGGAAGGATCACACGAATAGCCAGTCTGATGAACAATACATGGGGATCTTTACCTAGGTTCGGGCCGTACGGATGCGTAAAACCCTACTCCTGCTTTGTCGTATTGAGTGTGTTCTTGGGGTTCTAGCTACCGGAGCACTATGAGTAGCTATCATGTATGCGGGCTAGAAATTCCCAAAAGTCAAAAAGTCAAAATTCCTCTACCATATTGCCTTGGGCCTCCTTTTTTACTCTGAAGGTGATCCCAAATGTGGCGTAAAGTGCGTACACGGGGTGTATAGCGCTACAGTGCTATCATACCTAACACTAACGGAGTAGGACAGGCACATTTAATGCAGCATTAGGCATCTCTGTTTGTCAATGGGATGGGACAGGAGCCTGTCCCATCGGCGCCACTTAGCTCCCTCCAACGTCGATGCCACTACATGCGTCCAGGTGGATTGACACGTGCCCCCTGCACTGGTGGGGGTCTTGCCGGGAGTTCGCGTTGCCAGGGCCTTGCTTCGCCTAGGGGTTCAATAGCCCTCGCGGCAAGACCTTGCCAGTAGTCTTGATTTTCCTGTGCTTGTATGTGGTAAGTCCCTGCTGGGCCTTGCTGCTAGGGTGGCTACTACTGCCCGTGCACGAGTAAGGGGCCTTGGAGAGCCCAAAACTCTAGGGCACCAACAACCTCCAACTGTCCATGACCGTGGACAAGGCTATTCGAATTGTTTTACACTCTGTAGAGTTTGCGTGCTTTACCCACAAGACTCAGGGAACTTCCGTGTTATCCACGACTAGCGATATATTACATACCTGAGGTAAGCACCCGAAAAATGCCTTTCCTTTGGCAACACTAAATAAAGGGTCCACTCGATTGGTACACGACCCTCATGATGTACATCATACGAGCCTCGCTCCAAATCGTACCATCCATGAAGGGGCCAATGGTGTGCTCGGTGCCTGTAAAGACAGCGCATGGTCGCCCTACTAGGCACGACCCCGTATCAAGAGTGACCACATCACTCCCACCACTAGTAATGCGGGCTCTCTGCCAGCACTGACTAGAATAATCAACAAAGCCCCTTCCCATATAAGGGTAGAGTGGTCGCACATGTAAGGTTGCGACGGTCAGCAGACCTTAAATCTAATCCATTTTCGAAAACACACACACTCACACAACTAGCTCTGGTACATCGCTTCTTTCTCAAGTGGTTACCCAGTCAACATCATCTCCCTCGGGCATTAGTGGCACCCGACGGGATTTTCGAAAAGTCTTTGAAATTATTTTTGTTTCCATCACCATGCATATTCATGTCCAACTTTGCGTAGCATCTACTAAGCATCCTATCTACTCCCACCCGCACAAACCTCATAAGAAGGTAGGGTCATGCATGATGCAAGTATCAACGATAAAGTATCGACGGCATCCCACCGAAGGGAAATACCACATCAACATGATCATCATCAAGAAATAATGTGTTATATTCCATGCAATAAAAGGTCTCATAGTCATGGTCAAAGGGCTGCTTGCCTGGCTCAGCAAAGTCTTCGACGTCTTCACACGCTTCTCGTCCACTCCGGGCATTCCATATACTTTGCCAACTATCGCCAGAAACAACCATAATAAGCAACACCACAAGCAGAAAAATAAAACTGCTCTATAATCGGAGTTTTATTTTCTCGACGCCTCTGGTTATGAGAAAAATAACCGAGGAGGTTTTATTGGATGTGGGTCAAGGGGGGGTCTTGAATGGTGGAAATGAAGGAATTGATGGTCCTATAAGGTGTCCAAAGAAAATATGTTTATAAAATTGAGTGGAGGCACTCATTAACTTGGAAATGGTTTTATAAGAATTATGGAAGTGGTATCACTGGAGTTGGAGTTGAAATGAATATTCTAGAGATTTAACAAGTGGATCTTATATGAAGAAATGGCTCAATATTCTAGATTGAAGAAGAGGTCTAACGAAAAATGTTCACCACTTAGTGTATGAATCCAGGACCAGCTAGGAGTTAGAATCATTGCATTTGGAGTTAGGGTGAGCTTCCTAGGAATTTCTAAAGTTGTAAGAAGGAAATCAAAAATAGGTTTAATCCAATAGGTGTATAGGAAACTTTTCTAGAAAAATGTGCAATGCACATATTTGGTTAGGCAAAGATCTTTGCAACCTATAGGAATTTGAATCATCAAATTGGGACTTAGGATAAATTTTATAGAGATTTTAAATATTTCTAAGAAATAGAAAATAGAAATGGTTTTACCTAATGGGCTAAAACGCGCTCAAGGCGTGGTCGAGGTACTGGGCCTGCCTAGTGGCTCCGTCGGGCGTGCGACATGCCATGTCGGAGGTTTATTCCCCGTAATATGCCTCCTCCATGAGGAGGCGTGAATCTGAGGGTGTGCTTTCACTTAAACAGAGGGGCTCGGTCCGCAACCACTTAAAGGTAGGCCCCACCTGTCGGGTTCTCCCTCCTCCTCCCGTTTTGGCTTGGGAGAAATAGGGAGGCAGCACCGTGCCGCCGTTAGCGTTGCCCCGGTGGCTCGGGCTGCCTCCGGTGGAGTTCCGACTAGTTGCGTGCTCCGGGAGACGGACCACATCCTCCTGGGGGGTCAACTTTCATAGGGAAGCATTTGGGAAGGCGATGACTTGGCCGCGGCAGAGGACGGCTACGGTGATCGTGGGGGACGGTGTTCCGGTCATCGGGGAGTGAAAAAGGGGCATGGTGGAGGAGTGTCGTGGTTCCGGGTGTGCTTTGGAGAGGTGCAAGGGGAAGGAGGAGGCCTAGACTTCTTCAATTTGATCAAGGCACGAATGGCAACATGACGGCCATGGAGGGGGAAGTGGAGCTGGGGAGCTCCAACGGCTTGACAAGGGGACCTCTTGGGGATGAGTAGAGTGGCATTGCACACGAGAAGGAGCTCATGGAGAGGTACAGGTAGAGGGGCGACCGAGAGGGACTCAGGTGAGCCTCAGGTGCGCTTTGGGCGCTGTGAGCACATCCTCATAACTACCCTTGGCCTCACTCTGGCATCGGGGAGGGACGGAAGAGGTCTAGGGGAAGATTCCTATATGGCACACACGGCTGACAAGTTCAGAGGGGGGCACACGTGTGGGCTCAGTCATTGGCTCGGCCATGGTGGTAGAGCGCGTGCGAGGGCGAGCTCAGTAGGGAAGGGAAGGAAGGGGCTTGTGCCTTAGCATGTTGCGGACGCTGAGGGGGTGCTTCCGGTGAGTGTAGGAAGCACGATGTGGTTAGGGGCTCGGGATGGGCGTCGCTACAGTGCCAGATTGCACTGTAGCACGCTCTGGAGTGCGACCTTTGCACGCCATGGCATAGTTTATGTGCCATGGGCATGTCCTCTAGTTTCCAACAGCTTAGGGAAGAAGAAAAGGTTGCATAATTGACCTTGGATACCTTGGGGACTCACCAGGTGAGAGGGAAGGCAAAGAAGAAGGGAAGAAACTATTGTCCAGGGTAGAAAAGTGGGGTTTTTCACCCTACAATCATTGTGCTAAAGGCTTGCAAGTCTTACTGGAGGTGGGTGAGGCATATGAGGTGGTGTGGTAAAATTTGGGGGTCAAGGAGAATGGTGGAAGGGGCCCAATCATCAAGTTTGGTAAATGAGCAGAAGGTGTTTGATGAGTGTTTATGCTAGAAAATAGGTTCTCATTGCTATCAAACTTCACAATATTAAATGATAGATGGAATTGGGGTTGATCACTAATTTTGGGCTCATTTGATGAAACTTGCTAATGCAAACTTTATAAACCCTAGAAACTAACATAATCAGGTTTCTGTAGATCTAGGCATGCTAAACTATTTTCCTAAATGCACCACTTTGTTTTGTGGCATTATTTGGGTATTAGAGCATGCCCAAAAATTTTGGTACCAAATGGGGAAACTTGATAATGCAAACATTCCCAATTCTTGAAATCAACAGAATTGGGTTCCAGGGGATTTCGACAAGTTAATCTATTCTCCTTACTGCACCACTTGAAGTGGATGCACTATTGTAGTATTAGATCATTTCCAAAAACTTTGAGAACAAAATGGGGCAGATGGCAATGGAGAGTTGCTCAAATTTGAATCTAGAGAGAGAGAGAGGGTTTTGGAATATTTTGGTGAACCAAATCATTTTGGATTGATACGAAACTTGGTAAGATGATCACATATGTCATATGTGACATGCTAGACATTTGTTGGATTTATGTGATAATATTTCTTATAGAAATATTTCAAATGCTTGAAATAGAAAGAAATGGTTTTGAAGGGTTTTATCCAATATTTTGCACATGACCATGTGTTTAAACTCTTATATATGGACAATATATGTCCATTGTGTTTTCCTAAATTTTCTCAAAAAACTTTGTTTTTTCCACTCTAGTTTTTTCCCACTTTGCTTATGCCATTCCAAAATTTGAAATTTCACCTTTTCCACTCTTAGCTTTGAACAATACATCACAAAACCCATTCCGTGGCAAAAACAATAATTCTAGAGTGGCAATTGTGATACATTGTCAAAAGCTAGGAGTGGCAAAAGTCAAATGAAAAATTATTGCTTGTGCCACGGAATGGCATTTGTGATATATTGTCAAGAGCTAAAAGTGGCAAAAGGGAAATGTCAAATTCTAGAGTGGCATAAGCATAGTGGGCAAAAACTAGAGTGGCAAAAACAAAGCTTTCACTATTTTGAAAGCATAAAAATAATTTGTTCCCTATAAAAGACCATTTCTGGCCTTAAGAACAATCCTTTAAATAAAATAGGAAAATAATCTTTAAAATTAATATTTGGTAGTTATGGGATGTCCTATATATAGTAGGTTTCAAATAAAGCCTTTGGTGTAAAATATCCCACCCAATGTGAGGACTTGTAGTACAAATCTCAACTCAGGGCTTTTTGAAAACCTAATTTGGATAAATGCTTTTTGGCCAAAAGAACATTTTATAAAACTGGTTTTAGGTCCTAAACACATGGTATGATCATTGGACAAGAGTTTGGATCAGGGAAAAGAGTTCTTGATGGTAGGAGGAAGTTTTATGAATATAGAGCACAAGCAAACAATCAAACAATCAGAAAATAGCACACCAGTCAAACATTCATAGGCACTCAAAAAGTTTTAATTGGCCATAATTTCTCAGTCATGTCAACTTAGTCATGAGGTATAACACAGGGTGTGACAGACCTACCCCCCTTACCAGAATGTCGTCCCCAAGATTCCTAGGCTAGGCATAGAAAGAAGGTTTGGGAATTCACAAGTGAGGTATTCTTCACTTTCCGTCTTGCTTCTGCTCCAGCGTGGTTGTCCTTTTGGATCTTGAAGTGTCTGATGATATGTCTGTGAGTGCATCATTGACTTTGTCTAATGGTGAACGGGGTTGTAGCAATCTGCTATGCTTGCTAATGGTTAAGGGTTTGGTGGACGAGGTTCTGGCAAGGGCCTGACCTGCGTGTTTGCTACTTCTCGAGCATGCGTTGGTTTCCGTGAAGAGGAACATGTGATGCAGCAAAGTAGATAAGTATTTCCTTCAGTTGTTGGGAACCAAGGTATCAATCCAGTAGGAGATACAATCAAGTCCCGAAAAGATGTACCTACACAAAGAATCAAACGCTTGCACCCAACGCTATAAAGGGGTTGTTAATCCCTTCATGGTTACTTGCATGGATGAGATCTGATAGAGATAGATAAAATAGATTGTGTGAATAGAAAGTAAAACAAAAGGGTAAAAATAATGCAACAAGGTATTTTTTGTTTTAGATCTGAAAGTATAAGATGGAAAATAGATCCGGAGCCATAGGTTTGTAGGATCAGAAGTAGGTCTAGAGGGGGGTGATTAGACTACTTTACCAAATAAAACCGTGCTTCTTCCCAATTTTAATTCTTGGCAAGTTTTAACATTCAAAGCATATTAGGTACATCCTACACATGCAAGTCTAAGAGTATAGCAACAGAAAGTAACAACAAGCATGAGTAAAAGGATAGGGTAGGAAGATGAAACACAATTGTAGACACGATGATTTTTCCTGTGGTTCCGATAGGTGGTGCTATCGTACATCCACGTTC
Source organism: Hordeum marinum (assembly GCA_022496015.1). Taxonomy (NCBI): domain Eukaryota; kingdom Viridiplantae; phylum Streptophyta; class Magnoliopsida; order Poales; family Poaceae; genus Hordeum; species Hordeum marinum. The sequence goes on from CM039673.1 coordinate 234,831,298, forward strand.
ATGGAGTCTTCATCCCATGGAGAGTAACGGTCATGAGAGTCCATGGAGGGCTCTACCCACGGAGGGTTCCACGAAGAAGCAACCATGACTATAACATGACGGCCTACGTCCATGCAGGACTAGCCTTACTCGGGGTAGATCTTCACGAAGTAGGCGATCTCCTTGCCCTTACAAACTTCTTGGTTCACTCCACAACATGAAGTAGGAGGCTCCCAAGCGACACCTAACCAATCTAGGAGGCACCACCCTCCAAACGGTAATAGGCTCGGTAATGACGATGAACTCCTTCCTCTTGTGCTTCAAGATGATAGACTCCTCAACACGCAATCACTCTCTCATAGATATGGCTTGGTAGAAGAGATGGGATTGGTGGAAAGCAACTTGATGAGGCTAGAAATCAAGATCTGTATGGTTGGAGTGGAAGATCTTGACCTCAACACAAGGGTAGGTGGTTCTCTCCCAGAAAACTGAGTACGATAGGTATGTAATAGTTCTGAGTGCTTCTATTTCGAGTGGGTGGTGGTGAAGGGGTATATATAGGCATCCCGGAAAATCCAACCGTTACACACAAAATGACCAACTCGGTGACACCGTGTGTTAATCTTGGTGGTACCAAAGTGACCAAAAGGTGGCAACTTTTGAATCTCGGTGAGACCGATATAGGAATCTCGGTTGAACCGACAAGGTGACCAACGGTCAGAATGCCAAACTCGGTGACGCCAATTCAACATTCTCGGACAGACCGAAATTGTGAACTTGCGTAAGAGAAAGTTAGCAACCCAACTCGGTGGAACCGAAAGCAACGTCGGCTGCACCAAAGTGGCTAGTGTTTGGCTGAGTTTGTCTAGGGTTTGGAAATGGTGGCACCGGGATAGGAATGTTGGTTGCACCGATTGTGCATGTTTGGCTAGAGACAAACTTTGGTGGGAGAGCTTGTGGATTTTTTGGTGACTATCACTTGTGCACGTATGAGCATTTTGTTCACCACCAAAACCTTACCCCCTTTTAATAGTATTGGCTTTCCTATGGACTCAAAGTGATTTCTCACAATTGTAAAATGTAGAGTCCTCTTGCTTGAAGCTTGGCCAACCTATTTCCTGCATTTTGGGGTAATTCCACAATCTCCACAATCCTTTTTCCATCCCTATCATTGAAATTTTAATGAAAATATACTTGGTGGAAACATTAGTTCAATGACTTATATGTTGTTATTAACTACCAAAACCACCAAGGGAGCTTTCAAGGTTTCAAGGTTTCACTAGAGGCTTCTCTCATGATGGCAAGTATTACGGTGGGTGGACAAATTACTGTCGAGCAATTGATACAAAATCGAATAATTATGAAGATATCTAAGAAAATGATTATGCATATAGGCATCATGTCCGTGTCAAGTAGACCAAAATGATTCTGCATATACTACTATTACTCCACACATTGACCGACTCCTGCCTGCATCTAGAGTATTAAGTTCATGAAGAACAGAGTAACACATTAGGTAAGATGACAAGATGTAGAGGGATAAACTCAAGCAATGTGATGAAAGCCCCATCTTTTTATCCTCGATGGCAAGAACATAGTACGTGCCTCGCTACCCCTACTTTGTCACTGGGTGAGGACACCGTAAGATTGAACCAAAAACTAAGCACTTCTCCTATTGCAAGAATTACCAATCTAGTTGGCCAAACCAAACCAATAACTCGAAGAGACTTGCAAAGATATGAAATCATGCATATAAGAACTCAGAAAATACTCAAATAATATTCAAAGATAATGTGTACATAAATCCAAAATTCATCGGATCTCGACAAACACACCGCAAAGGAGTATTACATCAGATAGATCTCCATGAAGATCATAAAGAACATGGTATAGAAGAGCAAAGAGAGAGAAGAAGACATCTATATACTAGCTATGGACCGGAAGGTCTGTGGTGTACTACTCACGCATCATTAGAGGGGCAATGGAGTTGATGTATATGCCCTCCATGATCGAATCCCCCTCCGACAGATTACCGGAAAAGGCTCCAAGATTGGATCTCACGGCAACCGAGGCTCCTGGCGGCGGAAAAGTGTTTTCGTGTCTCTCTCTGGTATAGAGGGAATATTTGTGAATTTATAGGCTGAGAAATAGGGTTAGGCAAGCTGCGGTGGGCCCACAATCCAGGGGGCGCGCCCCGATGGCTTGTGGCCACACGGCTGCTCTCCTGACTTCATCTCCATGTCTTTTGGGTTGCTTCTAGTCCAAGAAAAATTATTCTGAAGATTTTATTCTGTTTGGACTCCATTTAATATTCCTTATCTGCAATACTCAAAAACATGGAAAAAACAGAAACTAGCACTAGGCTCTAGATTAATAGGTTAGTCCCAAAAATAATATAAAATAGCATATTAATACACATAAAACATCCAAAACAGATAATATAATAGCATGGAACAATAAAAAATTATAGATACATTGGAGACGTATCAAGCATCCCCAAGCTTAATTCCTCCTCGTCCTCGAGTAGGTAAATGATAAAAACAGAATTTTTTATGTGGAATTCTACCTAACATATTTATCAATGTAATATTCTTTATTGTGGGATGAGTATTCAGATCCGTAAGATTCAAAACAATAGTCTAATATTGACATAAAAACAGTAATACTTCGAGCACACCAACAAGGCAATCGCGCCCTTTCGAAATAACATGGCCTTAGAAAGTTATCCCTACAAAATCATATGGTTTGGCTATGCTCCATCTTCCCCACACAAAGTATCTAAATCATGCAAAACCTCGATGAACAAGTCACGCAATTGTTTCACATGTTTTGTGTTCTAAAACCTTTTCAAATCTCATGCAATACATGAGCGTGAGCCATTGATATAGCACTATAGGTGGCATAGAATATGGAGAAGGGTGCGAGGAAAAGGGAGAAGATAGTCTCACATCAACTAGGTGTATCAACGGGCTATGGAGATGCCCATCGATAGAGATCAATGTGAGTGAGTAGGGATTGCCATGCAACAAATGCACTTAGAGCTATAAGTGTATGAAAGCTCAAAAAGAAAACTAAGTGGTCATGCAATATGAATATCCACTAGTTATATGAAAGTGACAAAATAGGAGACTCTCTATCATGAAGATCATGGTGCTACTTTGAAGCACAAGTGTGGAAAAAGATAGTAGCAACTATCCCTTCTCTCTTTCTCTCATTTTTTTGGTGGGCATCTTTGGCCTCCTTTTTTTATTTGGGCTTCACTGGACTCTTTTATTTTTTTGTAAAGTTTGTATACTCATCCCAACTTGTGAGGGAGTCATGGCTTCCATCATCCTTTTCTCACACGGGAGAATGCCCTATGAATGAAAATCAGCACACTTTTATTTACTTACAACTCGATACCTAATACAAAATATGACTCTATAAGCAAGATGAAATGATGGTGCATGCCATGAAAAACTGAATGGTGGAAGTTGCATGGCAATATATCTTGGAATGGCTATCGAAATTCCATCGTAGGTAGATATGGTGGATGTTTTGAGGAAGGAGGGTTTGATGTACTGGCGAAAGTTGCGCGGTACTAGAATGCTAACAAAGGTGCAAGGGTGAGAGTGCGTATAATCCATGGATTCGACATTAGTCATAAAGAACTCAGATACTTCTTGCAGAAGTCTATTAGTTATCAAACAGAGCACTATACGCATGCTCGTAGGGGAGAGGTTGGTAGTAGTAAACCATCGTGCGCTCCCGACCCTCACACAAAGGTTGACAATCATTAAACAAATCACGCTTCGACTTCGTTACATAATGGTTCACCATACGTGCATGCTACGGGAATCACAAACTTTAACACAAGTATCTCTTCCAATTCACAGTTACTCACTAGCATGACTCTCGTATTACCATCTCTAGTATCTCAAAACTTTATACAAGGAATCAAACTTCTCATAGTATTCAATGCACTTAATATGAAAGTTTTTATTATATCCCTCTTGGATGCCCATTATATTATAAATAAATTCATAACCTAAACAAATTACCATGCTATTTTAAGAAAATCTCAAAATAATATAAGTGAAGTACGAGAGTTCAATAATTTCTATAAAATATAACACCACCATGCTCTAAAAAGATATAAGTGAAGCACTAGAGCAACATTGCCTAGCTCAAAAGATATAAGTGAAGCACATAGAATATTCTAATAAATTCAGGATTCAACATGTCTCTATCAAAAGATGTGTGCAGCAATGATGATTGTGGCAAACTAAAAATCAAAGACTCATATCATACAAGACGCTCCAAGCAAAACACATATCATGTGGTGAATAAAAATATAGCCTCAAGTAAATTTACCGTAAGATTGAAGACAAAAGAGGGGATGCCTTCCGGGGCATCCCCAAGCATAGGCTTTTTGGCATCCTTGATATGGCTTGGGGTTCCTTGGGCATCCCCAAGCTTAGGCTCTTGCCACTCGTTATTCCATAGTCCATCAAATCTTCATCCAAAACATGAAAACTTCACAACACAAAACTCAACAGAAAACTCATGAGTTCTGTTAGTATAAGAAAAATAGATCACCACTTTAGGTACTGTTGTGAACTCATTCTTTATTTGTATTTGTGTAATACCTACTGTATTCTTACTTCTCCATGGTTCATACCCCCCGATACAACCCAAATACATCAAAATAAGCAAATAACACAAAGAAAACAGAATCTGTCAAAAATAGAACAGTCTGTAGCAATCTGCAGACTTCGAATACTTTAGTAACCAGAACAATTCTGAAAACTGTGGAAAATAAGTGAAATTTTTATATCAATCTTGTGTAAAACTTTCAGATCACAATAATGTTTGAGTGAATTTATAGAAATTCTGGACTGGGTGCAAAAGTTTCTGTTTTTCAGCAAAGTCAAATTGCAAACACCGTAGACCATCCCAAAGGTCTTCCTTGGCTCAAACACTAATTTAAACAAGAAAACACAATGATTACAGAATTAATAATGTGCAAAACACACCAAAACATAAGCAACAAACTAATCATAAAAATAAATTTGGGTTGCCTCCCAACAAGCGCTATTGTTTAATGCCCCTAGCTAGGCATGATGATTTCAATGATGCTCACATAAAAAGTAGTTATTGAAATATGCAATAAAGCATCATGAATCTCATGAAAAGAACATTTAAGTCTAACCCACTTCCTATACATAGGGATTTTGTGAGAACAATTTATGGGAACAAGAATCAACTAGCATAGGAAGGCAAAACAAGTATAACTTCAAAACTTTGAACACATAGAGAGGAAACTTGATATTATTGCAATTCCTACAAGCAAATGTTCCTCCCTCATAATAATTTTTAGTAGCATCATGAAGGAATATCACAATATAACTATCACACAAAGCATTATTTTCATGATCAATTATAGCACATGTGTCATCACGAAAACTTGGGGAACAAAAAATATCATCTTCTTCAAGCATAGCATCCCCAAGCTTGTGGGTTTGCATATCATTAACATCATGGATATTCAGAGAATTCATACTAACAACATGGCAATCATGCTTTTCATTCAAGGAACTATCATGAATCACCTTATAAATTTCTTCTTTCAACACTTCATCAAATTTTCCAGATTCGTGATTTTCAAACAAAACTTCATAAAGATAATCAAGTGCACCCAACTCACTAGAAATTGGTTCATCATGATTTGGTCTTTTGAAACGATTAGCAAGTGGATGAGGATCCATATCAATAGAGTTTTAGCAAGCGAAGAACCAATAAAATAGAAGGCACATGGCAACACAAGCAAACATAGCAACGAAAAGGCCAACGGAAGAAGGGCGAATAAAAAGGCGAATCTTTATGGTATTTTCTGAAAATTGTTTTAGAAGTTGGGGAGAGGAAAACGAGAGGAAAATGGCAAACAAGAGATGAGTTTGTGATGGGTACTTAGTAGGCTTCATGTAGATCTCCCTGGCAACGTCCCCAGAAATTGGCAAGGTTATGGGAGAGTTCTTATCCTGACTTGCTATGTATCTCCCCGACAACGGCGACAGATATCCTTCTTGCTACTTCTAGAGCATGCGTTCGTTTCCATGAAGAGGAACATGTGATGGAGCACAGTAGATAAGTATTTCCCTCAGTTGTTGAGAACCAAGGTATCAATCTATTAGGAGATACAAGAAAGTCCCCAAAAGATGTACCTACACAAAGAATCAAACACTTGCACCCCACACTATGAAGGGGCTGGCAATCCCTTCACAGCTACTTGCAAGGATAAGATCTGATAGAGATACACATAATAGATTGCTTGAACGGAAAGTAAAACAAAAGGCTAAAAATAATGCATCAAGGTATTCTTGGTATTTTTGGTTTTAGATCTGAAAGTATAAGATGTAAAATAGACCCGGGGCCATAGGTTTCACTAGAGGCTTCTCTCATGATGGCAAGTATTACGGTGGATGGATAAATTACTATTGAGCAATAGATAGAAAAGTGAATAATTATGAAGATATCCAAGGCAATGATTATGGATATATGCATCACGTCCATGTCAAGTAGACCAAAAAAATTCTGCATCTACTACTATTACTCCACACATCGACCATCTCCTACTTGCATCTAGAGTATTAAGTTCATGAAGAATGGAGTAACGCGTTAGGTGAGTTGACATGATGTAGAGGGATAAACTAAAGCAATATGATGAAAACCCCATCTTTTTATCCTCGATGGCAAGAATACAATACGTACCTCACTACCCCTACTTTGTCACTAGGGGAGGCCACCACAAGATTGAACCAAAAACTAAGCACTTCTCCTATTGCAAGAATTACCAATCTAGTTGGCCAAACCAAACCAATAACTCAAATAGACTTGCAAAGATATGAAATCATGCATATAAGAATTCAGAAAACACTCAAATAATATTCATAGATTGTCACACCCTGTGTTTGTAGCACGTTGTTATGATTGGGTTTATAAAATTTGGAGCCAACTAAAACTTTGTCTATACGCTTGTGCTTGCTTGCTATGTTGTTTGCTTGCTTGTTGATAGTGTTTTATGGCACTACTAGGTTCTATTTCACTTCATATTCATCTTCCTTGTCCCAAACCTCTTGCCCAATGATCATGCCATGTGAATAGTGCCCAAAACTATTTTATCAAAATTTGTCTTAACTAAAAATGATTTATTTAATTTAAGTTTCCAAACCCCCCTGAAATGAGGTTTGCACTGCAAGTCCTCAAATCAGGTGGACCCTTCTTTCCGAAAGGCTTTATTTCAAACCTACCATGTATATGACTTCCCAAAACCACCAAATATTATTTTTAAAGATTATTTTCATATTTTATTTCAAGGCTTTTTTCTTAAGGCCAGAAATTGTTGTTCTTAGGGAAAAATTATTTAAAAGCTTCGAAAATATTTGAGAAAATTTCGAGAAACTCAGTGGTCATATAATTTCCATATATATGAATTTCAACAAAAGGACATGATCAGATCATAGGAAAAACCCCTCAAAACCCTTTTTGTTCAGATCAAACTTTTTAAATATTTCTATAAGAAATATTCTCAATAAATTCCAAGAAAATTCTAGAAAGTCAACACTATCATGGGCGATGATCTTGCAAAGTTTCATCTCAATCCAAGTTGGTTTGGTTCTTCAAACCATCCCAAAACCATTCCTGTCCAGAATCAAATTTGATCAACTTTACATTTTGAAGTGTTCCCCCTTGGCCTCAAACTTTGTGGCCATGCTCTAATGGCCAAATCATGATGATCCACTAAGTGGTGCATAAAGGGTAAAAGCCTAGCATCATTGGATTGAATAGAAATCTGATTCTGCCAATTTCTAGGGTTCATCAAATCTCCATTGTCATCTTTTCCCACTTTAGCTAAAACTTGGTGAATCCTCTCATTTCTGCATAGCCTTTGACCCTGGTAAATATCTCAGTAAGGTGGAATCATTTTCTTTCCCAAAACACCATCAAACACCTTCTAGTGAAATGGTAAAGCCAGCATTTTCACCCCTTTTCTATTTACCCTTGCCTCCAAAATTTTACCAGAGTCTCTTGTAGTCACCTTTCACCCTCAGTAAGAACCAAATGTCACCCAGCCACTGGTAGGTGGGGTAAAACCCCCATTTACCCCTCTGGACAACACCATTTCTACCCCTCTTACCTATTCCTTCTACCCTATGGCCCTAGGCTTTGTTTGTCTTCCCTGGAATCCTCTGGGCATAGGTGGCCGCATAGAAAGTGCCAAGGGCCTGCCTTGGGATGCAAGGCTCACGCTCTGGAGCGTGCTACAGTGCACACCCGCATTGTAGCCGCTGCCCAACGAGCGTTCTCGACAGCCTCGAGCCACGCCACCTTGTCCCCCCGGTCTGCCTCGACGTCCGCGACGCAGCAGGCGGTCGGCCCTCTCCCTCCCCTCTCTCTCCTCCCCTCCTTCGCGCGTGGACGACACCGCCCGAACCGGCCAGTGGCCACGCTCGCACGCACGCCCTCCCCTGCTCCCCTCTCTCTTCTCCTGGGCGCGTACTGAGTCCACAGAGTCCCCAGACATGGCCAGGCTTGGCCCCATGGCCCGTGGCGACACCCTGGTCCTCGCCGGCGCACCACGTCCACGGTTGACCTGCAGCCCCCTATAAGTAAGGACTCCATGAGCCCCTGCCCCTCTCTCCTTGCTCCATCCTTCCCTCCGCTTCATCCTCGTGCCCAGAGCATTCTTCCCCGTGGTCAGGAGTCCTCTCCAAACACAAACCCTCACCGTTGCCGTTGGTCTTCCCCCTCGTCGACGCTCCACTCTCCCCCCCGGCGACCCCTCGACCACCACCAACGTGTGATGCCCCTAGGAGCATGCCGGTGCCCTCCATTATAGCCGTCGCGGCCCGTAACCCTCCGGTGAGCCCCATCTTTGCTCCTGTCGCGAGGAGAGGGATGACAGGTGGGGTCCGCCTGTCATCCCCTCGCCCCCTCATCTCTCTCTAGCAGGCTTGTCCCGCTGGCAGGTTTAAAACAAACCTACCGCACGCGGCTCCTCGCCTAGGCCGGCATCCTTCTTGGGCCGGTTCCGGCCAGGCATTCTGGCCTGAGAGGGCACAATAGCCCTTTCTTTTTCTTTTTCCTGTATAATTTCAAAAAGCCCATAGAATAAAATATTTATCCAATGCCAATTATTCTTCCACCAAAATTCTTAGTATAATCCCTATAATTTAATAGTTCCATTTGTAAAAATGTTTAAAAATATTTTTAGTACTCTTTTATTTTAAAACCTATATTTAGGCACCTTTTGCCTTTGTTAATTTACTTCCAAATTTTTTTTCATATCAAAGACCTAAGAGAGTATTTTTCGTATGATATTTAGTATTTATCAGGGTAGGCTAACATTTTTGGTAGTAGTTTGAGTGCTCTGTTTTGTGTGATTGCTTATTTTTATCGCTTTATTTCGTGACAATAGATTGCGCGGTTGATGAAGAAGTTGGACCCGAAGATTTGAAGACCCCAGAGACTTTGTTGAGCCACGCAAGTAGCCCTTTGAGCATTTTAATAAACCTTTTAATGCATGTCATATAGCACTTGCTGATTCGATGAAATGATCATGATGAGGTGTTCCCCCTTCGGTGGGATACCTCTGTTACCTTGTGAGGGTTGTGCGGGTGGGAGTAGTTAGGTTGCTAATAGATGTTATGCAAATGGGATGGGACTTATGCATAGTGATGGCAAGAAAAGATGTGATTCCAAAGATTTTTTGAAAACCCCGTTGGGTGCCACTAATGCCTAAGGGAATGATGATGAGATGGGTGACAACTTGAGAAAGAAGTGGTGTGTCGGGGACAAGAGAGTGATGTGGTTCTCAAAAACGGATTGATGTAAGTTGCGACCGTTACTCCAACCTTACATGCGCAACCACGATACCCCTTATGGGACGGGGCTTTGTTGATTACCTTGGTGGGTATAGGCAAGGAGCCCGTATTACTAGTGACAGGAGTGGTGTGGTCACTCTCGTATGGGGTCGTACCAGTATGTATGATCATGCGCTATCTTCACAGGCACCGGGCACACCATTGGTCCCCTGATGGATGGTACGATTAGAGCGAGGCTCGTGTGATGTAAATCATGAGGGCTGGGTACAAATGAAGTGGACTCTTTGTTTAGTATCGCAGGGGAAAAAGCATTGTTTGGGTGCTTACCTCAGGTATGTTATATACCGCTTGTCATGGATGACACAAAAGTTCCCCGAGTCTTGTGGGTAAAGTGTGCAAACCTCTACAGAGTGTAAAACTATTAGAATAGCCATGTCCACAATCAAGGACAGTTGGATGACTGCTGTTGTGCTACGTCCAAATGTTTTTACAATAGGTGTGTGGGTGTGTTGGAGACATAGATGGTACTTGAACTAAGTCTGATGACTTAGCATGGGAAGTGACCTAAGTCTGATGACTTAGCATGATGAATGAACATGAGGTGTACAACCTCTACTTATGTTGATATCTGTAACTTGTTCATATGGACATCTGCTAATTGTTGATGCATGCTCACTAGTTACATGACCATGACATTTGCATTCAAATTAGGTTTCCGCAAAATCACCTACTTAGTGCGATATCATGCATCATTGCTACCTTGTTCCACAACATGGGTTGCTTGCGAGTACATTCAAAGGACTTATTGGCTTGCCACTGGTTATTTAATTGTCCAGGCATGGAAGAGTAGAAGTATGTTGAAGAGTTTGTTGGAGACGAACATGCGAACTAGGGCGCTCCCCAGTCAGAATGCATGTAGTTTAAGGCAGGTGGCATGTGTTCATGCTTTCGACCAAGATTTCCGCTGCTTGTTCTATTTTAAGAGTTTGGCCCGTGTGGCCCTATCTATGTAAGACTAAGACCTCCATGGTCATTATTTGTGTAAGACGTGAAGTGTGGATGTAAGGCTCTTGTTATTCAGCTTCTATGTGTTCAGTGAGCATTGGTCTCTGGGATCACTCTACACATGCAATCGGTGATCTCAACTTATGAGACAGGGTCCCCGTATAGCTGGTATCAGAGCCATCCCGACTGTAGGAAGCCCGTAGTTAGCATGGACGTTAGTTAGGATAAAGCCGACTTTCAAAACTACACCTAGAATTTGTGCTTAGGGATTTTGCACTATTTACCTCTTCTCATCTTCACAGAAGACTCTGCTGACTCTCCTCCTTTCAAACCTTTGTAGGTGGTCGTCGTACCCGAAGCCTTCCTGACATCCGGATTTCCCTTACTCCTTTGGGATAGCCTGGAGATGTGGTCGTGAAGGCAATCGACTCCCCGACTAGTTGGTTCTTTGAAGGACAATGGATGGAGACCATGATACTCGTAGTCAAGACAGCTGCATGCAAGGCACTCCTACACCTTCGAGATATCATTCAACAGATGGGTGAGGAGCCAGCTACCGGCTACCTTCCCTTCAGGAAGGATGACTTTGGCGAGAATTGGATGCTGATTCCAACCAAGGAAGATGGCACACCACTCAGGTTCCAGACCTATTTCAGCCTCTCTGCTGACAGTCTGGTTCACAACTTGATGAAGGAGTCCGTGAAGCTCCGCGAGGAACTTCACCACACCCGAGAGCTACTTCTACAAGCCAAGACGAAGCTAGACAAGATCAATAAGGATGGATCCCCTGAGGGACGACCAGCTGTCGCTTATCGAGGAGTACCCCCAGCTAGCGATGCACCTACGTGTAGCCGTCGCTGGAGTGTGAAGAAGTATCGTGAGCTCTTCACCGACTCGCCTGCAAAGCGTCATCGGGATGGACCTCCTCGTTCCCCGGCGCCTTCGACCGGGAACAATGCCCGTTCAGATGATGAACAGGAGGAAGAACCAGAGGAGCGTAACTACGAGACCGAACACTCCACCACCTGAGTCTAAGAACCCCTAGGGTAGGATCAGTCATGTATCCCTCATGCGAAGTCGAGTTCGTGTAATGGTTCATATGAAACCATGTGTGCTTGTTGTTTGTTATGTTGTTTGTGTTCTGATGCAAGTCGTGCTTTTGCCTTAGGCAACATGTAAGCGACTCCATCGTCTATCTTAAAAATATGTTGTTGGTCTATTGACCTTTGTTTAATCACACTTGCACTTAACCGTCCCCTTAGGCGCACTTTTCCGTTATTGCTTATCCTCTTGTCGATCCTAGTTGTTTGACTTGGCGGCTCCAAACATGATGGTGACTGCTACCCGCAACAGCTCCTTCACCAACCCTAAAGCCGGCAACTTGAGCCAGCAACATGGAGCTAGTGGGGCTGCTCACGCTGGGGGACACCAGGAGCAGCCACAAGGCGACATTCCCCCGCCACCACCTCCACTGAAGAAGATGACCATAGCTCAGTTTCTACAAGATCTCCAGGAGGAGCGCCAAGCCAACAATGCTGCTACCCAGTAGATGGCTCAGGCCCTCGTGAACAACCGGTAGCAAGGCAGGAACGGCAATGGCCACTCCACGTTGTCTGAGTTCATGAGGAACTCGCCCCCAACCTTCACCGAGACTGCTGAACCATTGGATATTGATGACTGGATCCACACCATCGAGGACCTCCTTGCATTGGTCAACTGCATTGAGGATCGTGAGAAGGTGCTTTATGCGTCTCACTGCCTTGGAGGTACCGCCCGAGCTTGGTGGGATGGATTCAAGGTCATGCAACGAGAACCTGTGATCACGTGGAGTGACTTCAAGGAAGGATTCCGTGCTGCCCATATTCCTTCTGGGATCATGGCTGTCAAGAAGAGAGAATTCCAAGCATTGAAGCAAGGAAGTGTCTCTATCAAGGAGTACCAGCAGAAGTTCAACCTGTTGTCAAGGTATGCACTTGAAGATGCCAGCGCAGAGGCTGCCAAGAAGGAATGCTTCATGGAAGGTCTTCAACAGGTCCTGTAGTATTAGCTCATCATCTGTGACTGTCGCACTTTCTTCGACTTGGTGAACAAGGCCCTCATGATGGAAGACAAGCGTCCTGCCATAGACGACACTCGCAAGCGCAAGATGATCAGCAAGGGAAGCTCAAGCAACCAGAAGCGTCGCCCCTGGAAGCCAGCCCCAGCCAAGCCAACCTATCAGCCGCAATAGTCTAGACCTCCTACACCTCGTCCGACCTACCAGCCTTAGCAGTATGCCAATCCCAGGCCAGCCTACAACAACAACCCCAATCACAACAACGGTGGCAGATATTTCAACAACAACCCTGGGCAAGTCGCTTGCTTTGGATGTGGTCAGCTAGGACACATCTCTAGGCTGTGTCCCAACAAGAAGCCAGATGCACCGCGCCCCAATGAGCCGACTCAAGGTCAAGCCCATGGAGCACCGCCAAGGAACCCAGCTCCCTGCAACTAGCCCAACAATGGCAAGAGTCATGTGAATCACGTCACCGCTGAGGAAGCCCAGGAAGACCCGGACGTCATACTGGGTACGTTCCTCGTCAACTCAACCCTAGCAACAGTATTGTTTGATTGTGGGACTTCGCATTCTTTTGTCACCCAAAAGTTCACACTAGAGAGTGGCATGAAGCCTACACCCCTGGTAGCCGTATGTTGATACAAACCTAGGGATCGGTTATGAAGTCTTTGATAGGGTGTAAGGGAGTTGAGATTAACATCAACGGGGTAGACTTCCTAGCCGACCTTATCATCCTGAATTTAGAAGGCTTGGATGTGATCCTAGGCATGGACTGGTTAACCAAGCACCAAGGCTTGTTAGACTGTGCCAAGAGGACTGTCACCATGACCAATAGCCAAGGAGTGTAAGTCAAGTATGTTCCCAACCTTTCCTATACTCAAGCCCATCAGGCTAACTGCCTATCGGGAGTTGAGTTGGATTAAGTGCCAGTGGTATGTGAGTACCCGGATGTGTTTCCTGATGAGCTGCCCGGAATGCCTCCTGACTGCAACATTGAGTTCATCATTGAGCTTATGCCCAGATCAAGGCCCATCTATAAGAAGGCCTATAGGATGGGATCCGAAGAGTTGGCTGAGTTGAAGAAGCAACTAGCAGAGCAGCTCGGAAAGGGATTTATTTTCCCTAGTGCCTCTCCTTGGGGATCACCTGTTTTATTCGTGTCAAAGAGGGACGGAACTATCAAACTCTGTGTCGATTACCGTTCTCTCAATGAAGTCACAATAAAGAACAAGTACCCACTCCCCGAGATTGAAGAACTGTTTGATCAGTTGAATGGAGCCAAGGTGTTCTCCAAGATTGACCTCAGGTCTGGGTACTACTAGCTAAAAATCAGAACCCAAGACATTTCGAAGACGGCATTTGTAACCCGGTATGGCCTGTATGAGTACACGATCATGTCATTCGGGTTAACCAATGCCCCTGCCTACTTCATGTACCTCATGAATAAAGTCTTCATGGAGTATTTGGACAAGTTCTTTGTCGTCTTCATTGATGACATCCTCATCTTATTTAAGTCTAAAGAAGAACATGAGGAGCACTTGATATTGGTCCTAGAAAAGCTTTGAGAGCATCAGCTTTCTGCCAAGTTTAGCAAGTGTGAATTCTGGCTGCATGAAGTTGGATTCTTGGGTCATCTGTTGACTGCAGAAGGATTATTAGTGGATCCTGCTAAGATTGAAGTCGTGACTAAGTGGCAAACTCCAACCCCCGTGAAGGAAGTCAGGAGCTTCCTCGGACTCGCGGGTTTTTAACGCAAGTTCGTGGAAGGGTTCTCAAGCATTTCCTGACCCATGACCCAGCTTTTGAAGAAGGACAAGAAGTTCGAATGGACTGCTAAGTGCGAGGAAAGCTTCCAGGAGCTCAAGAAGAGATTGACCACAACCCCAGTTTTGGCCACCCCCGATATTCACAAGGAGTTTGTGATTTATTGCGATGCATTAAGAACCAGACTTGGAGGTGTTCTGATGCAAGAAGCCAGAGTTGTACATATCTATCAAGACAGCTACGACCCCATGAAGAGAACTACGCAACTCATAATCTTGAGTTAGCCATCGTAGTTCATGCCTTGAAGACATGGCGACATTACCTTCTAGGGAAGCGATGTGAGAGATTCACAGACCACAAGAGTTTGAAGTATATCTTCACTCAAAGGGAGTTGAACATGAGGCAGCGAAGATGGTTGGAATTGATCAAGGATTACGACCTCAGTGTTCAATACCACCCCGGAAAGGCCAATGTGGTAGCAGGCGCCTTGAGCAGAAAGGCTTGTTCCTTGAATGCTATGATTAAGGAAAGGCTACCCGCCCTGTATGAAGAGCTTGAGAGCTTCGGCTTGGAACTGGTTGCACTAGTATTCCTCGCCAACCTTGAAGCAAAGCCTACCTTGATGGATGATATCAAAGAAGCCCAGAAGGGTCACGAGAGCATTGAAGGCATCAAGAGGAAGATCAAGGCAGGCAAGTCGCCTCGATTCTCGGAGGATGAACAAGGAGTTGTATGGATCGGGAATCGCGTCTGCGTACCCAATAAAGAGGAGCTCAAGAACCTGATATTGCAAGAAGCTCATGACACTCCATAGTGCATCCACCCTGGAGGAACCAAGATGTATCAAGACCTCAAGCCATGATTATGGTGGCATGGAATGAAACGGGAGATAGGCACGTTCTGGCTAAGTGTGACATATGCCAGAGGGTCAAGGCTGAGCATCAGCGACCCGCTGGACTTCTGCAGCCCCTCAAAGTGCCTGAATGGAAGTGGGATAAAGTCGGGATGGATTTCATCACCGGTTTGCCGAGGTCAAGCAAAGGACATGCTTCAATTTGGGTCATTGTCGACCACCTCACCAAGGTAGCCCACTTCATTCCTATCAAGATGACCTACAATGGGAACCCGTTGGCCAACCTCTACATTAACTGGATTGTGATCCTCCACGGGGTTCCTAAGGAGATTGTGTCAGACTGAGGAACCCAGTTTATCTCAAGATTCTGGAATAGTTTCCAAGAAGCGTTGGGAACCAAGATCTCCTTCAGCACTACATTTCACCCTCAGACCAGTGGGCAAACAGAGCGAGTAAATCGGATATTCGAAGACATGCTCCGAGCTTTTGTTTTAGCATATGGAGCCAAGTGGGAAGATTTCCTACCATTTGCCGAGTTCTCCTACAACAACAGCTATCAGTCGAGTCTTCAGATGGCACGATTTGAGGTGTTGTATGGACGCAAGTGTCGTACTCCCCTCAACGGGTCAGAGACCGGAGAAGGATTAGTTTTTGGGCCGGGCATCCTCCGTGAAGCCGAAGAGCAAGTTCAACTTGTCCGAGAACGCCTTGAGACCACCAAGACTAGGCATAAGAGCTACGCCGACTCTCACCATCGAGACATGAGTTTCTGTGTTGGGGACCATGTTTACCTCCGAGTCACGCCTCTCAAAGGGAACAAGTGTTTCCACGTCAAACGGAAGCTCGCACCAAGATTCATCGAGCCCTTCAAGATCACCGACAAGTGAGGGGAAGTTGCATATCAGCTAGAGTTACCTTCTGAGCTGTCAGATGTGCACAACGTCTTTCACGTGTCACAGCTCCGGAAGTGTCTGCAAGTTCCCAACCGCCCCGATCTCTACAAGGACATCGACCATCAAGCCATCGATCTTCAGCCAGATCTCAATCATCGTGAGAGGCCAGTTCGCATTTTGGATGAAGCCGAGCACTACACCCAAAGCCGCACCATCAAGTACTTCAAGTCCAATGGAGCAACCACACCGAAGCTGAAGCAACCTGGGAGCATGAAGACTATCTTAGATCAGAGTTCCCTTATCTTTTTAGCGCTTAGCCTAGGAATCTTGGGGACGAGATTCTTTTAAGGGGGAAGGTCTGTCATACCCTGTGTTTGTAGCACATTCTTATGATTGGGTTTATAAAATTTGGAGCCAGCTAAAACTTTTTCTATGTGCTTGTGCTTGCTTGCTATGTTGTTTGCTTGCTTGTTGATTGTGTTTTATGGCACTACTAGGTTCTATTTCACTTTATATTCATCTTCCTTGTCCCAAACCTCTTGCCCAATGATCATGCCATGTGAATAGTGCCCAAAAGTATTTTTATCAAATTTTGTCTTAATTAAAAATGATTTATTTAATTTAAGTTTCCAAAACCCCCTAAAATGAGGTTTACACTGCAAGTCCTCAAATCAGGTGGACCCTTCTTTCACAAAGGCTTTATTTGAAACCTACTATATATACGACTTCCCAAAACCACCAAATATTATTTTTAAATATTATTTTCATATTTTATTTAAAGGGTTTTTCTTAAGGCCAGAAATGGTTTTTCTTAGGGAATTTTTTTTGAAATGCTTCGAAAATATTTAATAAAATGTAGAGAAACTCAGTGGAGGGGAAATGGAGTTGATGTAGATGCCCTCCGTGATCAAATCCCCCTCCTGTCGATTACAGAAAAAGGCTCCAAGATTGGATCTCATGGGAACCGAGGCTCCTGGTGGCGGAGAAGTGTTTTCATGGATCTCTCTGGTATACATGGAATATTTGTGAATGTATAGGCTGAGAAATAAGGTTAGGGGAGCTGCCATGGACCCACAAGCTAGGGGGCGCGACCCCCCCCCCCCCGTAGGGCATGCCCCTGTGGATATTGGCCACACGCTGCTCTCCTGACTTCATGTCCAAATCTTCTCGGTTGCTTCTGGTCCAAGAAAAATTATTCCGATGATTGTTTGGACTCCGTTTAATATTCCTTATCTACAATACTCAACAACAAGCAAAAATCAGAAACTGGCACTAGGCTCTAGATTAATAAGTTAGTCACCAAAATAATATAAAATAGCATATTTATGAATATAAAACATCCAAAATATATGGGCAAGTAGTGTGTCTGTGTGCTGGTCCCCGGGTTCCTCATGTTGGTTAGTGACATCTAGATGTCTCATGCTTAGAAGAGAAGGCACAAGGTCTTGGTGTAGCTCTCGTTCACTGGGAATCACCGATTTTGTTGGAGCATTCGATCTTCTGATGCTCGTGGCATTCAACGGTAAGGACGTTGATGCTTGTCGGCATAGGCTCTCATTGAGATCTTCTTTTTGAGTGAGTGTCCCAGGTATGCTCTTCATTCATCTTCGGCTATTTTTCCTTCATTGTCGTGGATGCATGTTTCTGGAGGGTCTTTGGCTGTTTTGTATACCTATCTCTCCATAGCCATTTGTGGCAAGGTTTGGGTGAGTCTAGTCCCTAATACTAAGCTTAGAGACTTGGAGCCAAAATGGGTCCTACTAAGTGGGGAAGGTTTCTGAGGGGTTCTAACTAAGCTGACTATCCATAGTATAGAACAGCCACCTAATCCCCAAGGTGTGAGGCTTGGTAAGCAGAGTGAACTACCCTTGCCAGGTGGTTTACCATGATCGGGTCAGGATTCATGCCCTTGATTGGACCAAAATGGGCTAATAACGAAGTCATGACAGTCATTCCACTCTATTCCATACAAATGAGGGGGGCAGGGGCATCATGCTTATCGCACACCATCAAGGGGGTGGAGTGAGGATGCTAGCAACTTATCGATTCCATCCTTGTCATGAACTGATAGATGACCATTTAAAGCAAGGGGCTCCATAATGCTCTTGATGTCCAAGGTCTTCATCGTGCTTGGGCGTCGGTGCTTCTTGATAAAGTCTAGCCGATGTAGTCGGTAGAGGAGTGGTGGTTGACTTCTCTTGCCTCATCTTCTTCGTCAGGTTCGTTAACCATAGTGGTCCTTCGTCTTGCTTGGGGTAAGAATGTCTTCTACTAAAGGGAGGATGCTTCAAGGAGTCCAACCTTTTCATGGGGAAACCTTTTTCCTGATAGGCATGGCAATTGGTGTTCCAGGGGCTGATCAAAATAGGACTAAGGTGTTCCTCCTCTCATTGGGTAAATAAGTATGTCATCTCGGAGGATAACAACCTATTCCCCTGAGTATCACATAAACATATGGCTCATGGAATATGGGAGAGGAGCGCGCATTTGCTCCGGATGGTCACTAGTTTCAGGGGTTTGTGGTTTAACCTAATATAGGTCTTCGTGGCAACCTTCCATATGAACATGTCTCATGGAGGTCGGGGTGGAGTTTTGATCATAGTCTAAATACCTAGAGCCAAGACCTATGGTCATAACCTAACTATATTGTGGCTCGGTAAAGCTTAGTGGTTTCAAGGAGCTTATGATGTGAGCGAACTTCTAACGTCTAATCCTCGGGCATAGTTCTTTAGATGCCAATAGTATTTCCTATTTCTCCAAGCAAAATCATCCTTTAGCATTGAGGGCATTATCTCATATAAGTCATCTCCAACAACACTCATGCTAGGCATATCTCCATGTCTCTAAGAGAAGGACGACCCATACTCTCATGGATACTCTATAGCCATAAATATATATCCCTATGTAAAAAATCCTCGGAATAGCATACAAGCGGCTAAGCTTGATCATGACACTATAAATACAAGTTCCCTACTAACCTATCTAAGGTCTAAGGTATTGCATCCCAATGCTACGGAAACACGTAAAAAACCAATCCAAGATCTTGTTTCCTTCCTACAAATCCATTTAATCGATGCATGAAAATCATCCACTATAACATGACCTATTATTGCTACAAATCCAATACCGGTGTCACTCCATATATCTCCAGATATCCTAAATCCCCAATTTCCATAAAGAACAATCTCATGAAAGTATAACCATCGATTCCCATCATGAGGATCTAGTGAACTCCGATGTTAGGTGCTTATGGATCCTTGAATCAATTCTAACAACAATCCAACATCCCTGGTTTGTCTTCCATCGAGAAACATGGTATCAAGATCAATATCATCGGACTAAATCCAAATTACTCTGAACCATGTGGTTTGATTGATCTTGATCACCTATTAGAATCACCTATTTAAATATAAGGTTTACATATAGTAAGAATATCCTACTAGTTACTCCAGTTACTATTGTAACATCATCAATCCACTATCAATATTACTTGCCAAAGTCAAGACATTTATCCACCAATAATTTCAGCTTGTGATCACAATGTTCCTATGAAATCCAATTTTCTCAAGGGGGAATTAAGCAATGGTACTCTATCAATCTTGATCCACCAAGTTTTTCTACCAACATTAAGCCTCGTAATCCACCAAAGGGTCCAACAACTTCCTAAAGATATCTATTACACCCTCGTCAAATCATTAGGTTACTAGTTATGTATCCTCGAGACAATCTCATCTATGGCATCATCAGCTCAAGTGCTGGCTCAGGGATGTAATGTGTTTCTTCACTATGATCACTAGTTCCATAACGAACCCAGTGCTAAGCACAGGCTATCAATGCTCAATAGGTGCTCAGGCAAATCCGTGTAATAAACACTTGATTAGAGGCTTTAGCTAGGGAAGCTGGTGAGGTCTAGATTGGGCTAGGGTGGGTTTTCCAATCTTGAGGGGAAAATCATAACTTTCCGGGGTTGCGTCTTGTTGAATAGGTTGTTCTCAAAGGTCGTCAAAGGTAGTAGTTTGTCGAGGTGTATCCTTGGTGCATCTTGCCTTGCTGGTCTTCAATCGTCGAGAAGGGTGAGAGGGAGGAGTAGCATAGAGGGAAGTGCCTAAGGGGGTTGTATAGTGCAAGTGCAATCAAGCTATTGCCAAAAATGCCAAACACAAACATCAAGGTGAGGTAGGTGATATAGTCCTGCACTTGTTGCCTGGAGAAAGAGTGCGACTTTCACTAAAACAAAAACAAGCAACACACACTTATGGTTCTATCTAAACCACCATATGGACTCGACTTTGCATAGGGGACACATAACCTATCTTTCCCTAGGGGTTATGAGACTCAATAGTCGTGCTTGCTTCATGTGTTGGAGAGGAGTCCGCTTAGTCTTCTGGGTCTTCTTCAGGTGTTGGTAAGTCTCTTGCTGTTGTTTGTTGAAACGATCTGGGTTGTGCCTGAAGAGTCCTTGGCAACTTCGCTTCTAGTGAGTTTATGACAGAGGTGGTTCCTCATGACTGTCGTTGATGGGTCTTCTGTTGTCTTCATAATCATGATAATGCCTACTTTCCTTATGAGACATCGAGGGTTCCAGGTAGGCAATCTCTTATGCAATGTCATTAACAAGGCATGGTAAATTTGTATCCTACCAGTCATGTTGACGATATCATCAGCACCAAGAGCAGGGGACAATGAGGACCATTTTCTTGCTCACTATGGTGAGGCGGACCAAATGACGAGGTTCTCATCTACCGGTGGTTTCCGAGAAGGTATCTTCTATTGGTGACTCCTTGTCTAGCGTGGTCAACTTGTGCCCAAGATATGTGGTCAAATGTATGTGAAGGTGGATTCCTTCTGGGTTACCCACGAGGATTTTCAAGGAATCTAGTGGTGAGGGTCAAAAGGGTAGTAGCGACCGTTTCAAAGTTTTCAAAAGCAGACGAGGAGAGCTAAGAGAAAAATGATGGAGTGCTAAGGCAAAAACCTTTGCTTCTGTTGAAAGTTTTAGGAGAGGTGAGAATTATAGTGGTTTTGTAAAAAAAATTGAAGGGTCTGGAAAAATAGTTTTGTCCTAACTAACGTCCATGCTAACTAAGGGCTTCCTACACTCAGGATGGCTCTGATACCAGCTCTACGGGGACCCCGACTCCTAAGTCGTGATCACCGAATGTACATGCACAGTGATCCTAGAGATCAATGCTCATTGAATACACATAAACTTAAACAAGAGTCCTACATCCCTTACATACCGGTTTACTCGAATATGGCCTCTATGGCCAAGTCTTCATATGATTGCAGCGAAATTCTTCAACGATAGCGTGAACCCATGCCATTTACCTTTGTCGGATTTTGGGCTCCGCAAAACCCTCAAGGTTCGAACACAAGGGTGTGTGAGAAGATCCCCTACGGCCTTTCCCTACCAAGGATTTGTGGGGACCCCGACTCATAAGTCGTGATCATCGAATGTACGTGCACAGTGATCCCAGAGATCAATGCTCACTGAACACACATAAACTGAATAACAAAAGTCTTACATCCATTACATACCGTTTTACTCTAATATGGACCTTAAGTCCTAGTCATCATAAACTTGCAGTGGAAATCTTGAAGGATAGCGTGAACCCATGCCATCTGCCTTAACCCTACATGCATTCTGACTAGGAAGCGTCCTAGCTCGCACGTCCATCACCAAGGTATTATTCATCTTAACCTGATCTTTCATGACTGGCCAATAAATAACCAGTGGCAAGCCAATTAGTACTTTGAATGTACTCGCAAGCAACCCATGTTTGGAACAAGGCAATAACAATGCATCATATATCACTAATAGGTAAGTTTTGCAGAAAGCTAGTTTTGACTGCAATGACATGATCAAGTGACTTAAGTAAGCATGCATCAATCATGAACAGGTGTCATAAGATCACGTCACAGTCATCATCATAAGCAGGGGGTTGGACGTCTCATGTTCCACCATCACACCAAGGCCTCATACTTGTCTCATGTTTTGTCTGAACGCCTCATGTTCAATCATCATGCCAAGTCATCTGACTCGACTCAAATATCATCCTTGTCACCACATTTGTGAAAACATCTGGAAGTAGCACAAGAGCGGTCATCCAACTGTCCTTGACCTTGGACACGGCTATTCAAATAGTTGTACACTCTGTAGAGGTTGCACACTTTACCCACAAGACTTAGGAAACTTCCGTGTCATCCACGACTCGCGGTATATAACATACCCGAGGTAAGCACCCGAACAATGCCTTTCCCCTAGCGATACTAGGCAAAGAGTCCACTCGATTGGTACCCATCCCTCACGATGTACATCACACGAGCCTCGCTCTAATCGTACCATCCATGAGGGGACCAACGGTGTGCCGGTGCCTGTGAAGACAACTCATGATCGTACATACCGGTACGACCCCGTATCGAGAGTGACCACACCACTCCCACCATTAGTAATGTGAGCTCCTTGCTAGTACCCACCAAAGTAATTAACAAAGCCCCTTCCCATATAGGGGTAGAGTGGTTATGCATGTAAGGTTGGAGTAACGGTCGCAACTTACACCAATCCGTTTTCGAAAACCATAGACACTCACTTGTTCCTGTACACCACTTCTTTCTCAAGTGGTCACCCAGCTCATCATCATCTCCCTTAGGCATTAGTGACACCCGACGGTTGTTTTGATAAGTCTTTGAAATCATCTCTTCCTTTCCATAAATATGCATAGTTCCCAAACCCACTTGCGTAGCATCTACGAGCATCCTATCTACACCCACCTGCATAACCCTCATAAGGTGGTAGGGTCATGCACGATGCAAGTGTCAACGACAAGAGTATCAGGGGCAACCCACCGAAGGGGGACACCACATCATGATCAATCATTGAAACAACAAATGCTATATGTCATGCATGAAAAAGTTTCTTAACATGGTCAAAGGGCTGCTTGCCTGGCTTTGCAAGGTCTTCGAGGTCTTCACACGCTTGTCGTCCACTCCGAGCACTTCGTCTATTTTGCCAACTATCATCGAAAACAACCACGATAAGCATCACAACAAATAGATGATAAAAGTTCTCTATAAATAGGAGTTTTATTTTTCTTGGACACGTCTGGTCACAAGAAAATTAACCAAGTAGGTTTTGATAGTTGTGGGTCAAGGGGGGAGTTTTGAATGGTGGGAATGATGGAAACGATGATCCTTTAAGATGTCAACATAAAACATTTTTATAAAAATGAGTGGATGGACCCAACAAATAGAGCATGTTTTGTGGAAACTTGTGGGACGTTGTTGTACTACATTTGGAATTGGCACGATTTTCCTATGGATTTGCAAAGTGGATAAATA
Organism: Hordeum marinum; assembly: GCA_022496015.1. Taxonomy (NCBI): domain Eukaryota; kingdom Viridiplantae; phylum Streptophyta; class Magnoliopsida; order Poales; family Poaceae; genus Hordeum; species Hordeum marinum. The sequence continues at coordinate 234,855,049 of CM039673.1, forward strand.
TGAAGAAATTGCCCACTATTTGACATAGCAGAATAAGTGTGAGTAAAAATGCTCACCACTTAGTGCATGAATTTAGACACAACTAGGGACTTGAATTACTCCATTTGGAGCTAAAGTGGATGATCTATAGATTTTACAAAGTGGCCCTAATAGTTAAAATCTGAATTTAAATTTGAACATGACAGAAAGTTGTGGAGTAAAATAATGAAAGTGACACCATTAAATAGGTGGCATTTTTAGGAGTATGTAGAAATTTGAATCATCAAAATTGGAGGTCATATGAATTTAATATGGATTTCTAATATTTTACTTGGAAAAGAAAAGGGGTAAGCAGAAATTTACCCAAAAGGGCCTAAGCTACGCACTGGGCGTAACATCGCACCAAACTGTAGCGGGCCGGCCCAACTACTCAACCACACGCTAGACACAGGCCACGTCGGAGGCATACTCTATGGAGTACGCCTCCCATGCACGAAAAGGGTGGCAAGCCTAGACCGTTTCCACTTAAACCATCGGGCCTGGGCCTGTGTGGCTTACAGGCGGGCCCCATCCGTCAGATCCATCTCCCTCCTCCCGCTCGAACAGGGGGGCAGACAGAGGAGATGGCCGAGCGCGCGCTGGCGTCTGGTCGGCAGCTCCGGCCACCTTCGGTGGTGCTCCGGCCATCGGTGTGCTCAGAGTGGGGGGCCGCGTGCGCCTGAGCTGCCCTCGGGCACTAGAGAGGTCGGGACCGAGCTCGGCGTCCACCACGGCTGAGGGTGCTGCTGGTCATGGGGAGAGGAGATGGACATGGGAGGTCGCTCTGAGGGATCCGGGTGTTCGTGGTAGAAGAAGAGGCGAAGGAAGCAGAGAGGGGGGCTAGGGGATGCCTTAAGTAGCCGTAGTGCAGAGCACCATAGGCCTGGTCTACGGCCATGACTCGGACGCCGCTTGAGGCCTCGTAGGTGGGTGGGTCCGGTCTGGGGGCTTCATAGCCTATGACTACATCGAGGGAAGAGGAGAGAGGGAGCAGGGAAGCGCTAATGGCTCGCACATGCGGGGCCGACCATTGGCCGAGCTGGCTGGCATCGGCACGCGTGGGAGGAGGAGAGTGGGGAGGGGGCCAACCACTTGCCATGACGAGGACGTCGAGGTTACCTCGAGGGACACGACCACGGCGCCCGAGGCTGTCGGGGGCATCCATTGGGCGGAAGCTATAGTGCGGGTGCACACTGTAGCGCGCTCTAGAGCACCCCTTTGGCATGCCAGTGCACGCCATTTGCCTACAGGGCGTTCCCTAGAGTGTTCACTAGCATCTAGGGGAATCTAGGAAGGTAAAACAAAGTATAAAATGCATTGGATGCTGCCTGGGTTCCTTGGTTGACAAGGGAAGCTGAGAATGACAGGGGAAATTGCTGTCGAGAGGGTTAAAAAGAGAGTTTTACCAGGCCAATCATTGAGCTATGGCCATGCCAAGTTTACTAGGGGTAAAGGGGAACTACTAAGGGCTCTGGTAAAATTTTGAGCCCAAGGGGAAGTGTAAAAGTGGTCAAAATTGTGAATCCTAGAATACACCAGAAGGAGTTTGATGGAGTTTTGGGAAATCAGAAGGTCTCCACTTGTTGTGGATTTTTACAGGATAAAACTATGGGTAAAAACAGGAGTGATCACAAGTTTTGACCTCATTTGAGAAAAGTTGGCAATACAAATGTTCTCAACCCTAGAAATGGGTAGAAATGGATTTCTATAGATCTACTCATGCAATTATATTCCCCTTGTTGCACCACTTGGTGTGGTGACATTTTTTTTGGCCTATAACATGCACAAAAAGTTTGGGGCCCAATGGGGAAACTTGGCAATGTAATATTACCAAATTCTTGATATCAATAGAAATGATTTTGAGGGGATTTGGACAAGTTAATATGTTCTCCTTGATGCACCACTTGGTGTGGACGCAGTATTGGACGATTTTAACATGCCCACAAAGTTTGAGATTAAGGGGAGACAGTTGGTAATGTAGAGTTGCTCAAATTTGGATCTAGACAGAGAGGGTTTTGAGATATTTTGGTGAACCAAAACAATTGGAATTGTGATGAAACTTGGCAATATGACCACATATATCATATGTGAAATTCTAGAAATTCCTGGATTTATTCGAGAATTTTTCTTATAGAAATATTTCAAAACCATGAAAAAGACAGAAATGGTTTTGAAGGGTGTTGTCCAATATATTGAACATGACCATGTGTTGAAACTCTTGTATATGGATAATATATGTCCAATGAATTTTCCTAAATTTTCCCAAATATTTTGAAAGCATTTAAATAATTTTTCCCTATAAAAGACCATTTCTAGCATTAAGAAAAAGCTTTTAAATAAAATGTGAAAATAATCTTTTAAAATAAGATTTTGTGGTTTTGGGAAGTTATATATATAGTAGGTTCCAAATAAAACATTTGGGGAAAAAGGATCCACCCAATTTGGGGACTTGCAGTGCAAATCTCAAATCAGGGGTTTTTGCAAACCTAACTTGAATAAAACCTCTTTGGCCAAAATAATATTTTGTAAAAATATAATTAAGTCCTATTCACATGGCATTATCTTTGTACAAGAGTATGGATCAAGGAAAAGAGTTTTGAGAGAAGGAGGTATTTTCTGAATATAGAGCACTAGCAAGCAATTAGACCATCAGCAATCAAGTCAAGCATATCAAGCACACAAAAGTTTTAATTGGCCCTGATTTTTGAGTCATGATAACTTAGTCATCAGGCAAATCATAGGGTGTCATAGACCTAACCCCCTTACAGGAATCTTGTCCCCAACATTCCTAGGCTAAGCGTGGGAAGGATGCAGAAATTCAGAGGTGAGGTAGTCTTCACGTTCCCATGTGGCCTATGCCCCAGCGTGGTTGTCCTTTTGGGTCTTGCAATGCTTGATGATATGTATTCGAGTGCAACGTTGACTTCATCTTAGAGTGAACGAGGTTCTTGCAATATGCTAGGCTTGCCTAATGGTTAAGGGTTTGGTGGATGAGGTTCTGGCAGGGCCTGGCTTGCGTGTGTATCCCAAAGTCGGAATACCTGGCCAAGTAGTGTGTCTATTTGCTGGTCCTGGGACAGCTCATGTTGGTTAGTGACAGCTAGATGTCTTGCGTTAGAATAGAAAGGTTGAGTCTTGGTGTAGCTTCTTGTTGACGGGGAAGTCCTTATCTTCCTTATAGCAGGGGTCTTCGGGCGTTGGTGGTCTCCATTCTTGAGAGTGTTGAGGTGTCTCGTCGTGGGCTTCTCGTCGAGATCTCTTGCTTGAGTAAGTTTCTCAGGTAGATTCTTCATTCTTCTTTGGTCATTTGTCTTCATCGTCATGGACACATGTTTCTGGAGGTCTTCGGGTGTCTGGTCTATTCGTCACTCCGTGGCAAGGTTTGTGCTGGGTCTCGCCCCTAAGACTGAGCTTAGAGACTTGGTATCAAAACGGGTTCTACTATATGGGAAGGTTCTGGGGGGGTTCCTAGATGAGCTGGCTACCCAAAAGTATAGACCAACCATCCAATCCCCAAGGTCTGAGGTTTTGCAAGAGGGGTGAATTATCTTTGACAGGGGTATACCATGATCGAGTGAGGTTCACGTCCCTAATTGGACCAAACGGGGCTAGCAATGAGGTTCCACTCTGTTCCAAGCATTTGAAGGGAGTACAGATGTCATGCTCATCATAAACCATCAAATTGGTGGAGTGGGGGGCGTTATCAGCTCCTCGGTCCATTCCTAGTCAGGAACTAATATGTGATCGATAAGACAAGGGGCTCTATGATCCTCTTGATGTGCAAGGGCTTCCTCGTGCTCGGACGTTGGTGCTTCTTGATATACTCTAGTTGATGTAGCTGGCGGAGGAGTGGTTGTTGAATTATTTTGCTTCTCTTCCATTGTTGACGTGGCTCCGCAATCGCAGTGGTCCTTCATCTTGCTTGGGCAAGAAAGTCTTCTTCCGTAGGGAGGGTGCTTCGCGGAGTGCAGCTCCTTCAAGGCAAGACCTTATACTTGAGAGGCTTGGTAGTGGATGTTCCTGGGGCTGGTCCAAACAGGACCGAGGTGTCCCTCCTCTCATTGGGTGAATAAGTATGTCATCCCTGAGGACAACAACCTATTTCCCGAAATATCATGTAAACACATTGGTCATCTGATACGTGAGAGGAGCGGGCATTCATCCTGGATGGTCACTAGTATCAAGGGTTTGTGGTCCATCCTAATAGAGGTCTTCATGGCCACCTTCCTTATGGAAAGTGTGGGTGGCGGTCACGATGGGGTATCGACCATGGTCTAAGGACTTGTAGTACAAGGCCTATCATCATTATCTGACCGCGTCATGGTCCGGTAAAGCTTCGGGGTTTCCAGGAGCTTAGGATGTGAGTGAATGTCGAACATCTTATTCTGAGCGCAACTATTAGATGCCAATACTACTGCCTATTACTCCAAACAAAATCTACTACATCCTCGAAGGTATCATCTCATATAAGTCAACTCCAATATTACACATGCTACTCACATCTCCACGGTTTCAGAGAAGGACTATGCTGAAAATCTTATATGCATACTATAGGTAACTCACATATATCCCTATATAAAAATCCTCGGGATAATTTACAAGACGCTAAGCTTGATCAAGACATTACCAATCTAAGATCTTCTTTCCTTCCCACGAATCCAATTAACCGATCCTCGAATATCAACCACTATTACCTGATCCATTACTGCTACAAATCCAGCATCGATAGTATCCAACATAATCTCCTCGAGTTCATATAATCCACATATCATTGCAAGGATTGTTATCACAATATATCCATGAACTTCCAACATTGTGGCCAACTAACTCCAGGGTCGAGCATATATAGTTCACTAAATTATCCCTAACATTATCCGATCCCTTCTACCATCATTTACCGAGAAACATGGTATCATGATCAAGTTCATTGGACTAAATCGAAGTTACTCTGAACCATATGGTTTAATTGATCTCGAGCACCTAGTATAATCACCTATTTAAATCCAAGGTTTACATCTAGTAAGAACTCCCTACTAGTTACTCTAGGTATTATCGTATCACCATCAATCCACCATCAAGCGTCACTTGCCAAAGTCAAGTCATATATCCAGCAAGAATTCCAGCTTGTGATCCTATGTGTCCTACTAATCCAATTTTCTCAAGGGACAAGTAAGTTACACTACTTTATCAATCTTGATCCACCAAGTTTGTCCACTAACATTAAGCCTCGTAATCCACCAAAGGGTCTAAACTGCTTGCTCAAGACATCTATTATGCCTAAATCAAATCATTGTCCACAAATTGTATACCCTTAGAATGATCCTTCCTATGGCATCAAGGTTCTTGTGATAGAGTAGGAATGAAGGATGTTTGTTCACTATGATCATTAGCTCCATAATGAACCTAGTGCAAGGCAGGGGTTATTGATGCTCAATAAGTGCTCTGGCAAATCCGTGTATTAAACACATGATCAAAGGCTTGTGCTGGGGATCTTGTGACGTCTAGGCTGGGCAAGGGAAAGTTTCCAACCTTGAGGCAAAAGCATGACTCTAAGGGGTTGCATTGGGTTGAGTTTGTTGTAGTCATAGTCTTGAACGCTAGCTGTCCGTTGAGGTGAATCCTTTGTGCATCTTGTCTTGGTGGTCTTCAGTTCACGAGATTGGGGAGAGAAAGTAGCATCAAGAGGAGTGCCTATGGGGGTGCTATAGTGCAAGTGCAATCAAGCAAGTGCCAAAGAGTCCAAACACAAACATCAAGGTAAGGTAGGTGATATAGTCACACACTTGTTGCCTAGGGCAAAAGTGTGACTCACACCAAAGCACAAACAGGAAAAACAAGCAACACACATCATGGTTCCATCTAAACCATCATACGGACTCGACTTCGCATGGGGGACACACAACCTATCCTACCCTAGGGGTTCTCGGACTTATTAGTCGTGCTTGCTTCCTGCCTTGGAGAGGAGTCCACTTAGCCTTCTGGGTCTCCCTCGGGTGTTGCAATATCTTTGGTTGTTGTTCTTCAAAATGATTCTGGTTGCGCCTGAAGAGTCGTTGACGACTTTGGGTTTGTTGAGTTGGCGATGAAGGTAAATCTTCACGGCAGTTGTCGACAGGGTCATCTGGTGTCTTCGTAGTCATGCCAATGTCTTCTAGTCTTCGGAGACGTCGAGGGTGTCATAGACCTAGAAATTGCTTGTATTAGTTGCATCATTGAGCATTCATTGCATCATGTTTACTTCAAATTAATTTGAAATGGGGATGACAAACCCTAGCATATCATGGATTAAACCAAACTCCAACAGCTGAATTTTCAATGTTTCCAAATGGCCTTCAAAAACGTTCACCATTTCTGATAAATGTTTGAAAGAACATACCAGGGATGAATTATATTTTAACAACAATTTTGGTAAATTAAATAAAATAGGAAAGTTTCTGAAAATCACTCATAAACCATTTCAATTATTTTAGTCATCCAAAAATTCTGAAACATTTTTAGGAGGTTTGAAATATTCAAAATACACTCCAGAAAGTTGAAATATTCAAAATACACTCCAGAAAATGTGTTGGTATTTTTGTGCTAGGTAATTGTGGCCAAAACAAAAATAAATAAGTGTCAGAACAAAACAAAATAGAAAACAAAAACTAATAAAAAAGAGAGACACATCTCACCTGTGGCCTGGCAGCCCAGCCGACACACTTGGCCCGTGCCAGTCATCCCCTACCTCTACTAGTAGGCAGAGGCGAAGGTAGGCACGACGCGCATGGCCTGGGCGCCACGCATCCCACCTGCTAGCCTCACTAAAGGAGGGGATTAGGCCCCAGAGCCGTCCCGATTGGGACGAACCCTCTCCTCTCTTCCCCCTCGCTCTGTCTCTTCCCCCCTGTCTCTAGCGGCCGCCGCAGCCATGGCCGAAGCCGTCGCCGCTGCTTGCTCCCGCCGTGGCCTTCGGCCTCCGCTCGCCCAGCCAGCGAGCCCACCAGAACCGCCGCATCCCCCTACTCCCCCTCACCGAAGAAATCAAGCTGGGAGTGCCTCATCGCTTTCATCGTCGCTGTTTTTCCCTGACTCGAGCACCGGAGCTTCTTTGTCAAATTCGAAGCTCTTCGGTCGCCCCTGAGCTAGCTGACCCTCCCATCGACCCTGACATGAGCCCCTCTTCCTCTCCCCTCTCTTTTTGCTGTCTTGTGCGCCCCCTAGGTTGCCTCCCCATTGAAGCTGAAGCTCCTCGCTGCCGACAGCAATGTGACCGTCGCCATAGCCACCACGGCCTGCTCTCGAGCTTGCCATGGTGTTCCGGATGCTCCTAGGGAGCCGTAGGTCGCATTAGATGGGCTCCCCGTGCCCTGGAGCCCCTGTGCCGTCGTACCCGTTCGCGCGGTGCCGTGGATGAGTTTCCCAGTGAGCCCTCTGGCGTTCCCAGGGACTCTCGCGAGTTCCCCTACATGCGCTCACGCAAGGGCTACGCCCTGGTGCCCTCCACGCACCACATGGCCACCGGAAGTGCAAGTCCGGCGAGCCACCACCGCGTTCTTTGGTCGTCGTCCGCGAAGCTCCGGCGAGCGCTGTCTGGCCGTCCATTAGGGCCTAATTAACTAACTAATGCCCCCCTAACAACTAATAGTGGGCCCCAGGTTGCGTCAATCAACGGGTCAACGCGGGGATTAACCCCGTGACACTGACGTGTGGGTCCCGGTCGACAGTTTTGACCTGGACCCGAGGCTGTTGACCCGTTGACGTAACACTGACGTAATGATGATGCATTAATTGATTTTATATTAATAAAATATTTGAGGAAATTCTAGAAAATGTTTTAAAACTTCTAAAAATCATAGAAAATAATCTGTAAGTCAGATGAAAATAATTTATATATGAAAACTGATCAGAAAAATCCAATGAATCTGTTTGTGCGAAGATCATGCATGTTTGAACAAGTTAACATCACCAAGTAGGACATTCCATGACTAGGGCAATATTGGAAATATTATTTGGAGTTGGAACTCAAACATGTTTGAATTCCACTTCAACTAACCTGGCTAATTATTCCTTTAGGTTAATTCAGTACCTTAACTTGTCATATCATGCATTATGCTTGTTGCATTGCATTGAATGTGTTCCTTTCTTGTTTGCTAGTGTTTGTTCCCTTTCGGTAGACGTTGGTTCTAACGATGTGAACGTTGACACTAATGAAGAGAAGTATTATCTTCAGGACTGTCAGGCAAGCAAACCCCCTTGAGCATACTGATATGAACCCACTCTTTCACTCCTACTCTATTTTATTGCATTAGGACAATCACGATTCAATTGTTACCCATTCTCGGTAGTTGAACCCATTCCTTTGCATGACCTGTCTTTGCCATAATAAATAGATGAAACCACTTAGCATGAGTAGCAACTGCTTGAGCCTTGTTCTGCTTACTCATCAATGCTTGCTTACTGTGCCTGCTATGCTTAGAGTTGTGTCGTGTCGGGTCTGATCCATTTGGGCAATGAATCGGAATGGCAATGTTCGTGTCCTACTGTGGGAGAGCTAGGTGTGTGAACACGATTTGGTAAAGGTAGCGATGAGAGGTCATGTAGGATTACATGGTGGGTTGTCTCATTGGGACCATCCTTAAGAACAGAATTTTGTATTTGTGATCCAAGACAGTTACTACCACACGTTGGGCCCTAAAGTATGACCCCGCGCGACCTATTAATCGCCTAGATCTCTGTCCAGGAGTTGCAACTAGTTTCTAGTGTTTGTAGTAAAAGTGTTGGCAGCCGTGCATAGTGCTGCCCGACGGGGTGGAATGTGATGAGGTATAGGCACAGTGGCACGGTGTACCAAGTGGAAACCGAATGGTGGGCTTGGGAACCCTGCGCACATCGTTTGAGGCCGTAGCACAAACTTCGGCCAGACTTCCATGCGGGTTCAGTCTCAAATAGGCGATAAACCTGGACTAGGGTCTTGTGTGATTAACGATCGTGGCCGACTCCCTCGCTGGGCTTCCGCTTAAAGGTTGCCGAGGTGCCTTTTCCGTGCACATGGCGATAAGTGGAGGGAGCACGTGTGAAGAAGTATACCCCTACAGGGTTAAATAAACTATTCGCATAGTCGCGTCCTCGGGCATGGACTACTTGGAGAACTTATGTGGTTCATAGACAACTTGATGTGGATACTCTAAAATACGCAAGATAAGCGTGAGTTCTATGGATGGCCTTCTCGTAGGGAGATGGAAGTGGATCCATTGTGGTGTATTGATTTGGTGAATATGTGGACTCGTGTGCACTATCCCACCTTAAATAAAGCACTTGTAGTCGTAGTAAAGGTTAGCCAAGAGTCAAAGCAGGCTTGCTGCAATAAACTCCCCAACCCCCTTCATCGATACTAATGCATATGTAGATAGTTCTAATGTAAGTCTTGCTGAGTACCTTCGCTCACGTTTGCTTAATTTATGTTTTGCAGAGGAGACGTCAGTCCTATTAGTGATTGTTACAACGTGAAGTTCGATGTTGACCGGATTAGCTTGGGAATCCTAGACAGAGGTATGGTTCCTTTGGTAGGGTCGATGTAGGTTTTATGGCTCCTTTAGCCACTTTTATAGATGTCTGTACCCAGACATGTTTAACTTCCGTTTGTTTGATTGAATGCTCTGAATGTTGGGTCTTGTGACCCCTATTTGTAACATATTATTGTATTGGCTCTTCCAAGCCTTCTAAGTAAATGTTGTAATATTGTATGGTTATGTTGTGATTCCATAGTTGTATCTATGCATATCGGGCATGTCGTGCGTATGTATGACGTGCAACGGTATGTATGGGATACGACGCCTAGTTGTATGCCTTTAGTAGTACTCTTTACGGGGAAATGCCTCTTTGTGCTTCCACCGAGCCTTGGTAGGTTGCTACTGCTCCGGGCACATTGATTGACTAGCATGTATCCTTCTTTGCTGTTGTATCTGTACCTTCGAGGAAATGTCTCGCAGTGTAATGGAGTCCCTGTAGCCTGCTATGACTCATCTACGTGTAGTGATGAAATTTATGTCCCACAGCGTAGTGGAGTCCTTATAGCTTGGTATGACTCGTCTACACATGCTAGTGATCGACACCTGCACTGCTGGGTTACGTATGCATGTCCCTGTACGGATGTGCCAATTGGGTTCTACAACTAGTCATGTCGGCCCGGGTTCTTTGACATTTGAATGATAGAAACATATTCACATACGTGAGTCAAAAGATGCAAACGGTCCCGGCCCAGGTAAGGTGGCAGCCGTGGAGATAACCGTGCGTGAGACCGCAAAGTGTTGTGTGGTGTTACAGACTAAATTCTTATGGCTTAGGATCGGGGTCCCGACAGAGGCTTCTAGGTAGGCAACCTTTTATGCAATGACATTAGCAAGGCATGGTAGAGTTGTATCCTACCAGTCATGTTGACGATATTATCAGCAACAAGAGCGGGGATGATGAGAACCGTTTTCCTACTCAGTATGGTGAGGCGGACCAAATGGCGAGGTTCTCATCCATCGGTGGTTGCCGATATAACAACGAAAAGGACAGGGTTGCTCTATTAGCGATGCATATCATGACATTGAATGTCTTGTTCCATGCTCATCGAAGGCCAAGGTGGCATCATCCTCAGGCTGTGTCGAGGGTTTCACCATCGTCTAAGTCTTGACATCCTCATCCTTCGAGAAGGTGTCTTCTGCTGGTAGCTCCTTTTCAACTGTCGCCACTTGGGTCCAAGATATGTCGGCAATCGTCTGTCGAGGTGGCTTCCTTCCAAGTTACCCACGAGGGTTACAAGGAATCTCGTGGTCAGGCGCACAAGGGTAGTAGTGACCATTTGCAAGGTTTTGAAAATTAGACGACGAGACTTAAGAGAAAGATGGTGGAAATGCTAAGGCAAAAACCTTTGGTTTATTTGAAAGCTTAGAAGAGCTAAGAAATATGGTAGCCTTTGCAAGTGTTTGAAAGGGTCCGGGAAAACAATTTTGTCCTCACTAATGTCCATGCTAACTAGGGGCTTCCTACAGTCAGGATGGCTCTAATACCAGCTCTATGGGGACCCCGACTCATAAGTCGTGATCACCGAATGCACGTGCAGAGTGATCCCAGAGACCAATGCTCACTGAACACACAGAAACTGAATAACAAAAGTCTTACATCCATCACATACCGTTTTACTCGAATATGGCCCTTAAGGCCTAGTCTTCATAAACTTGCAGCAGAAATCTTTAACGATAGCGTGAACCCATGCCATCTGCCTTAACCCTATTGGCATTATGACTGGGAAGCGTCCTAGCTCGCACGTCCGTCACCAAGGTATTATTCATCATAACCTGATCTTTCATGCCTGGCCAATAAAATAACAAGTGGCAAGCCAATGAGTACTTTGAATGTACTCGCAAGCAACCCATGTTTGGAACAAGGCAATAACAATGCATGATATAGCACTAATAGGTAAGTTTTGCAAAAAGCTAGTTTTGAGTGCAATGACATGATCAAGTGACTTAAGTAAGCATGCATCAATCATGAACAGGTGTCATAAGATCACGTCACAATCATCATCATAAGTAGGGGGTGCACGTCTCATGTTCCACCATCACACCAAGTCTTCAGACTTGTCTCATGTTCCGTCTGAACATCTCATGTTCAGTTATCATGCCAATTCATCTGACTCGACTGAAATATCATCCATGTCACCACATTTGCGAAAACATCTGGCCGTAGCACAAGAGCGGTCATCCAACTGTCCTTGACCATGGACACGGCTATTCGAATAGTTTTACACTCTACAGAGGTTGCAAACTTTACCCACAAGACTCGGGAAACTTCCGTGTCATCCACGACTCGTGGTATATAACATACCCGAGGTAAGCACCCGAACAATGCCATTCCCCTAGCTATACTAGACACGGAGTCCACTCGATTGGTACACAGCCCTCACGATGTACATCACACGAGCCTCGCTCTAATCGTACCATGCATGAGGGGACCAACGTTGTGCCCGGTGCCTATGAAGAGAGCACATGATCGTACATACCGATACGACCCCGTATCAAGAGTGACCACGCCACTCCCGCCACTAGTAATGTAGGCTCCTTGCTAGTACCCACCAAGGTAATTAACAAAGCCCCTTCCCATATAGGGGTAGAGTGGTTGTGCATGTAATGTTGGAGTAACGGTGGCAACTTAGACCAATCCGTTTTCGAAAACCATAGACACTCACTTGCTCCGGTACACCACTTCTTTCTCAAGTGGTCACCCAACTCATCATCATCTCCCTCGGGCATTAGTGACACCCGACGGGTTTTTTGAAAAGTCTTTGAAATCATCTCTTCCTTTCCATCACTATGCGTAGTTCCCAAACCCACTTGCATAGCATCAACTAGCATCCTATCTAAACCCACCCGCATAACCCTCATAAGGTGGTAGGGTCATGCACGATGCAAGTGTCAATGGAAAGAGTATCGGGGGCAACCCGCTAAAGGGGGACACCACATCATGATCAATCATTGAAACAACAAACGCTATATGTCATGCGTGAAAAGGTTTCTTAACATGGTCAAAGGGCTGCTTGCTGGCTTTGCAAGGTCTTCGAGGTCTTCACATGCTTCTCGTCCACGCCGAGCACTTCGTCTATTTCGACAACTAATGTCAAAAACAACCACGATAAGCATCACAACAAATAGATGATAAAAATGCTCTATAAATAGGAGTTTTATTTTTCTTGGACACCGCTGGTCACCAGAAAAATAACCAAGTAGGTTTTGATGGTTGTGGGTCAAGGGGGGAGTTTTGAATGGTGGGAATGATGGAAATGATGATCCTTTAAGATGTCAACAGAAAACATTTTTATAGAAATGAGTGCATGGACCGAACAAATAGGGCATGATTTTTAGAAACATGTGGGAACTTGTTCTACTGGATTTGGAATTGGCACGATTTTCCTATGGATTTGCAAAGTGGATAAATATGAAGAAATTACCCAATATTTGACATAGGAGAATAAGTGTGAGTAAAAATGCTCACCACTTAGTGCATGAATTTAGAACAACCTAAGGACTTGAATTACTCCATTTGGAGCTATAGTGGATGATCTATAGATTTTACAAAGTGGTCCTAATAGTTCAAATTTGAATTTAAATATGAACATGACAGAAAGCTGTGGAGTAAAATAATGAGAGTAACACCATTGAATAGGTGGCATTTTTAGGAGTATGCAGAAATTTGAATCATAAAAATTGGAGGTCATATGAATTTAATATGGATTTCTAATATTTTACTTGGAAAAGAAAAGGGGTAAACAGAAATTTACCGAAAAGGGCCTAAGCTACGCACTGGGCGTAACTTCGCATCGAACTGTAGCGGGCCGACCCAACTGCTTGGACACACGCTAGACACAGGCCATGTCAGAGGCGTACTATGTGGAGTACGCCACCCATGCGTGAAAGCGGCGGCAAGCCTGGGCCATTTCCACTTAAACCACCGTGCGCGGGCCGGGGTGGCTTACAGGCGGGCCCCACCCGTCAGATCCACCTCCCTCCTCCTTATCGGATAGGGGGGCAGAAAGAGGAGATGGCCGAGCGCGCACTGGCGTCTGCTCGGCAGCTCTGGCCACCTCCGGTGGTGCTTCGGCCACTGGTGTGCTCACAGCGGGGGGCCGCGTGCGCCTGAGCTGCCCTCGGGCCCTAGAGTGGTCGGGGCCGAGCTTGGCATCCACCATGGCGGAGGGTGCCGCTGGTCATGGGAGATGACGTGGACATGGGAGGTCCCTCTCAGGGGTCCGGGAGTTCGTGGGAGAGAGGAGAGCCGAAGGAAGCAGAGAGGGGGGCTAGGGGAGGCCTTAAGTAGCCGTAGTGCAGAGCACATAGGCCCAGCCTACGGCCATGACTCGGACGCCGCCTCGGAGGTGAGTGGGTCGTGTCTGGGGGCTTCATAGACTAGGACTACATCGAGGGCAGAGGACACAGGGAGCAGGAAAGCGCTAATGCCTCACACATGCGTGGCCGACCATTGGCCGAGCTGGCTGGCTTCAGCACGCGTGGGAGGAGGAGACTAGGGAGGGGGCCGACCAGTTGCCATGACGAGGAAGTCGAGGCGACCTCGAGGGACACGACCACGGTGCCCAAGGCTATCGGGGGCATCCATTGGGTGGAAGCTAGTGCGGGTGCGCACTGTAGCGCGCTCTGGAGCACCCCTTTGGCATGCCAGTGCATGCCATTTTCCTCCAGGGCGTTCCAAAGCGTGTACACTAGTATCTAGGGGAATCTAGGAGGGTAAAACAAAGTATAAAATGCATTAGATGCTGCCTGGGTTCCTTGGTTGAGAAGGGAAGCTGAGAAAGACAGGAGAAATTGATGTCCAGAGGGGTCAAAAGAGAGTTTTACCAGTCACATCATTGAGCTATTTCCATGCCAAGTTTACAAGGGGTAAAGGGGAACTACTAAGGGCTCTGGTAAAATTTTGAGCGCAAGAGGAAGAGTAAAAGTGGTCAAAATAGTGAATCCTAGAATACACCAGAAGGTGTTTGATGGAGTTTTGGGAAAGCATAAGGTCTCCACTTGCTGTGGGTTTTAACAGGATACAACTATGGGTAAAAACAGATGTGATCACAAGTTTTGAGCTCATTTGACAAAAGTTGGCAATACAAATGTTGTCAACCCTAGAAATGGGAAGAAATTGATTTCTATAGATATACTCATGCAATTCTATTCCCCTTGTTGCACCACTTGGTGTGGTGACATTTTTTTGGGCCTATAACATCCACAAAAAGTTTGGGGCCCAATGGGGAAACTTGGCAATGTAATATTACCAAATTCTTGAAATCAATAGAAATTGTTTTGAGGGGATTTGGACAAGTTAATTTGTTCTCCTTAATGCACCACTTGGTGTGGACACATTATTGCAGGATTTTAACATGTCCACAAAGTTTGAGATTAAGGGGAGATAGTTGGTAATGTAGAGTTGCTCAAATTTGGATCTAGATAGAGAGGGTTTTGAGATATTTTGGTGAACCAAAACAATTGGAATTGAGATGAAACTTGGCAATATGACCACATATATCATATGTGACATTCTGGAATTTTTCTGGATTTATTTGAGAGTATTTCTTATAGAAATTTTTCAAAACCTTGAAATAGACAGAAATGGTTATGAAGGGTTTTGGCCAATATATTCAACATGACCATGTGTTGAAACTCTTATATATGGATAATATATGTCCAGTAAGTTTTCCTAAATTTTCCAAAATATTTTGAAAGCATTTAAATAATTTTTCCCTATAAAAGACCATTTCTGGCCTTAAGAAAAAGCTTTTAAATAAAAGGTGAAAATAATCTTTTAAAATAATATTGTGTGGTTTTGGGTAGTTATATATATAGTAGGTTCCAAATAAAGCATTTGGGGAAAAAGGATCCACCCAATTTGGGGACTTGCAACGCAAATCTCAAATAAGGGGGGTTTGCAAACCTAACATGAATAAAACCTCTTTGGCCAAAATAATATTTTGTAAAAATATAATTAAGTCCTATTCAGATGGCATGATCATTGGACAAGAGTCTGGATCAAGGAAAAGAGTTTTGAGAGCAGGAGGTATTTTATGAATATAGAGCACTAGCAAGCAATCAGACAATCAGCAATCAAGTGAAGCATAACAAGCACACATAAGTTTTATTTGGCCCCGATTCTTGAGTCATGATAACTTAGTCATGAGGCAAGCCATAGGGTGTGACACACCTACCCCCCTTACAAGAATATCGTCCCCAAGATTCCTAGGCTAGATGTGGGAAGGATGCGGGAATTCAGAGGTGAGGTAGTCTTCACGTTCCCATATGGCCTATGCTCCAGCGTGGTTGTCCTTCTGGGTCTTGAAATGATTGATGATATGTCTTCGAGTGCAACCTTGACTTCGTCTCAGAGTTAACGGGGTTCTTGCAATATGCTAGGCTTGTCTAATGGTTAAGGGTTTGGTGGATGAGGTTCTGGCAGGGCCTGGCTTGCGTGTGTATCCCAAAGTCGGAGTACCTGGCCAAGTAGTGTGTCTGTGTGCTGATCCTGGGACAACTCATGTTGGTTAGTGACATATAGATGTCTCACGTTAGAATAGAAAGGTTGAGTCTTGGTGTAGCTTCTCGTTGACGAGGAAGTCCTTATCTTCCTTAAAGCAGGGGTCTCCGGCCCTAGGTGGTCTCCATTCTTGAGAGTGTTGAGGTGTGTCTTTGTGGGCTTCTCGTCGAGATCTCTTGCTTGACTAACTTCCTCAGGTAGATTCTTTATTCTTCTTTGGTCATTTTTCTTCATCATCATGGACGCATGTTTCTGGAGGTCTTCGGGTGTTTGGTCTATTCGTCACTCCGTGGAAAGGTCTATGCTGGGTCTCGCCCCTAAGATTGAGCAAAGAGACTTGGTGTTAAAATGGGTTCTACTATATGGGAAGGTTCTGAGGGGGGTCCTAGATGAGCTGGCTACCCAGAACTATAGAACAACCATCCAATGTCCAGGGTCTGAGGCTTTGCAAGAGGGGTGAACTTTCTTTGACAGGGGTATACCATTATCGAGTGAGGTTCACGTCCCTGATTGGACCAAACGGGGCTAGCAATGAGGTCATGACAGTCGTTCCACTCTATTCCAGGCTTCTGAAGGGAGTACGGATGTCATGCTCATCACACACCATCAAAGTGGTGGAGTGAGGGGCGTTATCAGCTCCTCGGTCCCTTCCTAGTCAGGAACTAATAGGTGAATTATAACACCAGGGGATCTATGATCCTCTTGATGTGCAAGGGCTTCCTCGTGCTCGGACGTCGGTGCTTCTTGATATACTCTAGTTGATGTAGCTGGCGGAGGATTGGTTGTGGACATCTTTTGCTTCTCCTCCATCGTTGTCGTGTCTCTGCAATCGCAGTTGTCCTTCATCTTGCTTGGGCAAGAAAGTCTTCTTCCGTAGGGAGGGTGCTTCGCGGAGTCCAGCTCCTTCAAGGCGAGACCTTATACTTGAGAGGCATGGTAGGACCAAGGTGTCCCTCCTCTCATTGGGTTTATAAGTATGTCATCCCTGAGGACAACAACCTATTTCCCGAAGTATCACGTAAACACATTGCTCGTGGGATACGTGAGAGGAGCGGGAATTCATCCCGGATGGCCACTAGTATCAAGGGTTTGCGGTCCATCCTAATAGAGGTCTTCATGGACACCTTCCTTATGGAAAGGGTGGGTGGTGGTCATGATGGGGTATCGACCATGGTATAAGGACTTGTAGTCCAAGGCCTATCGTCATCATCTGACCGCGTCATGGTCCGATAAAGCTTCGGGGTTTCCAGAAGCTTAGGATGTGTGTGAACGTCGAACATCTTATTCTGAGCACAACTATTAGATGCCAATAGTACTGCCTATTACTCCAAACAAAATCACCCTATATCCTCGAAGGTATCATCTCATATTAGTCAAATCCAATATTACACATGCTACTCACATCTCCACGGTTTGAGAGAAGGACTAGCTGAAAATCTTATATGCATACTATAGCTACATCTCATATATCCCTATATAATAATCCTCAGGATAATTTACAAGCCACTAAGCTTGATCAAGACATTACCAATCTAAGATCTTCTTTCCTTCCCACGAATCCAATTAACCGATCCTCGAATATCAACCACTATTACCTGATCCATTACTGCTACAAATCCAGCATTGATGGTGTCCAACATAATCTCCTGGAGTTCATATAATCCACATATCATTGCAAGGACTGTTATCACAATATATCCATGAACTTCCAACCCTGTGGCCAACTAACTCTAGGGTCGAGCTTATATAGATCCCTAAATTATCCCTAACATTATCCGATCCCTTCTACCATCATCCACCGAGAAACATGGTATCATGATCAAGATCATTGGACCAAATCCAAGTTACCCTGAACCATATGGTTTAATTGATCTCGAGCACCTAGTATAATCACCTATTTAAATCCAAGGTTTACATCCAGTAAGAACTCCCTACTAGTTACTCTAGTTACTATCATATCACCATTAATCCACCATCAAGCGTCACTTGCCAAAGTCAAGTCATATATCCATCAAGAATTCCAGCTTATGATCCTATGTGTCCTACTAATCCCATTTGCTCAAGGGACAAGTAAGTTATGCTACTTTATCAATCTTGATCCACCAAGTTTCTGAAAATCACTAATAAAGCATTTCAACTATTTTAGTCATCCAAAAATTCAGAAACATTTTTAGGAGGTTTGAAATATTCAAAATACACTCTAGAAAATGTGATGGTATTTTTGTGATAGCTAATTGTGTCCCGAACAGAAAACAATTGTCAGAACAAAAGAAAATAGAATAAAAACTAAAAAAGAGAAAGAGAGATCTCACCTGAGGCCTGGCAGCCCAGCCGGCCCACCTGGCCCGTGCCAGTCATCCCCTACCTCTAGGAGTAGGCAGAGGCGAAGGCAGGCACAATGCGCACGGCCGGGGCGCCACGCCTCTTGCTTGCTAGCCTCGCTGCAGGAGGGGATTAGGATCCCAGAGCCGTGCGGATGGGGACGACCCCTCTCCTCTCTTGCCCCTCGCTCTATCTCTTCCCCCTGTCTCTGGTGGCTGCCGCAGACATGGCCGAAGCCGTCGCTGCTGCTCGGTCCCGCCGTGCCCTCCGGCCTCCCCTCGCCCAGCCAGCGAGCCCACCAGAACCACCGCACCCCCCTACTCCCCCTCGCCAAAGAAATCAAGCTGGGAGGGCCTCATCGCCTTCACCGTTGTTGTTTTTCCCCGCCTCGAGCATTGGAGCTTCGTCGTCAAATTCGTCGCCGTTCGGTCGCCCCCGACCTAGCTGACCCTCCCATCGACCCCGACATGAGCCCCTCTTCCTCTCCCCTCTCTTTTTGCTGTCTTGTGCGCCCCGTAGCTTGCCTCCCCGTTGAAGCCGATGCTCCTTGCCGCCGATAGCGATGTGACCGTCGCCACAGCCACCCCGGCCTGCTCTCGAGCTCGCCATGGTGCTCCGGATGCTCCTAGAGAGCCGTAGGTCGCATTAGATGGGCTCCCCGTGCCCGGGAGCCCCTGTGCCGTCGGACCCGTTCCGGCGCCGCCGCGGATGAGCTTGCCAGCGATCCCTCTGGCGTTCCTAGGGACTCTCGCGAGTTCCCCTAGAAGCGCTCAGGCAAGGGCTACGCCCTGGTGCCCTCCGCGCACCAGATGGCCGCCGGAAGTGCCAGTCCGGCGAGCCATCGCCACGTTCTTTGGTCGCCGCCGGCGAAGCTCTAGAGAGCACTGTCTGGCTGACCATTAGGGCCTCATTAACTCGCTAATGCCCCCCTAACAACTGACAGTGGGCCCCAGGGTGGGTCAAACCACTAGTCAACGCAAGGATTAACCCCGTGACACTGACGTGTGGGTCCCGGTCGTCAAGTTTGACCTGGACCCAGGGCTGTTGACCCGTTGACGTAACACTGACATAATGATGACGCATTAATTGATTTTCTATTAATAAAATATTTCACGAAATTCCAGAAAATGTTTTAAAACTTCTAAAAATCGTAGAAAATAATCTGTAAGTCACATGAAAATAATTTATATATGAAAAATGATCAGAAAAATCCAATGAATCTGTTTGTGCCATGATCATGCATGTTTGAACAAGTTAACATCACCAAGTAGGCCATTTCATGATTAGGGCAATATTGGAAATATCATTTGGAGTTGGAACTCAAACATGTTTGAGTTCCACTTCAACTAACCTGGCTAATTATTCCTCTAGGTCAATTCAGTACCTTAACTTGGTATATCATGCATTATGTTTGTTGCATTGCATCGAATGTGTTCCTTTCTTGTTTGCCAGTGTTTGTTCCCTTTCGGTCGACGATGGTTCTGACGATGTGAACGTTGACACTAATGAAGAGAAGTATTATCTTCAGGACTGTCAGGCAAGGAAACCCCCTTGAGCATACTGATATGAACCCACTCTCTTGCTCCTACTCTCTTTCATTGCATTAGGACAATCATGATTCAACTGTTACCTGTTCTCGATATTTGAACCCATTACTTTGCATGACCTGTCTTTGCCACAGTAAATAGTTGAAACCACTTAGCATGAGTAGCAACTGCTTCAGACTTGTTGTGCTTACTCATCAATGCTTGCTTACTATGCGTGCTATGCTTAGAGTCTTGTCGTGTCAGATCTGATCCATTTGCGCGATGAATCGAAATGGCAGTTTCATGTCCTACTGAGGGCGATCTAGGTGTGTGAACACGATTTGGTGAAGGTAGCGATGAGAGGTCATGTAGGAGTACATGGCGGGTTGTCTCGTTGGGCCCTTAAGAACTGAGTTCTGTGTTTGTGATCCAAGACAGTTACTACCACACGTTGGGCCCTGAAATATGACCCCGCTCGACCTATTAATCGCCTAGATCTCTGTCCAGGAGTTGCAACTAGTTTATGGTGTTTGTAGTACAAGTGTTGGTGGCCGTGCATAGTGTTGCCTGACGGGGTGGACTGTGATGCGATATAGGCACAGTGGCACGGTGTACCGAGTGGCTCCCAAATGGTGGGCTTGGTAACCCTATGCACATCGTTTGAGGCCGTAGCGGAAACATCGGCCGGACTTTCGTGCGGGTTCAGTCTCAAATAGGTGATAAACCTGGACTAGGGTCTTGTGTGATTGACGGTCGTGGCTGACTCCCTCGCCAGGCTTCCACTTGAAGGTTGCCGAGGTGCCTTCTCTATGCACATGGAGATAAGTGGCGGGACCATGTGTGAAGAAGTATACCCCTGCATGTTTAAATAAACTATTCGAATAGTCACGTCCTCGGATATGGACTACTTGGAGAACTTATGTGGTTCATAGACAACTTGATGTGGAAACTCTAAAATGCGCAAGATAGACGTGAGTTCTATGGATGGCCTTCTCGTAGGGAGAAGGAAGTGGATCCATAGTGGTGTATTGATTTGGTGAATATGTGGACTCGTGTGCGCTATCCCACCTTAAAGAAAGCACTTGTAGTCGTAGTACAGGTTAGCCAAGAGTCAAAATGGCTTGCTGCAATAAACTCCACAACCCCCTTCATTGATATTAATGCATATGTAGATAGTTCTAATGTAAGTCTTGTTGAGTACCTTTGTACTCACGTTTGCTTAATTTATGTTTTGCAGAGGAGACGTTAGTCCAATTAGTGATCGTTACAACGTGAAGTCCGATGCTGACCGGATTAGCTTGGGATTCCCAAATAGAGGTCTGGTTCCTTTGGTAGGATTGATGTAGCTTTTCAGGCTCCTTTAGCAACTTGTATAGATATCTATACCCACACATGTTTTACTTCCGCTTGTTTGATTGAATGCTGTGAATGTTGGGTCTTGTGACCCTTGTTTGTAACATCTTATTGTATTGGTTCTTCCGATCCTTCTAAGTAAATGTCGTAATGTTGTATGGTTACGTTGTGATGCCATAGTTGTATCTATGCATATCGGGCATGTCGTGCGTACGTGTGACGTCTAACAGTATTTATGGGATCCGAGACCTAGTTGTGTGCCTTTAGTAGTACTCTTTATGGGGAAATGCCTCTTTGTGCTTCCACCAAGCCTTTGTAGCTTGCTACTGCTCCGGACACATTTATTGACCCGCATGTATCCTTGTTTGCTGTTGTGTCTGTCCCTTCGGGGAAATGTCTTGGAGTGTAATGGAGTCCCTGTAGCCTACTACGACTCGTCTACGTGCAGTGATGAAATTTATGTCCCACGGTGTAATGGAGTCCTTGTAGCTTGCTATGACTCGTCTACAAATGCTAGAGATCGACACCTACATTGCTGGGTTACGTATGCCTATCCCTGTATGGATGTGCCACGTGGGTTCTACGATTAGTCATGTCAGCCCGGGTTCTTTGACATTTGAATGCTAGCGACACATTCAGATACGTGAGTTAAAAGACGCCAACGGTCCCGACCCAGGTAAGGTGGAGCCGTGGAGATAACCGTGCGTGAGACCGCAAAGTGATGTGATGTGTTACAGACTAGATTCTTATGGCCTAGGATAGGGGTCCCGATAGCTTTGGTATCAGAGCTTGACTGCCTGTAGGATTAACAAGCCAAACTGGTCGATGTTGAGTATAGAACTGCTTTAATTATATAAGGGAATTGATTGTGGAAGGGGACGTAAGGCTCTTTTTACTCCTTTCCTTGTGTCATTCTAATTCTGAGTCACCATCTTCTTTATTCTACGGGGTATAAGAACTAGGCATTCTCATTTATCTATTAGGATGACGAGTTAGTATGCTGGAGACCTATAGTAAAGATGGTGTCTTTCTGGATCGATGCATTTATAGGAATTCATTATCACATTGTCAGTTTTCTTGTGCAGGTTGCCTCATATTTCAAGCTCGTAGAGCCATTATGTTGTCCGAGTTATCCAAGGTTTCTAAATTATCTGATGCAATTGCAAAACTCTTTCATCTTAAGTCAATGTCTTCAGGCCAGACAAAGCACACTAATGGTTGAGTTGAGGTACTCTATTACCTCGACGTGTTTGATGAAGGTGTTTAGGAAACCATGTTGTTTTAGTGAACCACCCAATAGTCTAGCTCAAAGTTCTTAGAATTGTGACTCAAGTCTTAGAATCTTATGATCTTACGATCCAAATTGCTCATAGAATCTAAGTTTCTACGATCCTGATAGTTACGATTCTACGATTCACGATCCTAGAAACGGAGTTAAGATCCGATTCAGAATCACGATTTTGACAACTTTGGTCTAGCTGTGTGTTTTCTTTCTAGTGTGATCATTCTGGCCATCATTATATGTCAGAAATTGCCGAATATTTGACATAGCAGAATAAGTGTGAGTAAAAATGCTCACCACTTAGTACATGAATTTAGACACACCTAGGGACTTGAATTACTCCATTTGGAGCTATAGTGGATGATCTATAGATTTTAAAAAGTGGTCCTAATAGTTCAAATTTAAATTTAAATTTGAACATGACAGAAAGGTGTGGAGTAAAATAATGCACCATTAAATAGGTGGCATTTTTGGGAGTATGCAGAAATTTGACTCATCGAAATTGGAGGTCATATGAATTTAATATGGATTTCTAATGTTTTACTTGGAAAAGAAATGGGGTAAACTTAAATTTACCCAAAAGGGCCTAAGCTACGCATTGGGCGTAACTTAGCACCGAACCGCAGTGGGCCGGCCCAACTGCTCAGCCACACGCTAGACACCGGCTACGTCGAAGGCATACTGTATGGAGTACGCCTCCCATGCACGAAAGTGGCGGCAAGCCTGGGCTGTTTCCACTTAAACCACCAGGCCCGGGCCGGTGTGGCTTACAAGCAGGCCCCACCCATCAGATCCACCTCTCTCCTCCCGCTCGAACCGGGGGGCAGGCAGAGGAGACGGACAAGCATGCATCAGCGTCTGGTCGGTAGCTCTGGCCACCTCCAGTGGTGCTCCGGCCACCAGAGTGCTCAGAGCGGGGGGCGTGTGCGCTTGGGCTGCGCTCGAACCCTAGAGAGGTCAGAGCCAAGCTTGGCGTCCACAACGACGGAGGGTGCCGCTGGTCATGGGGAGAGGAGGTGGACATGGGAGGTTGCTCTAAGGGGTCCGGGAGTTCTCGGGAGAGAGGAGAGGCGAAGGAATAAGAGAGGGGGACTAGGGGAGGCCTTAAGTAGCCGTAGTGCGGAGCACCGTAGGCCTGGCCTACGAACATGGCTTGGACACCGCCAGAGGCCTCGGACGTGAGTGGGTTGTGTCTGGGGGCTTCATGGACTAGGACTATGTCAAGGGAAGAGGAGAGAGGGAGCAGGGAAGCGATGATGCCTCGCACATGCAGGGCTGACCATTGGCCGAGCTTGCCGGCTTCGGCACGCACGGGAGGAGAGAGGGGAGGGGGCCGACCAGTTGCCATGACGAGCACGTCCAGGGGACCTCGAGGGACACGACCATGATGCCCGAGGCGGTCGGGGGCGTCCATTGGGCGACAGCTACAGTGCAGATGCGCACCGTAGCGCGCTCTGGAGCACCCCTTTGGCATGCCAGTGCATGTCATTTGCATCTAGGGCATGCCCTAACGTGTCCACTAGCATCTAGGGGAATCTAGGAGGGTAAAACAAAGTATAAAATGCATTGGATGCTGCGTGGGTTCCTTCACTGAGAAGGGAAGCTGAGAAAGAGAGGAGAAATTGTTGTCCAGAGGGGTAAAAAGAGAGTTTTACCAGGACAATCATTGAGCTATGGCCATGCAAAGTTTACTTGGGGTAAAGGGGAACTACTAAGGACTCTGATAAAATTTTGACCCCAAGGGGAAGAGTAAAAGTGGTCAAAATAGTGAATCCAAGAATACACGAGAAGGTGTTTGATGGAGTTTTGGGAAAGCATAAGGTCTCCACTTGCAGTGGGTTTTAACAGGATAAAACTATGGGTAAAAACACGTGTGATCACATGTTTTGAGCTCATTTGCCAAAAGTTGGCAATACAAATGTTGTCAACCCTAAAAATGGGAAGAAATGGATTTCTATAGTTACACTCATGCAATTCTATTCCCCTTGTTGCACCACTTGGTGTGGTGACATTTTTTTGGGCCTATAATATGCACCAAAAGTTTGGGGCCCAATGGGGAAACTTGGCAATGTAATATTACCAAATTCATGAAATCAATAGAAATGGTTTTGAGGGGACTTGGACAAGTTAATCTGTTCTCCTGGATGCACCAATTGGTGTGGACACATTATTGGAGGATTTTAACATGGCCACAAAGTTTGAGATTAAGGTGAGAAAGTTGGTAATGTAGAGTTGCTCAAATTTGGATCTAGACAGAGAGGGTTTTGAGATATTTTGGTGAACTAAAACATATGTGACATTCTAGAATTTTCCTGGATTTATTTGAGAATATTTCTTATAGAAATATTTCAAAACCTTGAAACAGACAGAAATGGTTTTGAAGGGTTTTGTGCAATATATTCAACATGACCATGTGTTGAAACTCTTATATATGGATAATATATGTCCACTAAGTTTTCCTAAATTTTCCCAAATATTTTGAAAGCATTTAAATAATTTTTCCCTATAAAAGACCATTTCTGGCCTTAAGAAAAAGCTTATAAATAAAAGGTGAAAATAATCTTTTAAAATAATATTGTGTGGTTTTGGGAAGTTTTATATATAGTAGGTTGCAAATAAAGCATTTGGGGAAAAAGGATCCACCCAATTTGGGGACTTGCAATGCAAATCTCAAATAAGGGGGTTTGCAAACCTAACTTGAAGAAAACCTCTTTGGCCAAAATAATATTTCGTAAAAATATAATTAAGTCCTATTCAGATGGCATGATCATTGGACAAGAGTGTGGATCAAGGAAAAGAGTTTTGAGAGCAGGAGGTATTTTATGAATATACAGCACTAGCAAGCAATCAGCAATCAAAATAGTGAATCCTAGAATACACAAGAAAGTGTTTCATGGAGTTTTGGGAAAGCAGAAGGTCTCCACTTGCTATGGGTTCTAACAGGATAAAACTATGGGTAAAAACAGGAGTGATCACAAGTTTTGAGCTCATTTGAGAAAACTTGGCAATGCAAATGTTGTCAACCCTAGAAATGGGCAGAAATGGATTTCTATAGATCCACTCATGCAATTCTATTCCCCTTGTTGCACCACTTGGTGTGGTGCCATTTTTTGGGACTATAACATGCACACAAAGTTTGGGGCCCAATGGGGAAACTTCGCAATGTAATATTACCAAATTCTTGAAATCAACAAAAATGGTTTTGAGGGGATTTGGACAAGTTAATCTACTCTCCTTGATACACCACTTAGTGTGGATGCATTATTGGAGAATTTAAACATGTACGCAAAGTTTGAGAATAAGGGGAGATATTTGGTAATGTAGAGTTGCTCAAATTTGGATCTGGACAAAGAGGGTTTTGAGATATTTTGGTGAACAAAAATTGGGATTGAGATGAAACTTGGAAATATGACCACATATGTCATTTGTGACATTCTAGAATTTTCTTATATTTATTTGAGAATATTTCTTATAGAAATATTCAAAAACCTTAAAACAGATAGAAATGGTTTTGAAGGGTTTTGTCCAATATATTGAACATGACCATGTGTTGAAACTCTTATATATGGACAATATATGTCCACTAAGTTTTCGTAAATTTTCCCAAATATTTTTAAAGCATTTAAATACTTTTTCCCTTAAAAGACCATTTCTGGCATTAAGAAAAAGCTTTTAAATAAAATATGAAAATAATCTTTTAAAATAATATTTAGTCGTTTTGGGAAGTTATATATATAGTAGGTTCCAAATAAAGCGTTTGTGGAAAAGGATCCACCCAATTTGGGGACTTGAAGTGCAAATCTACAATTAGGTGGTTTTGTAAACCTAAATTGAATAAAACCTTTTTGGCCAAAAAAATATTTTGTAAAAATATAATTAAGTCCTATTCACATGGCATGATCATTGGACAAGAGTGTGGATCAAGGAAAAGAGTATTCAGAGCAGGAGGGATTTTATGAATATAGAGCACTAGCAAGCAATCAGACAATCAGCAATCAAGTCAAGCATAACGAGCACAAAAAAGTTTTAATTGGTCCCAATTTTTGAGTCATGACAACTTAGTCATGAGGCAAATAACAGGGTGTGACAGGCTCGCTAATCGATGGGTACTACGGTGACCTCGTGCGATGACGACGAAGAAGATGGACATGGTGGTTTACCTAGGTTCGTGCCACTAGGAAGCGTAATACCCTACTACTTCTCTTTGTGGATTGACTCTCGGGGAGGTGTGGTGGATGAACTAGTACAGTGGTTTCGAGCCTCGCTAGGGAGCTCTAGTGGTGTTCTTGGCTCACTGCTTCTCTTGTGGTTCGTCGAGTGGTTATCTCGGGATGAACCCATTGTCTTTCTACTATGCGGCCTAGCCTATATATATAACAGTGGCTCGGGTCCTCTTCCCTCATCACAATGGCGGGAAGGGATCCCACTACACCCAAATTTGAAGGGGGGACAAGAGTACATCCCCGCCCTTTCAAAAGGTGGTGTTCGTGTGCAAACTAGCTATCGATGATGGCGTGGTGGGCTCGGCGATGACATCCGCCCTGCGGGGCTCGTGATCATAGTCTTGTTGCACTGGAATGGAAACCTTTGGGAGGCGCTTCGGGAACCCGTGTACATCCTTGCTCCCTTTGGACGATAGAGGAAACTGCACCACCTGACGCGCTAGCGCCCGCCTGTCCTTCCCTTCGTCATCTTTGACTCCTGAGGTCGGGTTCTGCATAGAGATCTCTGCTGCTCTAGAGGGGGTCTGTGGAGGCCCATTCTTGCTGGTCTTGGTGTCGTTCTTCCACGCAAGCCTCGGGTCCTCGTGATGGACTTGTCTTGAGTGGAGCCACGCTAGGCCGTGTCTGGCCAACGAGGTGGGCCATGTCCTAGGCCCCACATAGGCAGGTCTGGGTACCCCCGTTCCTAAAACACTGACAATAGCCCTCGGGCCCAAGGCACGCTAGAGTTGGCTTTAGGGCGAAGCCTTGAGAAAGGCTCGAAGCACCGCACTCCACAAATGCCTGAGTGGTCAGGACTGGCGCGCGTCTTGTGGTTGATGTCGGGCGTCCTTTCGGCCATCGCCCGAATCGACAAAAGCCTGACTTCCATCGCGGAGCCATTACTGCTTTCCTCTTACGCGCACCTGCTCTTACTCCCAGATCCCCAGCCTTAGCAGAGGTCTCTCCAGATCCGACGTCGCTCGATCATCCTTCTTGTCGGGTTTGTCCCGCGATCTTCCTAATGGCTCTCGTCGGGAAGGAGAAGCCAGGGGCCCAGAGCTCAGCCTCCGCTCCCATCTCACCAATGCTTTGTGAGTCCATCATCTCCAAGGACGGAGACCTTGTCCTGGTGCTCCTGTTAACGGAGGACGGGACCAAGAAGCATGGGCGGACCTTGATATGGGGCGGCTCCTCGGAGAATCATCCCTCGTCCAGGTCAGCCTATCCCTTCTTTCTTCATAGCGTCTTTGTCGGGCTTGTCCCGCCTTTCTCCACGTTCTTCACTGCCATCCTCGACCACTACAGGATTCAAGCCATTCATATTCATACCAACTCCATCTTGCTCTTGTCCTTCATCGCCTTGTAGTGCGAGGCTTTCGTGGGTGTGAAGCCTTCGATGGCCCTGTTCTGACACTTCTTTAGCGTGCGCGTGCACGACGGTGCTCAGAGGTTGGCGTGCGTCTCCTTCGTCGCGGTCCAGAGTGGTAACATGCTCCTAAAGGCTAGCAAGAAGGTGGAGAACTTGCGACACTGTTGGATCTTGATGGATCACGGTAGCTCCAACCCTTGCTTCGAGCTGTCGTAGAAGACCACCGCGTGGAGCTCCACGAAGCTTTCTGACCCCTGATACGTCTCCAACGTATCTATAATTTTTGATTGTTCCATGCTATTATATTATCTGTTTTGGATGTTTTATATGCGTTAATATGTTATTTTATATTATTTTTTGGGACTAACCTATTAATCTAGAGCCTAGTGCCAGTTTTTGTTTTTTGTTTATTTTTGAGTATCGCAGATAAGGAATATTAAACAGATTCCAAACGGAATAAAATCTCTGTAATGATTTTTCTGGAATAAAAGGAAGCCGCGAGACTTGAGAACCAAGGCAGAGGAGCTGCCATGGGGCCACAAGCCCGCTTGGCGTGGCCAGGGGGTACCCCACGCCGGGCAGGCTTGTGGGCCCCTAGCAACTCCCCTAATCGTAATCTTCAGCCTATAAATACCCAAATATTCCATCATTATCAGAACGATCCATGAAAACACTTTTCTACCGCCAGAAGCCTCCGTTCCTGAGAGGTCCAATCTTGGAGCCTTTTCCGGTAGTGTGCTGGAGGGGGATTCGATCACGGAAGGTATCTACATCAACTCCATGCCCCTCCGACGGTGCGTGAGTAGTTCACCATAGACCTACGGGTCCATAGCTAGTAGCTAGATGGCTTCTTCTCTCTCTTTGCTTCTCAATACCATGTTCTTCATGATCTTCATGGAGATCTATCCGATGTGTTTGTCAAGATCTGATGAATTGTGGGTTTATGTTCAGATTATCCATGAAGATTATTTGTTACTTTCCTGATTTCTTATATGCATAATTTCATATCTCTGCAAGTCTCTTCGAGTTATTGGTTTGGTTTGGAGAACTAGATTTGTAATTCTTGCAATAGGAGAAGTGCTTAGTTTTGGGTTAAATCTTGCGGTGTCCTCACCGAGTGACAAAGTAGGGGTAGCAAGGCACTTATTGTATTGTTGCCATGAAGGGTAAAAAGATGGGGTTTTCATCATATTGCTTGAGTTTATCCCTCTACATCATGTCATCTTGCTTAACGCGTTACTCTGTTCTTTGTGAACGATGTGCCAAGAATTCCCTGGAGCTCGACCCCCCGGAATAAATCAGGTTAGACAGGAGGCACAAAGAGAGAACTCGGTCACATCGGTATCATATAGTTTCCAAAATACCGCGTGATCCTAAATTTTTTTTAAGCGATAAGAGGAGTAGAATCAAAATTCCTAATTCGAATACCTCACCAGAGTATAGTAGAGGAGTAAAAACAAACCTACTCTCCGATATAACTAGACTCAAAATAGTTTTAACTAGACTCGACTAGGACAAGTTCAAGCAAGCAAAGGGATCCTATGGTCGTATGGCTCTGATACCAACTTGTAACACCCAAGATGTGCGCCTATCCATATTTAGGCACGGGGGCCTCGACAGGGATAGAGGCGCATCTTGTTGTTTCGCAAGTACAATATCATCACATACATTTATGAACAGATGAATATAGGAGTTGGCTTACACTCGCAACATGCAAAATTACAATCCACACAATTTTGTCAACCATCAATCAAAAGACATGGTCCGTCTACGGATGAAAACAAACGATAAAAGATGCAATGACACTTTCTTGCTATCCTCAAAGATTATGACCAAGGCCAGTCTACTCGTTTGGATAAGTGACGTACATCCTGCCACGCTCCTCGTCATACTCCCACTGGAGCTGCGTCACATCATCTGGCACGGTCTCATCTGCACCTGCACCTGTATTTGTTGTAGTAATGTGTGAGCCACGAGGACTCAGCAATCTCGCGACCGGGTACCGAGACTATTCAAGCTTATTAGGTTGGATGGGGGGTAAGTGTTTAGTTTGCAGCAGCACTAAGCATTTTATGGTGGCTATCTTACGAGAACATGAATGTAAATATGTGGTCTACGATAAACGATCGAGAAACTAGCATGATTGCTAAGCAATCCTGAACACCTACTTACGACAAACATAACCCCACCGTGTTCTCTCTTGAAACATGTTCATGAGCAGAGACGATCACGGTTACTCACATAGTTGGTGTATTTTATTGGAGTTTACTTCAAGTTAACTATAACCGTGTGTTAAACAAATATCCAAGATGCCAAATAATTGCGTCCACAACTTTCCGAAGGATTTAACCCTGTAGGAGTGCTCCAACTAGTCCATCATAAATTAACCACACTCCGCAGGAATAACCTTGACCACGGATCTCGTGATCATCCTAGGTAACTCCAAAGGGAATCTAACACCCCGAGATAGCCCGAAGATAATTGGAGTCCCTCACGCAAGCCAATCGAGAAAGGTGAAACAAGTCCAGCAAGACCGCCCGACGTGTCGACGAACCCGATAAGAGTCGCGTATCTTGTTCTCAGGACACGACTAGATTGTCGAAACTTCTGGTAGGCCAAAAATAGAGTTGCCCCTAGTGGCCACCGGCGGATGACATTTTTGGAATAACACAAATGAGGAGCACTAGCCGGATTTGTTGATTAATCCACGGGTTTGCAAAGCCCTATGCAATTTTATTAAGTTGTTAAGAAAATTGTAACAATGTTGGTTCTTGCCAGACAAGTTTTAATCTCAACGGAATAATCAAGGGGGTCCCCATAACAACCCCGAGCATGTTAGGAGCATAAAGTATGGAAACATAACACCGGTAACAAGAAACTATGGCGGTAAAAGTGGAACAAAACACCGAAAAAAAGGCCAAGGCTTGCACCTTACCAGGATATATATGTGCATTATATTAAATAGCAGTAAATATTGTGATATATCCATATATCCATGTTATCACATGGAAATAACCTGCACCTGCAACTAAGAACGCTATAAAAGGGGCTGAGCAGCGGTAACTTAGCCAAACAAGGTTTGCTAGGATGTGGAGGGGTTAGAGGCTATCATGGCAATGTAGGAGGCTTGACATTCAAGTGGTAGGTAACGCATATGTAACTATAAGATCAAGACATCTAGCAAAGCAAAAATAGTGTCGGGATCCGGATACGATCATCTTGCATGTTGGTTCTTTAGAGGGACAAAGAGCGGTGTCCTCGTAGTGGTACTCTCCTGGATCCTCGTACTCAGGTACAACACTCGCGTGTACCCAAGAGAAACATCAACAATATACAACCAACCAAGTTGCAATTCACGAACTAGATGATGCATGATTCTTTTGAAGTATCTAGCATGGCAATCCTAAACTAGTCATGTTTCTCATGCAATAGATAAGTTATTTACAATTCTGGACAGAACCTCATGTTAAGTTGTTTGAACATGCATGGTCATGGAAAATATGGATGGTTCATGCAAAATTGATGCAAATGCATATGTATAACGTAGGAAACGGAATAACGGACCACATGTTACGCTCACAGCAAGTTACGAAGGCAAAATACAAGACAATGAAGGCCATGGGCTCTTCCTTGGTATCCCAAGGTAGCCACTGGTTAGGAAATGAAAAACCAACCACAATAGATCCAAAGATCAAGAAAATACATGGAGCATAGCTCCCAGAATTCAGAAAACACTAAAACACACACTCTGTCCCAAACAGCAACATAGCAACTTTCACAGCAAATATCTAGAGCTATAGGAAGTTTCCAACCACAAACAAGGCATCCACATAAACTTCATAACATGCTTATAAAATCATCCAACTACACAAACTGGAAAGGAAGCACATATCAATAAGCATGAAGCTCATAAGTTGGCATGATGAAACAGATTCTAGGGACTTAGTGAAAATCACAGTTTTTCTGGAATCTGAGTTAAGCTGATAGCAAGTTGACAGAAATAAATAATGGTGCTAGATACCACCTCATGGCATGAAAATTAACAGGATGGTATAGCTCAACATCTACTACAAAACACTAGCACTGAGCTTGAGCTAAAACACATCATATCACTTGGTAGCACCCACTCATCATGGCATACAAATAATAACAGATTCTCAGACTTAGAATTATTTAGCATGTTGAAAACAACAACATTTTAATAGCCACTTTGGAGCATGGTTTCCACTCATATGCAAGACTATCATGTCAAAATAAAATACTATGGCATTCTACTCATGAAATACTACCACTTCCATGTTGACACAATTATCATAGCATGCTTGGATTAATTGCGACTAAAATGACAAAATGGCACTTTGGGTCAAAATGACATTTTGTCCAACTTTCTCAAAAGACCAAACCAATTGCACCAATGGATTCAATGATAAATCCTACCACAAAATCATATATCATACTCATATATAAGCTTTTTTAAATTCACAAAAACATGTTCGAAAAACAACATGACATTCCCATAAGTCAAAACTTACTAAAAAAGCTCATGTCCAAATATGCTCCTAACCAGATTTAGTAATTTTACCAGAAAAGGAAATAATCTATTTTAACACTAATAAACACTAAAACAAAAAAATAGACAGGAAGGGGGCCCCACCTGGCATAGACACCAAGGCCCCTCTGTGGATGACAAGTGGGCCCAGGGCCCACTTGTCATACAAACACTACACACATACATAGCGTACACACACACACATAGCCACACCAGATCTATCTAGCCACAGCAGATGCACACACACAACTGCACAAGCACACGGGATCCGGGTGTAGCCACACCGGATCGTGGCACACTACACACCAAAACATGCCAACGAAAAAAAGGGGGGAGATGAGCCCGCGGGATTTCGAACTCAGGACCTGTCGGTCCTTTCCCCAGCGCGCTACCACTACGCTACGACACGACTACTGACCAAGGGGGAATCCCGCTCCTCATCTACCAATACGCATGGCGCTATCTGTCGAAACTAACGAAGATGACTGCGACGACAGCACGGCAGCGCCGAAAAATCCGGCGACAGCAGGGGCTCTTAGGCAAGGAGGAGACCCGATGGGGGAAGCGGGAAGCTTGGAGCACCCATTCCCTTGATCATCTTACGACAAGGGGGATGGAGGCGATAGCCTCAAGGCCAAGCCTTGCCCGCCCGACAGCGGCTGCAAGGACTATGGCGAACCTACGTGCTACGCATGGCAATAGGAAGGGGTCGCGGCAATGCTCACCAAGGGGTGGATGATGACGGATCCGCTCGCGAGACGAGGAGGAAGGAGATGGCGATGCGGGCCCAAATCAGAGGAAGAAGAGGCGCGGGAGCACCCTGTCCGAGGCTCAAGCAAGGACGAGGCCATCGATGAGGGGAAGCCCGGCACCTCCTAGCAACGGGAACGAGCTGCGGGGACAGTCCCCGGCCTCCACGACATGCTGGGCACGGAGGAGGGCAGACGGAGACGCGCGGACGACGGCGAGGAGGACTGGCGGAGGCTCTCTGAATTCACTCCCTCTCTGAACTTACCTGAGAAGAAGGAAGGGATAAGAAGGGAGAAGGATGGAGAGAGGAGCGGCGGCGGCGATAAGGAAGAGGGGAGGAACCCTAGGGATCCACGAGCATATAAAGGGGGCCGGCCACGACGTCCGTGAGCCCTATCATGGCGACGACGACGCACTGTCTCTCTACGGTCTCGCTCTGAACCTGATGGAGAAGGAACAGAGCAGGTTGCCGTTGGCTCGGCTAGGTTGGGTTGCGTCTATGCTAGCTGGGCCACGCGCGGGGGGGGGGGGGGGAGGCCCATGCAATTTGCTCTCTCAGAGGAAAAAACAAGAGAGGTATTTCCTTTATAGAAATAAATAAAACTAGACAAAAAACCGAGAGTACAGAAAAGGATTTTTGTTAAAACAAAAAATACTTTGGCACTGAAAGAAATATGCCATATTTAATAAAAATAAAAGATTGTTTTTAGGTCAAGTAAAATAAATACTTTTTGAAATAAATAGCCACTTTGACTGAAAACCCCAAGAGTCCAAAGTTTTCACAACAAAGAGAGCACCACATTCCTACTCAAAATGATATCCCCTAATAACAGAACATTTTAATAGATTTTAATAACAAGTTAAATCTCATGTAGAAAACAAAAGGGGAATAAGGTTTAGGCATGGTTTTTGAAAATGAAAGGAGAAGTGAGGTAGTTGGTTTGAATAGGGAATAACTAGAGTATCACTCCAACACACACATCCATTGATCACATCACACTTCACAACACAACACTTCACAAACACAAACAAAACTAGTATGCAAATCGTATGATGACTTCATGCCCATGATGCAACATAAAAATGACAAGGACCAAATCATGAACATCACACAACTGAGGGTCACACATGAAAGATTACACAACCCAAAATTACATGGAGGCCCCTGGAGCACTTAGGCTGTTACAACTCTCCCACACTACAAGATGATATCGACCCGAGATCTAGGAACGAA
The DNA here is from genome assembly GCA_022496015.1 of Hordeum marinum. Taxonomy (NCBI): domain Eukaryota; kingdom Viridiplantae; phylum Streptophyta; class Magnoliopsida; order Poales; family Poaceae; genus Hordeum; species Hordeum marinum. The sequence goes on from CM039673.1 coordinate 234,889,707, forward strand.
AGAACTCTGGATATTCAGAACAGAGAAGAACGTTACATTCCCAAGTATCTTCTTTCACGGAATGATGAGACCACTTCACCTTGAGACACTTGATTGATTTGTTGCGAGTCTTACGCTCAGTTTCATCGAGAATAGCCACTAGATGCTCATGATAAGAGAGGTCTTCTTGGAGATCAATGTCCTTGAGGTCAATGGTACGCTCGGGAGTCTTGAAGCACATCCGGAGCTGAGAGACATGGAAGACATCGTGCACATTTGCGAAGTTTTGAGGAAGCTCTAGTTCATATGCAAGTTCACCTCTCTTGCCAACAACTCTGAACGGACCCACAAAGCGAGGAGCTAGCTTCCCTTTAATTCCAAACCAATTAGTGCCCTTCATGGGAGAGACTCTAAGATAGACTAGATCATCAACTAGAAAGGAGACATCCCGATGTTTGTTATCGTAATAACTCTTCTGTCGGGATTGAGCTGCTTTGAGGTTCTCACGAATGACACGGCACATCTCTTCTGCTTCGGTGATCATGTCATTGCCCAAAATTTGACGCTCATCGGTTTCAGACCAATTGAGCGGGGTACGGCACTTCCTGTCATAGAGAATCTCGAAAGGGGCCTTGCCTAAGATAGCCTGACAGCTGTTGTTGTATGAAAATTCAACATATGGAAGGAAGTCTTCCCATTTCATGCCGAACGAAATCACATAGGCTCTAAGCATGTCTTCAAGGATTTGATTGACTCTCTCAACTTGACCACTTGTCTGCGGATGGAATGCAGTGCTGAAATGGATCTTGGTACCCATAGCAGTCTGGAAGGACTCCCAAAACTTGGAAGTGAAGAGGCTCCCAAGGTCAGATGAAATGAGCTGAGGGATACCGTCCAAAGAAATTATCCTTAACGTATACAACTCTACTAGCTGAGCTACGAAGATAGATTCGTTGACCGGAAGGAAATGAGCAACTTTGGTCAGCTTGTTGATCACCACAAAGACGGCATCGTTGCCCATCTTGGACTTGGGAAACTCACTGACTAAATCCATCTCCACATGATCGAATTTCCACTCTGGAATAGGGAAACGCTCAAGGAGACCTGGTGGACGTTGATGTTCTGATTTCACTCTGCGACAAATATCACACTCATTCACGAACTGAGCAATTTCACGTTTCATGCGAGTCCACCAGAAGGTTTGTTTGAGATACTGATACATCTTGGAACTGCCTGGATGAATGGATAGAAGACAATTGTGTGCTTCTTCCATGATAACCTTCTTGAGATCACTTTTTGGCACCACCAAACGGTCCTCAAAGAACAAGGTATCTTTGTCATCAACGTGAAAGCACTTATACTTCGGAATGCCCTTGGCCACACCTTTCTTCACTTTCTTCACCATTGCATCAAGAAGTTGAGCTTGGTGAACCTGATCTTCCAGAGTTGGAGAGACTTGAAGATTCGCAAGAAATCCTTGCGGAATCATTTGAACATTGAGCTTGGAGAAGGCTTCACAAAGCTCGGGTTGAAGAGGCTTCAAGATAAGATTGTTGCAGTACGCCTTTCGGCTGAGCACGTTTGTAATGACATTTGCTTTTCCAGGGGTATACTCAATGCTTGGATTGAAGTCCTCAAGCAATTCCACCCAACGAGACTGCCAAAGATTGAGATTGGGTTGAGTGAAAATGTACTTAATCTCTTGTGATCGGTGTACACCTCAACCGCTGTACCCAACAACAAATTCCTCCAAGTCATCAGAGCATGCACAATTGCCGCCAACTCGAGATCATGAGTGGGATAGTTCTTCCCGCCAGGGTTCAACTGACGCAAGTTATAAGCAACTACCTTCTTATCTTGCATAAGAACACCAGCAAGGCCTTGGAGAGAAGCATCACGAAAAACATGGAAAGGCTTTGATTGCTCGGGAGGAACAAGAACTCGAGCTGAAGTCAGTCTCTGCTTGAGCATATTGAACGCCACATCACATTCAGGAGACCAAACATACTTGACATTCTTCTGGAGGAGATTAGACATAGGCTTAGAAATTTGAGAGAAGTTCTCCACGAATCTTCTGCAATAACTTGCAAGCCCGAGGAAGCTACAAAGTTGGTTCACATTCTGAGGAGGATCCCACTTCAAGATTGCCTCAACTTTCTTAGGCTGCACTTTAATGTCCTCGCTGGAGATCACATGCCCAAGTTACATAACTTCATTGATCCAAAACTCACACTTGGAAAACTTTGCATAGAATCTATGTTCTCTTAGCTTGTCAAGCACAAGCCGGAGATGCTCTACATGCTCCTATTCAGTCTCCGAGAACACGAGGATATCATCCAGATAGACCAAGACGAACTCATTCTTGAAAGGAGAGAATATGAAGTTTATCATTCTTGAGAAGTTTGGAGGAGCATTGGCGAGACCAAATGACATGACGGTGTACTCATAAGAGCCAAAACTCATCCTCAAAGCGGTCTTTGGAATATCTTCTTCCCGAATGTGAATCTGATCATAGCCCATGCGAAGCTCAAGCTTCGAGAAAACCTTGGCACCTTTCAGTTGTTCAAACAACTCATTAATGTTGGGAAGTGGGTACTTGTTTCCGATTGACTTCTTATTTAATGGACGGTAATCGACACAAAGTCGGTCCGTGCCATCCTTCTTCTTGGCAAACAAAATGCCACAACCCCATGGAGAAGAACTTGGTCTGATCAGACCCAGACGTTCTTGTTCATCTAGCTACTTCTTGAACTCTGTCAGCTCTTCGGGGCCAAGTTTATAAGGATGCTTGCAAACTGGTTCAGTTCCGGGCTCAAGGTCAATTACAAACTCGACTAGATGGTGCGAAGGCATTCCGGGCAATTGTTCTGGAAAGACATCTTCATATATACTAAGCACCGAAATTTGAGAAATAGCCGAGATTTCACCCTTCTCATTTAGAGCAAAGAGATGGATTTTGTCATCACGAGCTGCGAAAATAATCACATCTTCCGAAGGATGAGTCAACTTGACTTCCTTGGTTTGACAATCAACATATGCCTTTTTCATAGCCACAAAGTTCATGCCCAGAATGAGATCAATATCGGAATTACCGAGAACAATTGGAGAAGCCGGAGAAGAATAATTTCCCATCTTGATGGAAGCATCCCGAACAACAAAACGGGAATTCATTTGCAAGCCCGAAGACACCACAGTTAACAATCTAGGCAATTCTTTGCAACACAACTCATGCTTTGAAACAAATGGCCTTAATATGAATGAAGGCGATGCAGCAATATCAAACAAAACTTTTGTAGGAATAGAATTAACTGAGAGATTATCCATGACCACTTGGGAAGAATCTTCTGCTTCAGCTGCACTCACATGGTTCACCCTTGCATACTTGGGATTATGCTTCACCATAGCACTGCCTGGGGGCTTGACTGGAGGAGGAGGTGGAAGACGCCGCTGGTTGCTCTTGTTTGAGTAGTGACCCTTCTGACCACACTTGTGACGAGTAACCTCAGAGAGCGGACGAAAGTTGGCTAGAGGAGGAACAATAGCTGACTTGGGTGCCTCGGGCCTTTGCTCATATCCTGGGTTGGGTGGGTGGGAAGAACCACAACCACCGAACTGTCTCTGCTGCTAAGGAGCATGAAATGGAGGAGGATTAGGAACCCAATATTTCTGCTGCTTAGGGACCATCTGAGAGCTGGAAGAAGCAGAATAGGAATCCCTGGAACGCTTCCTTGAGTTCTCCAACTTGAGCTGCGTTGCCTCGACCTTCAAAGCCATGTTGTAGAACTAATCAAACTCATGAGGCTCTTGAAGGACCAGACCCGGCAAAAGCTCATCCTTGAGACCACCTCTGAACTGATAAATCACGGACTTGTCATTTGGAACATCTTGCTTAAGATAGCGGGCTAGATTCTGGAACTCGATGTTGTACTAATATACAGACTTGCTTCCCTTCTTCAGGTGCCTGAACTTCTCACGCATCTCCTTGAAAAAGCTTGTCGGAATGTAATGGGCCCTGAAGTCACGACAGAAATCGTCCCAAGTGACAACACGATCGCCCCTAGAGTCCTTGTATTGCTGCCACCGATCTGCCACCTAACCCTCGATATGGAACGACACGAATCTAACAAAGTCCTCTGGTCTGACATTGCTGCACTCAAAATGCTTACTCATTCACGGAACCAATCATCAACATCAAAAGGCTGCTCACAATAGGTGAATGACTTGGGCTGGCTGGCAAGGAACTGGTTGAGCATCGCAAACTAAGGCTAATACTGAAAATTACCTTGAAAGCTTTGCTAACCCTAATCTCCTTCTTGCAACAACCGGAGCAACATCTGAGTATTCGCATTGGTTGCAGCCATCATAGCTTGCCAAGCTTTTGGAGGAGGAGGAGGTGGCGGGGGTGGTGGAGGATCAGAATGCTCCTTATCATGACCCGAACTCCCGCGAGTTGTTGGAGCCATCCTGGAGATGGACGAGAACACCAGCACCTCATTGACAAAGATGATAGAAATTAACTGAATCAAATGACTAGAAAGAAATTGAACGAATAACACAAACAGCCTTCCTACTGAAAAATTAGTAAGAACACCTTCTTTGGGTTTGCGATAACATCAACATATATTTGAAGCCACTTGCAATAACACAAAAGTATTGAGCTAATCTTGATCAGAACAAATGTATATGCCCTCATACATCTTAAGAATATGATCCTAGATAACTACATGAGTTCCCACCTAAGAACTTCCGAAAACTTTCTGGTTATGCAATCCTGTGTTGGGGATACAATGAGGAAATATTGCACACAACTAACAAACCTACACCCCAACTGTATCCATCCTTCAACACATAACCAGAGGCTTTTGCAAGTCCATCTAACTTGGATACTCGAAAGCACAATGATATTAACCATGGTGATACCCCGGACGCCACCCCATTACTGGGTGACTCTGACTTTACCTCACCACGACAAGTATTCCGACACCCTTTGTCCTGAGATACTAAGGAAGCTGAATGATAACGATGTGCCAAGAATTCCATGGAGCTTGACTCCCCAGAAGAAATCAAGTCAGACAGGAGGCACCAACACAAAACTCCGTCACAGCGGTATCATATAGTTTCCAAAATACCCGCGTGATCCTAAATTTTGTTTGAGCGAGAAGAGGAGTAGAATCAAAATTCCTAAGTTGAATACCTCGCAAGAGTATAGAAGAGGAGTAAAAAGAAACCTACTCTCCGATATAAATAGACTAAAAATAGTTTTAACTAGACTCGACTCGGCCAAGTTCGATCAAGCAAAGGGCTCCTATGGTCATATGGCTCTAATACCAACTTGTAACGCCCAAGATGCGCGCCTATCGATATTTAGACACGGGGGCCTTGACCGGGCTAGAGGTGCATCTTGTCGTTTCTCAAGTACAGTATCATCACATACATTTATGAAGAGAGGAGTATAGGAATTCGCATACACTCACCACATGCAAAATTACAATCCACACAATTTAGTCAAACATTAATCCAAAGATAGGGTCCGTCTACGGACAAAAACAATTGATTAAAGATGCAATGACACTGTCTTGCTAGCCGTGAAGATCGCGACCAAGGCCACTCTACTCGTCTGGATAAGTGACGTACATCCTGCCATGCTCCTCGTCATACTCCCACTAGAACTGCGTCACATCATCTGGCACGGTCTCATCTGCACCTGCACCTATATTTGTTGTAGTAATCTGTGAGCCATGAGGACTCAACAATCTCGCGACCGGTTACCGAGTAATTCAAGCTTATTATGTTGGATGGGGGTAAGTGTTTAGTTTGCAGCAGCACTAAGCATTTTATGGTGGCTATCTTGCAAGAACATGAATGTAAATATGTGGTCTACGATAAACGATAGAGAAACTAGCATGATCGCTAAGTGATCCAGAACACCTACTTACGTCAAACATAACCCCACAGTGTTCTCTCACAGATCATGTTAGCGAGCAGAGACGATCATGGTTACTCACATAGTTGGTGTATTTCATTGGAGTTTACTTCAAGTTAACTATAACCGGGTGTTAAACAAATATCCAAGTTGCCACATAACCACGGGCATGACTTTGCGAAAGATTTAACCGTGCAGGGGTGCTCCAACTAGTCCATCATAAATTAACCACACTCCACGGAAATAATCTCGACCACGGATCTCGTGATCACCTAGGCAACTCCAAAGGGAATCCGACACCTTGAGATAGCCAGAAGAAAATCAGAGTCCCTCACGCAAGCCACTCGAGAACGGTAAAACAAGTCCAACAAGACCGCCCGACGTGTCTACGAACCCGATAAGAGCCGTGTATCTCATTCTCAGGACATGCCCGGGTTGTCCAAACTTCCGGTACGCCAAACACAGAGTTTCCCCTAGTGGCCAGCGGTGGTTGACATTTTTGGACCAACACTCATGAGAAGCACTGGCCCGGTTTGTTGGTTAATCCACGGGGTTGCAAAGCCCTATGCAATTTTATTAAGTTGTTAAGAAAATAGTACCAATGTTGGGTCTTTCTAGACAAGTTTTAGTCTCAACCGAATAATCAAGGGGGTCCCCATAACAACCCTGCGCATGTTAGGAGCGTAAAGTATGGAAACATAACATCGGTAACAAGAAACTATGGCGGTAAAAGTGGAACAAAACACCAAGGAAAAGGCCAAGCTTTCCACCATATTAGGATATATATGTACATTAAATTAAATAGCAGTAAATATTTTGATATCTCCACATATCCATGTGATCACATGGAAACAACCTGTACCTGCAACTAAGAACGCTATAAGAGGGGCTGAGCAGCGGTAAGTTAGCCAAACAATGTTTGCTAGGATGTGGAGGGGTTACAGGCTATCATGGCAATGTAGGATGCTTGACATTCAAGTGGTAGGTAATGCATATGTAACGATAAGAGCGAGACATCTAGAAAAGCAAAAATAATGTCGGGATCCGGGTACGATCATCTTGCCTATTGGTTCTTCAGAGGGACAAAGAGTGGGGTCCTCGTAGTGGTACTCTCCTGGATACTCGTACTTAGGTTCAACACTCGCTTCTACCCAAGAGAAACAGCAACAATAAACAACCAACCAAGGTGCAATGCACAAATAAGATGATGGATGATTCTTTTGAAGTATCTAGCATGGCTATCCTAAACTAGTCAGGTTTCTCATGCAATAGATAAGTTATTTACAATTCTTGGCAGAATCTCATGGTAAGTTGTTTGACCATGCATGATCATGGCAAATACGGATGATTCATGCAAAATCGATGCAAATGCATATGTAGAATGTAGGAAACGGAGTAACGGATCTCATGCTACACTCATGGCAAGTTACGAAGGCAAAATACAAGACAATGAAGGCCATGGGCTCATCCTTGGTATCCCAAGGTATCCACTGGTTAGGAAATGAAACCCAACCACAATAGAGCCAAAGATCAAGTAAATCCATGAAGCATAGCTCCCACAAGTCACAAAACACTAAAACACACAATCTCTCCCAAATAGCAACATACCAATTTTCACAACAAATATCTAGAGCTAGAGGAAGTATCCAACCACAAACAAGGCATCCACAGAAACCTCATAACATTCTTATCAAATCATCCAACTGCACAAATTGGAAAGGAAGCACATAGAATGCAGCTCACAAGTTGGCATGATGAAACATATTCTAGGGACTTAGTGAAAATCACAGTTTTTTTGGAATCTGAGTTAAGTTGATAGCAAGTTGACAACAATAAATAATGGTTCTATAGACCACCTCATGGCATAAAAATTAACAGGATGGTAGAGGGCAACATCTAGTACAAAACACTAGCACTGAGCTTGAGCTAAAACACATCATATCACTTGGTAGCACCCACTCATCATGGCATAAAAATAATAACAGATTCTCAGACTTAGAATTATTTAGCATGTTGGAAACAACAACATTTTAATAGCCATTTTCTAGCATGGTTTCCACTCATATGCAATACTATCATGTCAAAAGAAAATACCATGGCATTCTACTCATGAAATACTACCACTTCCATGTTGACACAATTATCATAGCATGCTTCGATTAATTGCCACTAAAATGACAAAATGGCACTTTGGGACAAAATGATATTTTGTCGAACTTGCTCAAATGACCAAATCAATTGCACCAATGGATTCATTGATAAATCCTACCCCAAAATCATATATCATACTCATATATAATCTTTTGTAGAACTCACAAAAACATGTTCGATAAACAACATGACATTCTCATAAGTCAAAACTTACTAAAAATGCTCATGTCCAAATATGCTCCTAACCAGATTTAGTAATTTTACCAGAAAAGGAAATAACCTATTTAACACTAATAAACACTAAAACAAAAAATATAATAGATAGGAAGGGGGGTCCACCTGGCATAGACACCAGGGCCCACTTGTCATACACACACTACACACATACACAGCCTACACACGCACACACACAGCCACACCAGATGTGTCCAGCCACAGTAGATCCACACACACTCAGGCACACACACACAACTACACAAGCACACAGGATCCCGGTGTAGCCACACCAGATCCTGGCATACCACACACCAAAACAAGCCAATGGAAAAAAGGGGGGGCGATGAGCCCGCAGGGTTTCGAACCCAGGATCTTCCAATCGTTTCCCCAGCGCGCTACCACTGCGCTACGACATCGCTACTTTACAAGGGGGAATCCCGCTCCTCATCTACTAATACGCATGGCGCTAACTATCGAAACTGACGAAGATGACAGCGGCGACGAAAAATCTGGCGACAACAGGGGCTCTCCGGTGAGGAGGAGACCCGGCAGCAAAAGCGGGAAGCTTGGAGGACCCGTTCCGTGCTCGTCTTGCGACAAGGCGGACAGAGGTGATGGCCTCAAGGCCATGCCTTGCCCGGTCGGTGGCGACAGCGAGCACTGCGGTGAACCTACACGCTACACATGGCAATAGGAACGGTCGCGGTGATGCTCACCGAGGGGGGACGATGATGGATCGGCTCGCAAGACGAGGAGGAAGGTGTCGGTGATGCAGGCGCGAAGAAGAGGAAGAACAGGTGTAGGAGCACCCTGTCCGTGTCTTCGGCGAGGACGAGGCCGTCGATGAGGGGAAGCATGACCCGTCCTAGCGACTGGAACGATCTGCGGGGACGGTCCCCGGGCTCCACGAGATGCTGGCAAGGAGGATGGCCGACAGAGACCCGTGGACAATGGCGAGAAGGACCGGCGGAGGCTCTCTGAACTTCACTCCCTCTCTAAACTTACCTAAGGAGAAGGAAGGGAGAAGAAGGGAGAAGGAGGGACAGAGGAGCGGCAGCGGCGAGGAGGAAGAGGGGAGGAACCCTACGGATCCACACGCATATAAAGGGGACCGGCCTCGACGTCCATGAGCCCTCTCCCGGCAACGGCGAAACACTCTCTCTCTGCGGTCTCGCTCTGAACCTGTCGGAGAACGAACGAAGCAGGTTGCTGTCGGCTCGGCTCGGTTGTGCTGTGTCTACGCTAACTGGGCTACACGCGGGGGGGGGGGCATGCAATTTGCTCCCTCACAGGAAAAAACAACAGAGGTATTTCCTTTATTGAAATAAATAAAACAAGACAAAAAACCCGGAGTAAAAAAAGGATTTTTGTTAAAACAAAAAATACTTTGGCACTGAAAGCAATATGCCCTATTTAATAAAAATAACAGATGATTTTTAGGTCAAGTAAAATAAATACTTTTTAAAATAAATAGCCACTTTGACTCAAAACCCCATGAGTCCAAAGTTTACACAACAAAGAGAGCACCACATTCCCATTACAGGAATCAGTTACTTTGCCATCAGCCATAGCGGACAGCAACGGCATGCATGGCAGACGGCAAAGGCTTTGCCGTCTACCAGCAGACGACCAACCATCTGGATGAATAAGCTATGGTAAAGGGCACTCTGCCGTCTGCTGGCTGACGGCAAAGATGCTTAGGTCTTTGCCGTCTGCCAGTGGACGGCAAAGACCATGGATGGCACACGTGGCAGCTTTCGGCCATTAAGGGGTTAACGTTGTGCTTTTTTCGTCGGCTCGCAGATGGCAAAGATGCAAAGTTCTTTGCCGTCTGCTAGCGGATGGCAAAGCAATTGCTTCTTTGCCGGCCTATGTGGTTTCTTTGTCATCGGCTGGTTGACAACAAAGATGCAAAGTTCTTTGCCGTCCACCAACTGACGGCAAAGAAACCACATAGGCCAGCCTAGTGCCACCCTAGGTTGCATAGGTAGCTGCCACGTAACAGCTTTGCCGTCTGCTGGTTGACGACAAAGCTCTTTGCCGTCAGCCAGCAGAGGGCAAAGAGCCTATACAGTCTCTATTTTTTCTATTTTTCTTTAATTCATTCAATTTCACAGAATTTCACATATATACATATATACACATTTGAAAATACTTTCAACAAGCATAACAACACATATACTGTCCGCACCCCGATCCTAAGTCATATGAATCCAGACTGTAACATGTCACATCACTTTGCGGCCTCACGCATAGTATGCTCCACGGCTGTAGCCTTACCTTAGCCAGGACCATTTGCGTTATTTGGCTCACGTATGTGAACATGTCGCTGGCAATAAAACGACAGAGAACCCGGGACAACACGACTAGTCATAGAACCCAAGTGGCACATCTGTACGGAAACAGGCATACGTAACCCAACAATGCAGGTGTCGGCCTCAATCGTGTGTAGACGAGTCATAGCACATAAATGTCATCACTGCACGTAGACGAGTCATAGAAGGCTAGAGGGACTCCATTACACTACGAGACATTTCCCCGAACGGACAGACACAACAACAAAGAAGGATACATGCCAGTCAATCAATGTGTCCGGAGCAGTAGCAAGCTACCAGGGCTCGGTGGAAGCACAAAGAGGCAGTGTCCCGTAAAGAGTACTACTAAAGGCACATGACTCGGTGTCGGATCCCATACATACCGTTGCACGTCACACGTAGGCACAACATGCCCGATATGCATGGATACAACTATGGCATCACAACATAACCATATATCAACACAACTTTTATTTAAGAAGCTCAGAAGAGCCTTGCATAATATGTTCTTATAGATAGGGGTCACATGACCCGACACTCAAGTCATACAAACAAGTTCAAACAAACCAAGCGGAAGCATAAAGCTGTCTCAGTACAGACAGATGAAAGGGTAAAAAGGCACATGGCCTGACTATCTACAGCCCGCCACAGGGCATAAGGTCACAGCTGGGACACCAGATATTCGGCATCGTCGACATCTAGATAGAACCCACCTGATGGGTCCTCAGTCTCATCTGCAACATTTATTAAGCAAACGTGAGTACAAACGTACTCAACATGTCTTTAAAACAGACCTAGTCTATTCATGCTCAAGTATTAACAAGGGGAGTGGTGGAGTTTATGCAGCAATGCCATCTTTGACTCATGGCTAACCTACACTACACCATTTTAACTCTTTGTTTAATTTTTAGATATCAAACACAAGTCCACTAACTCCATAACAATACACCACCATGGATTCACGTCTGTCTCCTATGAGAGTGCCATCCATGGTACTCACACTTGTCTTGATATTTTTATGAGTACCCATTTCATTATCTATGAACAGCATAAGTTCTCCAAGTAGTCCATATCCGAGGACACGGCTATTCGAATAGTTTCATACCCTGTAGGGGTGTACTTCTTCCCACATGCTCTCTCCACTTATCGCTATGTGCTCATAAAACCATGCACCTCGGCAACCTTCAAGCGGAAGCCCAGTGAGGGAGTCAGCCACGACCGTCAATAACACAAGACCTCTAGTCCAGGCTATCGCCTATTTGAGACTGAACCCCATGGAAGTTCGGCCGAATTTTCCGCTATGGCCCCAAACAATGTGCGCAAGGTTCCCAAGTCCACCATTCGGGTGACCCTTTGTACACCGTGCCACTGCCTACCACGTCGTAACCCACCCCTAGGGTCAACGCTATGCACGGCCTGCAGCATGCTATAAACACCAGAAACTACTTGCAACTCTTGGACCAAGGACTAAGCGAGTGATAAGTCGAGAGTGTCAATTAAGTATCCCAACGTGTGTTAGTAACTAGTCTTGGATCACAAACACGAAACTCAGTTCCTAAGAATGCTCTCAATGAGACAACCCGTTATGTACTCCTACATAGCCTCTCATCGCTACTTTTACCAACTCAGGTTCATCATAAGCTTATCACATCAGAACAACATTGTTTCACTCTAGTTCATCACCCAGATGAATCAGACCTGACTCAACTCTAAGCATAGCAAGCATAGCAGACAAAGTAAGAAAAGCACATCATGGCACAAGCATCTACCAAGTATGCTAGATTGCAAGGCTTATCTATTTGCTGTGACAATGATAGGTCATGCAAAGGAATAGGTTCATCTACCGTGTATGACAGACAGGTGAACGTTTGTCCTAATGCAATAAACAAGAGCAGGAGCAAGAGAGTGGGATGTTATAGGAATGATCAAAGAGGTTGCTTGCCTTGCTGGGTAGCGGAAAAAATTTCTCCTTCGTTGGAATACTGGGAGGTTTCCTCAAAAGTAGGGCGTACCACAATGCAGATAAATAACAATCAATACACGCAAGTGCAACATTATGATGCATTATCATGACATGGCAGCATGTATATATGAGCTAATGCAACTATTGTCCAAGTTACTTTTAAGTGAGTTTGAATATAGGTTCAAAGTCATTCTCTATTTCATATTCCATACATTGACCTATTAGTAAATCTCAATGTTCATCTACATAGGTTGCTCTAACATGCATGACAATAGCACCATTGGAGTCATCTGATAAATTTTCATATATAAATGATTTTCATCTGATTTACAGATTAATTTATATGCATTTTAGAAGTTTTAAACATTTTTTGGAATTTCCTGATTTGTTTTAATACTAAAAATTGAATTAATGTGTCAGCCAGACGTCACTGTGATGTTAGCAGTCAAAAACCCGGCCAGGTCAAACCTGATAGGGTGGGGCCCTCATGTCAGTGTCAGGGGCTAATTCCCCTCGCTGGCCAGGGGTTTGACCCACTTCAGGGCCCACTAGTCAGTGGCTAATGGCTTAATTAGCCGAGTTGATTAGCACTAATCAGCCGGCCATGTCAGCGCCCACCGGAGCGGGGCCGGCAGCAACCAAACCCGTGGTGGAGGACCGCCAGAGTTGGTCGGAACCGCGCTAGAGCGCTCGGATTCACGCGCCAAAGGGGCTGGAAGGGAGCCCGTGCTCGACCGCGTCGAGTGGGGCTGGTCAGGGTGCTCAACGTCGCCGGAGGGCTCACCGGCGAGCTATTGCATGGCGGTGCCCATTCGGGCATGACGAGGAGGGCCGCTAGAGAGCAAGAAGAACCACATGGAATGGGGGAGAGGGACGGCAAGCTCATAGGGGGCTGCAGGGGAGGCTCAGCGGGCTCGGGGACGACCGGCGACCAACGAATTGACGACGGGGAGAGGCGGCCGGAGGCGGGGAAGAACGGCGATGGCTCGGTGTAGAGGTGCTCCCGGCGTCTTCTAGCTTCGCAAGGAGGACGAGGGGGTCGCAGTAGAGCTCGGAGGCTACTCTGGGAGGCGAGGGAGCGGCTGGAGCAACGGTGCTACGGTAGCGATGGCTTTGGCCATGGCGAGCAGAGGGGGATTGATAGAGGAATGGCAGGGAAGGAGAGGGTCCAGGCAGTGGCGGGCGTCTATACCCTCGCCAGCGCGAGGAGGAGGAGGCCAGGTAGGCAGGAGGTGGTCGGGCGTGTGGCCACGGCCGACTGTGGTGGAGGCACGGAACTGCTTCTCCTCCTGGCAGGAGGCAGAAGACGCTGTGGCCCCCCATGGGCTGGGCCTCTTCTTCGCAGGTAAGGCCCGTGTGGGTTTTCTCCCCTTTTTCTTTATTTGCTTTCTTTTCTAATTTCTGACATTAGTTTTATTTTATTTTCCGGTACAATTGCGGAGTAATAATATCCCAAATATTTTAGAGCATTAAGTTTGAATATTTGAAACTTCTGTAAAAAGTTTCAGGATATTTAGAAATCTGAAATAATGATAATGCTTTATTTGGCATTTTCAGAAGCTTTATTTTTTTTAAAATGCTATAAATGTTCAAATATTTAAGATGGCCCCTGATATATTCATGTCCATAATTCTCAGATATAGGGGACATTTTAGATGGGCATTTTGAATTTGTTGGTTTTTGACAAACTTTGAATTAGTTTGATTCAAATGAGAATTTGGGGTTTCTTTTAATCCGCATTTGAAGTTGATGCAAAAATTAAATATGATGCACACACATGTTGTCCTAAGACTACTAGTTAGGGATGTGACATATACATACCAAATCATATCCCTGCCATATGATATGATCATCCAACAGATATATATATACATACCAAATGAAAAGTCCATATGCAACATATCCCACTCCAAGCATACAATGGTTTCATTCATACATACATATATAGGTAGCAAGTTTCACATTGTTCATCCTACAAAATGAAAACAAAAAGGAAGCACAAGAAGAAGAGTAGACTCCATCAACGCAAGCTTCCTCATCGAAAGCACATCTGCAAATTGGGAAAGAAGAAAGTCAGAAGAAGAAGAAGAAGAAGAAGAAGAGTAGAAGAAGAAGATTAGCTAGAATAAGAAGAAGAATTTTTCTTCTCTTTCTTTTTCTCCTCTCCTCTTCTTTATCTTCTTCTTAATACTAAGGTAGGTAAAAATGCAATTTTTCCGCTAAGCTAGGTAAAAAAGCTAAGTGTAAGTCATTTTAGAGCTAAGCTAGGTAAACAGGTCATTTTGGAGGTTAGTAAGGTTATTGTGTCATTTTTTACCTAAATAAGCTAATTATGTCATTTTTGAGCTATCCTAGTTCTAATCGGTCATTTTGGAGCTAGGTAAGGTTATTTTGTCATTTTGGAGGAAAATAAACTAGTGATATGACAGTTTGGAGCTAAACCAAGGTTATTATGCCATTTTTACCTAAGTAAGGTAATTATATCATAAATGAACTAGCTAAGCTAAGTATAGATCATTATTGAGCTATCCTAGGTAGTTAGGCCATTTTGAGCTAACTAAGCATATTTACTCATTTTGGAGGACAAAATGGCAAGTGTAGGTCATTTTTGAGCTATCCTAGTTATAACCGGTCATTTTGGAGCTATGTAAGGTTATTTTGTCATTTCGGAGGAAAATAAACTAATGATTTGACAGTTTGGAGCCAAACCAAGGTTATTATGCCATTTTTTTACCTAAGTAAGGTAATTATCTCATAAATGAACTAGCTAAGCTAAGTATAGATCATTATTGAGCTATCCTAGGTAGTTAGGCCATTTGTGAGCTAACTAAGCATATTTACTCATTTTGGAGGACAAAATGGCAAGTGTAGGTCATTTTGGAGCTATCCTAGTTATAATCGGTCATTTTGGAGCTAGGTAAGGTTATTTTGTCATTTTGGAGGAAAATAAACTAATTATATGATAGTTTGGAGCTAAACCAAGGTTATTATGCCATTTTTTTACCTAAGTAAGCTAATTATGTCATAAATGAACTAGCTAAGCTAAGTATAGATCATTATTGAGCTATCCTAGGTAGTTCAGCCATTTTTGAGCTAACTAAGCATATTTACTCATTTTGAAGGACAAAATGGTAAGTGTAGATCATTTTTGAGCTATCCTAGTTATAATCGGTCATTTTGGAGGTAGGTAAGGTTATTTTGTAATTTTGGAGGAAAATAAGCTAGGTCTATGTCATTTTGGAGCTAAACCAAGGTTATCATGCCATTTTTACCTAAGTATGCTTAGTATGTCATAAATGAACTAAATTAAGAAGCTAAGTATAGGTCATTTCGGAGCTAAATTGGTCATTTCTTAAGCTAAGTATGCATTTTTAAGCAAAACACTTGGGAAAACTTACCATCATCACGGAGGTGAATGACCGGTCGGGTTTGCGCCAGGGTGACATGGAGAAGGACCAGTCAGGGTTGCGGTAGACGCAGATGGATCGATCGATGCTTATGGGAGGCACGCTGCACCAAAGATCATTTGCAATATTTGCTTAGCATGATGCAACTCAAATGTGAATACTAGTAACTAATGACCACTGAAATGAAACTCACCGTGGGTGCTATACCAATCTGGGGCATCGACGAAGGGGTCTTACCATTGTTCTAGCACACAGTGTGCACATCTAAATGGGTACTTTGTTTGATTTTGACTCGCCCTATATGTTCATGAGTTCTTCTAGTCTCCTTCGGCTAGAACCAATAACATTTGAAGACTACGATGTTTGGTGGGTTTTCACCAAAGAATGTAAGTTCATAAATTGCTTCAACTCTTCCATAATACTCGACCCCTCCTTCGCCAACAGTGGAGACACAACAATTTGTAGACTTTCGGTCGGCCATAGATGGCTCTTTGCCAAAAGTACGAAAGCGATACCCGTTGATGTCGTATTTTTCAAATGAACGGACCTTATAGTCAAAACCATTAGCGACTTGTCCCAATTCGGAGTCCATAGACTCCGCATTAGCCTATAAGTTTAATACGAAAGGATTGTTGCACTAGCCAGAAACTAGGTGAAGAAATGAAATCGTCTAATGGAAATTACCGTTTGCTTGAACCAAGAGATGAAACCAAGATAGCCACCTCCACGCTTTGCCAAAAGCTCATACTCCTCGATAGAATCCTTTTAGATCACCGCTCCATCCAAGAATTTGGTGGCGTATTGACTGTATCACATATCCAGGAATAAGAGCATTTCAAAGGAATTAGAAGTTGCGAAACAATGTACCGAGAACTTACTCGATGTACGACCGCCCTTCTATTAGGTTGTTTAAGAGATACAACTGAATGGTCCGCCATTCTTCGACATCCAACGCTAGTGCTTTTGAAGCACCGGCTGGTGCCAGATTCCCTTTGAATAGACTGAGGTTGGATCGACCTTTTTCACGGTTGCCATCGTTGTACCGAGGCTTCGTACTATGCAAATGACGATTCTTGGCTTTGTAGTGTGCTGTCATGAAGTTTGCCGCCTCCTCAGTAATGAATGCCTCGGCCATCAATGCTTCAACTCTATGTTTATTTATACATTTTGCTCGAAGCATCTTCTATATCCTCAGTTGCGAAGCACCAACGATTTTGCATGCCCCCCAATCTTGCCTCGGTCGGGAGATGCAAAATCAAATGCTGCATTGGATTAAAGATGCCCGGTGGAAAGATCTTTTCTAACTTGTAGATAAACTCCGACGCCAACTCTTCTAGTTCATCTAGCACGTCAGGCACTAGTTCTTTCGCACAAAGAGCACGGAAGAAATAGCTCAGCTCTGCCAGTACTAGCCGTTCATCCTCAGGGATAAAGCCACGCAACATCACCGGCATTACCCGCTCAAGCCATATGTGCCACTCATGACTCCTGAGACCAAATATTTTCAATTTGTCAAGACATGCTCCCCTCCTTAGATTCGCTGCGTACCCATCGGCGAACATCAACTGCATTTTCACCCACAAGATCATTTCCCTCATAACTGGACTCCCAAGATTGAACCATGCCTTTGGCTTCCTCTAGTTCTTCTTTCCTTTCGGTTGTCGTATGTTTTGTAACGGTCTATCACATAGAGCCTCCTGATCTACTCTAGCCTTAGGATTATCCTTTGACTTCCCATCTATGTCGAATAATGTACCAAAATGGACCTCCGCGATATCCTTTTCAGCGTGCATCACGTCGATGTTGCGTGGGCAAAGGAGGTCTTTAAAGTAAGGAAGATACCACAAACATATCTTGTGAGTCCAGGCGTGTTCCATATTATACCCTTTGAAATACCCTGGATGATCTGGATTCGGCTCGAGATCGTTTATCTGATCTAGGATCTGTTGGCCTGTCAACACAGGTGGTGCAATGTTTTTGAAAACTCTACCTTTGATGAAATTCTTCTTGTCTTTTCTGAACTTATGGTTAGGATCCAGGAACTGTCTATGCATGTCAAAGCAAGAAAACTTGCGACCCACCTGCAGCCAACAGAACTCAAGAGCTGGCTTGCATATGGGGCACGGGAACCTTCCATGCACAGACCACCCAACGAATAGCGCATATGCTGGCAAGTCATGCGACGAGTACATGAACCACACATGCATTTTGAAGTTCTTTTTGGTAGCGAAGTCGTATGTCTTGATCCCATTATCCCAGGCTTCTTGCAATTCATTCTTAAGCGGTTGCATGTACACATTCATATTCTTCCCCAGATATTTGGGCCCCACAAAATGTTCTTTCTTTTCATAATCTTTTCGGGAGGGGGGGATTGAGTGGAATGACAAATACAGGCCAACAACTATATTGTGTTGCCGTCATACCATACACATTGAACCCATCCGTGCTAATGGCAACTCGAGGATGCCTTGGATTTGCCGCTTTATCCTTATGTAATGCATCGAAGTGCTTCCACGCAAAAGCGTCTGAAGTGTGTCCCAACATCGGATTCCCGTCTGCATCTAGTTCTTTTCTTTTGCCCAATTTATGCCACATCATCTGTCTGGCCGTCTCTTTGACCATGAAAAGATGTTGAGGTCTTGGTATGATTGCCAGATACCGAAGAACATTAATGGGGATTTTGGTCTGACTCTTCTCACCCATATCGTTGTCTGCCAGAACATACCTGGAAGCATTGCAAATGGGGCAATAGTTAAAGCCCACATACTCAAGCCTAAATAAGGCACATCCATTCTCACACGCATCTATCCTCTCATAGGGCATCTTAAGCGCACGTAGGATTTTGTCCGACTGGTACAGGTTTGCTGGCAATACATGGCCTTTGGGTAGAAAGCGTCCAAATATTGTCATCATCGCGTCGTAGCATTCTCTGCCCAGGTTGAACTGAGCCTTCACAGCCATTACCTATGTGATGGCATCCAGCTGACAACGCTCAGTGTGCTCATGGAGAGGATGTTTTGAAGACTCCAACATTTCATAAAAGGCCTTTGCAGATTCCTCCATCTCATTGTTCAAATCCTGAGCATCATTAAAGTCTTGCACCATGTCTTCGATCCTGGTACCATGCTCGTCGGAGCAACGACGAACCACCTTAGCTCTGGCACGTTGTACAGACTCACCATGAAATGTCCAGACAGTATAATTAGGCATAAAACCCCACTTCTGCAGGTGTTTGATCATTTCAAACTCTTACTTCTTCTTAAAGTTGTTGCAATCGACACAAGGGCACCAGGTTATTTTCTGTCCATTCGCAAATGCGACTCTCACAAACTCCTTGTTTTTTGTTATCCATTCACGGGTCATGTCTTTCTGACTAGTGTGACCGGTGTACATCCACCCACGATCACTCATCTTGCCTAGCTACTGGACACACACAAAATATTTACATAATTCAGCAAACCATATTCATCAGTTAATAGAGTTTATCAATTTTATTACGTCGATGCAATCTAGACGCTAGTAGGTAAAGATGGGTCCTAATCCCACCCGAGTATGTGTAGATTGGGTTTGTTTTCCCATGCTCCACTCCGGATCCGACACACAATTTCGGCAGCATCTCCTCGCTGTTCTCCTTATACAAATCTCGGCAATAAGCAGAGAGCATGGGTACTCAGAGAACAACAAGGAGGAACTGACGAAATTCTGCATCGGATCCGGAGCAGAGCATATGGGGAAACAAACCCAATCTACACGTGTTTGGGCTGTCCATGGATTATGTTGGACAATTTGAAAGAATCACGGTTATAAATATGCTAATGAATGCATATTTATAGATGTACCCTTTCGAACAGGAGACGCATAGTGGTCACGCATACTGATGACTGAACACACCTATAGCTAGCAAGTTTCATTGGCACGAACACCAGAACGGAGGAAATGAAGGGGGGAGGAAGAGATGTCATTTGTGCTCACCCACGAACGCTGGGGCGGAGCTCGTCGAACGCACGGGGAGTTCGTCGAACACCAGACCCTCGCAGCGACAAAACAACTACACATTTAAATCCACCTGATCAACATCAATATGTTTTTTGTATAACAAAATCGAAAAATATATGACCTAACTCATAATTCACAAATATATGACCCATCGTCCTCTGGAAGGTCTAAGAGCACCTTTCTCGGGATCGGGGTGTTGGGGTTGGGATGTCAGAGGTGTCGTGTCGGGGTAGGGGTGCTGTGTCGGGGTCTGGGGTGCCATGTCGCGGTATCGGGGGGTCGTGTCGGGGGTCGGGGTGTCGGTGGTGTCGTGTCGGGGTAGGTGTGTTGTGTCGGGGTCGAGGGTGCCTTGTTGGGGTGTCGGGTATCATGTCGGGGGTCGAGGTGTCGGTGGTGTCGTGTCGGCGATCCTCGACCCGGTTACATTGGCGCTGACGCACCTCGTCGCCGATCCTCGACCCGGTTACGTCGGTGCCGATGCACCCTGTCACCGATGCTCGACCCGGTTTTCCTTTTCCCTTTTTCTTCTTCTCCTCTTCTCCTCCGGTTGTTCTTCTTCTCCTTCTCCCCCTCCTCCTCCTCTTCTTCTTCTTCTCCTTCTTCTTTTTCTTCTTTTCTTCTCCTCCTCCTCCTCCTCCTCCTTTTATTCTTCATTTTCTTATTCTTCTTCCTCTTCTTCTTCTTGTTCTTCTCCTTCTCCTCATCCTCTTCTTCTTTCCTTCTTCTTCTCTCTTCTTCTTCTTCTTCATTTCCTCTCCGCCTCCTCCTAACTAACTAACTAACTTAACAGAAAAAACTAACTAACTAATAAACTAAACTAAACTAATTAAACCTAAATCTAAAAAATAGAAAAATATAAAAATGAAAAAATATCAAAAAACTAAACCTAGTTAAACTCACCGGTGGGGGGCGGAGCGGCGGCGGGGTGCTGCAGGGGCGGTGTGTCGGTGTCGGCGGGCGAGGTGGCCTGGGCGGGGCCAGTGGAGGGGTCGATGGAGGGGCCGATGGAGGGGGCAGGGTAGGGGGCATTGTCGTCGCAGGGGAGGGGTCGAGCAGGGCCGGTGGAGGAGGTCGGGGCAGGGGAGGGTGCGGGAGCAGGGCCGGTGGAGGAGGCCGGGGCAGGGGAGGGTGCGGGGTGGCGCCGGTGGAGGAGGCCGGGGCAGTTGATGGGTCAGGGCGGTGGCGGAGGGGGTCGGGGCAGCGGCATGGGGGAGCAGAGGGGCATCGGTGACGGCGGGCCGAAGCGGCGTGAGGTCGGGGCCGCGGCAGGGTGCGTTCGGGGAGAGAGAGACAGAAAGAGAGAGCGGGAGAGAGAGAGATAGAGAGAGATAGAGAAGAGAGTGGAGGGGGTAACGGGCCGTTAGATAGCAAGTTCTTTGTCGTGAGCTAGTAGACGGAAAAGAGGTGGGGTGGGCCATTGCCCTAAGCTGTCCTCCACGGGGCCCCACCCCACGTGTTTGCCGTCCGCTAGCCGACGACAAAGAATCTTTGCCATCAGATGGCAGACGACAAATAACTTGTTGATGGCAAAGCCACCCTGTGCCGTCTGCTAGCTCTTTGCCATCTGTTTTCGGCTAGCTGATGGCAAAGCCACTATTTGCCGTCCGCTAGCAGGTGGCAAAGATGTGGCAGACGACAAATCTTCTAATTCCAGTAGTGAGATCCTACTCAAAATAATATCACCAAATAACACAACATTTTAATAGATTTAATTAACAAGTTAAATCTCATGTAGAAAACAAAAGGGGGAAAAGGTATAAGGCATGTTTTTTGAAAATGAAAGGAGAAGGGAGGTAGTCGTTTTGAATAGGAAATAACTAGAGTAGCCCTCCAACACACACATACATTGATCACATCACACTTGACAAACACAAACAACACTAGTATGCAAATGGTATGATGACATGATGCCCATGATGCAACATAAAAATGATAAGGACCAACTCATGGACATCACACAAATGAGGGTCACACATGAAAGATTACACAACCCAAAATTACATGGAGGCTCATGGAGCACTTGGGCTGTTACACCTCTATGGCCAATTCTTAATATGATTGCAGCAAAAATGTTCAACGATAGCGTGAACCCATGCCATCTACCTTTGTTGGATTTCGGGATCCACAAAACCCTCAAGTTTCGAACACAGGGGTGTGTGCGAAGATCCCTTGCAGCCTTGCCCTACCAATGCTTGCTACTCGATTGGTACTACGGCGGCCTTGCGCGATGGCGAGGAAGAAGATCGACACGGTGATTCTAATCAAACCGAAGTTTGGTGTCTCCCTTTCAATTTCTTTCCTTCATATCAATTTTGTCCCTCTATCCTACTAAAGTGCTGCCCAAATTTCTTGTGAATTCTTCCTTGTGCCTTGTGTGATCTTTCATCTCGTTGAAACCTTCAAGGTTTCTTCATTTTACTTGTTTGTCACAGAAGCAACTAAGTTTACCCCTTGCCCTTTCTCTTCCCCTTCACATTCTAGATCTCGGGGTGAGATCCTCGTGTAGTGGAGGAGAGTTGTAACAGCCCGGGACCGACGCTCCAGAAGAATCCCCTTTTATTTCCATTCTCGTCATGTGATTCATCTGGTTGTCGCATTCATCGTTGCATCATTCGATTCATCTGCATAGCATCATCTCTCGTTTTCAAAACTTGCATCCATTGGTAGTTGCCGGTTCTCTCCGTTCTGGCCGTTGCCCGTTTCACACAGGCATGTGCCCGCGGCATCGATTAAAATATTGTTTTTAAGGCGCGCAGAAAACTTTCTTGGATTGTGTCGAAACTTGATGTGCGGTCTTATTATAGTGTAGGTAGGCACCTGCCAAATTTCGTCACATTCCGAGTTTGTTTGATACCCAAACGGTTAACCGTAGCAGTGTGGTTATTGGCTTATTATCGGATATTTTTTGTTGTTTAAAACCTTGTATCATGGGCCGCAACTTCCCCTCTGATCTCCAGCTAGCCCACTCTACACAGCCCACCAACCCACCTAGACTACCCCGCGACTGGAGCCGTCCGATCGCGATCAGAGGGTCCAAAAATGGGCTAAGTCCTCCTCAGCTAGCCCATTTTCCTATTTAACCCCCCCTTCCCTGCCTAATTGGGTAATCCTAGCCCTCCCCTCGGATTCCGTGCCAAACCACCCTAAGCTACTGCCAGCCCCCTCCTCCTCGTGCAGGCCTGCCAGGAGCCCGGTCGGGGGCCCCCGAGCCCATCTGGGCCCGAGGTGCCCGCGCCGCCGCCTCCCAGCGCCAGCCCGCCTCCGCGATCCTCCATGCCAGCCCCGCCGCCAGGGCCACCATCGACCCCTCGCCGGAGAGCCGCCGGCGACCGCCGCAGCAGCCCCGCCGAAATCAGGCCGGACCTCGCTGCCCCTCTCTCTCCTTCTTCCTCGTCTCCCCATCTCCCCTCACCGCCCGCTGATCTCTCTCTCTTCCCTACAGGTCGAAGCTTCCATGGCACTTAGGGAGCTGCCTCGCCATCAGAATGGGGCCCTCCGGCCAGATCCCGCAGCCCCCTCGCCGGTTCCACCCTCGGTCATCACCGTCCCTCGCCGCTTTGACCGCCGCTGCCGCTGCCGTGCCTCCTGCTCGGGAACGAGCGAGGAAGGAGCACGACCGGCGCCCGATCCAGCGCCCTTTGCCAGCCCTTGGGTCACGCAAACCCAACAGCCCCACCGACCGGCCCACGGGCCCATGGTGAGCCAACCTAACCCCCGCCCCGTGCACCATTTAGCTATTTAGCGCGCTTGTTAAACTATTAGCCTAGTTCTAGATTCGGCCAGATTCATTTTTTTTCTGATCTAGCGAATTTAGCTAATTTTCCAGGATTTAGAGTTTACAGAAAAACCCCTGTTTTAAAATTATTGATAACTTTTCAACCGTGCATCGGATAAAAATAATATATATATGAAACTTGACTAGAATTTCATGTAGATACACAATAACAAGCTCACACATGTGTTTAAGTTTTTTAACCTGCTGTTTTAATTTAATTTGTGTAAATGCCATGTTAAACTGAATTGTTTAATAACTTTTAAACCGTAGCTTTGTAGAAAATGGTTTATATATGTATCTTGCCTATAAAGTGCGTAGAATCACATGGTGACATTTTTTTGCCATTTACCAAATCTAACACATGTTTAGTATAGATCTGGACCAAAATCATAATATGTTATGGGGTTGTTTTGGAAATGCTATATGTTGATCACGAGCCCATTTGAAATGCCTAGATGATATAGTTGTTCATGCTTCATCTCTTGCCATGATAAACAACATTAACCAGTTTCTCATAATATGGAGAGTTATAATTTTGTTATATGTATGTTGTCCCTCTCCATTTAAAATTGCTTAATTCCATCTTCGCCTTATGCCATGACCACCCATGTTAAAAATAATATTTAATATTGATGAGTAACTAAATGAGAGTGAACTAAATAATTCGAACGTGGAGTTTCATCAGTATGCAACTCGTTGCATATTGAGCTTCACTTTAATATGTAGTAGTTGTTTGATGTGATTTTCCATGCCTTGCATATTTAAATCGGACATGCATCATATTTGTTTGTGCACCATGTCATGCATATGTTGTTGTGTTTCCCATGTGTTGCTTGTCTTTTCGATTTGTTCCTTCTCGATAGAGTTCCGAAAGCGTTCGGAGTGTGAAGATTCGTTTGCCTATGTTGGCCCATCTTTTTCATGGACTTGTTCTTCTTCTGAGCTGGATCTCAGGCAAGATGACACATTTTCCTAGATACCACTACTATCATTGCTATGCTAGGTGTCCCACTTTTATCGTTATGTCTTGCTACCTACCACTTGTTTGTCAAGCCTCCCAACACTGCCACGAAAGCCTCTAACCTCTCCACATCCTAGCAAACCTGTGTTTGGCTATGTTACCGCTTGCTCGGCACTTCTTATAGTGTTTCTAGCTGCAGGTGCAATTGCTTCCATGTGACAACATGGACATTCTTTTGGTATCACAATATTATTGATATTTAATTTAATGCACATATATACTTGGTAAAAGGTGGAAGGCTTGGCCTTTTGCTCGGTGTTTTGTTCCACTCTTGCCGCCCTAGTTACTTGTGAACCGGTGTTATGTTCCATAATTGAGCGCTCCTAACATGATCGGGGTTGCTATAGGGACCCCTTGATTTTCATTTTGGGATAAAACTCGTCCGGCAAGGCCCAACATTGGTACTACATTTGCCTAATAAAAAAAACTACATAGGGAGTTATTAACCCGAGGATCTTAATCATCAACCCGGGCTAGTGCTCCTCACGAGTGTTGGTCCAAAACAGAGTCACTTGTGGGGCCACCTCGAGGCAACTCGAGGGATTTCTATCAGGTCGCCGTACGTAGTGTTCATCCGGTCGTGTCCTAAGAATGAAATACACAGGTCTTATCAGGTTCATCGACACGTCGGGAGGCCTTGCTGGATTTGTTTTACCTTTCTCGAACGTCTTGAGTGAGGAATTCCAATTTTTCTTCGGGCTATCTCGAGGTGGCGGATTTACTTTGGAATTGCCTAGGATGATCACGAGATCCGTGGTCGAGGTTATTCCCGCTGCCTATGGTTAATTTGTGATGGATGAGTTGGAGCACCCCTACAAGGTTAAATCTTTCGGTTATGTGGCAAACTTGGAAACTTTGTTTAACACCCGGTCATAGCAAACTGGAAGTAAACTCAAATAAAATACACCAACTATGTGTGTAACCGTGACTGTCTCTTCTCGTGAGTCCTTATCCGAGAGAGGTCATAGTGGGGTTATGTTTGACGTAAGTAGGTGTTCATGATCAGTTAGTGATCATTACTAGTTCACGTCCGTTATGCTAGACCACCGTACTTTAATTTCTGTACTCGTAATTTAGCCACTCAATTAAATGCATAGCCGCTTGCTGCAGCCTCACCACTTAACCATACCTCACCCATTATGCTTTAATGGTCTTGATACCATTGGAAATGAGATTGCTGAGTCCCTATGGCTCAGAGATTACTTCAACAATAGTTGCCGGTACAGGTGACGCGATGATTTGACATAAGCACGATGCTTGTTTGATTTGGTGTTCTTCTTCTTCTTCTTCATCATCAATCTAGGACGGGTTCTAGGTGGCAGCCTGGGATAGCAAGGATGGTTGTCATTTTGTCGACCCTGCTCTTCTGTATGATGTTTGAGTATGTTGTTGTAATGATATCCATTCTTGCAACACGACGAGATGCGCTTCTATCCCTGTCGAGGCCCTCGTGCGGAAATAAAGATAGGACCGCATCTTGGGCATGACAAGCTAGTAGCTAGATGGCTTCTTCTCTCTCTCTTTTCTTCTCAATACCATGTTCTTCATGATATTCATGGAGATCTATCTGATGTGTTAGTCGAGATCCAATGAATTGTGGGTTTATGTTCAGATTATTCATGAATATTATTTGATTCTTTCCTGAATTCTTATATGCATGATTTCATATCTTTGCAAGTCTCTTCGATTTATTGGTTTGGTTTGGACAACTAGATTGATAATTCTTGCAATAGGAGAAGTGCTTAGTTTTGGGTTCAATCTTGCGGTGTCCTCACCCAGTGACAAAGTAGGGGTAGTGAGATAGGTATTGTATTGTTGCCATCAAGGGTAAAAATATGGGGTTTTGATCATATTTCTTGAGTTTATCCCTCTACATCATGTCATCTTGCTTGATGTGTTACTCTGTTCTTCATGAACATAATACTCTAGATGCAGGCAGGAGTCGGTCGATGTGTGGAGTAATAGTAGTAGATGCAGAATCGTTTCAGTCTACTTGTCACGGGCATGATGCCTATATGCATAATCATTGCCTTGGATATCGTCATAATTATTCGCTTTTCTATCAATTGCTCGACGGTAATTTGTTCACCCACCGTAATACATTCCATCATGAGAGAAGCCATCTATTGAAACCTATGGCCCTGGGTCTATTTTACATATTATATTTTCAGATCTAAAACCAGAAATACCAAAAATACTTGCTCCATATTTTTACTTTTAGTTCAAGCATCCTATTATATCTATCTCTACTAGATCTCATCCTTGCAAATAACAGTGAAGTTATTGACAACCCCTTTATACCGTTGGGTGCAAGAGATTGATTCCATGTGCAGGTACATCTATTGGTGGCTCGATTGTATCTCCTACTGGATTGATACCTTGGCTCTCAAAAACTGAGGGAAATACTTATCTACTTTGCTGCATCAAACCATTCCTCTTCATGGGAAACCAACGCATGCTCGAGAAGTTGCAAGAAGGATTTCTAGCGTCGTTGCCGAGG
Organism: Hordeum marinum; assembly: GCA_022496015.1. Taxonomy (NCBI): domain Eukaryota; kingdom Viridiplantae; phylum Streptophyta; class Magnoliopsida; order Poales; family Poaceae; genus Hordeum; species Hordeum marinum. The sequence continues at coordinate 234,916,953 of CM039673.1, forward strand.
AGATACATAGCAAGTCAAGGTTACCAAGTACCGATCACAAACTCGTATCTTGCATTTACATTATTTGCCATTGGCCTCTCGTTTTCCTCTCCCCCACTTCTAAAACGATTTTCAAAAAATACCAAAATATCCTTTTTATTCGGCCTCTTTCGTTCGCATTTTCATTTCTATGTTTGCTTGTGTTGCCATGTGCCTTCTATTTGCTTGCATCTTCGTTTGCTAAAAATCAGTTGATATAGATCCTCATCCACTTGATAATCCTTTCAAATGGCCAAATTACGATGAACCAATTGCTAGTGAGTTGAGTGAACTTGATTATCTCCATGAAGTTTTGCTTGATATTCGAGAATCTGAAAATTGTGACGAAGTGACTCACGATGTTTCCTTGAATGAAAAGCATGATTGCAATGATATGGTTATAAATTTTATTAATGTCAATTATGTTAATGATATGCAAAACTACAAGCTTGGGAATGCTATGTTTGATGAGTTTGCCATGACCACTACTTATTGCAATGATCATGATTGGGGTGATAATGCTTCTTATGATATTGATAATTTATTTAATACTCATGATGAATATGATATTGAAAGTGGGTTTTGAAGAGTGTCAACATTAGGCATTATTGATCCCACTTTTTTGGAGAGTGTTCAATCTTATGAATTATTTGATAAAAGTGGGTTTGGAGAGGTCATGACTTTAGTTAATGATAATCCCACTATTTTGGAAGAGTATCAACTTTGCATGCATGTGCATCATGAAGAAGAAAATTTTATATCATAGTTATATTGTTGAATTCCTTCATGATTCTACTGAATTTTATTATGAGGTATGAACATATGCTTGTAGGAATTGCAATAATATCACGTTTCTTCTTATGTGTTCAAAGTTTCGAAGTTATGCTTGTTTTGCCTTCCTATGCTAGTTAATTCTTGTTCCCATAAATTGTTTGCTCACAAAATCCCTATGAATAGGAATTGGGTTTGACATAAACGTGTTTTTAATGATATTCAAGATGCTCTTTTGCATATCTCAACTACTACTTTTTATGTGAGCATCATTGAAATCGTTATGCCTAGCTAGGGGCGTTAAACAATAGCGCTTCTTGGGAGGCAACCCAATTTTATTTTGGTTTCTGCATTTTGCTTCTGTTTTGGTGCGTTTGGCACATTATTAATTCTGTAGTAATTGTGTTTTTGTGTTTAGATTAGTGTTTGAGCCAAGTAAAACCTTTGGGGCGATCTATGGTAGTGGTTGATTTGATCTTGCTAGAAAGCAGAAACTTTTGCGCTCAGTCCAGGAATTTTCTAAAATTTCAGAGGGTCGAATTGATCTAACTTTTTTACACAAGATTGATATACAAATTTCCCTGATTTTCCTAATTTTTCAGAAATGTTAGAGTTCCATAAGTACTCGAAGTTTACAGATTACTACAGACTGCTAAGTTTTTGTCAGATTCTGTTTTCTTTGTGTTGTTCGCTTATTTTGATGTATCTGTGGGTCATATCAGGGGGAACGAGTCATGGAAAAGTTAGAATACAGTACGTATTACACAAAGATGAATAAAGAATGAGTTAACAACAGTACATAAAGTGGTTATTTATTTTTCTTCTTCCAATGGATCTCATGAGTTTTCTGTTGAGTTTTGTGTTGTGAAGTTTTCATGTTTTGGGAGAAGATTTGATGGACTATGGAATAAAGAGTGGCAAGAGCCTAAGCTTGGGGATCACCAAGGAACCCTAAGTAATATTAAAGGATACCAAAAAGCCTAAGCTTGGGGATGCCCTAGAAGGCATCCCCTCTTTCGTCTTCAATCCATCGGTAAATTTACTTGAGGCTATATTTTTATTCACCACATGATATGTGTTTTGCTTGGAGCGTCTTGTATGATATGAGTATTTGCTTGTTAGTTTGCCACAATCATCCTTGCTGAACACATCTTTTGATAGAGACACGCTGAATCGTGAATTTGTTAGAATACACTATGTGCTTCACGTATATCTTTTGAGCTAGGCAATGTTGCTCTAGTGCTTCACTTATATCTTCATAGAGCATGGTGGTGTTATATTTTATAGGAATTATTGATCTCTCATTCGTCACTTATATTATTTTGAGAGTTTCTTAAAACAGCATGGTAATTTGTTTAGGTTATGAATTTAGTCCTAATATAATGGCATCCAAGAGGCATATAATAAAAACTTTCATATTAAGTGCATTAACAACTATGAGAAGTTGGATTCCTTGCATCTAGTTATGAGATAATAGGGATGGTAATATGAGATTCATGCTATTGAGTAGTTGTGAATTGAAGAGATACGTGTGTTAAAGCTTGTGATTCCCGTAGCATGCACGTATGGTGAACCGTTATGTAACGAAGTCGGAGCATGATTTGTTTAATGATTGTCGACCTTTGTGTGAGGGTCGGGAGCGTGTGATGGTTAACTCCTACCAACTTCTCCCCTAGGAGCATGCTTCTAATGATTTTTTTGATAACTAATGGAATTTTGCAATAAGTATGTGAGTTCTTTGTGACTAATGTGAGTCCATGGATTATACGCACTCTCATCCTTCCATCATTGCTAGCCTCTCTAGTGCCGCACAACTTTCACCAGTACATAAAACCCTCCTTCCTCAAAACAGCCACAATACCTACCTATTATGGCATTTCCACAGCCATTCCGAGATATATTGCCATGCAACTTCCACCATGTAGTTTTTCTATGACTTGCATCATCACTTCATATTGCATATAGAGTTATATATTGTCATAGGATTCGAGTTGTAATTTCTTTTATTTGAGTTATAAGTACATAAAAGTTTGATTATTTTTCATTAATAGAGCATTTTCCCATGAGATAAAAGGACGATGGAGGCTATGACTCCCTCACAAGTTGGCACGAGTATCCAGACTTTACAAAAAAACAAGCCAACGAAGCCCAAACCAAAAAATAAAAGAGGCCAAAGAAGCCCACCATAAATAAAAAAATGAGAGAAAGACAGAAGGGACAATTGCTACTATTTTTTTCCACACTTGTGCTTCAAAGTAGCACCATGATCTTCATGATAGAGAGTCTCCTATTCTGTCACTTTCATATAACTAGTGGATATTCATTATGCATGACCACTTAGTTTTCTTTTTGAGATTTCATACACTTATAGCTCTAAGTGAATTTGTTACATTGATATCTATTGATGGGCATCTCCATAGCCCTTTGATATGCCTAGTTGATGTGAGACTATATTCTCCTTTTTCCCTTTGCACCTCCTCCATATTCCATTCCACCTATAATGCTATATCCATGGCTCACGCTCATCTATTGCTTGAGAGTTGAAAAGGTTTGAGAACACCAAAAGTGTTGCTTGACTTGTTTATCAGGGTTGTGCATGATTTATATACTTTGTGTGGGGAAGATGGACATAGCCAGACCATATGATTTTTAGGGATGACTTTCTAAGGCCATGTTATTTCGAAAGGACACGAGTACCTTGTTGGTGTGCTCGAAGTATTACTGTTTGTATGTCAATATTAGACTATTGTTTTGAATCTAACAGATCTGAATATTCATGCCATAATAAAGAATATTACATGGATAAATATGTTGGGTAGCATTCCACATCAAAAATTCTGTTTTTTATCATTTACCTACTCGATGGCGAGCAGGAATTAAGCTTGGGGGTGTTGATATGTCTCAAATGTATGTGTAATTTTGATTGTTTCATGATATTATATAATCTGTTTTGGATGTTTTATATGCATTAATATGCTATTTTATATTAGTTTTGGGACTAACCTATTAATCTAGAGCCTAGTGCTAGTTCCTTTTTTTTCTTCTTTTTGGGTTTCGCAGATAAGAAATATTAAATGGAGTCCAAACGGAATAAAACCTATGGAATGATTTTTTTCTGGAATAAAAGGAAGCCACGAGACTTGAGAACCAAGGCAGAGGAGCTGCCGCGAGGCCACAAGCCCGCTTGCCGCGACTAGGGGGTACCCCGTGCCGGGCAGGCATGTGGGCCTCTCGCAACTCCCCTAACCCTAATCTTGGGCCTATAAATTCCCGAATATTCTATCATTATCAGAACGAGCCACAAAAATACTTTTCCTCCACCAGAAGCCTCCGTTCTCGAGAGATCCAATGTTGGAGCCTTTTCCGGTAATCTGTCGGAGGGGGATTTGATCATGAAGGGCATCTACATCAACTCCATTGCCCCTCCGACGATGCGTGAGTAGTTCACCACAGACCTACGAGTCCATAGCTAGTAGCTAGTTGGCCTCTTCTCTCTCTTTGCTTGTCAATACCATGTTCTTCATGATCTGCATGGAGATCTATCCGATGTAATACTCTTTTGCGGTGTGTTTGTCGAGATCTGATGAATTGTGGGTTTATGTTCAGATTATCCATGAATATTATTTGAGTCTTTCCTGAATTCTTATATGAATTATTTCATTTATTTGCAAGTCTCTTTGAGTTATTGGTTTGATTTGGCCAACTAGATTGGTAATTCTTGCAATAGGATAAGTGCTTACTTTTCGGTTCAATCTTGCGGTGTCCTCACCCAGTGATAAAATAGGGGTAGCGAGGCACGTATTGTATTGTTGCCATCAATGGTAATAAGATGTGGTTTTCATCATATCGCTTGAGTTTATCCCTGTACATCATGTCATCTTGCTTAATGCGTTACTCTGTTCTTCATGAACTTAATACTCTAGATGCAGGGAGGAGTCGGTCGATGTGTGGAGTAATAGTAGTAGATGCAGAATCGTTTTGGTCTACTTGTCACGAATGTGATGCCTATATCCATAATCATTGCCTTGGATATCTTCGTAATTATTCGCTTTTCTATCAATTGGTCGACACTAATTTATTACCCACCATAATACTTGCCATCATGAGAGAAGCCATCTAGTGAAACCTATGGCCCACGGGTCTATTTTCCATATTATATTTTCAGATCTAAAACCAAAAATAACAAAAATACTTGCTGCCCTGTTTTTACTTTTGGTTTTACTTTCAATGGAAGCATCCAATTATATCTATCTCTACTAGATCTCATCGTTGCAAATAACCATGAAGGGATTGACAACCCCTTTATAGCATTGGGTGCAAGAGTTTGATTCCTTGTGCAGGTACAACTATTGGCGGCTCGCTTGTATCTCCTACTGGATTGATACCTTGGTTCTCAAAAACTGAGGGAAATACTTATCTACTTTGTGCATCAAACCGTTCCTCTTCATGAGAAACCAACACATGCCCGAGAAGTCGCAACCCCCAGGCCAAACCCGCCCTAGAGAGGATTTCTCGCGACATCAGTGCCAGGAAGCTGTCTAGGGGGTGATACTTAAGGAGTTATTAACGGAGAGCCTGGTGCCTCTCCAGTCTCACTCTAGGCCCCTGTGGGACCATCAGGGTAGCGGCGACAGCCTCAGGCTTTGGTCCACGCGCATGACCCTCGAGGAATAGGGCATGGCTGTGGCAACCCTGCTCAATGGCGACCCTGACGATCTCCCCGAGGCATGCACCTCGCTGTATCACCGCGATGACGTGGCCGATTTGGTCGCCAGGTTGCCTGTCCTCAATGAACTAGGGCTCTCCCTAGTTGAGGGCCTTGGCTCCCTGGTGATGGTGTCCTCCGACGGCACCTCGGGCGGGGAGGATTTGGAGAAGACTACGAACGACAACCCGGTGGGGGTGTCTCCCCCGTCATAGAGCCTGCTCTTGCGCGATGTTGAGGATGACGACGATGTTGTTGAAGTTTCTACGGCCGGCCCCTCATGCCACACGGTCTGCCTGCCTAGCGACCCCCAGGAAGCGCGGAGCAGAGTCTCCTCCGGTGTGCCCTTCCTCTACAGGCATGGCGGTTGAGGTACCGGCCTCGCCCCTGCCCGAATCGAACCCACGGGCTAGGTGGATGAGGTCAGGGCCAGGGCGATCCCTCCAGCGGCTGTTCTGGTGCATAGTGCCCTTGCTCAACGACATGGTGGTTCCCTCACCAAGACAGGTGAGCGTCGTCATCGTCGGAGTGAAGAAGAAGAGGAAATGGGTCGACGTTGAGGAGTAAGTAACCCGATTCGGCCTTGCCCGCCTGCCGATAGCTTGAGTGCCAATGATTCTTCTTTTTCATGGCACATAGGAACGCCGACGCACTGAAGATGAGGAGCAAGAAGGCGGGCATCAAGGCAAAGGCGTCTTCCGATGATCCGCCTGCTCCTGTCATGCCACTGCCGACTGACGAGGCGCCTGCGAGCGAGGGGGCGGAGGCTCACGAGGTAACCCACCTGGTCACCGCCGCGGAGCCCTCGAGCCCCCAATGCCTGTTGGTGTGTTGTCGCTCCTGCCCTTGATGGCGTGTCGATGCCGCTGTCCATAGGGCCAGCCCCAAAGGGCTGGCCAGCTGTTTGATCCGTGTGCATCCTTCTTGCCCTTGGTCGTTGCGCAACCTATAGAGCCTCCTGCTCCTCGTGCTGCAGTCTCCTAGGGGAAGTCGCCCACGATCGCTCAAGAGACTCCTCTGAAGGAGGCCTTGGTGCCTACGTCACGCAGCCTCGAGGTCCTGGACGAGGCCTTCACCGCTCTGGGTCATGTTCGGGATGTCCTCACGGGTACTGACGATCGCCTCTCGAGTGGGCGCCTAGGGCTCCTCTCCGGGTGTCTCCGGGCCATCGCCTCCGTCGTGGCATTCTGGGGCCAAGCCGAGCGCGGCATGCTGAAGAGCAAGGAGGCCATGTCGTCCAAAAGATCCCTTGAGGCAGCGCTAGCCAACGCAAAGTCTGCTCTAGGGAGTCATGACGATGCGGAGTCCCGCTTGAGGGTTCTTCAGGAAGAGAAGTCCGCGCTTGAGGAAGAACTGCATTAGTAGCGGGAGGGCCTCAAGACCTGCAAGGCCCAGCTCGCTGACCAGGACTCTAAGTTGTCCCAGGCGATGGCCGACCGTGTCGCGGCATGAGAGCGCCTGGACGTGCATGAAAGGGAGGTTCCCGTGGAGAAAGCCCGACTCGAAACCATGGAGAAGGCTCTAGCCGAGGCCAAAGAGGAAAAGGCCGCGGAGCTCAGCACCCTTTCCTCGGTCGAGCTTAGGCTGTGCCAAGCGCTCCACTCCCTCTGTCCGGAAGGGTTTGTGGAGCCCTTGGTGGCTCTGTAGAGCGGTTTTGCGGAGCTTTCTTTGAAGCTTGTTCAGGTGCTGGAGGGCGCCATTGTCTTTTTTTGAGAAAATGACAGTAGGGGGAAAACCCCTTCTGTTTTCATATATCTATATAAATGGGGGGTTTACATAGACATATCACATACTTTACATGGCGATGTGCACACAAAAAGTGTGAAACTATAGTTAAGCTGGGTGTAGTCTAGACGATAGAAGTACAAAAGGTGATCAGAGCAGCTCTATGGGTTGCTTTAACCCTATGTTGGACTAATAGCAGATCCTCTTTGAAGCATTTGAGCCAAGATCCCACACTAGGGGTCAATCCCCTTAAATGTTTGTTGTTCCTCTCCTTCCATATGCCCCAAGCCAAGGTCAAGATTGTTTCAAAGAAGAAAGGGTTTGGCCAAATGTCTTTTGTGGCATGAAGGAGAGTGAGTCGGCATTCAAAGGATGACCAGACAATGTGAAGTTTAGTCCAACAACTCCGACTGAATGGACAGGTGAAGATCATATGGTCCACTGTTTCTTCTATGTGTTGGCCGCATAGGATGCAATCAAAGTTATCTCCTATATTATAGTGCCTTCTCTTCAGCATGTTGCGTGTATTGGGCCTATCGTGGAGTAGGAGCCAACCAAATACCTTGATCTTCACAGTGCATTTTGATTTCCAAAGTTGGCTGAAAGCAGTTGTTGTAATAATCCTTTGGCCTATAATGTGTAGTGCCCCAAATATAGTGCCAAACATCATTGAGTGACAGAGAGGGGGAAATCCATCTTGACGACACTTGTATGTCATGGATCTCTTCCAGAGCTTGAGATGAAAATTGGCAGGTGAAAGGTTTCATGTAGGTTGGGGGACATCATCGCATCGGCCACTGATATATCTTCATGAACGGCAAATGAAAACGTAGGAGGGTGTGAGATCTGAAGCACCTCCTCCCTCCATAAGTCCTTCCAAAAGAGGGTCGTTTTGAGGATATCCGTCCACCAAAATGAACCAACAGGGTCAACAACATGTGGAATTTTTCCAACATAATGATTGTCCAAGATGAGGTTGACCCATGGTACATCCTGCGTGTTGAAGAACTTGTGTAAGAATTTTAGCAGCAGTGCCTCATTGTGGATTTTCAAGTTGATCACTCCCAACCCTCCTTTTATCTTGGGCCGACATACCATGTCCCATGCAGCAAGAGAGTTACATTTGTCTCCTTGTTCTGTTTTCTTAGTCCAAAGGCATCTGCGTCTAATTTTATCGAGCATCTCAATGAGCTTGTGTGGGAATTTAAGAGTGCACATGGAAAACACCAGAAGGGACGTGACCTAAGAGCCTAACCATGAGAGTTTACCACCATATGACATCATTGCAATGGTGGACATAAGTTGTCGTTCCATTCTGCAAACCAAAGGCATAAATTCTTGGATGGAAGGTTTGGTCATCCCAAGAGGGAGTCCAAGGTATGTGAAAGGCATCGATCCAACTCCGCACCCAAAGACTCTGGCCAGATTGGCCGTGGCATCCATGTCAAGGTTGATCGGGATCAGCGTGGATTTGTGGAAATTAATTTTGAGTCCAATGGAGGAAGCATAGTCTGATAAGATCTGTTTAACTAGGGTGGCTTGTCGGGTGCATGCAAGAAGGACAATGAGCATGTCGTCCGCATATTGTCAAGGTGGAGGGGGTCTTAGAGAGCGAGTGTCTCAACCCCTTTTCTGAGGCGGCGACACGCGTCTTTAGCCACCTTCACCTTCGCGAGCTAGGTTTTGACTTTGATTCCGTGATCCACCCGGTTGACTCTATTGGCATTTTGGGAACGGCGATACCAAGACCTGCCTGCCTACGGCCGAGGGCATGCCCCACTTCATCGACCACAAACGGTCGAGCGTGGCCTCACTCAAGACAAGGCCCCCGCAAGGGCCCCGGCCTCGCGAGGAGGAACAGTGTCAGTACCGGCAAGGGGCGGGCCTCCTCAGGCCCCCTTCGGAGCGGCAGAGATCTCCATGCAAGGCCCGACCTCGGGGGTCAAGGGTGACACAATGAAGGATAGGGAGGCGCCAGCGTGCCCAACGGTGCTGTTTCCCCTTTGGTGCAAAGGGAGCAAGGACATACGTGTGTTCCCAAAGCACCCCCAAAGGTTTCCATTCCGTTGTAACAAGATCGCAACCACCTACCCCGCAGGGCGGATGTCACTGTTGAGCCCATCCCTACGCCGTCAACAGCTACTTTGCAGGCAAAGACCGCCTTTGAGCAGGGCGAGCATGTAGTCCTGCCCCCCTTCAAAATTGTCCATTGTGGTATCCCTTCCCGCCTATGTGATAAGGGAAGAGGACCCGAGCCACCGCTATATATAGAGGGTAGGCTGCACCATAGAGAGGCATCCGAATCCATTCCACCATCCACCCAGCACCAATCCATAGAGAGTCTCGAACTCATCGAAGGGAGCCCTCATGAGGCCCTAAACACCATACTAGTTCATCCATATCACCTCCTCGAGAGGCAATCCACCAAAGCAAGAGTAGGGTATTATGCTTTGCAGCAGCCCAAACCTAGGTAAACTGTCGTGTTCATCTTCTTCCTCGTTATCGTGCGAGTTTGTTGTTGTGTTCATCGAGTAGCGAGTTAGGTTTGGCCAGGCTGCAGGGATTCTTCACACATGCCCCTATCTTTGAATCTTAAGGGTTTTGCGGAGCCTTAAATTCGAAATTTGGTGTGCCATGTAGGGGCACGTGTCAGAGTTTTCCTCTAGCCAAGATCTGCTCCAACCTCGCTGCTCTGATGTTTGACGCTCGCCGAGACCACGCTGAGCGCCGAGCCACCCGTGTCGCTCAGATGGCGCCCATGGGCCTTGCCGGTGCTTGCAGGTCGGCTTTGCCTGTGGCGAACGCCGCCAAGGGCCCCGACACCCACGAGCAACATGATTCCTACTAGCCAGTCACCGCATAGCGCGACGGCCACACCGCCACTCCGTCGATCGTCCCCGCCTCTGGGTCGTCCTCCCACATTTGGCGCGGGCCGGTGCATGGCAAGGGTGCACTCGCCATGGCTAACGCGCTGTTTCGCTACGGCCCGCCCCTGACCACTCCGACGACTGGCTTCAGCGCATCATGGAGCTCATCAGCGCTGCTGGCGATGCTTCGGCACCCTCCTACTCGATTCGACCCCAACCATCCCTGGCGAACAACCTGGCGCATGACGCACAGCCTGCACCTCCGTGACACAACGTGGACCCTAAGCCCCGGCGGGAAGTGCACCACCGCGACTGGCGTCGTGAACCACAGACAAGGCTGGGAGACAAGGTAAGTTGCTAGGTGGTTCCCCGACCGCGTGTTGACGCGCGCGCATTCCCCACGGTGCCGACCCAGCGTCGCGACCGGGTACCACCCCAGGAGGCAGGAGCATCAAGACTAGGACCCTCCCGCACAAGCAGCACTCATCGAACCGTTGGGGTGCCTCGCCATCGCCCCAAAGCTCTACCCAAACGTGTGTCCTTGCAAGTTCAAGCCTAACCTTCCCCGCACTACGATGGCACCCCATATCCAGCTGAGTTCATACAGCTTACTCCCTGAGCATCTGGGTGGGCGGAGGAGATGACAAGGTCATGGCGTGCTGGTTCCTCATGGCATTCAAGGGCGGTGTGCTCTCCTGGATCTTCAACCTCCCGGAGGCATGTATCACCTCTTGGGATGGCCTACGCAAACGCTTCATCGCCAACTTCCAAGGCACCCACGACCGTGCGCCCACAGTGAACGACCTACAACCAATCAAGCAGCAGGATGAGGAGACCATGCACAAGCTTATACCGCGCTTCACGACCACACGCCTCAAGATCCCAAGGGCTTTAGACGAAGCCATCGTCTTAGCATTCACCGATGGAGTCACCGACCTCAAGATGAAGGAGGAGCTTGCCATGAATGACGAACTATGCTCCTCCCTAGAGATGTTCAATTTGGCGAACAAGTGCGCCAAGGCAGAGGAGGGCTACCTGTCGCTCGGGCCTCGGGTGGTGGAGCTAGAAGAAAAGAAAACCAAGGCCAAGGAGGTGAAGCACAAGGCCCCAGCAGTGCTTGCGGCCGAATCTAAGGCGAAGCGTGGCCGGGGTGAGGAACACCCCCGGGGGAAAGACCCGCCTGCATCTTCCATGGCACCAAAAACCACGACACTGTCAACTGCCAGGAACTCAAGCTGATCCGTGCCGAGCACCTCAGCAGGCATCCTGGATGAGCTGACCAAGGCTTCAAACACGGCGGTGGCTGTGGTGGAGGTCGGTGGGATAGCCAGGAACCTCGTCAAGGGTGGCGCGATCAGCCTCGGGAGGAACACTGGCATGATCAGGCTCGAGATGACCGCTGGCGCGACCAACCTCGTGAGGACCGCTGGCGCGACGACCCTCGGGAGGTGTCATGACCGGGCCAGCCTCGCGAGGTTCACCCTCGTGAGGTTGGCCTACCACCGGTACCACCTCCACCTAGAAGGAAGGAAGAGGACAGGCAGGACGACGGGCCTGGGGGCTACCAGGAGATTAGGACCGTGGATTATATCCATGGCAGCGCCCAGGACCACGCATCAAACCGAGCCTTCAAGCAGTTCGCACGGGAGGTGAATACGTCTCTCCCAAGCCCGAAGCAATGCTCCCCCTCAATTAGTCCTAGACTGCCATCACCTTCGGCTCGAGGGACCAGCTTAGGTGCTCTGCCATGGTCGGCAATCTCCCCATGTTGTGCACTCCAACCATCTGCAATGTCCTCGTCACCAAGACCCTCATCGACAGCGGAGCGGGGCTCAACGTACTCTCCATCGAGACCTTCGAGATGCTCTAGGTGTCGTAACAACAACTCATGCCGACCAAGCCATTCTCAGGGGTCACGGACGGATCCACCATACCCATCGGGCAGGTGCGTCTGCCTGACACCTTCGGCGGGGGTAAGAACTAGCACACTGAGATCACTGTCTTCAATGTCACGCACATCCACCTTCCGTACAATGCAATCCTCGGGTACCCGGCCCTCGCCAAGTTCATGGCAGCAACCAACCACGGTTACAACATCCTCAAGATGCTAGGGAGTGGTGGCGTTATCACCATTGCTTGTGATGAAAAGGATGTTGTCTGCGCCCTCGAGCGTGCTTACCATGCTGCAGTGGTCGAACGCTCAGACGACGAGTAGGATGCCCCACCCCGTGGGAACCCACAGAAGAAGAAAAAGCAGCTCACTTCCACAAGACACCCGAGAGCCTCGAGCTCTACGCCCAGGGATGGGGCCCCACCCCCCATTGCATAGGAAGGTGCGCTCGGCGCCACTCTTGTGTTGGGCCTGGGGTATCCTACCCAGGGAGCTTCAGGCTCGGCCTGTGAGACATGAGAGGTGGTCGAGCACAATCTGAAGGCGCGATCCAACGCACGTCGTCCCTAGCCAGGGGCTCGGCACGAGACGCCTAGCTCGCAAGAGTCCGTCATCAGGGCGATCGAGGGGCTTCGAGAAGCATAGACCGTGCAAGGTGAGGGCTGCCCAACACCACCAATCGCATCCTCCGCCATCAGCACGGTCGACCATCTGCCTGGCTATATCAATGTGCTCATGCTTGACAATGCCGCGGCCCAGTGCGAGATGGTCATGGATGGGTCAACCCGAACACCTATGTCCACATGCCCTTCAGACTAGCAAACGCAGGCATCACGTTTCAGCGCCTGCACCAAGCCATGCTCGTGCCTTGCCTAGCGAGGCACAACGAGGAGTTGGAGGAGATGCTCAGACCAGGTGAAGATTCCGAGCCTCAGGGGACGACGGGCCCATGAAGGCCGCGCTCGTGGGGTGAGAGATATGGCTATGATGACAGCTTCGGCTCTTCAGCGGCGTAGCCGCTAGGTGACCTTTTTATTGGACGATGCTAGGTAATTTTTTGGTTTACTCGGTTTGTGGGTGCCCGCCAGGCCGCATTATCCTTAGGAGATCAGGGCTCACTTCTGCAGTCGCTTCCTTTACCCGTATTTCAATAGTTTCTCATGTATCTGGCCTATTTTCTAATGTTCTTCCTTGCTTGCATGGCTCCGTGCTGGTGTGAGTGCCCCGCAACACCCTCTCCAAGTTGGTGTTTCACAAGGGGTTGTGCTCTACGGCCTTTCCTAGGGCACCCTACAACTGGGATACAAGGCCCTGTTGCCTCAGGGACTTGCATCTTTCGCTGGCCGACCCCCGCTCGGGGCTCCGGCCGTAGCATGGTGTCTCAACCTGGAGTCTTGGGAGGTCCCATGGCCTCCCGAGGCAGCAGAAGACATGGTGGAATGGGAGTCGCTTAGGCGTCAAAGGGGGCTCGTGAGCATCACGCATCAGGATCCTTACCGGTCACATAACCACTTGCCCACTTGGTGTCATCCTTGGTTTGCACTCGACATCAAGGGTGTCGGGGCCTTGCCCCACAGTTGTGTCCTTGGTTTCTAGTCGTATACTGCGGTTGTAGGGAAATGTGTGGACTAGGACCTGCAGATGTAGAACCACTTGAGCATCAAAGGGGGGCTCCTCAGGAGCCTTACTGGTCATAACGCCACTCGACCCCCTGATGCCGTCCTTGGTTTCCGGTCGGTGTCAAGAGAGTCGGGGCCTCGCCTCGTGAAGTGCGTCCTTGGTCTCAGGTCGTACCTAACAATGGTGGGGAAATGTGCGAGACCGGGACCTGTAGACGTAGAGTGACAAAAGGACTCCCAACCTACCTCACTCAAGAAGAAGTCAGCAGGGCTTCGGACGGTCCCATCTACGAGAAGACTCAGGTGCAAACCACCAATGAGCTAGGGACCTCATGAGGCCAAAGCACCCTCGCGAGCTCCTACATACACCTCCCTATTCTACCGTGCCAACCACGTGTACGAACTCTATGGGTTGTACACGCCCGGGGGCCCCCGAGGACACGGAGGGGTCCCTTCCCACACAATGTGGCAACCACAGCCCTGCGCTGGCGGAGAAGTCAACACGGTCCACCAATGACTATGCCCATGCAATGTGGAAGCCACATCCCCATGCTAGCGGTCAACACGGTCCAAAAATGACTATGCCCACGCAATGTGGAAGCCAAAGCCCAACACTATCGCAGAAGTCAACACTGCTCACCAATGGCTATGCCCATGCAAAGTCGAAGCCACAACTTTGTGCTGGCAGACAAAACAGCCCTCCAATGGCTATGCCCATGCAATGTGGAAGCCCCACTCCCAGCGTGGGGGGATAAACAACTTAGGGTGCCCCCAGCGGCTGCATCCAAACTCAGGAAGGTCCCTAATGGTCCCCTTTCTCGCTGCGTTCCCCAAGGATGCACGCGGGACGGGGCTGCTACCAGGCCAAGACTGGTACACACCGCTTTCCCAGGTCTGACGAACCTGGTCTTCATGCGCCCATCTTCGTAAAAGCTGGCGAGGAAAGGTATGGGAGCCCCACGTATGTCCAGGGGGGACTCCTGCGCATCGCGACTCAGGAGCCTAACTGGACCCGTAGCCCCTCACCGTTGGACTGTCCTTGGTGATCCGGTCGGCTCAACGGCGGTTGAGGTATGCGCGGGCCAGGACCTACAGACACAGAGCACTAAAGGTGTTCGAAAATTTAAAGTTAACCCGGTCTCCGTTGGGTTCCCTTCATGAGGGCTGCTTGCACGTCAAGGGGCACTCCTGAGCATCGCGAATCAGGAGCATAACTAGACCCACAGCCCCTCACCCCTTGGACTGTCCTTGGTGATCCTGTCGGTCCAACGGTGGCTGAGGTATGCACGGGCGAGGCCCTACCGACGTAGAGCATCACAGAAAGCAAGAAGGAAACAAGTCGAAGAGAGCAACCACACAGTCAAAGAGTTATTACAAGCATTGAAAGTCTTCGCGAACACAAACAAGTTTAACACCTCTATGAGGCACGATGTGAATTGCAGTAAAGAAGCAGGGTAGTGGAATCAGGAGGAACAGCCGCCACCACTCATCCCGTCCTTGGGGGCTCGTAGTAAAAGCTGCCGACCCTGGGATCATCTAGAGGCGTAGAAACCTTGACATGGGTGAACCTCTTCACCAACATCCCCACGACACCCTTCACCATCTCCGCAGCGCTAACACGGACCTCAAGGGCGACCAGAAGATTCATGGAGTTGAAGTCTAACCCTGGCTCGTGAAGATGAAGATGGCTGAAGACGTGTGTCGCGGCCTCAGAGAAGATATCCGACACTCGCTCTCCAGAACCCTCTCCACCTTTAGGATGGCGCCCTATAGCGCCTCGATGAGCTTCGAGGCAAGAACTGCGAAGCCCCTCTCCGGAGCTGCCAGGGGCTACATGAACCCATCCCGGTATAGGGCATGGAGAACTCCACGAAGCTTAAGCTCGATAACAGGGAAGGCGCTCAGCTCCACAACCTTCTTCTCCTCGGCCGCAGCGAGAGTTCCCTACCCGGTATCAAGAAGGGCCTTCTTCGAAGAAACTTCCTCCCTCTCCGCATCAATGCGCACCCGCTCCGCGTCTTGACAGGTCATCACCTAGGACAATTCAGAGTCCTGAGAGGCAAGCTTGGCCTCATGGTCCTTGAGGTCCTCCTCCTGCTGGCGAGGCTGCCTTGCGAGCTTGGACTACTCCTCATGGACAGCCTTTAGACGGGCTTCCACCTCTTCCCAAAGCTTGGCGGCAGATGCCGCCTCAGTCAGCGCCTCTACACGTGCTACCCGGGCTGCTGCGGCTTCCCCCTCGCCCTTCATTGCGGCAGCCTCAGCCTGAGCCCAAGCCACCACAATGGATGCGAAGGCCTGGAGCCATTTCGGGAGGAGCTCTAGGCGCCCACTCGCGGGACGATCGTCGGCACCCCTGAGGACGCCATGGACCTGATCCAGCGCGGCAAAGACCCCGTCTAGGACGTCGTGGCCGCGCGTCAGAGGCGTCAAGGGCTCCTTTGGAGGGGTCCCCTGTGTGATTGCAGGGCGACCCGATGGGGCAAGGACGGGAGGAGCAGGGCGCTCCGGAGGCCGGTCGGTGACCAGAGACACGGACGAATTGGCGAGCAGCAGGCCCGCAGGGGCTGGCTCACCAAACATAGGCATCACCGCGCCCTTGAGGGCAGGGCGACCATACCTACGGGCATTGGGGGCTCAGGGGGATTCGCGACGAGGACCAGGGAGGCTTCCTCGTGAGCCCCCTCGTCTTTAGGGTTGGGCAACAGCGTGTCGAGAGGGGAAGGCGGTGCGTCAGAGGTCGCGTTTGGCTTAATGCCCGCCTTCTTCGTCCACATCTTCGGCATCCCTGGTCACAAAGCAAAGGAAGGACATCAATGCACAATCCATGGGTATGCGAGCCAAACCAAGCCGAACCGCTTACTCCTCAGTGTCGACCCACTTCCTCCTCCTCTCCGCTCCGGCAACGACAGAGGCGCCCATGCCTCCCTCGGTGGGAGCACGAACATGTAGGTAAGCAAGGTCGCCGAAGGGATCGCCATGGCCTAGGTCTCACCAGCCTTGCGTGCAAGTGGCAGTTCGGGCGAGGGAAAGGACGGCACTTCGACTGCCTTGCCTGTAGAGGCAGGGTGCACCAGAGGACTTCGCTCTGTGCTTCCGGGGAGACGACACGCAGGCGGACCGGATGTCGCAAGGGGCCAGCCTGAGCCCTTTGAAGGCCTTGGCAACGCAAGAGGATCTCGCATCAGAAGCTCCACTAGCATCGTCATCATCCTCAAGCTCGCGTAGAAGGGTGCCCTGCGACGGGGGAGATGTCCCTGCCAGGCCATCGGCGGCGGTCTTCTCCGAGTCCTCCCCGCGCGAGGTGTCACCAAAGGACACCATCACCGGGGAACCGATGCCCTCTGTAGGGACAAGCCCCAATTCGTTGAAGAATGGCACCGCGGTAACCAGATTGGCCCCATTGTCACGGCAGTACAGTGGGGCATAGGCCTCAGGGAGGCCGTCAGGGTCGCCGTTGAGCAGAGTCGCCACAGCCCTTCTCAATTCTTCGAAGGTTATGGATGCGGACCAAAGCCTAAGACTGTCATCCTTACCCTGGTTGTCCCACTAGGCCCTAGAATTGGCCTGGAGGGGCGTTAGACGCTGCGCCAGGAACTCCTTCACTATCATCCCCCTAGTTAGCTTCCTAGCACTGTGTAGGATCGAAAGTAGGTATAGACGGGGGTGATTAGACTACTTGACCAAATAAAACTAGGCTTTCTCCCAATTTTAATTCTTGGCAAGTTCTAGCATTCATAGAATGTCAAGTACACCCTACACATGCATGTCGAAGACTATAGGTGCGAAAAGTAAATACATTACACATGTAAGTAAGAGAGGGTAAGGAAAGCAAACAAAATTGGTGACACGAAGTTTTTTCCCGTGGTTCCGATAGGTGGTGCTATCATACGTCCACCTTAATGAGTCTTCAACCCACGGAGGGTAACGGTCGCGAGAGTCCATGGAGGTCTCTACCCACGGAGGGTTCAACGAAGAAGCAACCTTGACTATACCATGACGGCCTACGTCCACAGAGGACTAGCCTTACTCGGGGTAGATCTTCACGAAGTAGGCGATCTCCTTGCCCTTACAAACTTCTTGGATCAAATCCACAACATGAACTAGGAGGCTCCCAAGAAATACCTAACCAATCTAGGAGGCACCACCCTCCAAACGGCAATAGACTCGGTAATGTCGATGAACTCCTTGCTCTTGTGCTTCAAGATGATAGAGTCCTCAACACACAATCACTCTCTCACAGATATGGCTTGGTAGAAGAGATGGGAATTGTGGAAAGCAACTTGGGGAGGCTAGAAATCAAGATCCATATTGTTGGAGTGGAAGAACTTGACCTCAACATAAGGTTAGGTGGTTCTCTCTCATAAAACTGATAGGATAGGTATGGAATGGTTCTGAGTTCTTCTCTCTCGAGTAGGTGGTGGTGAAGGGGTATATATAGGTATCCCCAAAAATCCAACCGTTGCACACAAAATGACCAACTCGGTGACACCGATGTGTGAATCTCAGTGGTACCGAAGTGACCAAAAGGTGGCAACTTTTGGATCTCGGTGAGACCGATATAGGAATCTATGTTGCACCGACAAGGTGACCAACGGTCAGAATTCCCAATCTCAGTGATGCCGATTCAACATTCTCGGACGGACCAAAAATGTGAACTTGCATAACAAAAAATTGGCAGCCCAACTCCATGGCACCGAAACCAGTGTCGGATGCACCGAAGGGTTAGGGTTTGGCTGAGTATGTCTAGGGATTGGAATCGGTGGCACTAGTATGGTAATGTTGGTGCACCGATTTGATTGTTTGTCTTAGAGAGAGACTTTTGTGGGAGAGTTTGTTGGTGTCTTTGGTGGGTATCACTTGTGCACGTACGAGCTTTTTGTTCACCAACAAAAGTTTACCCCCTTTTAATAGTATTAGCTTTCCTATGGACTCAAGGTGATTTCTCACAAATATAAAATGTAAAGTCCTCTTGCTTGAAGCATTGCCAATCCATTTCCTTTCATCTTGGGGTGTACCACAATCTCTTTGCCAACCCATCATTGAACTTTTCCTGAAATATACTTGATGGAAACATTAGTTCAATGACTTATACTTTTTGGTATTTGATGACAACATATAGATCAAAGCTTCGACATGTGATATAATCAATGAATATACTCGTCGCTTTGAGAAGTATGTGATAAGCAAGAGCTCCCCCTAAATGTGTGCATTATTTTGAATTTGTGTTTGAATGCAAATGCACAATCGATTAGGTACATAGGGCACTTCTTCCATGTCACATACATCTTGGTGTTGTGCGATAATAATTAGAATCAACATCATAGGACAAGACAATCAAGCAATGTAAAAAGATCATCTCATGAAGCATTCTTCTCCCCCTTTGTAATAAAATGATAGGAAGTAGTAGCATCACAAGAAACCAAAATACAATAGTTTTTGAAAATCAATAAACACCAAAGCTCTCTCTTAGTCGAAGCCTAAAGATATATATACACTTCTCCCCCGTTGGCAACAAGTTACCAAAAAGTTCAAAGGCATATATCTAAACGTTCTTGGGTTGATCTCCTCCAGTTGTTGATGAAGGAGTCGAGAGAACATCACCGATGAAGATCTCTACAGATGTCATGGATGGAGCTGGAGTAGGTACTGGAGGAACTGGAGCTGATGGAGCCGGAGCTGAGCTGACAATAGCAGGAGCTGATGAAGAGGGCCTCAAGTCTGGAGCTGGCACTATGGTTTATCTGTCCTGAGTAGAAATCCGTGTGCCAGTCCTAATAGGTGATCCATCCTCCTCCTCCTCATCATCATCATCAGAAGAATAAGAAGTATGAGGTATGTGCACTGAGTCAACTTCCTTATAAAGCTCTATGACTGTCTTAGTCACCCTGTCCACCTTATCATTGAGAGTCTTGATCCTTGTTTCAAAGATCCTCACAAGATTGTTTTGGTTGTCCAGAATCCCCTTAATGTCCTTCTGCATATTCTAAACTGATGAAATCAACAGATCCATTTTCTCACTCCTGGATCTAGGCACTTGAGCACTAGTGGCTCTAGATGCCTCTGCCTCAGTCTAAGCTGCAGCTGATGTGGGATGATTTGGGTCCGTCACCACAACATTGTCCTCAAGATCTGGCTGTAGGGGAAAACGGGGACGATCTAGATCAAATATGTGCTTTTCCAAATTGGAACTGATGAGCATCTGGATGTAGGGTGCATAGCAGCAAGAGCGCTTTTGATCAGTAGCAACCCTCTTAAATGTCTCAACAATTAAATCCATGACTCTGATCCTAGTGTGTCTGTCAAGGTGGATCAACATGTTGATGGAATATCCTCGCATCATTTTGTCATCTCCTGACTTGGGCATCAAGGTATGCCTCAGAACGGTGTTCATGGTACGAAGGCCAGACTAAAGAAAGTAGGTGGATCCTAGCTTGTGAGAGTTCACATTAGCAACAGGGATCTCCTTGGAAATTTGGGCCATAGCATTGTGGATCTCCTTGGATTGTGAGTAGACGTCCAACCAATGTTGAGGATATCGCTTGTCGTTACCGGCTCGGTCAGCTTGGGATTAGAGATTAATCGGAAATCGGATGATTAATAGATTTTATCGGACGATTATTAATCGGACATTTTTTTTTGCAAAACCCAGGTTCCCAACACTAAAATATGATATATTTAACACCAAAATATATTGGACAGAAGTGTTACCTTGATTCCTAGCCTCTGAATCCTCGTATAATGACAAACAAAATAGTAAAATAGTACATATTGCATAACAAAGTCCACAAAAATACAAATAGTGCTAAGAATATGCCTGATTTATTGGAAGATTCTCCTTAAATCGCTTGTCAGAGAGATAAATCGGCCGAAAAGATAAACGGTGAAGATAAGTCATAATATTATCGGTCACCCCACAAGTAGCAATAAATCGGACGATAAATCACTGAATCGGAAGATTTTTTTAATAGTGCATCCTAATCACCATCCTGTGCCTCTGGAACTCCTAGAATAGCAGCCCATTCATCAACGGTGGACTCATACCTTGCTCCTTCTATTATCCATACAATCCTACCATCTGCATAGAAGTGTGCAATGGATTAGAATTGCATGATCATTTTGTCATTCCATGCAGTAAATTCTCTGCCAACAATTTCATCCAGACCAATGTAGTGGAAATTGTCTTGGACACTTGGAATGTAGTCCTCATTCTCCTTAATGAATCTCTAGTCTACATATCTCATGTCACTAACTGCTGGGCTCTTGTCTAGCAGGACTGTCTCATAGAAGTCTTGCTGCTCCTTGGTGTAGAATCTATAATCAACAGCAGTCTTCCTCCTCTGGGCATATGGATAAACAACTCTCCATGCCCTCAAACCTGAGTCTTACCTCTTCTTCATATCTTCAGCAACTAAGTGGCTAAGATCATGTACTAGAAGATGTGATCTAATCTTCATTAAGGTTGTAAAGTCATCATCATCTTCAACTTTGAAGCAGTTCCTTTGTTCTATTGAGAAGATGGAATTTGCCTGGATGTCCTCTTAGGCTTTTCAGCAGCAGCCTTCTTGGATGTAGACTTGGTGCTCTTGGATGTACCAGTCTTAGGCATAGCATCAACTAGAAGTTTCTTGGCCTTCTTCTTGGGAGGAGCCTTGGCAGTTGGCTCATCCTCCTCTTCAGCAGCAGCCGCTTCCTCTGGATCTTCATACATGGATGTAGTCCTGCTAGTTACATGGATAATCCTCTTTTTGGCTTTCTTCTCCCCTACCTTCTTAGGCATTGACTTCCTTGGGGATCAATGCTCACTGTTTCTCTAGCACTCTCATGTGCTTTGATAGTTTTAGCAGGTGCATAAACTTTGTTGACCACCCTCCTGGATGAGGTGGCCTCATTTGATGTCTTCTTGGTCGCTTTCTCTTGCTTCTTGGCGAGAACTTCCTCTGGCACGAAGTTTGAATCTTCCTCATTTGAATCTAGCTTCTTCCTGGCCCTAGTGGAAGCCTTGGGAAACCCATGGGAGATGGGGGTGCCTGGATCATAAGGTGAACTAGCCTCTGGGCTTGTGCCTGAACTCATGTAAACTCCCTGCTCTGGCAAATTCTCACTTTCTGACTCTGACTTGCTGACCCTGTGAATAGAGTATAGATGACTGGAGTAGGTTGAGTCGGCAAAAAATATTTAGCTTGTTTTTGAAGGTTTGAACAAAAGATTTTCAAAGAGTTGTATTCTATCAAATGAACATCGGTACAGCCGAAGAAAAAATATTGGAGCTACCGAGACTGACTTTCTCCTTGGCCGAAACTTGGCATCGCTTTCGGTGAGACCGAAAGGTGCACTCGGTTTCACAGATATAGTTCTCAGTAACCAATACAAACAAATCGGTGACACCGATTTGCTTGCTTCGGTTCCACCGAGTTTCATTGGGCGGACGGCAAAACCCTAAAAATCCATGGTTCTCTACTCTACGGGATTTTCTTTGAGGATGGAAGGATTTAATCTGTGGCAAGATAATGTAGAAACCCTAATGCCCAAGATTTGGAGATTGGAGCACAAGAGGGGCCAAATCCATACCCTAGCTTGGCGATGGATCTGCTACAACGGTGACAGCGGTGAAGATTTTGTCGATGGCGGTGATTCGAGCAACGGAGGAGCGCAGGAAGACAAGGGTGATGACCAGGGGGTCCTTCTGCGGAAGCTGAGGACTTGGGGCGCGACAGTTTGAGGAGTGAAATTTCGAACCGTTGGGTCAATATTATATACCCTTCACTGTCGGTGACACCGATTCTAAATTTTTTGTGTCACCGAGTGCCTCAACTATCAGGTGACAGGGAGACTCGGTGTAACCGAGAATATGGAATCGGTAGTGACGAGGCTATAAATACAGATCAACCCTCGGCGTTCGGTGTGACCTAGAGTTTGGTGTTGGTTCCACCGAGATGCACTTGGGAGGTTTTAATGGCCAATCCTTGTCGATATGGAACTCCGAGTGCTCCACACACAGAGGGATCGAAAAGCACTTGTTCAAATTTTGTGATGCAACATGAATAGAGTATGAGGTGAGAAAGCATAGATAGATAAAGAAGTGGTCGTAGGCATTCTTTTTTATCCAATTGGCAAAAGATAAATCAAAATCCAAATAGCAACAATTGGATATCCTTGAATGAGTAAATAAATGCAGACCAACATGTTCACATAATAGGATGTCAAAAGAAATCATGGCAAACATGCATTAACTCTATATTATGTAACAAGCACTTTTGCGATGATGAAGTCATCTATATATGAGTATATTGGCTTAGGACCCAAGTAACAATACTTGATCATAGGTCATACTCATCGTTTAAGCACAAGTGGGGTTACCACTTTCACATAATGCATTTAATGTTGTCACATTCTTTTGAGATGCTTCAACTCAAGTCTTAGAGTAAAGCTCCCCCTAGATGTGACATCCCCCCATAAGAGGGATAAACTAAACTTGTATTTTGTCGATGAAGACTTTATGTTGGTGAGGTAGTGATGGATTCTCAATGTTGATGAAGATCACCAAGAGTTGAGAGCATCCTTGTTGTTTCATTACTCTTCTCACCTACATGGGTTTGTCCCAACAATATACATACAAGGATATCTATGGACATGGAGTGCAATGCATATGTGATGATGTCCATTGATTTGTTGATTACCTTGTCCCTTGCTTACCTTTGAGGGAATGTGTGTCTCCTTGAACTATTGACTAGAGTTGATGTTGATTGCAAATAGTCCTTGCCAACAATGAATGTAAGTGAATTTCATTGGCGGAGTCACCCCTCAAGAACTCTCTAATTCTTCGTCTTGGGGACCCACATCAAGTTGAAGAGGATCCTTGGTGTTGAAGTAGCACTTGTAGAAGTTGAGCTTGTATTAGCCTTGGGAACCCACTTCACCAAAGCTTGCGATTCATCTTCATATGAGTTAATGTCCTCTTGAAGTTTGTTCTTGCCCTTGAGCTTAGTGTCTTGTGGTGGAAGGTCATCTTGCAACTTTGTTCCCTTGGGGAGAGTATTTCCATACTTCTCCTTTTGAGGAACAAACTTGGGATTGGGGTATTGACCTTCTTCCCATTCAACTCCATTAGCGTTTAAGTAGCCAACACCACGATTCTTCCGGTATCCTCCATCCTTGTGTACAATCTCATCAAATTGTTTGCACCCTTCAAGACTTTTGTAGATACCTTTCTCTATAATCCCTTTCAAGAGTTCATTTCCTTTCTCAAGTGTAACTTTCCTAAGAGAAGAGTTATTGGGATCAAGAGAAATTGGGTTTATCATTTTTATTGCTAATAGTTGAACAACCTTTCTTTCCTTTGTTACTACCTTGCTTAGACTTAACTTGAGGCATGAATGTAGATAAGAGAAGTTGTTTGGCTAGATAAGAGGACTTCTTCTTTCGAAGATCATCATTGATAGCTTGAAGGTACTCATGCTCTTTCTCTAAATTGAGCTTCTCGAAGCGTAGCTTCTCATGTGTCCTTACAAGCTCTCTATGATCTTGTAGAGTTGACTCACGAGCTAACTTAATAGTTTTTAGTTCTTGAGTTAGTCGTTCTATTTCCAACTTATCATCATCACACGACTTATATTTACTAGAGTTAGTACTAGCAATTTCATTTTATCTATCATTACTAGTTTTTTCAAATAGCAAGTCATCTTCAATTAACAAGTCATCTTCATCACTATTGAAATCAGGATACTCGGGGTGTGATATGTTGGGGCCTTTAGCCATGAAGAAACTTCCACGCCCTTCATTTGGTAAATCAAATAGATCATATGAGTTGGTTGTCACTAGTGCAATTCCGGCAACACTGTCATCTTGACTATAGTCAGAGTTGGAGTGATAGCTTCTCTTAGAGTGGTTGTCGGACTCGGAGCCGGAAACCCATTCACCAACATGACCTTGATGTTTCCTTCTGGAGTAGATCTTGGTGAACTTGTCCTTCTTATCCGAGTCTCTACTTCTCCTTGAGGATCTTCGATCATAACGATCATCTGTAGTCCTTCTCTCTCTTCGAGGTGACTCGTCTCTTGAGCTTCGTCTTCTCGATGACTCTTCTCTTTGTTTGTAAGGAGTCGTGCACTCATTGGAGTAGTTTCGGCATGACTTGACGAACACTTCTCTTCATGTCTTGAGTTGGAGCTTCGATATTTGCTTCTATTCTTGTAGAACTCATTGAATTTCTTGACCATGAGTCTTATCTCTTCATTTGTGACAAGTTGTCTCTTGAGCTAGCGGGAGCATCGCTTGTGGCTTTGTAAGCACCGCTAGACTTGTGATGAAGCTCTTCCTTTTCTTTGAGTGTCATCTCATGAGCAACAATTCAACCAATCACTTCCGTTGGTTTGAGATCTTTGTAGTTGGGCATCATTTGGATCAATGTGCAAACGCTGTCATATCGATCATCCAAAGCTCGAAGTATCTTCTTCATGATGAATTTGTTAGTCCTTTCTTCGCTTCCTAAGCCGGTAATCTCATTGGTGATGAGAGCTAGCCTAGAGTACATCTCAGCGACTCCTTCACCATCCTTCATCTTGAACATGTCAAGCTATCCTTGAATAATATCTAAATTGGATTGTCTCACGGACTTAGTTCCTTCGTGCATATCAACCAAAGTATCCCAAATCTCTTTTGTGTGCTCGAGACGGACTGATCTTCGTTGAATTCTTCAGGACATAGGCAGTTGAAAAGAATGTCACATTCTTGAGCACTGATTTGTAACATCTTCAATTCATCCGCAGTTGCTTCAAGATCGAGTTCCTTTCCCTCCGCAAAGAATTGACCTTCCAAGCCAAAATGAACAACATCCCAAACGGCAGGATTATGACCAAGCAGATGCAGGTTCATCTTGTGCTTCCAACTAGCAAAATTTGTGCCATCAAAGTACATACCTCTACGGTGATAGTTTCCCTCACTAGATGCCATACTTCTCCTAGGTTGTGAAACTAATGCAATGGAGACCAAAGCTATGATACCACTTGTAGGATCGAAAGTAGGTATAGAGGGGGGTGATTAGACTACTTGACCAAATAAAACTATGTTTTTTCCCAATTTTAATTTTGGGCAAGTTTTAGCATTCATAGTATGTCAAGTACACGCTACACATGCATGTCTAAGAGTATAGCAGCAGAAAGTAAATACATTGCACATGTAAGTAAAGAGAGGGTAAGGAAAGCAAACACAATTGGTGACAAGAAGATTTTTCCCGTGGTTCCGATAGGTGGTGCTATCGTGCGTCCACGTTCTAGGTGTCTTCAACCCATGAAGGGTAATGGCCATGAGAGTCCATGGAGGTATCTAACCACGGATGGTTCCATGAAGAAGTAACCTTGACTATACGATGATGGCCTACGTCCACGGAGGACTAGCCTTCCTCGGGGTAGATCTTCACGAAGTAGCCGACCTCCTTGCCCTTACAAACTTCTTGGTTCAACTCCACAACATGAAGTAGGAGGCTCCCAAGCGACACCTAACCAATCTAGGAGGCACCACCTCCAAAAGGTAATAGGCTCGGTAACGTCGATGAACTCCATGCTCTTATGCTTCAAGATGATAGACTCCTCAACACATAATCACTCTCTCACAGATATGGCTTGGTAGAAGAGATGGGATTGGTGGAAAGCAACTTGGGGAGGCTAGAAATCAACATCAAATGGTTGGAGTGGAAGATCTTGACCTCAACAAAAGGGTAGGTGGTTCTCTTTGAGAAAACTGCTAGGATTGGTATGGAATGGTTCTGAGTGCTTCTCTCTCGAGTAGGTGGTGGTGAAGGGGTATATATAGGTATGCCCAAATGACACATCCCTAGCTAGTTGTCTTAGGACAGCATGTGTGTGCATCATATTTCATTTTTGCATCAACTTGAAATGGGGATTAAAAGGAACCTCAAACTCTCATTCGAATCAAACTAATTCAAAGTTTGTGACAAAACCAACAAATTCAAAATGTCCATCTAAAATGTCCCCTATGTATGATAAATATGGAAGTGAATATACGAGAGGCCATCTTAAATATTTCAACATTTATAGAATTCTAAAAATAAATAATAAAGTTTCTAAAAATGCCAAATAAAGCATTATCATTATTTGAGATTTCAAAATATCCTGAAACTTTTTACAGAAGTTTGAAATATTCAAATTTAATGCTATAAAATATCTGGGATATTTATTAATTAGCAATTGTGCCTAAAAATAAATAAAACAAATGACAGAAATAAAACAGAATCACAAAAAAAGAAAAACAAAGAGGAAGCTCACCTAGGCCTAGGCCAGGCCAGCCCACCAGGCCCAAGGAGGTCATCATCCTCCTGGTGGCCCGGAGGATGGGCGTGTGGCCGTTGCACACGCACGACCGTGCCTTCATGCCGGCAGCTGCCTGCCTGCTTCCCCCTTGCCAGCGTGACAGGGATAAGCTCAGAGAGCCGTCCCCATCGCTCTCGCCCTCTCGCTCTTGCCCGTCTCTCCTTCTCTCCCCCCTGTCGACATGCCTGCCGAAGCCCCGCCGGCATAGCGCCGTCGCTCCAGCCGCTCCCCCTTGCTCCTGAGCCCCCCCCCCCCCCCGATCGCTCCGCCTCGTCGCCCTCTTCCTTCTTACTGAGCCACACATCGCCAGGAGCTCTCCATCGCCACATCGCCGTCGTCTTCAACCTCCGGCCACCGAGGAAGAAGTGAAGCTCGCCGCTGCTCTAGGCCTTCCCCGAGCCCGCTCTCGACGGCTCTGCAACCGCCTAGAACCCCTGGCCCTCATCCCCCTCTTTTCCTCATCGCTATATGTTCCAGCGCTGGATTTCCTCGTGTCCGAGAGCTCCTCGCCGCCAGCGAGGACATGGTCGTCGCTGCAGCGGCCCAAGCACGCACCTGACCACGTAGTTGTGCTCAGGATGATCCCAGTCAGCCTTAGGAGTCCTTAGGTGGCTCATTCGAGCACTGGCTCGACGAGCCTGTGCTCGCCCGAGCTCCGGCCGCCGCCGATTCCGGCCATCCCAGCCCCTGGGAGGTGTCGGGCTCGACGCGTGCGAGCGAGCAGAGTAGATAGGTGCCCTCCACCATCCATTTGGTCGCCGTAGGAGGGGTTCCGACCCTCTCCGCCATCTCTAATGTCGTCGGCGGCTCAACGCCGGTGAGTCAACCGGTGTTGACTACGGGGGTTTGACCCCAGGTCAACTAGCAAGTGGGCCCAACCCTTTTAATTAGAATTAGATTAAGAAAATTAATTATCTAAACTAATTATGTCAATGACCCACTCACCAACGGGCCCCTATCCTAACTAATTAGTAATTAGTGTTTAAATAATTCTGTTAGAGACTGGGTCACTAACCAGTGGGCCCCACTGGTTAGGTTTGACCTATCAATGTTCTGTTGACTAGCTGACGTCATAATGATGTCATGCTAAAGCAATAAAGGAATATCTGATTTAAATAATTCCATAAAATATTTAAAACTTCGAAAATTCCTATAAATTAATCTGTAACTCAGATTGAAATAATTTATATATGAAATTTATTAGAAAAATCCAATGAATCAAATGGTGCCATTATCATGCATGTTACAACAACCTATGTAGATGAACATTGAAATTTACTAATAGGATAACTTATGAAATATGAAATGGAGAATGCTTTTGAAGCTATATTCAAGTCACTTCATTTAACTTGGGCAGTAGTTGCATTAGCCCATCCATACATGCTGCCATGTCATGATCATGCATCATATTGTTGCACTTGCGTGTATTGATTGTTATTTATCTGCGCTGCGGTAGGCCCTGCTTCTGAGGATACCTCCGAGTATTCCATCGAAGGAGAAAACCTTTCCGCTACCCAGCAAGGCAAGCAACCCCTTTGATCATTCTGATAACATCCCACTCTCTCGCTCCTACTCTTGTTTATTGCATTAGGACAAACATTCACTTGTTTGTCAAACACGGTAGATGAACCTATTCTTTTGCATGATCTGTTATTGTCACAGTAAATAGCTAAACCTTGCAACCTAGCATACCTGGTAGATGCTTGTGCCATGATGTGCTTTGCTTACTTTGCCCGCTAAGCTTGCTATGCCTAGATTTGTGTCAGGTCTGATTCATCTGGGTGATGAACTGGAGTGAAACAATGTTGTTCTTATGTGATAACCTTATGAAGAACCCGATTTGGTAAAGGTAGCGATGAGAGGCTATGCAGGAGAACATAGTGGGTTGTCTCATTGGGACCGTTCTTAGGAACTAAGTTCTGTGTTTGTGATCCAAGGCTAGTTACTACGACACGTTGGGATACTTAAGTGACCCTCTCGACTTATCAATCGCTTAGTCCTTAGTCCAGGAGTTGCAAGTAGTTTCTGGTGTTTATAGCATGCTGGAGGCCATACGTAGCGCTGACCCTAAGGGTGGGTTACAACGTGGTAGGCAGTGGCACAGTGTACTAAGGGTCACCCGAATGGTGGGCGTGGGAACCCTGTGCACATCGTTTGGGGCCATAGCGGAAACTTCGGCCAGACTTCCATGCGGGTTCAGTCTCAAATAGGTGATAGCCTGGACTATAGGTCTTATGTGATTGACGGTCGTGGCCGACTCCCTCGCTGGGCTTCCGCTTGAAGGTTGCCGAGGTGCATGGTTTTATGAGCACACGGAGATAAGTGGCGAGAGCGTGTGTGAAGAAGTACACCCCTGCAGGGTATGAAACTATTCGAATAGTTGCGTCCTCGGATATGGACTACTTGGAGAACTTATGTTGTTCATAGATAATCAAATGGATACTCATAAAGATATCAAGACAAGTATGAGTACTATGGATGGCACTCTCATAGGAGACGGAAGTGAATCCATGGTGGTGTAATGTTATGGAGTTAGTGGACTCGTGTGCAATATCTAAAAATTAAACAAGAGTAAAAATGGTGTAGTGTAGGTTAGCCATGAGTCAAAGCTGGCATTGCCACATAAAATCCACCACTCCCCTTGTTGATACATGAGCATGAATAGTCTAGGTCTGTTTTAAAGACTTGCTGAGTACGTTATTACTCACGTTTTCTTATTAAATGTTGTAGATGAGACTTAGGACCCATCAAGTGGGTTCTTTCTTGATGTCGATGATGCCTAATAGCTGGTGTCCCAGCTATGGCCTTATGCCCTATGGCGGGCTGTCGATAGTCAGGCCATGTGCCTTTTTACCCTTTCATATGTCTTTACTCAGACAGCTTTATGCTTCCGCTTGGTTTGTATGAACTTGCTTGTATGACTTGAGTGTCGGGTCATGTGACCCCCTACCTGTAAGAACATATTATGCAAGGCCCTTCTGAGCCTTTTAAATAAAACTTGTGTTGATGGATGGTTATGTTGTGATGCCATAGTTGTATCTATGCATATTGGGCATGTTGTTCATACGTATGGGATATGACACCTAGTCATGTGCCTTTAGTAGTACTCTTCACGGGAAACTGCCTCTTTGTGCTTCCATCGAGCCTTGGTAGCTTGCTACTACTTCGGACACATTGATTAACCGGCATGTATCCTTCTTTGCTGCTGTGTCTATCCCTTCGGGGAAATGTCTCACGGTGTAATGGAGTCCCTATAGATTGCTACAGCTCGTCTACGTGCAGTGATGACATTTAGGTCCCACGGCGTAATGGAGTCCTTGTGGCTTGCTATGACCCGTCTACACACGCTCGAGACCGACACCTGCATTGCTGGGTTACGTATGCCTATTTCCGTACGGATGTGTCACTTGGGTTCTATGACTAGTCATGTCGGCCCGGGTTCTCTGTCGTTTTATTGCCAGCGACATGTTCACATATGTGAGCCAAAAGACGCAAACAGTCCCGGCTAAGGTAAGGCTTCAGACGTGGAGCTTACCGTGTGTGAGGCCACAAAGTGATGTGATATGTTACAGTCTGGATTCATATGACTTAGGATCGGGGTCCCGACAGCGTTGGTATCAGAGCCTGACTGACTGTAGGACTACCAAGCCAAACCAGTCGAAGTTGAGTCTAGAAACACAATAGAAAAGTAGGGCAATTAATTGTGGAAGGGAACGTATGGCTCTTTTACTCCTCTTCCCATTTATTCTATTCTGAGTCATTCTCATCTTTTCTACGGGGATAAGAACTAGCCTTCTCATCTATTGGTTAGGATGACGAGTTACTAACCATGTACTATTAGCTAGCTTGTATGCAAGTGAATGTCGGTATTTGAGTAATCTTGCTGTGACAAACTGGTGGAGAAGAGATTTGAGTCTAGATTGTCAAGTGGTTATGTTTTTCCAATCTTTTCCAGTTGTCTCAAAATCCTTTTTGAGCAATTACAGCCATTATGCTGTCCAATTTCTGCTAGAGTCTCTAATGTCTTTGTACCATTCTCTGTGTCAGATGCCCCCTCGTCCCTCTCGTCAGGTGGTCCGTATGACCAGGTGCATCGATGTACCGGGTCACATGGCCGTGTTGGTTAGAGTTATGATGGAGGCTGGTTACTGCTGGTACCCAGAGTACACAGTGGAGGAATAGTATCGAGATTTCAACCAGAGCCAGTATCTGTGTAATGTTAAGATATATCCTTCACATCCTGGAGCTACAGAGCTGCTTCACTGGACTTATGGATTAGGTGTCACCATAGACATGGCAGTTCAGGAGGCTGCCTACACCATGCTGACTATCATGAGGTTTCACCATGGTCTGCTTCAGAACCCAGAGTTCTGTTGTGTTCCTGCTTCTCTGGGAGGAGAGGATAGTTATCTTAGCGCAGCCTACTATGATCATTCTCATGAGGACCCTAGGCTACAGGTGACCGCTCAGATGCTGGAGAACAGGGATTGTGATACACATGCCCTACGCATGGAGCTTTATGCTACCTGTGCACGTCTTTGGACAGCCCTGACGCAGTTTGCACCTATCGTGCAGATAGGCTATGGAGATTTGGAGTTGCTGAACCCATCGCGGACTCATCTACCAGCACACGTAGACTGGCCTGATGTTGGAGGCATCACCCCTCTTCAAGGACCACTGTGCCGCCAACAAGGGGACCAAGGCCACATCCGTGTCCTTACGGTTTCCAAGGATCACAAGCTAGAGTGTTTCTAGATCCTGAGGTTCAGCTCCCGGGCCACGGGGGTAACCTATATGAGGCATTCTATGACAATGCTTGAGTACGTGGATGTTAGCACTAGTATGCTAGTAGTCGTACCGCCACAGTCATGCGTGTCTTATGGGAGATGATTGAGGTTGAGAGTTGAGTTCCAGAGGTGTAGATAGATAATGTATAGGAAGCTTGTAATGCCTCCGATGAGTTGTGTCATCTCTCGGTATTTTGTATTTCAGCTTGGGCTTGTACTAAACTATGTCATGGTGTGTATGAATCATGGCGTTCATATGGCAGTTGTTTTTACCATGTTAATTGGGTGTTTACCCTGCATGCCATGTTGTCCAGTACATTCCTTATCTCATGTCTTAGGGTTGATGACATCTATGTCTAAGCTATGGGTTTGTTTTCCCAGGATGGTGGCAACTAGGAATAACCCCATGCCTGCCCCGAGCAGGGCGAGGGAAGCGAGCCAAGGCAAGAGAACCTGCCACACGCGCCCTCTTTGGCAGAAGTGATACTTGAAGTTGAGCGGAACAAAAGGGAGACCAACAGGCTATTGGAACGAATTGAGCAGAACACAGCGTGTGCTCCTCGCAATGATCACAATGATGGCGTGTCTCTTGGTGATTTCGTCA
This sequence comes from Hordeum marinum, assembly GCA_022496015.1. Lineage (NCBI taxonomy): Eukaryota > Viridiplantae > Streptophyta > Magnoliopsida > Poales > Poaceae > Hordeum > Hordeum marinum. Next base: position 234,949,268 of record CM039673.1, read on the forward strand.
AGGTGTGCCCACCTAAGTAGACTGACAGTGGTTGCCTATAGCCGTGAGTTCGGCAATCTTGCTCTCTATGCCCCGGAGGAAGTCTCAACTAATGCCAAGAAACAGGCTAGGTTCCGGAAGGGACTTAGTCTTGAGCTCCGTCGAGATCTGCGCCTGCATGCGTGCACAACCTTCCAGGCTCTCGTCAACAAGGCTATCAATGCCCTGGACAGACTGACTACGAGGCAACCAGGAAGCACAACCGTGACTTCAGCCCCGCATCTGGCTCGGGCTCCAACAAACGCCGGGTGTGGGTGCCCAACACAGCTCTGCCGCCAAGATACACTACGAGGCCATCCTTCTAGACGCCTCGCCCAGCTTAGCCCAACCCTCCAACCAGGCCTTTTGGAGGTCCTCCTACCAATGTTGCTCCCCGTGCCACCATTGTCTGCTACAAATGTGGGGAACCAGGACACTACTCCTGTGAGTGTCCTTAGAACAATGCTAAGCCAGCTGGACGTGAGAAGCCAGGAAAAGCCTTCTATGTGAAGCTAGCTCCTACTCGTGGACGAGTGAACTATGTTTCTGCTGAGGAAGCCCTTGAGGATCCTGATGTTATCCTAGGTACGATCCTTGTCACTAGTCAACCAACATATGTTCTTTTTGATACTGGGCACCTCATTCATTCATCTCAGAAAGTTATGCACAGTTGCATAACATGTCTTTTTGTGATATGCCTACTCCTTTAGTAGTTCAGACTCCTGGTTCAAAATGGCAAACTTCTAGAGTGAACCATGACAATGAGATTCTTGTGGATAGGCTAGTCTTCCTAGCATCCGTGATAGCCCTCAAGTCTTCGGACATCAATATCATCTTAGGCATGGACAGGATGAAAGCCCACTATGCTAAGATCGATACTCATTCTAGGAATGTTCAACTTACACATCCCTCGGGTGAGATAGTTAATGTCTCCACTCGAGCAGCCAAGCGCCAACTCTATTCTCTCAATGCTAGCCCTCTTCCATAATTCGAAGATATTCTGGTAGTCTGAGACTTTCCGGATGTCTTTCCAGAAGAACTACCAGGAATTCCACCTGTCAGAGATGTTGAGTTTGTGATAGAGCTTATTCCAGGGACTGTCCCAATAGCTAGAAGTCCCTATAAGATGGCACCTTTAGAACGAGCCGAACTTAAGATTAAACTCGATGAGGCTTTGAATAAAGGTTTCATCCATCCTAGTTCTTCTCCTTGGGCTTGCCCCGTCCTCTTCGTCAAGAAGAGGGATGGATCGGATCGGATGGTTGTGGATTACCGACCAGTGAATCTGGTCACCATAAAGAATAAGTATCCGCTCCCCAGGATCAATGATTTGTATGATTAACTCGTTGGATCCTCTGTCTTCTCCAAATTGGATTTGAGGTTGGGATACCATCAAATCAGAATTAGAAACGGGGACATTCCAAAAATGGCTTTTGTTACTCGTTATGGCCAATACGAGTACACCGTCATGTCCTTCGGTTTAACCAATGCCCCAATCACCTTCTCTCGCTTGATGAATCCAATATTCATGGAGTATTTGGATAAATTTGTCGTGGTTTACCTCGACGATATACTCATCTACTCGAAGAACGAACAGGAACATGCTGAGCATCTAAGGCTGGTGTTGATGAAACTTCGAGAGCATCGTCTGTATGCCAAATTCTCCAAGTGTGAATTTTGGATGCCAGAAGTGACCTATCTAGGCCACATGATCTCTGGTAAAGGTATTGTCGTCAATCCCGAGAAAGTTCAGGTCGTCCTTGATTGGACTCAACCTGAACCGGTTAAGCAAGTTCGGAGTTTCCTCGGCTTAGCAAGCTATTGTCACCGCTTTGTCGAGGATTTCTCCAAGGTTGCGAAACCTCTGACTAAACTCCTCAAGAAAGATAAGAATTTTGAGTGGACTCCACAATGCAAGCACAGTTTTCAGGAGTTGAAAAGACGACTAACCTCTGCTCCCGTTCTGGTGCCACTAGATTTCTCTAAGGACTTTGTTATCTATTGCGACGCCTCACGACAATGATTAGGTTGCATCCTCATGCAAGATCGTCATATGATTGCATACGCATCTCGACAGTTGCGTCCACATGAGGATAATTATCCAACACATGATCTTGAGCTTGCAGCTATGGTCCATGCACCGAAAACCTGGCGACATTACCTCCTGGTTAAACGTTGCGAAAGTTACACTAATCACCAAAGTCTGAAATATATTTTCACCCAACCGGATTTGAATCTCAGGCAAGGACGATGGGTTGAGTTGACTACAGATTATGACTTAGGGATAACTTCCACCCCGGGGAAAGCCAATGTCATGGCTGATGCACCAAGTCATAAGTCTTATTGTAACAACCTGATCTTACAACAAGGTCAACCAGTTCTCTCTAACGAATTTTGGAAGTTGAACCTCCACATTGTTCCTCAAGGATTCCTTTCCAACGTGGTGGCAAAACCTACTCTTAAGTATAAAATAGTAGTTGTTCAGAGGTATGATAAGAGTATATCTCGGATCAAGGAGAATATTGCTAGCGGAAATGCTAAAGATTTCTCCAAGGACGATGAGGGTGTTGTGTTGTTCCAGAACCGGTTGGTGGTTCCCAAGAGCACACGCTTAAGACAACTGATCCTTAGGGAGGCTCATGATTCTCCTCTCACAATTCATCCTGGTAGTACCAAGATGTATTAGGACCTATGCCAGAGGTTCTGGTGGACTAGGATGAAGAGAGAAATTGCTCAGTTCGTTACTAAGTGCGATGTTTGTCGTCGCGTGAAAGCAGAACATCAAAGGCCTGTTGATACCCTTCAACCTTTAGCTATTCTTGAATGGAAATGGGATAAAGTCAGTATGGATTTCATTACCAGATTTCCCAGGACCAAGAGTGGGAATAATGCTATCTTTGTGGTCATTGACCGCCTTTCCAAAGTGGCTCATTTTCTTCCTGTTCGGGAGAGTATAACTGCTAGCCAGCTAGCGGAGTTATATGTTTCTTGAATAGTTTCTCTTCATGGTGTTCCATTGGAGATTAACTCAGACCGCGGAAGTATCTTTACTTCCCGATTTTGGGAAAGTTTCCAAACCGCTGTGGGGACTCATCTATCCTTTAGCACTGCTTTCCACCCGCTATCAAGTGGTCAAGTTGAGCGAGTCAATCAAATCCTCAAAGACATGCCCCGAGCTTGTGTTATATCCTTCGGTATGAATTGGGATAAATGTCTTCCATTTGCCGAATTTGCTTATAGCAATAGTTATCAATCAAGCTTGGGCAAAGCCCCTTTTGAAGTTCTCTATGGACGAAGGTGTCGAACACCTCTTAACTAGTCAGAAACCGGAGAGAGGCAACTCTTTGGCCCGGATATGATCCAGGAGGCTGAGGAGCAAGTTCGCATTATTCCTGAAAAGTTGAAAACAGCCCAATCTTGTCAAAAGAGCCAATATGATCGTCATCATAAGGCTGTGATCTATGAAGTTGACGAGAAGGCTTATCTTCGGGTTACACCTCTAAAGGGTACCCATCGATTCGGTATCAAGGGCAAGTTGGCTCCTCGTTACATTGGACCTTTTCGCATTTTTTCTAAACGAGGAGAGGTTGCCTTCCAATTGCAACTTCTACCGCATCTTTCCAAGGTTCATGATGTCTTCCATGTCTCGCAACTTAGGCGTTGCTTCTCGGACCCTGTCTGTCAAGTAGACCACGAAGCGCTTGATCTCCAAGATAACCTTACATATCGAGAATACCATGTTTGTATTCTTGATCAAGCTGAGCGTACCACTGCTCTAGGCCATCCTCGAGCCCTCTATCGACGCCTCTGCAACCGCCATGAACCCCTAGCCTTCTTCCCCCTCTTTTCCTCGTTGCTAGCGTGTTCCAGCGCCGGAATTCCTCGGGTCCGAGAGGTCCTCGCTACCGGCCCAAGCTCGCACCTGAGCATGTAGTCATGCTCAGGATGATCTCAGGCAGCCTTAGGAGTCCTTAGGTGGCTCATTTGAGCTTTGGCTCGACGAGCCTATGCTCGCTCGAGCTCTGGTCGCTGCCATGCTCGTCACCGGCGCTGATTCCGGCCATCCCAGCCGCTAGGTGGTGTTGGGCTCGACGCACGTGAGCGAGCAGAGTAGATAGGTGCCCTCCGCTGTCCATTTGGTCGCCGGAGGAGGTGTTCCGACCCTCTCCGCCGTCTCTGACGTCGCCGGCGGCTCAACGCCAGCGAGTCAACCGGTGTTGACCCAGGGGGTTTGCCCCCAGGTCAACTAGCAAGTGGGCCTCACCCTTCTAATTAGAATTAGATTAGGAAAATTAATTATCTAAACTAATTATGTTAATGACCCACTGACCAGTGGGACCCTATCCTAACTAATTAGTAATTAGTGTTTAAATAATTCTGTTAGAGACCGGGTCACGGACCAGTGGGCCCCTCTGGTCAGGTTTGACTTGTCAACGTTCGATTAACTAGCTGACGTCATAATGATGTTATGCTGATGCAATAAAGTAATATCTAATTTAAATAATTCCAGAAAATGTTTAAAACATCTAAACTTCATATAAATTAATCTATAACTCAGATTGAAATAATTTATATATGAAAATTTATGAGAAAAATCCAATGAATCCAATGGTTCCATTATCATGCATGTTAGAGCAAGCTATGTAGATGAACATTGCCATTTACTAATAGGTTAACTTATGAAATATGAAATGGAGAATGCTTTTGAACCTATATCAAATCACTTCATTTAATTTGGACAGTAGTTGCATTAGCACATCCATACATGCTGCCATGTCATGATCATGCATCATATTGTTGCACTTGCGTGTATTTATTGTTATTTATCTGCATTGCGGTAGGCCCTGCTTCTGAGGATACCTCTGAGTATTCCATCGAAGGAGAAAACCTTTCCGCTACCCAGCAAGGATAGCAACCCCTTTGATCATTTTGATAACAGCCCACTCTCTCGCTCCTTCTCTTGTTTATTGCATTAGGACAAACGTTCACTTGTCTGTCAAACACAGTAGATAAACCTATTCTTTTGCATGACCTGTAATTGTCATAGTAAATAGCTAAACCTTGCAACCTAGCATATCTGGTAGGTGCTTGTGCCATGATGTTCTTTGCTTACTTTGCCCGCTATGCTTGCTATGCTTAGAGTTGTGTCAGGTCTGATTCATCTGGGTGATGAACTGGAGTGAAACAATGTTGTTGTGATGTGATAACCTTATGAAGAACCCGATTTGGTAAAGGTAGGGATGAGAGGCTATGTAGGAGTACATAACGGGTTGTCTCATTGGGACCGTTCTTAGGAACTGAGTTCCGTGTTTGTGATCCAAGGCTAGTTACTACCACACGTTGGGATACTTAATTGACCCTCTTGACTTATCAATCGCGTCATCCTTAGTCTAGGAGTTGCAAGTAGTTTCTGGTGTTTATAGCATGCTGGAGGCCATGCGTAGCGCTGACCCTAGGGGTGGGTTACGACGCGGTAGGCAGTGGCACGGTGTACCAAGGGTTACCCGAATGGTGGGCTTGGGAACCCTGCGCACATCGTTTGGGGTCGTAGCGCAAACTTTGGCCGGACTTCCGTGCGGGTTCAGTCTCAAATAGGCGATAGCCTGGACTATAGTCTTATGTGATTGATGGTCGTGGCCGACTCCCTTGCTGGGCTTCCGCTTGAACGTTGCCGGGGTGCTTGGTTTTATGAGCACACAGCGATAAGTGGCGAGAGTGTGTGTGAAGAAGTACACCCCTGCAAGGTATGAAACTATTCGAATAGCCGCATCCTTGGTTATGGACTACTTGGAGAACTTATGCTGTTCACAGCTAATCAAATGGATACTCATAAAGATATCAAGACAAGTATGAGTACCGTGGATGGCACTCTCGTAGGAGACGGAAGTGAATCCATGTTGGTGTATTGTTATGGAGTTAGTGGACTCGTGTGCGATATCTAAAAATTAAACTAGAGTTAAAATGGTGTAGTGTAGGTTAGCCAGGAGTCAAAGCTGGCATTGCTAGATAAACTCCACCACTCCCCTTGTTGATACATGAGCATGAATAGTCTAGGTCTGTTTTAAAGACTTGCTGAGTACGTTTGTACTCATGTTTGCTTAATAAATGTTGCAGATGAGACTCAGGATCCATCAGGTGGGTTCTTTCTAGATGTCGACAATGCCGAATAGCTAGTTTCCCAGCTATGACCTTAAGCCCTGTGGTGGGCTATAGATAGTTAGGCCATGTGCCTTTTTACCCTTTCATCTGTCTGTACTCAGACAGCTTTATGCTTCCACTTGGTTTGTATGAACTTGCTTGTATGACTTGAGTGTCGGGTCATGTGACCCCCTACCTGTAAGAACATATTATGCAAGGCTCTTCTGATCCTTTTTAAATAAAAGTTGTGTTGATGTATGGTTATGTCGTGATGCCATAGTTGTATCTATGCATATCGGGCATGTCATGCGTACGTGTGATGTGCAACGGTATGTATGTGATCTGACACCTAGTTGTGTGACTTTAGTAGTACTCTTTACGGGAAACTGCCTCTTTGTGCTTCCATCGAGCCATGGTAGCTTGCTACTGCTCCGGACACATTGATTGACCAGCATGTATCCTTCTTTGCTCCTGTGGCTGTCCCTTCGGGGCAATGTCTCGCAGTTTAATGGATTCCCTGTAGCTTGCTACGAATCGTCTACGTGCAGTGATGACATTTATGTCCCACGGTGTAATGGAGTCCTTGTAGCTTGCTATGACATGTTGACATACGTGAGCCGAAAGACACAAACGGTCCCGGCTAACGTAAGGCTGCATCCGTGGAGCTTACCATGCGTGAGGCCGCAAAGTGATGTGATATGTTATAGTCTGGATTCATATGACTTAGGATCAGGGTCCCGACACCAGAAATCCAACCATTACACACAAAATGACCAACTCGGTGACACTAATGTGTTAATCTCGGTGGTACCGAAGTGACCAAAAGGTGGCAACTTTTGAATCTCGATGAGACAGATATAGGAATCTCGGTTGCACCGACAAGGTAACGAATGGTCAGAATGCCCAATCTTAGTAACGCCGATTCAACATTCTCGGATGGACCGAAAATGTGAACTTGCGTAACAGAAACTAGGCATCCCAACTCGATGGTAGTTAAAGCAGTGTCGGCTGCACCGAAGGGTTAGGGTTTGGCTGAGTCCATCTAGGGTTTGGAATCGGTGGCTCCGGCATGGGATTGTTGGTTGCACCGATTTGAGTGTTTTTCTTAGAGTAGACTTTGGTGGGAGAGTTTGTGGGTGTCTTTGGTGAGTATCACTTGTGCGCGTATGTGCTTTTTGTTCACCAAGAAAACTTTACCCCCTTTTAATTGTATTGGATTTCCTATGGACTCAAGGTGATTTCTCACAAATATAAAATGTAGAGTCCTCTTGCTTGGAGCTTTGCAAATCCATTTCCTTTATCTTGGGGTGTTCCACAATCTCTTTGCCAACCCATCTTTGAACTTTTCCTGAAATATACTTGATGGAAACACTAGTTCAATGACTTATATTTTGTTATGAATTACCAAAACCACCAAGGGACCAAATATGCTTTCACGCTAATTTCATGGGAGAAGCGCTCCAGGAGGGGCCTGGCCCGGGGGTCAGAAAGCTTCACGGAGCTCCACGCAGGGTCTAATCAGGCAGCCATTCTGGCATATCCAATCGATGGTTGGCGCTCTTGAGATCCATGTGGACCCGATGGTGCCTGAAGTTCTCCACCTTCTTCCCGGCCTTCAAGAGCATGTTGCCACTCTAGACTACGGTAAAGGAGACACACTCTGACCGTTGAGCGCCATCATGCAAACACAAGCTGAATAAATGGCGGAAGAGGGCCACCGAAGGCCGCATGCCCACGAAGGCCTCACAGTTGAAGGCAAAGACAGTCAAGAGCAAGATGGAGTTGGGTTGGAGATAAAGGGCCTGGATCCCGTAGTGGTCGAGGATGGTGGTGAAGAACACGGAGAAGGGCGGGACTAGTCGGCAAAGACGCTGTGGAGGAAGAAGGGGTAGACCATTGTGGAGGGCTGCTTTGCCGAGGAGACACCCCATATCAAGGTCCTCCCCTGCTCGTTGGACCCATCTGCCGTCCACGGGAGCACCGAAAGGAGGTCCTCGTCCTTGGCGATGGTAGATGCCAAGAGCGCTAGCAAGATAGGGGCAGGGGTAGAACCCTGCGCCTCTGGCTTCTGCTTGCCGACGGGCGCCATAGAGAAGCTCGGAGAAGGATGGAGTGGTGCCATATCTGGGTAGACACCTGCTAGAGGTGGAGACCTAGAAAGCAAAAGCAAGTGCGCAGGGAAGGGAAGCAGTAATGGCCCGACACTAGAAGTCAGTCTCTTGTCGATTTGAGCGGAGGCCGAAGGGGCGAAGGATGACCAACATCAACCGTGCGATGCGCGCTAAGCCTGGCCCGCGGGCATTTGGGCCCGTGGTGCTTTGGGCTGCCCTCGAGGCTTCACCCCACAGCCATCTGTATCGTGCCTTGGTTCGGGGGGTACTGTCGGCATTCTGGGAATGGGGGTACCCAGACCTGCCTGCCTGCGGCCCAGGGCATGGCCCACTTCATTGACCACATACGGCCGGGCGTGGCCTCACTCAAGACAAGGCCCCCGCAAGGGCCCCGTCCCCGCGAGGGGGAACAACGTCTGGGCCGATAAGGGGCGGGCCTCCTCAGGCCCCCTCCGGAGCAGCGGAGATCTCTATGCAAGGCCTGGCCTTGGGAGTCAAGGGTGACGCAATGAAGGACAGGTGGGCACCAACATGCCAGACGGTATAGTTTCCCTTTAGTGCAAAGGGAGAAAGGACGTACTGTTGGAAATGTTCCCCAACACGTACGCGGGTTCCCAAATCACCCAAAAGGTTTCCATGTTGGTGTAACAATACCAGAACCACCCGCCTCGTAGGGCGGATGTCATTGCTGAGCCCATCCCTGCGCCGTCGACAACTACTTTGCAGGCGAAGACCACCTTTGGGCAGGGCGAGCACGTACTCATGTCCCCCTTCAAAATTGGCCGTTGTGGGATCCCTTCCCGCCATTGTGATAAGGGAAGAGGACCCAAGCCACATCTATATATAGAGGGTAGGTTGCACCGTTGAGAGGGATCAGAATCCATTCCACCATCCACCCAACACCAAGCCACAGAGAGTCTCGAACTCATCGAAGGGAGCCCTCATGAGGCCCTAAACGCTGTACTAGTTCATCCGTATCACCTCCTCAAGAGGCAATCCACCAAAGAAGGACTGGGTATTAAGCTTTGCAGTGGACCAAACCTGGGTAAACTGCCATGTTCATCTTCTTCCTCGTCATCATATGAGTTTGTTGTTGTGTTCATCGAGTAGCGAGTTAGGTTTGGCGAGGCTGCAGGGATCTTCGCACATGCCCCTGTGTTCGAATCTTAAGGGTATTGCGAAGCCCAAAATCCGATAGCCTCCGAGTTATGCAGCAGCACTACGGTGATAGTGAAGGGCACCATGGAGCCACTAGTGAAGAAGTTCACACCCATCACCATTCTACCGCCTACCGAAGCTAGAGTAGTTAGTGGTGAAGAAGATAATGCCGACGATGTAGACAACGAGTTCCTAGCGGACATGACGAGTAGCAGCAGAGGCTCCTCCTGATTCCTCTTCCTTGTTCCTTTCCTGCAATGTTCAACATGCCTCGCGGAGCCGTTAAACTTGTTTGTATTCGCGGAAAACTTTTAATGCTTGTAATAATTGTTGAACTGCGTGATTCCCCTCTCTGCCTTGCTTCCTTCTTGCTTGTTGTGATGCTCTGCATTGGCAGGGCCTAGCCCCGCGCATACCTCAGCTGCCGTTGGGTTGGCCGGATCACCATGGATGGTTCCAAGGGGTGAGGGACTATGTGACCAGTGAGGCTCCTGACTCGCGATGCTCAAGAGTCCCCCTTGACATACGAGCATCCCTCATGAAGGGAACATGGTGAAGCTAGGTTTAACTTGCAAATTTTGAACACCTTGCGCTCTGCATCGGTCGGTCCCGGCCCCGTGCATACCTCAACCGCCGTTGGGCCATTCGGATCACCAAGGACGGTTCAAAGGGGTGAGGGGCTACATAGATACTGAGGTTACTGATACATGATGCTTAGGAGTCCCCCTTGACGTACAAGCTCCAGCGTCCTCCTAACTTTGGAATTTTCAACACCTTCTGCTCTCCATCGACAGGGCCTGGCCCCGTGCATAGCTCAGTCGCCCTTGGTCCATTTGGATCACCAAGGACGGTTCAAAGGGGGAGGGGATACATGGATAGTGAGGCTCCAGAGTCGTGATGCTCAGGAGTCCCCCTTGACGTACAAGCTCCAACGTCCTCCTTAAGGGTTTTGAGCGTGTTGAGATATACGTCCGTAGGGCCCGGCCCCGCGCATAACTCAGCCGCCTCTGGGCCGTCTAGATCACCAAGGATGATTCCATTGGGTGAGGAGCTACATGGACAGTGAGGCTCCTGAGTCACGATGCTCAGGAGTCCCCCGTGATGTACGAGCAGCTCCCATACCTTTCCTTGTCGGCTTTTCCTAAGAGGGGCGCATGAAGACCAGCTTTGGCGGATCTAGGAAGGTGGCGTCTACCCAGCCCGGCCCAGTAGTAGCCCCCATGTAGCCCCCTCACGCATACATCCCAAGGAATGCAGCGAAACAGGGATGCAAGAAGCTTTCCAAAAGTTGGATGCAACCCTTGGGGCGCCCTTAGTTGTTTATCCCAAGTACAAGGCGTAGGGCTTCCACATTGCGTGGGCATAGCCATTGTGGGCAGTGTTGACTTCTTTGCTAGCGCGGAGCTATGGCTTCCACATTGTGTGGGAAGGAACCCCTCTGCGTCCTCGGGGGGCTTTGGGCGTGTACATCCCATTGAGTTCGTACGCGTGGCTGGCGCACTAGAACTGGGAGGTGTATCTAGGAGCTCACGAGGGCGCTTTAGCCTCGCGAGGTCCCTACCTCAAAGGCGGTTTGTGCCTGTGTCTTCTTGTAGATGGCGCCGTTCGATGTCCCACAAAGTTCATAGCAGCCTGTGCCAAGCGTCCTCCCTAGGGCCATTGCGTGACAGGGCCAAGCACCAGTTACCCAAGGAGAGGACGTGAATGGGGCTGGCCCACCAGACAGCGCTCAACTAGTGGATTTATCAACGTTATAGGGACAGAACCGAGAACATATGCCGTGCCTAGTCCTGTCACGAGGCGGCCAAAGGTAGGTCCGCTCGGGAGTGATGACATTCATGCCGGCAAAGAGCATTGCAGGCAAGGGGAAATGTTAAGAAACAGATTACATGCATGAAAAACTGCTGAAACATTGGTAAATACGGCGGCTGCAGGGGTGCGCCCTGGCCGCCTAAGGATAATGCGGCCCGGCGGGCGCCCTTAAATGAAAAAAGCCAAAATGTTACCTGGCACAGACCAACAAAAAGTCACCTGGCGGCCATGCCGCTGAAGAGTCGAAGCTGCCGTTGTAGCCTGATCTTGTACCTCCACGAGCGTGGCCCTCACAGTCCCGTCATCTCCCAGGGCACGGGACCCATGCTCGATCCGGGCATCTCCTCCAACTCCTCGTCGCATCTTGCCAGGCAAGGTTCGAGCATTTTCCAGGCAAGGCGCTGGAACGCGACGCCGACATTTGCCAGGCTTAAGGGCATGCAGATGTAGTTGTTCGGGTAGCCCCACCCGTGGTCAGCTTGTGTCGGCCAAAATAGTCCTTGGGACCATGCCCCTTTGATTGCGAGCATGTTGACGTAGATGCGCGGCTGGTCAACTGGGTCGACAATGGTGGCTGCGATTGGTGGTACAGGGCAGTCCATTCCTCACTCGACATGTGCCTCCTGAAGCTCCTCGATCGGTTTGATGACAGACTCTTGCGAGCTCGGCGCCTCACGCCGAGCCCCTAGCTCTTGTAGTCACGCGTTAGGACGCGCCTTAAGTTTGTGCCCAAAAGCCTCCCTTGTCTCACAGGCCAAGCCAGGGGCGTCCTGGGTTGTCGGATTTTGGGCTCCACAAAACCCTTAAGATTCAAACACAGGGCATGTGCGAAGATCCCCTGCAGCCTCGCCCTACCTAGCTCGCTACTCGATGAATACAACAAAGAACTCGCTCGATGATGAGGAAGAAGATGAACATGATAGTTTACCCAGGTTAGGGCCGCTGCGAAGCGTAATACCCTACTCCTGCTTTGGTGGATTGCCTCTCAAGGAGGTGGGGTGGATGAACAAGTACAGTGTTTCGGATCCTCCTGAGGGCTCTCAGTGGTGTCCTAGGCTCCCTGCGGTTTGGCGAGTGGTGGGGTTGGTTGATCGGGTTCGGATCTCCCCCTACAAAGCAGCCTACCCTCTATATATAGCGGTGGCCCTGGTCCTGTTCCCTTATTTCAATGGCGAGAAGGGATCCCACAACGGCCAATTTTGAAAGGGGACAGGGGTTCGTGCTCGCCCTACCCAAAGGCGGTCTTCGCTTGCAAAGTAGCTGTCGACGCTGCAGGGACAGGTTTAGGGACGACGTCCGTCATGCGGAGCTGGTGGTTCCGGTCTTGCTGCACCAGAATGGAAACCTTTGGGGTGCTTTGGGAACCCGTGTATGTCCTTGCATTCTTTGCACTAAAGGGGAAACTGCGCCGCCTGGCGAACTGGTGCTTGCCTATCCTTCCTTGTGTCATCTTTGACTCCTTGGCCGGGCCTTGCATAGAGATCCCTGCCACTCCGGAGGGGTACTAAGGAGGCCCACACTCCACGGGTCTTGTCGTTGTTCCTCCTCGCGAGGCCCGGGCCCTCGTGAGGGCCTTGTCTTGAGTGGGGTCTCACCTAGTCCCATTTGGTCGATGAAGTGGGCCACATCTTGGGCCGGAGGCAGGTAGTTCTAGGTACCCCCGTTTCTAGAACGCCGACAGTAGCCTTGGGGACCAAGGTGCACCCGAGCTGGCTTACGGGCGAAGCCTAGAGGACGGTTCGAAGTGCCGCGGGCCCCCAAATGCTTGTGGGCCAGGCTTGGCACGCGTTAGATGCCTCAGCGGTGACGCCTCTGCTCCTCGAGGCCATCTGGAACCACACCCAATTGGATTGACGCGATGCCTGGGCGCAGCACAGGCCATCATTGCTTCCCATCAAGTGTTGTGTCTACAGCAGGCCGCATGGACGTGACTCTTCGGAAGGCATGGGAGGCGACATGGCTGGAATTGCATGGACCAAACCACCTTGTGCTGCCCGAGGGGTGCACGATGCCTGTCCTCCCATGACGCCTCGTGGCCGCGATTACACCTATAAATCCGCCCTGTCCCTGGCCAGGCAACGGTATTGCAGTCTTGAGGCTTCCCCTTGTTTCCATTGCTCCGTCGGCACAAAACCCTCTTTCCTTCTCGTCCCCCTATCCTTCATGGCGTCCGGAGGAAGCGGTGCAGGCGTAGGGAAGCAGCCGGTTCCCCTGGCTCCTATGCCCTCTTTTGGAGGCGACGACGGGGGGCCCTCGGGGTGGACACGAGTTCGCCAACGGTGGGCCTTGGCCGACGAGTAAGTATTCCGCTGCCTCCCTCTTCTCCCGCTCTTCTGTCCATCGCCTAGTGCTTGATCTCCTTCCCCTCCTTCTAGGACTCTCGCGGCCAAGAAGCACAAACTTGGAAAGCTTCACAAGGAGTTAGAGATGATGCAGGCCCGGCTGACCATCGTGGAGGCCGCCTTTAATGCCGTCCTCCGGGGTGAGGCCGAGGACCAAGAGGAACTGGCGTCCCTCCAAACCCAGGTCCAAGAGGCGGCTGACGCCATACAGGTCGCCAAGGACGAGGCGGCGCATGCCAGGCTGCTAGAGTCCCTCCGCACCAAGCAGTTCCAAGACATCGCCTGCCGCGTGTCCGGGGCGGTGAGCCGGTTCGTTGGGGACACCCCCGCAGTGCCGCACATGTGCGGTGAAGGGGGTACCTTAAGTTTTTCCAAAAGGTGGTGGAGGCGCTGGAGACCGGCGTCTCTCGTGTCGACACGGGCAGCGCCTTGACGCTCGTCTACTCCCACCTGCGCCGCCTTGCCCCGCAGCTTGACCTTCCGTGCCTTGGAGAGCAGGTGCCTGACGAGCTCTAGCACCCCCTCCGGGACGAGACGCACCCGCTCGTGGATGCCATGATTGAATGGTTCATCCAGGTTCCCACCTCAAGCGAGGAGGACGGCTCCAATGCCGAGCCGTTCGGCAATGCAGACGGCAACGACGACTCCTCCCCTTAGGCACCCTGCATTCCTATTTACCGGTACCTGTAATGCTCGAACAAGGACCCTACCCCGTGCGGTGTTAATCTTTTGCATGTTACCTTTGTCGTCTTGCTTTTCTTCCTTGAATTGCTGGTTGTGGTGTTAGTTGGCGCTGCCATGGTCTTGGCCCTGCGTCGGCCCCTGATACGGCTCCCGCGAGGCTGTCCCCCTCCACGGGCGACTCGCACCCGTTGCTCCTATCTGGCCCTAGGCCTCGTGGATCATGGCGATCGAGCCTCTCCTCACCTGTCACCTCCTTTGTCGCTTTGTCCCTTGGGGGCCTTGGCAGTCGCGCTTAGAAGCCATAGTTCCTGCATTTTCAGGTTAGCGTGTGCAGTCCTCATGTCATTCTCGAGGTCGTTATTAGGCCAACAGGCTCTTGATGGGTTCGATAGTATACTTAGCTTTGTATGACGCTCGCGATCCTACGTCGCCAAGCGAGATGGGCTGTTCTATCAAGTTGTGACTCCATTCGTGATATCTTCTTCTTACCTGCTCAAAGGTCTGGAGGCCCTTTCGGCACTCTGCGTCTGTAGGTCCCAGTCCCGCACATTTCACCACCACCGTTAGGTACAACCCGAGGGGACATACTTCACGAGGTGAGGCCCCGGTACTCCTGATGCCGACCGAAAACCATGGATGGCACCGGGAAGTCGAGTGGCATTATGACCGGTAAGGCTACCAAGGCACGCTGCCTAGGAACCCCCTTTTTTGACGCTTAAACCACTGTAGGTCATCAGGTCCCAGTCCCACGCATTTCCCCACCATCGTTAGGTACGAACAAAAACCAAGGACGCACTTCACGGGGCGAGGCCCCGACACCTCTGATGCCGACCTGAAACCAAGGATAACATCAGAGGGGATGAGTCACCTTATGACTGGTAAGGATCCTGAGGCGTGGTACTCAAGAGCCCCCTTTGACGCTCGTGCGATCCCCCATTCTGTCCTTCCTGTCCCCCATTCTGTCCTTCCATGTGTCGCCTCAGGAGGCCCTAGGGCCCCTGAGATCCAACGCTATGATGTTGTGCTGCGGTCGAAGCCCCCGAGCGGGGCCGACAACTAAATACTAAGTTCCCTTGAGGTGACAAGTCCTTGCCCTCTAGCTCTGTGGTGCCTCGGGGAGGTGCGGAGCATTTGGCTCCTTGCAAAACACCATTCAGAAAGAGAGACTTCAAACGAGGAAATGTAGAGACAACCCCCCCTTCCAAATATAAACTTTCGGAAGTCTCGGGCTTCATCCCAAAAAATTGCAACTTGAACATCAAAAAGAAGCAAACAAATGCCGCGTCCGGCTCCTAGGTTGTCGTTCGTCTTCCCCCAACACCGAGCGTAGGGCATCCACGTTGCATGGGCATAGCCATTGATGGGTAGTGTTGTCTTCCCCGCCAGCTCCAAGCTGTGGCTGCAACATTGCATGAGAGGAACCCCTCCGCATCACCGGGGAGCTCTGGGCATATACAACCCACTCATTATTACATGAAAATAGTCCCGCCGAGAACAATGCTGTGCATTTCCACCCGGTTGCGCGCCCTTATGACCCTGACCTGATCACATCGTTCCCCGCGCAACCTTAGGGTTGAGCCCCCGAGGCCCAAACATGAGCGCGATGTGTTGGCATGGCTGTAAGGGTGTTTTTTGGTGAAGGTTGCCTCATGAGGTGTCCATGCACCCTCCGGACAAGGTCCCAAGGACCTCATTAGACCCGGCCTTCTGAGGTTGTATCGGTGTCGCAGTTGCCGTGGGTGGCCCGTGCTGCTTGCAAGTTGTCGCTCCCCCCAGGTCATCACTCCTGTGGCCTGAGGGCTTGTTGTGTCGTCTCTTTCCTGCGAGGGAACCAGTTGGTGCCGCTCCCTGCGGCCTCAGGGTGCCCTCCTATGCGCGCCGCTCGGGCCCGACGCTCCGCTGTCGAGTGTAGGATCGAAAGTAGGTCTAGAGGGGGTGATTAGACTACTTGACCAAATAAAAGTTTTGCCTTTTTCCCAATTTTAATTCTTGGCAAGTTTTAGCATTCATAGCGTATCAAGTAACACCCTACACATGCATGTCTAAGAGTGTAGCAGCAGAAAATAAAGACATCGCACGTGTAAGTAAACAGAGGGTTAGGAAAGCCAACACAAGTGATGACACCATGATTTTTCCTACGGTTCCGATAGGTGGTGCTATCGTACATCCACGTTCATGGGGTCTTCAACCCACGAAGGGTAACGGTCGCGAGAGTCCATGGAGGGTTCCATGAAGAAGCAACCTTGACTATTCCATGCGGCTTTCGTCCACGAAGGACTAGCCTCACTATGGGTAGATCTTCACGAAGTAGGCGATCTCGTTGCCCTGAAAAACTTCTTGGTTCACTCCACAACACGAAGTAGGAGGCTACCAAGCAACACCTAACCAATCTAGGAGGCACCACCCTCCAAAAGGTAATAGGCTCGGTAATGACGATGAACTCCTTGCTCTTGTGCTTCAAGACGATAGACTCCTCAACACACAATCACTCTCTCAAATATTTGGCATGGTAGAATAGATGGGATTGGTTGAAAGCAACTTGGGGAGTCTAGAAATCAAGATCCATATGGTTGGAGTGGAAGATCTTGACCTCAACACAAGCGTAGGTGGTTCTCTCTCAGAAAACTGAGTAGTATAGGTATGGAATAGTTCTGAGTGCTTCTCTTTCGAGTGGATGGTGGTGAAGGGGTATATATAGGGATCCCCAAAAATCCAACCGGTACACACAACAAGTCAGACTCGCTGACACCGATGTGAAATCTCGGTGGTACCGAAGTGGCCAAAAGTGGCAACTTTTGAATCTCGGAGGGACCGATATACAATTCTTGGTTGCACCGACAAGGTGACCAACGGTCACATTTACCAATCTTGGTGACGCCAATTCACCATTTATGGATCAGAAGATCCGTTTGCTCATTTATGGATCCGGGGGCTTGAGCATTAGCGGCTCGAATTGCTTCTGCCTCTGTCTATCCTGTAGAAGATGTGGGATGATTTGGGTCCATCACCACAACATTATCCTCGAGATCTAGCTGTAGGGGCAGATGTGGACGATCTAGAGAAAAAATGTGCTTCTCCAACTCAGAGTTGGTAAGCAACTAGATGTAGTGTGCATAACAGCAAGAGCGCTTATGATCAGCAACAACCCTCTTGATTGTCTCAACAATCCAATCCATGACTCTAAACCTGGTGTTCCTATCAAGGTGGATCAGCATGTTGATGGAGTAGCCTCGGATCATCTTGTCATCTCCTTACTTAGGCATCAAGGTATGCCTCAGAATAGTGTTCATTGTATGGAGACCTGCTTGCAGATAGTAGATGGATCCTAGCTTGCGTGATTGCACCTTGTCTACAGGGATAGGAGTATACATATCCTTCATGGCATTGTGACTTTCCTTGGGTTCTGAGTATACATCCAAATCACCTTCCTGAGCTTCTGGAACTTCTAGAAGTGCATCCCACTCCTCAACAGTGGATTCATTCCTTGCACCTTTAGTCATCCATACAGTTCTAACATCTCCGTAGAAATGAGCATTGGAGTAGAATTGCATGATCATCTCATTGTTCCATGCAGTAAGCTCTCTGCCAATGAACTTATCCAGACCATTGCAATGGAAATTATCTTGGACACTTGGGAAGTAGTCCACATTATCCTTAATTAATTTACAATCGACATATCTCATATCGCTCATAGTCAGGCTCTTGTCAAGCAAGACTGTCTCATAAAAGTCATGTTGCTCTTTGGTGTAGAACCTGTAGTCAACAACAATTTTCCTCCTCTAAGCATAAGGATCTATGGCTCTCCAGGCTCTCAATCCTGAGTCTTTCCTCTTCTTCATGTCTTCAGCAACTAAGTGGCTGGCATCATGTACTTGAAGATGTGGTCTGAGTTTCATCAAAGTAGTCAAGTCATCATCATCTTCAAGTCTAGAGGCAGTCCCCTTGTTCTTTCAGAAGCTGGAATATCTCTGGTAGTCCTCTTGGACTTCTGTGTAGCAGCCTTCTTGGAAGTAGGCTTGGTGCTCTTGGTGTTGGAAATATTCCCTAGAGGCAAGAAATAAAGTGTTTATTATTAGATTTCCTTGTTCATGATAATTGTTTATTGTCCATGCTATAATTGTATTAATTGGAAACACATTACATGTGTGGGTAAATAGACAACACTTTGTACCTACTATGCCTCTAGTGAACTAGCTCGTTCATCAAAGATGGTCAAGGTTTCCTAGCCATTGACATGTGATGTCATTTGATAATGGGATCACATCATTAGGAGAATGATGTGATGGACAAGACCCAAACTACAAATGTAGCATATGATCATGTCAGTTTATTGCTACTGTTTTCTGCATGTCAAGTATATGCTCCTATGACCATGAGATCATGCAACTCACGGATACCGGAGGATTGCCTTGTGTGTATCAAACATCGCAACGTAACTGGGTAACTATAAAGGTGCTATACAGGTATCTCCGAGGGTGTCTGTTGAGTGGGCATGGATCAAGACTGGGATTTGTTACTCCGTGTGACGGAGAGGTACCTCAGGGCCCACTCGGTAATACAACATCACAACAAGCCTTACAAGCAATGTGACTAAGTGTTAGTTGCCGGATATTGTATTATGGAACGAGTAAAGAGACTTGCGGGTAATGAGATTGAACTAGGTATGGAGATACCGACGATCGAATCTCGGGCAAGTAACATACCAAAGAACAAAGGGAACATCATACGGGATTAACTGAATCCTTGACATAGAGGTTCGACCGATAAATATCTTCATAGAATATGTAGTTACCAATATGGGCATCTAGGTCCCGCTATTGGTTATTGACCGTAGAGGTGTCTCGGTCATGTCTACATACTTCTCGAACCCGTAGCGTCTGCACACTTAAGGTTTGGTGACGTTTCGGTAGTATAGAGTTATGTATGGTGGTGACCGAAGGTTGTTCGGAGTACCGAATGAGATCCCAGACGTCACAAGGAGCTCCGGAATGGTCCGTAGGTAAAGATTCATATATAGGAAGTCCTGTTTTGGTCGCCAGAAAAGTTTCGGGCACATCGGTAGTGTACCGGGAGTGCCGGTAGTGTACCGGCAGGCCTCCGGGACGGGTATTTCGACCCAAGAGGCTTCATGGGCTGTGGGAGAGTGAATATCAGTCCTTGGTGGGCTGGTGGAAACTCCCACACAAGGCCCATGTGGCTGGAGAAGAAAACCCAATAGGAAAAGGTGGAAAAGGCAAAAGAAAGGAGCAATCCTAGTCCTACTAGGATTGGAGGAGGATTCCTCCTCTCCTAGTAGGTTCGGCCGAACCATTGGAGCCTTGGACCTTGCGCCAAGGCTCTACTCCTCTCCTCCTATATATACTGGTGGGTTTTAGGGTTTTGCCCTAGTTTTTTCAGCCACGTGATGCTCGTTCCTCCAGTGCATAGTTTCTCCTCTAGATTGGTTTTCTGCAACACTTAGGCGAAGCCCTGCCGAAACAGCTACACCACCATCGCCGGAGCGCTGTCACGATGATGGAGAACTCTTCTTCCTCTACGCTCCTTCTTGCTGGATCAAGATGGCGGAGATCATCATCAAGCTGTACATGTGCTTGACGCGGAGGTGCCGTTCGTTCGGCGGTAGATCGGAAGTATCGTGATCAAGTTCGTGGGATGGATTGTGATCAAGTTCGTGGGACGGATCGTGGTTGGATCATGGGATGGATCGTGATTGGATTGCGGGATGGATTGTGATTGGATTGTGGGACGCATGGTGATTTGGATCGCGAAGACGTTCGACTACACCAACCGCGTTTCTTAACGCTTCCCGCTTAGAGATCTACAAGGGTACGTAGATCCACTCTACCTCTCGTAGATGCTCATCACCATGGATAGATCTGTGTGTGCGTAGGATTCTTTTTGCTTCCCATGCAACGTTCCCCAACAGTGGTATCAAAGCTAGGTCTATGTGTAGATGAGATCTCGAGTAGAAAACAAAAGGATTGTGGGCGTTGATGCTTAGATTGCTTCCTCCCTTGGTCGGATTTTGGTTCAGCGGTATTTTGAGATGAAGCGGCCCGGACCAACATTACTCGTACAGTTACGAGAGACTGGTTCCCTCGACCTCAAATTGTTGCATAGATGGCTTGTGGGTGCCAGTTTCTCTCACTTTAGATGGACCGGATTCGACAAAGGCGGTCCTTGAGAAGGTTTAAAAGCAACTAGTGTATTACTATTATGGTTTTTGCATAGATGAGAATTGTTCTTGCTAGATACCCGTAGCAGCCATGTAAATCATGCAACAACAATTAGAGGACGTATAACTGGTTTTTGCAGGGTATGTTGTGATGTGATATGGCCAATTACATGATGTGATATATGTTATGTATGAGATGATCATGTGATGTATAGATTATCACGCCTTGCATGTTGATGAGTACGGCAACCGGCAGGAACCATAGGGTTGTTTTTAATTATTGTATGACCTGCGTGTCAATCATTAAGTGCTATGTAATGTTTTACTTTATCGCTAAACGGTAGCAATAGTACTAGAAGCATGTTGGGCACGACAGCCCCGATGGCGACACGTTGTTGGAGATCAAGATCATGGTGTCATGTCAGTGACAATGGAGATCATGCCGGTGCTTTCTGGATGGAGATCAAAAGCACAAGTTCATGGCCATATCATGTCACTTATGAATTGCATGTGATGTTAATCCTTTTATGCACCTTGTTTTGCTTAGGACGACGGTAGCATTATAAGGTGATCCCTCACTTAAATTTCAAGATGAATTGTGTTCTCCCCGAGTGTGCACCGTTGCGAAAGTTCTTCGTGTTGAGACACCACGTGATGATCGGGTGTGATAGACTCTACGTTCTCATACAATGGGTGCAAGCCAGTGTTGCACGTGCAGAACACTCGACTTAAACTTGATGAGCCTAGCATGTACAGACATGGCCTCGGAACACAAGAGACCGAAAGGTCGAACATGAGTCATATAGTAGATATGATCAACATAATGATGTTCACCATTGAAGCCACCTCACTCACGTGACGATCGGACTTGAGTTGGTGGATTTGGATCATGTGACACTCAGATGACCTAAATGATGTCAATTTGGGTGGGAGCTTTAGTAATTTGATTAACTGAACTCATTATCTTGGACAATAGTCTAAGTAAACTTTGCATATTTATGTTGTAGATAAATGGCTCGTGCAGTATCACCCCTGAATTTTAATGCGTTCCTATAGAAAGCTAAGTTGAAAGATGATGGAAGTAACTTTGTTGACTGGGCTCGTAATATGAGGATTATCCTGACGGCTTCCCAGAAATCATATGTCCTTGATGCACCGCTTGGTGACCAACCAGAAGATATGACTTCCGAAGACGTTAAGAACGCTTGGGAGGCACATACTGGAGATTAGTCAATAGTTCAGTGTGCGATATTGTATGGCTTAGAACCGGGACTTCAAAGATGTTTTGAACGTCATGGAGCAT
Organism: Hordeum marinum; assembly: GCA_022496015.1. Classification (NCBI taxonomy): domain Eukaryota; kingdom Viridiplantae; phylum Streptophyta; class Magnoliopsida; order Poales; family Poaceae; genus Hordeum; species Hordeum marinum. The sequence continues at coordinate 234,971,009 of CM039673.1, forward strand.
ATGAGATGTTCCAGGAGTTGAAGTTTATCTTTCAGAAGAACGCCCGGATCGAGAGGTATGAAACCTCCGATAAGTTCTATGCTTGCAAGATGGAGGAGAACGAGTCTATCAGTGAACATATACTCAGAATGTCTGGGTATTCAACTCATCTAGCGGAGTTGGGAATTGCCATTCCGCCAGAGGCTATCACTAACAGAGTTCTTCAATTGCTGCCACCTAGTTACAAGAGCTTTGTGATGAACTATAACATGCACGGGATGAACAAGTCAGTCGCCGAGCTGTTTGCGATGCTAAAAGTCGCTAAGTCTGAAATCCAGAAAGAACATCAAGTGTTGATGGTCAATAAAACCACTAGTTTCAATAAAAATGGCAAGGTCAAGGGCAAGGGCAAGAAGGGTAAAACCAAGAAGGATGGAAAAGCAGTTGCTACTCATGTAAAGAAGCCCAAGCACGGACCCAAGCCAGAAACTGAGTGCTTTCATTGAAAGGGAACTGGTCACTGGAAGCGGAACTGCCCCAAGTACCTGGCTGACAAGAAGGCGGCCAACGACAAACAAGGTATATATGATATACATGTTATTGATGTGTACCTTACTAGCTCTCGTAGTAGTGCCTAGGTATTTGGTACCGGTTCTGTTGTTCACATTTGCAACTCAAAGCAGGAACTACGGAATAAACGAAAGCTGGCAAAGGACGAAGTGACGATGCGCGTGGGAAATGGTTCCAAGGTTGATGTGATCGCCGTCAGCACGCTCTCTCTTCGATTACCATCAGGATTAGTGATGCACCTGAATAATTGTTATTTAGTGCCTGCGTTAAGCATGAACATTATATCTGGATCTTGTTTATTGCGAGACGGTTACTCATTTAAATCAGAGAATAAAGGTTGTTCTATATATATGAGTAATATCTTTTATAGTCATGCACCCAATGTTAGGGGTTTATTCATATTGAATCTTGATAGTGATGACACACATGTTCATAACATTGATGCCAAAAGATGTAGAGTTGATAATGATAGTACCACTTTCTTGTGGCACTGCCATTTAGGTCATATTGGTGTAAAACGCATGAGGAAGCTCCATGCTGATGGTCTTTTGGAGTCACTTGATTTTGAATCACTTGACACATGTGAAACATGCCTCATGGGCAAGATGACTAAAACGCTATTCTCTGGGACAATGGAACGGGCAAGTGACTTATTGGAAATCATACATACTGATGTGTGTGGTGCAATGAATGTTATAGCGCGTGGTGGATATCGTTATTTTCTCACCCTCACTGATGACTTAAGTAGATATGGGTATATTTAATTAATCAAACACAAGTCTGAAACATTTAAAAAGTTCAAGCAATTTCAGAGTGAAGTTGAGAATCATCGTAACAAGAAGATTAAGTTCTAGCGATCTGATCGAGGAGGTGAATATCTGAGTTGTGAGTTTGGCAGTCACTTAAGACAGTGTGGAATTGTTTCACAGTTGACACCGCCCGGAACACCACAGCGTAATGGTGTGTCTGAACGTCGTAATCAAACCTTATTAGATATGGTGCATTCTATGATGTCTCTTGCTGATTTACCACTATCGTTTTGTGGTTATGCATTAGAGACAGCTGCATTCACTTTAAATAGGGCACCATCAAAATCCGTTGAGACGACGCCATATGAACTATGGATTGGCAAGAAGCCAAAGTTGTCATTTCTTACAGTTTGGGGATGTGATGCTTATGTCAAAAAGCTTCAGCCTGAAAAGCTGGAACCCAAAGCAGAGAAATGCGTCTTCATAGGATACCCAAAAGAGACAGTCAGGTATACCTTCTATCTCAGATCTGAAGGAAAAGTGTTTGTCGCTAAGAACGGAACAATTCTTGAGGAAGAGTTTCTCTCGAAAGAATTGAGTGGGAGGAAAATAGAGCTTAATGAGGTTACTGAACCTTTACTTCAACCATAAAGTAGCGTAGCGCAGAAAGATGTTTCTGTGGAAACTACGACGGTAGAAGAGGAAGTTAATGATGATGATCATGAAGCTTCCGATCAAGCTACTATTGAACCTCGTAAGTCGACAAGGCCGCGTACTACTCCTGAGTGGTACGGCAACCCTTTCTTGGAGGTCATGTTGTTGGGCAAAATGAACCTACGAGCTATGGAGGAGCAGTGATGGGCCTAGATTCTGAGAAATGGTTAGAGGCAATGAAATCCGAGATGGGATCCATGTATGAAAACAAAGTATGGACTTTGGAAGTATTACCTTAAGGGCGAAAGGCCATTCAGAACAAATGGATCTTTAAGAAGAAGACAGACGCGGACGGTAATGTCACCGTCTATAAAGCTCGACTTGTGGCAAAGGGTTTATCACAAGTTCAAGGAGTTGACTATGATGATACCTTCTCACCCGTAGTGATGCTTAAGTCTGTCAGAATCATGTTGGCAATAGCTGCTTATTTCGACTATGAAATTTGGCAGATGGATGTCAAAACAGCGTTCCTCAACGGTTTCCTTGAGGAAGAGTTGTATATGATGCAACCAGAAGGTTTTGTCAATCCAGAGAATGCTAACAAAGTTGCAAACTCCACCGATCCATTTATGGGCTGGTGCAAGCATCTCGAAGTTGGAATAAGCATTTTGATGAGGTGATCAAAGCATTTGAGTTTATACAAGTTTATGGAGAAGCTTGTATTTACAAGAAAGTGAGTGGGAGCTCTATATCGTTTCTGATATTATATGTGGATGACATATTGCTGATTGGAAACAATATAGAAATGCTGGAAAGCGTGAAGGAATATTTGAACAAGAGTTTTTCAATAAAGGACCTAGGAGAAGCTGCTTTCATATTAGGCATTAATATCGATAGAGATAGATCGAGACGCTTAATAGCACTTTCACAGAGCACATACCTTGATAAAGTTTTGAAGAAGTTCAAAATGGATCAGTCCAAGAAGGGGTTCTTGCCTATGTTACAAGATGTGAAGTTGAGTAAGACTCAATGCCCAGTGACTGCAGAGGATAGAGAAAAGAATAGTGTCATCCCCTATGCTTCAGCCATAGGCTCTATCATGTATGCAATGTTGTGCAAAGACCCGATGTCAGCCTTGCCATAAGTATGGACGGAAGGTTTCAAAGTGATCCTGGAATGGAACACCGGGCAGCGGTCAAGAATATCCTGAAGTACTTGAAAAGGACTAAGGAAATTTTTCTCGTTTATGGAGGTGATGAAGAGCTCGTCGTAAAGGGTTACGTCGATGCAAGCTTAGACACTGATCCGGATGACTCTAAGTCACAAACAACATATGTATTTATTCTCAACGGGGGAGCGGTAAGTTGGTGCAGTTCCAAGCAAAGCGTGGTAGCCGATTCTACGTGTGAAGCGGAGTACATTGCAGCCTCGGAGGCGGCAAAGGAAGGTGTCTGGATGAAGCAGTTCATGAAAGATCTTGGAGTAGTGCCCAGTGCACTGAATCCAATGAACTTGTTCTATGACAGCACTGGTGCCATTGCTCTGGCCAAGGAACCAAGGTTTCACAAGAGGACCAGACACATAAAGTGTCGCTTCAACTCCATCCACGATTACATCGAGGAGAAGGACATAAATATTTGCAAAGTGCACACGGATCTGAATGTTGCAGACCCATTGACTAAACCTCTTCCAAGGGCTAAACATGATCTACACCAAAACTGCATGGGTGTTAGACTCATTACAATGTAAATCACATAGTGATGTGAGCTTGATTATTGACTCTAGTGCAAGTGGGAGACTGTTGGAAATATGCCCTAGAGACAATAAATAAAGTGTTTATTATTATGTTTCCTTGTTCATGATAATCGTTTATTGTCCATGCTATAATTGTATTAATTGGAAAAACATTACATGTGTGGGTAAATAGACAACACTTTGTCCCTAGCATGCCTCTAGAGAATTAGCTCGTTTATCAAAGATGGTCAAGGTTTCCTAGCCATTGACATGTTATGTCATTTGATAACGGGATCACATCATTAGGAGAATGATGTAATGGACAAGACCCAAACTACATACTTAGCATATGATCGTGTCAGTTTATTGCTACTATTTTCTGCATGTCAAGTATATGTTCCTATGACCATGAGATCATGCAACTCACGGATACCGGAGGAGTGCCTTGTGTGTATCAAGCGTCGCAACGTAACTGGGTGACTATAAAGGTGCTCTACAAGTATCTCCGAGGGTGTCTGTTGAGTTGGCATGGATCAAGACTGGATTTGTTACTTCGTGTGACGGAGAGGTATCTCAGGGCCCACTCGGTAATACAACATCACAACAAGCCTTGCAAGCAATGTGACTAAGTGTTAGTTGCGGGATTTTGTATTACGGAATGAGTAAAGTGACTTGCTGGTAATTAGATTGAACTAGGTATGGAGATACCGACAATCGAATCTCGGGCAAGTAACATACCGAGGAACAAAGGGAACATCATACGTGATTAACTGAATCCTTGACATAGAGGTTTGACCGATAAATACCTTCATAGAATATGTAGGAACCAATATGGGCATCCAGGTCCTGCTATTGGTTATTGATCGTAGAGGTGTCTCGGTCATGTCTACAAAGTTCTCGAACCCGCAGGGTCTGCACACTTAAGGTTTGGTGACGTTTCGGTAGTATAGAGTTATGTATGGTGGTGACTGAAGGTTGTTCGGAGTCCTAGATGAGATCCCGTACGTCACGAGGAGCTCCGGAATGGACCGGAGGTAAAGATTCATATATAGGAAGTCCTGTTTTGGTTGCCGGAAAGTTTCGGGCTCATCGGTAGTGTACTGGGAGTGTCGGTAGTGTACCGGGATGCCTCCGGGATGGGTATTTCGACCCAAGAAGCTTCATGGGCTGTAGGAGAGTTAATATCAGCCCTTAGTGGGCTGGTGGAAACTCCCACACAAGGCCCATGTGGCTGGAGAAGAAAACCCAATAGGAAAAGGTGGAAAAAGGCAAAAAAAAGGAGCAATCCTAGTCCTACTAGGATTGGAGGAGGAGTCCTCCTCTCCTAGTAGGTTCGGCCGAACTGTAGGAGCCTTGGACCTTGCGCCAAGGATCTCCTCCTCTCCTCCTATATATACTGGTGGGTTTTAGGATTTTGCACTAGTTTTTTCAGCCACGTGCTGCCCGTTCCTCCAGTGCATAGTTTCTCCTCGAGATCGGTTTTCTGCAGCGCTTAGGCGAAGCCCTGCCGGAATAGCTCCACCACCATCGCCGGAGCGCCGTCATGCTGCCGGAGAACTCTTCTTCCTCTCTGCTCCTTCTTGTTGGATCAAGACGGCAGAGATCGTCATCAAGCTGTATGTGTGCTAAACGCGGAGGTGTCGTCCGTTCGGTGCTAGATCGGAAGGATCGTGATCAAGTTCATGGGACGGATCATGATCAAGTTTGTGGGACGGATCAAGATTGGATCGCGGGATGGATCGTGATTGGATCGCGGGACAGATCGTGATTGGATAGCGGGACGCACGGTGATTTGGATCGCGAAGACGTTCGACTACACCAACCGCGTTTCATATCGCTTCCCGCTTAGCGATCTACAAGGGTACATAGATCCACTCTCCCTCTCGTAGATGCTCATAACCATGGATAGATCTGCGTGTGTGTACGAAATTTTTTGTTTCCCATGCAATGTTCCCCAACACTTGGAAGTGCCAGTCTTTTGCATAGCATCAGCCATAAGCTTCTTGGCGTTATACTTGGGAGGGGCTTTCTCAACATGTTCTTCCTCCTCTTCCTCAGCAGCAGCACCAGCAGCCTCCTCTGGATCGTCAAACATAGAGGTAGGCCTGCCAATCACATTGATACTCCTTTTCCTGGACTTCTTCTCCGATGCCTTCTTAGGCAAAGGCTTCCTTTGGGGATCTGTAGCCATAGTGGCCCTAGCACTCTTAGGTGTTCTCATAGTTGCAAAAGGTGCATATACTTTGCTAACAACTCTTCCGACAGAAGTAGCTTCAGTTGATGACTTCTTAGCAGCCTTTTCTTGGTTCTTATCCAGAATCTCCTTAGGAATGAAATCTGAATCTTCTTCATCAGAGTATAACTTCATCCTGGTCCTAGTGGCAACCTTGGGCAACCCATAAGAGCTGGGGGTGCCTGGATCTGAAAAAGAGCTAGCCTCAGGACTCGTGCCTGAACTCATGTAAACTCCCTCCTCTACCAAATTTTAACTGTCCTCTGTGTCTGACATACTGAAGCTGTGAATAGAGTATAGGACAACAGAAGTAGATGAGTCATCAAAAAATGAGGATGGTTTTTGAGATTTGAACAATGCATTTTCGAGATTTTTGCTTTCTATCAAATGAATATCGGTACAGCCGAAAGAAATTTTTCAGTGGAGCCGAGACTGACTGACTCTCTTAACCGAACCTTGGCAAACTTTTCAGTCGGACCGAAAAGAGGAACTTGGTTCCATCGAGTCAGTTCTCAGCAACAAAGAATTTCACATCGGCGAGACCGACATGCCCGTTTTGGTTCGACCGAGATTTATCGGGCGGACGGCAAAACCCTAGAAAAATTCATTATTCACAAGACCATGGAGTTTTGAGTGGATAGGAATACGTGCAAAGGGTGTATAAAGGATAATCTTGAATCTAATGTACAAGAATCGAACAAGGAGCGCAATAGAGATCGAATCCGTACCCTAGTTTTGCGTGGATCCTCTACGGCGGCGACGAGGGAGAGGATTTCATCGACGACGGCGATTCCCAGTGGCGGAGGAGCACAAGGAGACAAGGATGATGACTAGGGTTCTTGTATGTGGCAGCTTAGGGTTCTGAGGCACAATGAATGAGATTGAATTTCAAAGTGTCAAGGTCCACAGCATATGTACCCACCACTGTTGGTGACACCGATTCTAACTTGTCGGTGTCACCGAGTTCCTCAACTGTATGTTGATAGGGAAACTCGGTGTAACCGAGAAAATGGAATTGGTGGTATCGAGATTGATAACCAGATCAACCCTCGGCATTAGGTGAGACCGAGATTTTGTGGTTGGTTCCACCGAGATGCACTTGGGAGGTTTTAATGGCCAGTCCTTATCGATACGGAACTCGAGTGCTCCACACAGAGAGGGATCGAAAAGCACTTGGTGAAATTTTGTGATGCAACATGAATAGTGTATGAGGTGAGAAAGCATAGATATCTAAAGAAGTGGTCCTAGGCATTCTTGTATATCCAATTGGCAAAAGATAAATTAAAAGCAAATAGCAACAACGGGATATCCTCGAATGAGAAAATAAATGCAGACCAACATGCTCACACAATAAGATGTCAAATGAAATCATGGCGAACATGCACAAACACTCTAGCATCTAACAAGCACTTGGGCGATGATGAAGTCATCTATGTATAAGTATTTGACTTAGGAGCCAAGTAAGAGTACTTGACCATAGGTCAAACTCCTCATTTAAGCACAAGTGGGGTTACCACATTTATCTAAAGCATTTAATGTTGTCACATACTAAGAGATACTTTGACTCAAGTCTTATAGTAAAGCTCCCCCTTGATGTGATATCCCCGCATAAGAGGGATAAACTAACCTTGCGTTTTGTCGAGGAAGACTTCATGTTGGTGAGGTAGTGGTGGATGCTCAAGGTTGATGAAGATCACCAAGAGTTGGGAGCGTCCTTGTTGTTTCCTTACTCTTCTCACCTACATGGCTTAGTCCCAACACTCAAGAGACAAATACAAGGATATCTATGTGTAACAGCCCAGTACTGACGCTCCAGAAAATTCCCCTTTTATTCCATTCTCGTCATGTGTTTCGTCTGGTTATCGCATTCATTATTGCACCATTCACATCATCTGCATAGCATCATCACTCGTTTTTGAAAACTTGCATCCGCTTGTAGTTGCCGGTTATCTCCATTCTTGCCATTGCCCATTTCGATACCAACCGCACACGCCCGCGCCCGCGGCATCGTTTTAAAAAATATTTTAAAAGGCGCACTAAAAATATTCCCGGATTGGGTCAAAACCTAATGTGCAGTCTTATTATATTGTAGGTAGGCCGCTTGCCAAATTCCGTCGCATTCTGAGTCCATTTGATACCCGAACGATCAACCATAGTAGCGTGATCATCGGTTCATTATCGCTGACATTTTCGGTATTTAGTAACATGTCACATGCCTCACTCTTCCCTCTCATCTTGGCCCAAACCCCTCTTCACAGCCCAACACCAACCAACCTAGCGTACCCCACGCCCGGAGCCGTCCGATCACGGTCGGAGGGTCCGAAAACGGTCTAAAAATCCCTAACCTAGCCCTCCATTTTCCTATATAAACACCCCTATCCTACCCTGCCTTGAAATCCGTGCCCTCCTAACCCTAGCCGCCACTTGGCGCACCTCCTCCCGCTAGCCGTTTGGCCCACCCAAGCCCATCTGAGGCCTACCGGGCCTGAATCTCCCCACCGCCGCAAGACCGCTCGCCTCGGAGCCCCGGCGGCTCCCCGAGCCCATGCTGCTCACGCGCTGTGCCTCCCCGCGTCGATGGCCGGAGCCGTGGCCGCCGCCGGCGAGCAGGCCGACTGCTCCTCTGTCGCTGCTTCGTTGCCTCGCGCCCCCGCATCCCTTGCTCCCTTCGAAGTTACTGCCACCCCCCCATCGCCACCATCTCTCCGCCCCTCGCCCCGTGCCTTGCCCCGCCACTGCCTCGCCTCGCCATCGCCGGGAACGGGTCGGCCGCCACTAAATTCGGTGACCCCTGCCCGGCTCCGCCCTAATCCACCCTCGGTCGTCGCCTTCCCTCCCCGGTGTTTACCTGCTGCCGCCCTGCCTTCGTACGGGAGCACGAGGAGGTCGACGCCCTGCTCAGCGCCCTTCTCGCCTCGCATGGGCCAGTCCATCTTGGCCCAGGCCCAGTCGCGCAAGGCCCAGCCGCCTCACCGACTAGGCCATAGCCAACAAGGTGAGCCGCCAGCCTAACCCCCGCCCCGTGCACCGTTTAGCTCTCCAGCACCCATGTCCTATTGGGCTAGATTCAGGTTCGGCCCGTTTCCTTTTTTCTATTAATGATTTTGTCAATTAGCCAGCGAATAATAAAATTGCAAAAAAAAACCTAAACTCATGCATTTAATAACTTTTCATACGTGCATCATATGGAAAAATTTATATAGGTAAAATAACCAGAATTTCGTGTAGATTCACAATAACCAACTATCACATGTGTTTAAAATGTTTAACTTGTTGATTTCATGCAATTTGCATAAATGCCATGCTAAAATGATTTATTTCATAACTAATTAACTGTAGCTCCAAATTTAATGATCCACATATGTAACTTGACCGGAAAAATGTATAGAATAACATTATTTTGTTATTTAACAATTATAAAACATGTTTAGTGAAGATTTGGACCGAAATAATAACATGCATATAGGGTTGTTTTGGAAATGCTATATGATGCTTCCATCCTCATTTAAAATGCCTAGATGTTGTAGTTGTTTACGCTTCACCTCTTGCCATGTTGAACAACATTTAAGATTAATGAGTACCTAAACGAGAATGAACTAAATAATTCGAACGTGGAGTTTCGTCAATATGCAACTCGTTGCATATTGAGCTTCACTTTAAAGTGTAGTAGTTGTTTGTTTTTCTTGGCATGCCATGCCATGCCTTGCATATTAAACCGGACTTGCATCATATTTGGTTGTGCACCATGTCATGCATATGTTGTGGTGTACCGTGTGTTGATTGTTTTTTCTGTATTGTTTCTTCTCGATAGAGTTCCGAAAGCATTCGGAGTGTGAGGATTTGTTCGACTATGTTGGCTCGTCTTCTTCATGAACTCGTTCTTCTTCCGAGCGGGATCTCAGGCAAGTTGACACATTTCCCTGGATACCACTACTATCATTGACATGCTAGATTTCTCGTTTTTCTATCGTTATGTCACTCTACCTACCACTTGTTTGTCAAGCCTCCCAACATGTCCATGATATGCCTCTAACCCCACCACATCCTAGCAAACCTTTGTTTGGCTATGTTACCGCCTGCTCAGCCCTTCTTAAAGCATTTCCAGCTACAGGTGCAATTGCTTCCATGTTTCAACATGGACATTTTGGTATCATGATATTGTTGCTATTTAATTTAATGCACTTATACACTTGGTAAAGGGTGGAAGGCTTGGCATTTTGCTCGGTGTTTTGTTCCACTCTTGGCGCCCTAGTTACTTGTGAACCGGTGTTGTGTTCCATAATTGAGCGCTCCTAACATGCTCGGGGTTGTTATGGGACCCCCTTGATTTTTGTTTTAGGATAAAGCTTGTCTAGCAAGGCCCAACATTGGTACTAAATTTTCCTAATAACTAATAAAATTGCATATGGACCCGCCAGCACCCACAGATCTTTAATCAACAACCCGGGCCAGTGCTCCTCATTAGTGTTGGTCCAAACTAGAGCACCGTGCGGGGCCAACCCGGGGCAACTTGGGAGATGTCTATCAGGACACCGTACACTTCGCTTATCTATCGTGTCCTGAGAACGAGATATGCGGATCCTATCGGGTTCGTCGACATGTCAGGCGGCCTTGCTGGATTTATTTTACCGAACGCCTTGCGTGAGGAACTCTGATCTTCTTCGGGCTATGTCGAGGTGTTGGATTTCCTTTGGAATTGCCTAGGATGATGACGAGATCCGTGGTCGAGGTTATTCCTGCGGCGTGTGGTTAATTGTGATGGACGGGTTGGAGCACCCCTATAGGTTTAATGTTTCGGAAAACTGTGCCTGAGGTTATGTGGCATACTTGGAAAATTTGTTTAACACCCGGTCATAGCAAACTTGAAGTAAACTCAAATAAAATACACCAACTGTGTGCGTAACCGTGACTGTCTCTTCTCGTGAGTCCTTATCCAAGAGAGAACACGATGGGGATATGTTTGACGTAAGTAGGTGTTCAGGATCAGTTAGAGATCATTATTAGTTCACGTTTGTTATGCGTAGACCACCATACTTTACTTTCTATATTCGTAATTTAGCCACTCAAATAAATGCTTAGTCGCTTGCTACAGCCCCACCAATTAACCATACCTCTCCCATAAAGCTTTAATAGCTTGATGCCCTTGGAAATGAGATTGTTGAATCCCTATGGCTCACAGATTACTACAACAACAGTTGCAGGTACAGGTAATGTGATGCTTGAACATGAGCGCGATTCTTGTTTGATTTGGAGTTCTTCCTCTTCGTCTTCTTCATCAATCCAGGATGCGTTCCAGGCGTCAACCTGGGATAGCAAGCATGGATGTCATTTAATCGTTTAATTTCGTCCGTAGTCGGACCCTGCTCTTCTATATGATGTTTGAGTATGTTGTTGTATTGATGTGATCTTGATGTAGCTTGTGGCGGGTGTAAGACAATTCCATATACTCATCTCTTCTGTACATGTACTTGTAATGATATCCATTCTTGCAACACGACGAGATGCGCTCCTATCCCTGTCAAGGCTCTCAAGCCAAAATAAGGATAGGGTCGCATCTTGGGCGTGACACTATGGACATGGGGTGAAAAGCATGTGTAATGATGTCCTTTGATTTATTGATTACCTTGTCCTTTATTACCTTTGAGGGAATGTGTGGCTCCTTGATCTATTGCATAAGGTTGATGTTGATTGCCAATAGATCTTGCCAATAATGAATGTGAGTGAATTTCATTGGCGGAGTCAACCATCAAGAACTCTCTAGTTCTTATTCTTGGGAATCCACATCAAGTTGATGGGGATCCTTGGTGTTGAAGTAGCACTTGTAGAAGTTGAGCTTGTAGTAGCCTTGGGAACCCACTTCACCAAAGCTTGGGGTTCATCCTCATAAGAGTCAAAGTCCTCTTGGAGCTTGTTCTTGCCCTTGAGCTTGGTGTCTTCTGGTGGAAGTTCATCTTGAGTGTTTGTCCCCTCGGGAAGAGTATTTTCATACTTCTCATTTTGAGGAACAAACTTGGGATTGGGGTATTGACCTTCTTCCCATTCAAGTCCATTAGCGTTGAAATAGCCAACACCGCGATTCTTCCGGCATCCCCCATCCTTGCGTACAATCTCATCAAATTGTTTGTACCCTTCAAGACTCTTGTAGATACCTTTCTCTATAATTCCTTTCAATAAAGCATTTTCTTGCTCAAGTGTAAGTTGGCTAAGAGAATCATCATTAGTAGAACCAATAGAACTACTAGGAGCAACATCATTGGGTTTAGCATTTTTATTGTTTCTACCAGATGAAGAACCTTTCTTTCCTTTGTTACTAGTTTGCTTAGATTTGACTTGTGGCATGAATGTAGACAAGAGTAGTCCTTTGGAAATATAAGATGAAGTCTTCTTTCAGAGATCTTCATTGATAGCTTTAAGACATTCATTTTCTTGCTCCATATTTAGCTTCTCGAAGCGTAGCTTCTCATGAGTTCTTACAAGCTCTCTATGATCTTCAAGAGTAGATTCATGAGCTAACTTAAGAGCGTTGAGTTCTTTAGTTAGTTCTTCTATTTTCATCTTATCATCATCAATTGACTTATCTTGACTAGTATGAGAAATATCAAGTTCATTATGATTAACATCACTAGTTTTATCACATAGCAAGTCATCATCGTAAAGCAAATCATCTTCGTCATCATCGAAATCAAGATATTCGGGGTGTGATACCTTGGGGTCTTTAGCTATGAAGGAACTTCCACCTCCTTCACTTGGTGAATAAGATAGATCATAGGAGTTGGTTTGCACTAGTGCAATTTCGGCAACACCATCATCTTGACTATAGTCGGAGTTGGAGTGATAGCTTCTCTCGTAGTGGTTGTCGAAGTCAGATCCGGAAACCCATTCATCAACATGAGCTTGATGCTTTGTTCTTGAGTAGCTCTTGGTGTGCTTGTCCTCTTCTCTGAGTCCCTACTTCTCCTTGAGGGTCTTCATTCATAACGATCATATATACTCCTTCTCTCACTTCGATGTGATTCGTATGTTGAGCTTCCTCTTCTTGGTGACTCTTCTCTTCATTTGTAGGGAGCCGAGCAGTCATTGGAGTAGTGTCCGGGATTCCCACAATTGTAGCAGTTTCGGTCATGACTTGCCGAACACTTCTCTTCATATATTGAGTTTGAGCTGCGATCTTTGCTTCTATTCTTGTAGAACTTGTTGAATTTCTTGACCATGAGGCTTATCTCTTCATTTGTGACTAGGTTGTCGCTTGACGTAGCGGGAGCATCACTTGTGACTTTGTAAGCACTGCTAGAATTGTGATGAAGGTCTTCCTTGTTCTCAAGTGTCATCTCATGAGCAACAATTGTACCAATAACTTCTGTTGGTTTGAGATCTTTGTAGTTGGGCATCATTTGGATCAATGTGCACACGGTGTCGTATCTCTCATCAAAAGATCGAAGTATCTTCTTGATGATGAACTTGTTAGTGATTTATTCAGTTCCTAAGCCGACAATCTCATTTGTGATGAGATCTATCCTAGAGTAAATTTCAGTGACTCTTTCACCATCGTTCATCGTGAACTTGTCAAGTTGACCTTGAAGAAAATCTAGCGTGGATTCTCTCACGGACTTAGTTCCTTCATGCATATCAACCAAAGTATCCCAAATCTATTTGGCATGTTCCAGGCGGCTGGTTTTGTTGAATTCTTCAGGACATAGGTAGTTGAAGATAATGTCACATGCTTGAGCATTGAGTTGCAACATCTTCAATTCATCCGCAGATGCTTAATGATCTGGTTCCTTTCCATCCGCAAAGAATTGACCTTGCAAGCCAACACGAACAATAGCCCGAACGGCAGGATTATGACGAAGCAAATGCATTTTCATTTTATGCTTCCAACTAGCAAAATTAGTGCCATCAAAGTACGAGCCTCTACAGTGATAATTTCCCTCACTAGATGCCATACTTCACCTAGGTTGTGAAACCAATGCAATGGAGCCCAATGCTCTAATACCACTTGTAGGATAGAAAGTAGGTCTAGAGGGGGGTGATTAGACTACTTGACAAAATAAAAGTTTTGCCTTTTTCCCAATTTTAATTCTTGGCAAGTTTTAGCATTCATAGCATATCAAGTAACACCCTACACATACATGTCTAAGAGTGTAGCAGCAGAAAATAAAGATATTGCACATGTAAGCAAAGAGAGGGTTAGGAAAGTAAACACAAGTGATGACACGATGATTTTTCCTGTGGTTCTGATAGGTGGTGCTATCCTACGTGCACGTTCATGGAGTCTTCAACCCACGTAGGGTAACGGTCGCGAGAGTGCACGGATGGATCTACCCACTGAGGGTTCCATGAAGAAGCAACCTTGACTATTCCATGAGGCTTTCGTCCACAAAGAACTAGCCTCACTATGGGTAGATCTTCATGAAGTATGCTATCTCCTTGCCCTTAAAAACTTCTTGGTGGACTCCACAACATGAAGTAGGAGGCTCCCAAGCGACACCTAACCAATCTATGAGGCACCACCCTCCAAAAGATAATAGGCTCGGTAATGACGATGAACTCCTTGCTCTTGTGCTTCAAGATGATAGAATTCTCAATGCACAATCACTCTCTCACAGATTTGGCTTGGTAGAAGAGATGGGATTGGTGGAAAGCAACTTGGGGAGGCTCGAAATCAAGATCCAAATGCTTGGAGTGGAAGATCTTGACCTCAACACAAGGGTAGGTGGTTCTCTCTCAGAAAACTGAGTAGGATAGGTATGGAATAGTTCTGAGTGCTTCTCTTTCGAGTGGGTGGTGGTGAAGGGGTATATATAGGCATCCCCAAAAATCCAACCGTTACACACAATAAGTCAGACTCGGTGACGACGATGTGTAAATCTCAGTGGTACCGAAGTGAACAAAAGTGGCAACTTTTGAATCTCGGAGGGACCGATATACAATTTTCGGTTGCACCGACAAGGTGAACAACGGTTAGATTTACCAATCTCGGTGACACGAATTCACCATTTTCGGTAGGACCGAAAATGAGAACTTCCGTAACAGAATCTTGGCAACCCAACTTGATGGCACCGAGTGTAGTGTTGGATGCACCGAAGTGTTAGGGTTTGGCTTAGTCTGTCTAGGGTTTGGAATCGGTGGCACCGGGATAGGAATGTTGCTTGCACCGATTTTGCATATTTGGCTTTGAACAGACTTTAGTGGGAGAGTTTGTGGATGTTTTGGTGACTGTCACTTGTGCACGTTTGAGCATATTTTCCATCATCAAAACTTTACCACCTTTTAATAGTATTGGCTTTCCGATGGACTCAATGTGATTTCTCACAAATGTAAAATGTAGGGCCCTCTTGCTTGAAGCTTGGCCAACCTATTTCCTTGCATCTTTGGGTAATTCCACAATCCTTTTGCCATCCCTATCACTGAACTAGTCCTGGAATATACTTAGTGGTAACATTAGTTCAATGACTTATATGTTCTTATTAATTACCAAAACCACCAACGGAGCAAATTTTCTTTCGACGGGAGCCCCTGGCCCGGCTCGAGGAGGACGCCGAGGGTGCTTCTTACTCTTGGAGGATGCCCTTGCCTGCAATGGGTTCTTGAACCTCACCCTGCCAGGTGGGCCAAGTGGTGTGACGTAGGATGGTACGTAGGGATCCACGTAGGTGCTCGATCTGCCTCTTAAATCATCCACCGGTGCACCAAGGACGGTCCCTCCTGGCGGCGGGGGGTGGTCACTGCGCGAGCGCTGCTCACATGCCCTCCTGCGCCGGGCCTCAGAGCGGAGTTGCTTACCTTTGCCACTGCCGTTGGGTGGGCATCGTGTCTCCTGGTGTAGATTCCCTCCTTGGTACCCTGATGTGCCTCCGCCGTCGTTGCTTGCTCGTCCGGACGCCTGCTCCGCCCCCTGACTGCACCGAATAGCACGCTCCCATTTGGCCAACCCGGGCTGCTGAGGGCGTGCCGGGTTGCGCGGATGCGTATCGGTGTGTGCACCGGGTGCCCTGCCATTTCCTCTGTGTGCCTGGTGGTTGTTGCTAGGATGTGTGCCGAAACCGGTCACCAGGATTCGGAGGAGAAGGAGCACAGCGTGTGGAGCACCCCGTTCGGCACCGTCCGGCGTGGGAGCGGCCCTTCATGCAATCCCCCGGAGCCTGATGCACGCGGTCTTGAAGAAGACTGAAAAAGGAAGGTGCGCTGGGTGACGACAACTAGCTCCGCGATGTGATCCACCCATGCGTCCAAGCCCCCATGCGTCGGTCGATGGTGGAGCATCTCACTTGCCAGTAGTAGAGTATCATGCGTGTCGAGGTCTCCCATGTAGGTTTGATGTGTTGCTGATGCCGATGGCGCTACCCGCCCGCCGTGTGCCTAAGCCCCGCGAGGGACAATAACAATGGATGTAACGCTAGCGACCTGGTATTGGCCGCTTGGTACCATGACGCCGGGGCGAGGGCCTCTGACCGCCATAGTGGGGTTGACAGAGGCTGGCCCGCCACAGTCCGGAGAAGCTTGTTGGGCGTCGGCCATCTCAGCAGCAAAGCTTGGGAAGGACCAAGCTTGGAGAAGATCTTGACATGCCCCCTACCTGGCATGCCAAATGTTGGATTTCGGGATCCGCAAAATCATTAAGATTCGAACACAGGGGCATGTGCGAAGCCCCCCTAAAGCCTCGCCCAACATAGCTTGCTACTCGATGAACATAGCAAAGAACTCGCTCGATGACAAGGAAGAAGATAAACACGACGGTTGACCCAGGTACAGGCCGCTGCGAAGCGTAATAACCTAATCTTGCTTTGGTGGATTGCCTCTTTAGGAGGTGGGGTGGATGAACAAGTACGGTATTTCAGAGTCTCCTGAGGGCTCTCAGTGGTGTCCTAGGCTCCCTTCAGTTTGGCGAGTGGTGGGGTTGTTTGATAGGATTCTGATCTCCCCTTATGAAGCAGCCTGCCCAAAGCAAGGGTCCTCTTCCCTTATCGTAATGGCGGGAATGGATCCCACAATGGCCAATTTTCAAAGGGGACAGGGGTTCGTGATCGCCCTGCCCAAAGGTGGTCTTCGCCTGCAAAGTAGCTATCGATGCCGCAGGGACGGGCTCAGGGATGACGTCCGTCCTGCGGAGCTGGTGGTTGTAGTCTTGTTGCATCGGAATGGAAACCTTTGGGGGTGCTTTGGGAACGCGCGTATGTCCTTTCTCTCTTTGTACCAAAGGGGAAACTGCGCCGCCTGGCACACTGGTGCTTGCCTGTCCTTCCTTGTGTCATCTTTGACTCCTGAGGCCAGGCCTTGCATAGAGATCTCCACCACTCTAGAGGGGTCCTGAGGAGGCCCATCCTTTGCGGGTCTTGTCGTTGTTCCTCCTCACGAGGCCAGGGCCCTCTCCAAGGCCTTGTCTTGAGTGGGGCCTCGCCTGGTCCCATTTGGTTGATGAAGTGGGCCACGTCCTAGGCCGCAAGCAGGCAGGTCACGGTACCCCCGTTCCTAGAACACCAACATGAGTGGAAGCCCCCGTGCCTGACCCAAGAGGGTCACCGAGCGCTCTTTCCTATGAGATGGAAGGCGTGGCCCCATCCCCGGATGCGGAGCGTGAGGCTTCACCCTTGGATGTTCCAACCCCCTGGTGCTCCACGGGGGTGAGCTGTTTCATCTTCTTGCGTGCATCCACATGAGGCAGGGCATCCTCCTCGTCATTCGATTGCTTGGCCGCAACAGTGCGGTAATCACGCTCGAGGTAACAGACGTCATCCTTCTCATCACAGGCGACGGTGATGACGCCACCACTCCCTGGCATCTTGAGGACATTGTAGCCGTGATGAGTTGTCTCCATAAACTTGCCTAGGGCCGGGTACCCGAGTATCACATTGTGCGGGAGGTGGATGTCGGTGATGTTGAAGACGATGCTCTCCGTGTGATAGTTCTTGCGTCCGCCGAAGGTAACAGGGAGATGTACTTGCCCAATGGGAATTGTGGACCCATCAGTGACTCCCAAGAAAGGCTTAGTCGGCATGACCTGGTTGTAGGACACTTGGAGTGTCTCGAAGGTCACAATGGAGAGGACCTTGAGCCCCGCTCCACTATCAATGAGGGTCTTGGTGACGAGGACGTTGCTGATGGTCGGAGTGCACATCATGGGGAGCCTGCCGAACATGGCCGAGCAACTAAGCTGATCCCTCGAGTCAAAGGTGATGGCAGTCTAGGACCATTTAAGAGGATGCATGGCCTCGAGCTTTGCGAGAGCCACGTTCACCTCCCACACGAACTACTTGAAGATGCAGTTCGAGGATGGGACCTGGGCGCCGCCCAAGATACAGGCTACCGCCCTGACACCCTGGAAGCCCCCGGCCCTATCGTCCTCCCTGTCCTCTTCCTTCCTTATGGGTGGAGGTGGTAGTGGTGGTAGGACGGCCTCACGAGGGTGAACCTTGTGAGGCAGGCCATGGCGTGACCCCTGTGGAATGTCATCGCGCCAGCGGTCCTCCGGAGGCTGATCGTGCCAGCGGTTTGCCTGAGCCTGATCGCGCTAGCGGTTCTCCTGAGGCTGGTCGCGTCAGCCCTGGCACGGATGTTAATTTTCCGAATGGCCTCCACCGCGGCTTCCACCACGTCAGAAGCCACAGTTAGTGCGTCTGGGGCGCCGGACGAAGTGTTCACTTCAAACCAGCTTGAGTTGCTAGCAGTCGGCGGTGTCATGGTTGTAGGTGCCATGGACGATGCAGGTCGGTCTCCCCCTTGCAGGACGCTCCTTGCCTCAGCTGCGATTCGCCTTAGGCTCGGCCGCAAATATAGCTAGGGACTTGCGCTTCGCATCCTTGGCTTTGTTCTTCTTTTCCTCTGGCTCTGCCGCCGGAGGCTCACGGAGTGACATGCGGCCCTCTTCGTCCTTGGCGCACCTGTTCGCCAGGTTGAACATCTCTAGGGCAGAGCACGGTTCATCGTTCATGCCTAGCTCTTCCTTCATCTTGAGATCCACGATGCCGTCAGTGAAAGCGTAGATGATAGCCTCATTCGACACCTTTGGCACCTTCAGGTGCGTAGTCGTGAAGGCTGTATGAACATGTGCAGTGTCTCTCCATCCTGTTGCTTCACACGTCGCAGGTCGTTCACGGTGAGCGCGCGGTCGCGAGTACCTTCGAAGTTGGCGATGAAGCGCTTGTGCAGGTCGTCCCAGGAGGTGATGGACCCTTCGGGAGGATAAGATGCAAGGAGAGTGGGCCTCCCTTGAGCGCCATGGGGAACCAGCATGCCATGACCTTGTCGTCTCCATCGGCCGCCCGGATGCTCAACGATTAGAGATGTAGGAACTCGGCTGGATCCGGGGTGCCATCATCACGAGGGGGTAGATCGGGTTTGAACTTGCAGGGCCATGTAGTTGGATGGAGCTCTGGCGTGATGGCGAGGCAGCCCACCGGCTCGACGGGTGCTGCTGCACGTGTGGGCGGGGCCTAGTCTTGACGATCCTAAGGGGCCGCCCCGAGTGTTGCCCGGTCGCGACACTGGTTCGGCAGCGCTTGGAGGGCACATGCGTCGACACATGGCCAGGGGACCACCTTGCAGCTTACTTCATCTCTCACCCTTTCTCGTGGCCCATGGGTCCGGTCACACTTGCGTGCTTCATGCCTGGGCTTAGGGTCGACGTCGTGTTGCGGAGGAGGTGGCGGCGCATCGTGGGCCACATCGTCTACCAGGGAAGGTTGTGGGGAATTCGACTCATAAGTCGTGATCACTGAATGTACGTGCACAGTGATCCCAGGGATCAATGCTCATTGAACACATAGAAACTGAATAACAAGAGTCTTACATCCATTCCATACCATTTGTACTCAAATATGGCCTTTATGGCCAAGTCTTCATATGATTGCAGCGGGAATCTTCAACGATAGCGTGAACCCATGCCATCTGCCTTAACCCTACAAGTATTCTGACTGGGAAGCGCTCTAGCTCGCATGTACGTCACCATGGTAATGTTCATCGTAACCTGATCTTTCATGCCTGGCCAATAAAATAACCAGTGGCAAGCCAATGAGTACTTTGAATCTACTCGCAAGCAACCCATGTTTGGAACGAGGCAATAACAATGCATAAAATAACACTAAGTAGATATTTTGCGGAAATCTAATTTTGAATGCAATGTCATGATCAAGTAGCTATGTGTAAGCATGCATCAACAGTTGGTAGATATCCATAAGAACAAGTTATACATACCATCATAAGTAGGGATTGAACATATCATGTTCATTCATCACATCAAGTCTTCCGACTTAGCTCAAGTATCTCTTTGCCACACACACACACCAAGTTTAGAGAACATAGGACATAGCACAAGAGCGGTCATCCAACTGTCCTTAACCGTGGACATGGCTATTCGAATAGTTTTACACCCTGCAGAGGTTGCACACTTTACCCACAAGACTTGGGGAACTTCCTTGTCATCGACGACTCGTGATACATCAGATACCTGAGGTAAGCACCCAAACAATGCCTTTCCCCTAGCGATACTAAACAAAGAGACCACTCGATTGGTTCCCAGCCCTCATGATGTACATCATATGAGCCTCACTCCTGATCGTACCATCCATGAGGGGACCAACGGTGTGCCCGGTGCCTGTAAACACATCGCATGATCATCCATTCTGGTATGATCCCGTATCAAGAGTGACCAGGCCACTCCCGCCACTAGTAATGCGGGATCTATGCTAGTACCCACCAAGATAATCAACAAAGCCCCTTCCCATATAGGGGTAGAGTGGTTGTACATCTAAGGTTGGAATAACGGTAGCAACTTACACCAATCCATTTTTTCGAAAACCACACACACTCGCTCCCTTAGGCATTAGTGCCACCCGATGGGGTTTTCGTATAGTCGTTGAAATCATCTCCTTCTTTCCATCACCATGCATAATCTCGATCCCACTTGCGTAGCATCTACTAGCATCCTATCGACAACCACCCGCATAACCCTCATATGGTGGTAGGGTCATGCACAATGCAAGTGTCGACGACAAAAGTATTGGAAGCAACCCACCGAAGTGGTCACTACTCCACGTGATAAAATATAACGAAAGTAAAGTGCTATATGTCATGCAAACAAAAATGGTTTCTTAACATGATCAAAGAACTGCTTTCCTGGCTTAGTAATGCCTTCAAGGTCTTCACACGCTTCTTGTCCACTCCGAGCATTTCATCTACTTCATCAACTATTGTCGGAAACAACTACAATAAGAAACACAACAAACAGAAAAATAAAAGTGATCTATAAATAGGAGTTTTATTTTTCTAGGACTCCTCTGGTGATGAGAAAAATAACCAAGGAGGTTTTGGTGGATGTGGGTTAACCGGAAGTTTTGAATGGTGGGAATGATGGAAATGATGATCCTTTAGGATGTCAATAGGAAATATTTTCATAAAAATGAGTGGATACACTCATAAAATAGGGCAAGATTTTAGAAACATGTGGGAAGTGGTTTCACTAGATTTGGAGTTGGTATGAATTTGCAAAGTGAATCATACATGAAGAAATGGTCCAATAATTGACATGGTAGAATAAGTGTAAGGAAAAATGCTCACATACTAACACAAGATTTTAGATGAACCTAGGAACATGAACCACTCCATCTGGAGCTACGATGGATGACCTAAAGATTTTACAAGGTGGACTCTTAATAGCTCAAATTTGAATATGAATATGAATAGGGCAGAGACTTGTGGTGGAAAATTATGGGAGTAGCATCATTAGATAGGCAGAATTTCTAGGAGTATGTAGAAAGTTTAATCATCAAAATTGGACTGGGTATGAATTTATTATAAAATTTACAAGTTTCTGGAAAAACATAAATTGGAAAAAGGGTTTTACCCAATGGGCCATTCAAGCACTGGGTGCAAGATAGCCAGTGGGCGCACTAGGTCGGCCCAGCACCAGGTGCCACGTCGATGGCATATTCACCCGAACGCGCCTTCGGTCGGGGAAAACACCAATACCTGGAGCCGTCTCCTCTTAAACCGCCGGGCCCAGCCCTTGGGTGACTTACTGGCTGGCCCAGTCGGCAGGGCTTCTCCCAGCTCCTGCCAGGGCAAGACATGGGAGGCAGGGCCGAGAGCTTGCCGGTGTTGCCTCGGCGGCTTAGACCGCCCCTGGCAAAGCTTTGGCCGTTGGCGAGATTAGGGCGAAGGGGCAGACCCCCAAGGGGTCCTTTCCTCCGTTTGGAAGTGCCAGTTTGAGCGCGGCCTCACCCGCGGAGGATTCTGGCAACGACGACCATGGAGCTCGGTGTTCCGCCCACCGGAGGATGAAATGATGAGCGAGGGAGGGTGGTGGTGGAGCTAGAGGTGTCCTTGCACGGTTTGGGGAGGGGGGGAGCCGGGTTGGTGCGGATTGGGCTAAGGTCGTGGCAGCGCCATGGCGGCCGTGGGGAGGGTTGGAGGGCACGAGAGTAAGGGGGCTCTGTCTGGGGAGATCCTAGGGAGTGAGGGAGAGCCAAGGGGGGCGATAGGGGGCTGAAGAATGGTCTTAAGGACGGGGACGACTAGCGAGAGCTCGAGTGGCTTCGGATAAGCTTTGGGCAAGACGAGCAAGCGTGCTAGTGGGGCTTTGGAGCTTAGCGAGCATCGGGGAGCAGCATGGGAGGCAAGGAGGGATTCCTCGGCGTGTTTTTGTGCTCTGCAGTGGTCGGACACGAGCTACAGGACAAGCTCAAGGGGAAGAGCACCGTTGCTGCATGCCCACAACATGGTTACCATGCCAATCCTTGTCCAGTGTAACTATTGGTTGCAAAAAGTTGTTTAGAGAGAGAGAGGCATGCATGCAGTAGCGTTCTGGTAAAATTTAGACTCATATGGAGCTGGGTAAGGGTCATTTCTACACTAGGTAAGTTTGCGGCAGCTAACTTGGGGTTTAGAAAAAGAGTTTTTACTGGTGGTTTCTATGGATATAACCTTCTCCAATGGTCCTAGGAGTGGAGGGAGTAAATGCACATCAATTTTCATCTTAGGAAGATTAATGCACATGGTACTTGTAGTTCAAAGCCTCATTTGCCGCCAAAATGAAGGTTTAGAAGAACTGCTCATATTTTCTATATGAGCATGCCACCTTTGGGCTTTGATATATGCATAAGTATGTTTATGAGGTTGTGGACAGGTTTGGGGTCATTACCATGAATAGAACGGTGGGGGAGGGGAAGAATAGGCCTTTCCATGGTTAAAAGAGAGGGAAAAGAGAGAGTTTCCCCCTCAATAATTGATCAGAGGCCATGTCAAGGTTACTGGTGGTAAATTGGGGTTAGAAGATACTGTGGTAAAAAGTTGAAGGCAAGGGGAATCTAGTTGGGTCAACTATGCATGTCCAGTAATTTATGGTTGAAGGTGTTTGTGATGTGATTGGGCTAGGCAGGGGAATCCTATGACCTAGAGAATTACCAGGGGTAAATGGTAAGTCAATTTGGTCCTGATCACAAGTTTGGAGATGATTTTCTGAAATTTTGCAATGTAAACATGGTAAACCCTAGGTTCAACAGAATCAGGTTTTTGTAGATCCAGTTGAGTTAAACTAATCCCGTTGATTCACAACTTGGCATAACATCATTATTTGGGGATTAGAACATGTCCACAAAGTTTGCGATCCATAAGAGAAACTTCACAGTTTGGGATCAATTAGACAGGAATGGTTTTAGGATGTTTTGGTGAACCAAAACAATTGGGATTGAGATGAAACTTGGCATGATGAACACATATATCATATGTGACAGGCTAGAATTTTCCTGAATTTAATTGAGAATATTTTTTATAGAAATATTTCAAAAGCTTGATTTGGATAGAAATGGTTGAGGGGTTTTTTCCAATTTTTTGAACATGACCATGTGTTGAAAATCTTATATATGGGCAATATATGACCACTGAGTTTTCCTAAATTTTCCCAATTATTATTAAAGAATTGAAATTATTTTTTCCCATAAAAGACCATTTCTGGCCTTAAGAAAAAACCTTTCGATAAAATAGTAAAATAATATTTAAGAATAATATTTGGTGTTTTGGGGAAGTTATATATATAGTAGGTTCCAAATAAAGCATTTGGGGAAAAAGGATCCACCCAATTTGGGGACTTGTAGTGCAAACCTCAAATCAGGGGGTTTTGAAAACCTAATTTAAATAAATGCTTTTTGGGCAAAAGAAAAGTTTGTAAAAAATAGTTTTAAGTCCTATTCACATGGCATGATCATTGGACAATAGTTGGGATCACTGAAAAGAGTTGTTGAGGGTAGGTGGATGTTTTATGAATTATAGAGCACTAGCAAGCAATCAAACAAGCAAGCAAAAAGGACACAAGTCAAACATTCAAATGCACACAAATTTTTTTAATTGGACCTAAATTTTGAGTCATGTTAACTTAGTCATGAGGCAAAACACAGGGCGTGACAGACCTACCCCCCTTACAAGAATCTCGTCCCCAAGATTCCTAGGCTAGGTGCTGATGCGTACGTTTAGAGGCGAGGTAGTCTTCACATTCCATGTTGTTTCCGCTCCAGCGTGGCTGTCCTTCTGGACCTTGAAGTGCCTGAAGATATGCCTTCGAGTGCATTGTTGACTTCGTCTAAGGGTGAACGGGGTTTTTGCAAGGGCTTGGCTTGCGTGTGTATTCCAAGGTCAGAATATGTGGCCAAGTAGTGTGTCTCTGCTGGTCCTGGGACTGCTCACGTTGGTTAGTGACATCTAGATGTCTCATGTTAGAATAGAAGGTCGAGTCTTGGTGTAGCTTCACATTGATGGGGAATTCCTTATCTTCCTTAAAGAAGGAGGTCGTCAGTTGTAGGTAGTCTCCATCCTTGAGAGTACTGTGGTGCGTCATCATGGGCTTCTCATCGAGGTCTTCTGCTTGAGTAAGTTGTCCAAGTAGATTCTTCATTCTTCTTTGGTCGTTTGTCTTCATCGTCATGGATGCACGTTTCTGGAGGGTCCTTGAGTGTTTGGTCTACTCATCTCTCCATGGCAAGGTCTGCGCTAAGTCTCCTCCCTAAGACTGAGCTTAGGGACTTGGTGTCAAAACGGGTCCTACCACTTAGGAAAGCTTCTAAGGGGGGTCTCAGATGAGCTGGCTACTCAAGGTATAGACTAGGCATCCAATCCGCAAGGTTTGAGGCTTGGCAAGTGGGGTGAAGCATTTTTGACACGTGGCTTGTCTAAAAAGTGGTAATAACGAAGTCATGACAGTTGTCCACTCCATTCCAAGTATCTGAAGGGAGTAGGGACTCATGTTTATCATAAACCTTCAAGGTTGTGGGGTGAGGGGTGTTATCAGCTCCTCAGTTCCTTCCTAGTTAGGAACTAATAGGTGATTACTTAAAGCAAGGGGCTCTTTAATCCTCTTGATGTCCAAGGCATCATCGGGCTTGAACGTTGGTGCTTTGGGATGTAGTCTAGTTGATGTAGCTAGCAGAGGAGTGGTGGTTGACTCCTTTTTGTTTCTTCTTCGTCGTTGTCTTGGCTTCGCAATCGCAATGGTTCTTCATCTTGCTTGGGCAAGAAGGTCTTCTTCTGTAGGGAGGGTGCTTCGCAAAGTCCAACTTCTTCAAGGTGAAACCTTACACTCGAGAGTCATGGCACTTGGTGTTCCTGGGGTGGTCCAAACAGGTATGTTAGAGGAGCAGGCATTCGTCCCGGATGGTCATTGGTATCGAGGGTTTGTGGTCCAACCTAATAGAGGTCTTCGTGGCCACCTTCCTTATGGAAAGGGTGGGTGGTGGTCATGATGGAGTATCGACCATGGTCCTTAAACTTAGAGCCAGAGCCTATGGTCTTATCCGACCATGGCATGTTCTGGTAAAGCTTCGGGGTTTCAAGGAGCTTAGGATGTGAGTGAACGTCTAACACCTTATCGCTAGCAGAACTATTAGATGTCAACAGTACTGCCTATTACTCCAAACAAAATCACCCTATATCCTCGAAGGTATCATCTCATATAAGTCAACTGCCATATTACACATGCTACTCATATCTCCAAGGTTTTGAGAGAAGGACTATACCGAAAGATCTCATATATATACTATAGCTAACTCACATATACCCCTATATAAAAATCCTCGAGATAATTTACAAGCCACTAAGCTCGATCATGACACTACCAATCCAATTGTCCTTCTGACCGATCAAAGGTCTAAGGTACTGCATTACTATGCTAAGGAAACACGTAATAAACCACTCCAAGATATTTTTTCCTTCCTACGAACCCAATTAACTGATCCAGGAATACCATCCACTAATACATGACCTATTATTGCTTAAAATCCAGCATCGATGGTGTCCAACATAATCTCCTTGAGTTCATATAATCCACATATTATTGCAAAGACATTATCAGAGTATATCCATGAACTTCCAATCTCATGACCGGCTAAACTTCCAAGGTCGAGCTCAAATAGATCCGTAAATTATCCCTAACATCGTCCGGTTCCTTCTACCATCATCCACCGAAAAACATGGTATCATTATCAAGATCAATGGACTAAATCCAAAATATCCCGAACCATGTGGTTTGATTGACCTCGAGCACCTATTAGAATCACCTATTTAAATCCAAGGTTTACATCTAGTAAGAATTCCCTACTAGTTACTCCAGTCACTATCATATCAGCATCAATCCATTATCAACATTACTTGCCAAAGTCAAGTCATTAATCCACCAAGAATTTCAGCTTGTGAACACAATGGTCCTACAAAATCCATTTTGCTCACAGGAAAGCAATTTATGCTACTCTATCAATCTTGATCCATCAAGCTTGCCTACCAACATTAAGCCTCGTAATCCACTAAGGGTCTCAACTACTACCTCAAGATATCTATTACAACCTCATCAAATCATTAGCTCACTAGCTATATACCATCAGAACAATCTTCCCTATAGCATCAAGGTTCTAGTGCTAGCGTAAGAATGAAGGATGTTTTCTCGCTATGATCACTAGCTCCGTAATGGACCTAGTGCTAAGCAGGGGTTATTGAAGCTCAATAAGTGCTCCAGCAATCTGTGTATTAAACATGTGATCAGAGGTTTGTGATGGGGGAGCTTGTGAGGTCTAGGTTGGTCTCGGGAGGGGGTTTCCAATCTTGAGGGAAGAGCCTAAACCTACGGGGTTGCGTTTGGTTGAGTACGTTGTAGTTGAAGTCTTCAGTGTCAGTTGTTTGTCGAGGTGGATCCTTGGTGTATCCGGTCTTGCTGGTCTTCAGTTGATGAGAGGGGGAGAGGGAAATTAGCATAGAGGAGTGGGCCTAAGGTGGTGGTATAGTGCCAGTGCAATCAAACAAGTGCTGAATGGGCGAGACACAAACATTAAGGTAAGGTAGGTGATATGGTCGCGCACTTATTGCCTAGGGCAAAAGTGTGACTTACACCAAAGCATAAACAGGAAAAACAAGCAACACACATCATGGTTCCATCTAAACTATCATACGGACTTGACTTCGCATGGGGGACACACGACCTATCCTAACCTAAGGGTTCTCGGACTCATTAGTCGTGCTTGCTTCGTGTCTTGGAGAGGAGTCTGCTTAGTCTTCTAGGTCTTCTTCGGGTGTCCCTATGTCTTTGGTTATTCTTCATCTAAACAATCCTTGTTGCGCCTGAAGAGTCCTTGACAACTTCGGGTCTATTGAGTTGACGATGAAGGTGATTCTTCATGGCTATTGTTGACAGGGTCTTCTGGTGTCCTTGTGATCGTGACAATGCCTTCTTGTCTCTTGAGACGTCGAGCATTCCAGGTAGGAAACCTTTTATTGAATGTCATTAACAAGGCATGGTAGAGTTGTATCCTTCCGGTCACATCGACGATAACATCAACACCAAGAGCGGGGAATGATGAGAACTTTTTTCCTCCTCACCATAGTGAGGCGGACCAAATGGTGAGGTTCTCATCCACCGGTGGTTGCTGATATAATAGTGAAAAGGACAGGGTTGCTCTATTAGGGATGCATTATCATGACATTGCATGTCTTGTGCCCTGGTCATCAAAGGCCAAGGTGGCATCATCCTTGGGCTGTGTCGAGGGTGTCACTAGCATCTAAGTCTTGACATCCTCATCCTTCGAGATGGTATCTTCTATTGGTAGCTCTTGGTCTAGTGTCACCAACTTGGGTCCAAGATATGTCGGCATTCGTCTGGCAAGGTGGCTTCCATCCCGGTTACCCATGAGGATTACAAGGAATCCCGTGTTCAGGGGCACAAGGGTAGTAGCGACCATTTGCAAAGTTTTGGAGCACACGAGGAGAGCTAAGAGAAAGTGGTGGAAGTGCTAAGGCAAAAACCTTTGCTTCCCTTGGAATTTTAGGAGAGGCGAGAAATATAGAGGCTTTGTAAGTGATTTTGAAGGGTCCGAAGAAATAGTTTAATCCTAACTACCGTCCATGCAAACTAAGGGCTTCCTACAGTAAGGATGGCTATGATACCAGCTCTGTGGGGACCCCAACTCATAAGTGCACAGTGATCCCAGGGATCAATGCTCACTGAACACATAGAAACTGAATAAAAGATTCTTACATCTATTACATACTGTTTGTACTCAAATATGGCCTTTATGGCCAAGTCTTCAGATGATTGCAACGGGAATCTTCAAGGATAGCGTGAACCCATGCCATCTGCCTTAACCCTACAAGCATTCTCACTGGGAAGCGTCCTAGCTCGGATGTACGTCACCATGGTAATCTTCATCAAAACCTGATCTTTCATGCCTGCCCAATAAATTAACTAGTGGCAAGCCAATGAGTACTTTGAATGTACTCGCAAGCAACCCATGTTTGGAACAAGGCAATAACAATGCATGAAATAACACTAAGTAGGTATTTTGCGGAAAGATAATTTTGAATGCAATGTTATGATCAAGTAGCTATGTGTAAGCATGCATCAACAGTTGGCAGATATCCATATGAACAAGTTATAGGTACCATCATAAGCAGGGATTTAACATCTTATGTTCATTCATCACATCTTCCGACTTAGCTCAAGTCTCTCTTTGCCACACACACACCAAGTTTAGAGAACACATGTCGTTGCACAAGAGCGTTCATCCAACTGTCCTTGACCGTGGACACGGCTATTCGAATAGTTTTATACTCTGCAAAGGTTGCACACTTTACCCACAAGACTTGGGAAACTTCCGTGTCATCCACAACTCGCCGTACATCACATACCCGAGGTAACCACCCGAACAATGCCTTTCCCTTAGCGATATTAAACAAAGAGTCCACTCGATTGGTTCCCAGCCCTCACGATGTACATCATACGAGCCTCGCTCCAGATCCTACCATCCATGAGGGGACCAGCAATGTGCCCAGTGCCTATAAAGACAACGCATGATTGTCCATTCCGGTAAGACCTCGTATCAAGAGTGACCAGGCCACTCCCGCCACTAGCAATGTGGGCTCTATGCTAGTACGCACCAAGGTAATCAACAAAGTCCCTTCCAATATAGGGGTAGAGTGGTTGTACATGTAAGGTTGGAATAACGGTCGCAGCTTACACTAATTCATTTTTTTTCAAAAACCACACACACTCACTTCCTCCGGTGCACCACTTCTTTCTGAAGTGGTCACCCAACACATCATCATCTCCCTCAGGCATTAGTGGCACCCGACGGGGGTTTCGAATAGTCTTTGAAATCATCTCCTTCTTTCCATCACCATGCATAATCCCGATACCACTTGCGTATCATCTACTAGCATCCTATCTACACCCACCCGCATAACCTTCATAAGGTGCTAGTGTCATGCACGATGCAAGTGTCACTTGCAAAAGTATTGGAAGCAACCCACCGAAGTGGTCACTACCACACATGATCAAATAGAACGAAAGTACAGTGCTATATGTCATGCAAATAAAAATGGTTTCTTAATATGGTCAAAGGGCTTCTTTCCCAGCTTAGTAATGTCTTCGAGGTCTTGACCCACTTCTTGTCCACTCCGAGCATTTCATCTACTTTGTCAACTATTGCCGGAAACAACCGCAATAAGCAACACAACAAACAGAAAAATAAAAGTGCTCTATAAATAGGACTTTTATTTTTCTAGGACGCCTTTGGTCATGAGAAAAATAACCAAGGAGATTTTGGTGTATGTGGGTCAAGGGGAAGTTTTGAATGGTGGGAATGATGGAAATGATGATCCTTTAAGATGTCAATAGGAAATATTTTCATAAAAACGAGTGGAGGCACTCATAAAATAGGGAATTATTTTAAAAACATGTGGGAGGAGGTTTCACTGGATTTGGTGTTGGTATGAATATCCTATGAATTTGCAAAGTGAATCATACATGAAGAAATGGTCCAATAATTGACATGGCAGAATAAGTGTAAGGAAAAATGCTCACATACTAACACATATTTTAGATGAACCTAGGAACTTGAACCACTCCATTTGGAGATACAATGGATGACCTAAAGATTTTACAAGGTGGGCTCTTAATATCTCAAAGTTGAATTTGAATATGAATAGGGTAGAGACTTGTGGTGGAAAATTATGGGAGTAGCATCATTAGATAGGTGGAATTTCTAAGAGTATGTACAAATTTGAATCATGAAAATTGGAGTGGGTATGAATTTTACAAGTTTCTGCAAAAACAGAAATTGGAAAAAGGGTTTTACACAATGGGCCATTCACGCACTAGGCGCAAGATAGCCACAGGGCGCACTAGGCCGGCCCAGCCACGCACGCCTAGGTGCCACGTCGATGCCGTATTCACCCACAGGCACCTTCAGTCAGGGAAAACGCCAATACCTGGAGCCGTTTCCACTTATACCGTCGGGCCCGGCCCTTGGGTGGCTTATAGGCGGGCACAGCCGGCAGGGATTCTCTCACCTCCCGCCAGGGCGAGACAGGGGAGGCAGGGCCGAGCACTCACAAGCATTGCCCCAGCGGCACAGACCGCCCCCGGCGAGGCTTTGGTCACTGGCAAGATCAGGGCGAAGGGACGCACCCCCCAGGGATCCTTTCGTCCATCGACAAGTGCTAGTTTGAGCGCAGCCTCACCCGCGACGGATTTCGGCAACGACGGCCATGGTGCTTGGTGTTTCAACCACCGGTGGACGAAATGATGAGCGAGGGAGGGTGGTGGTGGAGCTAGAGGTGTCCTTGCACAGTTTGGGGGACAGGAGGGAGCCGGGTTGGTGCGGATTGGGCTGAGGTCATGGTGGTGCCATGGCGGCCGTGGGGAGGGTTGGAGGGCACGGAAGCAAGGGGGCTCGGTGTGGGGAGGCCCAAGGGAGTGAGGAAGAGCTAAGGGGGACGAGAGGGGGATCGGGAACGGTCTTAGGGATGGTGATGGCCAGAGAGAGCTCGAGTGGCCTCGGATGCGCTTTGGGCGCGGCGAGCATGCGATCATGAGGGGCTTTGGAGCTTAGCGAGCATCGGGGAGGGGCATGGGAGGCAAGGAGGCATCCCCAACGCGTTTTGGTCACAAAAAGTTGTCTAGAGAGAGAGGCATGCATGGAGTAGGGTTCTGGTAAAATTTTGACTCCTATGGAGCTGGGTAAGGGTGATTTCTATACCAGGTAAGTTTGCAGCAGCAAACTTGGGGCCTAGAAAAAGGGTTTTTACTGGAGGGTTCTATGGATAAAACCTTGTCCAATGGTCCTTGGAATGGAGGGAGTAATGCACATAAATTTTCAGCTCAGGAAGATCAATGCACATGGTACTTGTAGTTCAAAGCCTCATTTGCTGCCAAAATGACGGTTTAGTTGAATAGCCCATATTTTTCCATATGAGCATGCCAGCTTTGGCCTTTGATAGATGACTAAGTATGTTTATGAGGTTGTGGAAAGGTTTGGGGTCATTAGCACGAACAGAATAGTGGGGGAGGGGAAAAATAGGCGTTTCCATGGTAAAAAGAGAGGGAAAAGAGAGAGTTCCCCCCAAATAAATGATCAGAGGGCGGCCGAGCCGGCTCCTTGACCAGCCGTCCCCGAGCCAGCCGGCAGCGCACCTGCCGGATGAGCGCCAGCCGGGTGGGAAGCAGCCAGCCATGTGCTTTTCCTTGAAGTGGGGGAGAGAACTCCGTTTCTTTGGCATACCCAGGGGTAGTAACTCTGTCAGTAGTGCCCGAAGCCGGCGGGGGCCTACATCTGGCAGACGGAGGGGAGTCGGCGGCTTCCCCCTAGCGGTACCTGCCTCCAGTGCGAAGCCGAAAAGCTAGCCGGGTCGACAGCCATACCCGACACCTCAGGTCCTAAACGCGCCGCCCCGGGACCCGGGCCGGACCGCAGCGCACCACGCGACGAGTAATGATGTCATGGTTCCCGCATACGTGAGCAGATGGGATGTCACCCTGGGCCTAGCCTTCTAGGCCTCGGGCGTAGCACAATAGGCCTCGGGGCGCATGCAGAGATCTTCTGCGCCCCGATGCGGCGTTTATGGCCCAGGATGCCCATGCGCATGTAGAGATTTCGAGGGAGTGGGCGCAGTTAATCCCCAAGTCCCCGATCGTGGTATCCCTATTTAAAAGGGGAGGGAGCACCGAGGGCGGAGGCACCCGCACCCCATTTCCCCTTGTCTTCTATTCTGTCGTCTCCTCCATTCCCTTGCGCACCGCCTTTCTTCTCGCTCATGAACCCGCTCGCATGCGGCCCCACCGTTGCGATGGCCAAAGGGCGCTTGGGGAGCTAGGCTGATTCCATGGTTATGGAGGCCACCATCACGAAGCTCCTCTGCACGCGCCTGCTGCCGGTGGTGGAGCGCGTGACCGCACGCGCTCCAGGCAACGAGGTGGTTCCCGAGCCAAAGGAGGGGGAGTTCGTCGTCTTCTCCTGCCACTTCTCCCACGGCTTAGGGCTTCCCGTGAGCCACTTCTTCCATCTCATGATGGACACCTTTGACCTCCACCAGATCACCTCAGCCCCAATGCCATCCTTTACATTTCGGGCTTCGTGGCACTGTGCGAGGGTTACTTGGGGATCCTCCCCTTCGTGGACTTCTTCAAGCATCTGTTCTACCTCAAGGCACTGAAAAGCGCCACCTGCGGAGGCGTGACGGCGTGCTGCCATGGTTCGCCCTTCTCGCACTTCAGCCTCATTGACTCTGTCAAGGGCTGGCATCGGACATTCTTCTATGTCAAGAACACCGACCCGTAGCGGGACTACATCCGGCTGCCGGAGTACTTCAACGCCCCGTCCTCCGAGGTGAACTGGTCAGGGACCGCCCCGCGCGGAACCGCTCTCGTAGAGCTCGGCCATCTCGTGGAGCTAAGGAGCGGGGATGGGTTGGTTGCCTCTGATCTGGTGGCGGCCTTCATCGCACGTCGCGATTGTCGCGCCAAGCCAGCAGCAGGAGGGGGCGGCACCAGCGCTGAGCGAGGGGCTGCTGGGGACCGACTCCCGCACCCTAGCCGTTATCAATCCTCCCCCGACAGCCGATGTCGTGATGAATGCCGGGACGGGGGAGACGATAATCGGATCCGGCGGTCCATGATAGAGGTGATCCGGTACTGGGAGGCGCTGGCGCGCGTCCCTACCCTTCTAGCTCCCTCGGCAGGCGTGCCGGTCCCCGCGCTCGGGGAGCTGGGGAGTGTCGTGGAGCGGTGCTGCCAGGAGCTGGCCCGGTTCGGGGAGGTGGCCAACAACACCCTACGGTGCGCGGAGGTAAGCATCACTTGTCCTTGTTGAAATTTTCAGTGGGGGCTCACGAGCGAACCCACTGGGTGTAGCCCCCGAGATGCGGGCCTGTTGAGCGGCTGTGGGGTAGCCGGGCCGGATCTCATTGTGCGCCTTCTGATTTGATCTCTTGTGGCAGGCGGGGAACGCCAGGCCGCAGGAGCTGTTTGACGAGGCGGTCGCCATCCACAACCATGACAAGCATGGCTCCTACCAGTTGGACGAGGAGTTAGGGAGGGTGCGAGGTATGTTTGGTCTTCTGGGGGTGCGTAGCCCTCGGAAGTCGGGCAGGCTGCTCTGTAGCCAGGGCGGGCCTGGAATGTCTGCCTGACGCCGATTTTGCCTCGCAGGGGAGGTGACCACCCTTCGGGACAAGAAAAACGGGGTAGTCTCCGAGCGGGACCGGCTGGCATAGAGCGTCCAACCGGTCACCCAGGAGCGGAACCTGTTGGGCGCCCTCCTTGTGGATGGGCAGGCGGCCCAAGACCGCCTATGAGCTGACATGGGCATGCGCTCGATCGCACTAATCTTCTCTGGGTTAGCTTCGATGCCGTGAGCTGACACAAAGAAACCCAGGAGCTAGCTGACTAGGACGCCTAAGACACCCTTCTCTGGGCTGAGCTCGATCTTGTACTCGTGCAGATTTGCGAAGGTCTCTCGGAGATCGTCGAGGAGGCTGAAATGCTTCTTGGTCTTGACGGCAATGTCGTCAACGTAGACGTGCACGTTCCTGACTACCTGAGGCAGGAGACACTTCTGCATGCACCATTGGAAGGTAGCACCGGCGTTCTTCAGGACGAAGGACATGGTGATGTAGCACTAGGCCTTGAAAGGCGTGATGAAGGAGGTCTTGAGCCGGTCCTCCGGATCCAGCTTGATCTGGTAGTAGCCGGAGTAGGCGTCCAAGAAGGACAGCAAATTGCAGCCGACCATGGAGTAGATGACTTGATCAATCCGCAGCAAGGCGAATGGGTCCTTGGGGCATGCCTTCTTCAGCCTGGTGTAGTTGATGCACATGCGCCAGGTCTTTTTCTTCTTTAGCACCAGGACTGGGTTGGCCAGCCAGTCTGGGTGGAAAACTTCCATGATGAAGCCGGTTGTGAGCACCTGGGCAATGTAACATC
The DNA here is from genome assembly GCA_022496015.1 of Hordeum marinum. NCBI lineage: Eukaryota > Viridiplantae > Streptophyta > Magnoliopsida > Poales > Poaceae > Hordeum > Hordeum marinum. The sequence goes on from CM039673.1 coordinate 235,005,651, forward strand.
CCAAAATTTGATTTTGGAATGTTATGATATATAGCTATGCATCTTCATCATATTGTTTGAATGAATAGAATGGTTGAAGTGTTTCTTGGGAATTTCTGAAATGTCACTTTCATCTTTCCCTTTTCTTGTTTCACCTATTTGAAAACCTCTGGAAAAGTTCAAAGAAAAGAGGGGAGTAACATGACACTCCACACCAGGGGCATCTTGGTGAAATATTTGAACAATAAAACCAGGGGGCTATGTGAAAAATTATTGCAAAAGGATTTAAAATCAAATAAGCAATTTCTGAAAATAATTTTTTTTCAAAGTATTCAATATGACAGAGGAAAAATGATCATTGAATAGCATTAATCCTCCTGATCATTTTGATATATATATTTCCTATATTTGGAAATGTTTTGAATGCTTTTAAATGAGTTTGACTGCTCTGGATATTAAAAAGGAAACGAATTAATTTTGAAACGGGCCGGCCCATAGCAGTTAAGTCCCGAAACCGCTCCGAGTCGACCGACCGACGCGCTGACGCCGCCTTTTCTCTCTCTGACGCCCCGGCCCCACCGTCTGATCCTGAAGACGCCGCGGTCGCCTTCCTCCTCGTGCCAGACAGAGCTCGCCGGAGATTCCTCCCGCGACGGATCCGCCTCCTCTTTCCTTCCCTCGACCACCCGTGACCCTATAAGTACCCCGTCGACTCCCCGCGATCTATTCCACCCCCGAACCCCACTCTACCTCGCGAGAGCGCTGCACCACACCCTCGCCGGAGCTCCACCCCTAGCCGAAGCACCCGGAGCTCGTGCCCATCGCCTCTGTCGTCCCCACTCCCCTCCGACACCACCAGAGTACTCCGGAGACCCGCTGCCGTCGTTTGAAGCCCTCGGACGCTGTCCCCAACCGCCGGAGCGCCGCCCCCGACGACCTCGTCGCCTCAGCCTTGCCGGAGAACTCCATCGCCGGCGACCCATTCTCTGTAAGCCACCGAACCCCTCCGTAGCCGTTCGATCCAGATCCGACGCGTAGGATTAGATCGTTTTAAAACCCGAACCGATATACTCTATAGCTCGGTCGTCCAGTCGATTCGTCAGATCTCGCACACCCCGTAGCCAACCAGAGAACGCCACGTCACCCTGTCCATTCGATCAGTTTTTCTTTTCTTTTCTTTTCTGTTTTAGAAAACAGAATGATTTCAAATCTTCTTTTTGTTATATCATTTAAACTATTTAGTATTTTTAGTTGATTCTTTTTGCATTAGTTCACATATTTGATGTAGTTTATGGCTGTATGCTTAGATTTCAAATTTGACTTTTAAATTTTGAATCTAATCAAAGTTATTCAAATTACTAAAATATGTATAACTATAGTTTAAAAATATATTTTTATATGAATCTTTTTGCCACTGTTTGGTATTGGTTAAACCTATCATTCTACATGATTTGAGTATTTTTTGAATAAATTTAGTTACTGTTTTTAACAAAAATAGAATCTGTTAGTTCTTATTGTAGTTTAGTTATCTTAACTTTAATTAATTTGAACCTAAATTAGTTTAACTTTTGTTAATAGTTTTCATAAGTTTCTGTTGTTTCAAACATTTAGGTAACATTACTTGCTAATTTTTAGAATGATTCTTTAGTTTTATACCATGTTGTTATAGGAATCTTTATATCTTTTTTTCATTAGGTATAGTTTTATAAACCAATTTAGTTTTACTTTCACAAACTAGCTAGATGATTAAGTTAGATTTCTAATAAATAATTTTAGTAATTCTATTCTGTTAAGTAATATGATGATACTAATATTAGTGTTAATAACATCATTGTTTTGGTTTCCTATTTCAAAGTTATAGGAACATTCTAGTTATTTTCATTTTTGTAGTGTTTCTTTACACAAAAGTTTTAGTGAATTGATTCTATTTACTAAAATTGATTTTCTTTACTATTTCTTTCGTACTAGCTATTTGCTGGGTTGTCTGTCTTAAAGTAGTATTAGTAGAAGTTTTTGACACAAAAATATTTTTGTGAGTCAAAACTTTTATTTTGATTTCTTTCTCTTGATTGATACTATTGAATGGTTTTAGTATTGTTTGTTTAACCTTGCTGAATTGTGTGAATTGTTTTGTATTTATGCTTATGGTGTGCTCTTGTTTGATTCGTTAGATCATCCGGAGTGCGAAGCTTGTTATCTAGAGTCACTTGATTACGAGGATCGTCAACAAGGCAAGTCACTTTTATCATGTATACCTATGTTTTTATTGCATTAGTTCTTCCATCACCCCAATTGCATGCAAAGTAGGTAAATTGGAAACTTGGTTACTTTGTTGTAGTATCATGTGGTAGGTACCCCCCTCCCTCAACCCTTTGACACATTGGCCCCGGGAAACGTTGTTTTACATTTTGCTATGCTATTAGTAGACGGGGTTGGTTGTGTGATTCATGAGAGTTGTGAGTTAATAATTTCAAGACCTACATGATGATCAAGTCTTCAAGACTCCAAGTTTTCAAATTACCTCTGGGTGGATGATGGTTGAACGGCGCCCTGGAGAAACCAGTGGTTAGCCTAGATGATGCTAGAGATGTGCCAATATTCATGCGGAAAGGTCCACCCAGGCACAAAGAGATGGATGGATGCTTCAAGACCCAAGGCTTACCTGCACAGCCACAAGTTATTATGGGCTCTGGCTTGGTTGGATTTCATGGTGACCCTGGACAGGCGGTGCTACGAGATGTAGAAGAATGGTAGGAAAGGATGGGCACCGACAGAGACTCGGGGAAACCCTTTTGAAGACCATGTTTTGGTCATCCATTTCTCAAACACCATGAAGTGCGAGAAGTCCAACGGAGGCGATCAAATCTTGTGGGGAACATGTGCAAAACTCTGCAGAGTGCCCAATCCTAATCGATTAGCCGTGTCCACGGTCATGGACAGTTTGAGCCAAAGGAACTGAAACTATCTGGAACTCTCAACACAATTAATTATTTCAATGTGGGTTATTAATGTCAACTTGGGTATGAGAATTGGTTGGTGGAACCATCTCATTAATCAACCAACATTTTAGTAATTATGCCTTTGCCCTCTCTTGTTGTAGGAAAAACTTGGCTTGATGCAAAACTTACTACCCCACCTGCCATATTTGCATATAGACTAGATGATTACTTTACCCCCTCTCTTGTGACTTTGCCGGCATATTCAATATGCTGACCTATACGGCTACAACGTATCATGTTGCAGAGTACTTTTCCGACCAGGAGTGAGGATACTCTCTACGCTCGGGGAGATGCCCTTGGAGTCAGATGGACTCATCTACCTTTGGAGCTTCCGCAAGTTTATGGTTTAGTTATCTCATGAGTTGGCCTTCAACCACTTTATTGTAATCATTATTGTAAAAAAGGACTCGATATGAGATTTTGATTAATTAATGCGGTGTGATTTCCGTTTGATATATACATTGACGTACCGTGTGTGTACCATCATGATCTTGGGATGGTACAGAAACACCGGAGATTCGACCTTTCAGGTCGGGTCACTACAGAAATGGTATCAGAGCACATGCTGACCGTAGGACGTAAACTCTAGGATTGGAAAAGCCTTAGGAATTATTTCTCTTTTGTCTTTAAAATTCTTATACTCTCATCTACTCGTTTCTGACTTCCCTCCGATTATTTCAAAATTTATAGATGGCCACCTTCATCCCAGTTTTGATCACGGAGTTTTGCCAGCCTGACGCAACGATGCCCTTTGGTAAGGAGCTGATGAGGATCGTCAGGGATGTGAGGATTTCTTTGCCGAGCATCACCGGGACTCCTATCATGTCCTTTCCACAAGACGGACGCTACAGGATCGAGGTGCACATCCCCGGGAAGACCTTTGGGAATCGGAAGGAACCCATCGACTTCAAGTTTGTGGCACCCAGTTGGATACTTGGAAGAGACATGGCCGTTCATCGTGCCCTTGGACGTATTCAGGAGGAATACAGAGGTGGAACCATTTCACCAGGACTCAGCGTGGTTTGTCACAGGGATGCAAATGGAAATATCATAACCACTCCCACCGAAGACACCACCATTTCCTATATCCAGACCATGGAGACGCACGTCAGGACCTTGGAGCTTCGGGTACGTGCCGACACGAAGACGATCAAGAGGCTGATGAACCGTGAGATTGACCTCGAAGCTGACGTACGGGAAGCCGAGTACGAGCATGAGTATGAGGTGAAGGATTTCTTAGAGAGGATCGACAAGCTGAACACTCGCATCGCAACTCTGGAGGAACAGATGGACATGGGTGAAAATCTTCATCCCGAGGGAGACATGGCTCCTTTGATCAGCAACGGTGATGACTATGAGGAGAGCACCACCAGAGAAGACCACTTCACCATGTACTTTTGAGGACAACTTTAGTTATGCCCCCATGTATCTTCATCTTTCGTCATTAAAGCGTAGGTCGATATTTAGTTTGAATGGAGATTTGTATCTCGATGTTTGACCTTGAGTTTAATAAATGAATGAGTGTTTGGTGTGATATGTTTGTTGCATTGCATATGGGTAGTGAATTTCCCTTTTAGGTCATTGTTCTATTCTAATTCTCACCCCTCTGAAAACAGCAAGATGCCTCCGCGATGTGAGTCCGATTTCACTTTCCCTCCAGAGCTCACCCAACTTCTTCAGCAACAGAACGCCCTGATGCAGCTGTTGATTCAGAATCAGACCAACAACCACCCTCCAACTCAAGGCAACAAACTCACCCATTTTCTGAGACTGAATCCCCCAACCTTCTCCAGCAGCACAGAGCCCATTGTGGCAGATGATTGGCTCCGCAAGATGGAGAGGGAACTCACCACCGCAGGATGCACTGAGGCTCAAAAAGTGCGCTTTGCCGCCCATCAACTAGAGGGACCAGCAACTTCATGGTGGGAGAACTACACCACCACACACCCCATTGCTGATGTGACTTGGGAGCAGTTCAAGCAAGCTTTCCGCACCGCACATGTCTCAGCTGGAGCCATGAGTCTGAAGAAGCGTGAGTTTCGCAACTTACGCCAGGGGAACCGTTCCGTGGCCCAGTACATGGACGACTTCAGCATGTTGGCTCATTATGCACCAGGAGATGTGGCCGATGATGCAGCCAAGCAGGAAAAGTTCTTGGAAGGACTCAATGACGAGTTGAGCATGCAGCTGATGGTGGCTACCTTCAGCAATTACCAGGAGCTGGTAGACAAGGCCCTCATCTTGGAGGGGAAGCAACAGCAAATTGAGAACCGCAAAAGGAAGTATGCACGTGGGAAGTCTACCTCTGGAGCTCATCAGAAGCCCCGCTACACCCCGTACTCAGGAAATACCGGATTAGGGACCGGTAAGTATGGAGGACACACTCATCCAGTGCACAACCATGGAGGCCACCACCATGGAGGAAATGGGAATAATTCTCCCAACAAAGAAAGCTTCAAGAATAGTAATGGAAGTGGGAATGGCAACCAACACCGTCCCGCTCTAGCTCAGAAGGATCTGAACCATATTACATGTTTCAAGTGTTAGAAGACAGGGCACTATGCCACTCAATGCCCTCAGAACAAGCAAGGGAATGGAAACGACAACTCTGCAGCTAAGAAGCCAAATCCGTTTCCTCGTGCTCAGGTGAACCACCTCGATGTGGAAGAAGTCTATGATCATCCCGAGACTGTGGTTGGTAAGTTTTTATTGCATTCACGTCCAGTTATGGTACTTTTTGATTCTGGTGCAACTCATTCATTCATATCAAGGGTAGTTGTGGAAAAGTATGGTTTACCCACGAGAAGCCTTAGTCAGCCCATAAAGGTCAATTCCCCGGGAGGAACGATGATGGCAGGAATAGGATGCCATGCCTTGAAACTCCACATAGGAAACCATGTTTTTCCTACCGACCTCATCGTCTAGAATCCTAGGGATTGGATGTAGTCCTAGGCATGGATTGGATGACCAAGTATGAAGGAAACCTTGATTGCCCCAGCAAGTCTATTTCACTCACCACTCCGGAGAACAACAGGATTAAGTATGTATCCCGACACACACAGATGAGTGCTCGGTTAAATTCCCTCACAGGAGTTGTTCAAGAGGAAGTACCGGTTGTACGAGACTTTCCAGATGTATTCCCGGATGAATTACCAGGCATGCCACCAGATAGGGAGATTAAGTTTCTGATAGAGCTAATACCAGGGACAGCCCCAATTTCCAAGAGACCCTATCGGATGCCCGCAAATGATTTAGTGGAAATCAAGAAGCAGATTAAGGAGCTATTGGACAAGGGATATATTCACCCAAGTTCATCACCTTGGGGAGCCCCAGTTCTTTTGGTGGAGAAGAAAGATAAAACCTTGAGGATGGTGGTCGATTATCGAGCATTGAATGAGGTGACTATCAAGAATAAGTACCCTCTACCGATGATAATGACTTGTTTGACCAACTAGTAGGAGCCAAAGTATTCTCCAAGATCGATCTTCGATCAGGATATCACAAACTGAAGATTCATGAACAGGATATACCCAAAGCAGCTTTCACCACGAGGTATGGCTTATACGAGTATACAGTCATGTCCTTTGGTTTGACTAATGCTCCTGCCTACTTCATGAATTTGATGAACAAAGTGTTTAAGGAATATTTGGAAAAGTTTGTCATGGTGTTCATCGATGACATTTTGATATTCTCCAAGAGCGAGGAAGAACACAAGGAACACTTGCGTTTAGTTCTGGAGAAGCTCAGAGAGCATCAGTTGTATGCCAAGTTCAGTAAATGTGAATTCTGGCTAACGGAAGTCGGATTCCTTGGACATGTTATTTCCGGAGAAGGAATAGCAGTAGACCCTGCTAAGGTTGAAGCAGTCACTGAGTGGAAGTCACCCACCTCAGTTAAGGAGATCCGCAGTTTTCTCGGACTTGCCGGATATTACCGGAGATTCATTAAGAATTTCTCAAAGATTGCCAAGCCCATGACAGAACTATTGAAGACATGGTTTCGTTCACCTCACGATGGAGCTGACGTTTGCTCGTCTCTTCACTGGTGGAGATGACGAAGCAACCGTCCTGGTTGGGGAATTGGTTGTGTAGGCGACCATCATTCTGGGCTAGAGCCGGAGCCGGCGCCGGGGCGGCAGCTGGTGCCGGACCGGCGCACGGGCTGTCGGCGCAGGAGGAGCCGGAAGGCCGCCCCCAGGCCAGCCGCTGTGAGAAGTTGCACTGCCGGAGCGTGTGCATGGAGGGCTTGGCCCAGAGTGGTTCTTGCAGGGGAGGTCGAGCATCTGCTCGAACGTAAGCTTGGGCTACCAGGCCGCATTGCCAGTGCGCTAGCGCTGGCTGGAAGACTAGGCAGCCGGCTCCTGCTACTCCATGGTGGCAACCTGCTGGCTCCCGTAGCGAGAGTCACGCAAGTCATTCTTGCGCTTGTTGTTTTGCGGCTGCCGGTTGTCGGCATCCGGTCGGGACACCGCCGGTGCCGGTGTTGCCATGGTGGGCGGAGTCCTTTTGACCAGAATGGCGGAGTCGGCCGTGGTGTACTTTTCCGCCTTGGTCATGAGCTCGGCCACCATAGCAGGCTCAGAGCACAGGAGCTTGTGCTTGAGGGGGTGCCGTCACGACAGCCTTCGATGAAGTACTGTATGGCTTGCACCTCGTGCACCCCGTCACGGGAGTTGCGGAGCTCGGTCCACCGGGTGAGGTAGTCGTGGAGGGACTCGTCCGGCCCCTGAACGCACATGGCTATTTCACTAGGGCAGCCAGGCTGTTGTAGGTGCCGGTGAAGTTGCGGACAAAGGCTTCCTTGAAGTCCGTCCAGGTGTTGATGCTGCCAGCAGCCAGGCTATCTAGCCAGGTGCGGGCCGAGCCGATCAGCATGAGAGGAGCATAGCAGACGCCTATGCTCTTGTTTCCCCTGGCGCTGCCGACCGCGGTGGTGTAGTCAATCAGCCAGTGTTCGGGTTTGGCGGCCCTGTTGTAGTTCGGGGTGTCTCGGGGGAGCATGAAGCCAGTTGGGAACGGCTCGTTGCCGATCCAAGAGCCGAAGCACGCCGGGCCGATTGAGCTACTGCGTGAGCTGGTCGATGCGGAGACGGGCGTCATTCTCGCTGCGGGGGACACGTGGTCCGAGCGCCGAGAGCTCGGGGCGGATTACAGGCGAAACTGTCCATTCTGGCTTGCGCTAAGGGGGCGGCGTGTGCTCGTAGCTGCATCGGCTACGCCGGCTGCGCCAGCTGCTGGCAGCCGGTGCCTTGTGGTGACGGTTGCTGCGAGGCGGGTTGTTGGTGCGCCGGCTGTTTAAAGCCGGCTGCTCGCTCCCCAGTGGCTAAGAGTGCAGGGGGTTGCTTGCCTCGACCCGGCAGCCGGAGGCGCGAGGGGAACAGGAGTGCTGAGCCGGCTGACGGCCAGCAGTCCCCATGCCCTCGCGCTCGGGCTGGGGGTCTTCGAAGGCGACCCCGTCCGCCGCGAGATGATGTTGCTGTGCATCGGCGGTGTCCATGAGGTCCTTGCTGTGAAACTCGCGGGCGGCACATTCTTCGCCTTCCAAGGTAGCCAAGTCTCCGTAGGCTACCTTGGCGACCCGCAGGTTGGCCGTGGGGGTGTCGTAGACGGGCATGTTGCCGCCCAAGATTTCGGCGACCACGCGCCCACGGTCGTGCAATAGCCCATGCTGGCTGGTCTCGGTGCCAGCCGGGGTGAGACCGTAGGTGGAGGCATACTCCCGCTGAGCGGCCTCCATGCGGCGCCGCGTGGCCATGAGGACGCTGGTGTCCTCATACAGGAGGCAGCGAGCCGCCTCCAGCTCGGCTCCGGCGACGTCAGGGTTCGCTATCGGGGCGATGGGTGTGCTCAAGCCCCGAAGGGCCACGCCGAGCAGATCGGAGGTGCCGACATGGTCCTCGGCGGTGCTGGCCTCAGCCCGCGCATGACCAGAGGAGGTGGAGGAGATGATGGGCATTGCTCCCCGTGGACCTGAGAGCCGCTGGACTGGGTCACAACGAGTGCGCCCACAGCCGTGGGCGGGTCGGCGTAGTCGAGCACCTGGCTTGGGTACTCGTCGGCGACCGACGCTTTAGTAATGCTTAGCCTGCCAAAACGCTTGATGTTGCACGTCGATGTCGAGCGTGAGGTTGGCGACGCTACCCGCAGGGCCTGCCGGAGCAAGTGCCATGAGCCTGCGGTTTCGCCTGGACGTGTAGTGTCGACGGGGAATGACGAGGGGTCCCGCTCGGAGCATGAATCCGGCCGGCGCTGCGTATAGACCAACGATGGGTGCCAACTGTCGTCATTTTCTCACGACAGATGCCATGGGTAGGCTTATCAAATTGGTTGGGGCCGGATGACGCCGATGGGCTCTGGGTGCGGTATTAGGCACGAGCGATGGTGAAACGCAATGTACCTAGGTTAATGGCCCTCCGTGGGAGGTAATACCCCTACTCTTGCTTGGTCTAGTTGATGGATGAGTGTGCTTAAAGGCTTGCTCCTCGAGTTATTCGCTAGAGGAGGAAGAGGGAGCAGCCGTCTCGCCTTCCTCCGCTACAAAGGTAAATATGAGGGAAGTCTCTCGTATGTGTGTGTGAGAGACTCGTCATCCCCGTTGCATGGGTGGCTCGGGGGGTTTTATAGGCCAACGCCCCGGCTTACAATATTCCTAGGGTATAGAATGGGGGCGGCTGGCAGCCTCTCCGGCTGGCCAGGAAGGCCCGCCTTGTGGGCTTTCTCGTCGCCCGTAGGGTCCACTGGCTGCGCGGTCCCATCGCCCCCGCCCACCTATTACAGCACGGGCCGCCTGGGTGGCGTCGTCTTGTGCCAGCTGGCCGAAGTCTCTGCTACGGCCAACTACACTGTAGCCACGTCGGGGAAGGTAATCGACTGGGTGGGGGCATGCCGGCACTGTTTCCGCGCCTGGTTGCGGTCGGCCAAGGTCAGCGGTACGATCGGCCAAACTGTAGCCATGTGCGCCCATGCGTCAGCGGTCACTGTGGCTACATTGGTGCCCGTCGTGGGGGTCCCATCGTGTCGCCGTACCCGCATGCATAGGGATGGGACGGGAGCTTGTCCGCCCAGGGGTCAACGGAGGAGGTGGCTCGATGGCAGCCGGCCGCGTATAGCCGGACGGGGGCCGAGCCGGCTCCTTGACCAGCCTTCCCCGAGCCAGCCGACAGCGCACCTGCCGGGTGTGCGCCAGCCGGCCGGGGCGCAGCCGGCCATGTGCTTTTTCTTGAAGTCAGGGAGAGAACCCCGTTACTTTGGCCTACCTAGGGGTTATAACCCTGTCAAGGGTTTTGTCCAATATTTTGAAGATGACCATGTGTTTAAACTCTTATATATGGACAATATATGTCCACTAAGTTTACCTAAATTTTTTCAAATATTTTGAAAGCATAAAATTAATTTTTCCCTATAAAAACATTTGTGGCCTTAAGAAAAAGCTTTTAAATAACATAGGAAAATAATATTTAAAATTAATATTTGGTAGTTTTGGGAAGTCCTATATATAGTACGTTTCAAATAAAGCCTTTAGTGTAAAATATCCCACCCAATGTGAGGACTTGTAGTACAAACCTCTACTCAGGGATTTTTTTAAACCTAATTTGAATAAATGCTTTTTTACCAAAATAATATTTTATAAAACTAGTTTTAGGTCCTATACCCATGGTATGATCATTGCACAAGAGTTGGGATTACGGAAAAGAGTTATTGATGGTAGGGGGAAGTTTAATGAATATAGAACACAAGCAAACAATCAAACAATCAGCAAATAGCACACCAATCAAACATTCATAGGCACTCAAAAAGTTTTAATTGGCCCTAATTTTTAAGTCATGTTATCTTAGTCATGAGGCAAAACACGGGGTGTGACAATTACATATTCATTAAGCATGAGCTCAGAAACGCCGGAGGCTACCCAGTCACAAGAAGAGGGAGCTTTGGCCCTAATGGCGGGTTAAAAGTTGTGGACAAAGAATAGAGTTATGATGGGTTAAAAGTGCAATTGTGATTCACCTAAATGCTACATGGCAAGCCAATCGTAATTGTAAGACCACAACATGTCGTGGCAATTCCTCAAGAAACTATGAGCTTCCTTGACTACGAGTGTGAGGTGTATCAGGGTGCGAGTTATGACATGTTATATTATGCAAAGATGAGGTGGTGGCATGATGGCGGGTCAATAAAGCATAAACTATAGAAAATATTGTAGGGTATGGGCAAACAAGTTCTACTAGTTACGGCTACCATCTATGGATCTATGAATAGAGGAAAAAAGGGAAATTATTGCAAACCCTAGAAGACAATAAGGGAAGAACTAGCAGGCAATGTACAGATTCTGAGGAAGAGATGATTTACTCAGGGTGCAAAATGGGTGATAAAGCTAGTACCACGTCGTTTTGGTAGCATTTCCAAGTTAAAAGTTTCCCCCTCTCAGTCGAAGGGGATGAACTAAGAAGAACGACGACGAACTGAGAAGAACTCAGGTGACCTAATGTAGATCTGGAAAAACCGAGGGATGGAACCTGGTAAGATGAGGATGAAGCTGAACTCTGGTCGCAACAGGTTGATGCAGCTGCCCTAACGAGGTAGACAACTTGATTTGGCTGGGGTGGTGGAGGTCCGGTCGCGATTAGCTTCGCGATGAAGAATAAGATGCATTGGGGGAAGGTGAAAAGGATGTTCCCCCGTGCTAATTTATAAGGAAAAACAGGGGGCGGAACAGTGATGGTCAGGTGCAAAAATTGAGGAGTCATGATAATGACTATGGCCATAGAAACGCCTCGATTTTCAGAATGGCTGGTTAAATACAAAGATCCGTGGTAAAATCATGAGGATTTTTTTTGGATTTAATAAAGATGAGTTCATCCTTTTATATGGTGTGAAGATTTGATCGGCAATAAACACTTAGAAGAAACAAGGACACCGGCCAACAAGAAAAACTGAAGATTGACATGCACAAGTACAAATCAATCTGGGGCCTAATGTTGGGAATATAACCCTGCGATATAACCCGCCATGTGGGGCCGGGGTAAGTTGTTGGTGACTTAACAAGTAAAACCATAACATACCTAAAGACTAAGACAAGCGAGGGGTGATTCACCAGGCAGGCCGGAAGAGGCCCAAAGCCGGAAGGCGGTGCGTGACCAGAGGCGTAGGTAGTCTGGGGGTGACTTGATGGAGAAGGCAAGGCAACTCAGAGACGAGATTGGTTACGAATATGACCCGATCTGGACTCTTGTAGGCCGATGACCTCAACCTGTGTCTATAAAGGCGAGTCCCTGCAGTGGCTTAAGGTAGGTGACAATTAATCGAAAGCTATGTCAAGCGAATCCACTCCCTTGTAATTGGTACCCCATCAATACCATACAAAGAAGGACTTAGGCCTTTACCTCGATTGTGAGGGGCGGAACCTGGGTAAACTCGTGTCTTTCGTCCTGATCAACCCCTTCAAGCTAGTCACCGTAGCAATGGCGTCACACCTTAGTCCTTTGATTAGGGCATCTGGTGTGACAAAACCATTACAGTCCCCAAGAAGAAGAACTAGAGAAGTTATTGAGGGGTGATTCCGCCAATGAAATTCACTCACATTCATTATTGGTAAGGACTAGTTGCAATCAACATTATGCTATAGTTCAAGGAGTCACACATTACCTCAAAGGTTAGCAAGGGACAAGGTAATTAATGAATCCATGGACATCATCATGTATACTTTGCACTCCATGTCCATATATATCCTTGTATTTGTCTCTTGTGTGTGGGACTAACCCATGTAGGTGAGAAGAGTAATAAACAAACAGGATTGCTCCCAACTCAAGATGATCCTCATCAACTATGAGCATCCACCACTACATCACCCACATGAAGTCTTCTACGACAAAACCCAAGGATAGTTTATCCCTCTTAGGGGGGATGTCACATCAAGGGGGAGCTTTACTCTATGACTTGAGTTAAAGTATCTCTTAAAATGTGACAACATTAACAAGCTTTATGTAAAAGTGGCAACTCCACTTGTGCTTAAACGATGAGTATGTCCTATGATCAAGTATTCTTACTTGGATCCTAAGTTAGTATGCTCATATACAGATGACTACGTCATCGCCAAAGTGCTTCATAGATGCTAGAGTGTTTCTGCATGTTAGCCATGATTTCATTTGACATCTTATTGTGTGAGCATGTTTGTTTGCATATCTTTACACATTCGAGGATATCCAATTTTTGGTATTTTTATTTTGGTTTTATTTTGCCAATTGGACGTACAAGAATGCCTAGGACCCCTCTCTAGCTATCTATGTTTTCTTGTCTCAAGTTCTATTCATTATACATCACAAAACATCAACAAGCACTTCTCGAACCCTCTGTGTGAGGAGCACTCAGAGTACCATGTTGACAAAAGCTGCATTTGAAAACCTCTCTATGAATCTCGGTGTAATCAACCCCAAAAACTCGGTTCCACCGAATCACTGAGTTGATCTGGTTTTTGATCTCGGTACAACCGATTGAGTATTGTCGGTCTCACCGACTTTCTCTATCTGTTGATAGTTAGGAAACTCGGTGGCACCGAAATGTTCCAATTGGCGTCACAGACAGTCAAGGGTATTTAACCCGACGGACCCGACTTTTGAAATTCTTCTTTGGAAGTTAGTTTCTCCAAACCCCCAGCTACCGCACTGGACCCCTGGTTGTCGCCTTGATTCCTAGTGCGCCTCCCCTGTTGGGATTGGCACCATCGACGGAATCTTTGCAACCGTCATCACCTTAGCCGATTCTTCACCAAGTTAGGATGTGAATCGGTCATATTTATGCTCTCCCTCTTCTGATTCATGCGCATTAGGGTATTCTTATCGATAATCCACCATTTGAAATCTTCCTAATCCACGAGAAACTTCGTTAGATGAGCAAGCAAGAATTTTTTAGGTCTAGTCATCCGCAAAATGAATCTCGGTGACACCGAGTCGCAAAAATTGGTTTACCGATTTTGTATTTAGGGTTCCTGACGGTAGTCTCGGTGAAACCGAGCGGCCATTTTCAATGCGACCGAAGCAGCTACCAAGTTTCTGTGAAGAAGACTATGTGTCTGGGTGAATCCGAAATTTTTGAATTGGTGGTACCGAAATCGTTTTTGCAGAAAGCTAAACTTAAGAATTTCTTTGTTCACATTTTTAAAAACTTATATTTTTTGGATGCTCAACCCCACTCTTCTTTTCTCTATTCATAGGGTCAGCATGTCAGGTTTAGTTTACAGCTAGAATGATTTTAGAGCATGCAGTGTTGATGGAGATCCTGGCACTAGTCGTGAGGACAGTTCTTCTTCCTCAGAAGATCCAGGCACCCAAAGTTCTCATGGGTTGCCCAAGGTATCTACAGGAGCCAAGAGGAAGTTGAAATCAGATGAGGAAGATTCAGACTTTGTGCCAGAGGAGGTTCTTGCTAAGCAAAAGCAAGACAAAGCAGAGAGAGCTGCAAAGAAGTCTGCAACAGAGGTCACTTAATGTAGGAGGCCAGTGAAAAAGGAGTATGTTAGCTCTTTAGCTATGAGATCACCAGAGAGTGCTAGGGAAACCATGTCCATTGAGCCAGCTAGGAGCTCCATGCCCAAGAAGGCAGATGAGAAGAAGAGAATCAAAAAGAGAATTGTTCATGTCATAGGCAGACCTACTTCCATGTATGAAGACCCAGCAGAAGCTAATGAAGAGAAAGAGCCAACTACCAAGGCTCTTCCCAAGAAGAAGAAGTTGCTTGTTAATGCCATGATCAGTCAAGCCCCATCCGGGAGCAACTCAGTTGGTCCCAAGAATCCCACAACTCCTAAGTCCAATAGGACAACCAAAGATGTTTCAATTGTAGCCAAGGACAAGGGTTCCTCCTCTAGAGCTGTTGTTGAAGAGGATCACATGACTATTTTGAGGAAGCTAATACCTCATATTCCACAACATAATGATGACCATCCTATTGCTGAGGAAGGTTTCAAGGTCGAGGGAATGGAGAGCTATTGATCCTTATTCTCATAGAAGAAGGACTGATGTAGATTATAGATTCTACACCAAAGAGTAGCAAGATTTTTATGAGACCATTCTTCTAGACAAGATCCCAACTATTAGTGATATGAGATATGTAGATTAGGCCTACATTATGGAGAATGAAGATTATTTTACCCATGTGCAAGAGAACATCAAGGCCACTGACATTGATGCTTTTGTTGGTAGAGAGTTCACTCCTTGGAATGATGAGATGGTCATACAATTCTAGTCCACTACTCATTTTTATGGAGATGACAGGTTTTTTTGGATGACATAGGGTGTCAGGTATGAATCCCCAATTGAAGATTGGGATACCATCTTAGGAACCCCACAAGCTCAAGATGGTGATTTGGATGTGTACTCTGAGGCCAAGGTGAATCATAACTCCATGGCAAAGATGTACAAGGAGATTTCTACTGACTATGTGCATTCACATAAGTTTGGCTCAGTCTACTATCTGCAAGCAGTACTGACCACCACCAACACCATCATGAGGTATACACTGATGCCAAAGTTAGGAGATGACAAGATGATCCGAGGATTCTCCATCAACATGCTACATCACGTGGACCTTCACACTACATTTAGGGTCATGGACTTGATTGTTGAGACCGTGAAGATGACCGTTGTTGATCAAAAGAGATCTTGCGGATATGCACCATATATTCAGATGCTTATAAACTCCAAGTTGGAAAAGGATGCATATGCACTTTATCGACCACATATGCCAGTCTAGCTAGAGTTTGAGGACAATGTTGTGGTATTGGATCCTAGTCACCCCACTTCATCTACTACACATGCACATGCTGAGGCAGCCAGATCCACTAGTGCTCAAGTGCCACGGATCAAAAGTGATTAGATGGATGTTCTCCTTAACACTACTCAGGGCATGCTTAAGGACATCACACACATCTTGTAGAACTAGAAGAGTCTGGAAAGGATAGTAGAGGATAAGTTCCACAAACTAAACAATAAGGTAGATGGGCTGACCAAGACTGTTGATGAGCTCAAGAAGGAAGTGGATGCAGTACCCATTCCTCACCCTTGAGATGGTGATGATGATGATGATGAAAGTCACCCTCTCCAGCCCAGCACTCAGTTTAATACCTAGGCCAAATCTGTGGTAGTACCAGCTCTAGAGTTGAGATCATCTTAATTAGCACCTGCTATAGCTCCTTCAGTTCCATCAGCTCCTTCAGCACATCCAATGTGTACTCCAACTCCTTCCATTACATCTTCAAAAGTCTTTGCCGTAGTGGTTCCCTCGACTCCTACCTCAACAACCGGAGGAGGTCAATCCTAGAGAGACGATTAGTTCTATACCTTTGAACTTTTTGGTAACTTGTTGCCAAAGGGGGAGAAGTTTTATAGATCGTAGGGGTTTGATAGAGAGAGAGTGTTTTGATTTTTATCGCTCTCCAAAACTTTAAAATCTTTTGGTTTATCGTTTGTGTTAAACTTGTTTGGTGTTCGATCATACACTCCTTATGTGTTGCTACTAATTCCTATCTTTGAGAAGCTTATGAGACGATCGTTCACTTTTGCTTGATGTGTTGTGCTATGTTGTTCTTTCATATTATTGTCGCATACCACCAAGTTGTATGTTACATGGAAGAGTGCCCATGATTATGCATTTGCATTCAAATGCAAATTCAAAATAGTGCACAAATTTAGGGAGCGCTCTTGCTTATCATATACTCCTCAAAGCTATGATTCTATTCATTGATTATTTCATATGTTGAAGATTTGATGTATATGTTGTCATCAATTGCCAAAAAGGGTTAGATTGAAAGCACACTTTCTCCCTTTGTGGTTTTGGTAATTAATAAAAACATATATCTCAGTGGACTAATGTTTCCACTAAGTATATTTTAGGAAAAGTTCAATGATGGGATAGCTATAGGATTGTGAGGAGACTACAAGATGCAAGGAATAGGATTGTAAAAGACACAAGCAAGGAGACTCTACATTTTACTTTGTGACAAATCACTTTGAGTCCATAGGAAAGCCAATACTATTTTACTTTGTGACAAATCACTTTAATGTTGGTGAACAAAATGCTCCATGTGGATAAGTGCTAGCAACCAAAAACACCCACAAGCTCTCCCACAAAAATACTCTGTCTAAACCCTACCACACAAAATCGGTGCCACCAACTTTTACCACTCGACACAGCCGATTTTCATCTTAGACAAAACCCATCCAAACCCTAGCTTCTTGGTACCAACAAGTGCTATATCGATGCAACCGAGTTTCGGTGACCAATATTCCGGTGACCCAATTTATAAAATCGGAATTTCCAAGTAGTATAAATCAGTCTGACTCAGTTTGGAAACTGCACTTGGCCACTCATATTGGTACTATTGAGAATCATATATCGGTCTCACCGAGATTCCTAAAGTTGCCACTTTTTGAAGAAATAGGTATGATCGCGTTTTACATTGGTTTCACCGAGTTGGTTAATAATGGTGTAACAGTTTGATTTTTGGAGGTGCCTATATATACCTCTACACCACATCCCACTTGCAAGAGAAGCACTCAGAAAAGTTCCACACTTCTCAAATCCAAATTTCCGAGAGAGAACCACCTACCCTTGTGTTGATATCAAGATTATCCACTCCAACCATATGGATCTTGATTTCTAGCCTCCCCAAGTTGCTCCCCACCCAATCAATCTCGTCTATCAAGGAAAATCTGTGAGTGAGTGATTGAGTACTGAGGAGTCTATCATGTTGAAGCACAAGAGCAAGGTGTTCATCATCACTATCAAGCCTATTACCATATGGAGGGTGGTGCCTCCTAGATTGGTTAGGTGTTGCTTGGGAGCCCCATACTTCGTGTTGTGGAGTTGAACCAAGAAGATTGTACAGGCAATGAGATCGCCTACTTCATGAAGATATACCCATAGTGAGGCTAGTCTTTCATGGATGGAGGCTGTTATTGAATAGTCAAGGTTGCTACTTCGTGGACCTAATGGTTGGAGCCCTCTGTGGACTCTCGCGACTGTTACCCTCCATGGGTTGAAGACTCCATAAACACGGATGTACGATAGCACCACCTATTGGAAGCATGGGAAAAATCTTCGTGTCAACAATTGTGTTTTATCTCTCTAACCTTATCCTCTACTACATGTGCTTGTCTTTACTTTCCGCTGCTACACTCTTAGCCTACATGTGTAGGATTTGCATGGCTTGCTATCATTGCTAAAATCTGCCCACAGCTAAAATTGGGAAAATGTAGAATTTTATTTGGTCAAGTAGTCTAATCACCCCACTCTAGACTTACTTTCGATCCTACAAACCTCAACCATGAGATAGCCCAAAGAATCCTCGGAATACCATGCCTAAGACGTTCTAGAAAGGTAAAACAAATCCACCAAGACCTGCCACGTGTCGACAAACCCGATTGGAGCTGCTTACCTCGTTTTCAGGACACGACAGATAAGCGACGTTGTGGCATGATAGAAATCACCCAATTTTCCCTAGGGTTGCCCCGCACACTGCTCTAGTTTTGACTAGCACTCATGAGGAGCACTGGCCCGGGGGTTCATTAATTATTCGCGGGTGCCGGTGGGTTCCTATGCAACTTTGTTAGTTATTAGCCAAATGTACTACCAATGTTGGGCCTTGTCGGAAGAGTTTTATCCCAAAACTAAAATCAAGGGGGTCCCCATAACAACCCAAGCATGTTAGGAGCACTCAGTATGGAACATAACACCAGTATAGAAGTAACTTGGGCGGCAAAGGTGGAACAAAACACGGAGCAAAAGTCCAAGCCTTCGACCTTTTACCAAGTTAATATGTGCATTACATTAAATACCAGTAATATTGTGATATCCCAAGACATCCATGGCACCTTTTACCAAGCCTTCCACCTTTTACCAAGTTAATATGTGTTATCACATGGAACAACCTACACCTGCAACTTGCAATGCAATAAGAAGGGCTAAGCAAGCGGTAATATAGCCAAACAATGGTTTGATGGTATGGTGGAGGGGTTAGAGGCCTTTCATAGCTATGTTGTGAGGCTTGACATTCAAGTGGTATGCATCGAGACATAAAAACAGAAGCGAGACAGCTAGCATAGCAATGATAATAGTGTTATCCAGGCAAATGGTCATCTTGCCAAAGATTCCGCTTGGGAGAAAAATGAATCTGTGAAGTATACGAACCAACGTAGTTGAACGAATCCTCGCACTTCGAACGCTTTCGTAACTCTATCAAGAAGAAGCCATCCGGAAACAAAAAAATTAGATGGTAAACATGTAGAGGTTTAGGTTGGTATAGGATGGTGACTCAACATGAAAATAAAATAACATGAAAGTAAATAATATAAAAATAAATAGAATGTCGCTTCATAGAGGGAAGTAGAGATTTGTAGAGGTGCCATAGCTCAAAGTTTAAAAACAGAGATGAATATCATTTGGGTAGTGTGCCTTTCCTGTCAATGTCCCAACAAAGAATTTCAATATCTTCCATGCTAATCACATTATTGGGGGTTTCCCAAACAAAATTGAATTTTTTTACCCCCATTAACAATTCAAACACATTCCAGGGCTAGTCATATCCACGGGTGCCCACCAGAAAATCAAGTTTCTAGGGGGAGTTCTTGTTTATATATTTTTGTATTGTGCAGGATTGGGCATCCTTTTTACCAGCCTCTCTCATGCAATGACAAGTGAATAAACACTCATCGTGAGAATAACCCGCTTAGCATGGAATATACTAACCACCCCATTGCTCCATGAGTGGTACGGTCACACAAAACAAATGTTCATTTGAATATTTTAGAGGTGGCGTATGCAAATTTATTTGGAATGGCAGTGAAAATACCATATATAGGTAGGTATAATAACTACCGCAGGAAGGTCCAAAGAGGACACCTCAATGAGAGACCCTTTGACCATATTTTTCTGCGGTGCATGACTCGCAAGTGGTATAGTTCTAGCTCTATCGGCAATAAAACAAACTGTGTGTGATGGCAGATCAATCAACCACGATTCAGATAAGACTGTCGTCTGCGGTACATGGCTTTCAATTGGTCATAACAAACTGTTTGTGATGAGGAGAAACAACACAAACGATTATCCAAATACAGATGTATGCAATGTATGACATAGAATTCACTCGGATAAAATGTTTGCGCTGATCCAGTAGAAAACAAATGATTCGGCGTCACAAGATGTGTGTGATACCTGGCAAATAGGTCACTCGGACGAACTGTTTGTGATGATCAAAAGTAATCCAAATGATTTGGCTTAACAATATGTTTGTGATACCCGACAAACAGGTCACTCGAATTAAATATTTGCAATGATCAGAAGTCACACAAATGATACGGAGTAACAAGATGTGTGTGATACTCGACAAATAGGTCAGTAATCGAAATTGTGTGGGAAAATCGAAAAAATAAAAACTATTCCTGATAATAAGTTGTCTGTGGGGCAAAATCTTACTCACACCCAATTGTCCATGATTATTGAAATCATCACCGATGTATTCCTTTGTTTAATTGTAAGCGATGTGATTTGCTATGTCTGCACAACATCTATGCTCTGTCTACAGAAGAACACCATATATACTTATAACAACATGATCGCATAACCAAAATAAATATCCAGTTACATTACTGACTACTGGTAACATTTTCACACCTCAATTAACAAGTACATCTATACTAAACTAGTAGTAATGATCATAAAATCATCTATACATCTTGTGAAGAGGGGTGCCGGTTGGCATAGAATGAAGACACTTCCTCATGTCAGCGATATGCCTGCACATCTCGTAGTTTACATATGTTCCCTTGGCCACATACTTGATTTGATCTTCATCCAGTCTTCGGACCCAGGCGTGGTGCCAGGCAACCTTCTTACTTTTCTCCTTGTTGCAGACATCCTTCATGTGTTCATAATAGGGGTAGCAGAGAGTCCTTCTTCTTCTTCTACCCCCTCCCAGACCGTGTGCTCGCCTTGGATATCGATAATATTTTGGGAGGCCAAGCCCGTGGTCTTGAGTAAATTTTCATCATTGGTGGTGTCCATTGTACCGAATACGTGGTCGAGGCTATTGAGAAACGTGGCAAAACACTCGCAGGGCCTTATGGCCTGGCAATAGTGGTAGATGAGGACGTGATGGCAGATGCACAACTGGGTGACGGCAACCTAATACGTCCATTTTGCATAATGATATCTTACTAATACGTCTCCATCGTATCCACTTTTCCAAACTCTTTTTTCCTTGTTTGGACTCTAATTTGCATGATTTGAATGGAACTAACCCGGAATGACGCTATTTTCAGGAGAATTGCCTTGGTGTTATTTTTGTGCAGAAATAAAAGTTCTCACATCGTCCTGAAAATTTATGGACAATATTTTTGGATTTAATAAAAAATACTGGCACAGTAATCAACCAGAGGGGGGCCACCTGCAGGCCAAAAGCCTACTAGGCGTGGCCACCCCCTTGTCGCGCCTAGCAGGCTTGCGAGGCGTAGGGGCTCCTCTAACCTCCTATCCAGCTCCATATAACCCTATTCGCGGAGAAAAACATCAGAGAGAAGAGTTCATCGCTTTTCACGAGATGAAGCCGCCACCACCTCCTATTCTTCCTCAAGAGACCAGATCTGGAGTCCGTTTTGGGCTCTGGAGAGGGAAAATCGACGCCATCGTCATCACTGACCATCCTTCATCACCAATTCCATGATTCTCCCCACCGTTCATGAGTAATCCCACCATAGGCTTGCTGGACGGTGATGGGTTGGATGAGATTTATCATGTAATCGAGTTAGTTTTGTTAGGGTTTGATCCCTAGTACCCACTATGTTCTGAGATTCATGTTGCTATGACTTTGCGATGCTTAATGCTTATCACTAGGGCCTGAGCGCCATGATTTCAGATCTGAACCTATTATGTTTTCATGAATATATATGTGTTGTTGATTATATCTTGCAAGTTGTAGACACCTATTACGAGTTATGATCCACATCCCCAGGGTGACAATAACTGGGATTCTTTCAGGTGATTATCGTAGTTTGAGGAATTCATGTATTCACTAAGTGCTAATGCTTTGGTCCAGTTCTATATTAAAAGGAGGCCTTAATATCCCTTACTTTCGATTAGGACCCCACTACCATGGGAGGGTAGGACA
Organism: Hordeum marinum; assembly: GCA_022496015.1. NCBI lineage: Eukaryota > Viridiplantae > Streptophyta > Magnoliopsida > Poales > Poaceae > Hordeum > Hordeum marinum. The sequence continues at coordinate 235,027,781 of CM039673.1, forward strand.
AAAGATGTCATGCAAGTTCTTTTCCATAAGCGCGTATGACTATATATGGAATACATGCCTACATTACATTGATGAATAGGATCTAGTTTTGTGTCACCCTATGTTATAACTATTGCATGATGAATGCCATCCAACATAATTATCCATCACTGATTCATTTCCTCTGAGCTTTCCACATATTGATATTTGCTAAGTTACTGTTCCGTTGCTACTGTTACAATCACTACAAAACTGCTATTGTTATTTTTGCTACCGTACCATTACTTCCATACTACTTTGCTATAGATATTAAGTCTTTCAGGTGTGGTTGAATTGACAACTCAGCTGCAAATTCTCGAGAATATTCTTTGGCTCCCCTTGTGTTGAATCAATAAATTTCTGTTGAAACTCTACCCTCGAAAACTGTTGCGATCCCCTATACTTGAGGGCTATCAAGACCTTTTTCTGGCGCCATTGCCGGGGAGCATAGTTATATACTCTAATTCACTTGGGCTTTATATCAATTGATCACTATGAAGAATTTGAAAGATCCAAAAACCAAGATTTATCCCTCTACTATGAGGGGAGGTAAGGAACTGCCATCTAGCTCTGCACTTGATTCACCTTCTGTTATGAGTAAGTTTGCGACACCACCACCTGCTAGTAATTATGATATGCCGCAAGTTATTGATGATGCCACTTCTGCTATGCATGATGCTTATGATGATACTTCGCTTGATAATACTGTGCCACTGGGTGGATTTCTTGATGAACAAATTGCTAGAGTCAATGCTGAAAACTATGATACTTCTGAAACTGATGAAATTATTGAAACTGAATACTATGAGACACCTGCTAGACCTAGCTCTCCTAGATATGAATTGCCTAGTATTCCTGATAGATATGATCTTAAGAAGCTACTATGCAAGTGGAAAGAAAAATCTTTGAATGCTAGAATGAAATATGATCCTAAGTTTGCTACTTGACCAATCTTTGTTACTGATAAGGATTATGAATTCTTTGTCGATCCTGAGTTAATTACTTTGGTTCAATATGATCCTTTCCATGGTTATGAATCTGAAACTATTGTGGCACATCTTACTAAACTGAATGATATAGCCACCCTATTTACTCATGACGAAAAATTCGTTACTATTATATCCTTCAGTTGTTTGCTTTCTCATTAAAGGGTGATGCTAAGATATGTTTTAATTCTCTTGCTCCTGGTTGTGTGCGTAGCGCCCAAGATATGATTTATCACTTCTTTGAAAAATATTTTGTTGCCCATAAGAAATAAGCTGCCACAAGCTTGGCGGAGGCTTCTTGAATTACTTAATGGTTTTCCTGATCATCCTCTCGAGAAAAATGAAATACCTGATATCTTTTATAATGGACTAACCAATGCTTCTAAGGACCACCTAGATAGTTGTGTTGGTTGCGTTTTCAAGGAACGAACTATTGAACAAGCTGAAATCATATTGAATAATATATTGAGCAATGATAATGATTGGACCATTCCCGAACCACCTACGAAGCCAACTCCAAAGAAAAGAGGTATTCTATTTCTTAGTCCTGAAGATATGCAAGAGACAAAGAAATCTATGAAAGAGCCAGGTATTAAAGCTGAGTATGTTAAGAATCTACCACCTATTGAAGAAATACATGCTCTTGATAACCCGACACAGGTAGTAGAGGTAAATTCTCTTCGTAGATATGATGAAAGCGATATTCCTTATAATAAGTCTGCTAGCCAATGCTTGGATGAATTTGATAATTTTATTGTTAAGCAAGAAATTTTTAATTATTATGTTAGTGGACAATTGAAACATAATGCTTTCATGCTTGATCGCTTAGGTGATTATATGAGTAGAACTATCAATGATCTCAAACTGATTAGTAAACATGCTTACATGGTAACTAATCTAGTATAACAAGTACTTAAAGCACAAAATTATTTGCTTAATGAGATGAATAGTAAGAACAATGATCATTCTGTTAAATTTGTGACTAGAGGTGGTAGAATGACTCAGGAACCTTTGTATCCTAAGGGCCATCCTAAGAGAATTGGGCAAGATTCTCAAAGGGGTAATACTGATGTACCTAGTCGTTCTAGTAATAACAGGAACAAGGATGATGATAGAACTTTGCATGCTGCTAGTGAACCTGTTATAGATACACCTGGAAACCCAAATGATATTTCTATTTCTGATGCTGAGACACAATCTGGTGATGAACATGATCCTAGAGATAATATTAATGATGATGTTGAAATTGACACGCAACCTAGTAATCATAATGATGTGGAGATTGAACCTCCTATTGATCTTGATAACCACATCCTAAGAATAAAATATATGACAAACGGAACTTTATTGCTGGGAAGCATTATAAAAAAAGAGAACCATGGGTTTAGAAACACATGCCCTTTCCTCCTAAACCATCCAAGAACAAGGATGAAGAGGATTTTGAGCGCTTCATTGAGATGCTTAGACCTATCTTTTTGCGTATGCGCTTGACTGATATTCTGAAAATGTCTCCTTATGATAAGTATATGAAAGATATTGTGACTAGTAAAAGAAAGATAACGGAAGCTGAGATTTCCACCATGCTTGCTAATTATACTTTTAAGGGTGGAGTACGAAAGAAATTAGGAGATCCAGGAATACAATCTATACCATGCTCTATTAAAGGGAATTATGTTCAAACTGCTTTATGTGATTTGGGAGCTGGTGTTAGTGTTATGCCTTTCTCATGAGGATGTACCTGTCGTAGTTGCAAATGCTACTATCTTGACGGACATTGTTATTCTTGGTATTCTCAAGGACAACAGTATGTTGATCATCCTTGGTAGACCCTTTTTGAATACTAGAGGGGCTGCTATTGATTGCAACAAGGGCAATGTCACTTTTCATGTTAATGGTAATGAGCATACGGTACACTTTCCGAAGAAACAACCTCAAGTTCGCAATATCAACTCCATTGAAAAATTCCAACGATTATTATTGGAGACTTTGACTTCCCTCTTCCTACTGTTAAGAAGAAATATGATATACTTATTGTTGGGGATATACATATCCCCATGAGGTAACGTAGTGTTATTTGAAAATTCTTCGGTTTCAAGTTATTTGAAAGAAGTTTGTTAATAAGACTTGATCAACCTTATTGATGGATTCCTTTCGATGAGCATGAGTTGGATGAATTTAGAAGGCATTACTTTTTGTACCCAACTTTTACTTTCTGTTAGCTAGATGAAATTAAGAATAATGCTATTATTTTTCTATTTTCTGAGTTTCCCACGCAATAAAAAAGGTGACCTAAAAATAAAAGTTCTTCAAATGCCTTGAAAATGGAGTATGCTTTTTTCTGGAATATTTTAAAATTTCTGGCACTGAGCACACTACAGGGAGCTGCACTAGTGGTCCACAAGCCCACAAGGTGCGGCCACTCCCTTGGCCGTGCCTAGCAGGCTTGTGGGTCCCACGTGGCCCCCTTCACTTATTCCAGCACCCATCCACTTCATCTTCCTCCAAAAAAATCCACCATTGCTCAAACCCGTGTTCTAGCTCATTTTCCTACCATTTTCGATCTCCTTGTTCAAATCTTCATTCGCAAAAATGTTTCAGGAGATTGCTCTTCGGTATGTGACTCCTCCAATGATCCAATTAGTTTTTGTTCTAGTGCTTTATATATTGCAAATTTTTGCTGCTATGGTGACCTTGTTCTTGAGCTTGCATGTCAAATTTATATGGTGCCAAGTAGTTTTGATGCATGATATAGCCTCTAGGCACTTGAGGGAGTAGTTGCTATGAGTTTTGTTGAGTTTTGTTTACCTTTATTTTGAGTCACTAAAACTTTCATATTTTTTCAGAGAAAGAAATGCTCAGGAGATTATTAAGAGCCTCTTCAAGGCGGAGTTCTAAGGAAGATGAAAATGAAATGAGGGAGAAACCCAAGTATAATCTTCCTCGCGTCACAGAAGTTCGACCAAGTGAATGGCCATGTGACACATTCTTGAGGGCGGCCAGAATTTATGAAGATGTATATTATGTGGCCGAGAATGCAGGCATCACTGACTTCCTCAACGGTAAGTGTGACGAGTACCTCTTACTCATGAATACCTTTGTGAAAAATTCCACAATGGGGTAGTTAAAGTGATCCGCACAAAACTGAATATAATGATTTTCTTGCTAGCATTACCGTCGGAGTAACTATAAATATTACACAGGCTACCATGGGGAGCATTCACTTCCCTGCCATACATTATTTTTCTCTATGCATAGGTAGATGTATTAACAGTAAAACTGAGCATAGCCACCTTTCTGCAACTAATCTTAGTATTCTTAAGAGTGCAGTAATGGGTGAAAGGCTACATAACTTAGGAGACATTATTGCTAAAAGGGTGCATAATAATGCTAAGGATGGAGATTTCTTTGGTGGGATTTATGCCACTCGTTGAGATAATTCTCTTCGGGTACCCATACGCGTAAATGATATTGAGTTACCAACTGCTTTTCTTAATTATGAGGCTTTGGTACGTTTTCAGTTTCTTGAAAGGAATGAACAATCTCTCGAGTACCGACTAATTTTTGATAGAAAGCGTGCTGTCCATGTTACCCTTCCTGCTCCTACCTTCTTTAACTTTCAGGAAAAATAGAGATACAGTATAAACAGAGAGGAGGCAGACGATTACGAGAGGAGCGCGGAATCAGCTCGCCTTCACACTGCAATCTTTTAGGTGGTAGCCACTGCAACCCAGTACAACCCCAACCATGACTTCTGATATTATCAGGGCCAGCCATGGCCATAGAACAACTTAGGCCAAAAGCCTAAGCTTGGGGGAGTACGTATTTCTCACCGACTTTACATACCTATCCACACACTCATCTTAGTAGTCGGTGTTCATACTCTTTCATTGTACCATCCATGGTAGTCTATTTTCTTGTTTCGCTTTCTTCTTGTGTGTTTAATTAACTTTGAGAAAAATACAAAAATAATAGTTCTAGATTAATTTCCTCTTGCTTAGTTGTTGCATTAAAAGGAAAACCCAAAAAGATTTTTCATTCTTCTTTTACTTGTTGGGAGCTTTGTTGGGGAACGTCGCATGGGAAAAAAATCCTACGCAGATGCAAGATCTATCCATGGTGATGAACATCTATGAGAGGGAGAGTGGATCTACGTACCCTTGTAGATCGCTAAGCAGGAAGGGTTAAGAAACGCGGTTGATGTAGTCGAACGTCTTTGCGATCCAAATCGTCGATCGTCCCGCGATCCCATCATGATCCATCTTGCGATCCAATCACGATCCGTCCTGTCATCTCATCACGATCTGTCCCGCAACCCAATCGTGAATCTTCTCGCGATCTTGCTCATGTTCCTTCTGATCTAGCACCGAACGGATGACACCTCCACGTTTAGCACACGTACAGCTCGATGATGATCTCCACCTTCTTGATCCAGCAAGAGGGAGAGGAGAGGTAGATGATTTCTCCGGCAGCGCGATGGCGTTGCGGCGATGATGGTGGAGCTATTCCAGCAGGGCTTCGCCTAAGCACCGCTAAAAACTGATCTAGAGGAGAAACTGCGATCAATAGGAGAGGTAGCACATGGCTATTATGGTTATCTTTTCCCACTAAATCCTCTAGTATGTATAGGAGGGAGGGAGGGTAGGAGGCAGCCTCAAACACTCAAGGATTGGTCGAAATTGGAGGTGGAGGAGTCCTACTCCAATCCTATTAGGAGTAGGATTCCTCCTTTCCACTTCGAAGCTCTTTCCACCTCTCCACCTTTGGATTTTTTTCCTTCTCAAACCACTCCAGCCACATGGGCCCTTAGACGAGGCTTTGGCCAGCCCACCAGGGGCTGGTTTACCTCCTCTCACAGCCCATGTAGCCTCTTGGGTCGAGACACTCCTCCCGATGGTCTGCCGGTACCCTCCTGACACCCCTGGTACACTACCGATGAGCCCAAAACTTTTTCGGTGACTGAAACAGGACTTCCTACATATCAATCTTTACCTACAGACCATTCAGGAGCTCCTCGTGACGTCCGGGAATTTATCCGGGACTCCTAACAACCTTCGGTAACCACCATACATTACTCTATACTACCGAAACGTCACCGAACCTTAAGTGTGTAGATCCTGCGGGTTCGAGAACTATGTAGACATGATCGAGACACCTCTACAGTCAATAACCAATAGCGAGACCTGGATGCCCATATTGGTTCCCACATATTCTACGAAGATCTTTATCTGTCGAACCTCTATGTCAAGGATTCAATTACTCTTGTATGTTGTGCCCTTTGTTCTTCGGTATGTTACTTGCCCGAGATTCGATCATCGGCATCTCTATACCTAGTTCAACCTCATTACCAGAAAGTCTCTTTACTCATTCCGTAATACAAGATCCTATGGCTAACACTTAGTCACATTGCTTGCAAGGCTTATTGTGATGTTGTATTACCGAGTGGGCCCTGAGATACCTCTCCATCACACGGAGTAACAAATCCCAGTCTTGATCCATGCCAACCCGATAGACACCCTCAGAGATACCTATAGAGCACCTTTATAGTCACCCAGTTACGTTGCGACGTTTGATACAAGGTACTCCTCCGGTGTCAGTGAGTTTCATGATCTCATGGTCATAGGAACAAATACTTGACATGCAGAAAACAGTAGCAATAAACTGAGACGATCCTATGCTACGTTTTGTAGTTTGGGTCTTGTCGATCACATAATTCTCCTAATGATGTGATCCCGTTATGAAATGACATCTCATGTCCATGACTAGGAAACCATAGCCATCTTTGGTCAACGAGCTAGTCTATTAGAGGCATACTAGGACATGGTGTTGTCTATGTATCCACACATGTATCTAAGTTTCCGATTGATACAATTATAGCATGGATAATAAACGATTATCATGAACAAGGAAATAGGATAATAACCAATTTATTATTGCCTCTATGGCATATTTCCAACAGCCTCCCACTTGCACTAGAGTCAATAATCTAGTTCACATCACCATGTGATTCACATTGTTATGAATCTAACACCCAATGAGTTCTGGGGCTCGATCATGCTTTGCATGTGAGATAGGTCTTTTAGTCAACGGGTCTGCGACATTTAGATCCGTGCGTACTTTACAAATCTCTATGTCATACTATAGACACCGCTACCACACTCCACTTGGAGCTATTCCAAATGGCTGCTCCACTATACGTATCCGGATTGCTACTCAGAGTCATCCAGATTGGTCTTAAAGTTTGCATCGACGTAACCCTTTACGACGAACTCTTTATCATCTCCATAATCGATAAATATTTCCTTAGTCCTCTATTTAATAAGGATAATCCTGACCTATGTACAGTGATCCACTCCTGGATCACTTTTTTACCCCTTGACGGACTCATGGTAAGGCACACATAGGTGCGGTACATAGCATGGCATACTATAAAGAGCCTATGGCTAAGGCATAGGGGACGATGTTCTTACTTTCTCTTTCTTCTACATGGTCGTGCTTTGAGTCTCACTCAACTTCACACCTTACAAATCAGGCAAGAACTCTCTCTCTCTGACTGATCCATTTTGAACTCTTTCAAAATCTTGTCAAGGTATGTACTCATTGAAAGTCTCATCAAGCATCTTGATCTATCTTTATAGATCTTGAAGCTCAACAATTAGGTAGATTTATCCAGGTATTCCTTTGGAAAACGCTTTTCAAACAACCGTTTATGATTTCCAGAAATTCTACATCATTTTCGATCAATAATATGTCAACCACATATGCTGACCAAAAATTCTATAGTACTCCCACTCACTTTATTGTAAATACAAGTCTCTCATAAACTTTGTATAGACTCAAAAACTTTGATCACCTCATCAAAGCGTACATTCCAACTCCGAGATGCTTGCTCCAGTCCATAGAAGGATCACTGGAGCTTGCACACATTTTAGCATCCTTAGGACTGACAAAACCTTTTGGTTGTATCTCATACAACCTTTCCTCAAGGAAGGAAATGATGTTTTTGACATCCATCTGCTAGATTTCATAATTGAAAAACATAGCAACTGGTAACATAATTCCAATGGACTTTAGCATTTCTACGAGTGAGAAAGTCTCATTGTAGTCAACTCCTTGAACTTGGCGGAAACTTCTTTGCGACAAGTCGAGCTTTATAAATGGTGACATTCACCATCAGCGTCTGTCTTCATGTTAAAGGTCCATTTGTACTCAACGAGCTGTCGTCCAAGGAGCAAGTCTACCAAAGTCTATACTTGGTTTTCATAAATGGATCCTTTCTCGGATTTCATGGCCTCTAACCATTTGTCGAAATCCAGGCCCATCATCGCTTCTCCATAGCTCGCAGGTTCATCGTTGTCCAACAACATGACCTCCAAGACAGGGTTGTCGTACCACTCAAGAGTACTACGTGTCCTTGTCGACCTACGAGGTTCGATAGTAACCTGATCCAAAGCTTCATGATCATCATCATTAACTTCCTCTTCAACTGACGTAGTCTCCACAAAAACATCTTTCTATATTCCTCTATGTTTGAACAAAGGTTCAACAACCTCATCAAGTTCTATATTCCTCCCACTGAATTCTTTCGAGAGAAACTCTTTCTCGAGAAAGGACCCAGTTTTAGCAACAAACACTTTGTACTCGGATCTGAGATAGAAGCTATACCCAACTGTTCCTAGGGTATTCCATGAAGAAGCATTTGTTCGCTTTGGGTTCATGCTCATTAGGTGAAAACCTTTTTCACATAAGCATCGCAGCCCCAAACATTAAGAAATGATAGCTTAGGTTTCTATCAAACCATAATTCATATGGTGTCATCTCAATGGATTTAGATTGTGCCCTATTTAAAGTGAGTGTAGTGTCTCTAATGCATAGCCCCAAAACGATAGTGGCAAAACGATAAGAGACATCATAGTACGCACCATATCCAATATAGCATGACTATGATGTTCGGACACACCATCACACTATGGTGTTCCAGGTGGTGTGAGTTGTGAAACAACTTTCACATTGTCTAAAGTTGTATGTCAAACTCGTAACTCAGATATTCACCTCCACGATCATATCGTAGATATTTTTATATTCTTGTGATGATGATCTTAAACTTCACTTTGAATTTGTTTGAACTTTTCAAACATTTCAGACTTGTGTTTCATTAAGCAAATATACTCATATGTACTCAAATCATGAGTGAAGGTAAGGAAAATAATGATATCTACTGCATGCTACAACAATCATTGGATCGCATACATCAACGTGTATTATTTCCAATAAGTTACTAGCCCGCTCCATCATACCGAAAACGGGGTTTGTAGCCATCTTGCCCAAGAGGCATGGTCCAAATGTCTCAATCGATTAGAAACCGAATGATTCCAAAGATCCATCAACATGGAGTTTCTTCATGCGATTTATACCAATATGACATTTAATGGCAGTGCCACAAGTATGTGGTACTATCATTATAAACTTTGTATCTTTTGACATCAATGTTATGAACATGTGTATTACTACTATCAAGATTCAACAAACCATTCTCACTGGGTGCATGACCATTGAAGGTATTATTCATGTAAATAGAATAACCATTATTCTCTAACTGAAATGAATAACCATGTTGCAATAAACACGATCCAATCATGTTCCTTCTTAACGCAAACACCAAATAACATTTATTTAGGTTTGTCACTAATCCCGAAGGTAGAGAGAGCGTGCGATGTTGATCACATCAACCTTGGAAACATTTCCAACACACATCGTCACCTCACACTTAGCTAGTCTTCGTTTATTCCGTAGCTTTTATCTTGAGTTACTAACATTTAGCAACCGTACCGGTATCAAATACCGAGGTGCTACTAGGAATACTAGTAAGGTACACATTAATAACACGTATATCAAATATACTTCTGTTGACATTGCCAGCCTTCTTATCTACCAAGTATCTAGGGCTTGTTCTGCTTTAGCGACCGCTCTCCTCATAATAGAAGCACTTAGTCTTGGGTTTGGGTTCAACTTTGGGTTGCTTCACTAGAGCAGCATCTGACTTGTCATCCATGAAGTTTCCCTTCTTGCCCTTGCCCTTCTCAAAACTAGTGGTTTTACTAATAATCAACACTTGATGCTCATTTTTGATTTCTACCTTCACGGTGTCAAACATCGCGAACAGCTTAGGGATCATTATTTCCATCCCTGGCATTTTATAGTTCATCACCAAGTTCTAGTAGCTTAGTGATAGTGACTTGGAGAACTATATCAATCACTATCTTATTTGGAAGATCAACTCCCACTCGATTCAAGCGATTGTAGCCCCCAGACAATCTAAGCACATGCTCAACGATTGAGCTATTCTCCTTCATCTTGAAGGCAAAGAATCTTGTTGGAGATCTCATATCTCACAACACAGGCACGAACCTGAGATACCAATTTCTGCTCTTAGAACATCTCATATGTTCCATGAAGTTCAAAACATTTTGGAGCCTCAATTCTAAGACGTAATGCATGACGCACTAAACTATCAAGTAGTCATCGGAACGTGCCTGTCAGATGTTCACAACACCTACAAACGACGCTAGAGGGGGTGGCGCACCGAGCGGTGCATTAAGAACATAAGCCTTCTGTTCAGCAATGAGCACAATCCTCGGATCATGGACCTAGTCCGCAATATTGCTACCATCATCTTTCAACTCTATTTCTCTAGGAACATATAAAAATTAAAGAGAGCTACAACATGAGCTATAACATAATTTGCAAAGATACTATTGACTAAGTTCATGATAATGAGATCAACTAATCATATTACTTAAGAACTCCCACTCAAATTGACATCCCTCCGGTCATTCGAGTGATACATGATCCAAATTCACCAACTCAAGTCCGATCATCACGTGAGTTGAGGTTGTTTCATTGGTGAACATCATCATGTTGATCATATCTACTATATGACTCATGTTCGACCTTTCGCTCTCTTGTGTTCCGAGGCCATGTCTGTACATGCTAGGCTCATCAAGTTTAACCCGATTGTTCCGCATGTGCAACACTAGCTTGCACCCGTTGTATGTGAACGTATATTCTATCACACCCGATCGTCACATGGTGTATCGACACGACGAACTTTCGCAATGGTGCACACTAGGGGAGAACACAATTTATCTTGAAATTTAAGTGAGGGATCACCTTATAATAGTACCGTCGTCCTAAGCAAAACAAGGTGCATAAAAGGATTAACATCACATGCAAAGCATAAGTGACATGATATGTCCATGAACTTGTGCTTTTGATCTCCATCCTTAAAGCACCGGCATGATCTCCATCGTCACTGACATAACACGATGATCTCCATCATCATGATCTTCATCATTGTGTCGCCATCGGGGTTGTCGCGCCCACCATGCTCATACTACCATAGCTACCGTTTAGCGATAAAGTAAAGCATTACATAGCGCTTAATGATTGACACGCATGTCATACAATAATTAAAGACAACCCTATGGCTCCTGCCGGTTGCCGTACACATTGACATGCAAGTCGTGATATTCTATACAACACATGATCATCTCATACATCACATATATCTCATCATGTAATTGGCCATATCACATCACAACATACCCTGCAAAAACAAGTCAGATGTCCTCTAATTGTTGTTGCAAGTTTTACGTGGCTGCTACGGGTATCTAGCAAGAACAATTCTCACCTATGCAAAACCAGAACAGTGATACATAAATTGCTTTTCAACCTTCTCAAGGACCACCTTTGTCAAATCCGATCCAACTAAAGTAGGAGAAACAGACACCAGCCAGCCATCTTTGTGCAACGAAGTTACACGTCAGTCGATGGAACCAGTCTCTCGTGAGCATACGAGTAAGGTTGGTCCGAGCCGCTTAATCCCACAATACCGCTGAACCAAAACACGACCAAGGGAGGAAGCAATCTAAGCATCAACGCACACAAACTCTTTGTGTTCTACTCGAGATTTCATCTACACATAGACCTAGAACATGATGCCACTGTTGGGGAACGTTGCATGGGAAACAAAAAAAGTCCTACGCACACGCAAGATCTATCCATGGTGATGAGCATCTATGAGAGGGAGAGTGGATCTACATACCCTTGTAGATCGCTAAGCGAGAAGCGTTAAGAAACGCGGTTGATGTAGTCGAACGTCTTCGCTATCAAAATCGTTGATCGTCCCGCGATCCCATCACGAACCATCTTGCGATTCAATCACGATCCGTCATGTGATCTCATCACGATCTGTCCCGCAATACAATCACAAATAGTCTCGCGATCTTGATCATGGTCCTTCCAATCTAGCGCCGAACAGACGACAGCTCCGCGTTCAGCACACTTACAGCTCGATGACGATCTCCGCCTTCTTCATCCAGCAAGAGGGAGCAGAGAGGTAGATGAGATCACTGGGAGCACAATGGCGTTGCGGTGATGATGGTGGAGCTATTTCAGCACGGCCTCGCCTAAGCACCGGTGAAACCGATCTAGAGGAGAAGCTACGATCTAGAGGAGAGGTAGCACGTGGCTATTAGGGTTAGCTTTTCCCTCTAAATCCTCTAGTATGTATAGGAGGGAGGGAGGGGAGGAGGCAGCCTCAAACCCTCAAGGTTTGGTCGAAATTGGAGGTGGAGGAGTCCTACTCCAATCCTTTTAGGAATAGGATTCCTCCTTTCCACTTGGAAACTCTTTCCACCTCTCCACCTTTGGATTTTTTTTCCTTCTCAAACCACTCCAGCCACATGGGCCCTTAGACGAGACTTTGGCCAGCCCACCAGGGGTTGGTTTACCTCCTCTCACAGCCCATGTAGCCTCTTGGGTCGAGACACTCTTGGGTCGAGACACTCCTCCTAATGATGTGATCCCGTTGTCAAATGACATCTCATGTCCATGAATAGGAAACCATAGCCCTCTTTGATCAATGAGCTAGTCTATTAGAGGCATACTAGGGACATGGTGTTGTCTATGTATCCACACATGTATCTCGGTTTCCAATTATTACAATTATAGCATGGATAATAAACGATTATCATGAACAAGGAAATATGATAATAACCAATTTATTATTGCCTCTAGGGCATTTTTCCAACAAGCTATCCCATAAATAGTTTTTCTCGTTCATGTTTTGAGTTTTCTTTCTTTGGGTCGTAAGGAGAAGGCCATAATGAAAATGTCGAGTGGCTCTCGTATGCATTATTGTTTACCTATTAGAGAGCCAATGTTACCTTGTCTTCTCCTTTGAGTTATTGTTTGCAGATTCCAGCTTAGTACAAATGATGCACACTCTTATTATTATCCACACCGTTCGGTCGTGCTAGCGAAAGGCAATAATGATGATATTTGATGAAAAGATTGAGATGGAGAAAAGCTTGTATGAACTCGACCTATCTTGCTTTCGTAAATATGATTAGCTCATCGTTCCGAATTCAGTTCATCATGGGTGAAACATATTTGCAATGATAATTAGAGATTATAGTTACTCATGCCATGCTTAATTAGCTAAGAGTGGATAATGGTTTGTTTTGGGTGCCAACATGCATATTAAAATGGTTGTGATGTAGTATGAGGGGATGGTATCCTCCTCTGAACGATTCAAGTGGCTCGACTTGGCACATGTTCATGCATGTAGTTGAAACAAAATCAACATAGCCTCCACGATATTTATGTTCATAGTGATTTATATCCTACTCATGCTTGCATTCAATGTTGGTTAATCTCAAAGCATGTTGATGACTGTGTCGCTCTCTAGTTGGTCGCTCCCTATCGGTGCACTATAGTTTTGGGTTCTCCAGTGCCCCTTACTTATGCACGAGCAGTAGTAGCCACTCCAGCGGCAAGGGCTGCTAGGGGATGCTAGATGTAGATATAGGAAAGTCAAGGGAACATACAAACAAACAATCAAGGTCAAGGCCGAAGGCTAGACCCCCGGCAAGACCGTGTCGGCATGCCCTTCAAACCCCCGGCAAGGCGAAGCCTCGGCAAGATCATGCCAGCGCAAAGGCTAGGTGTTGCCCCACCTGGGCACGTGTCGAGGCGCCGACGATGAAGGAGGCTATGCGGTGCCGATAGGACGGGGTCATGTCCCTTCCCGTAGATGGTCAGAGGCACCTGACGGAGCATTAAATGCGACTGTCTTACACCGTCAGTGTTAGGTACGATAGCACTGTAGCACTGTACACCCCGTGTACGCACTATACGCCACTATTGGGATCCCCTTAATCATATAAAACGAGGCCCAGGGCGCTATAGTAGAGGATCTTTCGACCAATCTTCTAGCTCGCACGCGTAGCGGCGGTGTTGGATCACCCACACAGCGCTCCTATGGCTAGAAACCAAGAACACCCATAATACACAAAGCAGGAGTAGGGTTTTACGCTTCTTAGCAGCTAGATCCTGGGTAAAAATACGCCGTGCTGCTCATTCGTCCTGCTCTTCGCGCATATCCATCTACTTGCCAAACTAAAAGGGGTCCTACCGATCCCATAGGTGTTCATCCCCCATGACATCTCTAGCGCGCCAGGTAGGGGGATTGGTTCCGTAAACCTGGTCCAACAATCAACATGTCAGTTTCTTCATCATATCCATCGCCATACCTCCAAGGAAGAAGGGTTTCACGATAGTAGAACCTCCACATCCGCCGTTCCCATAGTCGTCCAAGCGGGCGACGAAGTGGACGCGTGCGGAAGAAGTAAAGACCCTGCGCCTGCGCGGCGCTCTGGTTTTCAAGGCCGAGGAAGCGACAACGCCCGCAGCTGAGACGCTCATGGCGGCAGCGGAAACCCCCATGCCTCTGGGTCTCGGGTCGGAGCTTTACCGCCTGCGGGCGGTACGGTGAACTCCAGGGATGGAAGGGCACCCTCCAAGACACCCACGTCGGCACGTACATCGTGACCTTCTCTGGACGCACGTGAAAAGCAATGCGGCGATGTCGGTGGTTCCCAATGTCCCCATGGAAATGCTCCAGTGCATCGCGCCCAAGATGCGTGGGGTCAGCGTGCATGCAAGCATGCTAGTGGGAGTGGCCTACAATCGTGGGACCGCGACGAAGATTCCTCTGACATGGTAAGGAGTCAAAGCACCTCGCGTTCTTCGCGCAGTTTGCTGTCGACCACGTCGAAAGAAGCAATGGTGTGGGCACAACTGCTCCTGAACTTCCCTCCTATTGTAGAGAGGCTCGACGAGTGGAGAGCCACCATTCAAAGCCTCCTCAGCCTCGCTGATAAATTTTGGTCCACCGAGCCGGCTCGCGCTAGTGGTGAGAAGGCCGGAAATGATGCGACCACAGTGCACTCTCCTCCACAGCAACAACGCCGGTCACTGACTCATTGGACCGATGCTTATGACGGTTACTCAATGGCATCGTCTGATCCACGGACTCGCCGCAATCAGCGTCAAGTTCTTGGGAGCGAAGGAAAGAAGACACTTGGACTACAATTGAGCAACGGCGAGAAGCACGCCATCAATCTGATAAATGCGTGGGGCCCACTATAGACAAATCCGTGCCAGGGTATCCTACTAGCCTACCTTACAAGGTGGGTTGTCCAGCATATACCCATGAGCTATGGCGAGTCTAGTGGCACAACTCCCGAACGTTCAAGCCAGAGATCCCAAAGAAATATGACGGCAAGACTCACCCGTCGAAGTTCTTGAGCATCTACACCATTGCGGTTCAAGCTGTCGGGGCACATGATGACAAGATACTCGCCAACTACTTCCCATTGGTGCTCAAGCCATACGTCAGGTCGTTGTTTATGTACCTGAAAGAGAATTCCATCACCTCCTAGGCAGACATGTGCCATGAGTTTGTTGGCGCCTTTACCGGAGGCCATTAAGCTTTGGGTCAAGAAAATGACTCACACATCATTCCCCAAAAATAATGCGAGACCTTGCACAAGTACATTCAAAGGTTCAGTCGTGTGCATCACAACATCCCAGACGTTCATCATGCCGCTGTTATTAGCGTGTTCCACCAGAATGTGCGCAACCGTAGGATACACCAAGAGCTGGCAATGAACAAGGTCAGGGATGTTGCCGAGCTTTATGCTCTGGCTGATAGATGTGCCCGAGCCGAAGAAGGGAGGAGACTGCCCGACGAAGAAGCTAACGTTGGAGTCAACTCTAATGTCGAAGACGACACTGCCCCGGCAAAGAGAAACCAACGACGAAATAAGAAGCGCAAGAGTAAGATTGTGCTTGTCGTCGAGGTTTCCGGCAACGTTGACTTCGCCAATAAAACTAAGGTTGACAGACCTGGCAAGGAGGTTGCCGAGTGCACCTCGTGTTAGGCCTTGGTGGTTGCCGACAAGACGGAAGGCTCTGACAAGCAGTACTGCAAGATGCATCGCACCAAGGGCCACAACCTCCAAAACTGGCGACAGGTCGAGCAACTCATCAAGAAACAGAAGGGTGAGTGCATGAGACGAGATAAGGAGAAAGACCAAAACAATGTAGAATGGTTTGACAAGAAACGCAGCAACCGAGGAGGTCGCCGTGGCAAGACCAAGCAACAGAAGGAGAGGCCCTCTCGTGGTCACTACGATGAAGGAGGGGACGACGATTGCTAAGAAGAGAACAACAAGTCCGGCGAGCATGAGTTCCAGAAGTCTATAGAGATGATGTGCATCGACGGAGGTGCCTCATCGCATTCCTCTCACCGCCAACTCAAACAATGGGCGCGTGAGGTTAATGCGGCGGATCCGTTTGTCGGTGACCAGAAACCTCTGAAGTGGTCCAACACTCCTATCATTTTTGACGCCGAGGATCACCCTGATCGCACAACCATGGTCGGGTGTCTGCCATTGTTGGTTTCACCGACAATTCGCAACCTCAAGGTGATGTAAATGCTAGTCGACAGTGGGGCCAGCATGAACCTAATCTCGTCAGACGTCATCGAGAGGCTACAAATTCCTGATGAAGATCTCGAGCCGACATGCACATTCCAAGGTGTCAATTCAGGGAGGACTCGGCCGAAGGGAAAGATCACACTGTCGGTAACATTTGGTAGTGACATAAATTTCAGAATAAAGAAGATCGTCTTTGATGTCACCAAGATATCATTGCCATACAACGTTATCCTTGGCCGCCCAGCACTGGCCAAGTTCATGGCGGCCACCCACTTCACATACAATGTGCTGAAGAGGCCCGAGCCAATGAGTGTCATCGCGATCAACTCTAACAAGAAAGGTGGACTCATCTACGCTAACCAACTCTACCGGGAGGCAGTTGCATCACCTCCCTCCAAGGAACTTGCTCCTGCCGCTGAAGCTCCTAGGGGGAACTAGAACGGCAAGGCCTCCGATGCACATTCCAGCAAGCGCACTTTCTCGGAGTGCTACGCTCCCGTTAACGATGTGCCAGAGAGCTCCACCGGCAAGAACAAGAGGTCCAAGGCAGCTCCACCGGAGACCAAAAGGGTGCTCGTCAAGACAATGGCACGGGGGGAACTTTCACCATAAGTTCCATCCTCGATGACAAATAGGAAAGCGAACTCATTGCCTTCCTGCAGGTGAATGTCAATGTGTTTGCATGGCAACCGTCTGACGTCGCCGGTGTTCCCAGGTAGGTGATTGAGCACCATCTTGTCGTCTGTCCTCATGCGCGGCCCGTCAAGCAAAAAGTGAGGAAAGAAGCCTTGAGAGACAAGAATTCATTACCGAGGAAATTAGAAAACTGGAAGCAGCAGGTCTGGTTAGAGGGGTGCTCCACCCAATGTGGTTGGCCAATCCCGTCATAGTGCACAAGGTGAATGGGAAATGGAGGCTGTGTCTTGACTATAAAGATCTCAATAAAGCCTAACCAATAGATCCCTTCCCCTTGCCGCATATCGACCAGATTGTGGACTCCACTGTAGGCTGTGACTTGCTGTACTTCCTCGATGCGTACTCTGGGTATCGTCATATCTTCATGTCGAAGGAATACGAAGAGAAGACTGCATTTATCACCCGATGTAGTACATACTGCTTCGTGGAGATGCCTTTCGGGTTGAAAAGTGCTTGTTCAACATTTGCAAGAGCAGTCCAGGTTTGTTTTGAACCCAAGCTACATAGGAATATGGAAGCTTATATGGATGACATAGTGGTCAAAACCAAGGACAAGGCAACACTCATACAAGAGCTAGAAGAGACGTTTGCAAATCTGCGCAAGATCAACTTAAAGCTCAATCCCGAGAAGTGTGTGTTTGGCGTTCCGTCCGACTAGCTTCTCTAGTTCTTTATGTCTCAACATGGGATTGAATAAAAACCTGACATGATCAAGGTGATTGACCAAACTGAAGCACCAAAGTGCGTCAAGGATGTACGCCGTCTTGCCGATTGCATCGCAACTGTAAGCAGGTTCATCTCAAAATCCACTGAGCTCGCCCTCTCGTTCTTCAAAATCTTGAAGAAGGCAGGTTCGATGAAATGGACACCAGAAGCGGAGGTAGCGGTGCAGGATTTGAAGAAGTACCTCTCCTCTCCGCCAACACTAGTCGCACCTAGGCCACAAGAACTATTGCTTCTATACCTAGCGGGGACGAATCAAGTGGTCAGCACTACGCTGGTGGCACAGAGGGAAGCTGACGAAGAGGTCCAAGAAACATCTCTTCCCGGCAAGGAAATAAGCAAGAATGGGTCATGTATTTTGATGGGGCTATCTCCCTGCAAGGGGCCGGTGCCGGCGTGCTAATTGTTGCACCCACCAGAGAGCACCTCAAGTACGTGATTGATACGTCCATTTTGCATCATGCTCTTATATTGATATTTATTGCATTATGGGCTGTTATTACACATTTTGGTACAATACTTATGCCTTTTCTCTTTTTTTTACCAGGTTTACATGAAGAGGGAGAATGTTGGCAGATGGAATTCTAGACTAGAAAAGGAGCAAATCTGAGATACCTATTCTGCACAACTCCAAGAGTCTTGAAAATCTATAGAGAATTATTTTGGAATATATAAAAAATATTGGGTCATAGAAATACATCAGGGGGGCCACCAGGCAGCCACATGCTAGGGGGCGTGCCCTACCCCCCTCGGCGCACCCCTATGGCTTGTGGCCCACCTGGCAGCCCTCCGTTGCCCATCTTCTGCTATATGGAGGGTTTTGACCTACAAGAAATCATACCAGAGCTTTCGAGGCGAAGTGCCGCTGTCTCAAGGCAGAACTTGAGCAGAACCAATATAGGGCTCCCACGGAGTTATTCTGCCGGGGAAACTTCCCTTCGGGAGGGGGAAATCGAAGCCATCATCATCACCAACGATCCTCTCATCAAGAGGGGGTCAATATCCATCAACATCTTCACCAGCACCATCTCTTGTCCAAACCCTAGTACATCTCTCCTATCCGATCTTTGTCTCAAAACCTAAGATTGGTACCTCTGGGTTGCTAGTAGTGTTGATTACTCCTTGTAGTTGATGCTAGTTGGTTTACTTGGTGGAAGATCATATGTTCAGATTCTTGATCATCATTAATACTCCTATGATTCTAAACATGAATATGCTTTTTGAGAAGTTATGTTTGTTCCTGAGGACTTGGGATAACTCTTGTTACAAGAAATCATGTGAATTTGGTATTCGTTCGATATTTTGCTAAGATATATATTGTCTCTCCTCTAGTGGTGTTATGTGAACGTCGACTACATGACACTTCACCATTGTTTGGGCCTATAGGAAGGCATTGGGAAGTAATAAGTAGATGATGGGTTGCTAGAGTGACAGAAGCTTAAACCCTAGTTTATGTGTTGCTTCGTAATAGGCTGATTTGGATCCATTGTTTCATGCTATGGTTAGATTTATCATAATTCTTCTTTCGTAGTTGTGGATGCTTGCGAGAGGGGTTAATCATAAGTCGGAGGTTTGTCCAAGTAATGGCAGCACCCAAGCACCGGTCCACCCACATATCAAAATATCAAAGTAACGAACGCGAATCATATGAGCATGATGAAAACAAGCTTGACAAAAATTCCCATGTGTCCTCGGGAGCACTTTGCTTTATATAAGAATTTGTCCAGGCTTGTCCTTTGATATAAAAAGGATTGGGCCACCTTGTTGCACCTTTGTTACAATTGTTACGTGCTACCCGCTATGAATTATCTTATCACAAAACTATCTGTTACCGATAATTTCAGTGCTTGCAGAGAATACTCTACTGAGAACTGCTTGTCATTTCCTTTTGCTCCTCGTTGGGTTAGACACTCTCACTTATCGAAATGACTATGATAAATCCCCTATACTTGTGGGTGATTCATCTTTCGAATCAAAAAGCTCATCATCAGAGGTGATTCACAGCTTGTCGTCAAGCAAATCAACAAGGATTATCAGAGCCCGTTGATGGAGGCTTACGTGGATGAAGTGAGAAAGCTGGAGGAGTGCTTCGCCGGGCTACAAAAAGAGCACGTTCTTGTGCAGAGAATAGCATCTTGGACGAGCTATCAAAGCGCGCTGCCCTCAAGTTACCCATGGAACCAGGAACTTCTGTGCTCAAGCTAAGTCAGCCATCCGTAGCACCGTCAACAAGGCAAGATAAAAGATGAAAGTTGAATTCCAGATAGTACTTACCCGTAGAATTTCCAGAAGCTACCGGTGAGGAAGTTGTCGGGAACAATGCCAAGCTTGCCGGGAAGCAGCAAGATCCGACATGACCTCAGGTCTTCGCCATGGAGACAAACGCTCCTGCGACAGAAGACATGCCTTTAGTCCTTGCCATCGAGCGCCAGGATTCGACATGTGTGCAACACATTGTTCGGTTCCTCCAAATAGGAGAACTCATTGAGGAACAAGTGGAAGCAGGAAAAGTAGCCCGTCAGTCTAGTATGTACCAGTTTGTGGACGAAGTCCTATACAGAAAGAGACGAAACATTGTGAAATTGAAGTGCGTTCTTCGGGAGGACGGACTGGAGCTGTTGGCCAAGATACATGGAGGCATATGTGGATCCCACGTAGGGTCAAGAGCACTGGTCGGCAAAGCTTTCTCGCAAGGTTTCTTCTGGCCCACCGCCCTCTGGGATGCAACTGCGCTAGTAACCAAGTGTCAAGCATGCCAGTTCCATTCAAAGATGCTACATCAACCATCTCAAGATCTTCAAATAATCCCTCTCTCCTAGCCATTGTCGGACTGGGGGCTCGACAACTTGGGCCCCTTACTCCGTGCTACCGGGGGCTTTGACTACTTGTACGTTGCACACGACAAGTTCACAAAGTTCCGGAAGTGGAGGCAATGAGAAAGGTGACACCAAAGTCAGCCATCAAGTCCTTCAAAGGACTAGTCTTCCGCTTTGGTGTTTCCAACACGATCATCACCCATAACGGCAGGCAGTTCACAAGCTGAACCTTTATGCAGTATGTGCTGGACCTTGGTAGCAAAATCTGTTTTGCTTCTGTCGCTCACCCAAGGAGCAACGGTCAAGTGGAAAGGGCGAATGCTGAAGTGCTAAGAGGGCTTAAAACAAGAACTTTCGATAAGCTGCACAAGTGCGGAAGGCGCTGGATTGATGAACTGTCGGTGGTTCTTTGGTCGATCAGAATGACACCAAATCAAGCCACCAGCCAGACACCCTTCTCCCTGGTGTACGGGGAAGAAGCAGTTCTCCCCACGGAACTCATATACGGGTTGCCTTGTGTGCTCCCTTATGATGAGCTTGAGCAAGAGAAGTTGTGACAAGATGACGTGACGCTCCTTGCGGAAGACCGTCTTCGGGCTATTGTCAGAGATGCACGTTACCAACAAGCTTTGTGCCGCTATCATAGCTGCAAGGTTCGTGCCTGAAGCCTTGAGGAGGGAGACCTTGTTCTTCTGCGTGTTCAGTCGGCCAAGAATTCAAAAAAAATTGATGCCAAAGCAGGAAGGACCCTATCAGGTAGTATGAATCACCAGGCCTGGCACAATCTGCCTGGAGACTGAAGATGGCATTCCGGTGAGCAACTCCTGGAATATCGAGCACCTTCATAAGTTCTACCCATAAGGCATGGTTGCTGCCCCCCCCCCCCCCCCGGAAACCAGCTCTTGTACGAGTATTGCCGGCAAGTCTTGTGATCATTTGTACAAAGCCAGACGCAGACCTTGTGCATAGCTGAACGAGAACGAGCGTTCTGCAACTCTTGTCAATTTCTGTGTCTGCTTGTTTTACATGCTTATCCAAGATGTTGCATTACGCCTATTCCCGACAAGTACTAACAGATCATCAAGGTTCCACATCTCTAGTTTCTCTTCTTTCTTTTTCTTAAAAGACAAAAGGTTCTCTCGCGTGCAAGTTTGCCGGGGGATGAGATGGTATGGAGAATGGTAAGGTCCGAAATTGGCATCTTGCGGGAAGGAGCGGGAAAAAGTACCTCCACGGGAAGATAAGTTGCTGAACCCTAAGTGAAATTTTTCTATGAAGTTATTTTCCTTGGACGATTCCGACATGTGTATGGAAAACCTGCACGCTAAGGAACCTTGTCGTGATCGACGACACCCTTGCTCTATTTTGAGTCTGCTCAATGGCTTAAGTGGTTGCGCTCGCGCCCTTGCCCTGTTTTGAGTCTGCAGAATGACTTAAGTGGCTGCGCTTGTAGCCTTGCCCTGTTTCGAGTCCACTCAACGGATCAAGTGGCTGTGCTCATGCACTTACTCTGTTTTGAGTCCACTCAACACCTTAAGTGGCCACGCCAAGAACGTCAAGGTATCTTGCCGGCAGTCGCACCGCCAGCATGCTGCTAAGGACCAGCTCCTCGAAGCGCTCGCAGTAGGGCTACACATGCCAATAAGATTTTTTTCCAAAAAAGCATAGGGAAAGCACGATGCAAAGATGAATCTAACAAGGGGAATAAGATACGGTTATTCAAATACAGTGAAATTTACATGAGATGTCACCTCTTCCTAAGTACATCTTTATTTGACTTTCTCCCCTAGGGGGATTACAAGAAGAAAAAGATAGGAGGAGGATGCAAATTACAAGAAGAAAAAGATAGCAAGGGGCCTACGATGAGAGCCTCGTCCCTCCTGGGCCAGCATTGTGCAGACGAGAATAGTAGAACTGCTTGAATGAGAGGGGGGCTGAGAAGCCGAAGTCCACGCGCCTGCCGGAAGATCCAGCTGCAAGATGAGGCAGCACCTGGGACAAGGACCCCCGGCAGGATCGTCCTGTCGGGAGGGGAGAGGCGTGAGACTGACGATGATGGTGCGGCCGTTGATCAACCAGAGCTCAGGTCGTTGTATTCCGACTTGACGGCCTGTAGCTAGGACTCATCATCGCTTTCACTGGCACCGTCTTCCTCGACGCTGTCACTCGAGGAGGAGCTTCCAGCGCTGCTTGAGATCTCTTTGAAGTAGCTGAGACGGATGCTTGAGCGCCCATAAATCTTGACAGAGAGCAGATCGGCCTCTGTCATTTTGAAAGAAGGACGTGCCCATACTAGAGGTTGTGGGAGCGGGAAAAAGTTTTCCATCCACTCCTGAAGAACATGACACGGCTCTCCGGATACTCGGCGTCCACCCGCGTGGCGCCATTGCAGCAGCCATGCGCCCACAGCCACAAAACGGACGGCTTGTCGGTCTCCATCGCCCTGGCGAAAGGGTGAGGGAGGCGCAAATGGCTCAGAAGGGGACCGCACAGTTTGAGGACAAACTCCAACGGTGTCCCCTCGCTGTGGGTTTCTTCGAGGAAGAGGCTTGGTGTCAAAGCGAGAGGGGGAACAGCGCTATGCCTCCCCCGGCCTCGACCTCCAAGACGATCATGGTCCCTCGCGCTTCCGCCACCACATGTGCCCGGGTCACCCTCCACCTCTATGGCGGAAGCGGTGGCATGATCCTGATGGGTACTCCTCCTTGATGAAGAGGATGGTGGCTGCCCTCGCCCCCTATTCATGGCTAAGGGCGGGCACCACTCAAGGTTTGGAAGAGTTGGAAGGGGGAGCTCTGGAGGTTCGCGCTTGATGAGGAGGGAAGGATGGATGT
The DNA here is from genome assembly GCA_022496015.1 of Hordeum marinum. Classification (NCBI taxonomy): domain Eukaryota; kingdom Viridiplantae; phylum Streptophyta; class Magnoliopsida; order Poales; family Poaceae; genus Hordeum; species Hordeum marinum. The sequence goes on from CM039673.1 coordinate 235,051,696, forward strand.
GCATCGCCTTTGCTACCCATGGATTTATAGAGGGAAGCGTGAGGGAAGGCTCTCCCTTGCTCCAAGAGTTGCTTCCCACCTCCTCCAATAGCGCCGCCCACGATCACGGGGCGAACAGCAACCGCCCCATTGCTCTAATCCATGGCGCTAAATTTTCTGCCATGGCCATGACTTTAAGTCACGGGCGCCCGTTGCTGGCTCCCGGTTATGCATGCGGCACGCGTGGCGGAAATGGCCCGACGTTGCAATTGAAATAATTACTACCGCTTCGCACATGAATCCCACGACGCGCGCCTTCCATACATCGTGGGGAGGCATAGTAAGAGGAATTATTGCAACCACAGGCTCCTGCCATGCATGCCCATGCACTGTTTGGGCATAGCCCAATAACGCCTCGCACCGTGTGTGGCCTAGGCCTGGGGGGCTCCTGTAGGTGCACTAGAGTTTTGGGTTCTCTAGTGCCCCTTACTCGTGCACGGGCAGTAGTAGCCACTCCAGCGGCAAGGCCTGATAGGGGGGGCGCTAGATGCAGATACAGGAAAGTCAAGGGAACATCCAAACAAACAATCATGGTCAAGGCCGTAGGCTAGACCCCTGGCAAGAAAATGCTAGGATGGCCTTCAAATCCCCGGCAAGGCAAAGCCCCGACAAGATCCTGCCAGCACTGAGGTCAGGTGTTGGCCCACCTGGGCACGTGTCGAGGCACCAGCGATGGAGGAGGATAAGTGGTGCTGATGGGACAGGGTCTTGTCCCATCCAATAGACGGTCAGAAGCAGCTGACAGAGCATTAAATGCGCCTGTCTTACACCGTCAGTGTTAGGTACGATAGCACTATAGCAATGTACACCCAGTGTATGCACAGTACGCCGCTGTTGGGATCCCCTTAGTCATATAAAAGGAGGCCCAGGGCGTTACGATAGAGGATCTTTTGAGAAATCTTCTAGCTCGCACGCGTAGCGGAGCTTTTGGACGACCCACACAACGCTCGTGTGGCTATAACCCAAGAACACCCCTAATACAAAAAGCAGGAATAGGGTTTTACGCTTCTTAGCGGCCCGAACCTGGGTAAAAATCCCACGCGCTACTCGTTCATCCTACTCTTCACGCATATCTGTCTCCCTGCCGAACCGAAAGGGGTCCTCCCGATCCCATAGGTGTTTTCCCCCCACGACACTCCCTAGTCTTTTGCTAGCCTTCACTTGTACTAAGCGGGAATACTGCTTGTGCATCGAATCCCTCAAACCCAAAGTTGTTTCATATGAGTCCACCATACCTACCTATATGAGGTATTTACTTGTCCTTCCAAGTAAATTTGCATGTGCCAAACTCTAGACCTTCAAATAAACATTCTATTTTGTATGCCCAAATCGCTCATTTGGTGGCTAGGGGCTGTCAGTATCTTCCATGTTGGGTGGGTTATTCTCACGATATGTGTTGATTCATTATCATTCACGAGAAAGTGGCTGGTAATTGGAATGCCCAGTTCCATGCTCGAAATAAAAATCAAAATATAATTAAACAAAACTCCCCCAGGACTGTGTTTGTATGGACGGTACCCGTGGATTCGGCTCGCCGTGGAGGGTGATTTATTGGTGGAGGGGGAGTAAAAACTTTATCATTCTGGTTGGGAACTGCCTATAATGTATCTAGCATGGAAGATATTGAAAACCCCTTGGTCGATATGTGAGCAATGATAGAATACCACTCAAAAATCATTACTTATATCTGTTTTAAAAACTCGAGATCTGGCACCTCTGCAAGTCAATGCTTCCCTCTTGGAAGGGCCTTTCCATTTTCTTTATTGTTGACTCATCATCTTCTTATAAAAGGCACCGGTTAGAGAGCACCACCATTATTTGTATGCTTTGATGTTAATTGATATTGAGTATGAGCATGACTGGATCTCTTTCACCATGAATTACAATATCTAGTCAGTCCTTGCTCTTTAGAGGTACTCTACATTTATGTTTTGTGCTGTTAGAAAGGGCTAGCGAGATACCATTTTGTCCTATTGTATCATGATTGTTTTGAAAAAGTGTTTCATCCGAGAGTTATTATTATTTCTCGCTAGTTGACTATGTCATTGATATGAGTAAATGTGAGACCTAAATGTTATTGTGAACATGGTTAGTCCATGATCTTTGCTGAAAATCTGAACATCAGTTAGATGTATTTACAACAAAAAGATCAAACAGAGTTTGTAAAAGTTTTCTTTATCACTTCCAGTTTATCAACTCAAATTCTTGAGGACAAGCAATGGGTTAAGCTTGGGGGAGCAGATACGTCTCCATCGTATCCACTTTTCCAAACTCTTTTGCCCTTTTGTAGGACTCTAATTTGCATGATTTGAATGGAACTAACACGGATTGACGCTGCCCTTTTGTGTAGAAATAAAAGTTCTCGGATCATCCTAAGAATTTACAAAGAATATTTTTGGATTTAATAAAAAATACGGGCGTAAGATTCAACCAGAGGGGGCCACCTGCAGGCCACAAGCCTACTAGGCGCGACCATCGTGACCACGCCTAGCAGGCTTGTGGGGCCTTCATGGCTCCTCTGACCTCCTCTCTAGCTCCATACGGAGCCGCCGCCGCCTCCTGTTCTTCCTTGGGAGACCAGATCTGGAGTCCGTTTTGGGCTCCGTAGAGGGGAAATTGAGGCCATCGTCATCACCAAACATCCTTCATCACTAATTCCATGATGCTCTCCGCCATTCGCGAGTAATCCCATTGTAGGCTTGCTGGACGATGATGGGTTGGATGAAATTTATCATGTAATCGAGTTAGTTTTGTTAGGGTTTGATCCCTAGTGCCCACTATGTTCTGAGATTGATGTTGCTATGACTTTGTTATGCTTAATGCTTGTCACAAGGGCCTGAGTGCCATGATTTCAGATCTGAGCCTATTATGTTTTCATGAATATATAGTGTTGTTGATCCTATGTTGCAAGTTGTAGACACCTATCACAAGTTATGATCTGCATCCCCCAGGGTGACAATAACTGGGATTCTTTCTCGTGATTATAGTAGTTTCAGGAGTTCATGTATTCACTAAGTGATAATGCTTTGGTCTAGTTCTCTATTAAAAGGAGGCCTTAATAACCCTTAGTTTCCATTAGGACCCTGCTGCCACGGGAGGGTAGGATAAAACATGACATGCAAGTTCTTTTCCATAAGCACGTATGACTATATATGGAATACATGCCTACATTACATTGATGCATTGGAGCTAGTTCTGTGTCACCCTATGTTATATTTGTTGCATGATGAATGTCATCTAACATAATTATCCATCGCCGATCCTTTGCCTACGAGCTTTCACATATTGATCTTTGCTAAGTTACTGTTCCGTTTCTACTGTTACAATCACTACAAAACTGCTACTGTTACTTTTGCTATAGTTCTTGTTACTTCCATACTACTTTGCTATTGAATACTTTGCTACAGATATTAAGTCTTTCAGGTGTGGTTGAATTGACAACTCAACTACGAATACTCGAGAATATTCTTTGGCTCCCCTTGTGTCGAATCAATAAATTTGGGTTGAATACTCTACCCTCGAAAACTGTTGCAACCCCCTATACTTATGGGTTATCACTTACCACTATCTATCTTCTTTTTTTCCATTATTCCACATTCTCATACAATTCTAATGTTTATTCTCTTTGAATATGCAAGGTACATCACAAGGAGGGAAATATTTGGAAACTGAAATTCTGGACTGGAAACCCGAGAAAAAGGAAGAAAAATCACCAGTCTCATAATGACAAGAAAATTTACGGAGAATATTTTTGGAATATTGAATAATTTGTGGAGCAAAAATATACTATAGAGGAGCTGCCAGCTAGCCACAAGCCAACTCGCTGCCCCCCTAGGCGGCGCCCACATGGCTTGTGGGGCCCCTGTTGGCTCTCCAATGCCCCTCTTCTCCTATATGGTGTGTTTTATCGTAGAAAAAATCATAAGAAACCTTTCGATACGAATAACCTCCGTCTCGAGGTGGAAACCTACGTAGAGGTCCTTTTGCACTCTGGTAGTCAGATTCTAATGGAGAAAATCCCTCTCCGGGAGGGGGAGATTGGAGCCATCGTCATCACCAATACTTCCTCCATCGTGGGAGGACCCATCTTCATCAACCTCTTCACCAGCACTGTCTCATCTCCAACCCTAGTTCATCTCTTGTATTCGATCTTTGTCCCAAAACCTCAGATTGGTACCTGTGGGTTCCTAGTTGTGTTGATTACATCTTGTAGTTGATGCTTGTTGGACTACTTGGTGGAAGAGATTATGTGCATATCCTTAATTATCATTATAACCTCTTTGATCTTGAACATGTTGATGATGCGGGGGTAATTACTATTGTTCCTGAGGACATGGGAGAAGTCTTGTTTTAAGTAATCTTGTGAATTGGTATGGCTTCGATATTTTGATGATATGTATGTTGTTACTTCTCTTAGTGGTTTCATGTGAACGTTGACTACATGTCACTTCACCATGTTATGGTCCTAAGGGAAGTCATTGTGGAGTAACAAGTAGATGATGGGTTACGAGAGTGATAGAAGCTTACACCCCAGTTTATGCGTTGCTTCATAAGGGGCTCATATGGATCCACATGCTTGATGCTATAGTTAGATTTATCTTAATTCTTCATTCATAGTTGTGGATGCTTGCGAGAGGGGTTAATCAGAAGTAGGTTCTTAGTTCAAGTAAGAACATCACCTTAGAACCGTTCCACCCACATATTAAATTATCAAAGGAGCGAATGCGAAACAAATCAAGATCATGAACATGACTAGACAGAAATTCGCATGTGTCCTCTCGAGCAGTTGCTTAGTATAAGAGTACTTTCAGGCATGACCTTTGCTACAAAAAGGATTGGGCTACTCTGGGGACCCCAACTCGTAAGTCGAGATCACCAAATGAACGTGTACAGTGATCCCAGAGATCAATGCTCATTGAACACATAGAAGCTGAATAACAAGAGTCTTACATCCACACTTAACGTTTTCCACAAATAATGACCGTGAAGGTCTTAGCCTTACATAGATAGGGCCACGAGGGCCACACACTTAAACTAGAACAAGCAGCGGTAATCTTGGTCGAAAGCGTGAACCCAAGCCATCTGCCTTAACCTACAGGCATTCTGACTGGGAAGCGTCCTAGTTCGCATGTTCGTCCTACATCCACACTTTACCCACAAGACTCGAGGAACTTCCATGTCATCCACGACTCGCGGTATATAACATACCCGAGGTAAGCACCCGAACAATGCCTTTCCCCTAGCGATACTAAACAAAGAGTCCACTCGATTGGTACCCAGCCCTCACGATGTACATCACACGAGCCTCGCTCTAACCGTACCAGCCATGAGGGGACGAACGGTGTACCCGGTGCCTGTAAAGACAGCGCCTGATCATACATACCGGTATGACCCCATATCGAGAGTGACCACACCACTCCCGCCACTTGTAATGTAGGATCTTTACCAGTACCCACCAAGGTAATCAACAAAGCCCCGTCCCATCAGGGGTATCGTGGTTGCAGATATAAGGTTGGACTAATGGTCGCAACTTACACCAATCTGTTTTCGAAAAACAACATCACTCTCTTGTCCTGGCACACCACTTCTTTCTCAAGTGGTCACTCATCTCATCAACATCTCCCTCGGGCATTAATGGCCCCCGACTGGGTTTTCAAGAAATCTTTGAAATCATTTCCTCTCTGGCCATCACTATGCATAAGTCCAATCCCATTTGCATAGCGTCTATTAGCAACCTAACTACTCCCACCCGCACAACCCTCATAAGGTGCTAGGGTCTTGCACGATGCAAGTGTCAAAGGAAAGGTATCGAAGAAATTTCACCGAAAGGGGAACTCCTCTTCACATGATTGAATATGAAGAAAGTAAAGTGCTATATGACATGCACTAAAAATGGTTTCTCATCATGGTCAAAGGGCTGCTTGCCTGGCTCAACAAAGTCTCCGGGGTCTTCGAAGTCTTCGGGTCCAACCCCTTCGTCAATAGTGCATTCTATCGTTGCGATAAAATAACGATAAAATAAGCAATCGCACAAAACAGAGCACTCAAACTACTACAAAACATGTTAACCTACTCTGAAAATACTAAAAGTCATACTAAAAATATTCTACTAAGGTTTTGTTGTGAGAAAGATTTTTGAAATAAAATAACAGAGGCAAAAAGGTGCCTATATATAGGTTTTAAAATAAATTAGTACAAAAAATATTTTCAAACATTTTTACAAACGACACTATTAAATTCTATAGAATATTCTAAGATTTTGTGGCGGAAGAAATATTGTCATAGGATAAATATATAAGTTTGTGGGATTTTTGGAATTTGCAGGAAAAATAAAAATGAAAAAAACAGGCACAGTGCCCTAGTCGGAGGAGGCCAGCAACTGCGCCGGCCCAGAGGCCAACCAGCCCAGGCGAACCGGCACGCGCGCACGCCCGTTCGAACCTGACGGCTAGGCCTCGACGGCCAGCGACACAGAGAGGAGGGGGAGGGAGGTGAGGATGACAGGCGGGCCCCGCCTGTCATCTCCAACCTCATCACAGGGTGGCCGGCGTGCTCACTGGCGATGATGCAGGGCACGGCGACGACAAGCGAAGGCGAGGATGAGCTCAGCGTCGACTCGCCGTTCCACTGGAGGTCGAAGGAGTACTTGGGGCGGACGGAGTCGCCGGCGACGAGCTCTTGTGACGAAGGGTGCTTCGGGAGGGGTCAAGGGGGTCATCCCGTGCTGCAAAAAGGACGGGAGGAAGAGGGGAATGCATCAGCACAACGAGGGAGGACCAACGGGAGAGGAATGGGGGTTGGAGGAGCTCTGTACCCGGAGATCGACGATGAGGTTGCCGTGGAGGTCCTCGGCCCGATTCCGAGCACAGGAGGTATGGGAGGTCCTCGGAGCGTGCATGGGGCTATAGGGGAGAGGAGAGAGAGCAGATGGGAGAGAGGGGCTCGGAAGGCCCTTTTAAAGAGCGAGCATGAATCCACCGGACGCTGGTGCGTCGCCGAGTTCGTGGTCGAGGCCAGAGGGCAGGAGGAGAGAGGAATAGGTGCCCGCGCGTGTGTGCTCCCCGGTTGGCCGAACCAGGCGGCGCCGGGCACGCATATCGGAGGGCGGAGAAGAGAGGAGAGAGAGGGGGCGGCTGTTGGAAATATGCCCTAGAGGCAATAATAAATTAGTTATTATCAGATTTCCTTGTTCATGATAATCGTTTATTATACATGCTATAATTGTATTGACCGGAGATTTAGATGCATGTGTGGATACATAGACAAAACCATGTCCCTAGTATGCCTCTAATAGACTAGCTCGTTAATCAATGATGGTTAAGGTTTCCTAGCCATGGACATGAGATGTCATTTGATAAACGGTATCACATCATTAGGAGAATGGTGTGATGGACAAGACCCAAACTACAAACGTAGCATATGATCGTGTCAGTTTATTGCTACTGTTTTCTACATGTCAAGTATATGTTCCTATGACCATGAGATCATGCAACTCACGGATAACAGAGGAGTGCCTTGTGTGTATCAAATGTCGCAACGTAACTGGGTGACTATAAAGGTACTCTACAGGTATCTCTGAGGGTGTCTGTTGAGTTGGCATGGATCAAGACTGGGATTTGTTACTACGTGTGACAGAGAGGTATCTCAGGGCCCACTCGGTAATACAACATCACAATAAGCCTTGAAAGAAATGTGACTAATTGTTAGTCACGGGATCTTGTATTACGTAACGAGTAAAGACACTTACCGGTAACAAGGTTGAACTAGGTATGGAGATACCGATGATCGAATCTCGGGCAAGTAACATACCGAAGAACAAAGGGAACATCATACGGGATTAACAGAATACTTGACATAGAGGTTCGATCGATAAAGATCTTCGTAGAATATGTAGGAACCAATATGGGCATCTAGGTCCCGCTATTGGTTATTGACCATAGAGGTGTCTCGGTCATGTTTACATAGTTCTCGAACCCGCAGGGTCTGCACACTTAAGGTTCGGTGACGTTTCGGTAGTATAGAGTTATGCATGGTGGTGACCAAAAGTTGTTTGGAGTCCTAGATGAGATCCTGGACATCACGAGGAGCTCCGGAATGGTCCGGAGGTAAAGATTGATATATAGGAAGTCCTATTTTGGTCGCCGGAAAAGTTCCGGGCTTATCGGTAATGTACCAGGAGTGTCGGTAGTGTACCGGGAGACCATCGGGAGGGGTATTTCGACCCAAAAGGCTACATGGGCTGTGGGAGAGTGGATACCAGCCCTTAGTGGGCTGGTGGAAGTCCCACACAAGTCCCATGTGACTGGGATAGAAAAGCCCAAAGAGAAAAGCTGGGAAAAGGCAAAAAAAAAGGCAAAAATAGGATGAATCATAGTCCTACTAGGATTGGAGGTGGATTCCACCTCTTCTCCTAGTTCGGCCGAACCAAAGGGCTTGTCCCTTGAGGGCCAAGCCTCCTCCTCTATTCTTCTTATATATACTAGAGGATTTAGGGTTTTTGGCACCTGATTTTTAGCCACGTGCTACCCGTTCCTCTAGTGCATAGTTTCTCCTCTAGATCGGTTTTCTGCAGTGCTTAGGCGAAGCCCTGTCGGAATAGCTCAACCACCATGTCCGGAGTGTCGTCACGCTGCCAGAGAACTCTTCTACCTCTCCACTCCCTCTTGCTAGATCAAGAAGGTGGAGATCATCATCGAGCTGTACGTGTGTTGAACACGGAGGTGCTGTCCGTTCAGCGATAGATCGGAAGAATCGTGATCAAGATTACGAGACAGATCATGATGAGATCGCGGGACGGATCGTGATGAGTTCGCGGGATGGATCGTGATGAGTTCGTGGGACAGATCGTGATTGGATCGTGCGACGGATCGTGATGAGATCGCGGGACGCTCAGCGATTTGGATCACGAAGATGTTCGAGTACACCAACCGCGTTTCTTAATGCTTCTTGCTTAGCGATCTACAAGGGTATGTAGATCCGCTCTCCCTCTCATAGATGCTCATCACCATGGATAGATCTGCATGTGCATAGGAAAATTTTGTTTCCCATGCGACGTTCCCCAACAGTGGCATCATGAGCTAGGTCTATGTGTAGATGAGATCTCCAGTAGAACACAAAAGGTTTGTGGGTGTTGATGCTTAGATTGCTTCCTCCCTTGGTCGGATTTTTGTTCAGCGGTATTGTGAGATGAAGCAGCCCGGACCAACATTACTTGTACACGAGAGACCAGTCCCGTCGACCGCAACTTGTTGCATAGATGGCTTGCAGGTGCCAGTTTCTCTCACTTTAGTTGGATCAGATTCGGCAAAGGCGGTCCTTGAGAAGGTTGAAAAGCAACTAGTGTATCACTGTTGTGGTTTTTGCATAGATGAGGATTGTTCTTGCTAGATACCCCTAGCACCCACGTAAAACATGCAACAACAATTAGAGGACGTCTAACTTGTTTTTGCAGGGTATGTTGTGATGTGATATGGCCGATTACATGATGTGATATATGTGATGTATGAGATGATCATGTGATGTATAGATTAGCACGACTTGCATGTCGATGAGTACTGCAACCAGCAGGAGCCATAGGGTTGTCTTTAATTATTGTATGACCTGCGTGTCAATCATTAAGCGCTTTGTAATGCTTTGCTTTATCACTAAATGGTAGCAATAGTAGTACAAGCATGATGGGCGCGACAACCCCAATGGCAACACGTTGATGGAGACCATGGTGTCATGCCGGTGACGATGGAGATCATGCCGGTGCTGTCAAGATGGAGATAAAAAGCACAAGTTCATGGCCATATCATGTCACTTATGATTTGCATGTGATGTTAATCCTTTTATGCACCTTGTTTAGCTTAGGACGACGGTAGCATTATAAGGTGATCCCGCACTTAATTTCAAGATAAATTGTGTTATCCCCGAGTGTGCGCCATTGCGAAACTTCGTCATGTTGACACACCACGTGGTGATCTGGTGTGATGGACTCTACGTTCACATACAACGGGTGCAAGCCAGTGTTGCATGTGCAGAACACTCGGATTAAACTTGACGAGCCTAGCATGTACAGACATGTCCTCGGAACACAAGAGACCGAAAGGTCGAACATGAGTCATATAGTAGATATGATCAACATAATGATGTTCACCATTGAAACCACCTCAACTCACGTGATGATTGGACTTGAGTTGGTGAATTTGGATCATGGATCACTCGAATGACCGGAGGGATGTCAATTTGAGTGGGAGTTCTTAAGTAATATGATTAACTGAACTCATTCAGTAGTGACTTTGCAAAATTATGTTGTAGATTACTAGCTCACGCTGTAGCTCCCTTGAATTTTTATATGTTCCTAGAGAAATAGAGTTGAAAGATGATGGTAGCAATAATGCGGACTGGGTCCGTGATCTGAGGATCGTCCTCATTGCTGCACAGAAGGCTTATGTCTTTAATGCACCGCTTGGTGCGACAACCCCTCTAGCATCGTCTGTCGATGTTGTGAACATCTGACAGGCATGTTCTAATGACTACTTGATAGTTTAGTGCATCATGCATTATGGCTTAGAATTGAGGCTCCGAAACGTTTTGAACGTCACGGAACATATGAGATGTTCTAAGAGCTGAAATTAGGATCTCAGGCTCGTGCCCGTGTTGCGAGATATGAGATCTCCAACAAGATTCTTTGCCTACAAGATGAAAGAGAATAGCTCAAACGTTGAGCATGTGCTCAGATTGTCTGGGTGCTACAATCGCTTGAATCCAGTGGCAGTTGATCTTCCAGATAAGATAGTGATTGATATAGTCCTCCAAGTCACTGTCACTAAAGCTACTAGAACTTGGTGATGAACTATAAAATGCCAGGGATAGAAATAATGATCCCTGATCTATTCCCGATGTTTGACACCGCGAAAGTAGAAATCAAGAAGGAACGTCAAGTGTTGATGGTTAGTCAATCCACTAGTTTCGAGAAGGGCACGAGCAAGGAGGGAAACTTGATGCATAGAAAGTCAGTTGCTGCTCCAGTGAAGCAACCCAAAGTTGAACCCAAACCCGAGACTAAGTGCTTCGATTATAAGGAGAGCGGTCACTGAAGCGGAACAACCCTATATACTTGGTAGATAAGAAGGCTGGTAACGTCAATAGAAGTATATTTGATATACGTGTTATTGATGTGTACCTTGCTAGTACTCCTACTAGCACCTTTGTATTGGATACCGGTTCGGTTCCTAAATGTTAGTAACTCAAAATAAAAGCTACGGAATAAATAGAGAACTAGCTAAGGGTGAGATGACGATGTGTGTTGGAAATGTTTCCAAGGTTGATGTAATCAACATCGCACGGTCTCTCTACCTTCGGGATTAGTGACAAACCTAAATAAATGTTATTTGGTGTTTTGCGTTGAGCATGAACGTGATTGGATCATGTTTATTGCAACACGGTTATTCATTTAAGTTAGAGAATAATGGATATTCTGTTTACATGAATAATACCTTCAATGGTCAAGCACCCAGTGAGAATCTTGATCGTAGTAATGCACATGTTCATAACATTGATGCCAAAAGATACAAAGTTAATAATAATAGTACTACATACTTGTGGCACTGCCGCTAAATGTCATATTGGTATAAAACACATGAAGAAACTCCATGCTGATGGATCTTTGGACTCATTCGATTTCGAATCGGTTGAGACATGCGGACCATGCCTCTTGGTCAAGATGACTAAGGACCCCGTTTTCTGGTTTGATGGAGCGGGCAAGTGACTTATTGGAAATGATACATGTTAATGTATGCAATCCAATGAGTCTTATAGCATGCAGTGGATATTGTTATTTTCTTACCTTCACTGATGATTTGAGTAGATATAGTGTATATTTACTGAATGAAACACAAGTCTGAATCGTTTGAAAGGTTCAAGCCAATTCAGAGTGAAGTTTAAGATCATCGTGACAAGAAGATAAAAATGTCTATCATATGATCGTCAAGATGAATATCTGAGTTGCGAGTTTGGCATACAACTTTAGACAATGTGAAAATTGTTGCACAACTCACGCCACCTGGAACACCATAGTGTGATGGTGTGTCTGAACGTCATAGTCGTGCTCTATTGGATATGGTGCATTCTATGATGTCTCTTATCGTTTTGTTACTATACTTTTTGGGTTATGCCTTGGAGACAACTACATTAACTTTAAATAGGGCACCATCTAAATCCGTTGAGATGACACCGTGTGAATTATGGTTTGATAGAAACCTAAGCTGTCATTTCTTAATGTTTGGGGCTGCGACGCTTGTCTGGAAAATGTTTTCACCTAATGAGCTCGAACCCAAAGCGGACAAATGCATCTTCATAGAATACCCTAAGAACAATTGGGTGAACCTTTTATCTCAGATCCAAGCATAAAATGTTTGTTGCTAAAACTGGGTCCTTTCTCGAGAAAAAGTTTCTCTTGAAAGAATTTAGTGGGAGGAAGATAGAACTTGATGAGGTTATTGAACCTCTGTTTCTACCAGAGAGTAGCGCAGCACAGGAAGTTGTTTCTGTGAAGCCTACGTTAGTTGAAGAGGAAGTTAATGATGATGATCATGAAGCTTCGGATCAAGTTACTATCAAACCTCGTAGGTCGACAAGGACGTGTACTGCTCCTGAGTGGTGCGGCAACCCTGTCTTAGAGGTCATGTTGTTGGACAACGATGAACCTACGAACTATGGAGAAGCGATGGTGGGCCCGGAAACCAACAAATGGTTGACTTTGGTGGACTTGCTCGTTGGACGACAGGTCGTTAAGTACAATTGGATCTTTAAAATGAAGACAGACGCTGATGGTAAATGTCACCATTTGTAAAGCTCGACTTGTTGCAAAGAAATTTACGACAAGTTCAAGGAGTTCACTGCGATGAGACTTTCTCACTCGTAGCGATGCTAAAGTCTGTTGAAATTATGTTAGCAGTTGCCGCACTTTCAATCATGAAATCTGGCAGATGGATGTCAAAACATCGTTTCCTTAACGGTTTAATTGAGGAAAGGTTGTATGTGATACAACCAGAAGGCTTTGTTGGTCCTAAGGATGCTAAAAGATGTGCAAGCATCAGTGATCCTTTTATAGACTAAAGCAAGCATATCGGAGTTGGAATGTACACTTTGATGAGGTGATCAAAGTTTTTGAGTTTATACAAAGTTTATGAGAAACTTGTATTTGCAATAAAGTGAGTGGGAGCACTATAGAGTTTCTGATAAGTATATGTGGATGATACATTGCTATTCAGAAATAATGTGGAATTTCTGGAAAGCATAAACGGTTGTTTGAAAAGTGATTTTCAAAGGAATACCTAAATAAATCTACCTAATTGTTGAGATTCAAGATCTATAAAGATAGATCAAGATGTTTGATAAGACTTTCAACGAGTACATAGCTTGACTAGATTTTGAAAGAGTTCAGAATGGAATAGTCAGAGAGAAGTGTTCACGCCTGCTTTGTAAGGTGTGAAGTTTAGTGAGACTCAAAGCTCGACCATGGCAGAAGAAAGAGAAAGCACGAACATTATCCCCTATGCCTTAGCCATAGACTCTGTATAGTATGCCATGATATGTACCACACCTGTGTGTGCCTTGCCATGAGTCCGTCAAGGGGTACAAGAGTGATCCAGGAGTGGATCACTGGACAACGGTCAAGATTATCCTTAATAACTAAAAGGCTAAGGAGATGTTTCTTGATTATGGAGGTGATAAAGAGTTCGTCGTAAAGAGTTACGTCGATGCAAGCTTTAACACCAATCCGGATGACCCGTAGTAGCAATCTGGATACATATAGTGGAGTAGCCATTTGGAATAGTACCAAGTGGAGTATGGTAGCAGTGTTTACGGTTTGACATAGAGATTTGCAAAGTACACACGGATCTAAATGTCGCAGACCCGTTGACTATAAGACCTCTTTGACATGCAAAGCATGATCGAGCCCCATAACTCATTGGGTGTTAGATTCATAACAATGCGAATCACATGGTGATGTGAACTAGATTATTGACACTAGTGCAAGTGGGAGACTGTTGGAAATATGCCCTAGAGGCAATATTAAATTAGTTATTATCATATTTCCTTGTTCATTATAATCGTTTATTATCCATGCTATAATTGTATTGATCGGAGCCTTAGATTCATCTGTGAATACATACACAAAACCATGTCCCTAGTATGCCTCTAATAGACTAGCTCGTTGATCAAAGATGGTTAAGGATTCCTAGCCATGGACATGAGATGTCATTTGATTAACGGGATCACATCATTAGGAGAATGGTGTGATGGACAAGACCCAAAATACAAACGTAGCATATGATCGTGTCAGTTTATTGCTACTATTTTCTGCATGTCAAGTATATGTTCCTATGACCATGAGATCATGCAACTCACGGATAGCAGAGGACTGCCTTGTGTGTATCAAACGTCGCAACGTAACTGGGTGACTATAAAGGTGCTCTACAGGTATCTCCGAGGGTGTCTGTTGAGTTGTCATGGATCAAGACTGGGATTTGTTACTCCGTGTGATGGAGAGGTATCTCAAGGCCCACTCAGTAATACAACATCACAATAAGCCTTGCAAGCAATGTGACTAAGTGTTAGTCATGGGATCTTGTATTACGGAACGAGTAAAGAGACATACCGGTAACGAGGTTGAACTAGGTATGGAGATACCGACGATCGAATCTCAGGCAAGTAACATACCAAAGAACAAAGGGAACATCATACGGGATTAACTGAATCCTTGACATAGAGGTTCGACCGATAAAGATCTTCGTAGAATATGTAGGAACCAATATGGACATCCAGGTCTGCTATTGGTTATTGACCGTAGAGGTGTCTTGGTCATGTCTACATAGTTCTCGAACCCACAGGGTCTGCACACTTAAGGTTCGGTGACGTTTCGGTAGTATAGAGTTATGGATGGTGGTGACCGAAGGTTTTTTCGGAGTCTCAGATGAGATCCCGGATGTGACGAGGAGCTCCAGAATGGTCCGGAGGTAAAGATTGGTATATAGGAAGTCCTATTTTGGTCACCAGAAAAGTTTCGGGCTTATCAGTAATGTACCGGCAGTGCTGGTAGTGTACCGGGAGACCATCGGGAGTGGTATTTCGACCCAAAAGGCTACATGGGCTGTGGGAGAGTGAATACCAGACATTAGTGGGCTGGTGGAAGTCCCACACAAGGCCCATGCGGCTGGGAGAGAAAAGGCCAAAGAGAAAAGGTGGAAAAAGGAAAAAACAAGGCAAAAATAGGATGAATCCTAGTCCTACTAGGATTGGAGGTGGATTCCACCTCTTCTCCCAGTTCGGCTAAACCAAAGGGCTTGTACCTTGAGGGCCAAGCCTCCTCCTCTCTTCCTCTTATATATACTAGAGGTTTTAGGGTTTTTGGCACCTGATGTTTACCCACGTGTTGCCCGTTTCTCTATTGCATAGTTTCTCCTCTAGATAGGTTTTCTACGGTGCTTAGGCGAAGCCCTGTCGGAATAGCTCCACCACCATCTCTGAAGCACCGTCATGCTACTGGAGAACTCTTCTACCTCTCTGCGCCCTCTTGCTAGATCAAGAAGGCGGAGATCATCATCGAGCTGTACGTGTGTTGAACGCGGAGGTGCCATCCGTTCGGCGCTAGATCGGAAGGATCGTGATCAAGATCGCGAGACGGGTCGTGATGAGATCGCGGGATAGATCGTGATGAGTTCGCGGGACGGATCGTGATGAGTTCACAGGACGGATCGTGATGAGTTCGCGGGACGGATCGTGATTGGATAGCGGGACGGATCGTGATGAGATCGCGGAACGCTCAGCGATTTGGATCGCGAAGATGTTCGACAAAACCAACCGCATTTCTTAACGCTTTCCGCTTAGCAATCTACAAGGGTACGTAGATCCACTCTCCCTCTCGTAGATGCTCATCACCATGGATAGATCTGCGTGTGCGTAGGAAAGTTTTTGTTTCCCATGCGACGTTCCCCAACACCGGCATCTTGGCGTCTCACGGACGTCGAGGGCGCCTTGGGGGACATGCGGGGGAGGCCCAAGGTCGTCGGGGCCGGCCATTGGGTGGCGGCTATAGTGCGGGAGCGCACCGTAGCGCGCTCTAGAGCGTGCGTATGGCCGGCATTGCTGCTACATACACGCTCTGGGGCGCCCACCTTGTCCACTAGCTCCTGGGGGGCCTGGAGATGCTCTTGGCTGCCTTAGAGGCTAAGGAGAGCTAGGGGAGAAAAGAAATGGGCAGGAGAGGATAGAAAATGATGCTGCCAGGGGTAGAAGCAGGGGTTTAAACCCACCTTCTGGTGACCTGCGGTCTTGGGGTTCTTACTGGAGGTAAAATGCATCTATGAAAGACTGAGGTAGAAAGTTGGGGGCAAGGGTAAAAATGTTAAGAGGTAGAAGTAGGGGTTTTACCAAATCACCAAAAGGTGTTTGGTGGAGTTTTGGTCAATAAAGAATTACCGGCTTACTGACATATTTACCAGGGTCAAAGGCTAGGTAAAAATGAGATGATCCACCAAATTTGAGCTCAAGGGGAAAAAGTTGACAATGGAAATTTGGTGAATCCTAGAAATTGGCAGAAACTGATTTCTATAGATCAAATGATGCTAGGCTTTAACCCTTGATGCACCACTTAGTGTATCATCACTATTTGGCCATTAGAGCATGCCCACAAAGTTTGAGGCAAACGGGAGACACTTCACAATGTAAAGTTGCTCAAATTTGATTTTGGACAAGAACGGTTTTGGGATGATTTGATGAACCACACCAACTTGGATTGGGATGAAACTTTGCAAGATCATCACTCATGATAGTGTTGACTTGCTAGAATTTTCCTGGAATTTATTGAAAATATTTCTCATAGAAATATTCCAAAAGTTTGATCTGAACAGAAGGGGTTTTGAGGGGTTTTGCCCATGATCTATTCATGCCGTTGTGTTGAAACTCATATATATGGAAAATATATGTCCAGTGAGTTTCTCTAAATTTTCTCAAATATTTTTACAGCATTTAAATAATTTTTCCTTAGGAAAAACCATTTCTTTCTTTAATAAAAAAGCCTTTAAATAAAATATGAAAATAATCTTTAAAAATAATATTTGTGGTTTTGAGAAGTCATATTTATAGTAGGTTTGAAATAAAGCCTTGAAAAGAAGGGTCCACCTGATTTGAGGACTTGAAGTGCAAACCTTATTTCAGGGGGGTTTGGGAACTTAAATTAAATAAGTCATTTTTGGTTAAAACAAAATTTGATAAAAATAGTTTTGGGCACTATTCACATGGCAAGATCATTGGGCAAGGGGTTTGGATCAAGGAAGATGATTATGAAGTGGAATAGAACCTAGTAGTGCCATAAAACACAATCAACAAGTAAGCAACATAGCAAGCAAACACAAGCACATAGAAAAAGTTTTAGTTGGCTCCAAATTTTATAAACCCAAACATAACGATGTGCTACAAACATAGGGTGCGAGAGACCTTCCCCCCTTACAAGAATCTTGTCCCCGAGATTCCTAGGCTAAGCGCTAAAAAGATAAGGGAACTCTGATCTAAGATAATCTTCATGCTCCCAGGTTGCTTCTGCTTCAGTGTGGTAGCTCCACCGGACCTTGAAGTATTTGATGGTGCGGCTTCGGGTGTAGCCCTCGGCTTCATCGAAAATACAAACTGGCCTCTCACGATATGTGAGGTCTGGCTGAACATCGATGGCTTGATGGTTGATGTCCTTGTAGAGGTCGGGGCGGTTGGGAACTTGTAGACACTTTCGGAGTTGTGACACATGAAAGACGTTGTGCACATCTGATAGCTCGGAAGGTAACTCTAGCTGATAAGTGACTTCTCCTCGCCTGTCGGTGAGCTTGAAGGGGCCAATGAATCTTGGTGTGACCTTCCCTTTGACGTGGAAACGCTTGTTCCCTTTGAGAGGTGTGACTCGGAGGTAGACATGGTCCCCAACACGGAAGCTCATGTCTCGCCGGTGAGAGTCGGCGTAGCTCTTCTGCCTAGTCTTGGCAGTCTCAAGGCCTTCTCGGAGAAGTTGCACTTGCTCTTCGGCTTCACGGAGGATGTCTGGCCCAAAAATTAATTCTTCTCCGGTCTTTGACTAGTTGAGGGGAGAACGACACTTGCGTCAATACAACACCTCAAATGGTGCCATCTGAAGACTCGACTAATAGATGTTGTTGTAGGAGAACTTGGCGAATGGTAGGCAATCTTCCCACTTGGCTCCATATGCTAAAGCACAAGCTTGGAGCATGTCTTCGAGTATCTGGTTTACTCGCTCTGTTTGCCCACCAGTTTGAGGGTGAAATGCAGTGCTGAAGGAGAGCTTGGTTCCCAACGCTTCATGGAACCTATTGCAGAATATGGAGGTAAACTGGGTTCCTCGGCCCAACACAATCTCCTTACGAACTCCATGGAGGCTCAGAATCTGGTCAATGTAGAGGTTGGCCAATTGGTTCCCATTGTAGGTCGTCTTGACCGGAATGAAGTGGGCTACCTTGGTCAGGTGGTCGACAATGACCCAAATGGAATCATGTCCTTTGCTTGACCTCGGCAAACCGTTGATGAAAACCATCCCGACTTTTAACCACTTCCATTCAGGCACTTTGAGGGGCTGCAGTAGTCTAGCGGGTCACTGATGCTCAGCTTTGACTCTGTGGCATATGTCACACTTAGCCACAAACGTGCCTATCTTCCGTTTCATGCCATGCCACCAGAATCTTGCCTTGAGTTCTTGATACATCTTGGTTCCTCCAGGATGGATGGAGTAGGGAGTGTCAAGAGCTTCTTGCAAGATCAGGTTCTTGAGCTCTTCTTTGTTGGGCACGCAGATGCGATTCCCGAACCACACAACTCCTTGTTCATCCACTGAGAATCCTGGCGCCTTGCCTGCCTTGATCTTCCTCTTGATACATTCAATGCTCTCGTGCCCCTTCTTGGCTTCCTTGATATCATCCATTAAGGTAAGCTTTGCTCCAAGGTTGGCGAGGAATCCTGGTGCAACCAATTCCAAGCCGAAGCTCTTAAGCTCTTCATACAGGGCGGGTAGCCTTTCCTTAATCATAGCATTCAAGAAACAAGCCTTTCTTCTCAAGGCATCTGCTACCACATTAGCCTTTCCGAGGTGGTATTGAACACTGAGGTCATAATCCTTGATCAATTCCAACCATCTTCGCGGCCTCATGTTCAACTCCCTTTGAGTGAAGATATACTTCAAACTCTTGTGGTCTGTGAATATCTCACATCGCTTCCCCAAATTGTAATGTCGCCATGTCTTCAAGGCATGAACCGCGACTGCCAACTCGAGATCGTGAGTTGCATAGTTCTCTTCATGTGGACGTATCTGTCTGAACAGATATGCTATGACTCTACCTTCTTGCATCAGAACCCCTCCAAGTCTGGTTCTTGATGCATCATAATAAATCACAAACTCATTGTGAATATCGGGGGTGGCCAAAACTGGGGCCGTGGTCAATCTCTTCTTGAGTTCCTGGAAACTTTCCTCACACTTAGCTGTCCACTCGAATTTCTTGTCCTTCTTCAAAACCTAGGTCATGGGTCGGGCAATGCTTGAGAACCCTTCCACAATCTTCCGGTAATAACCCGCGAGTCCGAGGAAGCTTCTAACTTCGTTTACTGTGAATGGGGTTTGCCATTGAGTCATGGCTTCAATCTTGGCAGGATCCACTAATAATCCTTCTATAGTTAGCACATGACCCAAGAATCCAACTTCGTGTAGCCAGAATTCGCACTTGCTGAACTTGGCATAAAGTTGGTGCTCTTGAAGCTTCTCTAGGACCAATCTCAAGTGTTCCTCATGTTCTTCTTCAGACCTGGAGAAGATGAGTATGTCATCAATGAAGACAACAACGAACTTGTCCAAGTACTCCATGAAGACTTTATTCATGAGGTACATGATGTAGGGAGGGGCATTAGTTAACCCGAATGACATGACCGTGTACTCATATAGGCCATACCGGGTTACACATGTCGTCTTCGGAATGTCTTGGGGTCTGATCTTCAGCTGATAGTACGCAGACCTGAGGTTGATCTTGGAGAACACCTTGGCTCCATTCAACTGATCAAACAGGTCTTCGATCTTGGGGAGTGGGTATTTGTTCTTTATTGTGACTTCATTGAGAGAACGGTAATCGACACAAGGTCTGATAGTTCCGTCCCTCTTTGACACAAATAGAACAGGCGATCCCCAAGGAGAGGCACTAGGGCGAGTAAATCCTTTTCTGAGCTACTCTGCTAGTTGCTTCTTCAACTTAGCCAACTCTTCAGATCCCATCCTGTAAGCCTTCTTATAGATGGGCCTTGATCCGGGCATAAGCTCAATGATGAACTCAATGTCGCGGTCAAGAGGCATTCCGGGCAGCTCGTCAAGAAACACATCCGGGTAGTCACATACCACCGGTACTTGATCCAACTCAACTCCCGATAGGCAGTTAGCCTGAGGTGCTTGAGTGGAGGCAGGGTTGGGGACATACTTGACTTCCACTCCTTGGCTATTGGTTGTGGTGACGATCCTCTAGCATAGTCTAACAAGCCTTGGTGCTTAGTCACCAATTCATGCCAAGGATGACATCCAAGTCGGGTGAATCCAGAACTATAAGGTCTGCTAGGAAGTCTACCCCGTTGATGTCAATCTTCACTCCCTTACACCCTATCCCAGACTACATAACTGAACCGGGGGTTTGTATCAGCATACGACTACCCAGGGGTGTAGGTTTCATGCCACTCTCTAGTGCAAACTTTTGGGTGACAAAAGAATGCGAAGCTCCACAATCAAACAATACTATTGCTAGGGTTGAGTTGACGATGTACGTACCCAGTATGATGTCCGGGTCTTCCTGGGCTTCCTCTGCAGTGACGTGAATCACACGACCCTTCCCATTGTTGGGCTGGTTGCAGGGAGCCGGGTTCCTTAGCGGTGCTCCACGAGCTTGACCTTGAGCTGGCGCATTGGGGCGCGGTGCATCTGGCTTCCTATTGGGGCAAATCTTAGATATGTGTCCAGACTGACCACATCCAAAGCAAGTGAATTGCCTAGGGTTGTTGTTGAAGGCTGGCCTAGGATTGACATAGTACTAAGGCTGGTAGCTCGGACGAGGTGCAGGAGGTCTGGCCTGCTACGGTTGATGGGTTGGCCTGGCTAGGGTTGGCTGCCATGGGCGAGGCTTCGGGTTGCTTGAGCTTCCCTTGCTGGTCATCTTGCCCTTGCGAGTGTCGTCGATGGCACGCTCTTGTCTTCCAGCATGAGGGCCTTGTTTACTAAGTCGAAGAAGGTACAACAGTCATAGATGATGAGCTGATACTATAGGACCTGTTGAAGTCCTTCCATGAAGCGTTCCTTTTTGGCAGTCTCCATGCTGACGACTTCAGGTCATATCTCGACAGCGGGTTGAACTTCTGCAGGTACTCCTTGACAGAGCCACTTCCTTGCTTCAGCGCTGGGAATTCTCTGTTCTTGATACACATGATCCTAGAAGGAATATGGGCAGTGTGGAATCCTCCCTTCAAGTCATTCCAGGTGATCACTCGTTCTCCTTGCATGACCTTGAATCCATCCCATCAAGCTCGGGTGGTACCTCCGAGGCAGTGAGAGGCATAAAGCACCTTCTCACGGTCCTCATTGCAGTCGACCAATGCAAGGAGGTCCTCAATGGTGCGGATCCAGTCATCAACATCAATGGTTCAGCAGTCTTGGTGAAGGTTGGGGGCGAGTTCCTCATGAACTAAGATAGCATGGAGAGGCCATTGTCGTTCCTGCCTTGCTGTTGGTTGTTCACGAGGGCCTGAGCCATTTGCTGGATAGCAACATTGTTGGCTTGGCATCCTCCAGGAGAACCTGGAGAAACTAAGCTATGGTCATGTTCTCCGGTGGAGGTGGTGGTGGGGGAGTGTCGCCTTGTGGCTGCTCCTGGTGTCCTCCAGCGTGAGCAGCCCCACTAGCTCCCTGTCGCTAGCTGGAGTTTTCGGCTTCAGGGTTGGTGAAGGAGCTGTTGTGGGTAGCAGTCACCATCCTATTTGGAACAGCCAAGTCAAACAACTGGGATAGACAAGAGGATAAGCAATAATGGAAAAGCGCGCCTAAGGGGGTCGGTCAAGTGCAAGTGTGTTGAAAAAAGGTCAAAAGACCAACAACATATATTAACATAGATGATGGAGTCGCTTACATGTTGCCTAAGGCAAAAGCCCGACTTGCATCAGAACACAAACAACAAAACAAACAACAAGCACACATGGTTTCATATGAACCATTACACGGACTCAACTTCGCATGAGGGATACCTGACTGATCCTACCCTAGAGGTTCTCGGACTCAGGTGGTGGAGTGCTCAGTCTCGTAGTCGCGCTCCTCTGGGTCTTCCTCATATTCATCATCTGAATAGGCACCATTCCCGGTCGAAGGGGTCGGGGAACGAGGAGGCTCATCCCGACGACGCTTTGCGGGTGGGTCGGTGAAGAGCTCGCGGTACTCCTTCGCACTCATGCGATGACTACATGTTGGTGCATCACTCGCTGGGGGTACTCCTCCTCGATAAGTGATAGATGGTCATCCCTCGGGGCTCCATCCTTCAAAAAACTTGTCTGCCTTCGTCTTGGTTATCGAAGTAGCTCTCAGGTGTGGTGAAGTTCCTCGTGGATCTTCAGGGACTCCTTCATCAAGTTGTGAACCAGACTATCGGCAGAGAGGCTGAAGTAGGTCTAGAACCGAAGTGGTGTGCCATCTTCCTTTGTTGGAATCAGCGACCAACTCTCGCCAAAGTCATCCTTCCTGAAGGGAAGGTAGCGAGTAGATGGCTCGTCAGCCATCTCTGGAATGATGTCTCGAAGGTGTAGGAGTGCCTTGCATGCAGCTATCTCGACTGCAAGTATCATGGTCTCCATCCGTGGTCCTTCAAATAACCAACTAGTCGGGGAGTCGTTTGCCTTCACGACCCCATCCATGTGGTACTCCTTCGTGATGGCATCGACCCAGAGCTCGTGGTGGAGGAAAATGGGTGGTTGGCGAAACTGGCACTTCTCCAGGCTATCCCCAAGGAGTAAGGGAAAGCCGGATGTCAGGAAGGCTTTGGGTACGACGGCCATCTACAGTGGTTTGAAAGGAGGAGAGTCAGCAAAGTGTTGTGTGAAGCATAGGAGAGGTAAATAGTGCAAAATTCCTATGTTCCAATACTAGGTGTAGTTTTGAAAGTGAATTTATCCTATCTAATGTCCATGCTAACTAAGGGCTTCCTACAGTCAGGATGGCTCTGATACCAGCTCTATGGCATGATCATTGGGCAAGGGGTTTGGATATGGGAAGATGATT
Source organism: Hordeum marinum (assembly GCA_022496015.1). Classification (NCBI taxonomy): domain Eukaryota; kingdom Viridiplantae; phylum Streptophyta; class Magnoliopsida; order Poales; family Poaceae; genus Hordeum; species Hordeum marinum. The sequence goes on from CM039673.1 coordinate 235,075,064, forward strand.
ATGAAGTGGAATGGAACCTAGTAGTGCCATAAAACACAATCAACAAGCAGGCAACATAGCAAGCAAGCACCAGCACATAGAAAAAGTTTTAAATTGCTCCAAATTTTATAAACCCAAACATAACAATGTGCTACAAACATAGGGTGTGAGAGCTACCTTGCTGCATCATTGTTACTATCATTACTTGTCACTTGTTATGAATTATCTTGCTATAAAACTATCAATCACTGTTACTCACAACACTTGTAGAGAATACCTTGATGAAAACTGCTTATCATTTCCTTCTGCTCCTCGTTGGGTTCGACACTCTTTCTGGCGCCGTTGCCGGGGAGTGAAGCGCCTGTGGTAATTGGTAATTGGTAAGGAAACAATTTCTTTACATGCTCAAATTTAGTGTTGCTTGATACTATTAGCAGTCACCCTTTGAGTGGCTTGTTCGGGGCATCTTCACCCCGAATGGAAGATGAGGAAATTGTTCGTCCACCTAATGCACCTACTGAAAATATTTATTATGTGATTCCTTCGGGTATTCTTGAAAAACTATTATCTGATCCTAATGATGGTACGACTCATCTTGTCTTCCATTTGATATTTGTCGATGAGGTTTGTGGATTGTTTCATCTTACATGTTTGTCTAGGGACAAAGTTAAGAAGACGGTTGTGAGAGCAAAATTTTCTCTAAGTAGTTTTGGTGGTTGATGAAAGTATGTTTCCGGACTAACCATGTGCATTAAGCTTTCAGAGATTATCAGGTGGCACGAGACGGTTGGTAGGAAATCATAAGAGGGAGTCTTTTCCTTTCGAGGTTAGGTTGGTGGACCTTAGTCGGAGGAAAAATTGTACTATTAAGAGGGGATCCGCATCGGGAAAGGTTGGGAGGAATCATCACATACACTTTGCACCCCGTCCTTTTCCCGGCACGATGGAGATTTCTCTGTCTCCAGGGCTCCATGTTGTCTCCTAAGCAGAAGTACCGCTCATCAGAGTGTTAGTACTGCTCTTGCGGTACCACTTCCCTGAAGGTACGCTCGAACAGTGACTTACTTCTTTAAGTGGAAGTTCCGAGGAGTACTACCGCCCTGAACTACCGCTTAACTTTCTTAAGCGGAAGTTCTAAGCAGTACTACAGCCTTGAACTACCGCTTAACTTTTTTAAGCGGACATTCTGAGAGGTTCTACTGCCTTGAACTACCGCTTAACTTTTTTAAGTGGAAGTTCCTAGTGGTACTACTGCCCCGCGGAACTTTGGAGCTCTTTTCACATCCTTTTTCTTCCGGACTTCTGCAATCTCTGAGCGGAAGTCCCGCTCCTCCGAGAGCGGTACTACATCCCAAAGTGGAAGTATCGCTCCCTCCAGAGCGATACTACCTCTCGGTTGTTCCAGTACGCGTATAATCGGAAGTACCCCCTAGGATGGTACTACTGCTTATGCACGTATTCTGGCAGAAACATGGCAACATTTCCCCCACATATATAAGCGAGTTTTGTTCCCCATTGAGACTCACCTCTTCCCACAAAAATCTCCGTTGCTTCTCCTAAGCTTATTCTTGCTCCTTCTGCCTCCCGAGCCATCAAATCTTGTTGATGCTCTAGGATTTGGAGGAGAGGACCTTGCATCTACACTTCCACTAAGATATATTTGATTCCCCCCATCAATCCCTTGGGGATCTTGTTACCCTTAGGTGTTTGAGCACCCTAGACGGAAGAGGTCAATTTGAATCCATAGTCCATTGTGGTGAAGCTTCGTGGTGTCGTTGGGAGCCTCCAATTAATTGTGGTGATTGCCCCAACCTTGTGTGTAAAGGTCCGGTTGCCGCCTTCAAGAGCACCACTAGTGGAATCACGAGACCTTGCATTGTGTGAGGATGTGAGGAGAATACGGTGGCCCTAGTGTCTTCGTGGGGAGCATTGTCCCTCCACACCTCTCCAATGGAGACGTACTTCCCCTTACCGGGAAGGAACTTAGATAACACATCCTCGTCTCCATTCCTTACACTTGTGGTTACTTCTTACATTTACTTTGTGTAAGCTACCTATATTGTTTATCTTGCTTGCTTATCTTGTTGTTGTGTTTAGCATCATATAGGTTGCTCACCTAGTTGGATATTTAGCCAACCTATTTGTTGCTAAGCCAAAATTGTTAAAGAAAACTTAAAATTTGGTAGTTTCCTATTCACGCCCCTCTAGTCAACCATATCGATCCTTTCAATTGGTATCAGGGCCTCGTCTCTTTGTTAAGGGTTTCACCACCTGAAGAGTATGGCTGGCGAAGAGGACCGATTGATAGATCTTCCCGAGGCCCTGGGAGTGAACATGGTCTCTCGCGAGGATTTGAATGAGGCCATTTCCTCTTCAAATATTCCATGACAACCAAGGTCAAATCCATGTTCAAAGAATTCCTTGATACTCTTAAACTTTCCACCGATGCGGTGCAAGTGGTTAATCCCACTAACTCGACATCAGATGTCAACTCCGGTAGGGAGGGGACTAGTGCTGATAAGGATAATTATTCTCAAGGAATTAATGGGTCGGGGAGCTTTGCCTCGGTTCCCCCTCCCTTGGTCTATGGAGGACCGGTGCACCCACCTCATATAGTTAATCATGGTCCTCTGCCTAAACTTGTTAAGAATGATTTTGCTAATTGGGTTTTCTATATCATGTCTCATTTGGGTCACGGCTCAATTATACTCATGAGAGTCATTGAAGAAGGATACTACCCTCATGGTCCACGCAACCTCAATCCAAGAGAAGAAGCGGATCAATAGCTAAATTCCCCCGTATTGTTCATTCTCCAAGCTGATGTTCCTATTGAAGACTTACTTCAGTTATGGCCCTTCATTGTTGCTAAAGAGTGTTGGGAACACATTTTCTCCATGTACAAGGGCAGCTCGAGCATTCAACGGTCAAACTATGAAGTTGTCCTTGACGAGTCAACTGAGTTTATTGTGCTAGAAGATGAGGAACCGTGTGAGCTCTATAGCAAGGTGGTTGCTCTTGCCGTTGCACTCAAAGACCAAGGCAGCAAGGATGTGGATGACACCTGGATCAAGCGTAAGTTCCTAGAGGCCATTATGCCCTAAAATGAGGCCATGTCTATCGTCATCCATCAGAAACCGGACTTTCACACCTTGTCCTCTGGGGATGTGTTGGATTAATTTATTGCAAGGAACATCTTGAACACGACCACAGGCAATGCCCTTGCCCATGTGCAATGGTCAAGGAAATCAAATCCCAACCTTGCATTGAAGGCCAAGGTATGTCAAGAAGAAAAAGAAGAAGAAGAATATTGTCCCAAGGACACCAAATATGTTTACCATGAGCACATGGCTCTAGTGTCTAGGAAATTTTGGGGCAACAAGAGAAACACCATGCCTAACTTCTCCAACAACAATTCAAGCGGGTCAAATGGGAAGCAGCGTGTGAAAGCCTGCTACAATTGTGGTAATGTGAGTCACTTTGTGGAGGATTGTGAAACCACATTTGCCCCCTTGGCGGTTTTGGTAATTAATAACAACATATAAGTCATTGAACTAATGTTTCCACCAAGTATATTTCAGGAAAAGTTCAATGGTAGGGATGGCAAAAGGATTGAGGAGATTGTGGAATTACCCCAAGATGCAAGGAAATAGGTTGGCCAAGCTTCAAGCAAGAGGACTCTACATTTTACATTTGTGAGAAATCACTTTGAGTCCATAGGAAATCCAATACTATTAAAAGGGGGTAAGGTCTTGTTGGTGAACAAACTGCTCAAACGTGCACAAGTGATAGACACCAAAAACATCCACAAGCTCTCCCACCAAAGTCTGTCTCTACGCAAACATGCAAAATTGGTGCAACCAACACTCTATTCCGGTGCCACCGATTCCAAACACTAGAGACTCAGCCAAACCCTAGCCACTTCCATGAAGCCGACACTGCTTTCAGCGCCACCAAGTTGGGTTGCCAACTTTCTGTTTCACAAGATCACACTTTCGGTCCGTTTGAGAATTTTGAAACGACATCACCGAGTTCGGCAATTCTGACTGCTGGTCACCTTGTCGGCGCAACCGAGATTCCTATATCGGTCTCACCGAGATTCAAAAGTTGTAACCATTTGGTCACTTCGGTACCACCGAGGTTAACACATCGGTGTCACCGAGTTGGTCATTTTGTGTGTAACAGTTGGATTTTTGGGGATGCCTCAAAAGAGAAGCACTCAGAACTATTCCATACCTATCCTACTCAATTGTCTGAGAGAGAACCACCTACCCTTGTGTTGAGATCAAGATCTTCCACTCCAACCATATGGATCTTGATTTCTAGCCTCCCCAAGTTGCTTTCCACCAATCCCATCTCTTCTACAAAGACAAATTTGTGAGAGAGATATTGTGTGTTGAGGATTCTATCATCTTTAAGCACAAGAGCAAGGAGTTCATCGTCATTACCGAGCCTATTACCTTTTGAAGGGCGGTGCCTCCTAGATTTGTTTGGTGTCGCTTGGGAGCCTCCTACTTCGTGTTGTGGAGTGAACAAAGAAGTTTGTAAGGGCAAGGAGATCGCCTACTTCATGAAGATCTACCCTAAGTAAGGCTAGTCCTCCGTGGACGTAGGCCATCATGGTATAGTCAAGGCTGCTTCTTCATGGAACCCTCCGTGGTTAGAGCTCTCCATGGACTCTCGCGACCGTTACCCTCCGTGGGTTGAAGACTCCCTGAACATGTATGTACAATAGCACCACCTATCGGAACCACAGGAAAAATCATCGTGTCTACAATTGCGTTTGATCTTCCTACCCTATCCTTTTACTCATGCTTGTTATTACTTTCCGCTGCTATACTCTTAGACTTGCATGTGTAGGGTGTACTTGATTTGTTTTGAATTCTAAAACTTGCCAAGAATTAAAATTGGGAAAAAGCATAATTTTCTTTGGTCAAGTAGTCTAATCACCCCCCCTATAGACCTACTTCCAATCCTACAGATTGCCCATATGAGAAGAGGGAAGACAATGCTGGCAAGATCATTCGCGAAGATAAGGCCAAGTCCTTCCCAAACAAGACCAACTTCTCCAAGAAGGCTCCTCGCAAAGTATTGGTGGCTCAAGAAGAGTATGCCTCGGATGATGATGTTGATGATGAAGACACAAGTGGTGAAGGAATGGAAATGGCATCTGTGGAAATTGCATCCTGTACCCTAACAAATGTGTCTCTCTTTGACACCCCCAATGAGAACCACATCTCTAGGTGCCTCATGGAAAAAGGTATCACCAAGGTAATTAACCTCAAATGTCAAAACCTCAAACATTAAGACTTCTATTTCTTCCACTCTGTCTTTGTTAGATTGTGTGGATGAGCATGAGGGGGCCAAAGTGGGTAAAAATGAGTTTGACAAGTTCTTGTGTAAACTCAAGGGAGAATCCAAGAAGCACTTCGTTGCTCACTTGGAACAACTTTGTGAGGCTAATGACACTATTGAGTCTAAAGAAAAATTTCTTGAGGAATTGAGAGGACATAGTCGTGATTATGCCGACGAGATAGCGGATCTGTCTATTGCTCTTGAGGAAGAGCGAGGACTTCATATGACTCTTGAGGAGTTAGAAAATGATGACCTTGCTAAATTATGTAAAGATTATGATAATTCTATCATTCTTAACAGTGTGCTTAAGTCTAAAAAGGATGCACTTGGGCTAGACCATGATCGACTTGAGGATGAGCTTGACACACTTGACAAAGCTCACAAGGCATTGAAGTGTGCTCATGCTTCTCTTAAGGAGTCTCATGGTCAACTCCAAGTAAAACTCACTAAGGAAATTTCCATGTGTCCTCCTTTTGTTCTAATTGATAATGCATCTTCTACTAACCCGTGTTGTGAGCATGCACATCTTGTGGAGGAAAATGCTAAGCTGGAAGAGTAGCTTGAAAAAGGTTTGGTGACATGTATCTAAGGTGAGAAGACTCTCAATGACCTTGTGAGCAACAAAAGCAAGTGGTTGCAAAAGAAGGGGCTGGGTTTGCACCCAAAAACAAGAAGAAGAAGAAGAAGAAGGTGAAAATGTAACGCCCAAGATGTGCGCCTATCCTTATTTAGGCACGGGGGCCTCGACAGGGATAGAGGCGCATCTCATCGCTTTGCAAGGGCAGTAAACATTGCATACATGCATGAACAGACGAGTATATGAGTTGGCTTACACTCTCCACAACCTAATTACAAGTTCACACAATTATTCAAACATCATAAATAAGATAGGGTCCCTCGACAGACAAAATCAAACAAAGAAAAGAAGCCATGAAAAGCTGCCTTGCTATCCCAAAGATCATGACCATGGCCTCTCTACTCATCGGGGTACGTGACATACATCCTGCCACGTTCTTCATCATACTCCCACTGGATCTGGGTCACATCATCTAGCACGGACTCATCAACACCTACACTTGTATTGTTTTAATCTGTGAGCCACGGGGGACTCAACAATCATGTAACCCGGGTACCGAAACTATGTAAGCTTATGGGTTTGGAAGGGGTAAGTGTTGAGTTTGCAGCAAGCACTAGAATTATTTGGTGGCTACCTTACGAGAACATGATGTAAATATGGTGGACTACGAAAGACGATCGAGAACTACAATGATCACTAAGTGATCCTGTACACCTACTTACATCAAACATAACCCCACCGTGTTCTCTCTCGGTTCATGTTCACGAGTAGAGACGATCACGGTTACGCACACAGTTGATGGGTTTTATTCGAGTTTACTTTAATTGACTACGATGCAGAAGCTTCAAGATCCATACCTTGAGTGAAGCCCACAAAGACGTGCTTCCGGCCTAGGTTAACACGGGCGGGCTGCACAGCACGGGCGGGTTGCGCGTGCTGGGCAGGCTCAACGATGTCGGTGCAGATGTCCGGCCCGGGCATAGATCCGTCAATCCTGCCGATGAAAACATGGATCCGTCCGAAAGGAATCCGAAATCCATATTCCATAGAGCCGGCATCAATCCCCCAGCCGGCATCATCGATGTAGAGCCGGCCGCGGCGACTCTTATTCATCCTTGCGACCACGTATCCCTCGAGCCCTGGGAGATAACCCTTTGAGAACTCAACACCACCGAGCGCAGGCCCCAAAGTGGGCGCCAACTGTCGTGGTTTTATCACGGTAGATGTCCAGGTGAATGGACATGGATTTGAGGCCATTGCTAAGGTGATGGACTCAAAGGGGTTGATCGGGAAGAAGGCCACGAGTTTACCTAGGTTCATCTCCTCAAGTTGAGGTAACAGCCTATGTCCTGCTTGTGTTTGTATTGCTTGGTGTATTGATTACAAGGGAGCTATTGCTTGACCTAGTTCTCGATAGCCTAATCCCTAAGTCGCCCCGGGTCTTGCCTTTATATAGGAGGTCAAGACCACGGGCCATACAAGTGTATCCGACTCTCTTTACATGTCCGAGTCTACCTCTATCTTATCTTGCCTTTCCTGACCAAATTGTCTTCGGATGGCGGCTTACTCGCCCGGGTCTTCTATATCCGGGCCACACTCCGGCCCATCTTATCAAGCCGCCAAATGTCTTGGGCTTAAGTCTTCACGGCCCACTCTCGAACTGGCGTACGAGCCGCCCGGTGTGACCCGGAGCCTTTAGGGCGGATCTCACTGTGGGGTTATATCCCCAACATTAGGCCCCAGCTTGATTTGAGCTTGCTCACTTCAGCCTTCTTCTTACTCCTCGGTGAGTCGCCCAGAAAATAATGACCCACCATGATGTCACGTCAAATCTGTAAAAAGGATCCTCTGACGCACACAATGAATCTTCCCTTATTAAATGGATAACCAGGAATCGAGGCGCCCCCTCGGTCAAATGATTTTTGACGCCTGGATTTTCATGTTTGTTCCACCCTTTCCTATTGAATAGTATCGCGAGGGCAGCATTACATTCTTCCTCGCTCACTCTTCCTCTCCTTCCTCTCGACGCCTCCGCTTCCGCGCATCTCATTCCGGGGCCGTCACCTCACCGTCGTCGACAAGGCCGCTGCATCAACCTGTACGTTCTAGAGATTTCTCCGCGTTTGCCACGCCATCTCCGGTGAGGCTTTATCCCTCTAGATCCGTAGCCATCCCCAGCAGGGTTTCATAGAGCTCCACCGCCGCTACTCAAAACTCGAGCTTTCGTCAATGCCGGTCACACTTAGCCCATGAACTTTTGACGGTATCTTGTCCCCACTGCGCCGCTATGTAGGAGACCGATAGTAATGCTACGCAGATTCTCCACAGCTCTGCTTGTCGTTTTTAAACTTTCTCTGCTTTCTCTAGTTCGTCTTTAGATCTGAAAATAGGAATATTTCCTCTGTTTTGTAGATCCGCAATCTTAGCATTACTTTGCGAAACCAGTTTTCCACACTTAGCCGAATTTTGCTTTGTCCTTTCATAATCTTGACCCGCCATGTATTCTGACTCTCACCAGCCAGATCCTGGCAGCTTAATCTTTAGATATTAAGTTTTTCACTGCCTGTAGAAGTCTGTCGTTCCCTGACTCGCCACTCATTACCTATCTCGCGCAATTGTTTAAGCCGCCACCATGTCTCGTGCATCCAACTCATGCAATTGGGTCGGCTCTTGCATCACGGATGAGTTCCTCATGGATTTTGTGCAAGCGGGCACCCTTCCCGCCAAAGAGGTTATCCATTGGCGGGTTCCGGGTAATGAGCTGAAACCTGTTCCTCAGGAGGGCGAGGTAGTTGTCTTCTCAGATCACATTGAACGCGGTTTCGTACCCCTCGGCTCAAAATTCTTCCAGGATGTCCTTCACTTTTACAAGTTGCATCCTCAAGACCTTGCTCCCAATTCCGTATCAAATATATGCAACTTCCAAGTGCTCATTGAGGTCTATCCGCAAATGGAGCCGTCTATGGGCCTCTTCCGGGAATTCTTTTATGCGAATCGGCACACCGAAGTGAAGGCCGGCCCCAGCTTAGAACTTGGTGGGATCTCCATTCTGAGGCGTCGGGATATAACCTTTCTAGCTATTCAGATGCCGATTCATCCCAAAGATTGAAATAAAACTTGGTTTTATTGTAAAGATACCTCCCGGGAGGGTGAGCATCCGCTACCGGGTTACCGCCCCTCCCGGCTCAAGACAACCTCCGAGTTTCCCGGCCGGCTGTCAACTTTTGAACGTGCAAGGCACCAGACGGCTCACGCCAACATTAGAGCCCTCATGGCCAACGGATTGACGAGATTAGACTTGATCCGATGTTGGATCTCCTAGAGGATTATGCCTTTGAGCCGGAGAAGCCACCTCATGTGCGAATACCCGAGCCAGTACAACGATTCCCTCTGCTTGAGTCGGTCGACATTAACCGAAGATGATATTACAACTGTCATCCGGAGCCTTGTCCATGAGACGTCAGGAGCTTGCAGCGCCATTGGGCTGGTGCCTTTCTGTGTCATTAACCCGGCCCTAGACGTAAGGCGACTCTTTGTAGTCTCTTCTCTTTGTTTAATTATGTTCTGGCAATTCATCACTATTACCCGGTTTACCTTTTCAGGCTGACTCCTTTGAAGAAGAACAAGAAGAAGGCCCCGGCCAAGAGGACAAAGAAGACCACTCCTCAAGAAGAATGGTTTGAACCGCCAGAATCATACGGCTTAGAGGTATAATTTGATCACTCTTTGCCACCTCGTTATTTATCTTATTGATAACAATCATTCACAAGATGAGGTAGAGACGAGCCGGGCCAACGCTCCTGAGGTAACTTATGTTTCATCTGACTCGGAATGTTTTGTACCCCGAAAGATACGGCAGGTCGTTCGAAAAGTTCCCCTTTCTCATCCTCTTGCTTATTTGGATCCCCAATTTCTTTTGAAAAAGCAACTGCAAGCCGACCGACGTCAGACCCGGAGCGCCGGCTCCACCGATCTCATTTCCGGGTTACCCAACTCCTCGGCTCAAAAGAAGCACCCCGCAGAAGTATGCATTTCTTCTTTGTTTGATTTTACTAGCTTTTCTTTTGTAATTTCAACATTGCCTTATATTTTCTGAACTGTCTCTCAGGGATCACCTTCGTTCGGTGACTCTACAGCCACTACTCTGTCGCCTCCAAAGATTAATCCGTTGTACATGTTTTTCCAGCCTTATGTCCTGCTCTTTTAGCGGTTGTAACCCTTGGAGTCTGACGTTCATGCTTTCATAGGGCTCAAGCCAAGCGAAGGAAAACCAACAAGTCCTCCCCTAGCCGTACCGCTCAAGACTCGGAGCTTGCCAGGCTGGACGCTCCTATGCCGGATGCAAAGCGTCCAGCGGCTTCTACAGAGCCGACAACTTATGACACTATTCCAGGGAGCCCGCAAAGGGACTATTCCAAGCCGCCGAGCCCTGCCAGGGCTGCTGATGACACCACTGCTCCGGACGTTGTGATTTCCAGTGCCGGCTTCTGCTCTCCTTCTCCTCACGTGTTGACGAAGCATGCTGAGACGACTGAAGCCTCCAGGAAGCTAGAGTTTGAGCTCCCCGCCCTTGAAAAGATGACAGCCAATGAACTTCATGCTGACTATATGAACCGGCTGTCCACGAGCCGGGATATGGAGCTCAAACTCGTTAACTTGATGAAGAACTAATATGTGGTATTCCTTTTTCCTCCATATACCCTTACGTAGCCCCCAAGGGCCGGGTTAATATTGGTTGATAATAATCCGGCTCTTCTATCTTGGTAGAAATAGAAATATTTAGCATGTAGGTCTCATCTTGCTTAGAGGTAACCGCAAATCATCGTTGTCATCCCCAAGGGTCGGCTCAAAGGGGATAACATTGAGCCGGAGCTTTATATAAGATAGATGATAGATCCAATTGTAGCCCCCAAGTGCGGACTCAATATTGTCAATTGTTGAGTCGGGACTTCATTGAGAATGGTTAATAGAACCAATTGTAGCCCCCAAGTGCGGACTCAATATTGTCAATGGTTGAGTCGGGACTTCATTGGGAATGGTTAATTGAACCAATTGTAGCCCCCAAGGGCTGGCTCAATCTTGTCAATGTTGAGTCTGGACTTTCATCTTTACCGGCTTAAAGAATCAATATGTAGCCCCCAAGTTTCGGGTTAACTTGATAAAGATGACCCGAAACTGTGTTGAAAATAGACATTAGCCCCCAAGTGTCATGCATATTGCTTGCAATCTATTTGAGACTTGCTGTATTTTTGAAATTTTCTCCCTCTGTCGGTTTATTCCATGCTTTGATATGTCACAGGAAGCTTTAGTCGAAGCCGGGTCAGAAGTGGTCGTTTAAGAAGCAATCTAGCCACTCAGCAAGCCGCTCGGAGTGAAGCTGATGAGAAATGCCGGCTCCTTTCTAAAGAGCTGGCCAAAATCCAGGCCGACTTCACCACCTTCAAGGAATCTGCTAAAGTTGAAGAAGCCGCCCTGAGTAAATGGGCGGATGATGCTGATCAACACCTCATGATTGTATCTAATGAACTGCAATACTTGAAACGGCACATCCTAAGGATGACAGCCGCCCTCTTTGGCAAGTTTTTGACGATTTATTGATGTATTGTACTTGTGCCGGCGACTTACAACAAGACCTCCGTCTTATGCAGGTCCTAGAAGCCGCCAACTTGCCTCTGACAGCTTGCTGCCCCTGAAGGCCATATATACTTTGACAGAACAACTCTACTGCGGCGCTATGTGTACCATCAAAGTCGTACAGTACAAGGATGCCATCCCTTCAACTCTCAAAGGGGTCTTAGAACTTCTCTCCACAATGCCCAATCAAAACATAGAATCGAAGAAATCAGCCACCCGTCAGGGGGCGATCGCAGCTATAAGCCGGGCGCTGGCTTTTGCCCCCGAGTTAACTCCGGCAGAAATGATGGACGGGTTCCCCTCCAAGAAGGACGATGACTCTGAATTTTCAGATGCTGACTATGCCCGGTGCATGAAGAATTACAAAGTCCTGGCCTCCGTCTTAGGAGAAGAGGTTAACCTGGCGACTTACCAGGCAGATTAAAGCGCGGATCAGAAACGGATCTGTGGCCCTCTCTTTGAAAGCAAAGATCTGACACCCGCCCGCAGTAAGAATCTTTTCGCCTCTAAATCTGACCCGTCCCCCTTCTTTGAAGAAGGAACATTTGAGGCTTTAACCAACTGCAACTGGGACTTGGACAATCTCCAGATCAAGGCAGTCGAAGACCCAGAGCAGGGTGACCCGCTAGCCAGCTGATCGCACTGTAGATACCTGTTGATAGCCGGCTCTTTATGACCCGCCATGAGTGGTGTAACAAACTTGATATTTTTGGGCTCCACAGAAAGCGTCTGTAATAGAGTAGTAGCAACTTTTGCCATTCTTGAACTGTGCCATCGTGCACATTTGAAAGTCCGGCTTAACACACACACACACACACACATATATGTCATCTTCCTTGTTCTTCTCATTGTATGCCTTATCGACTCTTTGCAGCTTGATATCCTGGATGAATAGATGGGGTTCGTTGCTTGCTTTGAGAGCCGGCCGACAGGGTTTGGTAAGTTATACCCGTAAGGAAGGAAGCCCCCTTCGATAGACAATGTTGACTTGTCAACATTTTTGGCATGAAAGGCGGTTGTTAGGGATAGATAAGCTACACCTGGAGGTGGGAAGCCCCCTTCGACAACCAAAGTTGACTTGTCAACTTTTTTGGCATAAAGCTGGCTGTTAGTGTTAGATAAGCTATACCCGAAGGTAGGAAGCCCCCTTCGACAGCCAATGTTGACTTGTCAACATTTTTGGCGTGAAAGCCAGTTGTTAGGGATACATAAGCTACACCAGAAGGTGGGAAGCCCCCGTCGACAACCAACATTGGCTTGTCAACTTTTTTGGCATAAAGCCAGTTGTTAGGGTTAGATAAGCTATACCCAAAGGTAGGAAGCCCCCTTCGACAACCAATGTGTTGGATTTTTCTTATATCGATTAAGATATGCGACATGGCAGAGGCCCCGGCTTACAGGGATGCAACTTTATTCATATATAAATATGATATGTACAAATGATAGTGTACAATGCTGATTCTCAACAATCTCAGGTGTAATAAGGCCATAGATGCGCTATGTTCCACGGTCGGCGGGTCTCCTGACCCGAAGTATCTGAGTCGTCCCGGATGTCAATGAGGTAATACGACCCGTTGTTGAGATTTCTGCTGACCACGAAAGGTCCTTCCCATGGAGGATATAACTTGTGCATATTTGTCTGGTCTTGAGTTACCCACAGTACTAAATCGCCCTCTTGAAATGTCCGGGTCTTGACCCTGCGGCTATGATAGTGGCGCAGGTCTTGCTGATAGATCGCCGAACGGGCAGCCGCCAGCTCTCGTTCCTCCTCCAAAGCATCCAACGCGTCTTGACACGTCGTCTCATTGTCCGTCTCAATGTAAGCCACCACTCGTGGCGAGTCATGCCGGATGTCACTTGGTAACACGGCCTCTGCAGCATAAACCATGAAGAAAGGTGTATACCCTGTGGATCTCTTGGGGGTAGTTCTGATGCTCCATAAGATGGACGGCAACTCTTCCACCCAACAACCCGGTGTTCGTTGTAAAGGGACCATAAGCCGTGGCTTGATACCTCTCAAGATTTCTTGATTAGCCCGTTCCTCCTGATCGTTGGACCATGGATGAGCAACCGCCCAAACATCGAGCTGGATGTGCTCCTCATCGCAGAATTTTTTCATAGCCCCCTTGGACAAGTTTGTGCCGTTGTCCGTGATGATGCTGTGAGGGTAACCAAAACGGTAGCTCAGCTTTTTAATAAACTGAACCGCCGTAGCCACGTCACACTTGTTGACCGGCTCAGCCTCTACCCACTTGGTGAACTTATCAACCGCCACCAAGAGGTGCATTTTCTTATCCTTGGACCTCTTAAATGGTCCGGCCATATCAAGCCCTAGACTGCAAATGGCCAAGTAATTGGTATCATGCATAATTCTTGAGCCGGAACATGAGCACGCCAGCCGAATTTTTGACAGCCGTCACACTTACGGACCAGATCCTCTACATCTTTGTGAGTCGTCAACCAGAAAAAGTCATGCCGAAAAGCCTTGGCCACTAGAGATTTTGAGCCGGCGTGATGTCCACAATATCCAACATGAATTTCATTCAAGATTTCCTAACCCTCCTCTGGTGAGACGCAACGTTGAAATACCCCGGTAACACTGCACTTGTGCAACTCACCATTAACTATTTTCATGGACTTAGATCGCCGGGTGATCTGTCTGGCCAGATTTTCATCATGAGGTAACTCACCCCTAGTCAAATAAGCCAGGTAAGGCACAGTCCAATCCGGAATAGCATGTAGAGCCGCCACCAATTGCCCCTCCGAGTCAGGAACAGCCAAATCATCCTCTGAAGGTAACTTGACAGTCGGGTGATGTAAGACATCTAGAAAGATATTGGGCGGCATCACCTTTCGCTGAGAGCCTAACCTTGACAAGGCATCAGCCATCTCATTCCTGCGATGATCAATGTGATCTACCTGACAGCCTTTGAAGTGACCAACAATGACATCCACCGCCTGACAATAAGCCCCCATCTACGGGTCCTTGGAGTCCCAAGTGCCTGAAACTTGCTGAGCCACAAGATCGGCGTCGCCCAAACACCTTACCCGGCTTAATTTCATCTCCTTAGCTACCCTGAGGCCATGAAGCAGGGCTTCATGTTCAGCCGCATTATTGGTGCAAGGGAACATCAGCCGGAGCACATAACAGAACTTATCACCTTTGGGAGAAGTTAAAACAACTCCCGCCCCTAATCCTTCCAGCTGTTTGGATCCATCAAAGTGTATAGTCCAGTACGTGTTATCCGGATTTTCCTCGGGCGCTTGACACTCTATCCAATCATTTATGAAATCCACAAGGGCTTGAGACTTGACAGCCGTACGAGGTACGTATTTCCAATTGAGAGGTCCCAGCTCCAATGCCCACTTAGCAATCCTACCAGTGGCTTCTCTGTTTTGAATTATGTCCCCTAACGGAGCAGTGCTGACCACGGTGATCTGATGCCCTAAGAAATAATGTTTTAACTTGCGGTTGGCCATGAACACCCCATACACTAGCTTCTGCTACTATGGATATCTTTGCTTAGACTCTGTCAGGACCTCAGTGATGTAATAAACCGGCCTCTGAACCGGATACTCCTTCCCTGCTTCCTTGCGCTCGACCACAATTGCAGTGCTGACAGCCCGGTTGTTAGCCGCCACATACAGGAGCAAAGGTTCCTTCTCAGCCGGAGCAGCCAATACCGGCAGCTCAGTGAGGTGCTTCTTGAGCGCCTCAAATGCTTCACCCACCGCCGTACTCCAGAAAAAATTGTGTGTCTTTTTCATCATCTAATATAGCGGGATAGCTTTCTCATCAAGGTGGCTTATGAATCGGCTCAACGCGGCGATCCGCCTTGCAGCCGTTGGACATCGTTAATACAAGCCGGCTCTGCCAGGGAGGTGCTAGCTTTGATCTTATCCGGGTTAGCCTCAATGCCACGTTTAGAAACCAGAAATCCCAAGAGCTTGCCAGCCGGAACACTAAAGACGCACTTTGCCAGGTTAAGCATCATCTTATAGATCCGGAGATTGTCAAAGGTTTCCCTTAAGTCATCCAAAACGGTCTCCTTCTTCCTTGATTTGATCACAATATCATCCACGTAAGCGTGAACATTGCGCCCGATCTCACTGTGAAGGCAATTCTGCACACAACACTGATAAGTCGCTTGGGCACTCTTGAGCCCAAAAGGCATAGACACATAACAGAAGGCTCCAAAAGGTGTAATGAAAGTTGTCTTCTCTTGGTCCTTAACTGCCATCTTGATCTGATGATATCCTGAATAAGCATCCAGGAAGCATAGGCTTTCACAACCCACCGTAGCATAAATGATCTGATCAATACGAGGGAGAGCAAAAGGATCAGGCGGACAAGCTTTGTTAAGGTCCGTATAGTCCACGCACATACGCCACGTGTCGTTCTTATTGAGTACCAGCACTGGGTTAGCAAGCCACTCCGGGTGAAAAACCTCGACAATGAACCCCGCCGCTAAGAGCCGGGCAACCTCTTCTCCAATGGCCTTGCGTCTCTCCTCATTGAACCGCCGTAGAAACTGCTTGACAAGATTAAACTTAGGATTCACATTAAGGTTGTGCTCAGCGAACTCTCTCGGTACACCCGGCATGTCAGAAGGTTTCCATTCAAAGATGTCCCAATTCTCACGGATGAATTCGATGAGCGTGCTTTCCTATTTGGGATCCATGTTAGCCCCAATGATGAACTGTTTGGATGAATCTCCCGGAGTGAAATCTATTGCCTTGGTATCATCCGCCGAAAACTTGAAGGGCGGCTCAACCTCCGTTGTGGGCTTTTTTAGCGGGGTCATATCCTCCAGGTCAACATTCTCCTTATAAAACTTAAGCTCCGCTTGAGCACAACTGGATTTAGCATAAGCCACATCTCCTTCCTCGCACTCAATAGCCGTATTCCGATCACCATGAATGGTAATCGTACCTTTTAATCTTGGCATCTTGAGCTTCAAGTAGACATAACAGGGCCTAGTCATGAACTTAGCATAAGCCGGCCGCCCAAACAACGCATGGTAAGGGCTCTTGATCTTGACCACTTCAAACCACAAGGACTCCACCCTATAGTTATATTCGTCACCGAAGGCGACTTCAAAAGAAATTCTACCCACCAGGTAAGCCGACTTGCCAGGCACCACACCATGAAAAATGGTGGGTGAGGGCTTCAGATCTTTGTCAAGCAGCTTCATCCCCGGGAAGGTATCATAATAGAGGATGTTGATACTGCTGCCTCCATCCATGAGTACCTTATTCACCATATACCCTCCCACTTGGGAGGCAACAACCAAGGCCAGACGCCCCACGTTATGTCATATTCAGACCACTTCAAGTACTGCGGCAAAGCCGGTGCAACTGCATTAACCGCCCGCTTACGCAATTTCTGATCCCGCTTGTTAAGGCTGGTTGTGAAAACATGATACTGGCCCGAGCTGAGCTGCTTCGGATTACTCTGATACCCAGACTGGTTATGCTGCTGTTGATTGTTGTTACCAGGGTTATGAGGATGTCCCCCTTGATTGCCCTCACCATGATGACCGGATCCTGAGCCACCGGGTCCAAATCCGGCTCCTGACCCACCTAGTCCTGAGCCGTCGGGCGGGCCACCGCCATGGTTGTTGTGTTGCTGCATGTGGTAATTCTTGAACTTCTACATGATATGGCAATCACCCCATGTGTGCGTTGAAGGCTTGCCGGTCTGGTTGTGTTTCGGACAGGGCTTTTTGAGCATTTCCTCCAAATTGAAAGGAGACCTGTTTTTATTAAAAGGCGGCCTGAACTTCCCATTGCCTTTAGGAGGATTTTGGCCAGTGCTTGCATTGGCAACCAGTTCTGACCTGCCATCCGGGATTTTCCGCTTACTCTAGTTACCACTGTTCGCCGCACCCTTGCCCGGGTTGTTCCTTTTACCTTGGCCGGCTTTCTCCTCATCAAAGCTTGGATCCTTCGTGCTATCAGAGTGAACGTACTTTGTAAGAGCCGTCATGAGTTCTCCCATGTCTTGACACATACGCTTGACCCGGTCAAGCTTCTGTTTCAGAGGGATGAAATGACAGTTCTTCTCTAAGATCAGCACTGCTTGAGCCGTCGTGATCTGTTCAGATGAGTGGATGATGGTTGACACCCGTCGGCCCCAATGACGAGCCAACTCACTCTCCTGTTGGACGCAATGATCGAGATCTACAATGGTCATAGGTTGTTTGCAAGTCCCTTGAAAGTTTTTGATGAACCTTGCCCTAAACTCAGCCCACGAATTGATGGTGTTGGGCGGCAACCCTTTTAACCATGTGCGAGCCGGACCTTCCAGCATCATGATGAAGTACTTAGCACACACCGCCTCACTAACATCCATCATCTCCATAGCCCGCTCATAACTTTCAACCCAAGCCTCCGGAGGTAAATCAGCACTGTAATTCGGAACCTTGCGAGGTCCTTTGAAATCCTTCGGCAACTGTTCACTTCGCAGAGCCGGTGACAAGCATGGTACTCCCACGGCCCTCATGGTTACTCCCGCCCCTAAAGATACAGAGGGTGCGGGCTCTTGGTGAGTTGCCGTGGCCAAAGCTGCTGCCTCTTGCTCGTTTCTCGCCCGGTTTATGAGAGCCTGCGCATCGAGAGCCGTCTGATCGTCCCCTTGAGGTCCTCTATGCCGATCGCTACTGGAAACCGCTGGCGACTCATAGTGCCGGCTAAAGGTCCGGCTGGGCAGAGAGGTTGAATGAACGCGGCTCCGGCTATGAGAATATTTCTCCTGCTAAGCCATCGTCGTCTGAAGGTATCCAATGGAATTCCGTACCTCTTCCCCAAAAGGCGCTTCATATGGAATAGGGATCGTTTCAAGCCGGGTGGCCGCAGCCACCATGTTCTCAGCTAGGTTAGAATAATGACCCATCGGTGTTTGAAAGACCACTGGTGAGGCCTGGTTTCGTCGGGCCGGGTGTGCCGTTGGTCGAACCGCCGACCGGCTTCAAGGTGCATCCGCTGCCCGTCCTGTTCCTAGCGTGTTGAAGAGATTCTTGGCCTCATAACTTTCTGGTAAGCAGGATTGATGCATCATCGATGCACCACAACCGCCGATTGTTGTTCCAGCCCAAGGCGGAAGGCCTTCATCTTAATACATCCTGCCTCTTCCTCCATCTGAACTTTTAGGTTAGCTATCCTCTGTTGCACCTCTGTCATCCGGTCCTTGAGCCTCACAATCTCTATGTTCCGCGTGGCTTGGTTATCTGGTGTAACTTCAGTGGCCATCAGGGCCGCGAGCTCGTTCATCAGATCTAGAAGAACTTGAGCCGGTGGCGGCGGGTCAGCCCCCGAGGTTGCTGCTCCAGCAGCCGTGCTTCTCGAACCCGGGGCCAACCCTGCCATGAATACTGCTGCATGAACCGGCGGTCCAAGAATATCCGGCTTAGAACGATCCGACTTAGGGTAAAGCTCGTTGTAGCCCTCGAGCCCACCATTGTGAAGCTAGTAGATCGACTCTATTTCCCCGATTGAATATTCGTCCTCTGAACAGACAAGAGTCTCCTACGATGCAAAAGCTTCAAGATCCATACCTTGAGTGAAGCCCATAGAGACGTGCTTCCGGCCCGGTTTAACATGGGCGTACTGCATAGCACAGGGGGGTTGCGCGTGCTGGGCCGGCTCAATGATGTCGGTGCAGACGTCTGGCCCGGGCGTAGATCCGTCAATCCTGCCGATGAAAACATGGATCCGGCCGAAAGGAACCCGGAATCCATATTCCACAGATCCGGCATCAAGCCCCCAGTCGGTGTCATTGATGTAGAGCCGGCCACGGCGGCTCTTATTCATCCTTCCGACCATGTATCCCTCGATCCCTGGGAGATAACCCTTTGAGAACTTAACACCACCGAGCGCAGGCCCCACGGTGGGCGCCAACTGTCGTGGTTTTATCACGCCAGATGTCCGGGTGAACGGACTTGGATTCGGGGCCATTGCTAAGGTGATGGACTCAAAGGGGTTGATCGGGAAGAAAGACACGAGTTTTCCCAGGTTCGGCTCCTCAAGTTAAGGTAACAGCCTACGTCCTGCTTGTGTTTGTATTGCTTGGTGTATCGATTACAAGGGAGCTATTGCTTGACCTAGTTCTCGATAGCCTAATCCCTAAGTCGCCCGGGTCTTGCCTTTATATAGGAGGTCAAGACCACGGGCCATACAAGTGTATCCGACTCTCATTACATGTCCGAGTCTACCTCTATCTTATCTTGCCTTTCCTGACCAAGTTGTCTCCGGACGGCGGCTTACTCGCCCGGGTCTTCTCTATCCGGACCACAGTCCAGCCCATCTTATCAAGCCGCAAAATGTCTTGGGCTTAAGTCTTCACGGCCCACTCTTGAACCGGCGTACGAGCCGCCCGTTGTGACCCACAGCCTTTAGGGCGGGTCTCACCATGGGGTTATATCCCGAACAAAGTTCCTCACAAAAGACATTCGAGAAAGGTAAAACAAGTCCAGCAAGAGTGCCCGACGTGTCGACAAACCTGATAAGAGTCGCATATTTCGTTCTCAGGACACAACCCGATAAGCACAACGTATAGTGCCCTGATATAAATCTCCCGAGTTGCCCCAGGTTGGCCCCGCACACGGCTCTAGTTTGGACCAACACTCATGCGGAGCACTAGCACAGGTTGTTGATTAATTAGCCATGGGGTTGCAAAGCCCTATGCATTTTATTAAGTTGTTTAAGCAAATAGTACCAATGTTCGGTCTTGCCAGGCAAGCTTTAATCTCAAACGAATAACCAAGGGGGTCCCCATAACAGCCCCGAGCATGTTAGGAGTGCAAAAGATGGAAACATAAAACTGGTAACAAGTACTATGGCGGTAAAAGTGGAAAAAACACCGAGAAAAAGGGCAAGGCTTCCACCTTACCAAGATATATATGTGCATTAAATTAAATAGCAGTAAATATTGTGATATCTCCATATATCCACGTTATCACATGGAAACAACTTGCACCTGCATCTAAGAATGCTATAAGAGAGGCTGAGCAACAGTAACTTAGCCAAACAAGGTTTGCTAGGTAGTGGAGGGGTTAGATCCTATCATGGCAATGTCGGAGGCTTGACATTCAAGTGGTAGGTAACGCAAGAGTAACGATAAGAGTGAGACATCCAGCAAAGCAAAAATAGTGTCGGGATCCGGGTACGATCATCTTGCTTATTGGTTCTTCAGAGGGACAAAGAGCTGGGTCCTCGTAGTTGTACTCTCCTGGATCCTCGTACTCAGGTTCAACACTCGCGCCTACCCAAGAGAAACAACACCAAATAAACAAACAACCAGGGTGCAATGCACAAACAAGATGATGCATGATTCATTTGAACTGTTTAACATGGCAATCCGAAGCTAGTCATGTTTCTCATGCAACAGTTAAGTTATTAAGCATTTTGGACAGAACCTCATGTTAAGTTGTTTTAACTTGCATGATCATGGCAAATATGGATGATCATGCAAAATCAATGTAAATGCATTTGTAAAACGTTGGAAACGGACTAACGGTTCTCACGCTACGCTCATGGCAAGATACGAAGACAATATACAAGACAAGGAAGTCCATAGGCTATTCCTTGGTATTCCAAGGTATCCACTGGTTAGGAAATGAAAAACAAATCACAATAGAGCCAAAGATCAAGCAAAACAATGCAGCATAGCTCCCACAAGTCACAAAACAACACCACACACATTCTACCCCAAACAGCATCATAGCAACTTCTAGAGCAAGTATCTAGAGCTATAGGATGTTTCCAACCTCAAACAATGCATGTACAGAAACTACATAACATGCTTGACGAATCATCCAACTACACAAACTTTAGTGAAACAAATTCTAGGGACTTAGTGAAAATCACAGCTTTCTGGAATCTAAGTTAACCTATAGCAAATTGACAGCAAAAAACAATGATGCTAGAGATCACTTCATGGCATGAAAATTAACAAGATGGTAGAGGACAACATCTACTGCAAAACACTAGCACTGAGCCTGAGCTAAAACTCAACAGAACACTTTGTAGCATCCAATCAACATGGCATAAAAATAATAATAGAATCTCAGACTTAGAAATATTTAGCGTGTGGAAAAAGACAACATTTTATTAACTACTTTTGAGAAAGAATCCCACTTATATGCAAGCTTAACATGTCAGAATAAAATACCATGGCATAATACTCACAAGACACTACCACCAGCATGTTGAGACAATTATCCTAGCATGCATGGATTAATTCTTCCAAAAATGCCAAATGACATATTGGAACAAAATGACATTTTGTAAAACTTGCTGAAAAGCTAAAACAAATCACACCAATGGATTCCTGGGATTTTTCTACCCCAAATCAATATATCACACCCCTATGTTGTTGTAGATAAATTCCCCACAACTCCAAATTACAAATAGCACCAAACACGAACAACCTATAAGTCAAAAGTTTCCTATTTGGGCCACTACCAAAAATACCCATGTCCAGATCTGGACATATTCCAAAAGTGGAATTTATTTCTAAAAACAACAAAAAATAGCAACACAAATAAAACACTAAATAAGACAGGAGGGGTCCCACTAGTCAGTCACATCAGGGCCCCTCTTTGGATGACAAGTGGGCCAGGGGCCCATTGTCATACACACACACAAAACACACACACACATACATAAGCACATGCAGATCCAACACATGTCAAAAATAAAAAGGCGCCGGGGGAATCGAACCCATGACCTCTCGGTCACCCCCTGGTTCGGCTACCACTTCGCTACTCGACAACAACTGACAGAAGGAGGGCAGCGCGCAACATAACATAAAAACAGAGGCCTTGCTCACCGCAGAGGAGAAGACCTATCGCCGGCGGCAACGGCGGTGACCACCAGCCTGGAGGAGCAGCGGCGGGACCACTCCTCTAGTTCTCATGCACGTACACGCACGGGACAGGCCACAAGCACGAGTACGGCTGCGAGAGCGGAGCTACGGTTGAGCTCGAGCACTGGCTTGGCTCGGGAGCATGCTAGGCGAGGCGAGGCGCGGTGCGAGGCAAGCAGCAACGACACCTGCGCGGAGGGGAGCACGGGCACACCGGCAGCAACACACAATAGATTTCATGACAGAAAAAATGCAGGCTTTGGCCGGAGCTGCGGGAGCACGACGGTGACATGGCAGGATCCAGATGCACAGTTGGATGCAATCAAGGGGGTGTGGGGAAAGGAGAGAGGGGCCATACCACCCTACCTTGGACAAGCTGGTGGCGTCGGAAGGGGCTTGGGAAGGCGACGACGATCGGCTAACTCTGGGCACGAGCTGAGCTTTGCGACGAGGCTTACCTACAGCGGCGGGGAAGGAGAAGGGAGGAATGGGTCAAGGGAATAACCTAGGGAACGGGGGACATGACTTATAGGCAGCTGGGTTGTCGGACGGCCGTCAAATCACCAAAGGGGGACGACGTGGCAATGGTGTATGCTCTGCCGTACACAGCTAGGAGACTACAGGCACTCGCGGGGGCTGGCTGGGCCTGCGAGAGCATGCTGAAGGATGGGCCGGCGGGAACGGATGAGGCCCATCCTCTGGACTCTGTATCTCTCAAAACAAAAGGGTTCCCTCTTTACAAAAAACAAAACAAAACAAACAAAAGCCCCATAGAGAGATAAAAGGATTTTTAGCAAACCAATATATTTTGGCACTAGATTAAATGCACCTATTTAATAATAAATGAACTAGCAATTTTAGCCAAAGCAAAATAAACAGTTTTATTAATATATCATGTTGTTCTATTTAAAGACAAAAATGACAAAAGCAGCACCAAATGAAAGAGCTTCGTTGCTCCACTCTAAACAATTTAATTAAGCCACAGAACATTTTTAAAAGATTTACTAGGCCAGTTTAAATTGATGTCATAAAACAATTGAGATCAAAAGGTTGTTTTTCTATGATGTTGAAATGGGAGAGGGGGTTAAACTCCACATGCACACACGTCACTCCCAAGATTGCTCTAAACACACATAACAATCTAAAACCACCACAAACACATCACCACACCCTTATGCACACAAACAACATGAATATGAATGCTTATGATGCCATGATGCAAGAATGACATGAAGCAAAACATAAATCCTTCAAAACACATAGGCAAAACATGGAGGTCGACATGGAGGACCAAAATGGCAAGGGGGTCCACTTGGGTTGTTACAACTCTCCCACACTACAAGAGGATCTGAACCCAAGATCTAAGAACGAAAGAACTCTGGAAATTCAGAATGGAGAAGATCCTCACGTTCCCAAGTAGCTTCTTTTGTCTGAATGATGCGACCACTTCACCTTGAGAAACTTGATTTACTTGTTGCGAGTCTTACGCTGAGTTTCTTCATGAATAGCAACTGGATGCTCACGATAAGATAGGTCTTCTTGGAGATCAATGTCTTGGAGGTCAATGGTATGCTCGGGAGTCTTGAAGCACCTCCGGAGCTGAGAGACATGGAAGACATCATTTGCATTCGCAAAATTTGGAGGAATCTCGAGTTCATAGGCAAGGTCACCTATCTTTCTCACAACTCTGAATGGACCCACAAATCTAGGGGCTAGCTTCCCTTTGATTCCAAACCGCTAAGTGCCCTTCATGGGAGAAACTCTGATATAGACCAAATCATCAATTTGAAAGGATACATCCTGATGTTTGTTATCCTAATAACTCTTCTGGCGGAATTGAGCTGCTTTGAGGTTCTCACGAATCACACGACACATCTCTTATGCTTCAGTGATCATGTCATTGCCCAAAATTTGACGCTCACTGGTTTCAGACCAATTGAGCGGGGTACGACATTTCCTGCCATAGAGAATCTCAAAAAGGGGCCTTGCCTGAACTAGCCTGAAAGTTGTTGTTATATCAAAATTCAGTGTATGGAAGGAAGTCTTCCCATTTCATGCCAAAAGAAATCACACAGGCTCTAAGCATGTCTTCGAGGATTTGATTGACTCTCTCAACTTGACCGCTTGTCTGCGGATGAAAGGCCATGCTGAAATGGATCTTGGTACCCAGTGCGGTCTGGAAGGAGTCCTAGATCTTGGAAGTGAAGAGGCTTCCGCGATTTGAGGATATGAGCTGAGGAATACCGTGCAAAGGAACTATCCTTGACGTATACACCTCTGCGAGATGAGCTACCGAGATATACTCTTTGACCAGAAGGAAATGCGCAACTTTGGTCAGCTTGTCGATAACCACAAAGATAGCATCGTTACCCTTCTTGGACTTAGGAAAACTAGTGACGAAATCCATCTCCACATGATTGAATTTCCACTCTAGAATAGGCAAAGGCTGAAGGAGACCTGCTGGACGTTGATGTTCCGCCTTCACTCTGCAACAAACCTCACACTCGTTCACGAACTGACCAATTTCGCGCTTCATGCGAGTCCACCAGAAGGTTTGCTTGAGGTCCTAGTACATCTTGGAACTGCCTGGATGGATGGATAGGAGAGAATTGTGTGCTTCGTCCAGGATAACCTTTCTGAGATCACCTTTTGGAACCACCAGACAGTCCTCAAAGAACAAGGTATCGTTGTCATCAACATGAAAGCACTTATACTTTGGAATGCCCTTCGCTACACCTTTCTTCACTTTCTTCACCATCGCATCAAGAAGTTGAGCTTGGTGAGCCTGATCTTCCAGAGTCAGGGGAGACTTGAAGATTTGCAAGAAATCCCTGTGGAATCATATGGAGATTGATCTTAAAGAAGGCTTCACAAAGCTCCGGTTGAAGAGGCTTCATGATAAGTTGCAGTACACCTTTCGACTGAGCGCGTCTGCCATGACATTTGCTTTACAAGGAGTATACTCAATGCTTGGGTTGAAGTCTTCAATCATCTCCACCCAACGAGACTGCCGAAGATTGAGATTGGGTTGAGTGAAAATATACTTGAATCTCTTGTGATCGGTGTACACCTCAACTGGTCTACCCAACAACAAATGCCTCCAAGTCATTAGAGCATGCACAACTGCCACCAACTAAAGATCATGAGTGGGGTAGTTCTTTGCGGCAGGCTTCAACTGATGCGAGGTATAAGCAACAATCTTCTTATCTTGCATGAGAACACCACCAAGACCTTGTAGAGAAGCATCATAGAAAACTTGGAAAGGCTTGGACTGCGCAGGAGGAACAAGAACTGGAGCTGAAGTGGGTTTCTGCTTGAGCGTATTGAACGCCACATCACACTCCAGAGACAAAGCGTACTTGACATTCTTATGGAGAAGGTTGGACAGAGGCTTAGCAATTTTAGAGAAGTTCTCCACGAATCTTCTGTAGTAACTTGCAAGCCCGAGGAAGCTATGAAGTTCCTTGACATTTTGAGGAGGCTCCCACTTTAAAATTGCCTCAACTTTCTCAGGGTGCACTTTAATGCCCCTGGAAGAGATCACATGCCCAATGTACACCACATCGTTTAGCAAAAATTCACACTTGAAAACTTAGCATAGAACCGATGCTCTCTTAGCTTGTTAAGCACAAGCCGGAGATGCTCTGCATGTTGTTCTTTAGTCTCCGAGAACACGAGAATATCATCCAGATACACCAAGACGAACTCATTCTTGAAAGGAGAGAATGTGAAGTTCATATTTCTGGAGAAGGTTGGAGGAGCATTGGCGAGACCAAAGGACATGACGGTGTACTCATAAAAGCCAAAACTTGTCCTGAAAGCGGTCTTTTGAATATCTTCTTCATGAATGCGAATCTAATGATAGACCATGCGAAGATCAAGCTTTGAGAAAACCTTGGCACCTTTCAGTTGTTCAAACAACTCATTGATGTTGGGAAGTGGGTACTTGTTTCTGATTGTCTTTTTATTCAATGGATAGTAATCGACACAAAGTCAGTCCGTGCCATCCTTCTTCTTGACAAACAAAAAACTGCAACCCCATCGAGAAGAACTTGGTCTGATTAGACCCAACCGTTCCTGTTCATCTAGCTGCTTCTTCAACTCTTTCAGATCTTCGGGGCCAAGCTTATAAGGACACTTGCAAACCGGTTCAGTTCTAGGTTCAAGGTCAATCACAAACTCAAGTGGTCGGTGCGGAGGCATTCCTGGCAATTCTTCGGGAAGGACATCTTCATACTCACAAACCGCCAAAATTTGTGAAATGGCTGAGATTTCACCCTTCTCATTAAGAGCAAAGAGACGAATTGTGTCATCGCGAGCTGCAAAAATGATCACATCTTCTGGAGGATGAGTCAATTTTACTTCTTTGGCTTGACAATCAACATACGCCTTGCTCATAGCCAAAAATTCCATGCCAAGAATGAGATCAATATCGGAATTACCGAGAACAATTGGAGAGGCCAGAAAATAATAATTGCCCATCTTGATAGAGACATCCGACACCAAGCAGTTGGAATTCATTAGCTTCCCAAGAGACACAAGTGACGCAGGCCTAAGAAGATCTTGACATGCAAACTCATGCTTTGCAAAGAATGGACGGGACATAAAACAATGTGATGCACTAGTATCAAACAACACTTTTGCAGGAATAGTATTAACAAAGAGATTACCCATGATCACTTGAGAAGAATCCTTTGCCTCGGCTGATTTCACCATGTTCACTCTTGCTGACTTGGGAGTATGCTTCATCTAGCATTCCCTGGATGTCTGACTGGAGGAGTAGGCGGAAGACGCCGCTGGTTGCACTTGTTTGAGTAGTGACCCTTCTGACCACACTTGTGACAAGTAACCTATGAGAGAGGACGAAAGTTGCCTAGAGGAGGAACATTAGCTGACTTGGGGGCCTGGGCCCTCTGCTGATATCCTGGGTTGGTGGGTGGGAAGAACCACGAGCATCGAACTACTTCTTCTACTGAGGAGAACGAAACAGAGGAGGAGGAGGAGGAACCCAATACTTTTGCTGCTTAGGGACCATGTGAGAGCCGGAAGAAGAAGAGTAGGATTCCTTGGAATGCTTCCTTGAGTTCTCCAACTTGAGCTGAGTTGCCTCGACCTTCAAAGCCATGTTCTAGAACTGATCAAACTCATGATGCTCTTGGAGGACCATACCTGGCAGAAGCTCATCCTTGAGACAACCTCTGAACTGATAAATCATGGACTTGTCGTCAGGAACATCTTGTTTAGCATAGCGGGCCACATTCTAGAACTCGACTTTGTACTGATAGACAGACTTGCTTCCCTGCTTCAGGTACCTGAACTTCTCACACATCTCCTTGGCAAAGCTCGCCGGAATGTACTGGGCCCTAAAGTCATGACAGAAATCATCCCAGCTGAGAACACGATCACCCTTGGAGTCCTTCTATTGCTGCCACCAATATGCTACCTGACCCTTGAGCTGAAACGACGCAAACCTGGCATAGTCCTTTGGTCTGACATTGTTGCACTCAAAATGCTTACTCATGTCGTGGAGCCAATCATCTGCACCAAAAGGTTGCACACAACAGGTGAAATACTTGGCCTTGTTGGCAAGGAACTGGTTGAGTGTCGCAAATTGAGGTTGATTCTGAAAATACCCTTGCTAACCTTGCTAACCCGGATCTCTCTCTTGCAAAAGCCTGAGCAACATCTAAGTATTCTCATTGGTTACGACCATCACGGCTTGCCAAGCTTCTGGAGAAGGGGGGATTCCGTCGAGTTGGTGGAGCCATCCTGGAGATGGACAAGAACATAAGCACATCATTGACAAAGATGATTGCAATAACCTGTACCAAAAGACTTGAGAGAAATTGAACGGAGTAACATAATAGCCTTCCTACTGAAATATTAGTAAGACTGCCTTCTTTGGGTTTGCGATAACATCATCAAATATTAGAATCCACTTGAATATACACAACAAAGTATTGAGATAAGATATGCTCGGAACAAATATATAGACCTCACACATCTCAAGAAAGATGATCCTACGTAACTACTTGAATTCCCACCTAAGAACTTCCGAACTCTTTACTTATGCAATCATGTGTTGGGGATACAGGAAGGCAAAATATTTGACACAACTAACAAGCCCTACACTCCAACGGTATCCATCCTTCAACACATAACCAAAGGCTTCCGAACTCCATCTATCTCGGATCCTCGAAAGCGCAACGATACCAAACATGGTAGTGCCCCTGACGCCTCCCAAACATGGTAGTGCCTCTGACGTCTCGCCCTGATAAGTATTGAACCAATTTCAAACATCCTCCATCCTGAGATACTAAGGAAACTGAATGATAACGATGTGCCAAGAATCCCCTGGATCTCAAGTCCCGGAAGAAATCAAGTCAGATAGGAGGCACCAAGATAGAACTTTGTCACATCAGCATCATATGGTTTCCAAAATATCCGCGTGAGCCTAAAACAAATTTGAGCGAGAAGAGGAGTAGAATCAAAAATTCCTAACTAGACTCAATATAGTTTTCTCTAGACATGACTCGACCAAGTTCAATCAAGCAAAGGGCTCCTTTGGTCGTATGGCTCTGATACCAACTTGTAACGCCCAGGATGCATGCCTATCCTTATTTACACACAGGGGCCTCGACAGGGATAGAGGCTCATCTCGTCGTTTCGCAAGTGTAGTAAACATTGCATACATGTATGAAGAGATGAGTATATGAGCTGGCTTACACTTGCCACAAGCTAAATTAAGTTCACACAATTATTCAAACATCATACAAAATATGAGGTCCCTCTACGGACGAAATCAAACAAAGAAAAGAAGCCATGAAAAGCTGCCTTGCTATCCCAAAGATCATGACCATGGCCTCTCTACTCATCGGGGTACGTGACTCATCAACACCTGCACCGGTATTGTAGTAATTTATGAGCCATAGGGGACTTAGAAATCATGCAACCCGGGTACCGAAACTATGTAAACTTATGGGTTTGGAAGGGGTAAGTGTTGAGTTTGCAGCAAGCACTAGCATTATTTGGTGGCTATCTTATGAGAACATGAATGTAAATATGGTGGACTAGGAAAGACGATCAAGAACTACAATGATCACTAAGTGATCCTGAACACCTACTTATGTCAAATATAACCCCACCATGTTCTCTCTCGGTTCATGTTCACGAGCAGAGACGATCATGGTTATGCACAAAGTTGGTGGGTTTTATTAGAGTTTACTTTAATTGACTATAACAGGTGTAAAACAAAATATCCAAGTTGCCACATAACCGCGGGCACGACTTTCAGAAAGATTTAACCCTACCGGGGTGCTCCAACTAATCCATCACAAGTTACCCACACGCCGCGGGAATAACCTCGACCACGGATCTTGTGATCATCCAAGGCAATTCCAAAGGAAAACCGACACCTTGAGATAGCCAGAAGAAGATTGGAGTTCCTCATGCAAGACATTCGAGCAAGGTAAAACGAGTCCAGCAAGACCGCCCGACGTGTCGACGAACCCAATAAGAGCCGCGTATCTCGTTCTCAAGACATGACAGGATAAGCACAGCGTACAATGGCTTGACAAAAATCTCCCGGGTTGGCCCCGCACACGGCTCTAGTTTGGACCAACACTCACGCGGAGCACTGGCCCGGGTTGTTGATTAATTATCCCCGGGCTTTCAAAGCCCTATGCATTTTATTAAGTTGTTTAAGCAAATAATACCAATGGTGGGTCTTGCTAGACAAGCTTTAATCTCAAACGAATAATCAAGGGGGTCCCCATAACAACCCCAAGCATGTTAGGAGCGCAAAATATGCAAACATAACATCGGTAAAAAGTACTATGGTGGTAAAAGTGGAACAAAACACCGAGCAAAAGGCCAAGCCTTCCACTTTACCAAGATATATATGTGCATTAAATTACATAGCAGTAAATATTTGGATATCTCCAAATATCCATGTTATCACATGGAAACAACCTGCACCTGCATCTAAGAATGCTATAAGAGGGGTTGAGTAGCGGTAACTTAGCCTAATAAGGTTTGCTAGGTAGTGGAGGGGTTAGAGGCGATCATGGAAATGGTAGGAGGCTTGATATTCAAGTGGTAGGTAACACAAGAGTAACTACAAGAGCGAGACATCTAGCAACGCGAAAATAGTGTTGGGATCCGGGTACGATCATCTTGCTTGTTAGTTCTTCAAAGGGACAAAGAGCTAAGTCCTCGTAGTTGTACTCTCCTGGATCCTCATACTCAGGTTCAAGACTCGCGTCTACCCAAGAGAAACAACACCAAATAAACAAACAACCAATATGCAATGCACAAACAAGATGATGCATGATTCATTTGAAGTGTTTAACATGGCAATCCTAAGCTAGTCATGTTTCTCATGCAACAATTAAGTTATTTAGAATTCTGTACAGAACCTCATGTTAATTTGTTTTAACATGCATGATCATGGAAAATATGGATGCTTCATGCAAAATCGATGCAAATGCATATGTAGAACGTAGGAAACGGAGTAACGGATCTCACGCTATGCTCTCGGTAAGTTACGATGGCAAAATACAAGACAATGAAGGTCATGGGCTATTCCTTGGCATTCCAAGGTAGCCACTGGTTATGCAATGAAAAACCAACCACAATAGAGCCAATTCTCAAACAGAACAATGGAGCATAGCGCCCACAAGTCACAAAACACTAACCCACACAATTTGTCACAAAAAACAACATAGCAACTTCCACAACAAATATCTAGAGCTACAGGAAGTCTCCAACCACAAACAAAGCATTCACAGAAACTAAATGACATGCTTATCAAATGATCGAACTATACAAACTTGAAACGAAGCACATATCAATAAGCATGAAGCTCACAAGTTGGCAGGATGAAACAGATTCTAGGGACTTAGAGAAAATCACAGTTTTCTGGGGTTAGAGGCTGTCATGGTAATGTAGGAGCCTTGACATTCAAGTGGTAGGTAACGCATATGTAATAATAAGAACGAGACATCTAGCAGAGCAAAAAAAGTGTTGGGATCCGGGTACGATCATCTTGCCTGTTGGTTCTTTAGAGGAACAAACAGTGGGGTCCATAGTGGTACTTTCCTGGATTCTCATACTCAGGTTCAACAGTCACGTCTACCCAAGAGAAACAACAACAATAAACAACCAACCAAGGTGCAATGCACAAACAAGATGATGCATGATTCATTTGAAGTGTTTAACATGGCAATCCTAAGCTAGTCATGTTTCTCATGCAACAATTGAGTTATTTAGAATTCTGGACAGAACCTCATGTTAGGTTGTTTTAACATGCATGATCATGGAAAATATGGATGCTTCATGCAAAATCTATGCAAATGCATATGTAAAACATAGGAAACGGAGTAACGGTTCTCACGCTACGCTCACGGCAAGGTACGAAGATAAAATACAAGACAAGGAAGGCCATGGGCTATTCCTTGGTATTCCAAGGTAGCCATTGGTTAGGAAATGACAAAATAATCACAATAGATCCAAAGATAAAGCAAAACAATGGAGCATAGCTCCCACAAGTCAAAAAAGAACACCACACACATTCTGCCCCAACAACATCTAGCAACTTCCACAACAATTATCTACAGCTATAGGATGTTTCCAACCTCAAACAAAGGATGTATAGAAACTACATAACATGCTTGACAAATCATCCAACTACACAAACTTTAAAGGAAGCAAGGATCACTAAGCATGAAGATCACAAGATGGCATAACGAAACAAATTCTAGGGACTTAGTGAAAATCACAGCTTTCTGGAATCTGAGTTAAGCTGATAGCAAATCGACAGCAAAATACAATGATGCTAGAGACCACCTCATGGCATCAAAATTAACAGGATGGTAGAAGATAACATGTACTACAAAACAC
Organism: Hordeum marinum; assembly: GCA_022496015.1. Lineage (NCBI taxonomy): Eukaryota > Viridiplantae > Streptophyta > Magnoliopsida > Poales > Poaceae > Hordeum > Hordeum marinum. Next base: position 235,107,373 of record CM039673.1, read on the forward strand.
TAGCACTGAGCTTGAGCTAAAACTCAACAAAACACTTGGTAGCATCCACTCAACATGGCATAAAAATAATAATAATAATAATAGAATCTCAGACTTGGAAATATTTAGCTTGTGGAAAGCAACAACATTTTATTAACTACTTTGGAGCAAGAATCCCACTTATATGCAAGCTTAACATGTCAGAATAAAATACCATGGCATAATACTCACAAAACACTACCACTATCATGTTGACTCAATTATCCTAGCATGCATGGATTAATTCTTACAAAAATGCCAAAATGACATATTGGAACAAAATGACATTTTGCAAAACTTGCTCTAAAGCTAAAACAAATCACACCAATGGATTCCTGGGATTTTTCTACCCCAAATCCATATATCAGACCCCTATGTTGCTGTAGATAAATTGCCCACAACTCCAAATTACAAATAGCACAAAAACGCAAACAACATATAAGTCAAAAGTTTCCTATTTGGGCCACTGCCAAAAATGCCCATGTCTAGATCTGGACATATTCCAAAAGTGGAATTTATTTCTAGAAACAACAAAAAAAGAAAAACAAATAAAACACTAAATTAAACAGGAGGGGTCCCACTGGTCAGTCACACCAGGGCCCCTCTGTGGATGACAAGTGGGCCTAGGGCCCATTGTCATACACACACAGAAGAGACACACACATGCATAGGCACATGCAGATCCAACACACATCGAAAATAAAAAGGCGCCGGGGGGAATCGAACCCACTACCTCTCAGTCCCCCCCGGTTCGGCTAACACTGCGCTACTCGACGACAACTGATAGAAGGAGGGTAGCACGCAACATAACATAAAAACAGAGGCCTTCCTCACGGTAGAGGAGAAGACCCGTCGCCGTTGGCAACAACGGCGACCACCGACCCGGAGGAGCATCGGCGGGAGCTGTGGGGTCCCTAGGGGTTCCATTCCCCTGGTTCTAACGCACCTACATACACGGGGTAGGGCACGAGCACGAGCAGGGCTGCGGGAGCGGAGCTAGGCTCGGGCTCGAACATTGGGTCATCTCGGGAGCATGCTTGGGGAGGCAAGGCAAGGCACGAGGCAAGCAGGAATGACACCTGCATGGAGGGGAGCATGGGCATGCCGGCAGCAACACGCAACAAATCTCATGACAGAAAAAATGCACACTCTGGCTAGAGCTGCAGGAGCACGACGGCGACACGGCCGGATCTATGCGCACAGTTGGATGCAACGAAGGGGGCACGGGGAAAGGAGAGAGGGGCCATAGCACCCTACCTTGGACAAGCTGGTGGTGGCGGCGATCGACTGAAGCTCGGCTCGCTACTACAACCGAACCGCAGGCAAGAAGGGGAAGAAGATGACAGTCATCCGCTCCGTCGTATCCTGCAAGCCGTCGAGGAAGAAGAGCAAGACGGGGAGGATAACTTCCCATGCACCAGAGCGACAGATATGCGGCGAGAGGGCTAACTCCGGGCATGAGCTGAGCTCTGCCGGAGCCCCGAGGACAAGGCGATGGCGATGGATTGGGGCAAGGCTTACCTGTAGCAGAGGGGAACAAGAAGGGAGGAATGGGTCGAGGGAATAACCTAGGGCACGAGGGACATGACTTATAGGCAGCTGGGTTGCTGTCGGCCGTCAAATCACCGAAGGGGGACGACGTGGTACCGGTGAATGCTCTGCCATATAGAGCTAGGAGACGAGAGGCGCGCGCGTGGGCTGGCTGGGCCTGCGGGGGCATGCTACAGGATGGGCCGGCGGGAACGGATGAGGCCCATCCCCCTAGACTCTCTCTGTCTCAAAACGAAAGGGTTTCCTCTTTAAAAAAAACAAAACAAAACCAACAAAAGCCCCACAAAGAGATAAAAGGATTTTTAGCAAAGCAATATATTTTGGCACTAGATTAAATGCACCTATTTAATAAAAAATGAACTAGACATTTTATCCAAAGCAAATTAAATACTTTTATTAATATATCCTTCTGTTCTATTTAAAGACAAAAATGACAAAAGCAGCACCAAATGAAAGACCTCCCTTGCTACACTCTAAGCAATTAAATTAAGCCACAAAACATTTTAAAAGATTTATTAGGCTAGTTTAAACTGATTTCATACAACAATTGAGAGCAAAAGGTTTTTCCTATGATGTTGAAATGGGAGAGGGGTTAAACTCCACATGCACACACCTCACTCCCTAGATTGCTCTAAACACACATAACACTCTAACCACACCACAAACACATCACCACACCCTTGTGCACACAAACAATATGAAGATGAATGCTTATGATGCCATGATGCATACACACTTTCCTTTTATTAATAAAATGTTAGAAAGAATATCTAAGCATACACACTTTTGTTTTCCTGATGGATATTCTAGATTTTCTGAAATACTTGTATCAAAAGAAGACCAAGAGATAACTACATGTACTTGTCCTTTTGGAACTTATGCTTGTAGATGTATGCCTTTTGGTTTGTGCAATGCACCTATTACATTTCAAAGATGTATGATTGCTATATTCTCTTAATTTTGTTCGAATATTGTTGAGGTTTTCATGGACGATGTTTCCATCTACGGGACTTGTTTTGATGATTGCTTGAGAAACCTTGATCGAGTTTTGGAGAGATGTGAAGAAACTAGTCTTGTCTTGAACTGGGAGAGGTTCCATTTTAAATAAATGAAGGTATAGTGCTTGGGCACAAAATTTACGAATGAGGTATTGAGGTAGACAAGGCTAAAGTTGATGCGATATAGAAAATGTCGTGCCCGAGAGATATCACATGTGTATAAGTTTCCTTGGTCATGCTAGTTTTTATAGACGTTTCGATATGGATTTCTCAAAGATTTCTAGGTCGTTAACTAATCTTCTTCAAAAAGATGTTCGTTTTGTTTCAGATGATGATTGTGTAGAAGCTTTTGAAATACTTAAGAAAGCTTTAATTTCTGCACCTATTGTTCAACCACCTGATTGGAACCTATCATTTGAAATTATGTGTGATGCTAGTGATTATGTTGTTGGCGTTGTTCTAGGGCAGAGAGTAGATAAAAAAATTAAATTTTATTCATTATGCTAGTAAAACTGTAGACTCTCTTCAAAGGAATTATGCTACCGCTGAAAATGAATTTTTAGCAGTCCTCTTTGCTTGTGATAAGTTTAGACCTTACATTATCAATTCCAAAGTAATTATTCACACCGATCATGTGACTCTTAAATACCTTATGGAAAATAAGGATGCTAAACCTAGACTTATTAGGTGGGTACTTTTACTTCAAGAATTTGACTTGCATATCATTGATAGAAAAGGATCTAAAAACCCTGTAGCAGACAACTTCTCTAGGATGGGAAATGTTCTTGATGACCCACTTCCTATCGATGATAGTTTTTGCTAATGAACAACTTGCAGATATAAATACTTCAGGTAGTGCTCCTTGGTATGCTGATTATGCTAATTACATTATTGCCAAGTACATTCCACCTAGCTTCACATATCAGCAAAAAAATCTTTTAGGACCTACGACATTACTTTTGGGATGACCCACATGTTTACAAAGAGGGAGTAGATGGAATTATTAGACAATGGGTACCTGAGCATGCATAGGAACACATTCTTTGGAAGTGCCATTTCGAAGGTTATGAAGGACACCATGCTGGTGACCGAACTTCACACAAGGTATTACAATCTGGTTTCTATTGTCCTACTCTTTTCAAAGATGCTCGTAAGTATGTCCATTCATTTAGTGAAAGCCAGAGAGTTGGCATCATCGGTCAGCGTCAGGAAATGCCAATGAATTATTCACTTTCTATTGAACCATTTGATGCCTCGCGATTTTACTTTATGGGACCTTTTCCTTCCTCAAATGGGTATACTCATATTCTATTTGTTGTTGATTACGTTACTAAATGTGTAGAAGCTATTCCAATTGGTAGTGTTGATCATAACACCTCCATGAAAATGCTTAAAGATATTATTTTCCCAAGGTTTGGAGTACCTAGATATTTAACGACTGATGGTGGTTCACATTTTATTTATGGCGCTTTCCATAAAATCTAGCTAAATATGATGTTAACCATCGGATTGCATCACCTTATCATCCCTAGTCTAGTGGTCAATTGAATTGAGTAATCGAGAAATAAAATTAATATTGCAAAAGAGTGTTAACAGATCTAGGAACAATTGTTCTAAGTAACTAGATGATGCACTTTGGGCTTATAGGACTTCTTATAGGAACCCTATGGGTATGTCTCCGTACAAAATGGTATATGGGAAGTCTTGTCATTTACCTCTTGAGTTAGAACACAAAGCTTATTGGGCAATTAAAGAACTTAACTATGATTTGAAACTTGTCGGTGAGAAGAGGTTATTTGACATTGGCTCACCTGATGAATGGAGAACACAAGCCTACAAAAATGCTAAGTTATTTAAAGAAAACATTAAAAGATGGCATGACAAAAGGATTAAAAAACGAGCATTCAATGTAGGAGACTTAGTACTTTTATGCAATTCTCGTTTCAGATTTTTTGCAGGAAAACTCCTCTCCAAATGGGTAGGCCCATACGTTGTTGAGGAGGTTTGTTGCTCCGATGCTATAAAAATCAACAACTTCGAAGTAAAGAACCCGAGAGTGGTGAATGGGAAAAGAACTAAGCATTATATCTCAGGTGCGCCCATTAATGAAGAAACAAATGTCATCCAAGTCATCACACTGGAAGAACACATCAAGGAAGTCTTCCGGAACAATCCAAAAACCTGAAAAGGGGGTAGGTATGTGCTATAGTAAGTAAACTGACTCCAAAGATTCCATAAAAATAATTTCTGTCGTTTTTTCTATTTTGGAAAAAATACAAAAATAAGATGGAGTCGGAAGGACCCACGAGGGAGCCACAAGCCAATAGGTCGTGGCCCCCCTGGGGCGCAGCCAGATGGCTTGTGGGCCCCTCATGTGGCCTCTGGACTCCGATTTCTTCTGGAACACATACTATGACCTCGAGAAAATCATTATATATACTCCTGGACGTTTTGACCATCGCATCGCGAGATTTTCATCTGTTCGTGTTTTGGGCAATTATCTAGATTATGATGACTTCCCCATCGCCGGCCAAGGACAAGTTCTTCGAGAAGGTCATCAATCCCTACCGGTCGGAGGTGATGAAGCACCCTCAAGCTATTGAGATGCGTGAGGTGGTGCTCGTGATATTAGATGTTCAAGGCCCGAAGGACGGAAGCGAGAAGGCTAGGCTTGCAAGAAATCTTCAAGTGTCAAGGGATGGTTGAATGTGGCTTGATTGCTAATCAATCTATGGTCATGGAATTCATCCGTGAAAACAAGATGGACAACAAAAGCATGGGGGAAGCCCTCGTCAAGCTTCAAGATCGGATTGAACACCACTAGGATCACCTCTATGAACTCCAACTCCAAAACTGTGAGTATGAATCCAGGTTCAAAACGATTATCCTAGTGTCAGGACCCTGATCCTAAGTCATATGAATCCAGACTTTTGGCTCACGTATGTGAACATGTCGCTGGCAATCAAACGATAGAAAACCCGGGCAGACATGACTAGTCATAGAACCCAAGTGGCACATCCGTACGGAAACAAGCATACATAACCCAGCAATGCAGGTGTCGGTCTCAAGTGTGTGTAGACGAGTCATAGCAAGCTAAAAGGACTCCATTACGCCATGGGAGATAAATGTCATCACTGCATGTAGATGAGTCGTAGCAGGCTACAGGGACTCCATTACACTGTGAGACATTTGGAACACCATGTTACGCTTGGCGGGATCTAGACTGGCCGCACAGACCAACACTAGTCTTTCCTGATCACTTTGTCCTCACTCATGCGCACCCGGGACAAACTTGCCGGTCGGTCACCCATCCTAGAATCACTCCAACCCAAGCACGCTTAAATTTGGAGTTCTTTTCGAGTGGGCTCCCAGAAAAGAAGTAATTCCTTGCTGATATGAGTAGTCTATCATTCCTATTAAGCCAGCCTCTCACATACACCCCCACTCAAAGGAACTGACGTCCTCATCAGCCCATCAGGAACGTTCCCTTTTGGCACACGTATGCACGTCCAGTCTGGCACATATGCCATATAGTGTGCCACGACAGGCAACACACGCCATGCGTCACATGCCCGTGCACCTGACCCGCACATGCCCATGTCACCGCAAGGGTCGGCTCTGATACTAATGATGTCGGGACCCCGATCCTAAGTCATATGAATCCAGACTATAACATATCACATCACTTTCCGGCCTCATGCACGTTAAGCCCCACGGCTGCAGCCTTACCTTAACCGGGATCGTTTGCGTCTTTTGGCTCACGTATGTGAACATGTCGTTGGCAATCAAACGACAGAGAACCCGGGCCGACATGACTAGTCATAGGACCCAATGCCACATCCGTGTCCTTACGGTTTCCAGGGATCACATGCTAGATTCCGCAAGGGGCTTAATCCTGAGCTCCTCGTGATCTCCGCCTGCATGAGTGCACAACCTTCCAGGCTCTCGTCGATAAGTCTATCAATGCTGAGTCTGGATAGACTGACTATCAGGCCATGAGGAAGCACAACCGTGACTTTAGCCCCGCATCTGGCTCGGGCTCCAACAAACGCCGGGTATGAGTGCCCAATGCAGCTCTGCCGCAAGATACACCGCGAGGCCATCCTTCCAGGCGCCTTGCCCAGCTCAGCACAACCCTCGAGCCAGGCCATTTGGGGGTCCGCCTGCCAATGCTACTCCCCGTGCCATCGTGGTCTGCTACAAATGTGGGGAACCAGGACACTACTCCCGTGAGTGTCCTTAGAACAATGCTAAGCCGGCTGGACGTGGGAAGCCCGGAAAATCTTTCTATGTGAAGCCAGCTCCTACTCATGGACAAGTGAATTATAATTCTGTTGAGGAAGCTCTTGAGGATCCTAATGTTATCCTAGGTATGCTCCTTGTCAATAGCCATCCATCTTCTGTTCTGTTTGATACTGGGCATCTCATTGTTTCATCTCACAAAGTTATGTATAGTTGCATAACATGTATTTTTGTGATATGCCTACTCCTTTAGTAGTTCACACTCCTGGTTCAAAGTTGCAAACTTCTAGAGTGAGCCATTAAATGAGATTATGGTGGATAGGCTAGTCTTCCTAGCATCTTTGATAGCCCTCAAATCTTCATACATCAATAACATTCTAGGCACGGATTGGATGAAAGCCCACTATGCTATGATCTATACTCATACTTGGAATGTTCAACTTACACATCCATCGGGTGAGATAGTTAATGTCTCTACTCGAACAGCCAAGTGCCAACTCTATTCCCTCAATGCTAGCCCTCTTCCGGAATTATAAGATATTCCGGTAGTCCGTGACTTTCCGGATGTCTTTTCAGAAGAACTGCCAGGAATTCCACCTGTCCGAGATGTTGAGTTTGTGATAGAGCTCATTCCAGGGACTGTCCCAATAGCCAGAACACCCTCTAAGATGGCACTCTTAGACCTAGCCAAACTTAAGATTCAACTCGATGAAGCTTAGAAGAAAGGTTTCATCCGTCCTAATTCTTCTCCTTGGGCTTGTCCCGTCCTCTTCGTCAAGAAGAAGGATGGATCAGATCGGATGGTTGTGGATTATCGGCTAGTGAATCTGGTCACCATAAAGAACAAGTATCTGCTCCCGAGGATCAACGATCTATATGATCAACTCGTTGGATCCTTTGTCTTTTCCAAAATAGATTTGAGGTTGGGATACCATCAAATTAGAATTAGAAACGGGGACATTCCAAAAACGGCTTTTTTACTCGTTATGGCCAATACGAGTACACTGTTATGTCCTTTGGTTTAACCAATGCTCGAGCCACCTTCTCTCACTTGATGAATTCGATCTTCATGGAGTATCTGGATAAATTCTTCGTGGTTTACCTCGACGACGTACTCATCTACTCGAAGAACGAACAGGAACATGCCGAGCATCTAAGGCTGGTATTGATGAAACTTTGAGAGCACCGTCTGTATGCCAAATTCTCCAAGTGTGATTTTTGGTTGCCAGAAGTGACCTATCTAGGCCATGTGATCTCTGGTAAAGGTATTGTTGTCAATCCCTAGAGAGTGCATGTCGTCCTTGATTGGACTCAACCTGAATCGGTTAAGCAAGTTTCCTTGGCTTAGCGAGCTATTGTCGCCGCTTTGTCGAGAATTTCTCCAAGGTTGCGACACCTCTGACTGAACACCTCAAGAAAGATAAAAAAGTTCGAGTGGACTCCACAATGCGAGCACAGTTTTCAGGAGTTGAAAAGACGACTGATCTCTGCTCCCGTTCTGGTGCCACCAGATTTCTCTAAGGACTTTGTTATCTGTTGTGACGCCTCGCGACAAGGATTAGGTTGCATTCTCATGCAAGATCGCCATGTGATTGCAAACGCATTTGGACACTTGCATCCACATGAGGATTATTATCCAACACATGATCTTGAGCTTGCAGCTGTGGTCCATGCACTGAAAACCTGGCGACATTACCTTCTGGGTAATCGTTGCGAAATTTAAACTGATCACCAAAGTCTGAAATATATTTTCACCCAGCCAGATTTGAATCTCGGGCAAAGACGGTGGGTTGAGTTGATTACAGATTACGACTTAGCGATAACTTACACCCCGGGGAAAGCCAATGTTATGGCTGATGCACTAAGTTGTAAGTCTTATTGTAACAACCTTATGTTACAACAAGGTCAACCACTTCTCCATGAGGAATTTCGGAAGTTAAACCTTCACATTGCTCCTCAAGGATTCCTTTCCAACCTAGTGGCGAAACCTACTCTAACGGATCAAATTATAGAAGCCCAGAAGCATGATGCCGAGATATCTCGGAACAAGAAAAACATTAAGAAGGGTAATGTTAGGTGCTTCTCGGAAGATGATCGAGGTGTTGTCTTCTTTGAGAACCGGTTGGTGATCTTGAAGAAGCAACATCTACAATAATTGATCATTAAGGAGGCTCATGATTCTCCTCTCACAATTCATACGGATAGTACCAAGATGTATCAGGGCCTACGCTAGAGGTTCTGGTGGACTAGGATGAAGAGAGAAATTTCCCAGTTCGTTGCTAATTGCAACATTTGTTGTCGCGTGAAAGCAGAACATCAAAGGCCCGCTGGCACCCTTCAACCTTTAGCTATTCCCGAATGGAAATGGGATAAGGTCTGTATGGATTTCATTACCGGATTTCCCAGGACCAAGATAGGGAATAATGCTATCTTTGTGGTCATTGACCGCCTTTCCAAAGTGGCTCATTTTCTTCCTGTTCGAGAGAGTATAACTACTAGCCAGCTAGCGGAGTTATATGTTTCTCGAATAGTTTCTCTTCATGGTGTTCCTTTGGAGATTAACTTAGACCGCGGAAGTATATTTACTTCTGTATTTTGGGAAAGTTTTCAAACCGCTATGGGGACTCATCTATCGTTTAGCACTGCTTTCCACCTGCAATCAAGTGGTCAAGTTGAGCAAGTCAATCAAATGCTCGAAGACATGCTCCGAGCTTGTGTTATATCCTTCGGTATGAACTGGGAGAAATGTCTTCCATTTGCCGAATTTGCTTATAACAATAGTTATCAATCATGCTTGGGCAAACCCCTTTTGAAGTTCTCTATGGACGAAGGTGTCGAACACCTCTTAACTGGTCAGAAACCGGAGAGCGGCAACTTTTTGGCCCGAATATGATCCAGGATGCAGAGGAGCAAGTTCACTTTATTCGTGAAAAGTTGAAAACAGGCCAATCTCCTCCAAAGAGCCAATATGATTGCCATCATAAGGTTGTGACCAATGAATTTGACGAGAAGGCTTACCTTCGGGTTACACCTCTAAAGGGTACCCATTGATTCAGTATCAAGGGCAAGTTGGTTCCTCGTTACATTGGACCTTTTTGCATTCTTGCTAAACGAGGAGAGGTTGCCTACCAATTGGAACTTCTGCCTCATATTTCAAAGGTTCATGATGTCTTCCACGTCTCGCAACTCGGGCATTGCTTCTCGGACCCTGTCCGTGAAGTAGTCCACGAAGCGCTTTATGTCCAAGATAACCTTACATATTGAGAATACCCTGTTCGTATTCTTGATCAAGCTGAGCATACCACTCGGCATCGAAACATCAAGTTTCTCAAGGTTCAGTGGTCACACCATTCTAAAAAGGAGGCCACATGGGAAAGAGAAGATCGTCTTCGACTAGAGTAGCCCGCGCTCTTCCCGACAACTTCAAAATCTCGGGACGAGATTCTTTTGAGTGGGGGTGAGTTGTCACATCCCTAGCTAGATGTCATAGGACAGCATGTGTGTGCATCATGTTTCAATTTTTGCATCAACATGAAGTAGGGATTAAAAGAAACCCCAAGCTCACATTGGAATCAAATTAATTCAAAGTTTGTGAAAACTCAACAAATTCAAAATGCCCATACAAAATGTTCCGTATGTATGATAATTATGGACATCTAAATATCAGGGGCCATTTTAAATATTTGAACCATTACACCAATTTAAAAATAAATAAAAAAGCTGCTGAAAAGGCCAAATAAAGCATTATCATTATTTTAGATTTTAAAATATCCTGAAACATTTCATAGCAGTTTGAAATATTCAAACTTAATATTATAAAATAATTGGGATATTTTATAATAGCATTTGTATCTGAAAAAGAAATAAAACAAATGTCAGCTTTGTAAAACAGAAAGTAAAAAAAAGTAAAAAAAGAGGGAGGCAAACCTCCCTGGCAGCACATCTGCGGCCTAGCCCACTGGGGGCAGGAGGGTCTTCTTCCTCCTGGCGCCAGTGGACATGGTGCGTGGTCGGCACGCGCGCGGGCGTGCCGCCACGCCACCTACCTTCCTGGCCGTCCCCAGCCAGCACGACGCCACTGATGACCTCGCGAGAGGCGTCCGGATCGAGCCGGCCTCGCTCTCTCCCTTTTCCCCTCGCTCCTCCCTCTCCTTCCTCTCGCCATGGCTGAGCTCCACTCGAACTCGCCGTCACTGGCCACCAAGCTAGAGCCCCTCTGCCATGCCCCTAAGCCCCACCATGACCCCCTCGTCCTCCCTGAGGAGCCAGAAGTCGCCGGGAGCCTCTGAGCCGCGCCACCGACGTTTCTTCCCCAGCGGCCACTGGAGCCCCGCCCCGACGATTCGCCCCGTCTGGACCTCCCCCGACCTTGCCGTCGCCTCTGATGGAACCATGGTGAGCCGTTGGAGCTCCTTCCCTTCTCCCCTTTCTCTCCCGTGCCCCACAGCCATCGTGCCCTTCCGGCCCGAGCCGCCGCCGCCACCAAGCTCGTCGTGGCCATCGTCTCCAGCGACCCTGAGCCCCCTCTGCTGCTCCGTTGTATGCGCGCGTGTGCGGGCCACCTCCCGGTGCCCTCCGTGTGCCAAATGGCCACCGGATGCACAAGTCCGGTGAGTCGCCGTCATGCTTTTGGTTGCCGCCAGGCCCGCTCTAGTGGGCGCTGATGTGGCCGCCCATCAAGGGCTAATCCCCCTGCTAATTAGCCCCCCAACCACTGACCAGTGGGCCCCAGATGCGGGTCAAACCCTGGTCAGCGTGGGGATTAGGCATGTGTCACTAACGTGCGGGCACCGCATGTCAGGTTTGACCTGGCCTGTTCAACTAACCGGCTGACGCCATGATGACGTCAGGCTGATGTAATAAAAGGAATTTCTAGTTTTAAAATAATTCGAGAAAATGTTTAAAAGTTCAAAAATTCATATAAATTGATCTGTAACTCAGATGAAAATAATTTATATATGAAAATTTATTAGAAAAGTCCAATGAATCTAATGGTGGTATTATAATGCATGTTAGAGAAACCTATGTAGATGAACATTGACATTTACTAATAGGTTAATACATGGAATATGAAATGGAGATTGATTTTGAACCTACATTCAAACTCGTTTCAAATTAACTTGGATAATAGTCGCATTAGCCCGTCCTTACATGTTACCATGTCGTGATATTGCATCATATTGTTGCACTTGCATGTATTGATTGTTATTTATCTACATTACGGTAGGCCCTACTTCTGAGGATACCCCCGAGTATTCCAACGAAGGAGAGAACCTTTTCGCTACCCAGCAAAGCAAGCAACCCCCATTGATCATTCCGATAACATACCACTCTCTCGCTCCTGTTCATGTTTATTGCATTAGAACAAACGTTCACTTGTCTATCATACACGGTAGATGAACCTATTCTTTTGCATGACCTGTCATTGTCACAGTAAAAACTAAACCTTGCAACCTAGCATACCCGGTAGATGCTTGTGTCATGATGTGCTTAGCTTACTTTGCCTGCTATGCTGGCTATGCTTAGAGCTGTGTCAGGTCCAATTCATCTGGGTGATGAACTGGAGTGAAATAATGATGTTCTGATGTGATAAGCTTAAGATGAAACCGAGTTGGTAAAGGTTGCGATGAGAGGCTATGTAGGAGTACATAGCGGGTTGTCTCATTGGGACCGTTCGTAGGATTTGAGTTCCGTGTTTGTGATCCAAGACTACTTACTACCACACATTCGGTTCCGGTAACTCGACCCCTCTCGACTTATCAATCGATTAGTCCTTAGTCCAGGAGTTGCAAGTAGTTTCTGGTGTTTATAGCAGGATGGAGGCCGTGCGTAGCGCTAACACTAGGGGTGGGTTACGACGCGGTAGGTAGTGGCATGGTGTACCAAGGGTCACCCGAATGGTGGGCTTGGGAACCCCACACACATCGTTTGGGGCCGTAGCAGAAACTTCGGTCGGACTTCCGTGTGGGTTCAGTCTCAAATAGGCGATAGCCTGGACAAGAGGTCTTATGTGATTGACGGTCGTGGCCGACTCCCTCGCTGGGCTTCCGCTTGAAGGTTGCCGAGGTGCATGTTTTTAAGAGCACATGGCGATAAGTGGCAAGAGCGTGTGTGAAGAAGTACACCCCTGCAGGGTATGAAACTATTCAAATTGTCGTGTCCTTGGATATGGACTACTTCGAAAATTTATGTTGTTCATAGATAATCAAATGGATACTCATACAAATATCAAGACAAGTGTGAGTACCGTGGATGGCACTCTCTGAGGAGAGGGAAGTGAATACATGGTGGTGTATTGTCATGGAGTTAGTGGACTCGTGTGCGATATCTAAAATTTAAACAAAGAGTTAAAATTGTGTAGTGTAGGTTAGCCATGAGTCAAAGTTGGCATTGCTGCATAAACTCCACCACTCCCCTTGTTGATACATGAGCATGAATAGTCTAGATCTGTTTTAAAGTCTTTCTGAGTATGTTTGTACTCACGTTTGCTTAATAAATGTTGCAGATGAGACTCAGGACCCATCAAGTGGGTTCTTTCTAAATGTCGACGATGCCGAATAGCTGGTGTCGCAGCTACAACCTTATGCCCTGTGGTGGGCTGTAAATAGTGAGGCCATGTGCCTTTTTACCCTTTCATCTGTTTGTACTCAGACAGCTTTATGCTTCCGCTTGGTTTGTATGAACTTGCTTGTATGACTTGAGTGTCGGGTCATTTGAACCCCTACCTGTAAGAACATATTATGCAATGCTCTTCTGACGATTAGGTTTGGCTCAAACTGTCCATGACCATGGAAATGGCTAATCGATTAGGTTTGGGTACTCTGTAGAGTTTTGCACACGTTCCCCACAAGATTTGATCGCCTCCATTGGATTTCTTGCACTTCAGGGTATTTGAGAAACGGATGACCAAAACATGGTCTTCTAAAGGGTTTCCCCGAGACTCTGTTGGTGCCCATCCTTTCCTACCGTTCTTCTACATCTCGTAGCACCGCCTGTCCAGGGTCACCATAATATCCAACCAAGCCATAGCCCATAATGGCTTGTGGCTGTGTAGGTAAGCCTTGGCTCTGGAAGCATCCATCCATCTCTTTGTGCCTGGGTGGACCTTTCCGCATGAATACTGGCACTTCTCCATCAACATCTAGGCTAACCACTGGTTTCTCCAGGGCGCCGTTCAACCATCATCCACCCATAGGTATGTTGAAAACTCAGAGCCTTGAAGACTTGATCATCTTGTAGGTCTTGAAATTATTAACTCACAACTCTCATGAATCACACAACCAACCCCATCTACTAATAGCACAGCAAAATTAAATCAACGTTTCCCGGGGCCAATGTGTCAAAGGGTTGAGGGGTGCCTACCATATGATACTACATCAAGTAACCAAGTTTCCAATTTACCTACTTTGCATGCAATTGGGGAGATGGTAGAACTAATGCAATAAAAACATAGGTATACATGGTCAAAGTGACTTGCCTTGTTGAGGATCCTCTTATTCAAGTGACTCCAGATAACAAGCTTCGCACTCCGGATGATCTAACGAATCAAACAAAGCACATAATAAGCATAAACACAATACAATTCATACAAAAAGGTAGCACAATCAAAAAAAGAAGAACCACTTAAAGTATAAGACTCTAAAATTTTTGGTGTCAAAACTCTACTAAGACATCACAAGTCAAAAATTTGTTTGGAACCACTAGGCATTTAGATAACAGAAAAGTAAATACAAAATTTAATTTGAAAACAGAAGGTTCTTCATTATAAAAATTTTGTGCAAAAAGAGTTACTACAAAACTTTTTTCTAAACAATACTAAAGGTGAACATAAGATATACCTATTCAAACTAGAGCACAAAACAAATTGAAAAAAATATTTTATTAACATAAAATAATACACCTAATGTTGAATCAACAGAACCTAATGAAATCTAAAAACAAAAGTTAAACTAAATCAGGTTCAAACTAAACTAAAATCAAATTAACTAAACTCTAAACAGATTCTGTTTTTGTTAAAAATCCTACCAAATTCATTCAAAAAAACTCAAACTATATAGGATGATAATTCTAACTAATACAAATCAGTGGCAAAAAGAGTCATACAAAAAAATTTAAACTCTAGTTATACAGATTTTAGTAATTTAAACAAATATGATTAGATTCAAAATTGAAAGTTCAAGTTTGAAATGTAAGCATACAGACATAAACTACAACAAATTTGTGAACTAATGCAAAAAAGAATCAACTAAAAACACCGAATATTTTAAAAGATATGATAAAAACAAAAACAGAATACATTCTGTTTTGTAATACAGAAAAGAAAAAGAAAAACGTTCTATCGATCGGACAGGGTCTACGTGGCATGCTGTGATTGGCCGCGAGGGCGTGCGTGCGGGAGCTAGCGAGCGGTTGGCCGAGACTTAACGCGTACCGGTTCGGGGTTTTAAGTGATCTAATCTCGCGCGTTGGATTGGGATCGGACGGCTACGGCGAGGTGCGGTGACTTACAACGGTGGGCGTCGGGGTTCCGCCGAGGTCGGCGGCGGCCGGTGGTCGGAGGTGCTCGGGGACGATGGTGCGGTGGTCAGGGGCGGCGTCCGAGAGCTTCAAACGGTGGTGGTGAGTCTTCGGTCTCGATTGACGGCGTCGGAGGGGGCTGGGGGTGAGTGTGGCGACGGGCAGGAGCTCGGGGAGGTCCGGTTGGGTGCCGAACTCCGGCGAGGTGTGGGGCAGCGTTCTGGCGAGGGAAGAGGGGATTTCGGGGGTGGAACGGAGAGCGGAGGGACGGGGCTTTATATAGGGAAGGTGTGGTGGTCAGGGAGGGCACGAGGGGCGAGATATGCGGGGAGAGATCGCAGGCGACGTCGTCGGGCGTGGGGAAGGGGACGAGCGTGTTAATGCCATGGTCGGACGGTGGGTCCAGCGCGTCAGTGAGGGTGGGATGCGTGGTTAGCGCGTCGGTGGCCGATTCGGAGACATTTCGGGAATTAAAGGCTATGGGCCGGCCCGGTTCGATTTAAATTATTTCCTTTTCTATTTCCAAAGCATTAAAAACTCTTTTAATGCATTCAAAATATTTCCCAACATAGGAGATATATATATCAAAATGACCAGGAGAATTAATGCTATTTAATGAACATTTTTCCTCTGTCATATTGAATATATTTTTAAAATTTATTTTCAAAAAAATGCCTAATTGATTTTAAATCCTTGTGAGATAAACTTTCAAATAACCCCTTGGTTTTATTGCTCAAATATTTCACCAAGATGCCCCTGGTGTGGAGTGTCATGTTACTCCCCTCTTTCTTTGAACATTACCAAAGGTTTTCAAATAGGTGAAACAAATGCAAATGGAAAAATTGAACTGGCCTTTCAAAATTTCAAAAGAAGCACTTCAACCATTCATTACATTCAAACAAAGTGATGATGATGCATAGCTATATTTCATAACATTCCAAAAATGAAATTTTGGGATGTTACACTTGCTATGACTCGTCTACACACGCTTGAGGCCGACACCTGCATTGTTGGGTTACGTACGCCTGTTTCCGTATGGATGTGCCACTTGGGTCCTATGATTAGTCATGTCGGCCCGGGTTCTCTGTCGTTTGATTGCCAGCGACATGTTCACATATGTGAGCCAAAAGACGCAAACGATCCCGGCTAAGGTAAGGCTATAGCCGTGGAGCTTACAGTGCGTGAGGCCGCAAAGTGATGTGATATGTTACAATCTGGATTCATATGACTTAGGATCGGGGTCCCGATAACATTTCCCTGAAGGGACAGACATAGCAGCAAAGAAGGATACATGTCGGTCAATAAATGTGTCCCGAGCAGTAGCAAGCTACCAAGGCTCGATGGAAGCACAAAGAGGCAGTTTCCCGTGAAGAGTACTACTAAAGGAACACGACTAGGTGTCGGATCCCATACGTACTGTTGCACGTCACACGTATGCATGAGCTGCCCAATATGTATAGATACAACTATGGCATCACAACATAACCATACATCAACACAACTTTTATTTAAAAGGCTCAGAAGAGCATTGCATAATATGTTCTTACAGGTAGGGGTTCAAATGACCCGACACTCAAGTCATACAAGCAAGTTCATACAAACCAAGCGGAAGCATAAAGCTGTCTGAGTACAAACAGATGAAAGGGTAAAAAGGCACATGGCCTCACTATTTACAGCCCACCACAGGGCATAAGGTTGTAGCTGCGACACCAGCTATTCGGCATCGTCGACATTTAGAAAGAACCCACTTGATGGGTCCTGAGTCTCATCTGCAACATTTATTAAGCAAACGTGAGTACAAACATACTCAGAAAGACTTTAAAACAGATCTAGACTATTCATGCTCATGTATCAACAAGGGGAGTGGTGGAGTTTATGCAGCAATGCCAGCTTTGATTCATGGTTAACCTACACTACACCATTTTAACTCTTGTTTAGTTTTCAGATATCGCACACGAGTCCACTAACTCCATAACAATACACCACCATGGATTCACTTCCGTCT
Source organism: Hordeum marinum (assembly GCA_022496015.1). NCBI lineage: Eukaryota > Viridiplantae > Streptophyta > Magnoliopsida > Poales > Poaceae > Hordeum > Hordeum marinum. Next base: position 235,124,704 of record CM039673.1, read on the forward strand.
CCTATGAGAGTGCCATCCACGGTACTCATACTTGTCTTGATATCTTTATGAGTATCATTTTTGATTATCTATGAACAACATAAGTTCTCCAAGTAGTCCATATCCGAGGACGCGACTATTCGAATAGTTTCATACCCTGCAGGGGTGCACTTCTTCACACACGCTCTCGCCACTTATCGTTGTGTGCTCATAAAACCATGCACCTCGGCAACCTTCAACCGGAAGCCCAGCGAGGGAGTCGGCCATGACCGTCAATCACATAATACCTATAGTACAGGCTATCGCCTATTGGAGACTGAACCTGCATGGAAGTCCGGCCGAAGTTTCCGCTACAGCCCCAAACGATATGCACAGGGTTCCCAAGCCCACCATTCGGGTGACCCTTGGTACACTGTGCCACTTCCTAGCGCGTCGTAACCCACCCCTAGGGACAGCGCTACGCACGGCCTCTAGCATGCTATAAACACCAGAAACTACATGCAACTCCTGGACTAAGGACTAAGCGATTGATAAGTCGAGAGGGTCAATTAAGTACCCCAGCGTGTGGTAGTAACAAGCCTTGGATCACAAACACGGAACTCAGTTCCTAAGAATGCTCCCAATGAGACAACCCGCTAGGTACTCCTACATAGCCTCTCATCGCTACCTTTACCAAATCAGGTTCATCATAAGGTTATCACATCAGAACAACATTGTTTCACTCCAGTTCATCACCCAGATGAATCAGATCTGACACAACTCTTAGCATAGCAAGCATAGTAGGCAAAGTAAGCCAATCACATCATCACACAAGCATCTACCAGGTATGCTAGGTTGCATGGTTTAGCTATTTACTCTGACAATAACTGGTCATGCAAAAGAATAGGTTCATCTACCGTGTTTGATAGACAAGTGAACATTTGTCCTAATGCAATAAACAAGGGCAGGAGCGAGAGAGTGGGATGTTATCGAAATGATCAAAGGGGTTGCTTGCCGCTGGGTAGCAGAAAGGTTTTCTCCTTCGATGGAATACTCGGAGGTATCCTTAGAAGCAAGGCCTATCGTAATGCAGATAAATAACAATCAATACACGCAAGTGCAACAATATGATGCATGATCATGACATGGCAGCATGTATGTATGGGCTAACGCAACTACTGTCCAAGTTAAATGAAGTGATTTGAATATAAGTTCAAAAGCATTCTCCATTTCATATTTCATAAGTTAACATATTAGTAAATGTCAATGTTCATCTACATAGGTTGCTCTAACATGCATGATAATGGCACCATTAGATTCATTGGATTTTTCTAATAAATTTTCGTATATATATTATTTCAATCTGAGTTACGGATTAATTTATATGAATTTTAGAAGTTTTCCACATTTTCTGGAATTATTTAAATCAGATATTCCGTTATTGATCAACATGACATCATTATGACGTGAGCTAGTCAACAGAATGTTGACAGGTCAAACCTGACCAGTGGGGCCCACTGGTCAGTGACCCAGTCTCTAACACAATTATTTAAACACTAATTACTAATTAGTTAGGATAGGGGCCCACTGGTCAGTGGGTCATTAACACAATTAGTTTAGATAATTAATTTTCTTTATCTAATTCTAATTAAAAGGGTCGGGCCCACTTGCTAGTTGACCTGGGGTCAAACCCCCATGGTCAACACCGGTTGACTCACCGGCGTTGAGCAACCGATAACGTCAAAGACGGCAGAGAGGGTTGGAACCCCTCCTCCGGAGACCAAATGGATGGCGGAGGGCACCTATCTACTCTGCTCGCTCGCGCACGTCGAGCCGGACACCTCCCGGGGGCTGGGATGGCCGGAATCAGCGCTGGCAACGAGCACAGCGGCGGCCAGAGCTCGGGCGAGCACATGCTCGTTGAGCTAGAGCTCGAATGAGCCACCTAAGGACTCTTAAGGCTGCCTGGGATCATCCTGAGCATGACTACATGCTTAGGTGCGAGCTTGGGCCAATACAGCGACGACCACGTCCTCATCGGTGGCTAGGAGCTCTTGTACCCGAGGAAATCCGGCGCCGGAACGCGCTAGCAATAAGGAAACGAGGGGGAAGAGGGCCAAGGGCTCTTAGCGGTTGCAGAGGCATCGAGAGCGGGCTCGAGGAAGGCCTGGAGCAGCAGCGAGTTTCCCTTCTTCGCGGGCGGTCGGAGGTTGAAGACAACGGCGATGCGGCGATGGAGAGCTCCCAGCGATGCGTGGCTCGGCGAGAAGGAAGAGGGCGATGAGGCGAAGCAATTAGGGGGCTCAGGAGCAAGGGGGAGCGGCTGGAGCGATGGCGCTACGGCGTCGGGGCTTCAGCGGCCATGGAGACAAAGGGGGAGAGAAGGAGAGACGGGTGAGAGCGAGAGGGAGAGAGCGATGGGGAGGGGGAAGAAGGCTAGCAGCTGCCGGCGTGGAGGCATGGCTGTGTGCACGTGGCGGCCACATGCCCATCCTCCTGGCCGCCAGGAGGACGATGACCTCCCTGGGCCAGGTGGGCCGGTCTGGCCTCGGCCTATGTGAGCTTCCTCTTTGATTTTTTTTTTATGATGTTGTTTTATTTTCAGTCATTTGTTTTATTTATTTGTAGGCAGTATTGCTAATTAATAAATATCCCAAATATTTTATAGCATTAAATTTGAATATTTCAAACTTCTGTAAAAAGTTTCAGGATATTTTGAAATCTAAAATAATGATAATGCTTTATTTGGCATTTTTTGAAACTTTATTATTTATTTTTAAAATGCTATAAATGTTAAAATATTTAAGATGGCCCTTGATATATTCATGTCCATATTTATCAGACATAGGGGACATTTTAGATGGACATTTTGAATTTGTTGTTTTTCACAAACTTTGAATTAATTTGATTCAAATATGAGCTTGGGATTTCTTTTAGCCCCCATTTCATGTTGATGCAAAATTGAAATATGATGCACGCACATGCTCTCCTATGACATCTAACTAGGGATGTGACAACTACCCCCCACTCCAAAAGAATCTCGTCCTGAGATTTGGAAGTTGTCGGGAAGAGTGCGGGGTACTCTAGTCGAAGACGATCTTCTCTTTCCCAAGTGGCCTCCCTTACAGAATGGTGTGACCATTGAACCTTGAGAAACTTGATGTTCCGTCGCTGAGTGGTACGCTCAGCTTGATCAAGAATACGAAGAGGGTATTCTCGATATGGTTATCTTGGAGATCAAGCGCTTCGTGGTCTACCTCACGGACAGGGTCCAAGAAGCAACACCTGAGTTGCGAGACATGGAAGACATCATGAACCTTGGAAAGATGCGACAGAAGTTCCAATTGGTAGGCAACCTCTCCTCGTTTAGCAAGAATGCAAAAAGGTCCAATGTAACGAGGAGCCAACTTGCCCTTGATACCGAATCGATGGGTACCCTTCAGAGGCGTAACCCGAAGGTAAGCCTTCTCGTCAAGTTCATAGGTCACAACCTTATCATGGCGATCATGTTGGCTCTTTTGACGAGATTGGGCTGTTTTCAACTTTTCACGAATAATGCGAACTTGCTCCTCTGCATCCTGGATCATATCCGGGCCAAAGAGTTGCCTCTCTCCGGTTTGTGACCAGTTAAGAGGTGTTCGACACCTTCGTCCATAGAAAACTTCAAAAGGGGCTTTGCCCAAGCTTGATTTATAACTATTGTTACATGCAAATTCGGCAAATGGAAGGCATTTCTGCCAATTCATACCGAAGGATATAACACAAGCTCGGGGCATGTCTTTGTAACATCCCAAAATTTCATTTTGGAATGTTATGATATATAGCTATGCATCATCATCATTGTTTGAATGTAATGAATTTGTTGAAGTGCTTCTTTTGAAATTCTGAAAGGCCATTTATATTTTTTCCATGTATTTGTTTCGTCTATTTGAAAACCTTTGGAAATGTTCAAAGCAAGAGAGGAGTAACATGACACTCCACACCAGGGGCATCTTGGTGAAATATTTGAGCAATCAAACCTGGGGGGTCATTTGAAAAATTATCTCAAAAGGATTTAAAATCAATTAGGCATTTTCTGAAAATAAATTTTTAAAAGATATTCAACATGACAGAGGAAAAATGTTCATTAAATAGCATTATTTCTCCTGATCATTTTGATATATATATATATATATTTATTATGTTTGGAAATGTTTTGAATGCATTAAAAGAGTTTTTACTACACTAGAAATAGAAAAGGAAAGTTTTTAAAACGAATCGGGCTGGCCCACAGTAGTTAACTCCCGACTTCAATTCGGATAGGGCAACCGACGCGCTAACCTCGCCTTTTCTCTCATTGGCAAGCGGGACCCACTGACTGACGACGTCATCCGCGCGCCCGTCTCCTTCCTCGCGCGCGCCACCGTCGCCGGAGATCCCTCTCTCCGGATCTCCCTCCTCTCTCCCTCCCCCGACCCTGCACCTGGCCTATAAAAGCCACAGCCCTCGCCGCGCTCCATTCCACCCCGAGCGCCCACTCTACCTTGCTAGAACGCCACCGCACGACCTCGCCGGAGTTCGGACTCCAACCGATCCCTCCCGAGCTCGAGGCCATCGCCTCCGTCGTCCCCAGCTCCGTCTGACGCCGCCAATCGACGCCTGAGCTTCGCCGCCGTCACCTGAGCACTTCGGACATCGCCCCCGACCACCGCACCGTCGCCCCCGACCTCGCCGGAACCTCCTCCTCCCCTGTGTAAGCCACCGGACCCCCCAAGACCATTAGATGTAGATCCAATGCTCCCGATTATAAGATTTAATCAGTGAAACGTTTTCCTCCACGCTTCGGTCGTCCACTCGTTAGCTCTCACACGCACGCCCTCGCGGCCAATCACAACCTGACACGTAGACCCTGTCCGATAGATAGGAAGTTTTTCTTTTTCTTTTCTGTTTTAGAAAACAGAATGTATTCTGTTTTTGTTTTTATCATATCTTTTAAAATATTTGGTGTTTTTAGTTGATTCTTTTTGCATTAGTTCACAAATTTGATGTAGTTTCTGTTTGTATGTTTAGATTTAAAATTTGAACAGTAAATTTTGAATCTAATCAAATTTGTTTAAGTTACTAAAATCTGTATAACTAGAGTTTAAAAATATATTTTTGAGTGAATCTTTTTGCCACTGTTTGATATTAGTTAGACCTATCATTATACATAATTTGAGAATTTTTAGAATGAATTTGGTTACTGTTTTTAACAAAAACAGAATCTATTTAGTTCTTAATAGATTTTAACTAAATTGATTTTATTTAATTTGAACCTGAATTAGTTTAACTTTTGTTTTTAGATTTCATTAGGTTCTGTTGATTCAACTTTAGGTGTATTTTTTTCTGTTAATAAAATATTTTTTCAAATTGTTTTGTGCTCTAGTTTGAATAGGTTCATCTTGTTTTCACCATGTATATTGTTTAGAAGAAGTTTTGTAGTACTTATTTTAACACAAAACTTTTAAAATGAAATACTTTCTGTTTTCAAATAAAATTTTATATTTACTTTTCTGTTATCTAAAATGTCTAGTTGTTCAAAACCAATTTTTTTGACTTCTATGTCTTAGTAGGGATTTTGACCCCAATATTTTCATAGTATTATACTTTAAGTGATTCTTCTTTTGATTGTGCTTTTGTTTGTTGAAGAATTTGTTTGCCTTGCTGTTGAATGAACTGTTTTGTGTTTATGCTTATGGTGAGATCTTGTTTGATTCGTAAGATCATTTGGAGTGCGAAGCTTGTTATCTAGACTCACTTGATTACGAGGATCGTCAGCAAGGCAAGTCACTTTGACCATGTATACCTATGTTTTATAGCATTAGTTCTTCCATATCCCCAATTGCATGCAAAGTAGGTAATTTGGAAACTTGGTTACTTGTTGTAGTAACATGTGGTAGGTACCCCCTCAACCCTTGACACATTGGACCCAGGAAACGTTGATTTACATTTTGCTATGCTATTAGTAGACGGGGTTGGTTGTGTGATTCATGAGAGTTGTGAGTTAATAATTTCAAGACCTACATGATGATCAAGTCTTCAAGACTCCAAGTTTTCAACATACCTCTGGGTGGATGATGGTTGAACGGCGCCCTGGAGAAACTAGTGCTTAGCCTAGATGATGTTGGAGAAGTGCCAGTATTCATGCGAAAAGGTCCACCCAGGCACAAAGTGATGGATGGATGCTTCAAGACCCAAGGATTACCTGCATAGCCACAAGCCATTATGGGCTCTAGCTTGGTTGGATATCGTGGTGACCCTGGACAGGCGGTGCTACGAGATGTAGAAGAATGGTAGGAAAGGATGGGCACCAACAGAGTCTCGAGGAAACCCTTTTGAAGACCATGTTTTGGTCATCCGTTTCTCAAACACCATGAAGTGCGAGAAGTCCAACGGAGGCGATCAAATCTTGTGGGGAACGTGTGCAAAACTCTGCAGAGTACCCAAACCTAATCGATTAGCCGTGTCCACGGTCATGGACAGTTTGAGCCAAAGGAACTGAAACTATTTGGAACTCTCAACGCAATTAATTACATTGATGTGGGTATTTTTAAAATGTCAACTTGGGTATGAGAATTGGTTGGTGGAACCATCTCATTAATCAACCAACATTGTCGTAATTATGCTTTTGCCCTCTCTTGTTGTAGGAAAAATTTGGCTTTATGCAAAAACTTACTACCCCCACTTGCCATATTTGCATATAGACTAGATGATTACTTTAGCCCCTCTCTTGTGACTTTGCCGGCATATTCAATATGCTGACCTATACGGCTGCAACGTATCATGTTGCAGAGTACTTTTCCGACCAGGAGTGAGGATACGCTCTATGCTCGGTGAGATGCCCTTGGAGTCAGATGGACTCAACTACCTATGGAGCTTCCGCAAGTTTTTGGTTTAGTTTATATCATGAGTTGGCCTTCCGCCACTTTATTGTAATCCTTATTGTAATAAAGGACTCGATATGAGATTTTGATTAATTAATGATGTGTGATTTCCCTTTGATATATACATTGATGTACCGTGTGTGTACCACCATGATCTTGTGATGGTACAGAAACACCGGAGATTCGACCATTCAGGTCGGGTCGCTACAGTCTTCGAGGATTTGATTGACTTGCTCAACTTGACCACTTGATTGCGGGTGGAAAGCAGTGCTAAAGGATAGATGAGTCCCCATAGAGGTTTGGAAACTTTCCCAAAATTGGGAAGTAAAGATACTTTCGTGGGATGAGTTAATCTCCAATGGAACACCATGAATAGAAACGTATAACTCCGCTAGCTGGCTAGCAGTTATACTCTCCCGAATAGGAAGAAAATGAGCCACTTTGGAAAGGCGGTCAATGACCACAAAGATAGCATTATTCCTTCTCTTGGTCCTAGGAAATCTAGTAATGAAATCCATACCGACTTTATCCCATTTCCATTCAGGAATAGCTAAAGGTTGAAGGGTGCCAACAGGCCTTTGATGTTCTGCTTTCACGCGACGATAAATGTCACGGTTAGCAACGAACTGAGCAATTTCTCTCTTCATCCTAGTCCACCAGAACCTCTGGCGTAGGTCTCGATACATCTTGGTACTACCAGGATGAATTGTGAGAGGAGAATCATGAGCCTCCGGAAGGATCAACTATCTTAAGCGTGTGCTCTTGGGAACCACCAACCGATTCTGGAAGAACACAACACGCTCATTGTCCTTGGAGAAATCTTTAGCGTTTCCTCTAGCAATATTCTCCTTGATCTGAGATATACTCTTATCATACCTCCGAACAGCTACTATTTGATCCTTAAGAGTAGGTTTTGCCATAAGGTTGGGAAGGAATCCTTGAGGAACAATGTGGAGGTTCAACTTCCGAAATTCCTCATAGAGAAGTGGTTGACCTTGTTGTAACATCAGGTTGTCACAATAAGACTTACGACTTAGTGCATCAGCCATGAGATTGGCTTTCCCCGGGGTGTAAGTAATCCCTAAGTCGTAATCTGTAATCAACTCAACCCACCGTCTTTGCCTGAGATTCAAATCTGGCTGGGTGAAAATATATTTCAGCTTTGGTGATCAGTGTAAATTTATCAACGATAACCCCGGAGGTAATGTCGCCAGGTTTTCAGTGCATGGACCACAGCTACAAGCTCAAGATCATGTGTTGGATAATTATCCTCATGTGGACACAACTGTCGAGATGCGTATGCAATCACATGACGATCTTGCATGAGAATACAACCTAATCCTTGTCGCGAGGCGTCGCAATAGATAACAAAGTCCTTAGAGAAATCTAGTGGCACCAGAATGGGAGCAGAGGTCAGTCATCTTTTCAACTCCTGAAAATTGTTCTCGCATTGTGGATTCCATTCAAACTTCTTATCTTTCTTGAGGAGTTCAGTGAGAGGTTTCGCAACCTTGGAGAAATTCTCGACAAAGCAGCGACAATAGCTCGCTAAGCCGAGGAAACTCCGAACTTGCTTAACCGATTCAGGTTGATTCCAATCAAGGACGGCTTGAACTCTCTCGGGATTGACAGCAATACCTATACCAGAGATCATGTGGCCTAGATAGGTCACTTCTAGCAACCAAAATTCACACTTGGAGAATTTTGCATACAGACGATGCTCTCGAAGTTTCATCAACACCAGCCTTAGATGCTCGGCATATTCCTATTTGTTCTTCGAGTAGATGAGTATATCGTCGAGGTAAACCAAGACGAATTTATCCAAATACTTCATGAAGATTGAATTCATCGAGCGAGAGAAGGTGGCTGGGGCATTGGTTAAACCGAAGGAAATGACGGTGTACTCGTATTGGCCATAATGAGTAACAAAAGCCGTTTTTGGAATGTCCCCATTTCTAATTCTGATTTGATGGTATCCCAACATCAAATCCATTTTGGAGAAGACAGAGGATCCAGCGAGTTGATCATACAAATCGTTGATCCTGGGGAGCGGATACTTGTTCTTTATGGTGACCAGATTCACTGGACGATAATCCACAACCATCCAATCCGATCCATCCTTCTTCTTGACAAAGAGGACGGGGCAAGCCCAAGGAGAAGAACTAGGATGGATGAAACCTTTCTTCAATGCCTCATCAAGTTGAATCTTAAGTTCAGCTAGTTCTAAGGGTGCCATCTTATAGGGTCTTCTGGCTATTGGGACAGTCCCTGGAATAAGCTCTATCACAAACTCAACATCTCTGACTGGTGGAATTCCTGGTGGTTCTTCTGGAAAGACATCCAGGAAGTCTCGGACTACCGGAATATCTTCTAATTCTGAAAGAGGCCTAGCATTGAGAGAATAGAGTTGGCTCTTGGCTGCTCGAGTGGAGACATTAACTATCTCACCCGAGGGATGTGTAAGTTGAACATTCCTAGAATGAGTATCGATCTTAGCATAGTGGGCTTTCATCCAGTCCATGCCTAAGATGATATTGATGTCCGAAGACTTGAGGGCTATTAAGGAGGCTAGGAAGACTAGCCTATCCACAAGAATCTCATTGTCATGGCTCACTCTAGAAGTTTGCCATTTTGAACCAGGAGTCCGAACTACTAAAGGAGTAGGCATTTCACAAAAAGACATGTGATGCAACTGTGCATAACTTTCTGAGATGAATGAATGAGATGCCCAGTATCAAAAAGAATAGATACTGGATGACTATTGACAAGGAGCGTACCTAGAATAACATCAGGATCCTCAAAGGCTTCCTCAGCAGAAACATAGTTCACTTGTCCACGAGCAGGAGCTGGCTTCACATAGAAGGCTTTTCCTGGCTTCCCACATCGAGCTAGCTTAGCATTGTTCTAAGGACACTCACGGGAGTAGTGTCCTGGTTCCCCACATTTGTAGCAGACAATGGTGGAACGGGGAGCAACATTGGTAGGAGGACCTCCAAAAGTCCTGGCTGGAGGGTTGGGATGAGTTGGGCGAGGCGCCTGGAAGGATGGCCTCGCGGTGTATCTTGGCGGCAGAGCTGCGTTGGGCACCCACACCCGGCGTTTGTTGGAGCCCGAGCCAGATGCGTGGCTGAAGTCACGGTTGTGATTCCTGGTTGCCTCGTAGTCAGTCTGTCCAGACTCGGCATTGATAGCCTTGTTGACGAGAGCCTGGAAGGTTGTGCACTCATGCAGGCGCAGATCTCGACGGAGCTCAAGACTAAGTCCCTTGCGGAGCCTAGCCTATTTCTTGGCATCAGTTGAAACTTCCTCCGGAGCATAGCGAGCAAGATTGCCGAACTCATGGCTATAGGCATACACTAATAGTCTGCCTTGGGTGAAAGCACAAAACTCCTCTCTCTTGCGATCCATCAGCCCTTTCGGGATGTGATGGGTACGGAATGCCATGCTGAATTCTGCCCAAGTTGGTGCGGGGCCTACACGACGCATGGCTTCATAGTTTCCCACCACACATTGGCGGGTCCTTCCAGAAAATAAGTAGCAAAGGTCACCTTGTTGGCCTCGGATACATTGGCAGCCCGAATTTTGCGGAACATGCTAGTCAGCCAGTCATCCGCGTCGAGCGGGTCGACCGAATGATGATACTTAGGTGGGCACAGCTTGACGAAATCACCGAGTGACATGCCATCATTGTGATCATTGCGGGGAGCACGCGTTGTCTTCTGCTCAATTCGTTCCAACAGCCTGTTGGTCTCCCTTTTGTTCCGTTCAGCTTCAAGCATCACTTCTGCCAAAGAGGGCACGTGTGGTAGGTTCTCTTGCCCTTGCTGGCTTCCCTTGCCTTGCTCGGGGCAGGCATGGGGTTATTCCTAGTTGCCACCATCCTAGGAAAACAAACCCATAGCTTAGACATAGAGGACATCAACTCTAAGACATGAGATAAGGAATGTACTGGACAACATGGCATGCAGGGTAAACACCCAATCAACATGGTAATAACAACTGCCATGTGAACACCATGATTTATACACACCATGACACAATTCAGTACAAGCCCAAGCTGAAGTACAAACTACCGAGAGATGGCACAACTCATCGGAGGCATTACAAGCTTCCTATAAATTATCTATCTACACCTCCGAAACTCAACTCTCAACCTCAATGATATCCCAAAAGACACGCAGGACTGTGGCGATACGACTACTACCATACTAGTGCTAACATCCACATACTCAAGCATTGCCGTAGAATGCCTCATATAGGTTACCCCCGTCGCCCGGGAGCTGAACCTGAGGATCTGGAAACATTCTAGCATGTGATCCCTAGAAACTGTAAGGACACGAATGTGGACTTGGTCCCCTTGTTGGCGGCAACAGCGGTCCTCGAAGAGGGGTGATGCCTCCAACATCAGGCCAGTCTACGTGTGCTGTCAGATGAGTCCGCGATGGGTTCAGCATGTCCAAATCTCCATAGCCTGTCTGCACGACAGGTTCCAACTGTGCCAGGGCTGTCCAAAGATGTGCACGGGTAGCATAAAGCTCCACGTGTAGGGCATGTGCATCACGATCCCTGTTCTCCAACATCTGAGCGGTCACCTGCAGCCTAGGGTCCTCATGAGAATGATCATAGTAAGCTGCGCTAAGATAGCTATCCTCTCCTCCCAGAGAAGCAGGAACATAACAGAACTCTGTGTTCTGAAGCAGACCATGGCGAAACCTCATGATAGTCATCATGGTGTAGGCAGCCGCCTAAACTGCCATGTCTATGGTGACACCCAATCCATAAGTCTAGTGAAGCGGCTCTGCAGCTCCAGGATATGAAGGATATATCTTAACAGTACACAGATACTGGATCTTGTTGTAATCTCGATACTGTTCCTCCATTGTGTACTCTAGGTACCAAATGTAACCAGCCTCCATCATAACTCTAACCAACATGGCCTTGTGACCCGGTACATCGATGCACCTGGTCAGACGGACCACCTGACAGGAGGGGCAAGGGGGCATCTGAAACAGAGAATGATACAAAGACATTAGAGACTCTAGCAGAAATTGGACAGCATAACGGCTCTAATTGCTCAAAAAGAATTTTCAGACAACTGCAAAAGATTGGAAAAGCATAATCACTTGACTATCTAAACTCAAATCTCTTCTCCATCTGTTGTCACAGCAACAATATGCAAATACCGACATTCACTTGCATACAAGCTAGCTAATAGTCCATGGTTAGTAACTCGTCATCCTAAGCAATAGACGAGAAGCCTAGTTCTTATCCCCGTAGAAAAGATGAGAATGACTCAGAATAGAATAACTGGGGAAGAGGAGTAAAAGAGCCTTACATTCCCTTCCACAATCAATTCCCCTACTTTTCTATAGTATTTCCAGACTCAACTTTGACCGGTTTGGCTTGGTAGTCCAATAGTCAGTCAGGCTCTCATACCAACGCTGTCGGGACCCCGATCCTAAGTCATATGAATCCAGACTGTAACATATCACATCACTTTGCGGCCTCACACACGGTAAGCTCCATGGCTGCAACCTTACCATAACCGGGACCGTTTGTGTCTTTTGGCTCACGTATGTGAACATGTCGCTGGCAATCAAACGACAGAGAACCTGGGCCAACATGACTAGTCATAAAACCCAAGTAGCATAACCGTACGGAAACAGGCATACGTAACCCAGCAACGCAGGTGTCGGTCTCAAGCATGTGTAAATGAGTCATAGCAAGATACAAGGACTCCATTACGTCGTGGGACATAAATGTCATCACAGCACGTAGACGAGTCGTAGCAGGCTACAGGGACTCCATTACACTATGAGGCATTTCCCCGAAGGGACAGACACAGCAGCAAAGAAGGATACACGTCGGTCAATCAATGTGTCCGGAGCACTTGCAAGCTACCAAGGCTCGATGGAAGCACAAAGAGGCAGTTTCCCGTAAAGAGTACTACTAAAGGCACACGACTAGGTGTCGGATCCCATACATACTATTGCACGTCACACGTACGCACGACATGCCCAATATGCATCGATACAACTATGGCATCACAACATAACCATACAACAACACAACTTATATTTAAAAGGCTCAGAAGAGCCTTGCATAATATGTTCTTACAGGTAGGGGGTCACATGACCCGACCCTCAAGTCATACAAGCAAGCTCATACAAACCAAGCGGAAGCATAAAGTTGTCTGAGTACAGACAGATGAAAGGGTAAAAAGGCACATGGCCTGGCTATCTACAGCCCGCCACAAGAAATAAGGTCGTAGCTGGGACACCAGCAATGCGGCATCGTCGACATCTAGAAAGATCCCACATGATGGGTCCTGAGTCTCATCTGCAACATTTATTAAGCAAACGTGAGTACAAACATACTCAGCAAGTCTTTAAAACAGACCTAGACTATTCATGCTCATGTATCAATAAGGGGAGTGGTCGAGTTTATGCAGCAATGCCAGCTTTGACTCATGGCTAACCTACACTACACCATTTTAACTCTTGTTTAATTTTCATATATCACACACGAGTCCACTAACTCTATAACAATACACTACCATGGATTCACTTCCGTCTCCTACGAGAGCGCCATCCACAGTACTCATACTAGTCTTGATATCTTTATGAGTATCCATTTGATTATCTATGAATAGGATAAGTTCTCCAAGTAGTCCATATCCGAGGGCGCGGCTATGCGAATAGTTTCATACCCTCCAGGGGTGCACTTCTTCACACACGCTCTCGCCACTTATCGCTATGTTCTCATAAAACCATGCACCTCGGCAACCTTCAAGCGGAAGCCCAGCGAGGGAGTCGGCCACGACCGTCAATCACATAAGACCTATAGTCCAGGCAATCGCCTATTTGAGACTGAACCCGCATGGAAGTCCGGCCGAAGTTTCGGCTACGGCCCCAAACGATGTGTGCATTGTTCCCAAGCCCACCATTCGGGTGACCCTTGGTAAACCATGCCACTGCCTACCGCGTTGTAACCCACCCCTAGGGTCAGTGCTATGCACAGCCTCCAGCATGCTATAAACACCAGAAACTACTTGCAACTCATGGACTAAGGACTAAGCAATTGATAAGTCAAGAGGGTCAATTAATTATCCCAACGTGTGGTAGTAGCTAGCCTTGGATGACAAACACGGAACTCGGTTCGTAAGAACGGTCCCATTGGGAGAACCCGCTATGTACTCCTACATAGACTCCCATCGCTACCTTTACCAAATCGGATTCTTCATAAGGTTATCACATCAGAAAAACATTGTTTCACTCTAGTTCATCACCCAGATGAATCAGACCTGACACAACTCTAAGCATAGCAAGCATAGCGGGCAACGTAAGGAAAGCACATCATGGCACAAGCATCTACCAGGTATGCTAGGTTGCAAGGTTTAGCTATTTACTGTGACAATAACAGGTCATGCAAAAGAATAGGTTCATCTACCGTGTTTTACAGACAAGTGAATATTTGTCCTAATGCAATAAACAAGAGCAGGAGTGAGAGAGTGGGATGTTATCGGAATTATCAAAGGGGGATTGCTTGCCTTGATGGGTAGCAGAAAGGTTTTCTCCTTCGATGCAATACTCGAAGGTATCCTCAAAAGCAGGGCCTACCGCAATGCAGATAAATAACAACCAATACACGCAAGTGCAACAGTATGATGCATGATCATGGCATGGCAGCATGTATGGATGGGCTAATGCAACTACTGTCCAAGTTAAATGAAGTGATTTGAATATAGGTTCAAAAGCATTCTCCATTTCATATTTCATAAGTTAACCTATTAGTAAATGTCAATGTTCATCTACATAGGTTGTTGTAACATGCATGATAATGGCACCATTGGATTAATTGTATTTTTATGATAAATTTTCATATATAAATTATTTCAATCTGAGTTACAGATTAATTTATATGAATTTTAGAAGTTTTAAACATTTTCTGGAATTATTTAAATCAGATATTCCTTTATTGCATCAGCATGACATCATTATGACGTCAGCTAGTCAAGAGAATGTTGATAGGTCAAACCTGACGAGTGGGGCCCACTGGTCAGTGACCGCGTCTCTAACAGAATTATTTAAACACTAATTACTAATTAGTTTGGATAGGGGCCCACTGGTCAGTGGGTCATTAACATAATTAGTTTAGATAATTAATTTTTCTTAATCTAATTCTAATTAAAAGGGTCGAGCCCACTTGGCAGTTGACTTGGGGTCAAACCCCTGTGGTCAACACCGGTTGACTCGCCGGCGTTGAGCCGTCGGCGATGTCAGAGATGACGGAGTGGGTCGGAACCCCTACTCCGGCGACCAAATGGACGGGGGAGGGCACTATCTACTTTGCTCGCTCGTGCGCGTCGAGCCCGACACCTCCCAAGCGCTGGGATGACCGGAATCGATGCTGACGACGAGCACGGCGGCGGTCGGAGCTCGGGCGAGCACAGGCTCGTCGAGCGACAGCTCGAATGAGCCACCTAAGGACTCCTAAGGCTGCCTGGGTTCATCCTGGGCACGTCTATGTGCTCAGGTGCGAGTTTGGGCCACTTCAGCGACGACCACATCCTCGCCGGCGGCGAGGATCTCTCTGACCCGAGGAAATCCGGCGATGGAATGCGCTAGCGACGAGGAAAAGAGGGGGAAGAGGGCCAGGGGCTCATGGCGGTTGCTGAGGCATCGAGAGCGGGCTCCGGGATGGCCTGGAGCAGCGACGAGCTTCACTTCTTCGCCTTTGACCGGAGGTTGAAGACGACGGCGATGCAGCGATGGATAGCTCCCGGCGATGCGTGGCTCGGCGAGAAGGAAGAGGGAGACGAGGCGGAGCGATTGGGGGGGTCAGGAGCAAGGGGGAGTGGCTGGAGCGACGGCGGGGCTTCGGCGGCCATGGCGACAAAGGAGGAGAGAAGGAGAGACAGGCTAGAGCGAGAGGGAGAGAGCGATGGGGACGGCTCTCTGAGCTTATCCCCATCGCGCTAGCAAGGGGGAAGCAGGGAGGCAGCTGCCGACGTGGAACCATGGCCGTGTGCGCGCGGCGGCCACACGCCCGTCCTCTTGTTCGCCAGGAGGACGATGACCTCCCTGGGCCAGGTGGGCCGGCCTCGCCTGGGCCTAGGTGAGATTCCTCTTTGTTTTTCTTTTTTTCTGATTCTGTTTTATTTTCTGTGATTTGTTTTATTTATTTGTAGGCTCAATTGCTAATTGATAAATATCCCAAATATTATATAGCATTAAATTTGAATATTTCAAAATTCTGTAAAAAGTTTCATGATATTTTGAAACCTTAAATAATGATAATGCTTTATTTGGGATTTTCAGAAACTTTATTATTTATTTTTAAAATGATATAAATGTTCAAATATTTAAGATGGCCCCTGATATATTCATGTCCGTATTTATCAGACATAGGGGACATTTCAGATGGACATTTTGAATTTGTTCGTTTTTTCAAAACTTTGAATTAGTTCGATTCAAATGAGAGTTTGGGGTTCCTTTTAATCCCCATTTCAAGTTGATGCAAAAATGAAATGCGATGCACATACATGCTATCCTAAGACAACTAGCTAGGGATGTGACACCTAGATGCTAATTTTAGGATCCAGGAGACAAGGGTTTCTTTTTTGATGCAGAACCTATGCCTTGGAAGATGGAGGATCACCAAACACCACCAGCACCACCGAAGAACACTTGAGTACATGGGTATGTGCACCCTCCTTGGCTTGTTCCAAACTTGGGGGGTTCCTCGGTATCTTATCACCATCACTTTTTAGCACTATTATCTATCTTAGTTTGATCTTTAGTTTTTCGTGATCTAGGGAGTTAAATTTCAGATTTTTTTTATTTAGAGTTTTTGCTTTGAGTTGTACCTATCCTTGTAATCGAGTGTATAATAAAGTTATTTGAGATCATGTGCCCCCTCTTCACTTGCAGCCGTCATCTACACAAGGCAATAGAAAGAATAGAAAAAAAATCATATGTCCATCTCTTGAGAAGTTATGACTTCACAAAGAAAATGAGGTATAAGCAATACGAAAATGATATAATCTATACAAAAGTGTGGTAGAGTAGAGGAGATTTACATATAAATATACTATCATGAACACCTTCTATAATTGTGAGCTTCCATCAAAATATTAATGATCAAGTGTTGAAGTGGGACATGGAAGACAACATAATGATCATGTTTGTCTACATTTGCATAGAAGTTATATGGTATTGAATCCTTTAACATGAGATTCTTGCTTAGGACCTTTTGCTAGCCCAAAGATTCTCACTAAGTAGACATACTACTTGTGTATCCATACCCATTAAACCCAATTTCTTCCCATGAGAGTCCACCATACCTACCTATGGGTTGAACAAGATCCCTCAACTAAGTTGTCATTGTTGCACAAGGCAATAAAAATTGCCTCTAATCATGTAAGATCTTTTATTGTAAGGGAAAGTAAGCTTTGTACAATCTTGTGATTGTGAATTAACAAAAGCGACGAAATGCATAATAAAGTTCGCTATCACAAGGGGCAATATAAAGTGTGTTCCTTTATGTTAAGAGATTAAACATATAAAACAAATAAAAGCACATGACAACCTCTGCTTCCCTCTGCGAAGGGCCTATCTTTTACGTTCTTACAAGTTTTATTTTCATGCTAGAGTCAATAATATTTCCCTTGTTCTTATTATCCAATCTATTTAGTGGCAATAATCATATGTTGAGGAAAGATTCAAACAAATATATCCATCTGAATGAAATGATCATGTTCCGTTATTGTTGACACTGTCATTGAGGAAAATAAGTTTGGTGGCAAGAACATTCAAGCCCCCATCTTCCTATATATATGTTCCATGTAGTCACTTGGTCCAAAAATATGCAATGTATGTTAGCAATCATAGAATGTTACATGATAGTTGAATATGTGAACTTTCCAAAAATATAATCTCTTACGTAGACTCTTCTCTCGATTGCAACAACTATGATTATCTCAAGGACTAATTGCATTGCTTGTTGGTTTTCAATAAAGATTATGCTCTATATTTTTTCAGTTGTGAATAGATTGTTACTTGTTCATGAGAGGTTATATGATTGAAAATTTGCTGCTATGATGATATTTATGATGCTCTCATGTTAGTATTCATTTATTATCGGCAACTCTCTCTCAAAATATGTGGTCATTATTTTAGAGATGCTTAGGTGCTTCGTCAGGCTTCGGTTTCAAACCCCACGTTGCCACCCCCTCCCATAGTGTAGGATCCAAAGTATGTCTTGAGGGGGGTGATTAGACTACTTGACCAAAATAAAAATCTAGCCTTTTCCCAATTTTAAATGTTGGCAGATTAATAATTATATCAAGTCAAGCACACCCTACACATACAAGCCTAAGAGTATAGAAGTGGAAAGTAAAGGCATGCACATATAAGTAGAGATAAGCGATAGGAAAACCAAATGCAATGGGGGACACTATAATAGCCCGATACAGATGCTCCAGAAGCCTTCGAGTTATTTCGAGTTGCGTCGTATGTTTCATTTGGTTGTCACATTCATCATAGCATCATTTGCACAACATCGATACTACATTACCATCATTTTTCAAAACTTGCATCTGTTTGTAGTTGCTAGTTCTCTCTGTTCTCATCGACGAGCGTTCCGAGACCAAACCACACACGCATGCACCCGCGACATGGTAAAAATATTGTTTCAAAAGTGCGTATAAAGGTTTCTTGGAATGGGTTGAAAGTTGGCGCACGGTCTTATTTTATTGTAGGTAGACCGCATGCCAAATTTTGTGGCATTCGGAGTCTCGTGAGGCCATGGATGAACTCAAGCCTCGTATGCCCTGGATCAGGCCTCCTGTCGTTGGAGAACGCCTCCCCAAGCCAGATCTTCTCACTTCTTAGCCTCCTTGCCAACCGCCGCCATCTTCTTCACGGAGCTGCACCGTCCTCGAAGCCTCACGCCGCTGCAGCTCTGCTTCCTATCGAGCATAGGACGACGTGATCATAACCCTGCTGCCTCGCCTTCATGGGCCACCTTGCGCCTAAATCCCAGCCCTCCAATTCCATGGACAGGAGATCCCCTGACGCTATTGCAATGGAGCCACCAGGGAGAATTGCGCCTGTGGAACGCTATAACGCCGGTCAGATGCCCTGCTACTGCTCCTCCATTTTCTTGCCCGCATATCCCCTGCCTCACATCTCCCGTTCGACCTCCTGATGCAGCGCTATGGATGGCTGCATCCCAATGTAGGACCGAAAGTGTGTCTAGACGGGGGTGATTAGACTACTTGACCAAATAAAAGTTTTGGCTTTTCCCAAATTTTAGTGTTTGCAGTTTTAGCATTCATGGCATGTCAATTTCACCCTACACATGCAAGTCTAAGAGTATAGCAGCGGAAAGTAACAAGCATGACTAAAAGGGATAGGGTAGGAAGATCAAACGCAATTGCAGACACGGTGATTTTTCCCGTGGTTCCGATAGGTGGCACTATCGTACATCCATGTTTATGGAGACTTGAAACCACGGAGGGTAACGGTTGCGAGAGTCCACGGAGGGCTCCACCCATAAGGGTCCACGAAGTAGCAACCTTGACTGTTCCATATGGCTTCCGTCCATGAAGGACTAGCCTCACTATGGGTATATCTTCACGAAGTAGGCAATCTCCTTGCCCTTACAAACCTCTTGGTTCACTCCAAAACATGAAGTAGGAGGCTCCCAAGCGACACCTAACCAATCTAGGAGGCACCACCTTCCAAAAGGTAATAGGCTCGGTAATGACAATGAACTCCTTGCTCTTGTGCTTCAAGATGATAGACTCCTCAACACACAATCACTCTCTCACAGATCTGGCTTGGTGGAAGTGATGGGATTGGTGGAAAGCAACTTGGGGAGGCTGCGAAAGATCTTTATCTCAACACAAGGGTAGGTGGTTCTCTCTCAGAAAATCTGTTAGGATAGGTATGGAATAGTTCTGAGTGATTCTCTTCTGGGTAGGTGGTGGTGGAGGGGTATATATAAACATCCCCAAAAATCCAACCGTTACACACAAAATAACCAACTCGGTGACAGTGATGTGTTAATCTCGGTGGTACCGAAGTGATCAAAAGGTGGCAACTTTTTAATCTCGGTGAGACCGATACATGAAACTCGGTTGCACCGATAAGGTGACCAACTGCCAGATTTCCAATCTAGGTGATGCCAACCAACAATCTTGGTGGTACCAAAAATGTGAATTTGCGTAACAGAAAGTTGGCAACCTAAAATCGGTGGCACCGGTATGGAATCGGTTGCACCGAAGTCGCTAGGGTTTGGCTGAGTCTGTCTAGGTTCCGGAATTGGTTGCACCGGGATAGGAATGTTGGTTGTACCGATTTTGAATGTTTGTCTATAGACTGACTTTGGTGGGAGAGCTTGTGGATGTTTTTGGTGACTATCACTTGTGCACGTATGAGCATTTTGTTCACCAACAAAACATTACCCCCTTTTACTAGTATTGGATTTCCTATGGACTCAAAGTGATTTCTCACAAATGTAAAATGTAGAGTCCTCTTTCTTGAAGGTTGTCGAACCTATTTGCTTGCATCTTGGGGTAATTCCACAATCCTTTTGCCATTCCTATCATTGAACTTTTCCTAAAATATACTTGGTGGAAACATGAGTTCAAGGACTTATATGTTGTTATAAATTACCAAAACCACCAAGTGAGCAAATGTGCTTTCAGTCTCCCCTTTTTTTGTAATTGATGACAACATATAGATCAAAGCTTCGACAAAGATATAATCAATGAATATAATCGTCGTTTTGAGAAGTATGTGATAAGCAAGAGCATCCCCTAAATTACTGCATTATTTTAAATTTTCATTTGAATGCAAATGCACAATCGATTAGGTACGTGGGTCACTTCTTACATGTCACATACAACTTGGGTGTGTGCAAGAATAATTAGAATGAACATCATATCACAACACAATCAAGCAAAGATGAATGATCATCACGTAAGCATTAAGATGATAGGAAATAGTAGCATCACACATTAAAGCGTATGATCAAACATCATCAAACGTGTATCACAAGCAACCAAAAGAGTATCACAACAACCAAAAGAAAAAAAAATTGAAAAACCACTAAACACCAAAACGCTCTCTCACTCAAAGCCTAAAGATCTATATATACTTCTCCCCCTTTGGCAACAAGTTACCAAAAATTTCAAAGGCATATATCTAAGCGTTCTTGGGCTGATCTCCTCCGGTTGTTGATGAAGGAGTCGAGAGAACAACGTCGGCGAAGATCTATGCAGATGTCGTTGATGGAGCTGGAGTGGATACTGGAGGAACTAGAGCTGATGGAGCAGGAGCTGAGCTGACAGTAGCAGGAGCTGATGAAGAGGGCCTCAAGTCTGGAGCAGGCACTGCGGCTGATCTGGCCTGAGCAGTGAACTGTGTGCTCGGTCTTGAGACATCATCCATCCTCACCATCATCATTATAAGAATAAGAAGTGGAAGAAACCCGAGGGATGTGCACTAAGTAAACTTCCTTCTGAAGCTCTATGACTATCTTAGTCACCTTGTCCACCTTATCATTAAGAGTCTTGATCCTTGTTTCAAAGATCCTCACAAGACTATTCTGGCTGTCCAGAATCCCCTTAATGTCCTTCTGCATGTCCTGAACTGATGAGATCAAAAGATCCATTTGCTCATTTCTGGATCTAGGGACTTGAGCACTAGTGGCTCGAGTTGCCTTTGCCTCTGCCTAAGTTGTAGCAGATGTGGGATGATCTGGGTCCATCACCATGATGTTATCCTTCTTATGTAGATCTTGGTGTACTTGCCCTTCTTCTCCAAATCTCCACTTCTCCTTGAGGGTCTTCGTTCATAACGATCATCTCTACTCCTTCTCTCTCTTTGAGATGATTCTTTCCTTGAGCTTCGTCTTCTAGGTGTCTCTTCTCTTCGTTTGTAGGGAGACGTGCACTCATTGGAGTAGTGTCCGGGCTTCCCACAATTGTAGAAATTGCGGTCACGACTTGACAAATGCTTATCATCATATCTTGAGTAGGAGTTTCTTTCTTTGCCTCTATTCTTGTAGAACTTGTTGAATTTCTTGACCACGAGACTTATTTCTTCACTGGTGACAAGATTGTCACTTGAAGTTGCGGGAGCATCACTTGTGGCCTTGTAAGCAGCACTAGGCTTGTTGCGGAGCTCTTCTTTGTCTTTGAGTGTCATATCATGAGCAACAATCCTTCCAATAACTTCCGTAGGCTTGAGATCTTTGTAGTTAGGCGTTATTTGGATTAATGTGCACACAGTGTCATATCTCTTATCCAAAGCTCTAAGTATCTTCTTGATGATGAATTTGTCGGTCATTTCATCGCTTCCTAAGTCGGCAATCTCATTTGTGATGAGAGATAGCCTAGAGTACATTTCTGCGACTCCTTCACCATCCTTCATATTGAACTTGTCAAGCTGACTTTGAAGAACATCTAACTTGGATTGTCTCATGGACTCGGTTCCTTCGTGCATATCAGCCAAAGTATCGCAAATCTATTTTGCATTCTCAAGACGGTTAATTTAGTTGAACTCTTCGGGGCATAGGTAGTTAAAGAGAATGTCGCATGCTTGAGCATTGAGTTGCAACATCTTCAATTCATCTGCGGTCGCTTCACGATCCGGTTCTCTTCCATCACGAAAGAATTCACCTTGCAAGCCAACACGAACAACAACCCAAATGGTGGTGTTATGACCAATAATATGCATTTTAATTTTGTGCTTCAAACTAGCAAAATTAGTGCCATCAAAGTACAGACCTCTACGGTGATAATTACCCTCACTAGACGCTATACTCTCCTAGGTTGTGATAACAATGTAATGGAGACCAAAGCCCCGATACCACTTGTAGGACCGAAAGTATGTCTATGGGGGTGATTAGATGACTTGACCAAATAAAAGTTTTGCCTTTTTCCAAATTTTTAGTGTTTGCAGTATTAGCATTCATGGCAAGTAAATTTCACCCTACACATGCAAGTCTAAGAGTATAGCAGTGGAAAGTAACAACAAGCATGAGTAAAACGGATAGGGTAGGAAGATCAAACGCAATTGTAGACACGGTGATTTTTCCCGTGGTTTCGATAGGTTGCGCTATCGTACATCCATGTTTATGGAGTCTTCAACCCATGGAGGGTAATGGTCGCGAGAGTCCACGGAGGGCTCCACCCATAATGGTCCATGAAGTAGCAACCTTGACTATTCCATATGGCTTCCTTCCACGAACGACTAGCCTTACTATGGGTAGATCTTCACGAAGTAGGTGATCTCCTTTCCCTTACAAACTTCTTGGTTCACTCCACAACACGAAATAGGAGGCTCCCAAGCGCCACCTAACCAATCTAGGAGGCACCACCCTCAAAAAGGTAATAGGATCGGTAATGACGATGAACTCCTTGCTCTTGTGCTTCAAGATGATAGACTCCTCAACAAACAATCACCCTCTCACAGATCGGGCATGGTGGAAGTGATGGGATTGGTGGAAAGCAACCTGGGGAGGCTAGGAATAAAGATCCATATGGTTGGAGTGGAAGATCTTGATGTCAACACAAGGGTAGGTTGTTCTCTTAGAAAATCTGATAGGATAGGTATGGAATAGTTCTGAGTGCTTCTCTTTCGAGTAGGTGGTGGTGGAGGGTTATATATAAGCATCCCCAAAAATCCAACCGTTACATACAAAATGACCAACTCGGTGACACTGATGTGTTAATCTAAGTGGTAACAAAGTGATCAAAAGGTGGAAACTTTTGAATCTCGATGAGACCGATATATGAAACTCGGTTGCACCGATAAGGTGACCAACTGCCAGATTTCCAATCTCGGTGACGTCGACCCAACAATCTTGGTGGTATCGAAAATGTGAATTTGCGTAACAAAAAGTTGGCAACCTAAACTCGGTGGCACCGGTATGGAATCGGTTGCACCGAAGTGGCTAGGGTTTGGCTGAGTCTGTCTAGGTTTTGGAAACAGAGGCACCGGGATAGGAATGTTTGTTGCACCGATTTTGAATGTTTTTCTATAGACTGACTTTGGTGGGAGAGCTTGTGGATGTTTTTGGTGACTCACTTGTGCACGTATGAGCATTTTATTCACCAACAAAACCGTAACCCCATTTAATTGTATTAGATTTCCTAATTTTAATTCTTGGGAAGTTTTAACATACATAGAATATCAAGTACACCCTACACATGCATGTCTAAGAGTATAGAAGCAGAAAGTAACAACAAGCATGAGTAAAAGGGATAGGGTCAAAAGATCAAACGCAATTGTAGACACATGATTTTTCCCGTTGTTCCGATAGGTGGTGCTATCAGACATGCACGTTTATGGAGTCTTCAACCCACGGAGGGTGACGTCGCGAGATTCCATGGAGGGCTCCACCCATAAGGGTCCACGAAGTAGCAACCTTAACTATTCCATATGGCTTCCGTCCATGAAGGACTAGCCTCACTATGGGTATATCTTCACGAAGTAGGCAATCTCCTTGCCCTTACAAACCTCTTGGTTCACTCCAAAACACGAAGTAGGAGGCTCCCAAGTGACACCTAACCAATCTAGGAGGCACCACCCTCCAAAAGGTAATAGGCTCGGTAATGACGATGAACTCCTTGCTCGTGTGCTTCAAGATGATAGACTCCTCAGCACACAATCACTCTCTCACAGATTTAGCTTGGTAGAAGAGATGGGATTGGTGGAACGCAACTTGGGGAGGCTACAAATCAAGATCCATATGGTTGGAGTGGAAGATCTTGACTTCCACACAAGGGTAGGTGGTTCTCTCTCAGAAAACTAAGTAGGATAGGTATGGAATACTTCTGAGTGCTTCTCTTTTGAGCAAGTGGTGGCGGAGGGGTATATATAGGCATCCCCAAAAGTCCAACCATTACACACAATAAGTCAGACTCAGCGACACCGATGTGTTAATCTTGGTGGTACCAAAGTGACCAAAAGGTGGCAACTTTTGAATCTTGGAGGGACCGATATAGGAATCTCGGTTGCATCAACATTCTCGGAAGGACCAAAAGTGTGAACTTGCGTAAAAGAAAGTTGGCAACCCAACTCGGTGGCACCAAAAGCAGTGTCGTCTGCACCGAAGAGTTAGGATTTGGCTGAGTCTGACTAGGGTTTGGAATCGGTGGCACCGGGATAGGAATGTTGGTTGCACCAATTTTGCATGTTTGGCTAGAGACAAACTTTAGTGGGAGAGTTTATTGATGTTTTTGGTGACTATCACTTGTGCACATACGAGAATTTTGTTCACCAACAAAACCTTACCCCCTTTTAATAGTATTGACTTTCCTATGGACTCAAAGTGATTTCTCACAAATCTAAAATGTAGAGTCCTCTTGCTTGAAGCTTGGCCAACCTATTTCCTTGCATCTTGGGGTAATTCCACAATCCTTTTGCCATCCCTATCATTGAACTTTTCCTGAAATATACTTGGTGGAAACATTAGTTCAATGACTTATATGTTGTTATTAAATACCAAAACCACCAAGGGAGAAAATGTGCTTTCACCCGAGACCCAAACCATCCAATGCCTCCTCCAGCTGCTCTCTGCCAACCAGATTCGTCAAGTCTCGGTCTCCTCCGCCCCTCCCCACCGTGACCTACTCGACCACCATGGCCGCCGGCCTATTTAATTCCCCGTTGTGAGCAACCTCCTTCATAACTGAACTTCACGAACATACACCTAGACGAGCTGGCTAGCACCACCTGTTTAAATGCAAGATGTCCTGGGTTCGGAACCTAGGTTCTCAACTTTTTCCATATCATTTTCCCTCCATGCATTAGCTACAGTGCCTATGACACCTGGGACCCATTGCCCTTGTTCACCAGTCCACACTGACCCTGTTGAGAATGGTCCTGAACCCATTGTCACTGACAGTGGCTAGCCTAGCCGATGTCTAATTGAGTTTTTTTCCAAGTCAAAACTATACGAAGTTAAAGTTTTGGCAAGATCACATAAATTCGACCATGCATCAGATTAAAACAATCCATATATGAAACTTGACAAAAAAATTGTGTAGATTCATAATATTTAACTTTCAAACATGGTAAAAATGTTTAAATTTGTTGTTTGTTAAAATTTGCACAAATGTCATGTGCAAATGGTTTATGTCATAACTAATTAACCGTAGCTTCGATTAACATGTTTTATATGTGTATCTTTCTTAGAAAAATGTGTAGAATCACATGGCACACTTTATTTTGTTGTTTGACAAATATTAATTATGGTTAGTTCAGATCTTGAATAAATTCATAATTTGCATATGGAGCTATTGCGGAAATGCTATAGGTTTCTTTCGGGCTCACTTAAAATTCCTAGATGAGGTAGTTGTGTATGCTTCACCTCTTGCAAATATGAACAACATTGAAAATGATTGTTTAGTTAGACAACATTAACCGCATTTCTCATAATATGGAGAAATATTATTTTGTTATATGTATGTTGTCCTTCTCCATTTAATATTCCTTTGATTCCATCTTCACCTTATGCCATGACCACCCATGCTAAACAACATTTAATATTGATGAGTACCTAAGAAAGAGTGAACTAAATGATCCAAACATGGAGTTTCGTCAATATGCAACTCATTGCATATTGAAATTCACTTAATGTGATATATTTGGTTGTTGTGATTTGTCAAGCCTTTCATAATTGAATGGACAAGCATCATATTTTTTTGCGCATCATGTCATGCATATGTTGTGGTGTTTATCGTGTGTTGATTCTTTATTTCTGGAGGCAAGATAACCATTTCCCTGGATACCACTAATATCATTAATATGCTAGTTGTCTCGCTTCTATCTTATGTCACATTACCTACCACTTGTATGTCAAGCCTCCCAACATTACCATGAAAAGAAACTAACCCCTCCATATCCCAGCAAACCATTGTTTGGCTATGTTACTGCTTGCTCATCCCTTCTTATAGCGTTGCTAGTGCAGGTGCTGGTTGTTTCCATGTGACAACATGGATATATTGATATATCACAATATTAATGTTATTAAATTTGATGCACATATATACTTGGTAAAAGGTGGAAGGCTTGGCCTTTTTCTGGGTGTTTTATTCCACCTTTGCCACCCTAGTTACTTGTGTAACGATGTTATGTTCCATACTGAGCACTCCTAACATGCTTGGGGTTGTTATGGGGACCGCCTTGATTTTTGTTTTGGAATAAAACTCTTCTAGCAAGGCCCAACATTGGTATTGCATTTTCCAAATAACTAAAAAACTTGCATAGGGACTTTCTGGACATCGTGGATAATTAAACAACCCCCGGGGCAGTGCTCCTCATGAGTGTTGGTCCAACCTAGATCACTATGCGTGTCCACGCTAGGGAAACTTGGGTGATTTCTATCAGGCCATCATACGCATCACTTATCCGTCGTGTCTTGAGAAGAAGATACGCGGCTCCTATCGGGTTCGTCGACATGTCGGGCGGTCTTGCTGGATTTGCTTTGCCTTTGACGAACGTCTTGTGCATGGGTTCCGAGGATACTATGGTTTATCTCGAGGTTGAGGTTTTCCACTAGAATTCTGAGGATACTGTGGGCTATTCCGTGATTGAGGTTTTCCATGCAGCGTATTGCTAGTCTGTGCTGGATGAGTTGGAGCACCACTTCAGAGTTAAATTTTTCATGAGAGTCATGCGTACGGTTATATGGCAACTTGGAAATTTGTTTAACATATGGTCAAAGATAACTTGAAGTAAACTCAAATAAAATACACTAACCATGTGCCTAACTATAATTGTCTCTATTCGTGAGTTCTGAATCGAGAGATAACATGGTGGGGTTATGCCTGACTCGTAAGTAGGTGTTCAGGATCACTTCTTGATCACTACTAGTTCACGCTCATTTATACGTAGATCACCCTTATTATTCGTGTACTCATAAGTTAGCCAATCAAATAAATGCTTACGACTTGCTACAACCTCACCACTTAACCATTCACCACCCATGAAGCTTTGCTAGTATTGGTACCCTTATAAATGAGATTGCTAAGTCCGTGTGGCTCACAGATTACTACAACAATAGTTGTAGGTACACGTAATGTGACACTTTGACGTGACAA
Organism: Hordeum marinum; assembly: GCA_022496015.1. Taxonomy (NCBI): domain Eukaryota; kingdom Viridiplantae; phylum Streptophyta; class Magnoliopsida; order Poales; family Poaceae; genus Hordeum; species Hordeum marinum. The sequence continues at coordinate 235,152,685 of CM039673.1, forward strand.
CGATGCTTGTTTGATGTGGAGTTCTTCTTCTTCATCATCGATCATAGGATGTGTTCTAGGCCGGCAGCCTGGGATCGCAAGGATGGATGTCGTTTTTATCATTTGATTTCATCTGTAATCGGACCCTGCTTTATGTATGATGATTGCAATGAATGTTTGTATTTGATTTTGAGATGATCTTGATGTAGCTTGTGGTGAGTGTAAGCCAATTCCATATACTCATCACCTCTTTACATGTACTTGTAACGATATCCATTCTTACGAAATGACGACATGCACTTATATCCCTATCAAGGCCCTCGATCCAAAATAAGGATAGGACCACATCTTGGGCATTCCAGACAAGAAGATTTTTCCCGTGCTTCAGATAGGTGGGGCTATGGTACGTCCATGCTGATGGAAACTTCATCCCATGAAGGGTAACGGTCGCGAGAGTCCATGGAGGTCTCCACCCATAAGGGTCCTCAAAGTATCAACCTTGTATAATCCACCATGGCTTACATATACGAAGGACTAGACTCACTCGGGGTAGATCTTTACGAAGTAGGACATCTCCTTGCCTAAACTTACTGGTTCAACTCCACACGAAGTTGGAGGCTCCCAAGCGACATCTAACCAATCTAGGAGACACAACTCTCCAATAGGTAATTTTTGTGGTAACAATGATGAACTCCTTTCTCTTGTGCTTCAAAAGATAGTATCCTCACCACTCAATCACTCTCTCATAGATTTGGCTTGGTAGAAGAGGTTGATTGGGTGGAAAGCAACTTGGGGAGGCTAGAATCAAGATTCATATGGTTGGAGTGGAAGATCTTGATTTCAACACATGAGTAGGTGGTTCTCTCTGTTCTGAGTGGTTCTTCTCCGAGTGAGAGGCAAGTCGAGGGGTATATATAGGCATCTCCCAAAATCCAACCATTACAACAGTATTGCCCGACTCGGTGAAACTCAAGTGAAAACTTGGTTGCACCAACTAGTGCAAAATGTGGCAACTTTTGGCATTTCGGTGAGACTGATATATAAATATCGGTGGGTCCGATTTTGGTTGGCCTAGGCAGTTACCAGTTTTGGTGTCACAAATTCCTAAAACTCAAAAATTCCAATTTTTAGAAATGGGACAACAGAAAATTGATCACTGATTTCGGTTTCACCGAAATGGAACTTGGTTTCACCGAGACCTCAGTGTTTGACTTAGGATCTGTCTAGGGTAAAACTCGATAGGGTCGACATAGAAAACTTGGTGGCTGCAAATTTTAGTATTAGGGTTTCGACAAAATATTTGTGTGAGATTTCATGAGTATTTTTTGTGGTTCATCTCTAAGCACTTCAGCAACCAGATCATCATAGATACCTCATCCCCTTTTAATAGTATTGGCTTTCCTATGGACTTAGGTGTGATTTCTCACAAAATACAAAATCTAGAGTCTTGAAGCTTGTTGCCAATGGATCTTCCTTGCATTAGGGGATCTCCTCACAATCCCTTGCCAATGCATTCATTGAACTCTTCCTGAAATATACTTGGTAGAATCATTAGTCCAATGAAATATATGTTGTTATTAATTACCAAAACCACCTATAGAGATGTTGTGCTTTCAATCTCCTCCTTTTTGGTAATTGATGAAAACATATAGATCAAAGCTTCTATAGGGATATAAACAATGAATATCATCATCACTTTGAGAAGTACGTGATAAGCAAGAGCTCCCCCTACATTGTGCACTATTTTTAAATTTTCGTTTGAGTGCAAATGCACAAACTATTAAGATCATGGGTCACTCTTCCATGTCACATACATCTTGGTGGTGCACATAAATGATATAAATGAATTGCACTGCACATGAAACCACACAAGAGTGAATGATCAGCCCATAGATATTTCAAGGATAGGAAATAGTAGCATCAAACACTAAAGCGTATGACCAAACACATCAAGGTTTAAGACATCCTGATAAATCAAATGTTTTCAAACGAGAAGGGCAACAAAAAGCAGCACATTCTTGCCCGAAGCCCTATGAACTATAACACGTATCCCATTTGGCAAAAAATTAGCAAAAAGCATGAAGGTACAGAGCTAGGCGTCTCTTTGGGCAAGATCTCCTCCGGTAGTTGTGGGAGGAGTCAAAAGAACAGCATTGGCAAATGTTTCAGCTGACGTCCTCTGAGGTGGTGGTGTAGACACTGAAGGTGTAGGAGCTGACTGAACTGATGAAGAAGGTCTCGTCCCTGAATAAACACGCACTACACCACAACACTAGATCCCCGACGGCCAGATTGGTCGGGAATACAAGGTCTACCAACAAACATTCGGTCGGGAAAGACTATTGCCGACCGATATTGTCTGTTGGGGAAAGTCCAGACAGGAAAACCCTTTCCCGACCGACTTTTTGTTGTCTATGGTGCATCTTTCCCGACCAACATTCCGTTGGGCCTATAATGGACCTTTCCCGACCAACAATCCGTTTGGGCTCCTATGGGCCTTTCCCGACCAACTATAAGATAGGACATTTTTTCCCATCCAACAATCGCTTAGGGCTGCCATGGACCTTTCCCCACCAACGGTCAAATGGGAGTGTGGTTTGCCGACCAAAAATTTGATAGCATTTTCTTTAGGAAACAAACATTTTGATACACAAATTATTTTGCATTTTCCTTCCCAAAACAGTGTCCATCAAGTAACATATCTCATTACAACACAATATTAATAAAATTATAGTAACATACATGTACTCCAAAAATATTAAACCAAAACCAAGCGAAAATAACACATTAATTAATTCTCACAAATTAAGGAGGTAACCAATTAAGAGAAACATTTATGGTTCAATGACCGAGAACCAGGTAGGTTTACAAAATGATAGCTAGCAGATGCATGTCCTAAGAATCATGTTTGCTCCATTACATAGAATATCTAGTTGATTGAGACACCTTATAAATTTACACAATGATAGCTATTGATGCATGTCCGATGATTCATAGTCTTCTCCATTACATAGTTGAAGAAACTACCAGCTTCGTGGTTGCTGGTCATCTTGTATGTGTTTCCTCCAAAGGATCAAGGCAATGAGGCAGTTTCAGCTTATATTCCTAACAAGAGAAAGCTCCTAGTTCAAGAAATAGTGATCAGTATTAAACCCACATACAACTGCATATAGCAGCAACAAGAAAATAGGAAAATTGGTGCACCTCATGTATTTCCCTGTGCTTTGGAAAGAATAGCAAAATTTATACAAAGCAAAGCTTTATACTATTAAGGTCACGACAGCAGGCCACTTATGGAAGCATTACACCAGTGATTAATCCACAAATCAACTGAATTGCAACATATACAGGAACTTTACTAATCTATAGACTAACTCCAAATTTCTTACTCTCTAACTGAGAGTACTATGGTTCGGTTCATCTTTATAAAACAGTTTTAAATTATTAGGAACACCATAACAACTCAAAATTTCCAATATAGCCTTTACGTCAACCATGAATTCTGTTCCAGTATAGTAATTAGCAGTAGCACACTTTTATTTTGTCTCAGTGGGATCTCAAAAAACATAAAGAGGTTTGTATGTTTAATCCTTGTAACGAGTAAATCTTATAATACACATACAATTTTAAAAAACTAAGTTCTCGTAATTATTTCATCAATAGTGATTGGTTGCAAGAGTATGTCAGTTTGACTCAGCTATCTACACCTGTCCAACTTTTATCCAATACTAGTTGAACTCAACTGAAAAATAAAGTCAAAATAAAGCATTTATATGCCTCGCAATGGACCACAGGAATAATTCAATTTTTACATTCAGAATCTGAACCAAACTGATCTGAGCAATATTGAAAAAAGTTAGAATCAAGGTCTAGTGACGCCTCACAATGGACCAGGAAACAATTTAGCTCTTGCAGGAATTATTGCTACGCAAGCACAATTTTGGCAACCATGAACAACGCCTTATAGCCTGTGTATGTGTGTGTGTATTTGATGATTGACTGGACAAGTTTACACCCATATGTATGAATATTAACAACCTTATTTCTGATAGCATAGAATAACTATATGTGCTGCTCTTAATATGAGTGCTTTGTTTCAGGTTTCTCTTGAATAAGAGAAATGCATACATGATAATGTTTGGATGCACATGAAATTTTAAATATATATCATAACTTTGAATGGAATATCTTGAAGATTTTCTTCCCTTCTAAAAAAATTGAGCGACATTTATCTCAATAATGTTTCAGTTATCATAAGCAAGAGAAACTATCTATGCATACAAGTGTTTTAGAAGCTAAAATATAGTCGTGGCAAGTCAGCATATAGGTTCCATTCCTTTCATCCATCATTATACATTGTAATTTCTATGGATTGACAGTAGCGACCACAATGCACATGCAATACACTGGAAAACACTGATACAAGTATTGTTTGCTCTGTTCGCTTGGTAGGTTTACCTTTTATTATAAAACAAGCAGTCTCCAGCATATGATTTGGTCAAATGCCCAATGTCCAAACCTAAACAATAAGAAACCAACATGTAATCGGTTAGTCATAAATTCTGCGAGGTGTAAAATTGATAATATATATAGGTTCCAACAAAAACAACAAAATTCTAGAATGACGTATGAACATGTTAATTAGGGTTAAAAAGATAGCACACGCTGGAGTGAAATGTCCATATTGTGTAGTTCACAACAGAAAGGAACAAAACAAGTTATTTCTCAATTTATTATAGCAAAGAAATAAGTAATGACATGTATACCGTGTAGGGGCAGAGTTGATAGGATGCACTGTATGCATATATGACTCTTGATCATCCCATCCCAAATATTACAAAGAGCAGAGGTGTACATGTTTTTCCTCACCGGGCTTATTTGCAGCTTCATCTCTCTATTTCCGGATTGATCTACGAACACAAAAAGGATAGCTAAATAATCATTATTTGCCAATAATCAAATAACTATGATCTAGGAAAGATCTGTGATTCTATTGCAAACTGAGTAACTAACGGACAGGGATTTGAAAGAAATCAAGATAAACGAAGATATGCCTACAGTTGCACATCAAAATTCAAAGAAAATAGGAAGGATCACTGATTAGAGGTAGGGTTCGAAGGGCAAAGCCTCCGGGAGAAATGCAACACAGTGGGCAGAGCACCACCACCGGGTGGAACGCGTAGTCACCACCAAGAAGAACGAGCCTTCGCCCGGAGCGCGAGGATACGGGCTACGGTCTGGTTGTAGAAAAACGTCATCGAAGTGTGGGTCGTCCTGTGTGGAGGGCGGGGGGAGTAAATGGAATAGTGCGGCAGCCACCAACAATCAGTGCGTGGGGCAGACAAAAAGGATAGCGGATCTACGTTGTGGGGGATGCTAGGGCTCCGTTTGGAGGAGGCGCGCGAGAAGGGCGAGCCCTCCACGGCTAGATGCGTACAGATCAATAACTTCGGGGCGGAGCTTTCTTGCTTCATGCATGACAATCGACGGGGCGGTGAGGCCTTCCTCCACACCGAGGTGGCGAGAGCTTCCTCCACATCGGGGTGGAGCTTGATCTGAGGGAGAGGAGTGGAGGAAGAGGATGGGAGCTGCTACTCAGATTTGGAGAGAAAGGGATAAGGGAGAGATGGCAGAGAGATAGGACAGAGATTAGGTGGGCTATGGACTGAGGGGGCGAGAGGCCGAAAATTTTGGATTGCTTCGCGCGCCAAGTTTCCCGGGCACTCACGCGCGTGGATATTTTGGGCGGCCTAGTTGGCGACCTATGGTCCGTCGGCATTATTTGCCGACCAACAGTTTAATCTTAGTCCAATGTTTACCGATCAACGGTTTGATGCTATGCATTCCAGCATTCCTAACCGATAGTTGGTCGTTACACATGAATATTACCGACCAACAGTTTGATAGAAGTTTTTCCGACCAACAGTCGGTCGGCGAAAGTGACTTTTGCCAACACACGTCAGGAGGGAATGCAGTGTCGTGGTGTAGTGATGGTAGAAGATGTGGCATATGTCTTGAACTAAGTGTGAGTTTGGAGAGGAGCATCATCAACATCACTAGAGCTGGGGCTAGCCACAACATCCACTTTCTGCATCAACTGGTTCACCATGGCGGTCAGCTTAGCTACCTTGACATCCAAGTCATGAAATTTGGTTTCTACTATCCTCTCAATGCTCTTCAGGTTATGGAGGATCTCATTGATGTTCTTCTCCATGCCTTGGATGGTGCTGATGAGGGAAGTCATTTGATCTCCTTTGTTCTTGATCACTGGAGCACTAATGGCTCTATGTAACTTCCGAGATGCGATCCTATCCTTATTTTAGCACGAGGGCTTCGATAGGGATAGAAGCGCATCTCGTCGTTTCGCCAGAATGGATATCATTACAAGTACATCTACAGAAGAGATAAGTATATGGAATTGGGTTACACTCACCACAAGCTACATCAATATGACATCAATACAACAACATATTCAAACATCATACAGAAAAGTAGGGTCCGACTACGGACGAAATCAAATGATAACATGGCATCGATCCTTGCTATTCCAGTCTGCCAGCTGGAACCCATCCTACATCGATGATGATGAAGAAGAACTCAAATCAAAAAATCATCACTCTCACATCAAATCATCGCATTACCTATACCTGCAACTGTTGTTGTAGTAATCTGTGAGCCACAAGGACTCAGCAATCTCATTTCCAACGGTATCAAGACTAGCAAAGCTTAATGGGTGAGGTACGGTTAAGTGGCGAGGCTACAGCAAGCAACTAACCATTTATTGAGTGGCTAACTTACGTGTACAAAAAATAAGTATGGTGGTCTACACATAATAGTCATGAACTAGTAATGATCACTAAGTGATCCTGAACACCTACTTACGTCAAACATAACTCCACCATGTTCTCTCTCGGATAAGGATTCACAAGAAGAGATAATCACGGTTACGCACATAGCTGGTGTATTTTATTTGAGTTTAGTTCAAGATTCCTATGACCGGGTGTTAAACAAAGTTACCAAGTTGCCACTTAACCGCGGGACCGGCTTTCCAAAAGCTTTAACCATGCAGGGGTGCTCCAACTCATCCATCACAAATTAAACACACGTCGCAGGAATAACCTCGACCACAAATCCCATGATTTCTTAGGAAATTGCATTGGAAAGCCTCAACCTCGAGATAGCCCGAAGAATTTTCGGAATTCCACGCACAAGACGTTCAAGAAAGGTAAAACAAATCCAGCGAGGCCGCCCGGCGTCTCAATGATACCGATAGGAGCCGTGTATCTCCTTCTTAGGACATGACGGATTTTCCATTCTTCCGGTAGGCCAACCGCAGAGTTGCCTCTGGGGCCAATCGGCGGTTGACAGGTTGGACCAACACTCATGAGGAGCACTAGCCCAGGTTGTTGATTAATTATCCGCGGGCGCCGGGCAAGTCCCTATGCATTTTATTAGTTATTAGGAAAATGTAGTATCAAAGTTGGGCCTTGCCAGACAAGCTTTATCCTAAAACGATAATTGAGGGGGTCCCCATAACAATCCCGAGCATGTTAGGAGCGCTCAATATGGAACATAACACCGGTACACAATTAACTAGGGGCGACAAAAGTGGAACAAAACACCGAGCAAAAGGCCATGCCCTAAAACTTTTACCAAGTAGATAAGTGCATTAAATTAAATAGCAATAATATTGTGATAACAAAAGAATGTCCATGTTGACACATGGAGGCAATTGCACATGCTGCTAGAAACGATATAAGAAGGGTTGAGCAAGCGGTAACATAGCCTTAGAGGCTTATGATGGCAATGTTGGGAGGCTTGACAAACAATTGTAGGTAGCGAGACATAACGATAGAAGCGAGACAACTACCATAGCAATGATAGTCGTGGTATCCAGGGAAATGATTATCTTGCCTGAGATTTCGCTTTGATGAAGAACGAATCCATGAAGAAGATGAGCTAACGTAGTCAAACGAATTCCCACACTCCCAACACTTTCGGAACTCTATCGATAAGGAATGATCCGAAAACAACAATCAGCACACGGTACACCACAACATATGCATGACCTGATGTACAAACAAATATGATGCATGTCCGATTTAATTATGCAAGGCATGGCAAGGCACAACAATCAACTCCTACACATTAACTGAAGCTCAATATGCAACGAGTTGAATATTAACGAAACTCCATATTGAATTACTTAGTTCACTCCCGTTTAGGTATACATTAATGTCAAATGTTGGTAAACATGGCAAGAGGTAAAGCACACACAACTACAATATATAGGCATTTTAAATGAGGCCAAAACAAGGAATAACAATTATGGAAAGTCCCATATATAATTTTCGAATTTGGTACTGTTCTGCCTAGAACACAATTTATAGATGTTAAACAGAAAAATAAATGCCACTATGTTATTCCACACATTTTTCTAGTCAAATTACATATGTGGAACATTTTAAATGGAGCTACGGTTATTTAGTTATGAAATAAATCATTTTAACATGACAATTAAGCAAATTTAAACAAACAACAAGTTTAGACATTTTAATCATGGATGAAACTGGCGTATTGTATTGTGAGTCTACACTAAATTCTACACATTTTTCATATATGACATGTTTTAATCCGCTGCACGGTTGTTGTAATAACATATTAAAACAATGTTATTTGTAATATATGCAATGGAATGTAGAAAAATAGCTAAATCCTCACAGCATAAAAAAATGTATACGGGCATGTTTGCAACACTGTGCAACGGCCCAGGAGGATTTGACCCAAGTGTATGCGCTGGGTGTGTGCATGAAAAAGAATAAAAGGGGCAGTGCAAAAATATTTGCAGAACCAGGGCTCGAACACAGACGTCCGTGGTCAAACCAAGTGCGTTGACCACCTGGGCTACAAAGCGACTTGTGATAAAGCATGAGATGTGCGTTAGATGAACCATACTATCACGCGAATCTGACAAAACTGAAAAACAAAACAGAGAAGCTTTGTTGCCATGGTCGGGGATGCAGGTTGCTTGTGCAGTACGACTTGGCGGTTGGTCGCCGACGGGATGAGGACGACGCTTGGGAAGGTCGCCGGCGCGCCATGGGGTTCGTGGTCGCCGGTCATCGGACGGGGACGCAAGGTCGGGGAGCCGCCATCATTGCGTTGCCAAGGACCTCCAGTCCATGGCAACAACGGGCTGGGCAAGCCTCTAGGTTGAGGTGGGGGAGGCCGAGCGGTGGGGAAACGATCACAGGGCAGTGCCTGGTCTAGCTCCGGCAAGAGCAACGTGGTGTTGCGAGGTCGGCTTGGCGCTGGGATGAGGCAAGGGCGAGCTCCATTGGGGTTCCATGGCGTGGGAAGCTCCTAATAGAGAAAAATGAGAATGAGAAGAAACATAGCGAGGGATAGCGGAGCAAGAGAGGAAGGAGGAAGATGGGGAGGCGAGGCATTCATCTCCGGCGAGGGTCTAGTCGCCGACAGGTCGCGAGTTCTCGGCTTGAGGTGGCGAGGGGGCAGCTTGCAGAAGAATGGGGCGGTGCCATGGACTCCACTACAAGTGTAGGACCGCGACATGGGAGAATCAGAGGGGGGGAGTTCAGGCAGGGGAGCAGGGTTACGGCTTGCTATGGTTGGGCGGCTGCAGAAATCAAGGGAGGTGGTCGGGCGATCTGATGGGCGGCTGCAGAAATCAAGGGAGGTGGTCGGGCGAACTGATTGCTAGAATGGATCAGGAGGGATCCCGAGGGAGGAGAGATTGGCCGGTTGGCGGCGGGCCGAGGGAGGGATGGATGGGACATATCCCTAGGATCTAGGGTTGGACCCTATTTATAGCAGTTTGATTTCGTTAAGGATTTATTTGGTTCCTTCGATCGTTATCCGACAGTCAAGAAACATAGTATAAGGGCGTCAATACAAAGAACGGAGATGGTTTGGGGTATTACGCGGTTGATCCGGATCCAACAGTCACGACCAGACATTCTGGGTTTGGAGAGCTATTGAACATGTGCAAGGGATCCGTGCACTGTGCAGAGGGGCTAGGCATAACAAAGCGGGAAGACGGGCGTCCCGGTAACAAGATTTCATAAATGAAAAACTTTCGCGATTTGAAGGCTATAGTGCCACTATAGGTTCGGGCGTGAAACGGCCTCCGAATGTGACGAAACTTGGCAGGCGGTCTACCTACGGGATAATAGGACTGCACGCCATCTTTCGTCTCAATCAGAGAATATTTTCCGGATGCATATTTTTTTAAACAGTATTTTAGCGATGTCGCGGGCGCGTGCGTGTGTGGTTCGTCAAGATACGGTCAATGATATGAACAGAGAGAAGTAGCAACTAGAACAGATGCAAGTTTACAAAAACGAGAGACAACGCTATGAAGATGATGCGAATGATGCAATGATGTATGCGACAACCAGACAAATCACACGACAATAATGGAATAAAAAGGGGAATCTTCTGGAGCGTCGGTCTCGGGCTGTTCCAATTCTCCTCCACTAACAAGAGATCTCGTCCCAAGATCTTAGAATGAGAAGGGGAAGAGAAAGAGGAAAGGTAGAGGTAAAACTTAGTTGCTTCTTTAACAAACATGTGAAACCAACAAAACTTGAAGGATTGCAAGAGATGAAGAATGATAAGAGGAAGAAGAAAGAATTCAAAATAAATTTGGGCAGGATTTCAGTACAAAAGAGAGGCAAAACTTGATCGGATGGAAAGAACTTGAAAAGAGAACGCAACACTCCGATTAAATTAATAAGCAAGGGAAGATTGATCTTGGTAAAATAAGATGATGGATCGAAGAGAGCAACATCACAATGCCTTCGGAATAAAAGAATATAAGCTAGATCTTTAGAAAGAAAAGAACAAAGTTGGAAATACCAACTTCTACCACAATTGAATTTGAAGAACATTCTTCGAAAGAAGGATTGAGCGGAGTTGTTTGAAATCAACAACGAAAAGAGGAAGCTTGTGGTGGGCATATGGAAAACAACTCACGATAATGAGGTGACAACCAACCACAAAAGGAAAACAAGTTTGCTTGGGAGCAACAAGATATCCAAAACTTCTTTCGCCAAGAGGATACATTGAGAACTTGGATCATTGATAAGCACAATGATAGCAAGAATCCTTAGCAAATGCTTTGGGTGAAATTCAATGCAAGATAGATCCAAGGAAGAAATGATGGGTTCAAATATCTCATTCTTGATAAATTCTCATCGAGAATCTTCATGAATCAAGAATTCTATAACACCATCTCAAATATAAGGTAGAATGAAATGCATTGAAATACAAATAATACTTGAGGTACTACCATAAGAATCTTGAAGAATACTTTGAGAATAAATTATATTCTTAACGAACCACCATGAAGAACCTTCGTATACAAAAGAATGACCAAAAGAAAGAATGATAGAAAAGAATTGAAGGTTGAAAAAATAACTAGATTGAGGCACTTCCATGATTTAGATGGAGTTCTTGAAGAGATACTTGTTAAAACTTGAAAAATCGGACATGAAAAGATGATCAACCTAGAAACGTGAATTGATATCATGCACAACTTTAGAAAAAGGATTGAAATCACCTTGATGAAACCAGAGTAAGAGTTATGTTATGCTTATCACTTCATCTAGTTAAATTGATGACAAGCAATGGATTTGGCACATGACTTAGTCCTCTTGAAAAAGATTGAAGAGAGATATACAAGCTTGAAGAAGTCTTGAATGAACCACCGGTAAGAATTTGAAATGAATGAAGATACTACAAATGAATGGAGATACATGAGAACGAAGAGACCATGATCATCCTAGACAAATCTTGAACGAAGCACCGGAATAACTGAGAGACGAACGAAGAGACAGGAGTTGAGAAGAGTTTTGATCAAAAGCTGAAAGCTTAGAATGAAGAAATCTTTTGAAATGGTGGCCTGCGGAGGGTCGAGAAATGAAAAGAACGCTGAAATGCTTCGGATAGATATGGAAAGAATTATTCAGATTGAAAAGAATTTGAGAGGATAGCAACAAGCTGAAACCATGAGTCTTGAAAAGAATGGACAAAGATTTAAGAGAAACTTACCTTTGGTCTTCTATGCTAAGAATGATGACGAGAAACAACACCATGAATTATCGAGATACTTCGTAATAATGAATAAAGAATGGTTGAGCCAATGATGAAAATAATTCTAAGCGATCATGGAGAAGGAATATGACCGATGAAAATCATTCTTACATCATATTTGAAAAGAACATGAGGACATCTCCGGAAAGATTAGAAGAGCCAGGTAGGATCCTAGGGAAAACCATGTTGTTTATGGGCCCACAGAAAGAAAACTCCATTGAAACAATTGCTAGGAAAATAGATTGCACCGGAACAAATAAAACTAGATGAGGTGAGACCCTCGAAATAATTTGAATGATTGAATGAAAACATGAATCTTCTGAGATACCTTGAGCACTACGGATAGAATAGACATGGATGAATAAACAAGAGAGACTTGGACAAGAATTACCAACATGAGAAGGCATTAAGATAATGAAAAGGACATGATGAGCACTGAAAGCTAGAATAGAATCTACCAGAGAAAAAAACAGAGACGAAGAAGTTATGAACTTAGAACTTGAGGATCTTCACAATGAATGACCAGATATGAAGTTCAAGAAAAGATAGAAGAAGCCTCAATGAAAAGAAGGCACTTGGATGACAATTTAATCGATTAAGAAAAAGGGCGGGGGGGGGGGGGGTAAAACAAGTAAAACTTGGGACGGATGAAATGAACTCTGAGAAAGAATAAGAGGATTAATCTTGCAAATATTCAAAGGATAGAATTCACTTGAAGAGAGCACACCGGATGAAAATAATTGATATGACAACTTGGTTGAGCAAAAGAATTAGCATTCCCACAGAAAAATGAGAACACCGCTTCGGAAAGATATGAGATCACCAGTTGACATTGAAGCACCACGAATTACCATATACAAAACAAAACATAGGACGGGGCTTACAAAACAAGATAGAACAAATTCATGACAAAGATTCTGCTCGATATTTTCGTGGTAAGGTTCGCACGGGCTCGGTCGTACATTGGATTGTCATATTGAAATGATGCTCGAATATGCTCCCTAGGCGTAGATAACTACAAGGCTTGACGAAGCATATCCGATGACATATATCGAGAATGTCCTCTGTAAGAACGATCGTGAACAAACGAATCCACTAGATGTCAAAACCCAACCTCACATCACACATTTATTAGAAAGATAAGCCTAGGTAGCTACTTGAATTCCCACCTATGAACTCCCGAAATCTTCCAGTTATGCAATCGGGTCCACGGATACAAGGAGAAAAATCCATCACTCAACAACTAACATGATAGTACGCTCCAATGTAACACATTCGTCAACACATAACCAGAGGTCTCGGAAATTAATCTACCCCGGACCCTCAAAAAACACAACGATACTAAGTATGGGATTACATCCGAACTCTCTCCACAATTACAGGGATGCCGCACTCCTCTTGCCTCTACTAGTATTGAAGCAATTTCGAACATCCTCCATCCTGAGATACTAAGGAAACTGAATGATAACGATGTGGGAAGAATCCCTTGGAGCTCTACTCCTCGATAACAGGAGGCACCAAGTACAGAACTCCGTCACGTTGGCATCATACAAATTCCAAAATACCCGCGTGATCCTAAAACAAAATTGAGTGAGAAGAGGAGCAGAATTAAATTCCTAAGTTGTAATTCCTCACTAGAGTATAGAAGAGGAGTAAAAGAAACCTACTCTCCGATATGACAAAACTCAAAATAGTTTTTTTTACTAGACTCGACTCGGCCAAGTTCGATCAATCAAGGGGGATCCTAGGTCGGTACAGGCTCTGATACCAACTTGTAATACCCAATATGCGATCCTATCCTTATTTTGGCACGAGGGCCTCGACAAGGATAAAAGCGCATCTGGTCATTTAGCAAGAATGGATATCATTACAAGTACATGTACATAAGAGATGAGTATATGGAATTGGCTTGCACTCACCACAAGCTACGTCAATATCATATCAATACAACAACATATTCAAACATCATACAGAAGAGCAGGGTCCGACTACGGATCAAATCAAACGATAAAATGGCATCCATGCTTGCTATCCCACGCTGCCGCCTGGAACCCATCCTAGATTGATGATGATGAAGAAGAAGAACTCCAATCAAGAAATCATCACTCTCACGTCAAATCATCGCATTACCTATACCTGGAACTGTTGTTGTAGAAATCTGTGAGACACAGGGACTCAGCAATCTCATTTCCAAGGGTATCAAGACTAGCAAAGCTTAATGGGTGAGGTACGGTTAAGTGGTGACACTGCAGCAAGCAACTAATTATTTATTGAGTACAGAAAGTAAGTGTGGTGCTCTACGCATAATGGTCGTGAACTAGTAATGATCACTAAGTGATCCTGAACACATACTTACGTCAAACATAACCCCACCGTGTTCTCTCTCGGATAAGGACTCACTAGAAGAGATAATCACCGTTACACACATAGTTGGTGTATTTTATTTGAGTTCTACCTGCGGGATAATAAGTCTGCACACCAACTTTCGTCTCAATCCAAGAATATTTTCCGCACGCATATTTTTTAAGCAGTATTTTATCGATGCCACGGTAGCATGCATGTGTGTTTGGTCATGATACGATCAACGACACAAACGAAGAGAACTGGTAGCTAGAACGGATGCAAGTTTTCGAAAACGAGAGAAGATGCTATGCGGATGATGCGAATGATGCAATGATGAATGCGACAACCAGATTAATAACACGACAACAATTGAATAAAAAGGGGTATCTTCTAATGCGTCGGTCTCGGGCTATTACATACTGGCTGCCTCTGCCTAGACCTCACCCTGCGCTGTGGATGAAGTGGGATGACTAGGATCCATCACCACAACATTATCCTCAAACTCTGGCTGGAGTGGCAGGTTGTAACATCCCAAAATTCCATTTTGGAATGTTATGAAATATTGCTATGCATCATCACCACAATGTTTGAATGAATATAATGGTTGAAGTGCTTCTTTTGAATTTCTGAAAGGCCACTTTCATCTTTCCCTTTTTCTTGTTTCACCTATTTGAAAACCTCTTGAAAAGTTCAAAGAAAAGAGGGGAGTAACATGACACTCCACACCAGGGGCATCTTGGTGAAATATTTGAACAATAAAACCAGGGGTCTATTTGAAAGTTTATCTCAAAAAGGATTTAAAATCAAATAGGAATTTTCTGAAAAATATTTTTTAAAAAGGTATTCAATATGACAGAGGAAAAATGTTCAGTGAATAGCATTAATTCTCCTGATCATTTTGATATATATATTTCCTATGTTTGGAAATGTTTTGAATGCTTTTAAAAGAGTTTTACCGCTCTGGAAATAGAAAAGGAAACGAATTAATTTGAAACGGCCCGGCCCACCTGCGTTTAAGTCCCGAAACCGCTCCGAGCCGACCGACCGACGCGCTGACACCGCCCTCTCTCTCTCTCTGACACCCTGTCCCCACCGCCCGATCCCGATGACACCGCATTCACCTTCCTCCTCGCGCCAGACAGAGCTCGCCGGAGATCCCTCCTCTCCGGATCTCCCTCCTCTTTCCCTCCCCGACCACCGCACCGGCCCTATAAATAGCCCCGACTCCCTACACCCCGTTCCACCCGTTTCCCCCTCGTACGACCCCCTACCCTCACCGGAATCCCATGCCGGAGCTCCACCCCCCAGCCAAAGCTCTAGGAGCTCGAGGAGCTCGCCTCTGTCGTCCCCAGCCCCAACCGTCGCCACCAACGCACGTCGAAGGTCCGCCGCCATTGATAGGACCCCTCGGACGCCGTCCCCAACCACCGGAGCGCCGCCCCCGTTGACTCGCCACCTCGGCCTCGCCGGAGTAACTCCACCACCGGCGACCCTCTCTTTGTGAGCCCCTCTTCCCCTCCCTAGATCGTCTGGTCTAAATCCAACACCTAGGACTAGATCATTTTAAAACCCGAACCGGTATCCTCTATAGCTCGGTCGTCCGCTCGAATCGTTAGATCCCACATGCCCTGTAACCAATCAGAGAACGCCATGTCACCCTGTCCGTTCGATCAGTTTTTTTCTTTTCTTTTCGGTTTTAGAAAACAGAATGTTTTCTGTTTTTGTTTTAGTTGTAACTTTTAAACTATTTAGTGTTTTTAGTTGATTCTTTTTGCATTAGTTCACATATTTGATGTAGTTTATGTATGTATGCTTAGATTTTAAATTTGACCTTTATTTTTTGAATCTACTCAAATTTGTTCAAATTACTAAAATCTGTATAACTAGAGTTTACAAATATATTTTTGAGTGAATCTTTTTGCCACGGTTTGGTATTAGTTAAACCTATTATTCTACATGATTGGAGTATTTTTTTGAATAAATTTAGTTACTGTTTTTAACAAAAACAGAATCTGTCTAGTTCTTAATAGGTTTTAACTAAATTGATTTTTATCCAATTTGAACCTAAATTAGTTTAACTTTTGTTTTAGATTTCATCAGGTTCTGTTAATTCAACTTTAGGTGTATCTTTTCTGTTAATAAAATATGTTTTTTTTCAAATTGTTTTGTGCTCGAGTTTGAATAGGTTCATCTTGTTTTCACCATGCATATTGTTTAGAAGAAGTTTTGTAGTACTTATTTTAGCACAATATTTTCATAATGAAATACTTTCTGTTTTCAAAAAAAAATTATATTTACTTTTCTGTTATGTACATGTCTAAGTTGTTCAAAAAACCAAATTTTGACTTGTATGTCCTAGTAAAGATTTTGACACCAAATTTTTTATATTCTTATACTTTAAGTGAATACTCTCTTGATTGTGCTTTTGTTTGTTGAAGCATTTGTTTACCTTGCTGTTATATGAATTGTTTTGTGTTTATGCTTATGATGTGCTCTTGTTTGATTCGTTAGATCATCCGGAGTGCGAAGCTTGTTATCTAGAGTCACTTGATTACGAGGATTGTTAGCAAGGCAAGTCACTTTGACCATGTATACCTATGTTTGATTGCATTAGTTCTTCCATCACCCCAATTGCTTTCAAAGTAGGTAAATTGGAAACTTGGTTACTTGTTGTAGTATCATGTGGTAGGTACCCCTCAACCCTTTGACATATTGGCCTCGGGAAACGTTGTTTTACATTTTACTATGCTATTAGTAGACGGGGTTGGTTGTGTGATTCACGAGAGTTGTGAGTTAATAATTTCAAGACCTACATGATGATCAAGACTTCAAGACTCCAAGTTCTTCAACTTACCTCTGGGTGGATGATGGTTGAACGGCGCCCTGGAGAAACCAGCGGTTAGCCTAGATGATGCTGGAGAAGTGCCAGTATTCATGCGGAAAGTTCCACCCAGGCACAAAGAGAAGGATGGATGCTTCAAGACCCAAGGCTTACCTGCACAGCCACAAGCCATCATGGGCTCTGGCTTGGTTGGATATCATGGTCACCCTGGACAGGCGGTGCTACGAGATGTAGAAGAACGGTAGGAAAGGATGGGCACCGACAGAGTCTCGGGGAAACCCTTTAAAAGACCATGTTTTGGTCATCCGTTTCTCAAACACCATGAAGTGCGAGAAGTCCAACGGAGGCGACCAAATCTTGTGGGTAATGTGTGCAAAACTCTGCAGAGTACCCAAACCTAATTGATTAGCCGTGTCCATGGTCATGGACAGTTTGAGCCAAAGGAAGTGAAACTATCTGGAACTCTCAACACAATTAATTATATTGATGTGGGTTATAAATGTCAACTTTGGGTATGAGAATTGGTTGGTGGAACCATCTCATTAATCAACCAACATTGTAGTAATTATGCCTTTGCCCTCTCGTGTTGTAGGAAAAATTTGGCTTTATGCAAAAACTTACTACCCCACCTGCCATATTTGCATATAGATTAGATGAATTACTTTACCCCCCTCGCTTGTGACTTTGCCGGCATATTCAATATGCTGACCTATACGGCTGCAACGTATCATGTTGCAGAGTACTTTTCCGACCAGGAGTGAGGATACGCTCTACGCTCGGTGAGATGCCCTTGGAGTGAGATGGACTCATCTACCTTTGGAGCTTCCGCAAGTTTATGGTTTAGTTTATCTCATGAGTTGGCGTTCAACCACTTTATTGTAATCATTATTGTAATAAAGGACTTGATATGAGAATTTAGATTAATTATTGCTGTGTGATTTCCCTTTGATATATACATTGTTGTACCGTGTGTGTACCGGCATGATCTTGGGATGGTACAGAAACACCAGAGATACGACCTTTCAGGTCGGGTCGCCACAGAAATGGTATCAAAGCACACGCTGACCGTAGGACGTAACCTCTAGGATTGGAAAAGCCTTAGGATTTATTTCCCTTTTGTCTTTAAAATTCTTATACTCCCATCTACTCATTTCTGACTTCCCTCCGATTTATTTCAAAATTTATAGATGGCCACCTTCATCCCAGTTTTGATCACGGGGTTTTTCCAGCCTGACGCAACGATGCCCTTTGGCAAGGAGCTGATGAGGATCGTCAGGGACGTAAGGATTGCTTTGCCGAGCATCACCGGGACTCCTATCATGTCTTTTCCACAAGACGGACGCTACAGGATCAAGGTGCACATCCCCGGGAAGACCTTTCGGAATCGGATGGAACCCATCGACTTCAACTTTGTGGCACCCAGCTGGATACTTGGGAGAGACATGGCCATTCATCGTGCCCTTGGACGTATTGAGGAGGAATACAGAGGTGGAACCATTTCACCATGACTCGGCGTGGTTTGTCGCAGGGATGCCAATGGAAATATCATAACCACTCCCACTGAAGACACCACCATTTCCTATATCCAGACCTTGGAGACGCACGTCAGGACCTTGGAGCTTCGGATACGTGCCGACACGAAGACGATCAAGAGGCTGATGAACTGTGAGATTCACCTCGAAGCTGACTTACGAGAAGCCGAGTACGAGCATGAGTATGAGGTGAAGGATTTCTTAGAGAGGATCGACAAGATGAACACTCGCATCGCAACTCTGGAGGAACAGATGGACATGGGTGAAAATCTTCATCCAGAAGGAGACATGGCTCCTTTGATTACCAACGATGATGACTATGAGGAGAGCACCACCGGAGGAGGCTCCTTCACCATGTACTTTTGAGGACAACTTTAGTTATGCCCCCATGTATCTTCATTTTCGTTGTTAAAGCGTAGGTCGATGTTTAGTTTGAATGGAGATTTGTATCTTGATGTTTGACCTTGAGTTGAATAAATGAATGAGTGTTTGGTGTGATATGTTTGTTGCATTGCATATGGGTAGTGAATTTTCCTTTTAGGTCATTGTTCTATTCTAATTCTCGCCCCTTTGAAAAACAGCAAGATGCCTCCGCGACGTGAGCCCGACTTCACTTTCCCACCAGAGCTCACACAACTTCTTCAGCAGCAGAACGCCCTGATGCAGCTGTTGATTCAGAATCAGACCAACAACCACCCTCCACCTCAAGGCGACAAACTCACCCGTTTTCTGAGACTGAATCCCCCAACCTTCTCCAGCAGCACAGAGCCCATTGTGGCAGATGATTGGCTCCGCAAGATGGAGAGGGAACTCACCACCGCAGGATGCACTGAGGCTGAAAAAGTGCGCTTTGTCGCCCATCAACTGGAGGGACCAGCAGCATCATGGTGGGAGAACTACACCACCACATACCCCATTGCTGGTGTGACTTGGGAGCAGTTCAAGCAAGCTTTCCGCACCGCACATGTCTCAGCTGGAGCCATGAGTCTAAAGAAGCGTGAGTTTCGCAACTTACACCAGGGGAACCATTTTGTCGCCTAGTACATGGACGACTTCAGCATGTTGGCTCGTTATGCACCAGGAGATGTGGCCGATGATGCAGCCAAGCAGGAAAAGTTCTTGGAAGGACTCAATGATGAGTTGAGCGTGCAGCTGATGGTGGCTACCTTCGGCAACTACCAGGAGCTGGTAGACAAGGCCCTCATCTTGGAGGGGAAGTAGCAGCAAATTGAGAACCGCAAGAGGAAGTATGCACAGGGGAAGTCTACCTCTGGAGCTCATCAGAAGCCCCGCTACACCCCATACTCAGGATATACCGGATCAGGGACCGGTAAGTATGGAGGACACACTCATCCCGTGCACAACCATGGAGGCCACAACCATGGAGGAAATGGGAATAATCGTCCCAACAATGGCAGCTTCAAGAATGGTAATGGAGGTGGGAATGGCAACCAACACCGTCCCGCTCCAACTTAGAAGGATCTGAACCATATCACCTGTTGCAAGTGTCAAAAGACAGGGCACTATGCCACTGAATGCCCTCAGAACAAGCAAGGGAATGGAAATGGCAACAACAACGGCAACTCCGCAGCTAAGAAGCCAAATCCGTTTCCTCGTGCTTAGGTGAACCACCTCGATGTGGAAGAAGTCTATGATCAGCCCGGGACTGCGGTTGGTAAGTTTTTATTGCAACCACGTCCAATTATGGTACTTTTTGATTCTGGTGCAACTCATTCATTCATATCAAGGGTAGTTGTGGAAAAGTATGGTTTACCCACCAGAACCCTTAGTCAGCCATTAAGGTCAATTCCCCAGGAGGTATGATGATGGCAGGGATAGGATGCCACGCCCTGAAACTCTACATAGGAAACCATGTTTTTCCTACCGACCTCGTCGTCTTAGAATCCCAGGGATTGGATGTAATCCTAGGCATGGATTGGATGACCAAGTATGAAGGAAACCTTGATTGCCCCAGCAAGTCTATTTCACTCAGCACTCCGGAGAACAAGAGGATTAAATACGTATCCCGAAGCACACGGATGAGTGCTCGGTTAAATTCCCTCATGGGAGTTGTTCAGGAGGAAGTACCGGTTGTACGAGACTTTCCAGATGTTTTCCCGCAGGAATTTCCAGGCATGCCACTAGATAGGGAGATTGAGTTTCTAATAGAGCTACTACCAGGGACAGCCCCAATTTCCTAGAGACCCTATCGGATGCCCACAGATGATTTAGTGGAAATCAAGAAGCAGATTAAGGAGCTATTGGACAAGGGGTATATTCACCCAAGTTCATCACCTTGGGAAGCCCCAGTTCTTTGGGTGGAGAAGAAAGACAAAACCTTGAGGATGGTGGTCGATTATCGAGCATTGAACGAGGTGACTATCAAGAATAAGTACCCTCTGTCGATGATTAATGACCTGTTTGACTAGCTAGTAGGCGCCAAAGTATTCTCCAAGATCGATCTTCGATCAGGGTATCACCAACCGAAGATTCGTGAACAGGATATACCCAAAACAGCTTTCACCACCAGGTATGGCTTATATGAGTATACAGTCATGTCCTTTGGTTTGACTAATGCCCCTGCCTACTTCATGAATTTGATGAATAAAGTGTTTATGGAATATTTGGACAAGTTTGTCGTGGTGTTCATCGATGACATTTTGATATTCTCCAAGAGCGAGGAAGAACACAAGGAACACTTGCGTTTAGTTCTGGAGAAGCTTAGAGAGCATCAGTTGTATGCCAAGTTCAGTGAATGTGAATTCTGGATGACGGAAGTCGGATTCCTTGGACATGTTATTTCCGGAGAAGGAATAGCAGTAGACCCTGCTAAGGTTGAAGCAGTCACTGAGTGGAAGTCACCCCCCTCAGTTAAGGAGATCCGCAGTTTTCTTGGACTTGCCAGATATTACCGGAGATTCATTGAGAATTTCTCAAGGATTTCCAAGCCCATGACAGAGCTGTTGAAGAAAGAGTCTAAGTATATCTGGACTGAGGAATGTGAGGCCAGTTTCCAGGAGTTGAAGAAACGTTTGGTCATAGCCCCAGGGTTGATACTGCCAAACATTCGGAAGGACTTCCAGGTTTATTGTGACGCATCCTGTCAAGGCCTTGGAGGAGTACTCATGCAGGAGGGAAAAGTTGTAGCATATGCATCCAGACAGCTACGACCCCATGAATTGAATTATGCCACCCATGATTTGGAACTAGCAGCTGTAGTGCACACACTCAAGACCTGGAGACATTTCCTTATCGGAAATAGTTGTGATGTGTACACTGATCATAAGAGCCTGAAGTATATCTTCACGCAGAAGGAGTTGAACCTCAGACAGAGGAGATGGTTAGAGTTAATCAAGGACTATGACATGAGATTACATTACCATCTAGGAAAGGCAAATGTTGTGGCAGATGCTTTGAGTCGGGAGAGTTATGTGAACACACTCATAGCTGGAGGATTACCCTAGGAGTTAACCATAGATCTCAGAGAGCTTCGGTTAGAGATAGTTCCGCAAGGATATGTTGCCACACTAGAGATTTAGTCCACCTTGACCGAAAGAATTCGAGAAGCCCAGAAATCAGACAAGGAGATAGCTGAGATAAAGCAGAGAATGAAGGAAGGCAAAGCTAAAGGCTTTCGTGAAGATGAACAGGGTACTCTATGGTTTGAGAACCGAATCTATGTGCCCCATTACCCAGAACTCAGGAAGATGATACTTCAAGAAGCCCACGATTCACCATACTCGATACACCTAGGCAACACCAAGATGTACCTGGATTTGAAGGAAAGTTAGTAGTGGACAGGTATGAAGAAAGATATTGCGGAATATGTTGCGGTATGTGATGTTTGTCAGCGAGTAAAGGCGGAACATCAGAAACCAGCAGGGTTACTCCAACCTTTGCCGATACCCGAGTGGAAATGGGATAAGCTTGGTATGGACTTCATCACAGGACTACCTAGGACCCGTTCAGGATATGAATCCATTTGGGTAGTGGTCGATCGTTTGACCAAGGTGGCTCATTTCATTCCAGTGAAAACCTCCTATACCAGTGCTAAGTTAGCCAAGATCTATATGACCAGGATCGTATGTCTGCATGGAGTTCCGAGGAGTATCGTGTCATATAGAGGAACACAATTTACCTCAAAGTTTTGGCATCAGCTACATGAAACTTTGGGTACAAGGCTGGAGTTCAGTACAACTTTTCATCCGCAGACCGATGGACAGAGTGAGAGAGTCAACCAGATTCTAGAGGACATGTTGAGAGCCTGTGCGCTAGACTATGGGTCCAGTTGGGATGACAACTTGCCTTACACAGAGTTCTCGTACAACAACAGTTATTAGACAAGTCTGAAAATGGCCCCTTTTGAAGCTTTATACGGAAGGAGGTGCAGAACACCATTGACGTGGGATCGTGTTGGAGACCGAAAACTTTTTGGTCCCGATCTTATCAGAGATTCTAAAGAGAAGGTCAAACTGATTCGAGACCGACTCAAGATAGCTCAATCCCGGTAGAAGAGCTATGCTGATAACAAACGCAAGGAGGTGACATATGAAGTAGGGGATCGAGCATATCTCCGTGTGTCCCCACTTCGGGGAATCAAGAGGTTTGGTGTTAAAGGAAAGTTAGCACCCAGATTCATAGGCCCCTCCAAAATTCTGGAACGTAGAGGCGAAGTTGCATACAAGCTGGAATTGCTGGAAGGACCGTCCGGAGTTCATGATGTTTTCCATGTTTCCCAGTTGAAGAAATGTCATGCTGAGATGGTTGATATTCCTTTGAGAGACACAGTGCCCCTAGAGGCCATAGAACTTGACAGCGACCTGACCTACGAGGAGAAGCCTGTCAGAATCCTCGAGACAACCAACAGAGTTACCCAAAGCAAGACCATCAAGTTCTGTAAGGTTTTGTGGAGTCACCCCACCGAGGAAGAAGCCACCTGGGAACGCGAAGAAGATCTTCGTAGAGACCACCCGCACCTATTTTATAACCAACCCGAATCTCGAGGGCGACATTCATCTTAAGGTGGGTAGGTTTGTAACATCCGAAAATTCCATTTTGGAATGTTATGAAATATAGCTATGCATCATCATCACATTGTTTGAATGAATATAATGGTTGAAGTGCTTCTTTTGAATTTCTGAAAGGCCACTTTCATCTTTCCCTTTTTCTTGTTTCACCTATTTGAAAACCTCTAGAAAAGTTCAAAGAAAAGAGGGGAGTAACATGACACTCCACACCAGGGGTATCTTGGTGAAATATTTGAACAATAAAACCAGGGGTCTATTTGAAAGTTTATCTCAAAAAGGATTGAAAATCAAATAGGAATTTTCTGAAAAATATTTTTTTTAAAAGTATTCAATATGACAGAGGAAAAATGTTCATTGAATAGCATTAATTCTCCTGATCATTTTGATATATATATTACCTATGTTTGGAAATGTTTTGAATGCTTTTAAAAGAGTTTTACTACTCTGGAAATAGAAAAGGAAACGAATTAATTTGAAATGGGCCGGCCCACCTGCGTTTAATTCCCAAAACCGCTCCGAGCCGACTGACCGACGCGCTGACGCTGCCCTCTCTCTCTCTGACACCCCGTACCCACCGCCCGATCCCGATGATGCCGTGGTCACCTTCCTCCTCGCGCCAAACAGAGCTCGCCGGAGATCCCTCCTCTCCAGATCTCCCTCCTCTTTCCCTCCCCGACCACCGCACCGGCCCTATAAATAGCCCCGACTCCCCACACCCCGTTCCACCCGTTTCCCCCTCGTCTGACCCCCTCCCCTCACCGGAATCCCATGCCGGAGCTCCACCCCCCATCCGAAGCTCCAGGAACTCGAGGAGCTCGCCTCTATCGTCCCCAGCCCCAACCGTCGCCATCGATAGGACCCCTCGGACACCGTCCCCAACCACTGGAGCGCTGCCCCCATCGACTCGCCGCCTCGGCCTCGCTGGAGAAACTCCACCGCCGGTGACCCTCTCTCTCTGAGCCCCTCTCCCCCTCCCTAGATCGTCCGATCTAAATCCAACGCCTAGGATTAGATCATTTTAAAACCCGAACCGGTATCCTCTACAGCTCGGTCATCCGCTCGAATCGTTAGATCCCACACGCCCTGTAACCAATCAGAGAACGCCACGTCACCCTGTCCGTTCGATCAGTTTTTTTCTTTTCTGTTTTAGAAAACAGAATGTTTTCTGTTTTTGTTTTAGTTGTAACTTTTAAAATATTTAGTGTTTTTAGTTGATTCTTTTTGCATTAGTTCACATACTTGATGTAGTTTGTGTCTGTATGCTTAGATTTTAAATTTGAACTTTAATTTTTGAATCTAATCAAATTTGTTCAAATTACTAAAATCTGTATAACTAGAGTTTAAAAATATATTTTTGAGTGAATCTTTTTGCCACTGTTTGGTATTAGTTAAACCTATCATCCTACATGATTTGAGCATTTTTTTGAATAAATTTAGTTACTGTTTTTAATAAAAACATAACCTGTCTAGTTCTTAATAGTTTTTAACTAAATTGATTTTTATCCAATTTGAACCTAAATTAGTGTAACTTTTGTTTTAGATTTCATCAGGTTCTGTTAATTCAAATTTAGGTGTATCTTTTTCTGTTAATAAAATATGTTTTTTTTCAAATTGTTTTGTGCTCTACTTTGAATAGCTTCATCTTGTTTTCACCATGCATATTGTTTAGAAGAAGTTTTGTAGTACTTCTTTTAGCACAATATTTTCATAACGAAATCCTTTCTGTTTTCAAAAAAAAATTATATTTACTTTTCTGTTATGTACATGTCTAAGTTGTTCAAAAAACCAAATTTTGACTTGTATGTCCTAGTAAAGATTTTGACACCACAATTTTTATATTCTTATACTTTAAGTGAATACTCTCTTGATTGTGCTTTTGTTTGTTGAAGCATTTGTGTACCTTGCTGTTATATGAATTGTTTTGTGTTGATGCTTATGGTGTGCTCTTGTTTGGTTCGTTAGATCATCCGGAGTGTGAAGCTCGTTATCTAGAGTCACTTGATTACGAGGATCGCCAGCAAGGCAAGTTACTTTGACCATGTATACCTAAGTTTTATTGCATTAGTTCTTCCATCACCCCAATTGCATGCAAAGTAGGTAAATTGGAAACTTGGTTACTTGTTGTAGTATCATGTGGTAGGTACCCCTCAACCCTTTGACACATTGGCCCCGGGAAACCTTGTTTTTGTTGGGGAACGTCGCATGGGAAACAAAAAATTTCCTACGCACACGCAAACCTATCCATGGTGATGAGCATCTACGAGAGGGAGAGTCGATCTACATACCCTTGTAGATCGCTAAGCGGGAAGCGTTAAGAAACGCGGTTGGTGTAGTCCAACATCTTCGCGATCCAAATCGCCGAGCGTCCCGCGATCCAATCACGATCCGTCCCGTGAACTCATCACGATCTGTCCCGCGATCTCATCACGATCTGTCTCATGATCTTGATCACGATCTGTCCCGCAAACTCATCACGATCCGTTCTGCGATCTCATCACGAACCGTCTCGCGATCTCGATCACGGTCCTTCCGATCTAGCGCCGAATGGACGGCACCTCCGCGTTCAGCACACGTGCAGCTTGATGACGATCTCCACCGTCTTGATCCAGCAAGAGGAGGTGGAGAGGAGAGAGAGTTCACCGGCAGCGTGACGGTGCTCCGGTGATGGTGGTGGAGTGATTCCGGCAGGGCTTCGCCTAAGCGCTGCGGAAAACCGATCTTGAGGAGAAACTGTGCACCGGTGAAACGGGTAGCACGTGGCCGGAAATTCTGTCCAAAAACCACCCAATCCACTAGTATATATAGGAGGAGAGGAGAGGATAGGCAGACAAGGCCTTTGGGTCGGCCGAAATAGGAGGTGGGAAGCAATCCTACTTCACCTCCAATCCTAGTTGGAGTAGGATTGCCTCCTATTGGCTGATTTTCCACTTTTTGCTTTAGGACTTTCTCTCCTGCGCCATGGGCCTCTGTGGCTGTTTTCCCAGCCCACTAAGGGCTGGTTATTATTCTCCCACAGCCCATGGACCTCTTGGGGTCGAAATACCCCTCCCGGAGGCCTCCCGGTACACTACCGGCACTCCCGGTACACTCCCGGCACTCCCGGTACACTACCGATGAGCCCGAAACTTTTCCGGAAACCAAACTGGGACTTCCTATATATGAATCTTTACCTCCGGACCATTCTGGAGCTCCTCGTGACGTCCGGGATCTCATCCGGGACTCCAAACAAACTTCGGTCACCACCATACATAACTCTACACTACCGAAACGTCACCGAACCTTAAGTGTGCAGACCCTGCGGGTTCGAGAACTATGTAGACATGACCGAGACACCTCTACGGTCAATAACCAATGGCGGGACCTGGACATCCACATTGGTTCCTACATATTCTACGAAGATCTTTATCGGTCGAACCTCTATGTCAAGGATTCAGTTAATCCCGTATAACGTTCCCTTTGTTCTTCGGTATGTTACTTGCCCGAGATTTGATCGTCGATATCTCCATACCTAGTTCAACCTTGGTACTGGCAAGTCTCTTTACTCGTTCCGTAATACAAGATCCCATGACTAACACTTAGCCACATTGCTTGCAAGGCCTGTTGTGATGTTGTATTACCGAGTGGGCCCTGAGATACCTCTCCGTCACACGGAGTAACAAATCCCAGTCTCGATCCATGCCAACTCAACAGACACCATCGGAGATACCTGTAGAGCACCTTTATAGTCACCCAGTTACGTTGCGACGTTTGATACACACAAGGCACTCCTCCAATATCCGTGAGTTGCATGATCTCATGGTCATAGGAACATATACTTGACATGCAGAAAACAGTAGCAATAAACTGACACGATCATATGCTATGTTTGTAGTTTGGGTCTTATCCATCACATCATTCTCCTAATGATGTGATACCGTTATCAAATGACATCTCATGTCCATGGCTAGGAAACCTTAACCATCCTTTGATCAACGAGCTAGTCCATTAGAGGCATACTAGGGACATGGTTTTGTCTATGTATCCACACATGCATTTAAGTCTCCGATCAATACAATTATAGCATGGATAATAAACGATTATCATGAACAAGGAAATATGATAATAACTGATTTATTATTGCCTCTAGGGCATATTTCCAACAGTTTTACATTTTGCTATGCTATTAGTAGACGGGTTTGGTTGTGTGATTCATGAGAGTTGTGAGTTAATAATTTCAAGACCTACATGATGATCAAGACTTCAAGACTCCTAGTTCTTCAACTTACCTCTGGGTGGATGATGGTTGAACGGCGCCCTGGAGAAACCAGTGGTTAGCCTAGATGATGCTGGAGAAGTGCCAGTATTCATGCGGAAAGGTCCACCTAGGCACAAAGAGAAGGATGGATGCTTCAAGACCCAAGGCTTACCTGCACAGCCACAAGCCATTATGAGCTCTGGCTTGGTTGGATAATGTGGTGACCCTCGACACGCGGTGCTACGAGATGTAGAAGAATGGTAGGAAAGGATGGGCACCGACAAAGTCTCGGGGAAACCCTTTAAAAGACCATGTTTTGGTCATCCGTTTCTCAAACACCATGAAGTACGAGAGGTCCAACGGAGGTGACCAAATCTTGTGGGGAACGTGTGCAAAACTCTGCAGAGTACCCAAACCTAATCGATTAGCCGTGTCCACGGTCATGGACAGTTTGAGCCAAAGGAACTAAAACTATCTGGAACTCTCAACACAATTAATTATATTGATGTGGGTTATAAATGTCAACTTTGGGTATGAGAATTGGTTGGTGGAACCATCTCATTAATCAACCAACATTGTAGTAATTATGCCTTTGCCCTCTCTTGTTGTAGGAAAATTTTGGCTTTATGCAAAAACTTACTACCCCACCTGCCATATTTGCATATAGATTAGACGAATTACTTTACCCTTCCTCTCTTGTGACTTTGCCGGCATATTCAATATGCTGACCTATACGGCTGCAACATATCATGTTGCAGAGTACTTTTCCGACCAGGAGTGAGGATACGCTCTACGCTCAGTGAGATGCCCATAGAGTCAGATGGACTCATCTACCTTTGGAGCTTCTGCAAGTTTATGGTTTAGTTTATCTCATGAGTTGGCCTTCAGCCACTTTATTGTAATGATTATTGTAATAAAGGACTCAATATGAGATTTTTTATTAATTATTGCTGTGTGATTTCCCTTTGATATATACATTGATGTATCGTGTGTGTACCAGCATGATCTTGGGATGGTACAGAAACACCTGAGATTCGACCTTTCAGGTCGGGTCGCTACACAGGTGTTTTCTGTCAAGTAGATATTTGCTCTTTCCATCCTTGGACTTGATGAGCATATGAATGTACGGAGCATATCCACATGACACCTTCTGGTCAGCATCAGTCCTCTTGATTGTCTCCACAATTAAATCTAGAACCCTTATTCTGGTGTGGGTGTCTAGATGATGTAGGATATTGACGGAATACCCCCTGATCATCTTGTCATCACCTGATTTAGGCATCAAGGTGTACCTCATAATGGTGTTGGTGGTGGGTAGTCTTGCTTGCAGCAAGTAGACAAAGCCTAACTTGTGTGTCTTCAGGTATGCTCCGGGAATAGGATTATACACATTGGCCATAGATTTGTGGTTCATCTTGGCCTCAGCTTATACATCGAGATATCCATCCTATACCTTTGGGGCTCCTAAGATGATAGACCACTCATTAAAATAAGATTGGTACCTGGTGCCTTGAGTCATTCATACAATTTTTCCATCTGGATATAAATGATTTGTAGAGTAAAATTTCATGATCATTTCATCATTCCAAGTAGTCATCTCTTTACCAACAAACTCATCAATATCGATGGTCTTGAAATTCTCTGTCAGATGACAGAAGTAATCTTCATTCTCCTTGACGTACTTCTAGTCAACACATCTCATGTCACTGACAGCTAGAATCTTGTCAAACAGGATAGTCTCATAAAAGTATTGCTGCTCCTTAGTGTGGAAGCGAGCATCTATAGTTGTCCTTCTCCTAATAGCATATGGATCAACAACTATCCAATTCCTGAGCCCTTGATCCTTCCCTTCCTTCTTGTTCTTTGCAACATGATGTTCATCATTGTGTTATGGGATATGAGGTCTCAGATTCCTCAACACAGCAATCTCTTCATCCTCTCCGGCTTCTCTAAAAAGTGGAGCTCTTGTTCTTCTCAACAGCTGACACATCTCCAGCGATCCTCTTGGGATTGGTGGCACCTTACTTCTTGACCTTGGGAATTGTTGGCTTACCCTTAGAATCTAAAGTCTTAGGCTTTCAAGTAGTCTTGCTTGACATAGCATTTTCCATGACCTTCGTTTGCTTGGAAGGAGGTGGGTTGGCAGTTGGTTCTTTCTCTTCTTCTTCCTCACTCTGCTCAGGAGTTATGACCATGAAGGTTGGCGTCCCAACCACATGAATGGTCCTTATCCTCTATATTTTATTGGAAGGCTTCTTGTCCACGGACTTGGTTTGCCTTGAGGAGGTAGGAGCCTCAAGAGTAATTGCTCCCCCTTTAGCAGATTCAGGAGCTCTCATTGCATCTGATGTGGCCTACTCCTTTCTGACTGTCTTCCTCTTGGACGTAGTATCATCTGGGATGAAATATGCATCCTCCTTATTTGAGTTGCGCTTCTTCCTGGCCTTGGTGGCTGCCTTGGGACATCCATGAGAAATGGGAGTGCCTCAGTCCTGTAAAGTACTAGCTTCAGGACTAGTGCATGGATCAAGTTCTGCACTTGGCTCTCTGAACTCACTCTGGCTATCCTAGGATACTGACATATTGCACTGGTGATCTGTCACTGTGAATAGATATAGAGGAGTGGAAAAGATAAGCATCACAAAACACAGCTATTTTTGCAAAATTTGAAATCAAAATTTTAGTTTCAGACTTCTATTCTATGGGTTTCGGTTCCACCGAGTTTCAGTTTTCGGAACATCAAAGACAAACATTCTCCTTAATAGAAACTTGGTCACTACTTTTGGTTTCACCAAAAAGAGTGACTTGGTCTCACCGAGAATGTTCTCATAATCCTAAAAGTTGATTGGGTGACATCGGTTCGTTTCCACTCAGTGACTCCGAGAGGCATACGGCGAAAACCTAAACCTAAAATCTTCCGTTCGCCTAATCTAATGGATTTTTCTCGTGGATAGTTGTATTGAAAACGGTGACAAGATGTGGAACTCATTCTAATATGCAAGAATCGGAGCTTCGAGAGCATAGGGGATCGAAATCTTATGCTAACCCGATGAAGATTTTGCTATGGCGGCAACGAAGGGCAAGATTACCGTTGACAGCGGCGGACTCCTGCGGCAAGGGCGCACAAGAGGGAGGTAAACGCTCGTAGACACGAGCGGCGGCAGCATATGGATGCAGGGTTTTTTGTTTGAAGATAGATTTCAAATTTGGACCCGCATGATATATATACCCTCCTATCGGTGACACCGAACCAAAAATTTCAGTGCCACTGAGATGCTTAACTGCCCGATGATAGATCAACTTGGTGATACCGAGATTTTGAGATCGGTGGTACCAAGATCGAAAACCTAGATCAACCCTAGTGCTTTGGTGAAAACGAGTTTTGGGAGTTTATTACACCGAGTGGCACATGGGAGGTTTGGGGAGAAAGCCCTTGTCGAGACGGAACTCTGAGTGCTCTTCACACAAAGGGTCCGGAAAGTGCTTTCTCAATTTTAGTGATGTAGGATGAATAGAATTTGAGACGAGAAAGCATAGATAACTAGAGGGGGTACTTAGGAATTCGTGTACATTCAATTGGCTAGAAAAATGAAATCTAAATAACAACAATTGGATGCCCTCAAATGAGTAGAAATATGCATATCAACATGCTCACACATAAAAATGTCAAATAAAATATGGCAAACATGCAAAACCACTCTAGCATCTACCAAGCACTTTGGCAATGACGAAGTCCTCTATATATGAGTATATTGACTTGGGAGCCAAGTAAGAATACATGATCGTAGGTCATACTCATCGCTCAAGCACAAGCGGGGTTGACACTTTTACATAAAGTTTCTAATGTGTTCACACCTTGTGACATTGTTTGACTCAATTCTTAGAGTAAAGCTCCCCCTTGATGTGACATCCCCCAAAGAGAGACAAACTATCTTGGGTTTTATCACTTAAGACTTCATGTAGGTGTTGTAGTAGTGGATGATCATAGTTGATTAAGATCATCTTGAGTTGGGAGAAATCCTTGTTGTTTTGTACTCTTGTCACCCACATGGGTTAGTCTCACACAAGGAACACATACAAGCATAACTATGGAGATGGAGTGAAATACATGTAATATGATGTCCATTCATTCATTAATTACCTTGTCCCTTTCCTACCTATTAGGGAATATGTGACTCCTTGAACTATTGCATAAAGTTGGAGTTGATTGCGAATAGTTCTTTCCAAAAATGAATATGAGTGAATTTTGTTCGCAGAGTCACTCTTCAAGAACTTCTCTAGTTCTTCTTCTTGGAAACCAACATCAACCTGATGGGGATCCTTAGAGTTGAAGTAGTGCTTGATGAAGTAGATCTTGTAGTTTCCTTGGGAACCCACTTGACCATGGTTTTAGATTCATATTCGAATGAGTCAATCTCTTCTTGAAGATTTTCCTTGCCCTTGAGCTTGTTGTATTGTGGTGGAAGGTCATCTTGGGCATTTGTTCCCTTGGGGAGAGTAGGTTCATACTTATCCTTTTGGGGAACATACTTCATCTTGGTATATTGCCTTCATCTCATTCAACTCCATATGCGGTGAAATAGCCAATGCCTTGGTTCTTCTGATGTCATCCTTGCTTGTGTACAATCTCCTCAAATTGCTTACTTCCGACAAGACTCTTATAGACACATATTTCTATAATTCCCTTCAATAAATCGTTTTATTACTCAAGTGTAACTTGGCTAAGAGAATTATTAGTGGAATCGACAGAACTACCAGAAGCAACATCAATAGATTTAGCATTTTTATTGTTCCTACTAGATGAAGATCCTTTCTTGCCTTTGTTTCTAGTTTTCTTAGGTTTAACTTGTGTAAGAAAAGCAGAAAATAGTAATTGTTTCTCTAGATAAGAAGAACTCTTCTTTCTAAGATCGTCATTGATGGCAATAAGAAAATCATGTTGTTGCTCTAAATTTAGCTTCTCAAAGTGTAACTTCTCATGAGTTCTTAGAAGCTGTCTATGATCTTATTGAGTAGATTCATGAGCTAAGTTAAGAGTGTTTAATTCCTTAGCTATATGCTCAACCTCCTTCTTATCATCATCACATGACTTATCCTGACTATCATGATTATTATCAAGTTAATTTTGACTAGTATCACTAGTTTAATCAATGAGCAAGTCATCGTCTCCAGGTACATCATCCTCATCACTTATAAAGTAAAAGTATTCAGGGTGTGATACCTTGGGGACTTTATCCATGAAGCCACTTCCACTTCCTTCCTTTGGTGAATCAAATATGTCAAAGGGATTGGAGGATACGAGTGCTAATCCAGCAACACCTTCATCTTGACTATAGTCAAAGTTGGATTGGTAGCTTCTCTTGGATTAGTTGTTGGATTCGGAGACAAAGACCCATTCACCAACATGAGCTTGATGTCTTCTTGTTGTGTATCTCTTGGTGTACTTGTCCTTCTTCTCCGAGTCATTGCTTCTTCGGGAGGGTCTTCATTCATAGTGATCTTCTCTACTACTTCTCTCTCTACGAGGTGACTCATCTCTTGAGCTTGTTCTTCTAGGTGACTCTTCTCTTATTTTGTGGGGGGGTCATGCACTCATTGGATTAGTGTATAAGCCATTCAAAATTGTTACAATTTTAGTCACAACTAGACGCTTCTCTTCATATTTTGAGTTCGAGCTTCTCTCTTTGCCTCTATTCTTGTAGAATTTCTTGAATTTCTTGACAATGAGGCTTATCTCTTCATTGGTAACATTGTTGTCACTTGAGGTAGCAGGAGTGTCACTTGTAGCTTTGTATGCACCGCTTGATTTGCTGTGTAGCTCTTCTTTGTCTTTAAGTGACATTTCATGAGCAACAATCCTTCCAATGACTTTTGTAGCCTTGAGATCATTGTAGTTTGGCATCATTTGGATGAAAGTGCACATGGGGTCATAACTTCCAGCCAAGTCTCTAAGGATCTTCTTGATGATGAATTTGTAGGTCATCTCTTCACTTCCTAAGATGGCAATGTCATTTGTAATGTGATCAAGCCTACAATATATTTCCACAACTCCTTCACCATCCTTCATCTTGGACTTGTCAAGTTAACTTTGTAGCACATCCAACTTAGATTCCCTGACTGATTCGGTACCTTCGTGGATATGAACCAAAGTATCCCAAATTTATTTTTCATTCAGAAGACGAGTTATCTTGTTGAACTCTTCTGGGGCATCAACAGTTGATAGAATGTTGCTTGCTTGAGCATTCTATTGAAAACTCTTAAACTCTTCCACAGTCGTTTCACGATATGGTTCCTTTCCTTCACCAAAGAACTCACATTGCATTCCAACATGAACAATAGCCTAGACGGCGGGGTTACGACCAAGAATTTGCGTTTTCATTTTGTGCTTCCAACTAGCAAAGTTTGCACCATCAAAATATGGACCTCTACGATGATAATTTCGCTCACTAGATACCATACTCACCTAGGTTATCAAACCAATGCATTGGAGACCAAAGCTCTGATACCACTTGCAGGATACATATAATGACTAGAGGGGAGGTGATTAGATTACTTGACCAAAGTAGATCTTCACAAAGGTCTAGAATCACTCGGGGTAGATCTTCACGAAGTAGGAGATCTCCTTGCCCTTACAAACTTTTTGGTTCAACTCCACACGAAGTCGGAGGCTCGCAAGCGACACCTAACCAATCTAGGAGACACCCCTCTCCAAAAGGTAATAGATCTCATAACAATGATGAACTCCTTGCTCTTGTGCTTCAAAAAATGGTATCCTCAACACTCAATCACCCTCTCACAAATTTGGCTTGGTAGAAGAGGTTGATTGGGTGGAAAGCAACTCGGGGAGGCTAGAAATCAATATTCATATGGTTGGAGTGGAAGATCTGTATCTCAACACATGAGTAGGTGGTTCTCTCTCAGAAAATGGATGGGGAAAGTGTTGGGCTATTCTGAGTGCTTCCTCTATGAGTGTGATAACCACAAGTGTAGGGGATGGTTTGTAGCCTTTTTCGTTAAATAAGAGTGTCAAACCCAATGAGGAGCTAAAGGTAGAACAAATATTCCCTCAAGTTCTATCGACCATCGATACAACTCTACGCACACTTCAACGTTTGGTTTACCTAGAACAAGTATGATACTATTTTGTAGGTGGCAGGATGGTTTGCATGAATAAAACTAGAAGTACTTTGCGAGAATAAAACTATGAGTAAATTGCAAGATAATAAAAGTTAGTTGTTTTAGTAGAAAGATTTTGTCAAACGAGAAGGTTATTTGTCCCTGGGTAAATGATAACTAGACCGGTAATCATTATTGTAATTTAATATGAGATAGAGGCATGAACTAACATACTTTCCGTACTTGCATCATATGCACTTAGGGTTGGAACTCTAGCAAGCATCTGCAACTACCAAAGATCGTTAAGGTAAAACCCAACCATGGCATTAAGTATCAAGTCCTCTTTACTCCCATATGCAACAACCCAACTACTCCGGCTTGTGCTAATGTGACTCACCCCACCCACCCTAAGAAATCATGAATATATTGCAACACCCTATAGTGGGGATCCCTCACATTTGCGCGACACAGAGGGAACCATAGGACAACACCAAAATTAAACATACAACTCATACCAACCATGATCATCAATTAGCCAATAGGACAAAAAGGATCTACTCAAACATCAAAGGATAGCCACATATCATTGGGAAATAGTATATGGGGTGAGCACCAACTCTATGTAAAAATTACAACGGGGAAGAGAGGTGTTACATCAATGCATAGAGGGGGAGAGAGTTGGTGTTGACGGCGGCAAAGTTGTTCGTGTAGATAGTCACCACTCGGTTAGAGGGGGAGAGAGCCCCCTCCTTCTTCTTATTCTTCCTTGGCCTCCCCCTATATGGGAAGGGAGTTCCCCCTCTGGTCCACAGCCTCCATGGCAGTGGAGGGCCAGGAGACCCTCCAAGATTGGATCTCCCTCTCTTTTCTCTTTTGTTTCCCGTTCCTTTTCTGGCTGAAAACCATTTCTTATATTCTCGAAGATCCGTAACTCCGATTACGCTGAGATTTTAACATGATTTGTTTCCGGATATAAGCTTCCTTGCGCCCAAAATAGAGCTCCAACCTACTTACAAGGAGGTCACGATACACTTGGTGGCTTGCGGTGGCTGTGGGCCTCCTTTTGCGTTGATTCCACCTCCCAAAAAGAACAAATATTCCAAAATAATTCTCCGTAAATTTTTATCATGTTTGTACTCCGTTTGAT
The DNA here is from genome assembly GCA_022496015.1 of Hordeum marinum. Taxonomy (NCBI): domain Eukaryota; kingdom Viridiplantae; phylum Streptophyta; class Magnoliopsida; order Poales; family Poaceae; genus Hordeum; species Hordeum marinum. The sequence goes on from CM039673.1 coordinate 235,189,019, forward strand.
ATGGATATTATGTGAATTGAAAAACTAACAAAAACAACAACTGGCACTGGGCATGATGTCAATAGGTTAGTCCGGAAAAAATGATATAATGTTGCTATAAAATGATTATAAAAAAAATCCAAGAATGATAATATGACAACATAGAACAATCAAAAACTATATATACATTGGAGGCATATCACCATCCCCAAGCTTAATTCATGCTCGTCCTCGAGTAGGTAAATGATAAAAAGAGAATTTTGGATGTGGAATGCTGCCTAACATGTTCATCACATATTCTTTTCTTTTGTAGCATGGACATTTGGACTCTTAGATTGTTCAAAGCAATAGTCTAGTTTTGACATGAAGACTTTAATACTCAAGCATACCAACAAGCGACCATGTCTTCCAAAAGATCAATACTAAACAAAGTTATCCCTAGCCCGTCATGCTCAATCATTGATCCATTCATGAAACACACTCGAATATGAGTTACACCCTATGCACAAGTATGATGATAGAGCCACCTGATAATCCACAAGTATAGAAGATCGCAACAATTTTCGAGGGAAGAGTATTGAACCCAAATTTATAGATTCGACACAAGGGTAGTCAAATAATATTTGAGAGTATTAGTAGTTGATTTGTCAATTTAACCACAACTGGAGATAAATATCTGTAGCAAAGTGATCAGTAGCACAGTAATATGATGGTTTGGCTGTAGTAATAACAGTAACAATTGCGGTAATAGTAGCGGTAATAGTTTTGTAGCAAGTGCAATAGTAACAGCACAGTAGTAACTTAACAGGAACAATAAGTGGAAAACTCATAGGCACTGCATCAGTGTATTAATTGGATGATATTCATCATATCAATCATAACCAAGGGCGACACAGAACTAGCTCCAATTCGTCAATATATTGTAGGCATGCATTTTGTAAATAGTCATGCGTGCTTATGTAAAAGAACTTGCATGGCATATTTTGTCCTACCCTCCCATGGAAGAGGGGTCCATAAGGAAACTAAGGGATATTAAGGCCTCCTTTGAATATAGAACCGAAAAAAAGCATTAAGACATAGTGAATACATGAACTCTGCAAACTACAGTCATCGCCATGAAGTATCCCAAATAATCTCACTATGGGGTTGACGAATCATAACATGCAAGATCAGATCAAGAACGTTCATATAATTATGATAACATAAACGGCTCAGATCTGAAATCATGGCACACAGGCCCTAGTCACAAGCATTAAGCATGACAAAGTCATAGCAACATCAATCTTAGAACATAGTGGATACTAGGGATCAAGCCCTAACAAAACTAACTCGATTACATGATGAATCTCATCCAACTGCTCACTGACCAGCATGCCTACGGAGGAACTACTCACTCCCGGTGGGCATCATCATCGAATTGGCGATGAAGGAGGGTTGATGATGAGGAAGACCGAAGATTCCCCTCTTCGGAGCCCCAAACGGACTCCAGATCTGGCATCCCGATTGAGAACAGAAGGTGTGGCGGCGGCTCCGTATCGTGAAACGCAATGAAACTTCCTCCTCTTATTGTTTCTCCAAAAATGGGATTTTATAGTGATGGAATTAGGGTCGGGGGGAATGAGGTGAGCACCACCCCCCACACTGCGCCAGGGGGGCTGGCGCGCCCTGGTGGGTGTTCCTCACCTAGGCTCCCTTCTCTAGTGGTTTTTGGCTCCAATATTCCGCAAATATTCTGAAATAATTCTCCAAAAAGTTACGTTCTATTCCAAGAACTTTTATTTCTTAAAAAAACACCATGGTAGTTCTATTGAAAACAATGTCAGTCCGGGTTAGTTTCATTCAAATCATCCAAATTAGAGTCGAAAACAAGAACAAAAGCGTTAGGAAAAGTAGATACAATGGAGACGTATCACCCCCTAGTTGGTGCTTTATAAGAGAAGATGGAGACTCAAATAAAAGAAAAAAATTGAACAAAGTAACTTGATAGGCCCTTCGTCGAGAAAAGTAGGGATTTTTAGAGGTGCCACATCTCAAAGCTTATATTGAGAGATAAAAATATTTTTGGTGGCATGCCTTTCCTGTCAATGAAAACGACCAAGAATTTTCAATACTTTCCATGCTAGATATATCATTGGTGGTTCCCAACCAGAAAATAAAGTTTATTCCTTTTTCCACAATTCTTTCACAATCCATGGCTAGTCATATCCATGGATGCCTTCCATACCAACACCTTCCAAGTATTTTATTATTTCAAAACAATAAATTTCTTTTCATTTTAGTACTAGGCATCCCTATTACCGTCGTACTCTCATGCAATTACAAGTGAATAAACACTCATCTAAAGAATAACACATCTAGCATGGAAAAATATCGTCCACCCCACCGCTTCTTGAGTGATATGAGCACACAAAAAGGAATTTCATTGTAAAATTAGAGATGTCACATACAAATTTTCTTGGAACTGCAAGTAAATACCGCATATAGGTTGGTATGGTGGACTCATATGGCAAAACTGGGTTTAAATGTTTTGGATGCACAAGTAGTATTTCTAGTTACTACGAGTGGAGGCTAGCAAATATATTGAGAAGCAACCAACCAAGAAAGAAAAATTCTCATAAATGGGCAGGAAGCATCACTAACACCAAATAATGCACCATAAGTAGGATATAATTTCATTGCATAACTATTGACTTTCATGCTTGCATAGGGAATCACAAACCTTAACACCAATATTCTTACTAAAGCATAATTACTCACCAACATGACTCACATATTACTATCATCATGTCTCAAAACTATTACAAGGAATAAATTTTAATTTTTCCAATGATTTTCATGAATGTTTTTATTATATCCCTCTTGAATATCTATCACCTTGGGACTAGTTTCATATATTGTCATTGCTTTTGACAAGCTCAAATAAATTTTAAGTCGAGAACATGAGCACATAAAATTCATCTCTCAAAATAATATAAGTGACGAATGAGATAATTTATTCAAAATTTACTAGACCTCAAATTAATCTAAGTGAATCATGAGAGTATTCTACAAATAATGGCTATCTATGTGAAGAGAAACAGGCAATCCAAACTTCAAATGATATAAGTGAAGCACATGAAGCATTCTATAAATCCATACTCAAAAGATATATGTGATGTGCAATGAGAATTCTATAAATCAACCATGGAATTTCTCATACCATCATGGTGCATAAAATAAAATTGAAAACTAAACACAAAATACTCTCCAAGATTTACACATATCACATGAACGAAACAAAAGCGAAAACATGCCAATACTTAGTGAAGAAAGATGGGATGCCTTTCGGGCCATCCCCAAGGTGAGACGCTTGAGTCTCCTTGGATATTTAATTGGGATTCCTTGGGAATCCCCAAGCTTGAACTCTTTCCTCTCCTCCTTCTCCTTATATCGAGTCCTCCTCGATCTTTGAACACATCATCCACACAAAACTTAACAGAAAACTCGTGAGATCTGTTAGTATAATCAAGCAAATTACTACTTTATGTACTATTGAAAAACCATTAGTATTTCATATTTGCCTTATCCCTGCTATATTATAACTTCTCCATGGCTTATACCACCGATAAAATCGATAGTTTCATCAAAACAAGCAAAACAATGCATCAAAAACAGAATCTGTCTTAAACAGAATAGTGCGTAGTAATATGGACGCTGATCATACTTATGTAACTCCAAAAATTATGAAAAAATATTAAGTGATAAATTTTTTGTATATCAATACTATATAAAAATTTAGAAACTTTCTCTTTCAAGTAAAAAATGTAAATTCTCGCACTACAACCAAAGTTTCTGTTTTTACACCGCACATACCAGCAAGCAATCTAATCATCCTAAAGGCAAATCTTGGCACATTATTTTTATAACACAATATATTTGTAGAAGGTGATAATTATTGTTTTCAAAAAATTTCTGTTATTCAAGATTCACAAAGTTTCCATGGGCATGAACAAGTTCAAGGGATTCCACCACTTTCACGATGTTTGTCTATCTCACTTTCACTTTTATTTTGTGAAGTTTTAGATTCCCCTCTATATTTTTTTGTTTTTAAAATTTGTAAAATAACTCAACAGAATAAAATGACTCTCTAAAACTCCCGCCTTGTCTCCCTGTCACCGCTTTCTTCCAAGCCATTAAGCTAGGAATAAAGTGCTCAAGTAATGGATCCACCCGGATCCCAAGGTATATCAAAGCCAATTTTAATTAACAATGATTTGTAATTTAGTCTTGAGAACAAAGCAACATATATCACACAATGAGTAAGTCTAACTCTCTTCCTATGCATCAGCATGTTGTAAAAGATCAATTCATGCACATCAAGTAAAGGCCAATGCATAGTATAAACAGTTTTTTGCAATTTTATCGTATTGGAAACATAAAGAGGTGGAGATGTAGTTCCTCCCTCATAATAATTGCAAGTAGGAGCAGCAATCGCATGCATATTATATTCATCAAAATCATCATGTGTAGTAGCAAAATGCAACCCATCAATATAATCTTTAATAAGAGCAAACTTCTCCGATATAGTGTGGCTGGGAGAATTCAAAAAGATAATAGGACTATCATGTGTGGGTGTAATAGAAAAAATTCATGTCCATAAGGATAATTCATATTTCCATCTTGGCCACAGGCATATCAAGCATCAAGTTCATTAAAAAGGTATATTTCAAAAGAATCCTCGATATCATAACAATTATCATAGCATTCATCCTTCGGTAAGCTCGAAGGAAAACTAGATAATGTATGAGTTGAAGAGTTACTCTCATTAGAAGCTGGGAATGGGTAGCTAATCTTCTCTTCCTCCTTTTGTTCTTTGCTCTCCTCCTCATATTTTTCATCTAATGAGCACATAATTTCAGCAACTTCCTTTTTCATAGATTACAGCAAAATATTAGTCTCTTCTTCGACAGCGAAGGAGTACTCAATATATTCTTTAACATAAGCATTGGAAGCATAGTTTTGATAGCAGTATTTAAGTATGGAAATATTTTTAGATTTGTAAAGAGTAGCATTATACTTTACAATCAAAGAAGAAATTTCATAGGCACACTTAAAAGCAACAAATTCTTCAATTTGTTAAATACCTTAGTATTTATAAACACCCTTGGCATAAGAAGATACAATTCCATTATCCTTAAACTCACATCGGAAGAAAATGTGTTTCTTAGGGTCTTTGGAACAACAAGTAAAATCATATATTTTTCGTAAATTCAAAGCATACCAGTACACACTATTAATATGATGCCAAAAAGATTCCCTTTTTGAGATAAGCGATGTCGAACAAAATAAGCATATTCATTTAATGATCTTCCCTCAACTAAGCTAGTTGGGTTTTCAGCACGAACACAAATGGATAGAAGATGATCGAAATATTATTCTTCGATAGTACGAAACACTAGTGGTTCCTCAACTTTTGGAGCAGCAAGTACAACTAATTTTTTGGTATTTTACATTTCTACCCATAACTAAATATAGAAAACAAGAGAACAAAATAAAAACTACTTAGTGATAAAGCAAACAAGCACACAAGAGATTATTCACCCCACGCTATTGCTCCCGGGCAACGGCGCCAGAAAAAGGTCTTGAGAACCCGCAAGTGCAGGGGATACTTTGTAGCTTTTTTGATACATAAGAGTGTCGAACCCAGAGAGGAGCTAAAGGTATAACAAATATTTCCTCAAGTTCTATCGACCACCGATACAACTCTACGCAAACTTTAACATTTTCTTCACCTAGAACAAGTACGAAAATATTTTGTAGGTGGTAGGATAGTTTGCACGAATAAAACTAGAAATACTTCGCGAGAATAAAACTACGAGTAAGTTGCAAGATAATAAAAGTTTGTTGTTTTAGTAGAAAGCTTTTGTCAAACATGAAGGTTATTTATCCCTGGGCAATTGAGAATAGACCGGTAATCATTATTGTAATTTAATATGAGGGAGAGGCATGAGCTAACATACTTTGTGTACTTGGATCATATGCACTTATCAGTGGAACTTTAGCAAGCATCCACAACTACCAAAGATCATTAAGGTAAAATCCAACCATAGCATTATGTAGCATGTCCTCCTTACTCCCATACGCAACAACCCACCTACTCGGGTTTGTGCTTCTATCACTCACGTCACCCACCATAAGAAAATCATGAACATATTGCAACACCTGATTATGATTTTTGGGAGGTGGAATCAATGCCTGGTCACGTCATTGGTTCAGCGGTGCAGGCAGTGCACGTCCATCGATGCGCAGCCTCGGCATCACCTGGCAGCTTACTTGATCTCTTTCTCTTGCCCGCGACTCGTGGGGCGGGTTGTGTGGGCATGCTTCACGCCTTGTCTCGGGGTTGACGTCACGCCGCAGAGGAGGGGGTGGCGCATCATGGGCCCCGCCGTTTGCTAGAGAGCAATGGGGCTGGAACGAGTGTGAGAGAGCTAATGCATCACTGGCAGCACTGGCAAGCTCCTCGATGCGCCCGAGCCAGTCGTCATGGCATTCGGGAGCAAGGCAGTAGCACAGCAGCTCCCGCGCCATGGCGAGCATGCCCGTCCCACGCGTTGGTCCGGGACGAGTGTGGGAGGACGACCTGGTAGCTGGAAAGATCGAAGGAGTGCTGGTGCGGCCGCACGCTGCGGAGTGACTGGCTGGTGAGTCTTGTTGCTCGTGGGTCTCCGGGCCCGTGGCGGCGTTGGCTACAGTAGAGGGGGAATGGCGCGCGGCGGTGCATCCCATGGGTGCCAACTGAGCGACACGGGCAGCTCGGCGATTGGCGCGTGCCCGACGAGCGTCAGACATCGGAGCGGCGAAGCAGAGAGAGAGTGCGGCTTGATGAAGACTTTTACACGCCCCCAACCTGGTGCGCCAGATGTCGGATTTCGGGCTCCACAAAACCCAGAGAAGTTCGAACATAGGGGCGTGTGCGAAGGTCCCCTACTACCTCGCCCTACCTAGCTCGCTACTCAATGATTTCTACGACGAACTCGCACGATGACGAGGAAGCAGATGCACACGATGATTTACCCAGGTTCGGGCGGCTGTGAAGCGTAATACCCTACTCCTGCTTTGGTGGATTGCCTCACGAGGAGGTTGGTGGATGAAAGTACAGTGGTGTGTTGCCTCGCAAGGGCACTCTGGTAGAGTTGTCTCTCTTCTGTTGCCTCTTTGTTTCGTCGTCCCTCTACGGTGCAGCCTAGACTCTATTTATATTTCCACCGGGTCCTCTTCCCTTATGTATATGGCGGGAAGGGATCCCACAATGACAAAATTTGAAGGGGGACAAGAGTACATCCTTGTCTTGACGAAAGGTGGTCTTCGCCTGCAAAGTAGCTGTAGATAATGCAGAGGTGGGCTCGGCGATGACATCCTTCCTGTTGGGCTCATGGTTGTGGTCTTGTTGCATCGGAACAGAAACCTTTGGGGGCACTTTGGGAACCCGCGTACACCATTGACCCCTTCGCACCAAAGGGGGAACTGTCCACCTGGCGCGCAGGCATCCTCCTATCCCACTTGTCGTCATCCTTGGTCTCCCGAGGCCAAGCGCTGCATAGAGATCTCTGCCGCTCCAGAGGGGGCCTAAGGACGACCTCCCGTCGCCGGTAATTGTGATGCTTCCCTCACAAACTTAGGCCCTCACGAGGGCCTTGTATTAAGTGCGGTCTAGCCAGGACGTGCTTGGCTGATCAGGGGGGGCATGCCCTGGGCTGCAGGTAGGCAGGTCTGGGTACTCCGTTTCCCAGAAAGCCGACACGCTGTGCCCTGCCTCTGCTAGCAAGGGGTCAAAGCGCTGCCTCATCCCCGCCCGAATCATAGCTTGCGGGTGAGGCGGACGGGTCTGGGGCCAAAGTGCTCCACTTACTGCTGCCCTCGCGGATAGTTCCCCTACTCCCCCACATGGTGGTGCCCTCCCGGAGAAGGTCGGGGATGCTAATGCCATCATCGAGGTGGAGAAGAAGAGGAAGTGGGTAGACATCAAGGAGTGAGTAATCCTGCTTAGTCTTCGTCGCCTGTCGGTAGGTTGAGTGCGGATGATCCCACCTCTGCTTGATGACCAAGAATGCACACGTGCTGAAGATGAGGAAGAAGAAAGCGGACGTCAAGCTGAAGGTGTTTTCCGATGCACCACCTGCTCATGTAGCCCTACCGTTGCCTGACAAGGCACCAAACGTCGCAGGTGTGGGGGCTCGTGGGGCGACCCTCCTGGTCGCTGCCGCGGAGCCCCTGAGCCCCCGATGCCTGTTGGTGCGGCCATTCCAGCTCTTGGGTGCGTGTTGGCGTTGCTGTTCGGAGAGCTAAAAGCACATTTGCTCCCTTGGTGGTTTTGGTAATTAATAACAACATGTATGTCATTGAACTAATGTTTCCACTAAGCATGTATCAGGAAAAGTTCAATGATGGGTTGGCAAAAAGGATAGTGGAATACCCCAAGATGCAAGGAAATATATTGGCAAACCTTCAAGCAAAGGACTCTACATTTTACCTTTTGTGAGAAATGACTTTGAGTCCATAAGAAAGCCAATACTATTAAAAGGGAGTAAGGTTTTGTTGGTGAACGAAATTCTAATACGTGCACAAGTGATAGTTACTACATACAATCACAAGCTCTTCCTCAAAAGTCTGTCCAAATCAAATATCCAAAATTGGTGCAACCAACACTTTCCACTCGGTGCCACCGATTGTCAGCCTCAGACAGACTCAGCCAAACCCTAGCATTTTGGTTAAACCAATTCCATTTCAGTGCCACTGAGTTTGGGTTGCCAACTTCTTGTTATGCAAGTTTACAAAATCGATCCCACTGAGTTTTTTGAATCGATGTCACCGTGTACGGCAATCTGACCGTTGGTCACCTCATCGGTGCAACCGAGTTTTATGTATTGGTCTCACCGAGATTAAAAAGTTCCTACCTTTGAGGCAACTCGGTACCACCGAGATTTACACATCGGTGTCACCGAGTCTAACTTATTAGGTGTAACGGTTGGATTTTTGGAGATGCCTATATATACCCCTCCACCACCACTCACTCACAAGAGAAACACTCAAAATAGTTCCCCACTCATACCTACTGATTTTCTGAGAGATAGACACCTACTCATGTGTTGAGATGATGCCATTCCATTCCTACCATATGAATCTTGATCTCGAGCCTCCCCAACTTGCTATCCACCCAATCAACCTCTTCTACCAAGTCAAATCTGCGAGAGAGTGATTGTGTGTTGAGGAGTCTATCATCTTGAAGCTCAAGAGCAAGGATTTCATCGACATTATCGAGCCTATTACCTTTTGGAGGGTGGTGCCTCCTAGATTGGTTAGGTGTAACTTGGGAGCCTCCTACTTTGTGTTGTGGAGTGAACCAAGAAGTTTTTCAGGGCAAGGAGATCGCCTACTTCGTGAAGATCTACCCCGAGTTAGGCTAGTCCTCCATGGACGTAGTCCATCATGGTATAGTCAAGGTTGCTTCCTCGCGGAACCCTCTGTGGGTAGAGCCCTCCGTGGAATCTTGCAACCGTTACCCTCCGTGGGTTGATGACTCCATAAACATGGATGTACGATAGCACCACCTATCGGAACCATGGGAAAAATCATCATGTCACCAATTGCGTTTGATCTTCCAACCCTCTCTTTACTTACATGCTTGTGTTTACTTTCCGCTGCAATACTCGCATACATGCATGTGTAGGGTGTACTTGACATACTATGAATGCCAAAATCTTCGAAGACTTAAAATTTGGAAAAAGTATATTTTTATTTGGTCAAGTAGTCTAATCACCCCCCTCTAGCACTACTTTCGATCCTGCAGGTGGTATCAGAGCTTTGGTCTCCATTGCATTGGTCTCACAACCTATGAGAGTATGGCGTCTAGTGAGGGAAATTATGACCGTAGAGGTTCGTACTTTGATGGCACTAATTTTGCTAGTTGGAAGCACAAAATGAAAATACATTTGCTTTGTCATAACCGTGCTTTTTGGGAGGTGGAATCTCTATGATGATAATTTCCCTCACTAGATGCCATACTCTCCGAGGTTGTGAGACGAATGCAATGGAGACCAAAGCTCTGATACCACCAGTAGGATCAAAAGTAGTGATAAAGGGGGTTGACTAGACTACTTGACAAAATAAAAAACTAAATTTTCCCAATTTTAAGTCTTGGCAGATTTTGGCATTCATAGTATGTCAAGTACATCCTACACATGCATGTCTACGAGTATTGCAGCGGAAAGTAAAGACAAGCATGTAGGTAAAGAGAGGGTAGGAAGATCAAACGCAATTGTTGAGATGATGATTTTTCCCAAGGTTCCGATAGTTGGTGATATCATACATCCACGTTTATGGAGTCTTCAACCCACAGAGGGTAACGGTCGCAAGAGTCCACGGAGGGCTCTACCCATGGAGGGTTCCACGAAAAAGCAACCTTGACTATACCATGATGGCCTATGTCCATGGAGGACTAGCCTAACTCGGGGTAGATCTTCAGGAAGTAGGCGATCTTCTTGCCCTTACAAACTTCTTGGTCCACTTCACAACACGAAGTAGGAGGCTCCCAAGAGACACCTAGCAAATCTAGGAGGCACCACCCTCCAAAAGGTAATAGGATCGATAATGTCGATGAACTCCTTGCTCTTGAGCTTCAAGATGATAGACTGCTCAACACACAATCACTCTCTCAGAGATTTGGCTTGGTGGGAGAGGTTGATTGGGTGAAAAGAAAGTTGGGGAAGCTAAAGATCAATATTCATATAGTAGGAATGGAATGTCATGATCTCAACACATGAGTAGGTGGCTCTCTGTCAGAAAATCAGTAGGTATGAGTGGGGAACTGTTCTGAGTGCTTCTCTTGTGAGTGAGTGGTGGTGGAGGGCTATATATAGGCATCTCCAAAAATCCAACTGTTACACCTAATAAGTCAGACTCGGTGACACCAATGTGTAAATCCTGGTGGTACCGAGTTGCCTCAAAGGTAGCAACTTTTGAATCTCGGTGAGACCGATACATAAAACTCGGTTGCACCGATGAGGTCACCAATGGTCAGATTGCCGAACTCGGTGACGCTGATTCACAAAACTCGGTGGGATCGATTTTGTAAACTTGCGTAACAGGAAGGTGGCAACCCAAACTCGGTGACCCCGAAATGGAATCGGTTGCCCCAAAATGGTAGGGTTTGGCTGAGTCTGTCTGAGGCTGAGAATCGATGGCACCGAGTGGAAAGTGTTGGTTGCACCGATTTCGGATATTTGGCTTTGGACAGACTTTTGAGGAAGAGCTTGTGGGTGTATGTAGTGACTATCACTTGTGCACGTATGAGCATTTTTTTCACCAACAAAACCTTAGCCCCTTTTAATAGTATTGGCTTTCCTATAGACTCAAAGATATTTCTCACAAAAGGTAAAATGCAGAGTCCTTTGCTTGAAGCTTTGCCAATATATTTCCTTGCATCTTGGATATTCCACAATCCTTTTTGCCAACCCATCATTGAACTTTCCCTGAAACATGCTTAGTGGAATGTCACACCCTGTGATCATAGCACATCGTTATGTTTGGGTTTATAAAATTTGGAGCCAACTAAAACTTTTTAAAAGTGCCTGTGTGCTATGTTGTTTGCTTGCTTGATGATTGTGTTATTTGGCACTACTAGGTTCTATTCCACTTCATATCTCATCTTCCTTGTTCCAAACCTCTTGCCCAATGATCATGCCATGTGAATAGTGACCAAAACTATTTTTATCAAATTTTGATTTAACCAAAATGATTTATTAAAGGTTTTCAAACCCCTCTGAATTGAAGTTTGCACCGCAAGTCTTCAAATTAGGTGGATCCTTCTTTCCCAAAGGCTTTATTTCAAACCCACTATATATAAGACTTCCCAAAACCACAAAATATTATTTTTAAAGATTATTTTCACATTTTATTTAAAGGCTTTTACTTAAGGCTAGAAATGGTTTTTCCTAGGGAAAAATTATTTAAATGCTTTGAAAATATTTGAGAAAATTTAGAGAAACTCAGGGGACATATATTTCCCACATATATGAGTTTCAACACGAGGGCATAATCAAATCATAGGAAAATCCCCTCAAAACCCTTTCTGTTCAAATCAAGCTTTGGGAATATTTCTATAAGAAATATTCTCAATAAATTCCAGCAAAATTCCAGCAAGTCAACACTATCATAGGTGATGATCTTCCAAAGTTTCATCTCAATCCAAGGTGGTTTGGTTCATCAAACCATCCAAAAACCATTCATCTCCAGAATCAAATTGAGCAACTTTACATTGTGAAGTGTCTCCCCTTGGCCTCAAACTGTGTGGACATGCTATAATGGCCAAATAGTGATGATACACTAAGTGGTGCATCAAGGGTAAAAGACTAGCATCAATGTATCTACAGAAATCTGATTCTGCTAATTTCTAGGGTTCATCAAATCTCCATTGTCAACTTCTTTCTCTTAAGCTCAAACTTGGTGAAGCCCCTCATTTGTACCTAGCCTTTGACCCTAGTAAATATCTAAGTAAGGTGGAAACATCTTCTTGCCCAAAATACCATCAAACACCTTCTGATGAAATGTAAAACTAGCATTTCCACCTCTTTCCCGTTTACCCTTGTCCCCAACTTTTTACCTCAGTCTCTAATAGTTACATTTCACCTCCAGTATCTCTCCCTAGCCAGGTCTCTACAGGGAAGTCAGTTAAAACCCCCATTTATACCCCTGTTTCACCTTGGCAGAAGCTTCTCCCTCCCCCTTTTCTTTTCTCCCTAGCTCCACACCGTCCAAAGAGCATTTCCAGGCCCTCCAGGTGCTAGTGGACAAGGTGGGGCACCCCAGAGCATGCAGACAATGACAATGCCGACCATACACATGCTCTAGAGGGCGCTACAATGCGCTCCCGCGCTGTAGCTGCCACCCAATGGCCGGCCCCGACAGCCTTGGGCCTCCCCCGGATGTCCCCTGAGATGCCCTCAGTGTCCGTGACATGCCACTCTGTCGACCCCCTCCTCTCTCCTCCTCCTCCTCCTCCGACCTCCTCTTGCGTGTTCCTGTAACTGCCCAAGCCGGCCAATGCGTGAGCTCGCACGCGCACCCTCCCCTCTCTCTCCCTTGCTCCCGCTCATCGTGAACCACCCCTAGGAGCGCCCCTGACTCACCCCGTCTCCCCCCGTGCCCTCTGGCCTCAGCCACGAGCTCGCCGGTGCACCAACGTTCGGTGGACTCGTCCCCTTCTATAAAAGGCCCCCCTGGACCCCTCTCTACCCTCTGGGCTCTCTCTCCTCTCCCAAATAGCCCCCTGCACGCTCCGAAGACCGCCGAGGGCCCTGAGCTCGGGATCGACCCAAGGATCGCCACGGCCATCTCCCCGTTGATCTCCGGGTACGGAGCCTCTCCAACCCTCATTTGTCTCCCGTTGGTCCTCCCTTGCCCCTCTGATGTGATCCCCCTCCTTCCTTCCTCTTTGCAGTCTGAATCGGCCCCGGCGACCACCTCCCGAAGCCACCTCCGCCGTGGGTGCTCACCGCCGGCGACTCCGCCCACCTCCGGCCGCCCTTCGACCTCCCCTGGAACGGTGACTCTCCCCCGAGCCCGTTTCCCACCATCACCCACCATCGCCGTGCCCCATGGCACCGCCGGTGAGCAGCTCCCCTCCCTGTCTCGAGGTGGGAGAAGGACCCGACAGGTGGGGCCCACCTGTCGACCTCTCTTTCCCTCTCCTGTGCCCTCCCTCTCTCCCCCGCGGTCGCTGACGACCGGGCCCCACGCATCAGGTTTAAACCTGGCCGCACGCGAGGCCGGCTGGTTGGCCAGCTGGGCCGGCCCAGCCTCTGGCCGCCCCTGGCCCAGGTCCCAGTGGCTTTTCCCATTTCTTTTTCCTTTTCTTTTTTGTGGGATTTTGCAAAAATCACAAAGAGCCCAAATAAAATCCTATGACAAAACTTTTTGCACCTAATTTCTTAGAATATTCCATAGAATATATTAGTGCCATTTGTAAAAATACATGAATACTACTGTTTTTAATTAAAAATCCTGATTTGGCATTTCCTGCCTCCGTTTAATAGTTTTTGAAAATACTTTTATAGTAAAATATTAAACAAACATTTTTAATATAGTCCTTAGTATTTATCAGAATAGATTAGCATTTTTATTAGAAGCTTGATTGCTCTGTTTTTGAGTGTTGATTATTTTTATCGTTATTTTATCGTGACGATAGATTGCGCTGTTGACGAAGAAGTTGGACCCGAAGACTTCAAAGACCCCGGAGACTTTGTTGAGCCAGGCAAGCAACGCTTTGACCATGATGAGAAACCATTTTTATTGCATGTCATATAGCACTTTACTTTCATCATAATTGATCATGTGATGTGTTGTTCCCCTTTCGGTGGGATGCCTCTGATACTTTTCCAATGACACTTGCATCGTGCATGACCCCACCACCTTATGAGGGTTATGCAGGTGGGTGTAGTTAGAATGCATATAGATGCTACGCAAGTGGGATGGGATTTAAGCATAAATATGGAAAGGAGAGAAATGATTTCAAAGACTCTTTCGAAAACCCCATCGGGTGCCACAAATGCCGAAGGGAGATGATGATGAGAAGGGTGACCACTTGAGAAAGAAGTGGTGTGCCGGAACAAGTTGAGGGTATGTTTTTGAAAACGGATTAGATTTAAGATTTGTCGACCATCCTAACCTTACATGCGCAACCAAGATACCCCTTATGGGACGGGGCTTTGTTGATTACCTTAGTGGGTACTAGCAAGGAGCCCGCATTACTAGTGGCAGGAGTGGCGTGGTCACTCTCGATATGGGGTCGTACCGGTATGTGCGATCATGCGCTGTCTTCATAGGCACCGGGCACACCATTGGTCCCCTCATGGATAATACGATTAGAGCAAGGCTCGTGTGATGTACATCATGAGGGATGGCACCAATCGAGTGGACTCTTTGTTTAGTATCGCCGGGGAAAGGCATTGTTCGGGTGCTTACCTCGGGTATGTTACATACCGCGAGTAATGGATGACACGGAAATTCCCCGAGTCTTCTGGGTAAAGTGTGCAACCTCTGTAGAGTATAAAAGTATTCGAATAGCCATGTCCATGGTCAAGGACAGTTGGGTGGTGCTGCTTAGACTACGTCCGGATGTTTTAATAAAACTTGGTGTGAGTATGGATGTGATGGTGACAAGAGGTCACATGAGCTAAGACCGATGACTTAGCGTGATGCGTGAACATGAGATGTTCAACCAATACTTTGATGATATTTGTAATTTGTTCACATGAGTACCTGCTAGTTTTTGATGCATGCTCACTTGTTACTTGATCATGTCATTTGCATACAAAATTAGCTTTCCACAAATTACCTATTTAGTGCTATATCATGCATCATTGTTACCTTGTTCCACAACTTGGGTTGCTTGCGAGTACATTCAAAGTACTCATTGGTTTGCCACTTGTTATTTAATTGGCCAGGCATGGAAGAACATGAGTATGTTGAACAGTTCGTTGGAGACGAACATGCGAACTAGGACGCTTCCCAGTCAGAATGCTTGTAGGTTAAGGCATATGGCATGGGTTCACGCTTTCGACCAAGATTTCCGCTGCTTGTTCTAGTTTAAGTGTTTGGCCCTTGAGGCCCTATCTATGTAAGACTTGACCATCATGGTCACTATTTGTGTAAGACATTAAATGTGGATGTAAGACTCTTGTTATCCAGCTTCTGTGTGTTCAGTGAGCATTGATCTCTGGGATCACTATACACGTGCATTTGGAGACCACGGCTTATGAGTCAGGGTCCCCAGATGGAAACACTTGTTCAATGAAATATATGTTGTTATTAATTACCAAATCGACCAATGGAGCAAATGTGCTTTCAGCTCTCCGTACAGCGACGCCAACGTGCCCCCAAGGGCAGGAGTGGCCGCACCAACAGGCATCAAGGGCTCAGGGGGCTCCGTGGCAGCGACGAGGAGGGTCGCCCCATGAGCCCCCACACCTGCGATGTTTGGTGCATCGTCAGGCAATGGCAGGGCTACATGAGCAGGTGGTGCCTCGGAAAGCACCTTCAGCTTGACATCCGCTTTCTTCTTCCTCATCTTCCGCACGACCGCATTCCTGGTCATCAAGCAGAGGTGGGATCATCCGCACTCAAGCCATCGGTAGGCGGCCAAGACTAAGCGGGATTACTCACTCCTTGATGTCGACTCACTTCCTCTTCTTCTTCACCTCGATGATGGCGTTAGCATCCCCTCCCTTCTTCGGGAGGGTGCCACCACGTGGGGGAGTAGGGGCACTGTCCACAAGGGCAGCAGTAGGTGGAGCCACTCTGGCCCCAGACCCGTCCATCTCGCCCGCAAGCTATGATTCGGGCGGGGACGAGGCAGGCGCTTTGACCACCTTGCCGGCAGAGGCAGGGTACACCGGAGGGGACTCAGCCATGCATGTTGGCGTTCTGGGAACGGGGGTACCTAGATCTGCCTGCCTGTGGCCCAGGGCATGGCCCCACTCATCAGCCAAGTATGGCCTGGGGAGACTGAACTCAATACAAGGCCCCCGTGAGGTCCTGAGCTTGTGAGGGAAGCATCACCAATACTGGCGAGGGGAGGTCTCCTTAGGCCCCCTCCAGAGCGGTAGAGATCTCTATGCAACACTTGGTCTCGGGAGGCCAAGGATGACGCCAGGTGGGATAGGCGGACGCCAGCGCGCCAGGAGGACAGTTTCCCCTTTCGTGCAAAGGGGAAAGGACGTACGCGGGTTCCCAAAGAGCCCCCAAAGGTTTTCGCCCTGGTGCAACAAGACCAGGACCACGGGCCCAACAGGAAGTATGTCATCACCGAGCCCACCTCTAGATCATCTAGAGCTACTTTGCAAGCGAAGACCACGTTTCGATAGGATAAAGATGTATTCTTGTCCCCCTTCGAATTTGGCTGTTGTGGGATCCCTTCCCGCCATAGATATAAGGGAAGGGGACCTGGGGGCAATATAAATAGAGGCTATGCTGCACCGTAGAGGGACGACAAAACAGAGAGGCAAATGAAGAGAGACAGCCCTACCCGAGTGACCTTGCGAGGCAACACACCACTTTACTAGTTCGTTCACCAACCTCCTCATGAGGCAATCCAATAAAGCAAGAGTAGGGTATTCGCTTCGCAGCAGCCCGAACCTGAGTAGATCATCGTGTGCATCTGCTTCCTCGTCATCGTGTGAGTTTGTCGTAGAAATCATCGAGTAGTGAGCTAGGTAGGGCAAGGCAGTAGGGGACCTTCGCACACGCCCCTATGTTTGAACTTCTCTGAGTTTTGCAAAGCCCGGAATCCGACATTTGGCATGCCAGGTAGGGGGCGTGTCAAAGTCTACATTAAGTAGAGCTCTCTCCACTTTGCTGCTCCGATGTCTAATGCTCGCCGGGTTCACGCCGATCGCCGACCTGCCCACGTCGCTCAGTCGGAGCCCGTGGGACGCATCGCCGCTTGACAGTCCCCCTCTACTGTAGCCAACGCCGCCACGGGCTCGGAGGCCCATGAGCAAAAAGACTCCTCGAACCGGTCATCCCACGGCGCCACGACCGCATCACCACTCCTTCGATCGTTCCAGCTACAAGGTCGTCCTCCTTGCTCCCGAATGCCATGGCGCGTGAGCTACCGTGCTACCGCCTTTCTCCTGAATGCCATGACGACTCTCTTGGCGCATTGGGGATCTTGTGAGGTCCGCGAGTGACGCATCGGCTCTCTCCCATTCGTTCCAGCCCCAGCCCTCTTTGGCGGATGACAGGGCCCATGATGCGCCACCCCATCCTCCACGGCGCGATGTCGACCCCGAGCCAAGGCATGAAGCATGCCCATGCGACCCGCCCAACGAGTCGCGGGCGAGAGAAAGAGATGAAGTAAGAGGCCAGGTGGTGCCGAGGCCGCGCGTTGATGGACGTGCACTGCCCGCACCGCTGAACCAACAATGTGACCGAACATTGATTCCAATGCCTTATCTCGTGGTGGCCGTCGGCCTCCTTTTGTGTTGATTCCACCTCCCAAAAATCATAAATATTCCAAAATAATTCTTCGTAAATTTTTATCGTGTTTGGACTTTGTTTGATATGGATATTTTGCGACGTAAAAAACAACAACTGGCACTGGGTACTATGTTAATAGGTTAGTCCCAAAAAAGATATAAAGTTGTTATAAAATGATTATAAAACATCCAAGAATGATAATATAACAACATGGAACAATAAAAAATAATAGATACGTTGGAGACGTATCAGAGTGAGAGGCAGGTGGAGGGGTATATATAGGCATCTCCAAAAATCCAACTATTACAACATTATTCCCCAACTCGGAGAAACCGAAGCAAAAAACTCGGTTGCACCGACTAGTGCAAAATGTGGCAACTTTTTGCATTTCGATGAGACCGATATATAAATCTGGGTGGGTACGATTTTCGCTGGCCTAGGCAGTTACCGGTTTCGGTGTCATCGATTCCTAAAACTTGGAAATTATGATTTTTAGAAATGGGACAACAAAAAGTTGGTCACTAATTTCAGTTTCATCGAAATGGAAATGGAACTTGGTGCCACCGAGACCTTAGGGTTTGGCTTAGGATCTGTCTAGGGTAAAACTTGGTAGGGCCAAAATCTAAAACCTGGTGGCACCGAATTTCAGTGTTAGGGTTTTGACAGAATACTAGGAAGTTGCCCGTGCTACGCTACGGAACCACATGAAAGTAGAGCCAAAGAAGTTTATCCTCGGTTGTTATTCAAAAAATCCAACTAAGATCTTCTAAAGTTACAAAAGAAATAACTATTTAGTTGTTTACTTATCATATATATTAAGGGGCATTTGTACCAAAGGTACTATAAATAAAGTTATTATATTTTGCCAGCTAAGCCAAAACACTAATGATATGTTTTGTTTTGCCTAACAGATCGTCGTTTTCTTTACTCTACTTTTGTAATGCCGACAAATAGAATTGAAGTATGTTCAATAGATTATGAGAATCAACACTTGAAATCTCTCTACATTTTACTATATCCAATTTAAATGGCATGCCCTAGGAACAACAATTTAGATTTGAGCGGTGTTGAAATCAACCTAAAGCCAAGCCGCAACATACCAAAATGACATCCAAATTTAATTTGAGGAAGGGTAGCATGAGATAAATAATTAGAGTCTTCCAAACATATCAAATATTCAGTGCCAAATATATTGTTTCACATCATTTTTCACCCTAGGATACATAGAAACATTGACAAAATATGCACCGAGAAAAAAAGAAACAGAGCACGTAAATGCTAGGCATCAAATGATAAACAAAGATTTTTAGTGCATACATGGAAGTTTCCATCGAGACTGTATAATATATATTCAACATACTAGTAGGAAGAGTCGAATAGTCTGACTTGTTATGATTTAAAATATTTTTGTTTTGGAGGGATCCATTTGTATCTATCTAATATCCGATCCGCCAAATGTGTGACTTTTTATAGTTCAGAAACTCTCTTCAAATTATAGACATTTTAATTTTTTATGAAGTTTTTTATCTTATTTTTGAACTTTATTTTTTTTCAATTTCTTGTGATTTTTTTCAGTTTGTGAAGTTACAGAAAGTTACAGAAATTTGGAAACTTTTCTCAATTTGATGACCAATTTTACAATTTCTGAAATTATTTCAATTAGTCAAAAATTGTAATTTTGGACAATTTTGTTAGTCAAGAACTCTTTATTTTTTATTTGTTTTTTGAAGATTCATGTTTCTTTAAAATGTTGTAGTTATAACCGGCTAACCTATCGTTATTTCGGCAGAGATCCTTGCCTACTATGAATAAATACTGAGCGGTTTGAACTTCAATAAGAAAGAGAAAACGGCCAACCTGTAAGCGTCCACCCTGATATCAGTTGAGATGAGCGAACAGTGCTTGGTTTGCTTGTCAGAATATAGCAGAGGACCCTGTATAGGAGCTCTCGGGTCTCCTTGTCTGTGCCCAGCTTATCCAAATGAGACGAGGAAACTAATAAGATTAGCCCAATTACGTTGGCCAAAAGCAGCAACACAATTATTACATACGGACCTCTCAATTTTTTGATTGTGTATTGACCGAATTATTAATTAGATTAAGCAACACATGGAAAGAACATTTACCTACGAAGCTTGCTTAATCTAATTAATAACAACAAACAATCACAAGCATCCGGGTGCCATCATCGTCCTCTTGTTGCCAAGCACCGACACTGCAGACCCTGGCCTCACCACAAGAACGCCGGCCAACCGTCAGGCCGCTATGGCCGAGCGCATCAACGCAGGGTCACCAATCTCCCAAGTTGCTCGTGCTCATGGAGTCTCCGCCGGCGACCGCAGCCACGTCCTCAATAGTGACCAACATCATCGGAACCGTTGAGCAGGCCTAGTCCAGAAGGGCTATCAGTCTGAGCCTCGCATTGGGACAAGCTAGAGCACGGAGCTGAGCCTGGTTCGGTCATCGTAGTCGAGCTTTTGGTTGGCTTGCTCTGGTTCGGCGGTTCGTGTCTAGCCTGACCGATCAATTGTTGTCCAGGAGCATCCATCCACGAGGCGATTCTTCATAAACCGATGGGTGATGGGAGTTTTAAATTTTGAAGCACAATGGGGAGCGCAATTGGACGATAGAGGCAAGGTTGGTGATTGGGTAAGTGCAGCGGTTGCTAGGTGGAGATATGGAGCATCCCGAGTTCAAGTCCCATGATTCGCTTTTTATCTCAATTCAGTGGGTCCCATGGGCAGGGGTGTGGGTACGTGAGTGAACTCACCACCAACTCAAATATTTATAAATAGGAAATATTTGTGGGAGATTTTCATGAGTATTTTTGGTGGCTAATCTCTAAGCACTTGAGCAACAAAATCATCATTGATACCTCATCCCCTTTTAATAGTATTGGCTTTCCTATGAACTCAAGTGTGATTTCTCACAAAATACAAAATGTAGAGTCTTAAAGCTTGTTGCCACTGGATGTTCCTTGCATCTAGGGGATCTCCTCACAATCCTTTGAAAGTGCATTCATTGAAATCTTCGTGAAATATACTTGGTAGATTCATTATTCCAATGAAATATATGTTGTTATTAATTACCAAAACCACCTAGGCAGAAGTTGTGCTTTCACATGGTGCTATTGTTCATCCCCATATGATACATTTCTGAGAGAATTGATGGCTGGGAATAGCAGCGAGGATGCATGAGATGTGTAGGGAGAGTAGGGAGTGTGGACACCTGTTATAAGAAGCAACACATGCGCGGTTAATATGTAGTGGTTGGGAGATAGGAGAGAGGCATAAAAGGGCTCACCTCCCAGTGAGCCTGTGATCCGGACTTCTCAAATGCCTCCCGTCATTTCACACCCCTGCTCGCATGTCTCACGGTGATCCTACACAATGGACTACTCGCACGCGTCCCATCAATTTACACACCTTCTTGCACACCTCCCGGTTAGCCTGAGAAACATAATGCTCACACGCCTCCCCGTTAGCCTGGGCAGTGTAGTGCTTGCATGTGTTTCGTCAACTCACATCCCCTGGTACAACACACATAATGTATTGTTAGGTTAACACACATAGTTTTGGTAATTTCATCATTTGCGATGATAACGTGACAACTATGTGTATGAACCTTTTATAATCTCACGTTTGTGAGAAGAGTATATCAAAACTCGTCTTGAATTTTGCTAAAATATAACACAACCTATTGGTGTCATATATCATGGAACAACATGACAAGTTTCATGAATTTCAGGTGAGTTTTGGATTGAATTGTAGAACAAATATTTTCAATGTTTGCGATCTTGCTCTTGAGTAACCAAGATTTTCAACAAAATTAATGATGCCAAGATATTTGAGATTTCTTGCCATTATTTGCATGGGTACTGAACATGAACCCATGGTGATACTTTGACCGTGTTAGGGCTCGGTGAATCATAGGGGGTTTGAAGGAGCTTAGTGTGTGAGTGAACGTCTAACATCTTATCCTCGAGCACAGTTCTTCAGATGCCAATAGTCTTTCCTATTTCTCCAAGCAAAATCATGTTATAGCATTGAGGGAATTATCTCATATAAGTCATCTCCAACAACACTCATTCTAGGCATATATCCATGGCTCTAAGAGAAGGACATGCCATACTCTCATACATATACTATAACTACTCATATCTCCCTATGTAAAAATCCCCGGGAAAGCATACAAGCCGATAAGCTTGATCGTGACACTACGAATCTAGGTGTTCAGCTAACGTATACAATGCCTAAGGTGTTGCATCCCTATGCTATGGAAACACATAATAAACCAATCCAAGAACTTGTTTTTTTCCTATGAATCCAATTAATTGATCCACGAATATCATCCATTATTACATGATCCGCTACTGCTACAATTCCAGGATTGATGGTGTCCCACATAATCTCCTAGAGTTCGTATATCATTGCAAGGACTATCATCACAATATATCCACGAACTTCCAATCTCATGACCAACTAAACTCCAAGGTCGAGCTTATATAGATCCTTCAATTATCCAAAACATCTCCTCATTCCTTCTACTTATCATCCACTGAGAAACATGATATCAAGATCAAGATCATCGGATTAAATCCAAATTACTCCAAACCATGTGGTTTGATTGATCTCGAGCACATATTAGAATCACCTATTTAAATCCATTGTTTACATTCAGGAAGAATTTCCTACTAGTTACTCTAGTTACTATTGTAACTCCATCAATCCACTATCAATATCACTTGCCAAAGTCAAGTAATTTATCCACCAATAATTTTCAGCTTGTGATCAAAGTGGGCCTACTAAATCCAATTTTTCTCAACGGAGAAGTAAGTTATGCTCCTCTATCAACTTGAACCATCAACCTCCCGATCATCTCGAAATTCTCGCAATCCACTAAAGGGTCTCAACCACTTCCTCAAGATATCTAATCTAGCCTTGTCAAATGATTAGTATACTAATTATTTATCCTGAAGATGATCTATCCCATGGCATCACTATATCAAGTGCTAGCTTAAGGATGAAAGGTGTTTGTTCACTATGATCACTAGTCCCATAATGAACCCAGTGTTAAGCGGGGGCTATTGGAGCTCAATAGGATCCTGGCAAATCGCTGTCCTAAACACGTGATCAGGGGCTTGAGTTGGGGAAGCTTGTGAGGTCTAGGCTGGTCTCGGGAGGGGTTTCCTTTCTTTAGGGAAGAGCCTAACCCCATGGGGTTACATTTGGTTGAGTACGTTGTAGTCATAGTCTTCAACGCTAGCTTGTCCGTCCAGGTGGATCCTTGGTGCATCTTGTGTTGCCGATTTTCAGTTGACAAGAGGGGGGAGAGAAAGTAGCATATAGAGGAGTGCCTAAGGGTGTGGTATACTGCAAGTGCAATCAAACAAGTGCCAAAAAGGCCAAACACAAACCTCAAGGTAAGGTAGGTGATATAGTCACGTACTTGTTGTCTAGGGCAAAAGTGTGACTTTCACCAAAGCACAACATGAAACAAGCAACACACATGATGGTTCCATTTGAACTATCATATGGACTCAACTTCACATAGGGGACACACAACTCATCCTACCCTAGGGGTCCTCGGACTCAGTGGTTGTGCTTGCTTCGTGTCTGGGAGAGGAGTCCACTTAGTCTTCTAGGTCTTTTTCACGCGCCGCTATCTCTCTAGTTGTTGTTCATCAAAACGATCCTGGTTACGCCTGAAGAGTCCTTGACGACTTTCGGTCTGTTGAGTTGACGACAAAGGTGATTATTCACGGCTGTTGTTGACAGGGTCTTCTGGTGTCCTTGTGATCGTGACAATGCCTTCTTGTCTTCTGAGACGTCCAGGGTTCCAGGTAGGCAATCTTTTATGTAATGACATTAACAAGGCATGGTAGATTTGTACCCTGCCGGTCATGTTGACAATATTATTGGCACCAAGAGCAGGGGATGATGAGAATTGTTTTCCTGCTCACTATAGTGAGGCAGACCAAATGTCGAGGTTCTCATCCACTGGTGGTTACCGACACAACAACGTTAATGAGAGGATTGCTCTATTGGCAATGCATATAATGACCTTGCATTTCTTACGGTCTGATTATCATAGGCCAAGGTTGCATCATCCCCCGGCAGTGTCGAGGGAGTCACCATCTTACTAGTCTTGATGCATCGGTCCCTCGAGAACGTTTCCTCTATTGGTATCGTCTTTCCATGGTGTCGTCAAACTTGTGTGAATGTCTGGCAAGGTGGCTTCCTTCTAGGTTACCCATGAGGATTTGGAGCAATCCAGTGGTTAGGGGCACAAGGATATTCTTGACCGTTTGAATCTTTTGAAAAGTAGATGAGGAGAGCCAAAAGAAAAATGGTGGAAGTGCTACGGCAAAAAAATTGCTTCCTTTGAAATTTTAGGAGAGGTGAGAATTATAGTGGTTTTGCAAGTGATTTTGAAGGGTCTGGAAAAATACTCTCGTCCTAAGTAACGTCCATGCTAACTAAGTCTTCCTACACTTAGGATGGTTCTATTACCAGCTCTGTGGGGACCCTAACTCATAAGTCGTGATCACCGAATGCACGTGCAAAGTGATCCCACAGATCAATGCTCACTGAACACACAGAAACTGAATAACAAGAGTCTTACATCCATTACATACTCGTTTAATAAAATATGGCCTTTATGGCCAAGTCTTCATATGATCACAGGGAAATCTTCAACGATAGCAAACCCATGCCATCTGCCTTAACCCTACAGGCATTCTGACTGGGAAGCATCCTAGCTCTCATGTTCCCCACCAAGGTAATCTTAACCATAACCTGCTCTTTCATGTCTGGCCAATACAATAACCAGTTGCAAGTCAATGATTACTTTGAATGTACTCGCAAGCAACCCATGTTTGGAACAAGGTTCAACAGAGCATGATATAGCACTAAGTAGGTAATTTTGCACAAAGCTAATTTTTAGTGCAATCACATGATCAAATAACTTATGGAAGCATGCATCAGCAGTTGGCAGATATTCATACGAACAAGTTATAGATATCATCATAAGCAGGGGTTGAACATCTCATGTTTAGACATCATGTCAAGTCATCTGACTTATCTCAAGTACCATCTTTGTCACAAACACACCAAGTTTTGGGGAAACATCTCGACGTAGTTTAAGAAGGACCTCAAACTTTCCATGATCATGGACACAACTATTCAAATAGTTTTACATTCTGCACAGGGGTTGCACGCTTTACCCTCAAGACTGAGGGAACTTCCGTGTCATCCACGACTCGCGGTATATTACATACGCGAGGTTAGCACCCGAAGATTGACTTTCCTGTGGCGAGACTAAACACAGAGTCCACTCGATTGGTTTATAGCCCTCATGATGTACATCATACGAGCCTCGCTCCAGATCGTACCATCTATGAAGGGACCAAGATTGTGCCTGGTGCCTGTAAAGACAGTGCATGGTCGCCCTACCAGGCACGACCCCGTATCAACAGTGACGACGTCACTCCCGCCACTATTAATGTGGGCTGTCTGTCAGCACCCACCAGAGTAATGAAAAAATCCCCTTCCCATATAGGGGTAGAGTGGTCGCACATGTAAGGTTGGGACGGTCAGCAGACCTTAAATCTAATCCGTTTTCAAAAACACACACAGACAACTTGCTCTGGTACACCACTTCTTTTCTCAAGTGGTTACCCAACTCAACATCATCTCCCTCGGGCATTAGTGGCACCCGATGTTTTTTCAAAAGTCATTGAAAATACTTTTGTTTTCATCAACATGCATATTCCCGTCCCACTTTGTGTAGCATCTACTAAGCATCCTATCTACTCCCACCCGTACAACCCTCATAAGAATGGTAGGGTCATGCACAATGCAAGTATCAATGGTAAAGTATCGGAGGCATCCGACCGAAGTGGTCACCACATTAACATGATCATCATCACAGAAACAAGTGTTGTATGACATGCAAATAAAAGGGGTTCATAGTCATGGTCAAACGGCAGCTTGCCTGACTCACCAAAATCTTCGAGGTATTCACACGCTGCTCGTCCATTCCGAGCACTTCGTCTAGTTTGTCAAATATCGCTGGAAACAATTGCAATAAGCAACACAACAAGCAAAGAAATAAAGTGCTCCATAAATAGGAGTTTTATTTTTCTTGGACACCTCTGTTCATGAGAAAAGTAACCAAGGAGCTTTTGGTGGATGTGGGTATGGGGGGAGTCTTGAATGATGGAAATGAGTGCATTTTTTATCCTATAAGAAGTCTATAGAAATATTTTTTATAAAAAATGAGTGAATGCACCTATAAAATAGGGCATGATTTTATAAACATGTTGGAAGTGGTTTCACTGGATTTAGAGTTGGGGTGAATTTCCTATGATTTTCCTAAGAGGAAATAAATGGGAAAATGGAGTATTTATTAGGTCAAGAAGAATAGGGGCATGGTAAAAATGTTCACCGTGCCTAGTTAAATAGGGCATGACATTATAGCCATCTAGGAATTTGGATCACCCCATCTGGAGTTAGTTCGAACTCTCTAGGGATTTTGCAAGTGGGGCTTGAATAATTCAAATTCAAATTTCAATTTGAACAGTGCAAAAACTTGAAGTGGAAAACATGAAAGTTGTATAATTAAGTAGAATGAGATTTTGGAAGAATATAGCAATTTGAATCATCAGAATTAGAGGTCATATGAATTTATTATGGATTTTGCAAATTACTGGAAAAACAAAAATTGGGAAAAGGGATTTACCAATGGGCATTCAAGCACTGGGCACAAGATAGACAATGGCCGCACTGGGCAAGCCCAGCCACTCACGCCTAGGTGCCACGTTGATGGCACGTTCAGCCAAACACACCTTCGGTGAGCGGAAACGCCCACACCATGAGCCGTCTCCATTTAAACCGCCAGGCCCGGACTTTGGGTGGCTGACAGGCGGGCCCAAACGGTAGGGCTACTACCACTTCCTGCTCGAGCCAGAGCGAGACAGCGGAGGCGGGGCTGAGCTCTCGCCGACATCGCCCCAGCGGTTGAGACCACCCCGGCGAGGCTTTAGCCACTTGCGAGATTAGGGCAAAGGTACGCACCCCATGGGGGTCCTTTCCTTCGTCAGGAAGTGCCAATTCAAGCGCGGCCTCACCCATGGCGGATCCCGGCGAAGACGGCCATGGAGCTTGGTGTTCCAGCCACCGGAGGAGAAAATGATGAGCGAGGGAGGGAGGTGGTGGAGATAGAGTTGCCATGGTACCATTTTTAGGAGAGGAGAGGGCCGTACCCAGGTGAATTTGGCCGGGGCCGAGGTGGTGCCATGGCGGCCATGGGGAGGGTTGGCGGGTAAGAGAGGACGAGGGGGCTGGACTAGGAGGTTCCTGGGAAGGAGAGGGAGAGAGGGAGGTCAAGGAGGGGCATGAGGAGGGCCTTATATGGCCGAGCCATCGTCCACCATGGTTCGGGTTCACTGCGACATCGGGCGAGTTTCGCGGGGGACAGAAGAGGGCAAGGGAGGATGGGCACGACCGCGTAGCGTGTTGAGGATGTCAAAGAGACCTTGGGAGACCTAACCGCAAGGCACAAGGCTCTCGGGAGGGTCGGATTGGGCGAACTATAGTGTGGGGGAGCACTGTATCGGGCTCCAGAGTGCGAGATTTGCATGCCCATGCATGTCTTTGGCATGTAGGGCGCGGCCACTAGTGTCTAGGGTATCCAGGAGGGATTTAACAAAGTGGAGAAAGCATAGGATGCTCTGGAGGGTGGCTGGAATGGAGAGGCGATGGTAAAATTAGCTTTGTCTTGTCTATCCAGGGAGGTAATGGGTATTTTCCCCCATCAATAATTGATCCATGGACTTGATATTGGTACTAGAGGTGCAAGGTACCTACAAGAGGCTGTGGTAAAAATTTGAGGGCAAGGAGAATAGTGCAAGGGGGTCAAACAAGGATTTTGCCAATCTGTTGGAAGTTGTTTGTTGTTGATTTGGTCAAGTAAAAGGAGTTTTCTTGCCATGATATTTTCAAGGATCCAAAATAAGTTAGAAACAAGGTTGATCACCAAGTTTGAGGATATTAGAAGAAAGTTGACAATACAAACTTGAAAAACCCTAAAATTCAACAAAATCGGGTTTTTGTAGATCCAAGCATGCAACCCTGTTCTACCAAATCCACCACTTGGCGTGGTATCATTATTCTGGGGTTATAACATGCATATAAAGTTTGGTGTCAATAGGACAAACGCCACAATGTAAGGTTGTTCAAACTTGACTCTGGTCACGAATGGTTTTCGAATATTTTGGTGGATCAAATTAATTGGGATTGATATGAAACTTTTCAATATCATCACACATGGCTTGTGTGACTTGATGGAATTTTCTTGGATTTTATTGAGAATATCTCTAGTAAAAATATTTAAGCACAAAGGGTTTGGGAGGGTT
Source organism: Hordeum marinum (assembly GCA_022496015.1). Classification (NCBI taxonomy): domain Eukaryota; kingdom Viridiplantae; phylum Streptophyta; class Magnoliopsida; order Poales; family Poaceae; genus Hordeum; species Hordeum marinum. Next base: position 235,217,430 of record CM039673.1, read on the forward strand.
TTGCCCATGATTTTGAACATGGCCATGTGTTGAAACTCACATATATGGAAAATATATGTCCACTCAGTTTCCCTAAAATTTCTAAAATATTTTTAAAGAATTTAAATAATTTTCCCTATAAAATACCATTTCTGGCCTTAAGAAAAAGCATTTAAATAAAATAGTAAAATAATCTTGAAAATTAATATTTTGTGGTTTTGGGAAGTCATATATATAGTGGGTTCCAAATAAAGCCTTTGGTCCAAAATATTCTACCCAACTTGAGGATTTGTAGTACAAACCTCAATTTAGGGGTCTTGGAAAACCTAATTTGAACAAATCCTTTTTGGCCAAAATAAATTATGATAAAACTAGTTTTAGGTACTAAACACATGGTATGATCATTGGGTAAGATGTTTGGGTAAAGAAAAATAGTTTTGAGAGTAGTAAGGAGTTTTATGAGTATATAGCACCAGCAAGAAATCAGACAATCAGTAAACAAGTCAAACATCACAATCTCACAAATTTTTTAATTGGACCTGATTTTTTTGAGTCATGGTAACTTAGTCATGAGGCAAAACACATGGTTTGACACCACCCTCCACCAGGGCGCGCTTACCCCCCCCCCCACCTGTGCCCTGGTGGAGGGTGGGCACCCAAGCCCACCTCTGAGCCCATCTTCTGGTATATAGTCCCAAAAAACCTAGAAAATAATAGGAGGACTTTCGGGACGAAGCGCCGCCGCCTCGAGGCGGAACTTGGGCAGGAGAACTTTTGCCCTCCAGCGGAGCTATTCCGCCAAGGGAACTTACCTCCCGGAGGGGGAAATCGAAGCCATCAGCATCACCAACAACCCTCTAAACTTGGGGAGGCCATTCTTCATCAACATCGTCAGCATCACCATGTCCTCTCAAACACTAGTTCATCTCTTGTGTTCAATTTGTACCGGAACATCAGATTGATACGTGTGGGTGACTAGTAGTGTTGATTACCTTGTGTAGTTGATTACTATATGGTTTATTTCCCGGAATATTATATGTTCATATCCATTATGCTATTCAATACACCTCTGATCTTGAGCATGCATATTATTTGTGAATAGTTACTTTTGTTTTTGAGGTCATGGGAGAAGTCGTGTTGCAAACAATCATGTTAATTTGATATGTGTTCGATATTTTGATGATATGTATGTTGTGATTCCCTTAGTGGTGTCATGCGAACGTCGACTACATGACACTTCACCATCCTTGGGCCTAAGGGAATGCATCATGGAGTAGTTATTAGATGATGGGTTTCTAGAGTGACACAAAACTAAACCCTAGATTATGCGCTACTTCATAAGGGGCTGATTTGGGTCCATATTTTTAATGCTATGGTTAGACTTTGTCTTAATAATTTTCTCGTAGTTGCGGATGCTTGCGAGGGGGTTAATCATAAGTAGGTTGTTAGTTCACGTAAGAATAGCACCTTAGCACCGGTCCTCCCACATATCAAAATCAAAGTAGCGAAGACGAATCAAACCAACATGATGAAAGTGACAAGATGAAATTCCCGTGTACCCTCAATAATAGTTTGCTCATCATAAGAGATAGTTTTATCCTGTACATTGCCAAAAAAGGATCGGGCTACCTTTCTGCACCTTACCTATTGTTACCATTACTTGTTCGTTACAAATTACCTTGCCATCAAAACACTTGCTACATACAATTTCAGTTCTTGGAGAAATTACCTTCTTGAAAACTGCTTATCCTATCCTTCAGCTCCTTGTTGGGTTCGACACTCTTACTTATCGAAAGGAGAATAGTTTATCCCCTATACTTGTGGGTCATCAAGACTCTTTTCTTGCGATGTTGCCGACGAGTGAAACGCTCTTGGTAAATGGAAATCGGTAAGGAAATACTTATACTACGTGCTGAAATTTACTATCACTTGTAACTATGGAAAGCAATCCTTTGAGGGGTTTGTTTAGGGTATCTTCACCTCGACCGGAACCACAATTAGTTGCCCCTCAATCTACAACACCTACCTTAAATATTGGTTATGCAATTCCTTCGGGTATGTTAGAACAACTATAGCTTGTCCTTATGCAGGAGATGGAACATAACATCCTGATATGCATCTAATACATGTGGAAGAAATTGTGGACTATTTCAGATTGTAGGTTTATCTGGAGATGAAGTTAACAAGAATTATTTCTCTTTATCTTTGAAGGGACAAGCATTGACATGGTATAGGCTATGTGATGATATTGGATCATGGAACGGGAATCATTTGAAATTGGAAATCCACCAAAAGTTTTATCCTATGCATCTATTTCATCGTGATCGGAATTATATATATAATTTTGTTCCTCGTGAAGGATAAAGTATCGGTCAAGCTTGGGGGAAGCTTAATTCAATGTTGTATTCATGCCCCAATCATGTTATTCGGAGAGAAGTTATCATTCAGAATTTTTATGCTCGGCTTTCTCATAAGGATGAAACCATGATCAACACTTCTTGTACTGATTCTTTTATGAAGAAGACTATTGAATTCGAGTGGGATGTTTTGGAAAGAATTAAAGGCAACTCTGAAGACTGGGAACTCGAAGAAGGTAATGAGTCAGGTATAAAGCTTGAATTTAATTGTGTTAAATCGTTTATGAATACCGGTGCTTCTCACAAGTTTAGCACTAAATATGGACTTGACTCTGAGATAGTAGCCTCCTTTTGTGAATCATTTGCTTCTCATGTTGATCTCCCTAAAGAGAAGTGGTTTAAATATCATCCCCCTATTAAAGAACAAATTAAAGAACCGGTCATTGCTAAAGAAGAAACTATTATTTACAATGTTGATCCAGTTGTGTCTACTGCTTATATTGAGAAACCACCTTTTCCTGTTAGGATAAAGGAACATGCTAAGGTATAAACTATGGTTCGCAAAAGTCATATTAGATCACATAAGCCCTCTGAAGAAATTTAAGTAGAACCTAGTGTTGCGATGGTTAAATATCTCTTGGTCGAAAATATTTATGGGCATACCATTTACTTCTCTGATGAAGCTGCTAGAATTGTTAAACCCGATGAAAAAGACAATCATACACCCGTAGTTGGCTTGCCTATTGTCTCAGCCAAAATAGGAGATCATTGTTATCATGGCTTATGTGATTTGTGTGCTAGTGTGAGTTCTATTCCTTTTACCTTATATGAAGAAATTAGGAATGACATAGCACGTGCTGAAATAGAAGATATTGATGTTACTATTAAACTTGCTAATAGAGACACCATCACACCACTTGGGATTGTTAGAGATGTTGAAGTCTTGTGTGGGAAATAAAATATCCTACGTATTTTCTAGTTCTTGGTTCCCCACAAGATGACTTTTGTCCCATTATCTCTGGTAGACCTTTCTTGAACACTATTAATGCCAAGAGAGATTGCAAAAAAGAAACTATCGGTGTTGAGTTTGGTGATGTGTGTCATGAGATTTTTTTTTCAAGTTTAGTAGACAACCTCGTGATAGAGAATTACCTAATAAGGATGAAATAATTGGTCTTACTTCTATTGTCATTCCTACTACCTATCCACTAGAACAATATTTGTTAGACCATGAAAATGATTTGCACTTTTGTGAAAGAAATGAGATATATAAAGTTTTCTTTGAGCAACAACCTCTACTAAAACAAAATTGTCCTATTGAAACTCTTGGAGGTCCTTCTCCACCTAAAGGTGATCCTTTATTGGAACTTAAACAATTGCCTGACACTTTGAAATATGCTTATCTTGATGAGATAAAGATATATCCTCTTATTATCAGTGCTAACCATTAACATGAAGAACAAAGATTATTGAAAATTCTGAGGAAGCACCGGGCTGCTCTTGGATATACTCTTGATGATCTTAAGGGCATTAGTCCCGCTATATGTCAGCAAAAAATTAATATGGAACCTGGTGCTAAACCCATTGTTGATCACCAACAAAGATTAAATCCCTAGATGAAAGAAGTCCTAAGAACTGAAATATTAAAACTTCTGGAAGCAGGCATAATCTATCATATAGCTGATGGTAGATGGGGGAGTCACGTTCATTTTGTCCCTAAGAAAGGAGGTATTACTGTTGTTCCTAATGATAAAAATGAGCTTAATCCACAAAGAATTGTAACTGGCTATAAGATGGTAATTGATTTTAGAGAATTAAATAAAGCTACTAGAAAAGATCATTACCCCTTGACTTTTATTGATCAAATGCTTGAAATACTATCTAATCACACCCATTTTGTTTCCTAAATGGATATTCTGGTTTCTCTCAAATACATGTGTCACAATCTTATAAAGAGAAAACCACCTTTACTTGTCCTTTTAGAACCTATGCTTATACACGTATGCCTTTTGTGTTATGCAATGCACGTGCTACCTTTCAAAGATGTATGACTCCTATATTCTCTAATTTTTGTGAAAAGATTATTAAGGTTTTTATGGATGATTTTTCCGTTTACGGAACTTCTTTTGATGATTGCTTAAGCAACCTTGATATGGTTTTGTAGAGATGTGAACAAACTAATCTCATCTTGAATAAGGAGAAGTGCCACTTTATGGTTAATGAAGGTATTCTCTTGGGACATATGATCTCTGAACAAGGTATTGAGGTGGATCAAGCTAAATTTGATGCAATTGGGAAAATGCCATCTCCTAAAGATATAAAAGGTATTTGAAGTTTCCTTGGTAGGGCTGGTTTCTATAGGAGGTTTATTAAAGACTTCTCAAAAATTTCTAGGCCTCTTACTAATCTTTTGCAAAAGGATATTCCCTTTGTTTTTCATGATGATTGTATGGAAGCCTTTGAAACACTAAAGAAAGCCTTAACCACCAAACCTATTGTTCAACCACCTGATTGGAACTGGCCTTTTGAAATTGTGTGTGATGCTAGTGATTGTGTTGTTGGCGCTATTCTAGGACAAAGAGTTGATAAGAAATTAAATCTTATCCATTACGCTAGCAAAACTCTAGACAGTGCCCAAAGACATTCTGCCACTACTGAAAAAGAATTTGTAGCAGTCGTGTTTGCTTGTGATAAATTCAGACCTTACATTGTCGATTCAAAATTTATTGTTCACACTGATCATGCTACTATAAAACATCTTACGGAAAAGAAAGATGCTAATCCTAGGATCATTAGGTGGGTTCTCTTGCTTCAGGAATTTGATTTACATATCATTGATAGGAAGGTAGCTGAGAATACCGTACCTGATAATTTGTCTAGGTTAGAAAATATTCTTGGCGACCCACTACCTATTGATGATAGTTTTCCTGATGAAAAACTAGCTACAATAAATATCTCTCAAAACACTCCATGGTATGCTGATTATGCTAATTACATTGTTGCTAAATATATTCCACCTAGTATGACATAACAACAAAAGAAAAATATTCTTCTGTGACTTAAGACATTACTTTTGGGATGACCCACATCTTTATAAATGAGTATACGGTATTATTAGACGTTGTGTACCTGACCATGAATAGGAAAAAATCTTACAGAAATGTCATTCCAAAGCTTATGCGGGACATCATGCTGGAGATAGAACTGCTCATAAGGTATTACAATCTAGTTTTTATTGGCCTACTCTCTTCAAGATGCTCGTAAGTTTGTATCGTCTTGTGATGAATGTCAAAAATTGTCAAAAATTGGTAATATCGGTAAGCATCAAGAAATGCCTATGACCTATTCACTTGTTGTTGAACCATTTGATGTTTGGGATTTTGATTATATGGGACCTTTTCATTCCTCTAATGGGTACACTCATATTTTGGTTGCTATTGATTATGTCACTAAGTGGTTAGAAGCTATTCCAACTAGTAGTGTTGATCATCATACTTCCATTAAAATGCTTAAAGAAGTTATTTTCCCAAGATTTGGAGTTCCTAGATATCTAATGACTGACGATGGTTCACACTTTATTCATCGTACTTCTCGTAAGATGCTTGCTAGTATGTTAACCATAGAATTGCATCAATCTATCATCCTCAATCTAGTGGTCAAGTTGAACTTAGAAATAGGGAAATAAAATTGATATTACACAAAACTGTTAATAGTTCCCGAAATAATTGGTCTAAGAAATTAGATGATCCACTTTGGGCCTATAGCATAGCGTATAGAAATCCTATGGGTATGTCTCCATGCAAGATGGTATATGGGAAAGCATGTCATTTGCCTCTAGAATTAGAACGTAAAGCATTTGGGCTATCAAAGAACTAAACTATGAGTTCAAATTTGTTGGCGAAAATAGGTTATTTTCTATTAGTTCACTAGATGAATGGACAATCCAAGCTTATCAAAATGCCAGGTTATTTAAAGAAAAAGTTAAAAGATGGCATGGCAAAAGAATCCAAAAGCGAGAATTCGAAGTTGGAGAATATGTTCTTTTGTGCAATTCTCGTTTCAGATTTTTTGCAGGAAAACTCCTCTCCAAATGGGAAGGACCCTATGTTATCGATGAGGTTTATCGCTCTAGAGCTATTAAAATTAATAATGATGAAGGTGCCAAGCCGAAGGTGGTCAATGGACAAGGAATTAAACAACATAAATGACACCAGAGGAACACATAAAAGAAACCTCCCAGAATGCTCCAAAATCGTGAAAATAAAGAGGTACATGATACGGTGAGTAAACAGTATCCAAAAAATCCGCAAAAATGTTTTTTATTAGTTTTGGAATATTTATGAATTTTAGGAAATAAGAAATAAATCAGAAGGTAACCGATGAGGGCATAGAGCACCAGGGCGTGGTTGCCATCATTGTCATGCCCTGGTGGAGCATGCCCATCTCAGGAACCTTCTCGACTCTGTTTTCCTCTCGTTTTCTTGGTTTCCAAGAACAAAAGTTCTCTATGAACACCCTTGACTATTTTGACCACCCATCGTGAGTTTTTCCTCAGTTCTTGTTTCGTGTTGTTTTTCTGGCAGATCTGAAAATATGTCGTCCCAAGATTCTGAAGGAGAGAGATATGTGTCCAATTATGTTGATGATCCAAATATCATTGGGGAGATTTGCCCCATATTGTGATTTTTGAAGGAAGAAGACACTGATTTGGAGGAAATAGAAGGCGCTAGACCAGACGGTGGCTCAGATGAAGATGGACCTCCAGTACCTCAACTTGGAGATATGCACATGGAGTTCAAGAAGTGAAGCCTTCCTAATGGTAGGAGTACACCCAATATTCCTTTTATCCCTTCTCGTTTTCTATAAGAGAGCAAGGCAGCTCCATGCAAAAGGATATTGAAACTTGAGCAAGAGAATGAAAATTTGAGGGAAGAAAACATCATCCTCAAGCATAAATTGGCAAACAAGACTAACGCCACACCACCACCTTCATCATCACCACCACCAAAGGAGATCGGAGTACATGGGTATGGGCACTCTCCTTGGCTTGAGCCAATCTTGGGGGAGGTGCCCCGGTATCGTATCACCATTACTTTTACTTTTACTTTGTATTTTTGATCCTTAGCCATTTCATGTTCTAGTTGAATAAATGTTTAGTATGATCTATTTTGGAGTGCTAGTTTCGTGATCTATCCATCTATGTAATGGAGTGAGAGTTATATAATAAATTTTAGTTTGAGCTTTTGCCCCTTTTACTTTATGGTTGCAATCTTGATAAAAGATAATAAATGAATAAGATCATATGCTAATGTTATGGTGAGTAATGACATCGCAATAAATAGAAGTATAAGTGGTAAAATTTATTGGAGATTGGCAAACATAGCATTAGTCAATGATGCAACTGATGAAAGAATTAATTAGGGAAGAGAAGATTCACATGCAAACACACTATCATGGACATATTTTATGATCGTGAGCCCCCATTGAATATTATATGCCAAAATTGTTGACGTTGGACAAGGAAGACAATGTAATGATTCATGCTTGTTCATATTCACATAGAAGCTATATTGTAATAGACCCTTTAACATGTGGTGCTTGCCCAATATCTTTGCTAGCCAAAAATTCCGCACTAATTAGAGATACTACTTATGCATCCAAAAAATCAAAACCCAAACTCATGTTTGAGAGTCCACCATACCTAACTATGGATTGAATAAGATCCTTCAAGTAATTTGTCATTGGTCCATCAAGACAATAGAAAATTGCTTCTAAAAAGTGTTGGATCAATTAGTGTAAGAGAAAATTGAGCATTGCACGAACTTGTGATGGAAAAGTAATAAAAGTGACGGACTACATAATAAAGGTTGTTATCACAAGAGGCAATGCAACGTGATGTTATTTTGCGCTAAGAGATTTGGCATACAAACTAAAAAGAGCATGACGACCTTTTCTTCCCTCTACGAAGGGCCTATCTTTTACTTTTATGTACTTACTTTTATGCAAGAGTCAAAGTATTCTTCTCTAGTCATTTTTATTTTTCTCCTTTGGCAAGCATCATGTGATGATGAAAGATCTAGGCACATATGACCAGTTGGATATGAGTGAGCATGAGTTATTGTTGTTGACATCACCCTTGTGTCTGGTTGAAACTTTTTGTCCATGGGTTAGCAATCATAGAAGACTAAATGATGGTTGAGTATGTGGACTTGCCAAAAGGCTCCTACATGAGACCCTTCCTAAAAATATTATGAATTGTAGTTGCAAAGTTGACTGAAAACATACTTTGTTGGTTTCCCATAAGGTTTATGCTTTATACTTCCATGCCTTGGAGGGGAGGGACTCCTCCCTAGGGATCCCACCTCCCTTGTTGGAGGAGGACTCCTCCCCCCACTTCGGCTGAAGCCCTCGTTAGAGGAGGGGCCAAAGAAGCACCACACCTACCCGTTACTCGTATAAATAGATAGGGAGAGGGAGGGTAGCCGCACCCAAGCCACGACACACTCCTCTCTCTCCCCCTCTAGTTTGTTTCTCCTCTACATTGGTTTGGTTTTGCTTAGCAAAGCTCTGTCGGATCAGCTCCCCCACAACCGCCACCACGCCATCGTCCTGCCGGAGAACCCATGTAACTCTCTGCCCTTGCTTCCTGGATCAAGGAGGCGGAGATCATCATCGAGTTGTACGTGTGTTAAACGCGGAGGTGCCGTCCTTTCAGCGCTACATCGTGATTGGATCGCAGGAGGGCTTGCGATTTGGATCACAAAGACGTTTGAGTACATCAACCGCGTTTCATAATGCTTCCCGCTTAGTGATCTACAAGGGTATGTGGATCCGATCTCTCCTCTCATAGCTGCTCATCTCCTAGATTGATCTTGGTGAAGCGTATGATTTTTTTTGTTTCCATGTGACATTCCCCAACACCACCACTGAGCACGATGCCGGTGCAACACACACGGTGCAGTCTTCCCCATGACAGCAACAAGCTTCCTGCTGGACTGACACATAAGATGAGGTATCTCAAGGCTCGATGGACCCGCGACTGAAGCGGGACCAATGCCATGTCCAGAAGGACAGTCGCAAGGAGGACGCACGCATCGTTATCAAGAGGCAAAGGGAAGCGTGTCATCAATCCGATGGTCGTGCCGATCCAACTGTCGATAAACCCATGCTAGGAGAGCCAGACAACCAAGCTTATGAGGTGCGATGCCCGGAATTCACCCGCGAGGTGCATCAATTCTGCTAGCTTTGTAGCAAGGCCTTCAATCCAGAGTTGCTGGATAAATACGACGGTGCAATCAGTCCATCAAAGTTCTTGGGCATCTAACCATCGCAGTGTAGGTTTTCCAAGGGACGAGATGAGAATGTTCTCACCAACTACTTCCTGCTAGCACTCAAGCCCAACATGAGGAAGTGGCTAATGAACTTGCTAGAAGGGGCCATTTATTCTTGGGCGGACCTCCGCAACTAGTTCATCGGGGCTTACCACAGGGGCCACAAGCTCCTGGGACAGCCCAGCAACCTGCAAGTGCCCCCCCAACAAGACGGTGAAACCGTCCGCAAGTACATCCAGAGGTTCAGCCGCGTGCAATACAACATCCCAGACATCCTCCCTGTCGCGGTGCTCGTTGCATTTCACACGAACATATACAATTGCCGCATGCATGATGAGATGAACATCAACAAGGTGCAGGACGTCACCGAGCTCTATGCTCTGTCCGACAAGTGCACGCGGGATGAAGAAGGAAGAGGACTACCGGGGAAGGATGCATGCACGGAGGTCGACCCCGACAATGACAAAACATGCCTACATCCTCGAAGAAGGGACGCAAGCACAACAAGAAGCGCAAGGGCAAGGCAAAGTTGGCTGCTGAGAGCTCCCGCAAGCCCAATGTCAGAAAGAAGGCAAAGTCTGAGGGGTCCTGCAAGGATGTTGCCGTTTGCTCTGGACACCACGAGACCACGACAGGCGAGAAGCCGGCAAGCCATACTACAAGATCCACCTCACCAAGGTGCACGATATGACCGAATGCCACCAAGTTGTAGGATCACTAAAAGAGTATGTCTAGAGGGGGTGAATAGACTAGTCGCACAAATTAAAATCTACACAGCATCCAAAGTTAAGTGTTCGCATATTTTAGTAATTTTTAGCAAGTCTAGCACACCCTACACATGCAAGTCATCAAGTATAGCAGTGGAAAGTAAAGACATTGCACATGGAAGTAATGAGTTGATATAGGGAGATCAAACGCATGAAGGACACGAAGATTATTCCCATGCTTCCAATGGGGGTTCTATCATACATCCATGTTTATGGAGTCTTGAACCCATGGAGGGTAATGTTCGCGAAAGTCCATGGAGGGTTCTACCCATGGAGGGTTACACGTAGAAGCAACCTTGACTATAGCATGGTGGCCTACGTCCACGGAGGACTAGCATAACTCGGGGTAGATCTTCATGAAGTAGGCGATCTCCTTGTCCTTACAAACTTCTTGGTTCACTCCACAAAACGATGTAGGAGGCTCCCAAGCGACACCTAACCAATCTAGGAGGCACCACCCTCCAAAATGTAATAGGCTTGATAATGTCGATGAACTCCTTGCTCTTGTGCTTCAAGATGATAGACTCCTCAACACTCAATCACTCTGTCAAAGAGTTGGCTTCGGTGGAAGAGATTGAGTGGGTGGAAAGCAGCTCGGGGAGGCTAGAGATGAAGATTCATATGGTTGGAATGGAGTGGCATGATCTCAACACATGAGTAGGTGGCTCTCTCTCAAAAATATGATATGATAAGTGGGGATCTTTTCCGAGTGCTTCTCTTGTGAGTGGGTGGTGGTGTAGGGGTATATATAGGCATATGCAAAGGTGGCAACATTTGAATCTCGGTGAGACCGACATATAATTCTCGATGGTACCGATCAGGTGTCCAATGGTCAGCATCCAAATCTCGGTCACACCGACCCAAAAAATTGAAAATTCCGATTTTATGAATCGAGGCAACAGAGAGTTGGCAACCTGAACTCAGTGGCACCGATGTGGGATCGGTTGCACCGATGTGCTAGGGTTTGGCATGGGTCTGTCCGAGTTTAGGAATCGGTGGGACCGAGTTTAAATTGTTGGTTTCACCGATTTGAGTGGTAGGTCTCTAGATAGTTTGTGTGGGAGAGTTTTTGGTTGTTTTTGGTAACTATCACCCGTAGTACCTTACCCCCTTTCAATAGTATTTGCTTTTCCTATGGAGTCAAAGTGATTTCTCACAAAGTAAAATGTAGTTCCTCTTCCTTAAACCTTTGCCAATGCTATTCCTTCTCCTTCTTCTTCTTGGGGATACTCTCCAAACTCCTTTTTTCGAACCCCTCTATATCTATGGACTTTCACCAGAGATACACTAGATAAAAGTATTAATCCAAGAGATAATGTCAATTGCATTGAATTTTCAAATCCACCAAGGGAGCGAATTGTGCTTTCAATATCCCCCTTTTTGGTAATTGATGACAACATACAATCAAAGCTTCAATTCAATATATGCAAAATTATATGAAGACTTTGAAGGATACATGACTAATACAAGCTCCCCCTAGATGTTTGCAATCCATTTTAAGGATAGTTTATTTTGAATGCATGAAAGCACACATTGTAGCAAAGATATGAGAAGTCATCTATATCTTGGCAATATGCATCAAATATATGCGAATGACGTGATTTCATGTTCAATACTCACTCTTGCAAACAATATGTGCGGGAACCAAGAGATCATCTTGAACAAGAACATGATGTATACGCTTACCTTGAGGTCCTTGAGCATTTAACAGTACGAACACACTTGAGAAAACAATGTTAGGAAACACAAGTGTATTTCAAAGTACAAATGCAAATGGAATCAAGAGTACCAAAGTGCTCCCTTAGTGGTTTTGATATTTCACGACAACATACATTGTCTCTTGGACTAATACTTTCATCTAGTGTATTTCAGATAAAGTCCACAGAGAGAGATGGGTTAGCAAAAAGGAGTGTGGAGAGTATCCCCATGAAGAAGAACGAGAAGGAATAGATTGGCAAAGCTTGAATAAAGAGGACTCTACATTTTACCTTTTGTGCGAAATCACTTTTAGTCCATAGGAAAGCCAATACTATTAAAACGTGGTAAGGTTTTGTTGGTGATCAAAATGCTCATACGTGCATAGGTGATAGTCACCACCTACACCCACAAGCTCTTCCACAAAATTCTATCCAAAGCCAAATATCCAAAATCGGTGCAACCAACACTTTCCACCTGGTACCACCGATTCCCAGACTCAGCCAAACCCTAGCATTTCGGTGCAACCGATTCCATTTTGGTGCCACCAAGTTTGGATTGCCAACTTCTTGTTATGCAAGTTCACAAAATTGGTCCCATCAAGTTTTGTGAATTGATGTCACCGAGATTGGCAATCTAACCACTGGTCACCTTATTGGTGCAACCGAGTAGTATGTATCGGTCTCACCGAGATTCAAAAGTTGCTACCTTTGAGGCAACTCGGTACCGCCAATATTTACACATCGGTGTCACCGAATCTGACTTATTAGGTGTAATGGTTGGATTTTTGGAGATGCATATATATACCCCTCCACCACCACTCAATCGGAAGGGAAGCACTCAGAACAGTTCCCCACTCATACCTACCAATTTTCCGAGAGAGAGCCACCTACTCATGTGTTGAGATCATGCCATTCCATTCCTACCATATGAATCTTGATCTCTAGCCTCCCCAAGTTGCTTTCCACCCAATCATCCTCTTCCACCAAGCCAAATCTGTGAGAGAGTGATTGTGTGTTGAGGAGTCTATCATCTTGAAGCACAAGAGCAAGAAGTTCATCGACATTATCAAGCCTATTACCTTTTGGAGGGTGCTGCATCCTATAATTGTTAGGTGTCGCTTGGGATCCTCCTACTTCATGTTGTGGAGTGAACTAAGAAGTTTGTAAGGGCATGGAGATTGCCTACTTCATGAAGATTTACCCCGAGTTAGGCTAGTCCTCTGTGGACGTAGGCCATCATGGTATAGTCAAGGTTGCTTCTTCGTGGAACCCTCTGTGGGTAGAGCCCTCCATGGACTCTTGCGACCGTTATCCTCTGTGGGTTGAAGACTCCATAAACATCGATGTACGATAGCACCACCTATCGGAACCATGGGAAAAATCTTCGCGTCCCTCATGCGTTTGATCTCTCTATCTCTACTCCTTTCTTTCATGTGGAATGTATTTACATTCCGCTTCTATACTTGATGACTTGCATCTGCAGGGTGTTCTAGACTTGCTATATATGCTAAAACTGCCAACCCTTTAACTTGTGCTTCAGGTAGTTTTAAATTCCTGCTAGTAGTCTATTCACCCCACTCTAGACATACACTTCTAGTGATCCCGCAATTTGTATCAGAGCATTGGTCTCCATTGCTTCGGTTTCAACACCGTGGAGGAACATGGATGTGTATAGTGTGGAGAGTTTGTATTGTAGAGTGCCCACTTGTCGGATTTCGGGCTCCATAAAACCCTTAAGATTCGAACTCAGGGGCGTGTGCGAAGATCCCCTGCATCCTCGCCCAACCTAGCTCACTACTCTATGAACACGACAAAGTACTCGCACGATGATGAGGAAGAGGATGAACATGACAGTTTACCCAGGTTCGGGATGCTATGAAGTGTAGTACCCTACTCCTGCTTTGGTGGATTGCCTCTCAAGGAGGTGAAGTGGATGAACTATTATAGTATTTCAGAGCCTCATGAGGGCTCCCATTGAGGTCTTCAAGGCCCTGCGCGACTCGATGGTGGATGAGTGGTGGAATGGATTCGGGGGGTCTTCTCTATGGTGCATCCTACCCTCTATAAATAGCGGAGGCTCGGGTCCTCTTCCCTTATCGCAATGGCGGGACAGGATCCCAGAACGGCTGAATTTGAAGGGGGGACAGGAGTACATGCATGCCCTGCCCAGAGGCGGTCTTCGCGTGCAAAGTAGTTGTCCACGATGCAAGGATGGGCTCAGCGATGACATCCGCCATGTGGGGCGGGTGGTTGCAGTCTTGTTACACCAGAATGGAAACCTTTGGGGGGTACTTTGGGAACCTGCGTACGTCCTTGCCCCTTTGCACCAAAGGGGAAACTGTGCCGTCTGGTGTGCTGGCGCCCACCTGTCCTTCCTTGTGTGACCCTTGACTTCCGAGGCTATGCCTTGCATAAAGAGCTCCGCCGCTTCGAAGGGGGCCTGAGGAGGCCCATCCCTTGTCGGTCATGAAGTTGTTACTCCTCGTGAACCTAGGGCCCTCGCGAGGTCCTTATCTTAAGTGAGGCCATGTCTGGCCGTGTTTGGTCAATGAAGTGGGCCATGACCAGGGCCGCAGGCAGGCAGGTCTGGGTACCCCCATTCCTAGAAAGCTGATAGTAGCCCCCGGGCCCAAGGCGCACACAAGCTGTCCTCCGGGTGAAGCCTCGGGGTTGGCCCGAAGCGCCATGGGCCCCAAACGCCTACGGGCCAGGCTCAGCGTGCATCGCGCGGTTGGTGTCGGGTGTCCTTCGCCCGTTCGGCCTCTGTTCGAATCAACAAGGGCCTGAATTCTAGCGCTAGGCTATTATTGCTTCCCTTTCTTGCACACATGCTCTTGCTTTCTAGGTATCCATCTCTAGCAGGCACCTCCCCAGATCTGGCGCCGCTCCATCCTTCTCCTAGCTGCCTTGGTCCCACGCGCTTCTCGATGGCGCCCACCGGCAAGCAGAAGCCAGAGGCGCAGGGCTCTACCCTCGCCCCATATTGTCGGCGCTCTTGCGGTCTCCCATTGCCTAGGGTGAGGACTTCCTCCCGGTGCTCCCGAGGATGGCCGTTGGGTCCTATGGATAGAAGCAGCCCTCGTCCGAAGTGATCTATCCCTTCTTCCTACACAGTGTCTTCGCTGGGCTCATCCCGTCCTTCTCCGCGTTCTTCACTACCATCCTCAACCACTATGGGATCCAGGCCCTTCATCTCCAACCCAACTCCATCTTGATTGTGTCCGTCTTTGCCTTCTACTGTGAGGCCTTCGTGGGCGTGCAGCCTTTGGTGGCTCTCTTCCGCCATTTCTTCATCTCGTGTTTGCATGACAACGCTCAATGGTCGGCGTGCATATCCTTTGTCGCGGTCCAGATCGACAACATGCTCTTGAAGGCCGAGAAGAAGGTGGAGAACTTCAGGGACTGCTGGGTACTCATGGATCTCAAGATCACCAACCCTCTATTGGATCTGTCAGAAGGGCTGCTAGAGAACACCTCTGCGTGGAGCTCCGTGGAGCTTTTTAACCCCTGGGCCGGGACCATCCTGGAGTGCTTCTCCCATGATATCGCTTGGCACGATAGTGAAGGAGTCTCTGGCGTAGCGCTTGGCGCCCCTCCAGGCCTATTCTAGGCCCTTGTGGGACTATCAGGGCAACAACAACAATCTTAGGCGTCAGTCCACACACATAACCCTCGAGGAATTGAGTAGGGCTGTGGCGACCCTGCTCAACGGCGACCCTAACGGCCTCCCTGAGGCCCACGCCCCGTTGTACTACCGCGACAACGGGCCGATCTGGTTGCCACGATGCTAGTCTTCAACGAACTGGGGCTCTTCCCTATAGAGGGCCTCAATTCCCCGGTGATGGTGTCCTCCGGCGATACCTCGTGGAGGGAGGACTCGAAGAAGACTGCCGACAACGGCCTGGCAAGGGCGTCTCCCCCGTTGCAGGGCACCCTTCTATGCAAGCTTCTGCTGCGGGCTCCTCTCGCACTGCCAAGACCCCCAGTGGGCTTGGGCCTGCCCCTCATGCCACGCGGTCCACCTGCGTGTTGACTCCCCGCAAGCGTGGAGTGGAGTCTTCTCCGGTGCGCCCTTCCTCTGTGGCAAGGCGGACGGAGTTCCGGCCACGCCCTCGCCCGGACTACAACTCGCGAGCGAGGCGGGCGAGGCTGGGGCCATGGTGATCCCTTCGGCGCCCGCCCTCACGGCTGTGTCCTGTCTCCCCTTGCCGGAGCAAACAGGAAGAGGAAGTGGGTCGATGTTGAGGAGTAAGTGGTATGGATTGGCTTGGCTCACATTCTTGTGGCTTTTGCATTGATGCCCATCCTTTGTTTTCTGACCAGGGATGCCGATGTGCCGAAGATGAGGCAGAAGAAGGTGGGCATTAAGCCAAAGGTGACTTTCGATGCGCCGCCTACCCCCGTCGACACGCCATCACCTGTCGCTGAAGGCGAGGGGGCTCGCGTGGCAGCCTCCATGGTCGTCGTCGTGAAGCCCGCTGAGCCCCCAATGCCCACAGGCATGGTCGCTCCTACCCTTGAGGGTGTGGTGACGCCGATGTTTGGAGGGCCAGCCCCTAAGGGCCAGTTGCTCGCTGATTCGTCCGTGTCCGTGGTCATCAAGCGGCATCGAGAGCCACCTGCTCCTCACCTCGTTGCCCCACCGGGGTCACCCCCTGCAATCGCACAGGGGACTCCTCCGGAGGGGCCATTGATGCCTCCGGCGCACGGCCATGACATCCTCGACGGGGCCTTTGCTGCTCTGGATCAGGTCTGTGGCGTCCTTAGGGGTGCCGATGATTGCCCCGTGGGTGGCGCCTAGAGCTCCACTCAGGATGGCTCTAGGCCGTCGCCTCTGTTGAGGCGGCTTGGGGTCAGGTTGAGGCTGTCGTGGTGAAGAGCGAGAAGGAAGCCACGACCACCCGGGCAGCGTGCGTAGTGGCGCTAATTGAGGCAGCATCTGCTGCCAGGTGTTGCAAGGAGGTGTAAGCCTACCTAAATTCCTTCCATGAGGAGCAGGCCAAGCTTGTGGGGCAGCTTCATCAGCGGGAGGAAGACCTCAAGGCACGTGAGGCTAAGCTTGCCATTCGGGACTCTGAGCAGCCCTAGGTGGCAGTCCGCAAGGACGCAGAGCAGGTGCGCCTTGACACGGAGAGGGAGGAAATTGCTTCGAAGAAGGCCTTTCTTGACGCCAGGGAGGGAACTCTTGCCACAGTCGAGGAGAAAAAGGTCATGGAGCTGAGCACCTTCCCTACCGTCGAGCTCAATCTTCTCCGAGAGCGGCTTCGTGGTGCTCGCCTCGAAGCTCGTCGATGCGCTGGAGGGTGCCATCATCAAGTTGGAGAGGCTTTTGGAGAATGGGTGCCGTGACCTCTTTTCTGAGACCACGACACGCGTCTTCAGCCATCTTCGTCTTCACGAGACGGGGTTTGACTTCGACTCCGTGATCTTCCCGATCATCACTGAGCTTCGCGTCAATGTTGCGGTAGTGGTGAAGGGCGCCATGGAGACGCTGGTGAAGAGGTTCATCCCCGTCACGGTTTCGCTGCCTCGGGATGCTGCTAGGGTTGGCGGTGAGGTGGATGACACCAGCGATGTCGACGACGAGCCCCCGGAGGACGGGGCGAGTGGTGGCAGCAGTTCCTCCTAACTTTTCTCTCCTTCTCCACTCCTCTCTCTCCCGCTCCTTTCCTGCAATGCAATCATGCCTCACGAAGGCGTTAAACTTGTTTGTGTTGGCGGAAACTTTTAATGCTTGTAATAACTGTTTGACTGTGTGATTGCTCTCTTCGCCTTGTTTCCTTCTTGCTTGCTGTGATGATGTGCATCGGTAGGGCCCGGCCTGTGCATACCTCAACCGCCGTTGAGCCGACTAGATCACCAAGGACGGTCCAAGGGTTGAGAGGCTATGGGTCCAGTTAGGCTCCTGAGTCGCGATGCTCATGAGTCCCCCTTGACGTGCGAGCAACCCTCATGAAGGGGACATGGCAGAGATCGGGTTAACTTGAAACTTTCGAACACCTTAAGCGCTCTGAGTCACGATGCTCAGGAGTCCCCCTTGATGTACGAGCCCTAGTGTCCTCCTTAAGGGTTTTGAGTAGTTTTTTGAGCGCTTCGAGCTCTGTGTTGGCAGGGCCAGGTCCGCGCATACCTCAACCACCATTGGGCCGACCGGATCACCAAGGATGGTCCAAGGTGTGAGGGACTACGGGTCCTGTTAGGCTCCTGAGTCACGATGCTAAGGAGTCCCCCTTGACGTACGAGCGGCCCCCATTTCTTTCCTCGCCAGCTTTTTTGGAGATGAGCGCGTGAAGAGCAGGTTTGATAGACCTGGAAAGGTGGCTTGTACGAGTCTTGGCCTGGTGGCATCCGCCGTGTATCCCCCTCCGCGTGCATCCCCGGGGAACGCAACGAGTAGGGGGGCTACTAGGGACCTTCCTGAGGTTGGATGCAGCCGCTGGGGGCGCCCTTAGTTGTTTATCCCGCCGTGCGAGGCGTGGGGCTTCCACATTGCGTGGGCATAGCCATTGGAGGGCTGTGTTGACTGGTAGCACGGAGCTGTGGCTTCCACATTGCGTGGTCATAGTCATTGGTGGACCATGTTGACCGCCAGCACGGGGTTGTGGCTTCCACATTGCGTGTGCATAGTCATTGGTGGACCGTGTTGACCGCCAACATAGGGATGTGGCTTCCACACTGTGTGGGCATGGTCATTGGTGGACCGTGTTGACTTCTCCGTCAGCGCTGGGCTGTGGCTGCCACATTGCGTGGGAAGGAACCCCTCCGCATCCTCGGGAAGGCTGGGCGTGTACAGCCGATGAAGTTCGTATGCCTGGCTGGCATGGTAGAACTGGGAGGTGTATCTAGGAGCTCACGAGGGTTCTTTGGCCTCACTAGGTCCCTACCTCAAAGGAGGTTCGCGCCCGAGTCTTCTTGTAGATTGGGCCATTTGAGGCCCTACTGAATTCGTCTTCTTGAGGGCAGCAGGCTGGATTCCTTTTGGTAATCTACATCTAAAGGTCCCGATCCCACACATTTCGCCACCACCGTTAGGTATGACCGAAAACCAAGGACACACTTCATGAGGCGAGGCCCCGACACTCCTGACGCTGACCGGAAACAAAGGACGACATTAGGGGGTCGAGTGGCATTATGACCAGTAAGGCTCCTGAGGACCCCCCTTTGTTATCGTTCTGGGAACGGGGGTACCCAGACCTGCGTGCCTACGGCCAAGGGCATGGCCCACTTCATTGACCAAACATGGCCAGGCTTGGCCTCACTCAAGACGAGGCCCTTGTGAGGGCCCTAGGCTCACGAGGAGGAACAACATGAGGACCGACAAGGGATGGTCCTCCTCAGCCCCCCTCCAGAGCGGCGGAGATCTCTATGAAAGGCCTAGCCTCGGGAGTCAAGGGTCAGGCAAGGAAGGACAGGTTGGCGCCAGCGCGTCGGATGACACAGTTTCTCCTTTGGTGCAAAGTGGGCAAGGACGTACGTGGGTTCCCAAAGCACCCCCAAAGGTTTCCATTCCAGTGTAACAAGACCGCAACCACCCGCCCCACAGGGCGGCTGTCATTGTTGAACCCATGCCTATGTTGTTGACAGCTACTTTGTAGGCAAAGACTGCCTTTGGGCAGGGAGAGCACGTACTCCTATCCCCCTTCAAATTTGGCCGTTGTGGGATCCATTCTGGCCATTGCGATTGGGGAAGAGGACCCGAGGCACCACTATATATAGAAGGTAGGCTACACCATAGAGAAGGACCCAAAATCCATTCCACCACTCATCCATTATCTAGTCATAGAGGGCCATGAATGTTGGTTTCTACCGTAGGTGCATCGCATGCGAATTAAAATTTTCCTATGCGCAGAACATCAAAGAACATGCTATGGAGGTGGATCACAGATCGTTACCACTAGACGCGTAGTGCCGTGCAACGGAATTAGCGACGGGGCAGCGCGTCCACATGGTCTATCTCATCCTTGTTTGTTCTCCCTCGAGCAGCCAGTACGATCTCCCTCAAACAGACGGTCTGCTAGATCCCGCGTACAGGTTCGCCAGAGCGCCACAAGTGCACCGTCTCTAACGATATCCGCGCATGTAGGAGGAACACACCGTGTGGCGAATTGCTAGGTCCAATCACATAGTCGGCAGTGAGTGGAGGTGGATATTCGCAACACATGCAAACCCTAATGATGAAGCCGAAGTGATCAACAGTATGGGTGTCCCACACCTCCACTATAAATAGGAATCCAGCGCAGGCTCAACACATGCAAAGCCCATGTGTTCCTTCCCTTAAGCGGGCGACCCCTTAGGTTCTTGTTCACTTGGTTGCGAGTTAGATCACATCCGACTCGACTAGTCGGTAGCGGCCTCTAGCAAAACGCGCCAACTCCAAGTGTCCGATGAATCTAGTTAGGCAAACCTGTACTTCACACTGTTGTTCCCTTTGCCACATGATATATGTTTTCGTGCACAAGGCGACATGGTCATCCTTGTTGTAGCATGACCTCTTTCTTGTTCCGGTGAACCCGACCAACACTTTGGATTATTTCATAATCCTCATGGCATGGCCATGCTTATACAGGTCGGATCACCCGAGGTGCCCAGAGTATATCTCTTCTGATTGAGAGGCAAATTCCATCTTGCTCGACCATGTCTCGCGGCATGGGTCTAGACAAGCCCGAAACCTACCTTTGTAACTACCCAGTCATGGAGTAGCGTTTGGTCAGCCCAAAGCAAGTCTGTCACCATCCCAAGTACATGCGCCAGCTCAGGTCTTAGGACATATAACGTATGTTGTACTAGATGCGCCAGCTCAGGTCTTTCCAACTCAGACCTTATCTCGACTTGGATCCGACTATGTCGAATCCGACGAGACCTTTCTGAGTCCATATTATCCCGCTGGCATCCAATGCTACATGGTTAGTGAGACCGCACCATCCACCGTGTAATATGCTAGTCTGATTAGTTGTGCGTCCACACAACCCATTTGACTAGGGACCATTTAGGACAATTATCATACAATGCATAGTCTCACAAACAAGTCACGTACTTGTTAACACACATCAATGATAATGTGCAAGGACTATCTTTATTCATAAACACATAGGAAATATCATCATACATGAGGGGAGCCCTCATGAACACCTCAAGGGGAGCCCTCATGAGGCTCTGAAACACTATAATAGTTCATCCACTTTACCTCCTTGAGAGGCAATCAACCAAAGGAGGTGTAGGGTATTACGCTTCGGAGCGGCCCGAACCTGGGTAAACTATCATGTTCATCCTCTTCCTCATCATCGTGCATGTTCTTTGTCGTGTTCATCGAGTAGCGATCTAGGTTGGGCGAGGCATGGCGCCGGTGGGCCCTGTCGGCGCACCCAGGTCGCCCTCGCCTGTGGCAAACACCGCCACGCGCCCCGATGCCCACAATCAAAAGGACTCCTCCCAGCCGGTCACCGTGCAGCGTGACGGCCACACCGCCACTCTGTCGATCGTCCCAGCTTCCGGGTTGTCCTCCCATATTCGGCCCGGGCAGGTGTGGGGCCAGGGCATGCTCACCATGGCTAACGAGCTGCTTCGCTACCGCCCCACCCCGACCGCTTCGACGACTGGCTTTGGCGCATCATGGAGCTCATCAGTGATGTCAGCGATGCTTTGGCACTCTCCTACTCGCTTCTACCCCAACCATCCCTGGCGGACGACGTGGCGCACGGTGTGCAACCTCCACCTCTGTGACGTGACGTTGACCCCGAGGCCAGGCGAGAAGCGTGACCCCACCACCGGCATCACGGACCACGGGCAAGGCTGGGAGATGAGTCAAGCTGCTAGGTGGTTCCTCAATCGTGCGTCGACACGTGTGCATTTCCTGCACTGCCGACCTAGCACAGGGACCGGGTACCACTCGAGGAGGCCCCGTAGGAGCGTTAAGACCAGGACCCTCCCGCGCACGCGGGGTGCCTCGCTGATGACCCACAAGTATAGCGGATCTATCATAGTCCTTTCAATAAGTAAGAGTGTCGAACCCAACAAGGAGGAGAAGGAAATGACAAGCGGTTTCCAGTAAGGTATTCTCTGTAAGCACTGAAAATATCGGTGACAGATAGTTTTGCGATAAGATAATTCATAACGAGTAACAAGTAACAAATGTAGCAAAGGTGCAGCAAGGTATCCCAATCGTTCTTGTAGCAAAGGACAGGCCTGGACAAACTCTTATATAAATCAAAGCACTCCCGAGGACACATGGAAATTTCTGTCAAGCTAGTTTTCATCATGGTCATTTCATTCGCGTTTGTTACTTTGATAATTTGATATGTTGGTGGACAGGTGCTTGGGTGTTGCCCTTACTTGGACAAACTTCCCACTTATGATTAACCCCTATCGCAAGCATCCGCAACTACGAAAGACGAATTAAGGTAAACCTAACCATAGCATGAAACATATGGATCCAAATCAGCCCCTTCCGAAGCAACGCATAAACTAAGGTTTAAGATTCCGTCACTCTAGCAACCCATCATCTACTTATTACTTCCAAATGCCTTCCCCTAGGCCAAAATAATGGTGAAGTGTTATTTAGTCGATATTCACATAACACCACTAGAGGAGGGACAACATACATCTCATCGAAATATCGAACGAATACCAAATTCAGATTATTACTCATAACAAGACTTATCCCATGTCCTCGGGAACAAACAAAACTACTCACAAAACATGTTGATGTGCAAGATTAGAGGATTATTAATTATTATAAAGGATCTAAACATATGATCTTCCACCAAGTAAACCAACTAGCATCAACTACAAGGAGTAATCAACACACAGGTACTAATCTGAGGTGTTATGATAAAGATCAGATACAAGAGATGAACTAGGGTTTGGAGAGGAGATGGTGTTGATGAAGATGTTGATAGAGATTGACCCCCTCACGATGAGAGGATCATTGGTGATGACAATGGCTTTGATTTCCCCCTTCGGAAGGGAAGTTTCCCCAGCAGGACCGCCCTGTCGGAGATCTAGATTGGTTCTGCCCAAGTTCCACCTCGAGACGGTGGCGCTTTGTCCCAAAAGCTCTCTTCAGATTTTCCAGGTCAAATGCTTCATATAGGAGAAGATGGGTGTAGGGGGAGCCACAGGGTCCCAACAAGCCTGATAGGCATGGCCAAAGGGGGTGGCCGCACCTAGCAGGCTTGTGGCGTGCTGGTGGCCCCCTCTGGCTAATTATTGCGCTAGTATTTTTAATTAATTCCAAAAATATTCTCCGTAAATTTTCAGAATTTTTGGAGTTGTGCAGAATAGGTATCTCCGTTTTGCTCCTTTTGAAGTCCAGAATTCCAGCTGCTAACATTCTTCCTCTTCATGTAAATCTTATAAAATAAGAGAGAAAAGGCATAAGTATTGTACCATAACGTGTAATAACTGCCCATAATGCAATAAATATCAATATAAAAGCATGGTGCAAAATAGATGTATGTGACAGCCCAAGTGTTGTCCCTACCTTATTGGCATGTAACCCCAATGTATGAACCTTGTGTCATGAGCTATGTATGATTTGCACCTTGTCATTCATGTGGTATTTGCATTCATGCATCATATCATCCATCATAACATTCATTTTGCATGCTTGCTATTCTCATGTGTCTTGGCTTGATGTTGGTGTGAAGTGATGTGGGTGTGCCTTGTGTCATGTTGGTGTTGGGTGTGGTAGGAGTCATGTTTGCAACTCCTCTTCTTCTTCCCCTCTCTTTTCTCTTTCAACATCACCTTCCATTTCCCCCCTCTCTTCATATTAATTTTATGAGCAGACTTAACTTGTTGTTTTAATTGTTCAAATATGTTCAAGAGGTAGTCCTAATTATTTAATTAATTTAGTGAGTGATCCTTTTGATGTTTGGCGATTCGTTGTTTTTGTATTTTAATTAAACAGGAGCTGACCTTTTATTTAAGTACTAAAATAACTTGCTAAATAATTCAACTTAATATTTTTATTAAATGTAGCACATTTTTTTTATTTACAAAAGTATTTTTGTTTTGCTCTAAAACCTTTTAAAATGCCCTAGGGAATCAACTTTGTGTGGTTGTTTTAATAAATGGTTAAATCCCTTGCTGGTTTTGTTCTGAGAGAGAGAGAGAGAGCAGATGGGACTGTCCCTCCTGCGGCGCAACCCGCAAGGAACAGATGCCTACCTGCTCCCGTTCGCTCGCCGTCAGTCTTCAGTGTGAGAGAGAGCGCGTTCATCGTCGCCTTTCCGTCACCGTCACCGTTAGCTCGTGGGTCTAAAGCCCCTCGACATGCGTGCCCTCCCGTCACCTAGGGTTCCCCTCTCTCCCTTCGCCGCCGCAGCCTTCTTCTTCCCCTCCATCTCTCTCCTGCCTCTCTTCTTTTCCCCTGCGAGGTAAGTGTCTAACAGGTTCAGAGAGTTCAGTTGCATCCGCCGCTCGTCGTCGCCGCGTCTCCGGTGGGCGGCGTCCGTGGTGGTGATGGCGTGGAGCTCGGGTGTTGACGCGGCGTTCCATCCCCGCCGCAAGGGGCCCCATAGAAGCTCTGCAGCGACGGCCTCATCATCGCCGGAAGCCCGCGCCGCCGTCTTCTTCCCCTGCATCGTCTCCGGTCGACTTCTTCCCCTCCGTCGACTCCGTCGTGACCGGCTCGTTGTCGCCTTTCCCCCAAGGTGAGCTGCCGGTCGCCGTTTCCCTTTTCCTCTGTGCGTAGCTCGTAGTTGCTCGCCGCCGTGTCTGTCGCCGCCGATAGCGAGTCGAGCACCCGCCGCTCGCCTCCTTCCTCCTCATCGCAAGGTTAGCAGGGGAATGGGTTCCCTGGCTGTTCCCGCGCGCGTGTGAGTAGTTGGGGTCGCCGGATCTGCCATGTATCGCTGGAATTTGACGCCGCCGTCGCCTGTCGTGTTTGCTCTGTTTCGGTTCAGTTTCTTAGAGAAGTTCCGGCGAGTGTGTGTATTAGAGAAGCATAGGTCCTCCTCTGTTAACACTCGGCGCCGTAGCGCAGTGGTAGCGCCCTGTATGCAGACCAGGAGGTCTCGGGTTCGATCCCGAGCCCCTCCCCTTTTTTTGTGTTTTGTTTCCTTTTCTTTTTTTTGTTTTGTGTGTTCTTCTTGCATGAATATGGTGTGTAGAGCCTGAATAGGGAAGGGTGCTTGTGTTGCGTGTGTGTATATATATACCTTACTATATATATATACATGTATGAGTGTGTGTGTGGTTTTTATTTATTCATTTTTTGTTGTGTGTGTAGGTAGTGTAGTGCATAAGTGTGCATATGTATGCATACACATGTGTGTGTAGTATATATGTGCTAGTGTATGTGGTAGTGTGTGTGCTTTGCACATACACATATGCATGTGTATGTTGAGTTTTGTGTGTGTAGGGTTGCATGTGAGTTTGCACATATGTGGTGTATGTGCTTGTGTTGTGTGTGAGTGTATGTGTGTGTGCTTGTGGCACACACACATGTGTGTGTGGGGTGGCAGGTTGTGTTGGGGAACGTCGCATGGGAAACAAAATTTTTCCTACGCACACGCAAACCTATCCATGGTGATGAGCTCCACGCGAGGGAGAGTGGATCTACGTACCCTTGTAGATCGCTAAGCGGGAAGCGTTAAGAAACGCGGTCGGCGTAGTCGAACTTCTTCGCGATCCAAATCGCCGAGCGTCCCGCGATCCAATCACGAACCGTCCCGCGAACACATCATGATCCGTCCCGCGAACTCATCACGATCCATCTCACGATCTTGATCACGATTTGTCCCGCGAACTCATCACGATCCGTTCCGTGATCACATCATGAACCGTCTCGCGATCTCGATCACGGTCCTTCCGATCTAGCGCCGAACGGACGGCACCTCCGCGTTCAACACACGTGCAGCTTGATGACGATCTCCACCGTCTCGATCCAGCGAGAGGAGGTGGAGAGGAGAGAGAGTTCACCGGCAGTGTGATGGCGCTCCGGTGATGGTGGTGGAGCAATTCCAGCAGGGCTTCGCCTAAGCGCTGCAGAAAACCGATCTAGAGGAGAAACTATGCACCGGTGTAACGGGTAGCACGTGGCCAGAAATTCTGTCCAAAAACCACCCAATCCACTAGTATATATAGGAGGAGAGGATAGGAGAGGCAGCCAAGGCCTTTGGGTCGGCCGAAATAGGAGGTGGGAAGCAATCCTACTTCACATCCAATCCTAGTTGGAGTAGGATTGCCTCATATTGGCTGATTTTCCACTTTTTGCTTTAGGACTTTCTCTCCTGCGCCATGGGCCTTTGTGGCTGTTTTCCCAGCCCACTAAGGGCTGGTTATTATTCTCCCACAGCCCATGGACCTCTTGGGGTCGAAATACCCCTCCCGGTACACTACCGGCACTCCCGGTACACTACCGGCACTCCCGGTACACTACCGATGAGCCCGAAACTTTTCCGGAAACCAAACTGGGACTTCCTATATATGAATCTTTACCTCCGGACCATTCCGGAGCTCCTCATGATGTCCGGGATCTCATCTGGGACTCAGAACAAACTTCGGTCACCACCATACATAACTCTACACTACCGAAACGTCACCGAACCTTAAGTGTGCAGACCCTGCGGGTTCGAGAACTATGTAGACATGACCGAGACACCTCTACGGTCAATAACCAATGGCGGGACCTGGACGTCCACATTGGTTCCTACATATTCTATGAAGATCTTTATCGGTCGAACCTCTATGTCAAGGATTCAGTTAATCCCGTATATCGTTCCCTTTGTTCTTCGGTATGTTACTTGCCCGAGATTCGATCGTCAGTATCTCCATACCTAGTTCAACCTCGTTACCGGCAAGTCTCTTTACTTGTTCCTTAATACAAGATCCCGCAACTAACAATTAGTCACATTGCTTGCAAGGCTTATTGTGATGTTGCATTACCGAGTGGGCCCCGAGATACCTCTCCGTCACACGGAGTAACAAATCCCAGTCTCGATCCATGCCAACTCAACAGACACCATCGGAGATACCTGTAGAGCACCTTTATAGTCACCCAGTTACGTTGCGACGTTTGATACACACAAGGCACTCCTCCGATATCTGTGAGTTGCATGATCTCATGGTCATAGGAACACATACTTGACATGCGGAAAACAGTAGCAATAAACTGACACGATCATATGCTACGTTTGCAGTTTGGGTCTTGTCCATCACATCATTCTCCTAATGATGTGACCCCGTTATCAAATGACATCTCATGTCCATGGCTAGGAAACCTTAACCATCTTTTGATCAACGAGCTAGTCTATTAGAGGCATACTAGGGACATGGTTTTGTCTATGTATCCACACATGCATTTAAGTCTCCGATCAATACAATTATAGCATGGATAATAAACGATTATCATGAACAAGGAAATATGATAATAACTAATTTATTATTGCCTCTAGGGCATATTTCCAACAGTCTCCCACTTGCACTAGAGTCAATAATCTAGTTCACATCACCATGTTATTCGCATTGTTATGAATCTAACACCCAACAAGTATTGGGGTTCGATCATGCTTTGCATGTGAGAGAGGTCTTATAGTCAACGGGTCCGCGATATTCAGATCCGTGTGTACTTTGCAAATCTCTATGTCAAACCGTAAACACTGCTACCACACTCCACTTGGTACTACTTCCAAATGGCTGCTCCACTATACGTATCCAGATTGCTACTACTAGTCATCCGGATTGGTGCCAAAGCTTGCATCGACGTAACTCTTTACGATGAACCCTTTATCACCTCCATAATCGACAAACATCTCCTCAGTCTTTTAGTTACTAAGGATAATCTTGACCGCTGTCCAGTGATCCTACTCCTGGATCACTTTCTTACCCCTTGACAGACTCATGGCAAGGAACACACAGGTGCGGTACACAGCATGACATACTATACAGAGCCTATGGCTAAGGCATAGGGGACAACGTTCGTCCTTTCTCTTTCTTCTGTCGTGGTCGAGCTTTGAGTCTCACTCAACTTCACACCTTACAAATCAGGCGAGAACTCTTTCTCTGACTGATCCATTTTGAACTCTTTCAAAATCTTTGTCAAGGTATGTACTCATTGAAAGTCTCATCAAGTCATCCTTGATCTATCTCTATAGATCTTGATGCTCAACAATTAGGTAGTTTTATCCAGGTTTTACTTTGAAAATCACTTTCCAAACAACTGTTTATGCTTTCCAGAAATTCTACATTATTTCCGATCAACCATATGTCATCCACATATACTTATCAGAAATTCTATAGTGCTCCCACTGACTTTATTGTAAATACAAGTTTCTCGTAAACTTTGTATAAACTCAAAAACTTTGATCAACTCATCAAAGCGTATATTCCAACTCCGAGATGCTTGCTTCAGTCCATAGAAGGATCACTGAAGCTTGCTCACCTTTTAGCATCCTTAGGACTGACAAAACCTTCTGGTTGTATCACATACAACCTTTCTTCAAGTAAACCGTTAAGGAAACGATGTTTTGACATCATCTGCCAGATTTCATAATTGAAAATGCAGCAACTGCTAACATAATTCCAGCAGACTTTTAGCATCGCTACGAGTGAGAAAGCCTCATCGCAGTCAACTCCTTGAACTTGTCACAAACATATTTGCAACAAGTCGAGCTTTACAAATGGTGACATTTACCATCAGTGTCTGTCTTCATTTTAAAGATCCACATGTACTCAACGACCTGCTGTCCAACGAGCAAGTCTACCAAAGTCTATACTTGGTTTTCATACATGGATCCTATCTCGGATTTCATGGCCTCCAACCATTTGTCGGAATCCGGGCCCATCATCGCTTATCCATACCTCGTAGGTTCATCGTTGTCCAACAACATGACCTCCAAGACAGGGTTCCCGTACCGCTCAGGAGCAGTACACATCCTTGTCGACCTACGAAGTTCGATAGTAACTTGATCCTGAAGCTTCATGATCATCATTATTAACTTCCTCTTCAACTAACGTAGGCTTTACAGAAACATCTTTCTGCGTTGCGCTACTCTCTGGTTGAACAAAGGTTTAACAACCTCATCAAGTTATATCTTCCTCCCACTCGATTCTTTCGAGAGAAACATTTCCTCGAGAAAGGATCCGTTTAAGCAACAAACACTTTGCACTTGGATCTGAGATAGAAGGTTCACCCAACTGATCTTAGGGTATTCTATGAAGATGCATTTGTCCGCCTTGGGTTCGACCTCATTAGGTGAAAACATTTTCCACACAAGCGTCGCAACCCCAAACATTAAGAAATGATAGCTTAGGTTTCTATCAAACCATAATTCACGCGGTATCATCTCAACAGATTTAGATGGTGCCCTTTTAAAGTGAATGTAGTTGTCTCTAATGCATAACCCCAAAATTATAGTAGTAAAACGACAAGAGACATCATAGCACACACCATGTCCAATAGAGCATAACTATGATGTTCGGACACACAATCATACTATGGTGTTCCAGGTGGCGTTTAGTTGTGAAACAACTTTCACATTGTCTTAAGTTGTATTCCAAACTCGTGACTCAGATATTCACCTCCACGATCATATCGCAGTCATTTTTATCTTCTTGTCACGATGATCAACTTCACTCTGAATTTGCTTGAACCTTTCAAACGATTCAGACTTGTGTTTCATTAAGTAAATATACACTATATCTACTCAAATCATCAGTGAAGGTAAGAGAATAACGATATCCACTGCACGCTACAAGACTCACTAGATTGCATACATCAACATGTATCATTTCCAATGAATCACTTGCCCGCTCCATCCAACAGGGTCCTTTAGTCATCTTGCCCAAGAGGCATGGTTCGCATGCCTCAACCGATTTGAAATCGAATGAGTCCAAATATCCATCACCATGGAGTTTCTTCATGCGCTTTATACCAATATGACATTTTGCGACAGTGCCACAAGTATGTGGTACTATCATTATTTAACTTTGTATCTTTTGACATCAATGTTATGAACATGTGTATTACTACGATCAAGATTTCAACAAACCATTCTCACTGGGTGCATGACCATTGAAGGTATTATTCATGTAAATAGAATAACTATTATTCTCTGACTTAAATGAATAATCGTATTGCAACAAACATGATCTAATCATGTTCATGCTCAACGCAAAATACCAAATAACATTTATTTAGGTTCGTCACTAATCCTGAAGGTAGAGAGAGCGTGCGATGTTGATCACATCAACCTTGGAAACATTTCCAACACACATCGTCACCTCACCCTTAGCTAGTTCTCCATTTATTCCGTAGCTTTTATTTCGAGTTACTAACATTTAGCAACCAAACCGGTATCCAATTCCCAGGTGCTACTAGGAGTACTAGCAAGGTACACATCAATAACTCGTATATCAAATATACTTCTATCGATGTTGCCAGCCTTCTTATCTACCAAGTATCTAGGGTTGTTCCGCTTCAGCGACCTCTCACCTCATAATAGAAGCACTTAGTCTCGGGTTTGAGTTCAACTTTGGGTTGCTTCACTAGAGAAGCAACTGACTTGCTATCCATGAAGTTTCCCTCCTTGCTCTTGCCCTTTTCGAAACTAGTGGTTTGATTAACCATCAACACTTGACGGTCCTTCTTGATTTCTACCTTCGCGGTGTCAAACATCGCGAACAGCTCAGGGATCAATACTTCTATCCCTGGTGTATTATAGTTCATCACTAAGTTCTAGTAGCTTTAGTGACGACTTGGAGAACTATATCAATCACTATCTTATCTGGAAGATCAACTCCCACTTGATTCAAGCGATTGTAGTACCCAGACAATCTGAGTACATGCTCAACGATTGAGCTATTCTCCTTCATCTTACAGGCAAAGAATCTTGTTGGAGATCTCATATCTCGCAACACAGGCACGAGCCTGAGATCACAATCTCTGCTCCTAGAACATCTCATATGTTCCGTGACGTTCCAAACGTTTCGGAGCCTCAATTCTAAGCCGTAATGCATGACGCACTAAACTATCAAGTAGTCATCGAAACGTGCCTGTCAGATGTTCACAACATCTATAGACGATGCTAGAGGGGGTGGCGCACCGAGCGGTGCATTAAGGACATAAGCCTTCTGTGCAGCAATGAGGACAATCCTCAGATCACGGACCCAGTCCGCAATATTGCTACCAACATCTTTCAACTCTATTTCTCTAGGAACATGTAAAAATTTAAGGGAGCTACAATGCGAGCTAGTAATCTACAACATAATTTGCAAAGACACTTTGACTATGTTCATGATAATGAGTTCAATTAATCATATTACTTAAGAACTCCCACTCAAATTGACATCCCTCCGATCATTCGAGTGATACATGATCCAAATTCACCAACTCAAGTCCGATCATCACGTGAGTTGAGGTGGCTGCAATGGTGAACATCATTATGTTGATCATATCTACTATATGACTGATGTTCAACCTTTCGGTCTCTCGTATTCTGAGGCCATGTCTGTACATGCTAGGCTCATCAAGTTTCACCCGAGTGTTCTGCGCGTGCAAATCTGGCTTGCACCCGTTGTATGTGAACGTAGAGTCTATCACACCCGATCATCACGTGGTGTCTCAACATGACGAACTTTCGCAACGGTGCACAATCGGGGAGAACACAGTTCATCTTGAAATTCAAGTGAGGCATCACCTTATAATGCTACCGCCATACTAAGCAAAACAAGGTGCATAAAAGGATTAACATCTCATGCAATTCATAAGTGACATGATATGGCCATGAACTTGTGTTTAAGATCTCCATCTTCGAAACATCGGCATGATCTCCATCGTCACCGGCACAACACCATGATCTCCATCATCTTGATCTCCATCAATGTGTTGCCATTGGGGTTGTGGCGCCAGCCCTGCTTCTACTTCTATTGCTACCGCTTAGCGATAAAGTAAAGCATTACATAGCGCTTAATGATTGACACGCAGGTCATACAATAATTAAAGACAACCCTATGGCTCCTGCCGGTTGCCGTACTCAACGACATGCAAGTCGTGAAATTCTATACATCACATGATCATCTCATACATCACATATATCTCATCATGTAATTGGCCATATCACATCACAACATACCCTGCAAAAACAAGTTAGACGTCCTCTAATTGTTGTTACATGTTTTACGTGGCTGCTATGGGTATCTAGCAAGAACGATTCTCACCTACGCATAAACCACAATGGTGATACATAGATTGCTTTTCAACCTTCTCAAGGACCGCCTTTGTCGGATCCGATCCAACTAAAGTGAGAGAAACTGTCACCCGCAAGCCATCTAAGCAACAAGTTGCGTTGAGGGAACCGGTCTCTCGTAAGCGTACGAGTAATGTTGTTCCGGGCCGCTTCATCTCACAATCCCGCTGAACCAAAATCCGACCAAGGGAGGAAGCAATCTAAGCATCAACGCCCACAAACCTTTTGTGTTCTACTCGAGATCTCATCGAACCATCAACCTGGCTCTGATACCACTGTTGGGGAACGTCGCATGAGAAACAAAATTTTCCTACGCACACGCAAATCTATCCATGGTGATGAGCATCCACGAGAGGGAGAGTGGATCTACGTATCCTTTTAGATCGCTAAGCGGGAAGCGTTAAGAAACGCGGTTGGTGTAGTCGAACTTCTTCGCGATCCAAATCGCCGAGCGTCCCGCGATCCAATCACGAACCGTCCCGCGAACACATCATGATCCGTCCCGCAAACTCATCACGATCCATCTCACGATCTTGATCACGATCTGTCCCAAAACTCATCACGATCCGTTCCGTGATCACATCATGAACCGTCTCGCGATCTCGATCACGGTCCTTCCGATCTAGCGCCGAACGGACGACACATCCGCGTTCAGCACACGTGCAGCTTGATGACGATCTCCACCGTCTCGATCCAGCAAGAGGAGGTGGAGAGGATAGAGAGTTCACCGGCAGTGTGACGGCGCTTCGGTGATGGTAGTGGAGCAATTCCGGCAGGGCTTCGCCTAAGCGCTGCAGAAAACCGATCTAGAGGAGAAACTATGCACCGGTGTAACGGGTAGCACGTGGCCGGAAATTCTATCCAAAAACCACCCAATCCACTAGTATATATAGGAGGATAGGAGAGGAGAGGCATCCAAGGCCTTTGGGTCGGCCGAAATAGGATGTGGGAAGCAATCCTACTTCACCTCCAACCCTAGTTGGAGTAGGATTGCCTCCTATTGGCTGATTTTCCACTTTTTGCTTTAGGACTTTCTCTCCTGCGCCATGGGCCTTTGTGGCTGTTTTCCCAGCCCACTAAGGACTGGTTATTATTATCCCACAACCCATGGACCTCTTGGGGTCGAAATACCCCTCCCGGTACACTACCGGCACTCCCGGTACACTACCGATGAGCCCGAAACTTTTCCGGAAACCAAACTGGGACTTCCTATATATGAATCTTTACCTCCGGACCATTCCGGAGCTCCTCTTGACGTCCGGTATCTCATCCGGAACTCCAAACAAACTTCGGTCACCACCATACATAACTCTACACTACCGAAACGTCACCGAACCATAAGTGTGCAGACCCTGCGGGTTTGAGAACTATGTTGACATGACCGAGACACCTCTACGGTGAATAACCAATGGCGGGACCTGGACGTCCACATTGGTTCCTATATATTCCACGAAGGTCTTTATCGGTCGAACCTCTATGTCAAGGATTCAGTTAATCCCGTATATTGTTCCCTTTGTTCTTCGGTATGTTACTTGCCCGAGATTCGATCGTCGGTATCTCCATACCTAGTTCAACCTCATTACCAGCAAGTCTCTTTACTCGTTCCGTAATACAAGATCCTGCAACTAACAATGAGTCACATTGCTTGCAAGGCTTATTGTGATGTTGCATTACCGAGTGGGCCCCGAGATACCTCTCCGTCACACGGAGTAACAAATCCCAGTCTCGATCCATGCCAACTCAACAGACACCATCGGAGATACCTGTAGAGCACCTTTATAGTCACCCAGTTACGTTGCGACGTTTGATACACACAAGGCACTCCTCCGATATCTGTGAGTTGCATGATCTCATGGTCATAGGAACACATACTTGACATGCGGAAAACAGTAGCAATAAACTGACACGATCATATGCTACGTTTGCAGTTTGGGTCTTGTCCATCACATCATTCTCCTAATGATGTGACCCCTTTATCAAATGACATCTCATGTCCATGGCTAGGAAACCTTAACCATCTTTTGATCAATGAGCTAGTCTATTAGAGGCATACTAGGGACATGGTTTTGTCTATGTATCCACACATGCATTTAAGTCTTCGATCAATACAATTATAGCATGGATAATAAACGATTATCATGAATAAGGAAATATGATAATAACTAATTTATTATTGCCTCTAGGGTATATTTCCAACAGGTTGCACATATGTGGTGTATGTGCTTGTGTGTGTGTGGAGGGCTCATGCCTCCATACCCATTTGTAGGTGTAGGTGGTGTGTGTTGTGGAGTGTGTGTGCATGTGTCCATGCACATATGCATGTGTTTGAGTGTTTGTGTGTGTGTGGTCACATACATATGTTTATGCATATATGCATGGTGCATATATGTATGAAGGTGTGTGTGGGTGACCACTCATACCCATGAGCTTGTAGTGTGATGTGAGATCCTATGAATCCATTAGTGCAATCTGTTTTCTCTTTTGAACAAGCTGAGAAAACTGTCATTTTCTGTCAAGATGCTACTTTGTCATTTTTTGCATGAACTAATCCATGCTTGCTTTGGGAGTTGTGCCAACTAGGAAGTGCTAGTATTTTGTATCTAGTAGGCCATGGTATTTTAGTTTAACATGAGAATCACCCATATAAGTGGGAACCATGCTGTGAAGTGGCCAACTTTATGTTCCTGTTCAGCATGCTAAATAATGACAAAGTCTAAGAATCTTCTGTTATTTTTCTGCCATGAAGAGTGGGTGGTATCTTGTGATGTGTTTGGATTTTGCTCATGCTCAATGTTAGTTGTTTGTAGTAGATATTGCCTTCTACCATCATGTTAATTTTCATGCTAATAGGAGCTCTCTAGCATGTTTAACTACTGTTGTCAACTTGCTACTTTATAATCTCAGATTCCAGAAAAACTGGAATTTACACTAAGTCCCAGAAAACTGATTCATCATGTCAACTTGATTGCTTCATGCTTCTTGATGTGTGTGTTGAGTAGATTTTGTCCATATCTTGTTTGTGGCTGTAGGGTTCCTGTAGCTCAAGTTTTAAGCTGTAGAAGTTGCTATGTCGTTGTTTTGTGGCAAAATGTGGGTTTTATTGTTTTGTGACTTGTGGGAGCTATGCTCCATAGAATTGATTGATTCTTGAGGGTATTGTGTTTGATTTTTCGTCACCTACCAGTGGCTACCTTGGAATGCCAAGAATTAGCCCATGGCTTGGTGGTCTTGTGTTTTGCTTCCGTACCTTGTCAAGAGCGTATCGTGAGAACCGTAGCTCCATTTCTTGCGATATTTGTATGCATTTCTATCGATTTTGCATGATGCATCCATATTTTCCATGATCATGCACGTTTAAAGAACTTAACATGAGGTTCTGTCCAGATTCATTAATAAACAAACTTTGCATCTGAAACATGACTAGGTTTGGATTGCCATGTTAATACTTCATAAATGAATCATGCATCATATTGTTGTGCATTGCACCTTGGTTGGAGGTTTATTGTTGCTGTTTCTCTTGGGTTGACGCGAGTGTCAATTCTGAGTACGATGACCGAGGAGAGTACCACTACAAGGATCCCGCTACTTGATCCGTTGAAGAACCAACATGCAAGATGATCGTACCCGGATCCCGATACTAGTTTTGCTTGCTAGTTTCTTGCTCTTATCATTACTATTGCACTACCTACCACTTGATATCAGCCCCCATGTTGCCATGACAGCCTCTAACCTCCACATCCTAGCAAACCTTTCATTGGCTAAGTTATCGCTGCTCAGCCCCTCTTATAGCATTTTAGTTGTAGGTGCAGGTTGTTCCATGTGTTAACATGGATTTGGATATCACAATATTATCTGTTATTTAATTTAATGCACATATACATCTTGGTATTGGTGGAAGGCTTGTCCTTTTGCTAAGTGATTTGTTTCGCTGTTACCGCCATTAGTCCCTTGTTACTGGTGTTATGTTTTCCATATTTTGCGCTCCTAACATGCTCGGGGTTGTTGTGGGGACCCCCTTGTTTATTCCGTTGAGATTAAAACTTGTCTGGCAAGACCCAACATTGGTCCTACATTTGCTTAACAACTTAATAAAATTTGCATAGGGTCTTGCAAACCCGTGGATAATTTAATCAACCCCAGGGCCAGTGCTCCTCATGAGTGTTGGTCCAAACTAGAGCCGTGTGTAGGGCCAACCCGGGGCAACTCGGGAGATTTCTATCAGGCCACTATACGCTATGCTTATCCGTCGTGTCCTAAGAACGAGATACGCAGCTCTTATCAGGTTTGTCGACACGTCGGGTGGTCTGGCTGGATTTGTTTTACCTTTATCGAATGTCTTGCATGTGGAGTCTGACTTTCTTCGGGTTCTCTCGAGGTGTTGGAATTCCATTGGAATTACCTATGATGACCGTGAGATCCGTGGTCGAGGTTATTCATGCAGAGTGTGGTTAATTTTGTGATGGATTAGTTGGAGCACCCCTGCAGGGTTAAATCTTTTGGAAAGCTGTGCCCGCGGTTATGTGGCAACTTGGATATTTATTTAACACCCGGTTATAGTAAACTTGAAGTAAAATCTAATTAAAATGCACCAACTGTGTGAGTAACCGTGATCGTCTCTGCTCGTGAACATGATCCGAGAGATAACACGGTGGGGTTATGATTGACGTAAGTAAGTGTTCAGGATCTCATAGAGATCATTCTAGAATTCGATCGTTCATCGTAGGCCACTCATATTTGCATTCATGTTGCGTAAGTTAGCCAACATATATGCTTAGTGCTGCTGCAAACTAAACACTTATCACATCCCAACCTTTAAGCTTGAATAGTCTCGGTACCCAGGCACATGATAGCTGAGTCCTCTGTGGTTCACAGTTTACTACAACACTCCAGGTACAGTTTCAGATGAGTTCGTGCAGGATGATCTTACCCAGCTCCAATGGGAATATGATGAGGAAAGAGGCAGGATGTACATGACGTATCCGGAGGAGTAGAGGACCTGGTCGTGATCTTTGGGATAGCTTGATAGTGTCATTTGCATCTGTTTTTATTGTTTGATTTTGTCCATAGTCGGACCCTGTGTTCAACTTGATGATATGAATTTGAGTGACATTGTAAGTTAGCATGTGGCGAATGTAAGCCAATCTTGTATACTCATCTCTTTCAATACTGTATGTTGTGATGATGCTATTCTAGCTAACGGCAAGATGCGCATCTATCCCTTGCGAGGCCCTTGTGCCTTAAAATGGATAGGCACGCATCTTGGGCGTGACAAGTTGGTATTCAGAGCCATACGACCATAGGAGCCTTTGCTTGTTCGAACTTGGCCAAGTCGTGTCTAGTAAAAACTATTTTGAGTCTAGTTATATCAGAGTGTAGGATTCTTTTTACTCCTCTTCTATGGTCTGGTGCGGAATCCGACTTAGGAATTTTGTTTCTACTCCTCTTCTCGCTCAAATTTTTTTTCAGGATCACACGGGTATTTTGGAGTCTATATGTTGCTGATGTGACAGGGTTCTGTCTTGGTGCCTCCTGTCTGACTTGATTTCTTCCAGGGAGTCGAGCTCCAGGGAATGTTGGCACATCATTATCATTCAGCTTCCTTGATATCTCAGGACGGAGAGTGTTCGAAATTACTTCAATACTTATCATGGTGAGATAAGGTCGGAGTAACCCAGTACTGGGGAGGCGTCCGAGGTACCACCATGGTTTAGTATCATCGTGAGTTCGAGGATTCTAGATTAGATGAGTTTGTGAAAGCCTCTGGTTATGTGTTGAAGGATGGATACAGTTGGGGTGTAGGATTGCTAGTTGTGTGAGATATTTCCTCCTTGTACCCCCCACACTGGATTGCATAACCAGAAAGTTTTCGGAAGTTCATAGGTGGGAAATCTAGTAGTCATCTAGGATCATCTTCTTCAGATGTATATGGGCATGTACATTTGTTCCGAGCGCTTAGCTCAATACTTTTGTGTTATTGCAAGTGGCTTCTAATTTCTGATGATTGTTATCATAAACCGAAAAAGCGTTCTTACTAATTTTTTAGCAGGAAGGTTGTGTTGTTAATTGTTAAATTTCTTTCAAGCATCTAATTTAGCTTTGTTTCATCTTATCAATGAGGTGCTAATGCGTTTTGTCCATCTTCAGGATGGCTCCACCAACTCGCAGCAATCCGGGTCGTGGTGAGGAGCAGACTGATGTTCCACCACCACCACCGCCTCCTCCGCCTCCTCCTCCAGAAGCTTGGCAAGCTGTGATGGCCGCAACCAATGCAAACACTCAGATGTTGCTCAGACTGTTGCAAGAAAGGGAGCAGGGTCAACAAGGTTTTCAAGGGAATTTTCAGAATCGGCTTCAATTTGTGACACTCAATCAGTTCCTTGCCAACCAGCCCAAGACTTTCACCTGTTGTGAGCAGCCTCTTGATGATGATGATTGGCTTCGTGATATGAGTAAGCATTTTGAGTGCAGCAATGTCAGGCCAGAGGACTTTGTCAGATTTGCATCATTCCAACTCAAGGGTCAAGCAGCTGATTGGTGGTAGCAGTACAAGGATTCCAGGGGCGATCGTGTTGTTACTTGGGACGATTTCCGTTGTGCCTTCAGGTCTCATTATATTCTGACAAGATTTATCAAGGAGATGCATGAGAAGTTCAGGCACCTGAACCAAGTCTATCTACCAGTACAACGTCGAGTTCCAGAATCTAGCCTGTTATGCCAAGCAAGATGTTCCAGATGACAAGGCTATGATCTATCAGTTCAGAGGTGGTCTCAAGGATGAGCTTCTGCC
Source organism: Hordeum marinum (assembly GCA_022496015.1). Classification (NCBI taxonomy): domain Eukaryota; kingdom Viridiplantae; phylum Streptophyta; class Magnoliopsida; order Poales; family Poaceae; genus Hordeum; species Hordeum marinum. The sequence goes on from CM039673.1 coordinate 235,256,537, forward strand.
AAGCCTAGTTCTTCAAGAGCCTCGTGAGTTTGATTAGTTCTACAACATGGCTTTGAAGGTTGAAGCAGCTCAGCTCAAGCTGGAGAACTCCAAGAAGCGTTCAAGGGATTCATATTCTTCTTCTTCTAGCTCTCAGTTGGTTTCCAAGCAGCAGAAGTATTGGGTGCCAAATCCTCTTCCGTTTCGTCCTCAGCAGCAGAAGCAGTTTGGTGGTCGTGGTTCTCCCACCCACCCAACCCATGATTCCAGTAGAGACCCCAGGCATCCAAGGCAGTTCTTGTTCCTCCTCCAGGCAATGTTTGTCCATTTTCTGAGGTGACTTGTAATAGGAGTGGCCAGAAGGGTCACATGCAAACAACTGCAACCAGCGGTGTCTTCCGCCTCCTCCTACTATCAAGCCTCCAAGCAATGCTATGGTGAAGCATAATCCCAAGTCAGTCAGAGTGAATATGGTGAATCCAGCAGAGGTAGAGGATTCTTCTCAAGTGATCATGGGTAATCTCTCAGTTAATACTATTCCAGCAGAAGTTTTGTTTGATACTGGTGCATTGCATTGTTTCATGTCCTGTTCATTCTTTGCAATGCATGAGTTTGCGTGTCAAGATCTCCTTAGACCTATGTCAGTGGTGTCCCTTGGGAAGTTAATGAATTCCAATTTCTTGGTGCCAGATGTTTCTATCAATATGGGGAATTATTCTTTTCTGGCCTCTCCAATTGTTCTTGGTAATTCCGACATTGATCTCATTTTGGGCATGGACTTCCTGGGTATGAATAAGGCTCATAATGATTGCAAAGCAAAAGAAGTCAAGCTGACTCATCCATCAGAATACGTGATTATTTTCGCGGCTCGCGATTACACAATCCATCTCTTTGCTCTTAATGAGAAGGGTGAAATCTTGGCGATTTCTCAAATTCCGGTGGTTTGTGAGTATGAAGATGTCTTTCCAGAAGAATTGCCAAGAATGCCTCCACATCGGCTAGTCGAGTTCGTGATTGATCTCGAACCCGGAACTGAACTGGTCTGTAAGCGCCCATATAAACTTGGCCCCAAAGAGATGAAAGAGTTGAAGAAGCAGCTAGATGAGCAAGAACGCCTGGGTCTGATCAGACCAAGCTCTTCTCCGTGGGGTTGTGGAGTTTTGTTTGTCAAGAAGAAAGATGGCATGGACCGTCTTTGTGTTGATTACCGGCCATTGAACAAGAAGACAATCAGAAAGAAATACCCACTCCCTAACATCAATGAGTTGTTTGAACAACTGAAAGGTGCCAAGGTTTCCTCGAAACTTGATCTTCGCATGGGTTATCATCAGATTCGCATTCGCGAAGAAGACATTCCTAAGACCACTTTCAGGATGAGTTTTGGCTCTTATGAGTACACCGTCATGTCATTTGATCTTGCGAATCCTCCTCCAACCTTCTCAAGAATGATGAATTTCATTTTCTCTCCTTTCAAGAATGAATTCGTCTTGGTCTATTTGGATGATATCCTTGTGTTCTCAGAGACAGAAGAAGAGCATGCAAAGCATCTCTGCCTTGTGCTTGACAAGTTAGGAGAGCATCGATTCTATGCCAAGTTTTCCAAGTGTGAGTTTTGGCTCAATGAAGTGGTGTACCTCGGGCATGTCATCTCTGCCGAGGGAATTAAAGTGCACCCTAAGAAAGTTGAAGCTATATTGAAGTGGCAACCTTCTCAGAACGTGAAGCAGCTTCGGAGTTTCCTCAGGCTTGCTAGTTATTGTAGAAGGTTCGTGGAGAACTTCTCTCAAATTGCCAAGCCTCTGTCCAATCTCCTTCAGAAGAGTGTCAAGTATGTTTGGTCTCCTGAGTGTGATGCAGCGTTCAATACGCTCAAGCAAAGACAAACTTTAGCTCTAGTTCTTGTTCCTCCTGAGTAGTCTAAGCCTTTTCAAGTTTTTTGTGATGCTTCTTTGCAAGGCCTTGGTGGTGTTCTCATGCAAGACAAGAAGATTGTTGCTTATACCTCGCGTCAGTTGAAGCCTGCCGAGAAGAACTACCCCACTCATGATCTTGAGTTGGCGGCAGTTGTGCATGCTCTAATGACTTGGCGGCATTTGTTGTTGGGTAGACCAGTTGAGGTGTACACTGATCACAAGAGCTTGAAGTACATTTTCACTCAACCCAATCTCAATCTTCGGCAGTCTCGTTGGGTGGAAATGCTTCAAGACTTCAATCTAAGCATTGAGTATACTCCTGGGAAAGCAAATGTCATTGCAGACGCGCTCAGCCATAAGGCATACTTAAATAGTCTCATCTTGAAGCCTCTTCAACCCGAGCTTTGTGAAGCCTTCCGCAAGCTCAACCTTCAGATGATTCCGCAAGGATTTCTAGCAAATCTTCAAGTCTCTCTGACTCTTGAAGATAAGGTTCACCAAGCGTAGCTTCTTGATGCTATGGTGAAGAAAGTGAAGAAAGGTGTGGCCAAGAGCATTCCAAAGTATAAGTGCTTTCGAGTTGATGACAAACATACCTTGTTCTTCGAGGACCGTCTTGTGGTTCCAAAAGGCGATCTCAGAAAGGTTATCATGGACAAAGCACATAATTCTCTTCTATCCATTCATCCAGGCAGTTCCAAGATGTATCAAGATCTCAAGCAAACCTTCTGGTGTACTCGCATGAAACGTGAAATTGCTCAGTTCGTGAATGAGTGTGATATTTGTCGCAGAGTGAAGGCAGAGCATCAACGTCCAGCAGGTCTTCTTTAGCCTTTGCCTATCCCAGAATGGAAATTCGATCATGTGGAGATGGATTTCATAACTAGGTTTCCCAAGTCCAAGAGAGGCAACGATGACATCTTTGTGGTTATCGACAAGCTGTCAAAAGTTGCTCATTTCCTGCCAATCAAAGAATCTATCTCGGCAGCTCAGCTTGCAGAGTTGTATACGTCAAGGATAGTGTCTTTGCATGGTATTCCTCAGCTCATCTCTTCTGACCGTGGAAGCCTGTTCACTTGCAAGTTTTGGGAGTCCTTCCAGACTGCTATGGGTACCAAGATCCGTTTCAGCACTGCGTTTCATCCGCAGACAAGTGGTCAGGTTGAGAGAGTCAATCAGATCCTTGAAGATATGCTCAGAGCTTGTGTGATATTGTTCAGCATGAAGTGGGAAGACTGCCTTCCATATGCTGAATTCTCCTAGAACAATAGCTTCCAAGCTAGTTCAGGCAAGGCCCCTTTCGAGATTCTCTATGGCAGAAAGTGTCATACCCCACTTAACTGGTCTGAAACCGGTGAGCATCAGGTATAGGGCAATGACATCATCACTGAAGCAGAAGAAATGTGCCATGTCATTCGTGAGAACCTCAAAGCAGCTCAGTCCTGACACAAGAGTTATTACGATAACAAACATCGAGATGTTTCTTTTCAAGTGGATGATCTATTTTATCTCAGAGTCTCTCCCATGAAGGGCACTCAGCGGTTTGGAATTAAAGGGAAGCTAGCTCCTCGTTTTGTTGGTCTTTTAAAAGTTGTTGGCAAGACAGGTGGTCTTGCATATCAAGTAGAGCTTCCTCCAAATTTCGTGAACGTGCACGATGTCTTCCATGTTTCTCAGCTCCGGAAATGGTTCAAGACTACTAAGCGAACCATTGACCTCCAAGACATCGATCTCCAAGAAAATATCTCTTATCGTGAGCACCCAGTTGCAATTCTTGAAGAAACTGAGCGTAAGACTCGCAACATGTCTATCAAGTTCCTCAAGGTGAAGTGGTCTCATCATTCCGAAAAAGAAGCTACTTGGGAACGCGAGGACCTTCTTCGTTCCGAATTTCCGGATTTCTTTCATTCTTAGATCTCGGGTCGAGATCCTCTTGTAGTGTGGGAGAGTTGTGACAGCCCAAGTGTTGTCCCTACCTTATTGGCATGTAACCCAATGTATGAACCTTGTCTCATGAGCTATGTATGATTTGCACCTTGTCATTCATGTGTTGTTTGCATTCATGCATCATATCATCCATCATACCATTCATTTTGCATGCTTGCTATTCTCATGTGTCTTGGCTTGATGTTGGTGTGAAATGATGTGGGTGTGCCTTGTGTCATGTTGGTGTTGAGTGTGGTAGGAGTCATGTTTGCAACTCCTCGTCTTCTTCCCCTCCCTTTTCTCTTTCAACATCACCTTCCATTCCCCCCCTCTCTTCATATTAATTTTATGAGCAGATTTAACTTGCTGTTTTAATTGTTCAAATATGTTCAAGAGGTAGTCCTAATTATTTAATTAATTTAGTGAGTGATCCTTTTGATGTTTGGGGATTGGTTGCTCTTGTATTTTAATTAAACATGAGCTGCCCTTTTATTTAATTATTAAAATAACTTGCTAAATAATTCAACATAATATTTTTATTAAATGTAGCACATTTTTTTCTTTATAGAAGTATTTTTGTTTTGCTCTAAAACCTTTTCAAATGCCCTAGGGAATCAACTTTGTGTGGCTATTTTAATAAATGGTTAAATCCCTTGCTGGTTTTGTTCTGAGAGAGAGAGAGAGAGAGAGAGAACAGATGGGCCAATCCCTCCTGCGGCCCAGCCCGCAAGGAACAGACGCCTACCTTGTCCCGTTCGCTCACCGTCAGTCTTCAGTGTGTGAGAGAGAGTGTTCGTCATCGCCTTTCCGTCATCGTCACCGTCAGCTCGTAGGTTTAAGGCCCCTCGGCATGCGTGCACTCCCCTCGCCTAGGGTTCCTCTCTCTCTCGCTCCGCCGCCGCAGCCTTCTTCTTCCCCTCCATCTCTCTCCTGCCTCTCTTCTTTTCCCCTGCGAGGTAAGTGTCTGACAGGTTTAGAGAGTTCAGTTGCATCCGCCGCTCGTTGTTGCCGCGTCTTCGGTGGGCGGTGTCCGTGGTGGTGATGACGTGGAGCTCGGGTGTTAACGCGGCGTTGCATCCCCGCCGCTAGGGGGCCCATAATAGCTCTGCAGCGATAGCCTCGTCGTCGCCGGAAGCCTGCGTCGCCGTCTTCTTCCCCTGCATCGTCTCCGGCCGACTTCTTCCCCTCCGTCGACTCCGTTGTGACCGGCTCGTCGTCGCCTTTCCCCCAAGGTCAGCCGCCGGTCGCTGTTTGCCTTTTCCTCCATGCATAGCTCATAGTTGCTCGCCGCCGCGTCTGTCACCGCCGATAGCGAGTCGAGCACCCGCCGCTCGCCTCCTTCCTCCTCACCGCAAGGTGAGCAGGGAAATGGGTTCCCTGGCTGTTCCCGCGCGCGTGTGAGTACTTGGGGTCGCCGGATCTACCGTGTATTGCCAGAATTTGCCGCCACCATCGCCTGTCGCGTTTGCTCTCTTTCGGTTCAGTTTTGTCAGAGAAGTCCGGCGCGCATGTGTATTAGAGAAGCACAGGTCCTCCTCTATTAACACTCGGCGCCGTAGCACAGTGGTAGCGCCCTGTGTGCAGACCAGGAGGTCTCGGGTTCAATCCCGAGCCCCTCCCCTTTTTTGTGTCTTTTGTTTCCTTTTCTTTCTTTTGTTTTTTGTGTGTGTGTTCTTCTTGCATGAATGTGGTGTGTAGATCCTGAATAGGGCAGGGTGCTTGTGTTGTGTGTGTGTATATATACCTTAGTGTATATATATACATGTATGAGTGTGTGTGTGGTTTTTATTTATTCATTTTCTGTTGTGTGTGTAGGTAGTGTAGTGCATGAGTGTGCATGTGTATGTATACACATGTGTGTGTAGTATATATGTGCTAGTGTATGTGGTAGTCTGTGTGCTTTGCACATACACATATGCATGTGTATGTTGAGTTTTGTGTGTGCAGGGGTGCATGTGAGTTTGCACATATGTGGTGTATGTGCTTGTGTTGTGTGTGAGTGTATGTGTGTGTGCTTGTGGCACACACACATGTGTGTGTGGGGTGGCAGGTTGCACATATGTGGTGTATGTGCTTGTGTGTGTGTGGAGGGCTCATGCCTCCATACCCATGTGTAGGTGTAGGTGGTGTGTGTTGTGGAGTGTGTGTGCATGTGTCCATGCACATATGCATGTGTTTGAGTGTTTTTGTGTGTGTGGTCACATACATATGTTTATGCATATATGCATTGTGCATATATGTATGAAGGTGTGTGTGGGTGACCACTCATACCCATGAGCTTGTAGTGTGATGTGAGATCCTATGAATCCATTAGTCCAATCAGTTTTCACTTTTGAACAAGTTGATAAAACTGTCATTTTCTGTCAAGATGCTACTTTGTAATTTTTTGCATGAACTAATCCATGCTTGCTTTGGGAGTTGTGCCAACTAGGAGGTGCTAGTATTTTGTATCTAGCAGGCCATGGTATTTTTGTTTAACATGAGAATCACCCATATAAGTGGGAACCATGCTGTGAAGTGGCCAACTTTATGTTCCTGTTCAGCATGCTAAAAAATGACTAAGTCTAAGAATCTTCTGTTATTTTTCTGCCATGAAGAGTGGGTGGTATCTTGTGATGTGTTTGGATTTTGCTCATGCTAAGTGTTAGTTATTTGTAGTAGATATTGCCTTCTACCATCCTGTTAATTTTCATGCCAATAGGAGCTCTCTAGCATGTTTAACTACTGCTGTCAACTTGCTACTTTATAATCTTAGATTCTAGAAAAACTGGAACTTACACTAAGTCCGAGAAAACTGATTCATCATGTCAACTTGATTGCTTCATGCTTATTGATGTGTAGCTCCTTTGCTGATTGTGTAGTTGGATAAGTTGATGTGTGTGTTGAGTAGATTTTGTCCATATCTTGTTTGTGGCTGTAGGGTTCCTGTAGCTCAAGTTGTGAGCTGTAGAAGTTGCTATGTCGCTGTTTTGTGGCAGATTGTGGGTTTTATTGTTTTGTGACTTGTGGGAGTTATGCTCCATAGAATTGATTGATTTTTGAGTCTATTGTGTTTGATTTTTCGTCACCTATCCAGAGGATACCTTGGAATGCCAAGAATTAGCCCATGGCTTGGTGGTCTTGTGTTTTGCCTCCGTACCTTGTCGAGAGCGTATCGTGAGAACCGCAGCTCCGTTTCTTGCGATATTTATATGAATTTCTATCAATTTTGCATGATGCATCCAGATTTGCCATGATCATGAATGTTTAAATAACTGAACATGAGGTTCTTTCCAGATTCATTAATAAACAAACTTTGCATCTGAAACATGACTAGTTTTGGATTGCCATGTTGAATTCTTCATAAATGAATCATGCATCGTATTGTTGTGCATCGCACCTTGGTTAGAGGTTAATTGTTGCTGTTTCTCTTGGGTAGACGCGAGTGTCAATTCTGAGTACGAGGACCCAGGAGAGTACCACTACAAGGATCCCGCTACTTGATTCGTTGAAGAACCAATAGGCAAGATGATCGTACCCGGATCCCGATACTATTTTTGCTTGCTAGTTTCTCGCGCTTATCATTACGATTGCGCTACCTACCAATTGATATCAGCCCCCATGTTGCCATAACAGCCTCTAACCTCCACATCCTAGCAAACCTTTGATTGGCTAAGTTACCGCTGCTCAGCCCCTCTTATAGCATTTTAGTTGCAGGTGCAGGTTGTTCCATGTGTTAACATGGATTTGGCTATCACAATATTATCTGTTATTTAATTTAATGCACATATACATCTTGGTATTAGTGGAAGGCTTGTCCTTTTGCTAAGTGATTTGTTCCGCTGTTACCGCCATTAGTTCCTTGTTACTTGTGTTATGTTTTCCATATTTTGCGCTCCTAACATGCTCGGGGTTGTTGTGGGGACCCCCTTGTTTATTCCGTTGAGATTAAAAGTTGTCTGGCAAGACCCAACATTGGTCCTACATTTTCTTAACAACTTAATATAATTTGCATAGGGTCTTGCAAACCCGTGGATAATTTAATCAACCCCAGGGTCAGTGCTCCTCATGAGTGTTAGTACAAACTAGAGCCATGTGCGGGGCCAACCCGGGGCAACTCGGGAGATTTCTATCAGGCCATTATACGCTGTGCTTATCCGTCGTGTCCTGAGAACGAGATACGCAGCTCTTATCGGGTTTGTCGACACGTCGGGTGGTCTTGCTGGATTTGTTTTACCTTTATCGAATGTCTTGCGTGTGGAGTCTGACTTTCTTTGGGTTCTCTCGAGGTGTTGGAATTCCATTGGAATTACCTATGATGACCGTGAGATCCGTGGTCGAGGTTATTCATGCAGAGTGTGGTTAATTTTGTGATGGATTAGTTGGAGCACCCCTGCAGGGTTAAATCTTTCGGAAAGCCGTGCCCGCGGTTATGTGGCAACCTGGATATTTGTTTAACACCCGGTTATAGTAAACTTGAAGTAAACTCTAATTAAAATGCACCAACTGTGTGAGTAACCGTGATCGTCTCTGCTCGTGAACATGATCCGAGAGAGAACATGATGGGGTTATGATTGACGTAATTAAGTGTTCAGGATCTCATAGAGATCATTCTAGAATTCGATCGTTCATTGTAGGCCACTCATATTTACTTTCATGTTGCGTAAGTTAGCCACCATATATGCTTAGTGCTGCTGCAAACTAAACACTTACCACACCCTAACCTTTAAGCTTGAATAGTATCGGTACCCGGGCACATGATAGCTGAGTCCTTTGTGGCTCACAGTTTACTACAACACTCCAGGTACAGGTTCAGATGAGTTCGTGCAGGATGATCTTACCCACCTCCAGTGGGAATATGATGAGGAAAGAGGCAGGATGTATGCGACGTATCCGGAGGAGTAGAGGACCTGGTCGTGATCTTTGGGATAGCTTGATCGTATCAATTGCATCTGTTTTTATCGTTTGATTTCGTCCATAGTCGGACCCTGTGTTCAACTTGATGATATGAATTTGAGTGACATTGTAAGTTAGCATGTGGCGAGTGTAAGCCAATCTTGTATACTCATCTCTTTCAGTATTGTATGTTGTGATGATACTATTCTTGCTAACGGCAAGATGCGCATCTATCCCTTGCGAGGCCCTCGTGCCTTAAACTGGATAGGCGCGCATCTTGGGCGTGACAATGTATCAACTCCCCCAAGCATAGACCTCGCTTGCCCTCAAGCGAAAGCCGAGATCGATGTGATGAATATGTCCACAAGTTCAGAGATAAAGGGGTCAATAAAAATAAAATACGTACATGAGGGCATCATGATCAACTTTAGAACAACAATACTCATTGTATGATATTCTCTATACTAGAGTAACAATTCATTCACAAGATAAAGTATGAAGAGAGAACTCTATTGACAACCAACAAACTATGATGTCAGTCACTGAAGCAATTGACAATTTATCATAACATCGAAAAGAGTCAATATAAGAACTTGTAAAGCAAATCCACATACTCAATCATCTTTTAGTCTTTCACAATTGCTAGCACTCACGTGGTACCCAAGAGGTCAAAGCTTCAATCGAACACAGAGAAAGATAGGGGCTTATAATTTTGCCTCCCAACTATTCACCTCAAGGGTGATGTCAACAATAATAACTCATGATCACCCACATCCGAGTGGATATATAAGTCTAGATGATTCCCCAACACATAATGCTTGCCAATAGAGAGACGGAATATAGGAAGTGGTGAAGAACACCATGACTCATGCATAAATTTAAGTACTACAAAGTAAAAGTAACTGATAGGCCCTTCACAGAGGGAAGTAGAGGTTGTCATGCGCTTATTATTTTTGGATGCACAAACTCTTAATGTAGAGGAATGCCATGTTGTATTGCCCTTTGTGATAGCAACGTTTATTATGCAGTATGTCGCTTTTATTTCTTCACTATCATAAGTTCGTACAATGCCTATTTCCCTTACAATAAAAGATCACACCTATTTTGGAGCAATTTTTCTTGCCTTATTGCAGCGATGACAACTTACTTGAAGGATCTTATTCAATCCATAGGTAGGTATAGTGGACTCTCATGGCAAAATTGGGTTGACGTGTTTGGATGCACAAGTTGCACCTCCACTTGGTGCAGAGGTTTTGGCTAATATGAGGTGGAAGCAAGCATTGCATGTTGAAGGATCTAAAACCATATATCTTCTATCCGGAGGTAATCAAACATAACTCATTACGTTTCCTTCCTTATCCAACATCAACTTCTTGGCAAGTAATATTTTAATGACCGGTCACAATCATAAAAGATGTCCAAGATAATATATTTATATGTGAATCTCTCTTTCTTTATCACCTCCTTTCAATTGCACCAATGACGAATTACTATGTTTGATAGCTTCCAACAAATTTCAATCACCATACTTTTTACATGTGAAGTCATCACTCCCCATAAGATCACTCTCTTTGCTTTTGTTCTATTATACTTTATTCATTACTTTCAAGAGCATAGTAATCTAGCAAAGCCCTCATCATCAAAACTACTTTTTATTATATAAATATCGGACTTGCTTACATAAGGGGATCAAAAGCAAAAACTAGAAGGGGTAGATCATACTAAAAACTTATATTCTACTAGATCAATGACAAAAACAAAAAGGATCGAACTAGGAAAGATAAAATGGAAAAAGGAAAAAGGAAAAAGGTGTGACGTGATACGACATCAGGGCACCTCCCCCAAGCTTGGCACAAGCCAAGGGGAGTGCCCATACCCATGTTCTTAGGTGTCCTTCTTCGGAAGTGATGATGGTGGAGTTGTTGATGAGGTTGGAGGTTTCTCCTCCGTCTTCAAGGCATAAGCTCACCATCGTGAAAAGATGAACGAGTCTTCGGAATGCTCAAATCTGCAGCCAAACTCATTCTATTAAATATGTATTCATACTCACAATTTTGGTTTTGCAGATCATAGATCTGGGCTTGGAGAAGCTCAATTTTCTGGTAAAGCTTGAAGATGTGCTCTCCGATGTCCTTGGTGTCCAGCTTGTGTTTATGGCTAAACTCCGAGATAAGCATATGATTGACATTGAGTCCATGCTCCACCATTGCTTGGCACTTGAAGACTTGTTGATCCATTGCCTCGAGCCTTGTTTCCATGCTTCCAGTCTTCTTCGGCCCATGAATGTCACGGATGTGCCGCACCCCCTCACGCATCTCAATGGTTTGAGGGTGTTGCAACACCTCCTCCAGTTAAGGGTTGATGACCTTCTCAAAAAACTTGTCCTTCAGAGCATCGGGAAATGCCATGAAAATCTAAATCTATTGGAGGAACAACTCAAATCAGAAATCGGAGGTATTGTCGTGGTACAGAAGTCGAAACCTTCGTGAGATTATATAATGAATTTTTGCCGACCCGAAGGGATGTTCCGCAAGAAAACGGAGTCCGGGGGGCGCACGGGGTGGTGACAAGCCCCCTAGGCGCGGCCAGGGGGTGGCCAAGCCTAGCAGGCTTGTTGCCTATCCGTGTGTCCTTCAGACTGCTTTTTAATTTCCTAGTTTTTCAAATATACCAAAACTGAGTAAAATTGCTATGGGAAAAGTTTTTGAGTTGGTTTACTTACCGTACCACGTACCTATTCCTTTTCAGAGTCTGAAACGTTCTGGTAAGTCTCCCTAAAATGATCTTTGGGAGTTATGGTATTGATAACATTGGTTTCAACATTAATGGGAGTACCTGAAATATAGTGTTTGATCCTTTGCCCGTTTACCACCTTCAGATTTGTGCCTTCAGTGTTGTTGATCTTGATGGCACCGGAACAATATACCTCCTCGACGATGTATGGTACTTCCCACATAGAGAGAAGTTTTCCTGCAAAAAATCTTAACCGAGAATTGTATAGCAAGACATGACCACCTACATTAAATTCACACTTTTGTATCCTTTTATCATGCGATCTCTTAACTTTTTATTTAAAGAACTTGGCATTCTCATTGGCCTGGGTTCTCCATTCATTAATTGGGCTAATGTCAAATAACCTCTTCTCACCAGCAAGTTTGAAATCATAGTTGAGCTCTTTGATCGTCCAATAAGCTTTATGCTCTAGCTCTAGAGGTAAGTGAAATGCCTTACCCTAAATTATTTTATACGGAGACATACCCATAGGATTCTTGTAAGTAGTTCTATAAGGCCATAATGCGTCGTCAAGTTTCTTAGACCAATTCTTCCTAGATCTTTTAACCATCTTTTGCAAGATTAATTTAATTTCCCTATTGCTTAATTCTACTTAACCACTAGACTGAGGATGATAAGGAGATGCAATTTTATGATTAACATCATACTTAGTACGGAATTTACATAAATCACCATGAATAAAATGTGAACCACCATCAGTCGTTAAATATCCGAGGACTCCAAATCTAGGGAAAATAACTTCTTTAAGCATCTTAATAGACGTGTTATGATCAACACTACTAGTTGGGATAGCTTCTAGCCACTTAGTAACAATATCAACAACAACTAATATATGAGTATACCCATTGGACGTTGGAAAAGGTCCCATATAATCAAAACCCCAAACATCAAATGATTCAATAACAAGAGAGTAATTCATAGGCATTTCCTGACGTCTACTAATATTGCCAATTCTTTGGAGTTCGTCACATGACAAGACAAACTTACGAGCATCCTTGAAGAGAGTAGGACAATAAAAACCAGATTGTAATACCTTATGTGCAGTTCTATCTCCAGCGTGGTGTCCTCCATAGGCCTTAGAATGACACTTCCGTAGGATTCGTTCCTATTCATGCTCAGGTACACAACATCTAATAATACCATCTACTCCTTCTTTATAATGGTGTGGGTCATCCCAGAAGTAATGTCTTAAATCATAGAAAACCTTTTTCTTTTGCTGGTATCTGAAACTAGGCGGTATAAATTTGCGACAATGTAATTAGCATAATCAGCATACTGAGGAGCATTATGTGAAGCATTTATGACAGCTAATTTTTCATCAGGAAAGTTATCGTCAATAGGTAGTGGGTCATCAAGAACGTTCTCTAACCTAGACAAGTTATCTGCTACGGGTTATCAGCACCCTTTCTATCAACAATATGCAAATCAAATTCTTGTAGTAGAAGAACCCACCTAATAAGTCTAGGTTTAGCATATTTCTTCTCCATGAGATATTTAATAGCAGCATGATCAGTGTGAATTGTTACTTTAGAATCAACAATACAAGGTCTAAACTTATCACAAGCGAACACAACTGCTAAAAATTCCTTTTCAGTGGTAGCATAGTTTTGTGAGCACTGTCTAGAGTTTTGCTAGCATAATGAATAACATTTAATTTCTTATCAACCCTTTGTCCTAGAACAGCACCTACAACATAATCACTAGCATCACACATAATTTCTAGGCTAGCTCTCATCACCAATGAGATTGTCATCTTAGGAAGCGAAGAAATGACTGACAAGTTCATCATCAAGAAGATACTTCGAGCTTTTTATGCGAAATATGATACCGTGTGCACATTGATCCAAATGATGCCCAACTACAAAGATCTCAAATCAATGGAAGTGATTGGTAGAATTCTTGCTCATGAGATGACACTCAATGACAAGGAAGACCTTCATCACAAGTCTAGTGGTGCTTACAAAGCCACAAGTGATGCTCACGCTACCTCAAGCGACAACCTTGTCACAAATGAAGAGATAAGCCTGATGGTAAAGAAATTCAACAAGTTCTACAAGAATAGAAGCAAAGATCGCAGCTCTACACTACTAGGGAAAAGCCTAGAAGTAGCGCGGGTATTATGTGTAGCAATAGCGCAGGAACACGTGCTACTGATATGGCGCTATAGCTAACCTATAGCAGCAGCGCGTGTTGGACCGCACTACTGCTATACATGCATAGCAGTAGCGAGCGCCAAAATAGAGCGCTACTGCTACTATCTGTAGCGCCTTATATTATAACGCGCTACTGGGAATAGCACGCTGCTGCTAACTTTACACCACGCGCTACTTCTAACTTTATTAGTTTCTGATTTTTTTTCCTGCATATTTGATTTGTATTTGAACAGGCTTCATACAAGAATCTTTAGCACATACTAATTTCATAATCATACACATACAAATGGCTGCGAGACTACGGATGTAATCATAGCATATACATACAAATAGTCTCATCATAATCATCATCCAACACAAAGTGGTCTCTCGTCATCATATTGAAAATAGCGATACAAGTCTCGAATACTTGCAACTACATCGTCATCCATCTACACAATGATATACGCGAGAAGAGCAATCACTATGAGTGAGAGCGGAACTATGTAGTACATGAGGCGGCGGTTATTAGCCCTCTCTCGCGCTAGCGTGAGCCTCCTTATGTAACTAGCTTCTGCTTCTTGTCTGCTTTTGAAGCCTTTATGGATGGCGCCTGAGACACCCTCCACTTGCGCCTGACACTCAGACCACTCATCATATACTCCCAGAACCTTTCTTTTGTACACAACATAGCACCGGTACTTCTCCATCAAGAATCTAGGTACCTGTTAGAGATGCATCCTCCTCAAGAGAATGTACAATCATATGCCTAAAATTCACCGGAACGGAAATGGATAATCATTCCAGCCAAATATAGGCCACTCGGATCATTTACCCTGTACATAATCATCATTTTTCAAATATGACATGCCCAAATTCCAAATATGACATGTCCAAATCACATGTCCACTTTAAATTCTGTTTTTTTAAATAGCAACAGTTGCTTTAACTAATCTGTCCTAGGTTTCCTACTAATTCTAATTAACTAACTAGCACTACAAAATTTAAATAACAACAATTTCTTAAACTGAAAAATGCAAGGAACATTTATAATCAATTCTATTTTTTTCTTTTAACTACACCAAAAACACCTAACCCTAAATTTCAGTCGTAATTTGACAAAGAACCTAATTAACCTACTGCCCTAACTAACTAGGGTTCATAATATAGACAAATTAACCTACTAGTTTGATAACTAGGGTTCATAACTAAATAGATAACCTAATTAACCTATTGCCCTAACTAAAACCTAAGTAAACTAACCGAAGAACCCTAGCTAGCAGAGAGAGGAGGAGCGGTGGGGGGCTTACAGAGAGTGCAGGGGCGAGGAGGCAGGTCCGACGACGGCCGAGGTTGGGAGGGGAGGAAGCAGAGGAGGGAGGCGTGGCGCGATGGGGCTAGGGTTGGGGGCGAGGGCGAGGTCGCCGGGGTCGGGGGGTCGGGGGTGAGCGCCAGGGTCGGGGGCAAGCGTCGGGGTCGGGGGCGAGCGTCGGGCGTCGGGGTCGGGGTCAGGGGCGTGGGCGAGGTCACCGGGGTCGGGGGGTCAGTGGCGAGCGTCGGGGTCAAGGGCGAGGGACGGGCGCCGGGATCAGGGGTGAGGAGAGGGAGGAGAAGAGAGAGTGGGGATTATGGGGAAGAAGCAGAGGCGGGAAGCACATTTGGGGGTTAAGTCAATGTAGCAGTAGCGCGTTTACTAGAAACGCGCTATAGCTAAGTTATCTATAGCACGTTTACCCAAGAAGCGCTATCACAGGTAGTAGTAGCGCATTTCTCGAAACGGCGCTACTGCTATGTCGACTAGCTATAAGTCTTTTTCGAAAAAGAGCTACTGCTATAACCAGTACCTATACCTGTTTTCTTGTTTGTTTCTTCTATTGTCTTTTCCTTTTCTTTTCTTCTTTTTCTTTTCTTTTCTTTTCCTTTTTCCATCAGCAGGAACGAAGGGAGGGTGATACAATGTATATAACTAAGGCGATATATATTGCATGACTTGTCGGTTAAGTATGTATACAAAGTAGGAACATATAGATAACATCATTTCACCCATGCATAACAGTTAAGTGTGTGCACAAAATAGGAACATATATATAACATCATTTGACCGATAACGGTTCCTCAGCATTGACGTTTGCGTTTCTGAGTGAGCTTCTTTCCCTTCTTGTTCGTTCAAGAATAATTGAGCCCCTTATTGTGACGTTTTGTTTTCCATGGAGTATGATCTTTCTTAGGTAATGTAGTATTGATTCTTCTTTTTACGTATACTTCATCGTCATCGTCACCTTCCCTCATTGGGTTGTTGTACTGGTCGTAGTCTTCCTCGATGGCGACTCCAGCCATTCCAATGATGTTCCTTTTTCCTCTCCTCTTGACAACACGGCTGGGATTGCACGGGTCGGTTATGAAGAAGCATTCTGTCACGTGCTTAGCTTGTACCCATGGCTTGTTTTTTGTGATAGGGTTCACGGTACCGCTCTCGGCGTCGGGTATAGTCATGGTAGTGAAATAGCAGTTTTCTCCTTCAACTTCTTAGCCCATCTGACATGGACCGTCCTTGGTGATCTAGTCGGCCCAACGGTGGTTGAGCTATGCACGGGCCAGGCCCTACCAACGCAGAGCGCTAAAGGTGTTCGAAAGTTTCAAGTTAACCTGATCTTCGCCGTGTCCCCTTCATGAGGGCTGCTCGCACGTCATGGGGGACTCGTGAGCATCGCGACTCAGGAGCCTAACTAGACCCATAGCCCCTCACCCCTTCGACCGTCCTTGGTGATCCGGTCGGCTCAACGGTGGTTGGGGTATGCACGGGTCGCGCCTTGCCGACGCAGAGCATCACAACAAGCAAGAAGGAACAAAGCGAAGAGAGCAATCACACAGTCAAACAGTTATTACAAGCATTAAAAGTTTTTGTCAACACAAACAAGTTTAACGCCTCCGTGAGGCATGATGTGCATTGCAGGAAAGGAGCATGAGAGAGGAGTCAGGAGGAACTACTCCCGCCACTCATCCCGTCCTTAGGTGGCTCGTCGTTGACATTGCTGGCATCATCTACCTCACCGCTAACCCGAGGAGCATCCGAAGACAGAGAAACCATGACCGGGGTGAACCTCTTCACTAGCGTCTCTACGGCGCCCTTCACCACCGCCGCAGCACTAACGCAGACCTCAGGGGCGACTGGGCGGATCAAAGAGTCGAAGTCAAACCCTGGCTCATGAAGATGAAGATGGATGAATACGCGTGTTGTGGCCTCAGAAAAGAGGTCGCGGCCCTCACTCTCCAGAACTCTGTCCACCTTCATGATGGTGCCCTCCAGCTCCTCGACAAGCTTCGAGGCGAGCACCACGAAGCCTCTCTTCGGAACCACCAGCGGCTCCGCGAACCCGTCCCGGCAAATGGCATGGAGCGCTCGGCAAAGCTTGAGCTCGACGGTCTTTTTCTCCTCGGCCGTGGGAAGAATTTTCTCCCTCGCATCAAGAAGGGTCTTCTTTGAAGCAATTTCGTCCCTCTCTGTGTCGAGGCACACCCGGTCCGCATCCTGGCGGATCGCCACCAGGGACAACTCAGAGTCCCGGATGGCAAGCTTGTCCTAGCGGGCCTTGAGGTCTTCGTCCCACTGATTAAGCTGTCGTGCAAGCCTGGCCTGTTCCTCATGGAAGGCGTTCGGACGGGCTTCCGCCTCTTCGCAACGCTTGGCGGCAGATGCCGCCTCGATCAGCGCATCTGCGCGGGCTGCCCAGGCGGCCGTTTCTCAATCCTCGTTCTTCGCCGAGGCAGCCTCAGCTTGACCCCAAGACGCCACAATGGAGGTGACGGCCTGGAGCCATCCTGAGAGGAGCTCTGGGCGCCCACTCATGGGGCGATCGTCGGCACCCCTAAGGACGCCACGGACCTAGTCCAGAGCAGCGAAGGCCCTGTCCAGGATGTTGTGGCCGCGCGCCAGAGGCATCAAGGGCCCTTCCGGAGGAATCCCCTGCGCGATAGCAGGGGGCGACCCCGATGGGCAACGACGTGAGGAGAAGGTGGCTCCGGAGGCCGCTCGGCGACCATGCACACAAACGAATCGGCGAGCGGATGGCCCTCAGGGGATGGCCCCCCAGATATCAGCATCACCACACCCTCAAGGGAAGGAGCCACCACGCCTATGGGCATTGGGGCTCAGGGGGCTTCACGACAACGACCAGGGAGGCTACCTCGCGAGCCCCCTCGCCCTCAGCAATAGGCGACGCGTGTCGGCGGGGGCAGGCGGCGCGTCAAAAGTCTCATTCGTCTTAAGGCTCACCTTCTTCCTCCTTATCTTCGGCATAGCGGCATCCCTGGTCATAAAACAAAGGAAGGGCATGAATGCACAAGCCATAGTTATGTGAGCCCAACCAAGATGGACTACTTACTCCTCAACGTCGACCCACTTCCTCTTCCTCTCTGCCCCGGCAATGACGGAGGGGCCCAAGCCACCCTCAGCGGGGGCATCACCATGCGGGGAGACGAGGCACTACCCATGAGGGCGGTCGCAAAAGGAATCACCATGGCCACGGCTCGCCCGCCTTTCTTGCGAGACATGGTGATGGCGAGGGCGAGGCCGGCACCTCGTCCGCCATGCCTGCGGAGGTAGGGCGCACCGGAGAATACACCACTCCGAGCTTCCGGGAAGTCGACATGCAGGCGGACCGCGTGGTGCGAGGGGCTGGCCCAGGCCCTCTGGGGCCATGGCGGCGCGAGAGGAGCCCGCATTAGAAGCTTCACTAGCATCGTCGTCATCCTCAACCTCGCGTAGAAAGGTGCCCTGCGACGGAGGAGACGCCCTTGCCGGGCCGTCGTTGACGGTCTTCTCCGAGTCCTCACCGCACGAGGTGTCACCGGAGGACACCATCACCGTGGAGCCAAGGCCATATGCACAGAGAAGCCCCAATTCGTTCAAGACATGCATCACAGCAACCAGATCGGCCCTATCGTCATGGAAGTACGGCGGGGCATGGGCGTTAGGGAGGCCATCAGGGTCGCTGTTGAGCAGGGCCGCTTTGGAACAGGGCCGTTTCACCGAGGAGCTGCCCCATATCAATGTCCGCCCATGCTTGTTGGACGCATCCTTCGTCCATGGCAGCACGGGGAGGAGGTCCTCGTCCGTCGCAACGGTGGACCCCGAGAGCGCCGGTGAGATGGGGGTGAGGGCAGAGCCCTGCGCCTCTGGCTTCTACTTGCCGGCGGGCGCCATCAAGAAGCGCGCGTGACCAAGGCAGCAAGGAGAAGGATGGAGAGGCGCTGGATCTGGGGAGACACTTGATAGACCTAGAGACCTAGAAATCAAGAGCACGTGCGCAAGAAAGGGAAGCAGTAATAGCCCAGCGCTAGAAGTCAGGCTCTTGTCTATTCGAGCGAAGGCCGAAGGGGTGAAGGACACCCGACACCAGCCACGTGATGCATTCTGAGCCTAGCCCACAGGCGTATGGGGCCCGTGGCGCTTTGGTCAACCCTGAGGCTAGCTTGCGCGGGCCTTGGGCCCGGGGGCTACTTTTGGTGTTCTGGGAATAGGGGTACCCAGACCTGTCTGCCTGCGGCCCAGGGCATGGCCCACTTCTTTGACCAAACACGGCCAGGCGTGGCCTCACTCAAGACAAGGCCCTCGCGAGGGCCCTAGGCTCGTGAGGAGGAAGAGTGTCAGGACCGAAAAGGGATGGGCCTCCTCAGGCCCCCTCCGGAGCAGCGGAGATCTATATGCAAGGCCTAGCCTCAGGAGTCAAGGGTGACGCAAGGAAGGACAGGCGGGCACCAGCGCGCCAGACGACACAATTTCCCCTTTGGTGCAAAGGGGGCAAGGACGGACGTAGGTTCCCAAAGCACCCCCAAAGGTTTCCATTCCGGTGTAACAAGACTGCAACCACCCGCCCCACAGGGCGGATGTCATCGCTGAGCCCATCCCTGCGTCATCAACAACTACTTTGTAGGTGAAGACCGCCTTTGAGCAGGGCAAGCATGTACTGCTGTCCCCCATCCAATTTGGTCGTTGTGGGATCCCTTTCCGCCATTGTGATAGGGGAAGAGGACCCGAGCCACCGCTATACATAGAGGGGAGGATGCACCATAGAAAAGGACCCGAAATGCATTCCACCACTCATCCACAACCTAGTCGTAGAGGTCCACGAACGCCTCAAGGGGAGCCCTCATGAGGTTCTAGAACACTGTAAATAGTTCATCCACTTCATCTCCTTGGGAGGCAATCCACCAAAGCAAGAGTAGGGTATTACGCTTCGTAGCGGCCCGAACCTGGGTAAACTATCGTGTTCATACTCTTCCTCATCATCGTGCGAGTTTTTTGTCGTGTTCATCGAGTAGCGAGCTAGGTTGGGCGAGGCTGCAGGGGATCTTCACACACGCCCCTGTGTTTGAATCTTAAGGGTTTTGTCGAGCCCGAAATCCGACACCCTTTGACGCTCAAGTCGCTCTACGTCTGGAGGTCCTAGTCCCACACAATTCCATACTGTCGTAGTATACGACCGGAAACCAAGGATGCAACTACGGGGCAAGGCCTGACACCCTTGATGCCAACCGGAAACTAAGGACGACACCAACGGGTGAGTGGCTATGTGACCGGTAAGGCTCCCGAGGAGCGATGCTCAGGAGCCCCCTTTGACGCCCGAGCAACCCCCATTGCACCCTGTATGTTGCTGCCTCAGGAGGCCGTGGGGCCTTCGGAGACTCCGTGGCTAGGCACAGTGCTGCCGTCGGAGCCCCGAGCGAGGGTCGGCCGGCAAAAGATGCAAGGCCCTAAGGTGATAGGTCCTTGCATCCCAGTTCCGGGGTGCGCCGGGAAGGGTCATAGCGTACAACCCCTTGCAAAACACCAACTCAGAGAGGGTGGTGTGGCGCATTCATGGTAGCAAGGAGCCATGCAAGCAACGTAGAACGTTAGAAAACAGACCAGATACATGAGAAACTATTGAAATACGCATAAACGAGGCGACTTCAGAGGTGTGCCCTGATCACCCGAGGATAATGGGGCCTAGTGGGCGCCCTCAAACGGAGTAAACCAAAAAATTACCTAGCAACAGCGAACCAAAAAGGTCACCTGGCGGCCATGCCACTGAAGAGCCGAAGCTGCCATCGGAGCCTAATCTTTCACCTCCACGAGCGTGACCTTCATGGTTTCGTTGTCTCCCGAGGCTCGGGACCTTCGCCTGGTCCGAGCATCTCCTCCAACTCCTCATCGTGCCTCGCCAGGCAAGGCACGAGCATGGCTTGATAAAGGCGCTGGAACGTGATGCCTGTGTTCGCAATCTGATGGGCATGCGGATGTAGGTGTTCGGGTTGACCCCTCCATGATCGGCACGCCCTGGTCCACAACACTGTTAATCGCAAGCGCGTTGGTCCAGACGAGTGGCCGGTCGACCGAGCCGATGATGGTGGCTATGATTGGTGGTGCTGGGCAGCCCCTGCCTTGTCTGACCTGCACTTTTCAATGCTCCTCAATCACTCTATTGACGGACTCTCACGATCTCGGCGCCTCATATCGTGCTCCCGGCTCGGGCCGATGTGCGCGAGACCGTGCCTTCAGGTTGTGCTCGAGCGTCTCTCTTGTCTCACTGGTCGAGCCTGAAGATCCCTATGTGGGAACCCCCGGGCCCGCCCCAAGAGTGGTGTTGAGCCTGCCTCCATATGCGATGGGGGGTGGGGCCCCATCCCTGGGCACAGAGCCCGAGGCCCTCGGGCGCCCCGTGGAAGTGAGCTGCTTCTTCTTCTTCTGCAGGTCCTCTCGGCGCGGAGCATCCTCCTCGTTGTCCGAGCGTTTGGCCGCCGCGATGCGGTAAGCACACTCGACGGTGTAGACAACATCCTTTCCATCGCAAGCGATGGTGGTGACGCCACCACTCCCTGGCATCGTGAGGACGTTGTAGCCATGGTGTGTCACCTCTATGAACTTGGCAAGCGCTGGGTACCCAAGGATCGTGTTATACGGAAGGTGGATGTGCGCGATGTTGAAGATGATGATCTCGGTGTGGCAGTTCTTGTGCCCACCGAAGGTGACAGGTAGATGCACCTGCCCAATAGGTATAGTGGATCCGTCCATGATTCCTACGGAAGGCTTGGTTGACATGAGCTGTTCGTTCAGCACATGGACCGTCTTGAAGGTCTCAATGGGGAGGACGTTGAGCCCCACTCCGCTGTTAATGAGGATCTTGGTGACGAGGACGTTGCCGGTGGTTGGAGTGCACAACATAGGGATCTTGCTGGCCATGGCTGAGCACCTGAGCTCGTCCCTAGAGTCGAAGGTGATGGCAGTCTAGGACCAATTCACTACTATGAGAAACCTTATAGGAAGGAGCCTACTAGTAGCGCTGGAAAAATACAAACGCTGTTGCTAAGTACTAGTCGTGCTGTATTCAGGCAGCGCTACAAGTAAGGTCTTAGCAGTAGCGCTGGAACATTGAAAAGCGCTGCTGCTACGGGGAGCCCGACGATCCCGTCGATAGTATTTATAGTAGCAATGCTTTCTTAAGGAAAGTGCTACTGCTACGCCTCTTATCAGTAGCGCTAGTTACCCACCAGCGCTACTGCTATGTGCATTGTGCACTTATCCTCTTCCCCCGCACAACCCATCTCTCTCACTCTCTCCCTCTCTCCCTCCTCCCACTCTCTCCCTGTGCTGCCGCCGCACCTCACTCCCTATATCTCCTTGCGCTACCGCCTCACCCCTCACTCCCTCCCTCTCCTTACGTTGCCGCCCCTCAATCCCTCCCTCTCCCTGCGCCACCGCCTCACCCCTCCCTCCCTCTCCTTGCGCCGCCGCCGCCCCTCACCCCTTGCCGGCGACCTCGCCCCCGACCCCAACCCCGACCTCTACCTCGGCCCCGAGCCCGACCTTGACCCCGGCGACCTTGACCCCGTCCGACCCCGACAATGACTAGAAAGTAAAACATTATTTGCTATATGTTTGTGTTTTATTATTTTCTATATATTTGCTTGATGAGGTGTCATACTTGCATGCTGAGAAAAATAGGTTAGTGGGTTCTAGCTAAATTGAAATGATATGATTCCTATACAAATAATAACTAGAAAGTAAAACATTAAACGATAAGAAAATTTTCTCATAGGAATTTATCTCGACATCGATGATGCCCGGCTCGCATCCTCATCGTCAAGTGGTTGGGGAGAGCCTGCTTGATAGGCACCATGTCCGGGACTGGGCTCCGTCGGGCTGGCACTCAGAGGTGCTACCTTCCCGGGCTCGGAGCTTGGTGAGGAATCCAGGTCTCGTCGTCGACCCAAAGCTTCTGTGGTGGTGGTCACGTGGGCCACTTTGGATGCGGAGGTGGTACGTTGATGTGTGAGGGAGGAGGACGAGCACGTCCGTCGCAACATGACAGAATTGGACGCTAGGTTCAACAATACCTGGCAGATTCTTCAGGGATCTCACCTGAGTTATGATCTCGTAATGGTTCCTTATCTTTGGGTGTCCATCGCCAGCGACTCAGAGACCGCTAGTGTACCTACTTCACCGTCCTCCACTCTGGATTCTAGGATATTCGATCTGTATTAGTGATCTTATATGATAATATTCGAGATGTATTAGTTAATATTTGATGATTCATTAACTGGATTATTCGGAATGATGTATTAGTGATATTATATTCGAGTTTATTATAAATGTATTAGTGATACTTTATCGATATAATGCGTGGGGCGTGCCTCCTCTTCTTCTCTTCTTTGCGATATATTCAAGCGTGTGCCGTCATTTTTGAATCATGAACACAACTTTAATCATTTGCTAGAATTAACATGTCATATTCGGAATATAGAGAATGTCTTGGTGTTCTTGTTTGCAATGTACCTCTCAGTGCCCTATGTTTTGTTGGAATGTTGATTCGTTTCTGTTCCAGCATATTTCAAGTGCTTGATAAGTCCTATTTTTAGTAAAGGTCATGCCGAATTTTTTTCATGAATTTTAGCATGACTTGTGCTACAATGTAGGACATATCAAGTAATTGTGATTTGCCAGTCATTCCGGCAAAATATAGGGCATTTTTTCTATGTCATTGCTCGATATATGGAACGGGTTGACTTTAGGTCGGTTTCGGCTCCTTGTGTGTCTTTCAGTGAGGGAGAGTGTCCACCATATATATATGAGAGAGGAAGAATTCCGACTGTTGTCATGGAGGTTGCTTCTCCTTCTTTTCCTTGTGCTAGATGTTTGTAATGCACTAGGGAAAGGAGGAGTAGCGACCATCACCGATGGTCGAAATATGACAGAGGAAGAATCCTGACTGTTGTCGTGGGGGTCGCTTCTCCTTCGTTCCCGTGTGCTAGACATTTTGGTGTAATGCACTCGAGGATGAATGGAGGAGCCACCATCACCGACGGTCGCAATATCATAGGGAGTGACCACCATATACGTGAGATGAGAGTTTAGGAAGTAAAGACTCGACAGACCTAAAGTCAACCCGTTGCATATTGAGTAATAGTGATCTGTGTGTTGATCAGTTTCCTCATAGTTGCCTTCGATCGATTTTAAATGTTCCAACTATGAACATAGGAAATGTCTGACAATGAAAGGGAATTTGTTATGTGCGAATACTGCGAAGATGAGCACGGCCTGTGCGACAAACCTTACCTAGTTGATGGTAGGCGCTTCAGCATCATGCTGGATGAGACCTTTGAAGTGGATACAGTAAGTCACAATGACAAGTCTTTATTCGTAATTAAGAATGTCTTCTGCTTCTTTTACTTCAACTTATAATTTTAAATCTTTACTATTATACTAGCGTATCCTCTGCCATGGAAGGATTTATGTCTTGGATAAGATTGGTTTCGATACTAAAAAAGTATGGAGGTAAAGAGAGTTCACTTGAGGACCGAGCATGGTTATACTTTTGCCATAAAATTGTACAATGCAGACACCTACTCCTATTTTGAATGCAAAAGTTGGAGAGCACTATGCAAGGCTTATGCATTTGAGCCTAATATGATTATCACCTTTGATATTCATCTGGAAGATGAAATTGAAGGTAATATCGACATCTGGGTCGATGTGCAGATGCCTCTAGTTCTACCATTATGTGACTTTCTCAACAATATTTATTAAGTAATTTATATTGTTTATTTAAAAATAGTTGACAACTAATTTCTATTGACAGCTTATTTCCATTCAAGCAAACATGTCCAGCGCTTGGTACACAACACCTACTACTGTCCTGGGGCTGACCTAAACTGCGAGGAGATAGGTCATTATGTTTCATGGCTTGAGGATCTTGATGCTGTCAAGATAGGTTATTTTCCTGGACTTTGAGATATTAGAACTCAAAACATGCGACCACTAGTGTGCGTATTGAACTACGGTCACATCTATCTAGGAAAGATGGTAAGATTTTTACTATTTGTCCTCAGTGCATCTTTTGCATACAGTATTTTTAAGCTAAACTTCATTGCTAAGTATGTTACTACGATGTTCTTCAACAGGGACTCCCGATGAGTGTTGTGCCTCATTGGATTGAGTCTAAAGGTCGTATGGCAATGGTTAGCTTATGGCCAAGATATCCTGGATTACACATGAGTGCATTCATCATTTCTCGGAGCGAGCAAGTCTTAATAGTCAAAGACTGGAGCAAAATTGTGAAGGATCAGAGACAAGTACTAGGTGGCAGCAATCAGAAGCGCAGCCCACAATTAGGAGACATGTTCATATGCATTCTCCAATATGATGAAGGAGTGATACACATGTTTTATGCTATTTTACCTGAGAGACGGCAGCAGGAGTAGGTCCTAGGTATTAGTGCTGATTATATATGACTAGTGACCTAGTGACCAAGTTGATGGCCAAGTTGATGATGATTAGGAGGAGTTGTTATATGATGATGATGAGTTGTTGTTATTATAACTAGTGACCAAGTTGTTATATGATTTCTCATGGACGAAAATGATGATGATGAGGAGTTCTTATATGAAAATGATGTATTATGATGATTTGATGAAACTACTGTATAGAGCCTGTATAAATACATCACAAATATGTACAAGGGTATGAAACTGTGAAGGCAGTAATACTAGCAGCAGCGCTGGAGGCTATCTAGCAGCAGCGCTGGATTATCAGCAGCGCTTGCCCCTCTGCAGCACTACAGATAGTTAGTAGTAGCACTGGTAAGTGTAGCGCTATTGCTAACGAGACTTAGGAGTAGCATTGTACCAACTAGTGCTACTGCTACAACTTAGCTATAGTGCCTTAGCAGTAGCGCTGGACCCAGCGCTACTAGTAAGGGTATTTCTAGCGCTACCACTAGGCTTTCTCCTAGTAGTGATTCAGGGGTCTCATTGCTTTAAGCTTCGAGAGAGGCGCATTCACCTCCCATGCGAATTTCTTGAAGGCATGGTTTGATGCGGGGGCCTGGGCGCTGCCCAGGATACATGCCATGACCCTAATCTCCTGGAGCCCCCCAGATCCGTCATCTTCATGTGGTCTTCATTCCTTCTTGGTGGAGGTAGTAGCGGTGGTAGGCTGACCTCACGAGGATGAACCTCTTGAGGCTGGCCGCACCACGACCCCTACGGAGGGTCGTTGTGCGAGCAGTCCTCACGAGGTTGGTAACGCCAGTGGTTGTCTCGAGCCTAATCACGCCAGCGGTCCTCCTGGGGCTGATTGCACCACCCATGAAGAGGTTCCCGGTTGTCCCTGCGGCCTCCTCCGCGACCACCGCCGCATCTGAAGCCTCGGTCAGCTCATCTAGGACGCCTGTTGAAGTTCTCGGCGCGGATTAGCCTGAGTTCCTAGCAATTGGCAGTGTCTTGGTTGTTGGTGAAATGGAAGATGCAGGTGGGTCTTCCTCCTGGGGGTGTCCCTCACCCCAGCTCTGCTTCGCCTTAGGTTTGTCCACAAGAACTGTTGGGGCCTTACACTTCGCCTCCTTGGCCTAGGTCTTCTTTTCTTCTGGCTCTGCCGCTAGAGGCCAGCGGAGCGACAGGCGGCCCGCCTCTGCCTTGTTGCACTTGTTCGCCAAACTGAACATCTCCAGGGCGGAGCACAGTTCGTCATTCATGTCCAGATCCTCCTTCATCTTGAGGTTGGTGACTCCGTTGGTGAATGCTGAGATGATGGCTTTGTCTAAAGCCCTCGGGATCTTGAGGCGCGTGGTCGTGAAGCGTTGTATTAACTTGTGCAGGGTCTCTCCATCCTGTTGGTTGATTCGCCGCAGGTCATTGACGGTGGGCGCGCAGTCATGGGTGCCTTGGAAGTTGGCGATGAAGGTTTTGCGCAGGCCTACCCAGGAGGTGATACATGCCTCCGGGAGGTTGATGAGCCAATACAGCATGCTGTCCTTGAGAGCCATGGGGAACCAGCACGCCATGACCTTGTCATCTCCTCCAGCTGCCCGGATGCTCAGGAGTAGAGCTGTAGGAACTCGGCTGGATCTAGGGTACCATTGTAGCGCGGGGGCAGGTCAGGCTTGAACTTCCAAGGCCATGTGGTTGGGTAGAGCTCTGGGGTGATGGCGAGGCACCCCACCGGTTCGGCGAGTGCTACGTGCGCGGGAGGGTCCTGGTCTTGACGCTCATGCAGGGCCTCCTGGAGTGGTACCCGGTTGCAGCGCTGGGTCGGTAGCGTAGGGAACGCACACGCGTCAACGTGCGGCCAGGGAACCACCTGGCAGCTTACGTCATCTCACAACCTTGCTAGTAGTTTGCGAGGCCTGTCGCGGGGGCACGCTTCCTGCCTGGGCTCGGGGTCGAAGTCACTTCGCGGAGGTGGAGGCGAGTAGGAGAGCGCCGAAGCATCGCTGGTAGCACTAATGAGCTCCGCGATGCACCGAAGCCAGTCGTCGAAATGGTCGGGGGCGGGGCGGTAGCGAAGAAGCTAATTAGGCATGGCCACGCACCCGCCCGTGCCGAATATGGGAGGACGACTCGGAAGCTGGGATGATCGACGGAGTGGTCGTCGCGCTGCGTGGTGACCGGCTGGGATGAGTCCTGCTGCTCGTGGGCATCGGGGCCCATGGCGGCGTTCGGCATAGGCGAGGGCGACCTGCGCAGCCCACCGGCGTCCTCTGAGACACACGGGTGGCTCGGCACTCAGCACGGGCTCGACGAGCGTTAGACATCGAAACGACGAGGTGGGAGAAGATCTTGTCTTGAGGGAGACTCCGACATGTCCCCTGCCTGGCGCGCCAAATGTCAGATTTCAGGCTCCACAAAACCCTTAAGATTTGAACTCAGAGACATGTTTGAAGATCCCCTGCAGCCTCGCCCAACCTAGCTTGCTACTCGATGAACACGGCAAAGAACTCGCACGATGATGAGGAAGAGGATGAACAGGACTGTTTAGCCAGGTTCGGGCCGCTATGAAGCGTAATACCCTACTCGTGCTTTGGTGGATTGTCTCTCAAGGAGGTGAAGTGGATGAACTATTATAGTGTTACAGAGCCTCATGAGGGCTCCCCTTGAGGTGTTCGAGGCCCTCTGCGACTCGATGGTGGATGAGTGGTGGAATGGATTCGGGGGGTCTTCTCTATAGTGCAGCCTACCCTCTCTATATTGCGGTGGCTCGGGTCCTCTTCCCTTATCGTAATGGCAGGAAGGGATCCCAACAGCTGAATTTGAAGGGGGGCAGGAGTACGTGCTCGCCCTACCCAAAGGGGGCCCTCTCCTGCAAAGTAGATGTTGACAAAGCAGGGATGGGCTCAGCAATGACATCCGCCCTATGGGGGTGGGTGGTTGCGGTCTTGTTATACCCGAATGAAAACCTTTGGGGGTGCTTTGGGAACTCGCGTACATCCTTGCCCCCTTTGAACCAAATGGGAAATTGTGTCGTCTGGCGTGCTGGTGCCTGCCTATCCTTCCTTGTGTCACCCTTGACTCTCGACGCCAGGCCTTGCATAGAGATCTCTGCCGCTCAGGAGGGGGCCCAAGTAGGCCCATCCCTTGTCGGTCCTGACGTTGTTCCTCCTCGCGAGCATACGACCCTTGCAAGGTCCTTGTCTTGAGTGAGGGCACGCCTAGCCATGTTTGGTCAATGAAGTGGGCCATGACCTGGGCCGCAGGTAGGCATGTCTGGGTACCCCCGTTCCCAGAACACCGACACCATTCTTGATGGAGAGTACTATAGTCGATGGAAGAATGCCATGATTGACCTATTTGACAAATTCCATTTGAGAAAACATATTGAAAATCCCTTTGTGCTCCCCATTGATGAATTGCATCCCACACACGAAAAGGAAATTAACATGCTTGGTAAAGTTAGAACTATCAATCTTATTGTTAGACGCTTACCAAGATTCGTGCTTTCTCAATTGAAGAACTTTGCATGTGCTTTTACTTTGTGGACTGATTTGGAGAAAAGATGTCCAAATCTTTCATTAGGTAATCTTGATGAAACTCTTCATAAAACTATTGCTTTTTACAAAATGAAGCCTAGTGATCCAAACTTTGATAAATACCTATTTGACCTCCGTGATCTTATGCGTGCTAAAGGAGATGTCACTACTATCAGCAACATTATCATCGAAGCCATTCACATTCGTAAACTTGAACATTGTCATGGTTACAATTCTAACAAATCTCTTGGTTTTTATGATGGGGATATTCTACCAAATATTGACAATGAAGAACATGGCTACTATGATGAAGATGAGTTGTTCGACAATGAGCATGAAAAGATCATGAAGAATCTAAGTCTAATGGCAAACTTCAAGGATTACATGTCTCGTGTAAGAGATCACACCTAATCCAGCTCCTCAGAGGTACATGACCTTTGGAGACAACTCTAAGAGTAAGGTACTTGGCCTTGGTAAGGTGGCCATTTCTCATGATATCTCCATTCAAAATGTGATGCTTGTTGAATCCCTTGGCTACAATCTTCTTTCTGTATCTAGACTAGCAGACTTCGGTTTCAATGTGCTATTTACCAAAGTAGATTGCCAAGTGTTTAGATTTGATAATAATAAAATTTTCTTTATCGGTATTCGTAGAGGTGATCTATAAATTGTTGATTTCACTAAAAAGGCCCAACCTCGTACTTGTCTCATTGCAAAATCTTCTAAAGGTTGGTTATGTCATAGAAGGATTGTACATGTAGGCATGCACAATCTAGATAAGCTTATCAAGGGCGATCACATTCTTGGTGTTAAATATGTTAGCTTTGACAAAGATAGACTTTGTAGCGCTTGTCAAGTAGGAAAGCAAGTAGGTGGAAGTCATCCGATCAAGAACATCATGACCACTAGGAGACCACTCGAGTTACTTCATATGGATGTCTTTGGTCCCAATGCTTACAAGAGTCTCGTTGGAAACTCTTATGGTCTAGTCCTTGTTGATGATTTTCCTAGATTTACATGGGTATTCTTTCTTGATGATAAGTCACAGGTACAAATTATCTTCAAGAACTTCACACGCTAAGCGCAAAATCAGTTTGAAGTGAAGATCAAGAAGGTTCAGAGCGATAACGGATCGGAGTTCAAGAACACCCATGTGGATACCTTTCTTGACGAAGAGGGTATATCACATGAGTTCACGGCTATGTACATGCCTCAACAAAATGGAGTTTTTGAGAGAAAGAACCGAACCCTCATTTAGATGGAAAGAATGATGCTTGACGAATACAACACGCTGCGACACTTTTGGGAAGAAGCCGTGGAAACAACATGTCATGCCACAAACTGACTCTACTTGAACAAGCTTCTCGGTAAAACGGCATACGAGCTTCTCACCGGTAACAAACCCCAAGTTGGATACTTTCGGGTATTCGGCTCCAAGTGTTACATTCTTAATAAGCATCGACATACTAGATTTGCTCCCAAATATCATGAAGGTTTCCTACTTGGTTATGGATCGAACTCTCACACTACCATGTCTACAACAACTTCACTTGAAAAGTTGAAGAGACGGTAGATGTGAAGTTTGATGAGTCTAATGGTTTGCAAGTTGAACAATTGCCAAATGACGTAGGTGATAAAGATCCTTGGGAAGCTATACAAAATTTGCCCATCGTCAAGATTCATCCCATGGAGGTAAACGAAAGCACTTCATCAACCCAAGTGGAAGCTCCTACTTTGGATCAAGGCAACAGACAATATGACATGGAAGCATCTAGAAGCAGTACACGACAAGATGAAGAGGAGGAAGAAGTACATCATGAAGGTCCACCACAACCTCCTTCACCACCACCTAAAGGAGATGACCATGTCGAAACAAATGGAGATGACGGAGATGATGAAGAAGAAGAAGCTCCTCCAACCAACAATCCAAAGCTACCCCGAGTTTGAGCACAAGTGACCAAGAACCATCCCCTAAACCAAATCTTTGGCGACATACAAACAGGGAGGATCACTCGCTCTAAAACTCATTTGGCTAACTTTTGTGAGCATTATTAGTTGATCTCTAGCATGGAACCCTTGAAGGTTGAACAAGCTCTTGAAGACGCGGATTGGGTGAACAGTATGCCTGAAGAGCTTCACAATTTTGAAAGGAACGAAGTGTGGACACTCGTGGAAAAGCCCAAGGATGAGCAAAACATCATCGGCACAAAATGGGTATTTCGGAACAAGCAAGATCGAGACGGTCAAGTCGTACGCAACAAGGCTCGCCTCGTATCCCAAGGATACATGTCAAAGGTATGGACTATGATGAGACCGATGCCCCCGTTGCCAGACTAGAAGCTATTCGAATTCTTCTTTCTTATGCCAATCACCATGATATCACACTTTATCAAATGGACATTAAAAGTGCATTTTTAAATGGTGAGATTGAAGAAGAGGTTTATGTTAAGAAACCACCTGGTTTGGTAAATCATTAGAAACCAGACCATGTTTAGAAACTTCGCAATATGTGGACTTAAGCAAGCTCCTCATGCTTGGTATAAATGTCTAACAAAGTTTCTTGTAGAAAAAGGATTTGAAATTAGTAAAATTGACGCAACCTTATATTCACAAAGAGAGTTAGTGGTGAATTATTTGTGTGCCAAATTTATGTCGATGATATTATCTTTGGATCTACTAACCCACAATTTAGTGAGAAGTTTGGAAGGTTGATGTCACAGAAGTATGAGATGTCTATGATGTGTGAGCTGAAATTCTTTCTTGGTCTACAAATCAAGCAAACGAGAGAAGGTACATTCATCTCTCAAACTAAGTACACCAAGGACTTAATCGAGAAGTTCAACATCCAAGAGTGCAAAGGTATGAAAACTCCCATGCCCACTAGAAGACACGACGATCTCACTAAGGAGGCTGAACCGGTTGATCAAAAGGTTTATCGATCAATGATTAGTTCATTGCTTTATCTATGTGCCACCCATCCCGATATTATGCTTAGTGTTTGCATGTGTGATAGATATCAAGTTGCACCTAAAGAATGTCATCTTAAGTCTGTAAAACGCATTGTGAGATACTTGATACACACACCAAACTTTGGCATTTGGTATCCCAATGGATCTTCTTTTAATCTTGTTGGCTACTCCGACTTGGACTATGCCGGTGACAAGGTTGATAGAAAATCCACCTCGGGTACATGTTAATTTCTTGGTAGATCTCTTGTGTCTTGGTCCTCCAAGAAACAAAACCCAACATGTCTATCTACTGCCGAAGCTGAATATATTACTATTGGATCCTGTTGTGTGCAATTGTTATGGATGACAAAAATGCTTAAAGATTATGAAATCCATGTTAAGAGTGTGCATTACTTTCTTACAATGAAAGTGCTCTTAAGATTGGTCATAATCCCGTGCAACTTTCTCGAACCAAGCATAATCTAGTTCGACATCATTTCATTCGCGATCATGTTGCCAAAGGAGATATTAATCTTAAGCATGTTCATACCAACAAGCAATTAGCCGACATCTTTACTAATCCACTTGATGAAAAAGTGTTTTGTCATTTGAGGAGTGAGTTGAACATCATTGATGGTTCAAACTTGATCTAAGCTCACTCGGATGCATGCAAGGGGATGAGCTTCATTGCCTATTCCATGCTATTACCTTGAATATCATATCTTGGAATCCTATGCTCCCTTATCTTGCATCTAACCCTTTTGTAGGTACTTGGAAGAACAACACTCCACAAGATTGCCATCAACTCATATCTTAAGCAATCTTGTCATGACCAAGTATCGACAACCTCGCTTTGATGATCAAAGGAAGAAGACAACAAAACATGTCCTTGACATATATCCCTCAAATGCTAAATCTCAATTGGTATCATGTCATTTTGATACATTATATTCTTCCTTGCATGACTAACCTTTGTAGGTGAAAAGTGAACGAAAGCAATAAGGATTGCTCCCAACTCCAGATGACCTTCATCAACTTCGAGCATCCTCATCAGGTTCACCTACAAGCTATGTCATCAACATCGCTCAAAGATATGTACTCATATCCTTGATATAGCTTTACTCCAAGTCATGAGATAAAGCAACTCAAGAGATAAGAAGACATTAAAATGCATAATCAAAAAATGGTAACCCCATTTTGAGCTTAATGATGAGTATGATGTATTATCAAGTTTTCTTGCTTGGCTCCTAAGTCAATATACTCTAATATAGGTGACCTAGTCACTGACCATCATCTAGTTAAGAATCTTGATTGGTTCATTCTCTATTGCAAAATTACTTGGAACCATTCAAATCTTTTCTAGTTGGTACTTATATGTAAATTATCCCTCATTGGTACAAATCATTGTTTTTCTTCCCTGGTTGATTTTCATTTAAAACTTTATCTTTTCATCAAATTTTCACGTTTGCCAAGTTTATATTTTATGGCTTGGAGCCGACGATACAAAATACTCGGTTGTACAAATTCAGTACATAAGCTACACAATACCACATCGGTACCACTGACAATTTTGCCTCGGAGCCACCGACTTTCTATTTTATTTCAGTCTCTGTTTGTATCTATAAATCTTTGTGTTTCTTCTATGGTTTCTCAATCCTTCGATGATCCCTTATTAAAAAAATTATGAAGGGGGAGAAATACATTCAAGGATCCCTAACTCAAAGGAGGAGAAGTTTTGCAAATTCTTAGTTTATCCTATGGGAGAGTAATTATTTTTGATGATTCCCTCATTGTTACCATAATTTTCACATTATATGAGTCCTACCTTCTATGACTCTTGTTCTCAAGGATCTCTTCTTAATCAATGATCCCTTTATCTGACCCTATATCTGACATTTTCGGCAACTGATTCCAAATGGGGGGAGATATACAAAGCTTCAACGCTAAAGATGTATATACATGATTATGCAAAGGGGGAGATATAATGTAGGGATAGAGAAGAGTATCAAAAGTTAGACTTATATATAAACAAGGGGAGAATATCAAAGTAGGGGTAGAAAATATGTTTTAGAGAAAGATCTATTTATTGCCTTTGATTTTTCTTGTTAGAATTTTCTCTCCCTATCCAATCCCAATACCCAAATGCTAAGATTCGGAGGGAGAGGATGTCCTACATTTTTCATATCTAGGGGAGAAACTTCTAAGTGATCTTGGAGACATATCAATTCTTGAGGGAGACTATCTTCTATATGTTCTCCATGTATTGGTGTTTACTTTTTAGTTCTATTGCTTTTGATTGGTATAGTACTCTTGTGTTTCCTAACTTTGTTTTCTCAAGTGTATCTCTACTACTAGAATGCTCAAGAACTCAAGGTAAGTATATGTATTATATCTTTGATCAAGATGATCTCTTGCTTCTAGCACGTATTATTTGCAAGAGTGAAGTCTTGAACAAGGATACACCTCATTCATATACAGTTAATGCATATGTCCAAGATACACATGACTTATTATATTCCTTCCACTATATGTGTGTCCATGCATTCTAAAGCAACTATCCTTTAAAAGGGATTGCACACATTTAGGGGGAGAAATTCTAAGGCATGTCTCTCTCAAAGTCTTCATTACATACATGCATATCTTTATTTGAAGCTTTGATTGTATGTTGTCATCAATTACCAAAAAGTGGGAGATTGAAAGCAACATGTTCTCCCTTGGTGGTTTTGATAATTCATGACAACATACATTGTCTCTTGGACTAATACCTTCATCTAGTGTATTTCAGATAAAGTCCATAGAGAGAGATGGGTTAGCAAAAAGGAGTGCGGAGAGTATCCCTAGGAAGAAGAAGGAGAAGGAATAGATTGGTAAAGCTTCAAGCAAGAGGACTCTACATTTTACCTTTTGTGAGAAATCACTTTGAGTCCATAGGAAAGCCAATACTATTAAAAGGGGGTATGGTTTTGTTGGTGAACAAAATGCTCATGTGTGCACAAGTGATAGTCACCACATACACCCACAAGCTCTTCCACAAAAGTCTGTCCAAAGCCAAATATCCAAAATAGGTGCAACCAACACTTTTCACTCGGTGCCACCGATTCCTAGACTCAGCCAAACCCTAGCATTTCGGTGCAACCGATTCCATTTCGGTGCCACCAAGTTTGGGTTCCCAACTTCCTATTACACAAGTTCACTAAATCGGTCCCACTGAGTTTTGTGTATCGATGTCATCGATATTGGCAATCTGATCGTTGGTCACGTTATCGGTGCAACCGAGTTGTATGTATCGGTCTCACCGAGATGCAAAAGTTGCTACCTTTGAGGCAACTCGGTACCATCGAGATTTACACATCGGTTTCTCCATCCAATTCACATGACTAGATGATGGGCGGTGACTAGGTTATCTATATTAGAGTATATTGACTTAAGGAGTCAAGCAAGAATACTTGATCATAGGTCATACTCATCGTTATGCCCAAAATGGGGTTACCATTTTTAGATTAAGCATTTTAATGTCTTCATATCACTTGAGTTGCTTTATCTCATGACTTGGAGTAAAGGTATAGAAAAGATACGAGTACATACCTTTGAGTGATGTAGTCGACGTAGCTTGTAGGTGAACTTGATATGGTTGCTCAAAGTTTATGAAGTTCAACTTGAGTTGGGAGCAGTCCTTTTTGTTTCCGTTCACTCTTCACCTACACAGGTTAGTCATGCAAGGAAGAACATTATATATTCCAATGACATGATACCAATTGTGTGTTAATACCAATTGAGAAATACATGTCAAGGATATGTTTTGTTGTCTTCTTCCTTTCTTCATAAAAGAGAGGTTGTGGATACTTGGTCATGACAAGATTTCTTAAGATATGAGTTGTTAGCAATCTTGTGGAGTGTTGTTCTTACAAGTACCAACAAAAGGGTTAGATGCAACACAAGGGAGCATAGAATTCCAAGATGCATGATATTCATGATAATAGTAGCATGCAATGGTTATAAAAGCTCATCCCCTTGCATGCATCCAAGTGAGCTTATCTCAAGTTTGAAGCATCAATGATGTTCAACTCACTCCTCAAGTGACAAAACACTTTTTCATCAAGCGGCTTAGTAAAGATATCGGCCAATTGCTTGTTAGTATGAACATACTTAATATTAATGTTCCCTTTCGCAACATGATCATGAATGAAATGATTTTGAACTTGAATATGCTTCGTTCAAGAATGTTGCACATGATTATGACCAATATTAATAGCACTCTCATTGTCAAAAGTAATGTCACATTTTTCACATAGATTCCATAATCCTTAAGCGTTTGTGTCATCCATAATAAATGCGCACAACATGATCCGGCAACAATATACTCAGCTTCGGCAGTAGATAGAGTTACCGAGTTTTTTTTCTTGGAGGACAAAGACACAAGAGATCTACCATGAAATTGACATGTACCCGAGGTGGATTTTCGATCTACCTTGTCACCGACTTGATGAAGGTCATCTTGTGAATAAGGTTGCGTCAATTTTTCCAATTTCAAAATCTTTTTCAATAAGAAACTTCATTAAGCATTTGTACCAAGCACGAGGGGCTTGGTTAAGACCATATAAATCCAGGAGGTTGTTTGACACAAACTTCCTCCTATATTTCTCCATTTAAAAAGGCACTTTTAATATCCATTTGGTAAAGAGTGATGTCATGGTGATGGGCATAAGCAAGAAGAACTCGAATGGCTTCTAGTCTATCAACGGGGGCATAGGTATCACTATAGTCCATACCTTTGACTTGTGTATATCCTTGGGCTACGAGACAAGCCTTGTTGCGTACAACTTGACCATCTTCATCTTGCTCGTTCTAAAACACCCATTTCGTACCGATGATGTTTTGCACGTCCTTGGGCTTCTCCATGAGTGTCCACACTTCCTTCCTATCAAAGGTGCGAAGAACTTCACGCATAGCGTTCACCCAATCCGCGTCTTCAAAATCTTGTTCAACCTTCAAGGGTTCAATGCTAGAGATGAAAGAATAATGCTCACAAATGTTACCTAAGCGAGTTTTAGAGCGAGTGATCCTTCTTGTTTGTATATCACCAAAGATTTGGTTTAGGGGATGGTTCGTGGTCACTTGTGCTTGAACTCGGGGTAGCTTTGGCTTGTTGGATGGTGGAGCTTTTTCTTCATAATCCTCTTCATCTTCGTTGCTGTTGAAGTGGTCATTTACTGGAGGTGGTGGTGTAGAACATTGTGGTGGATATTCATGATGTACTTCCCCCTCCTCTTCATCTTGTCATGTACCACTTGTGGATGCTTCCAGGTCGTTTTGTCGTTAGCCTTGATCCGAGCTTCCACTTGGGTTGATGAAGTACTTTCCTTCACCTCCTTGGGACAAATCTTGCTGATGGGCAAATCTTGGATCACTTCCGAAGGATCTTTATCACCTACATAATTTGGCAATTGTTTGAGTTGCGAACCATTAGATTCATCAAACTTCACATCTACCATCTCTTCAACTTTTCAAGTGAAGTTGTTGTAGACATGGTAAGTGTGAGAGTTTGACCCATAACCAAGTAGGAAACCTTCATGAGATTTGGGAGAATATTGAGCATGACGATGCTTATCAAGAATGTAGCAGTTAGAGCTTAATACCCAAAAGTATCCAACTTAGGGTTTGTTACCAGTGAGCATCTCGTATGCCATTTTACCGAGAAGCTTGTCCAATTCGAGTCGGTTTGTGGCATGACACGCTGTTTCCATGGCTTCTTCCCAAAAGTGTCTTGGTGCCTTGTATTCATCAAGCATCATTCCTGACATCTAAATAAGGGTTCGTTTCTTCCTCTCAACAACTCCATTTTGTTCAGGCGTGTACGTAGCCGAGAACTCCTGTGAAATACCCTATTCATCAAGAAAGGTATCCACATGGGTGTTCTTGAAATCCGATCCATTATCGCCTCGAACCTTCTTGATCTTCACTTCAAATTGATTTTGCGCTTTGCGTCCAAAGTTCTTGAAGATCTTTTGTACCTGCTGTCGGTGTCAAAACTGGCGGATCTCGGCTAGGGGGTCCCAAACTATGAGACAAGGATCGATAGTAACACGATACGAAGGGGACACAGATTTACCCAGGTTCGGGCCCTCCTATGGAGGTAATACCCTACGTCCTGCTTGGATGTATTGATGATATGGGGGTTACATAGTTGATCTAGCTAACCCTAGATGAGTTGTTCTATCCCTACAACCTAAAACCCCCAGCTTATATAGACGTTGAGGATGCCTAGGGTTTACACATGGTAGGTTACATGCCGAGGAGATAAACATGCCTATTCTCTACATCAAACATGGAGCACAAGTCGTGCTCCCTGAAGCTTCCATCTTGGAGACTGGGCCTTCCAATATTCTTGTGTTTGGTAAGTTGCCCGTATAGTCTGGCCCATAGAAATAGGTCGGCCTCCCGATGAACCCTTAATCCAGGACTCCCTTAGTATCCCCCGAACTTGCCTCCAACGCCGAGGGTCACAACTTCAATTGTTTTACACGATCAGTGTCTTCGGCTTGTGAGGTGAGTTCTTCCCGCCCAACATAGTTTGACCTTCGATGATAAGTAATTTTCCGCATAGTGGCATGTCCGAACACTGCAAATTGGCTGGCCCTGAAATCCAAATGTCAAGGGGTAAATAATATTCCTCTGAAGACCTCTCTAACGAAAGATCACGGCCCACCACAACCACTAGGCCAGTTACACAAACTCGATGCATGGTTCGAGGCCGTTTTAATCATCACGATCTATCAACACACCGATCGTGTCCCGTTTTATACGGGATTTGTTTAACCATGCGTGTGCAACGGCTCGCACGTCCCAAGAAGCGTAGGGATTCATGGCACAACAAGGGGAGACCAAATTGATAAGCCTCACAAAAGGAGAAGAAAACCCCGAGGCCTATTCGTGTTTCCCATTCGCTTTCTCCCCCTTCCAATCCTCTGTGCCTCAAAAGCGCAGATCTAGGTCTTCCCCCCACCTCCTGAGCTCATCAATGGCGGGCTCCAACGGCTAGTGGGAGGTCACCACGGTCACCGACCAGGACATTCTCGACCTCAAGAAGGATGGCTACCTCTTCGCTGACATCCCTCATCGTGCACCGGAGGAGGGCCAAGTGATCCTCACCCCCCAGCCAGGCAAAAAGGTGGTCTTACTCCCCCACTTCATCCCGGGGTTGAGCTTTCCGCTTCACCCTTCGTCAGGGGGGTGATGTTCTTCTACAGTTTTGACTTCGAAGACCTCCCACTGAATTCCTTTATGCATATATCGGCTTTCATCCTTGTCTGCGAGACGTTTCTTTGGGTCGAGCCACACTCGGGCTCTGGCTGAAAGTATTCAACATCAAGACGAAGTGCATCGGCGGGAAGCACATAGACTGTGGCGGGGCTATCATCGGCAATCTCACCCGCATTGTGTGGCCATCAGGCACATTCATTGACACCATCAAGGCGTGGCAGAAGTAGTGGTTCTATATCACAGAACCACGAGAAGAATGTCAGATCCCTCCTACCAAATTCAGATTTGATCCCCTCACTAGACTAGCTTCATGGCTCAAAAAGGGCCTTAACTTGGGACCGAGCAAGGAGGTGAGCAACCTGCAGAAGCGCATTGGCTCCCTGGTTGAGGAGGACATCAAGCTGACCAACGGGGTCGAGGTGATGCTTCGGAGGCGCATCCTGCCCTGCCAGCGCCGCGACACTCCCTTGTGTTCTCGGCAACTTGACAATGCGCCCACAATCTGACACCTCTTCCGCACTACGTGGGAGAAACTATGGAAGGCGCTCTTCAAGTCACAAGAGAGCTGGCCATCCGAGGAGGAAGACAGAGGCCTTCAAGCCTCCAAACCCACCGCCGAGGTACGGGTCACTTCTGCTTGATCAAATTTTACATTTCGTAAGGAGGGTCCATAATGTTTTTCTTCCGATCATTCTTTCGCATAAATGGCTAAAGAAAGCTGTTAACATCAGTAGTCTGGCACCTCAGCCTGAGGATGCTAGGTCTGGGCTGTTAGCGAAAATGCTCGTGGAGAATCCCTACGAGCCCGAACTCCTTTGTCCGAACACCTTTACGTGAACACTGTCCATGCAGTTTTTCATAATGTCTTATTGTGTAAACAGCTTCGGCGAAGGAGGTGGAGTGGCTCAAGGTCGAGCTTCAACAAGGAAAATACCATGCGGCTGTCCAAAGAGCGGCGGCCAAAGCAGTGGCAACCTCCCTCTCTGCCCTGCAAGCACTAGCTAGAAGCACGAGGATCGTGTTATGGAGGTTCAGTAGGAGCTCAAGGACGCCAGCCAGAAGTGCGAGGTCCTTGAGTAGAAGGGCAAGGAGAGCGCGACTGAACTATCCAACCTGAAGAACGATCTTCAGAAGGAGAGGGTGGACATGCGGTTTTACGAGGAGCAGGTCCGCCAAGCGAAGGACATAAAGGATGGTAATGCATACTTACTACAGTGCGTCTTCGGGGATAGCAAATTCAAATTTCTTACCCAGGTGTGGCATTCTTTAGGCGCCTCCTTCGATCTTCGGAAGAGCATGGCAGACGCCAATATGTTGTTCGCCTTGAGGGAAGA
Organism: Hordeum marinum; assembly: GCA_022496015.1. Taxonomy (NCBI): domain Eukaryota; kingdom Viridiplantae; phylum Streptophyta; class Magnoliopsida; order Poales; family Poaceae; genus Hordeum; species Hordeum marinum. The sequence goes on from CM039673.1 coordinate 235,296,978, forward strand.
AGGAGACGAAGCTCGATTGTTCTGGGCACAATTCGGAGCCCCCAAGCGCTCGCCTCCTCTCGTGGAGTAACTAAAACAACTGATGGAGATCCACCAGATGGTAGAGCCGGCCATGAAGGACCTCTACATCTGCTTATGCCCGAAGAGCTGCTTCCAAGAAGCTACTTTGGCCTGGTGCAGAAATTGATTGTCGCCTCACCCTGCTTCAACACCGTGAAGCATTCTTCCAACATAGAGGGAGTTTGGATGGCCCTTGCCAAGGCCAAGGTGCACTCGCCAGGGATGGATCTGATGAAGGTAGCCACCGGCCCGCCGCCTCCCTAGAAGGGGCACAAACGTCGTGAGATGTACTTCAATGGAGTGATGGAGAGTGCTCGGGTGATAGCGTCACAGTGTTTGGGCGATAATATGTTTGAATGAGTTGTAATGCGTCCGAAGACTTATCAAAACGTTTGATGTTATTAGTTATTATTCTTTTATAGTTTTGCATTCCTTTATAACTCCTGTTTTGCCATTTAATACTGAAAGATGTGAGACGTCGGCTTCAGGCCCCAAGTAGATACCACATGGGGTGTCTATGCCAATGCACTATGTCCCTTAGCCGAGTTATCGGAACCCGAAGGCGGTGAACTGCGGTAGACTAGGCAATCATAATATAGTGCTTTATTTCTTTCACTTAGCCGTAGGGGCGCGAAAAGGACTGCGGGGAGCTTACTATTGGCTACCAAAGTGTTGTGATGTTCGAACGAACCGCGGCTAAAGCTAATATCACAAGGTTTGCATAAAGAACAAACCCCTCGTATAACATGGAATAACCGCTTATGAGGATTGAAGTTGTGCCTTCTTGGCACGTACTTCGCTAGTCCTAGGGGAGTGCGATGGGGTGTGAGTCCCGATTTGGGGTAGAGGAGGGTTCTGAGATTTCGGCTAGCAGCTGAGCTCGCTTCCCTACCTTGTGTGTCTTTACGACAAATGCCGGAACCTGTTGATCATCTTGGTAACTAAATTAGGCTGCTAGGGCTAGTGCATGCTCCTCAGTTCGTAGAGATCGCTCTGTATTGTCGTTGACAGTGATGAACCCTTTGGGGCCAGGCATCTTGAGCTTGAGGTATGCATAGTTCGGGACGACGTTGAAACGAGCAAAAGCTTTTCGACCAAGCAGGGCGTGATAGCCGCTCCGGAAGGGTACGATGTCAAAGATCAAGTCTTTGCTTTAAAAGTTATCGGTCGAGCCGAACACAACTTCCAGGGTTACGGAGCCCGTGCATCGGGCTTCGACACCTGGAATTACCCCTTTAAAGGTGGTGTTATTGGTTTTAATCCGTGACGGGTCTATGGCCATGTTTTTCACCGTATTTCAGTAGATCAGATTAAGGCTACTTCCTCGGTCCATTAGGACTTTTGTGAGGTGATACACATCGATAAAGGGGGCAAGGATGAGTGCGGCGGAACCCCCGTGAAGGATACTGTTTGGGTGGTCGCGCCAATCAAAAGTGATTGGATATGCTAACCATGGGTTATACTTCGGGGCTACCGGCTCTACAGCGTAGACCTCTCAAAGGGAGCACTTCCTCTCCTTCTTGTGTATATGGGTGGCGTATATCATGTATACCTTCTTGGCTTCCAAAGGAAATTTCTTTTGGTTTCCACCAATCAGACCCCAAGGATCATCTTCATCCTTGTTATGAGGGCTCTTGCTTTGATCCTCGGGTGGGAGCTTGCCAACCTGTTTAAACACCCAGCAATTGCGGTATGTGTGGTTGGCGGGTTCTCGTGAGTCCTGTGGATTTGGCACGTCCACTCCATTATTTTTTCCAGCGGAGTGGGTCCACGGCGATTGCCCTTAGGAGGCTTCTTCCGCTGTCCAGGACGGGAGTTGCGGAAGTTGGCATTAACGGCCGTGTCATCGGCATAACTGTTGTTGTGCCGACACTTATTCTTATTGCACTTTGGTTTTGTGTAGCCATCACGAACTTTAGAGGCTCCGGGATCTTCGGAATTGCGGTTGCGTCTTGCCAGCCAATTATCTTCGCCCGTGCAAAAGCGGGTCATAGGGGAGGTGAGGGAGGACAAAGTCCAAGGTTTGTCCTGGCCTAGCTGGCGGGCCATCCATTTGTCCCGAATATTGTGTCGGAAGGAGGATATGGCCTCAGCATCTGGATAGTCGACAATCTAGTTCTTCTTAGTCAAGAACCGATTCCAGAGTTGCCGAGCAGACTTGTCAGGCTTCTGGACGATGTTGCTGAGCTTGGAAGAATCTGGCGGCTGAAGATAGGTTCCCTCGAAATTGGAGCGGAAAGCATCCTCCAGGTCCTCCCAGCATCCAATGAAGTTTTCGGGGAGGCTATTTAGCTAGTGTCGAGCTGGCCCCTTAAGATTGAGGGGAAGATATTTGATGGCGTGGAGGTCATCTCCTCGAGCCATGTGGATGTGGAGGAAGAAGTCCTTGATCCATACGGTTGGGTCAGTAGTTCCATCGTACTGCTCGATGTTCATGGGTGTGAACCCTTCCGAGAACTGATGCCACATGACCTCATCCGTGAAACATGGCAGGTGAGCGGACCCCCAAATCCGAGCTGTATCGCGCCTGTGATTGGCGTCTGTTCTGGCTCGGGTGCATTCCCGGTCTCTATTATTGACTCGTTCGAGCCATGGCCTATACCCATCCCGTCTATCGGTGAGTATCCTCTGGATCCGTAGATGGATCTTGTATGGCTTTCTCCGTGATCCAAGTCATCTCGTAGGTCGAGCATGTCATTGGGAACTAATGGCTCCTTTCCCGTTCTATAACCGGCGTCATCAGCCATCCAATCACGCTCGCGAGGAGGGTGGTCTGGCCTGTTGTATGGAGTATACTTTGGCGACGGAGTATCAGTGAGCTCTTCGTCAAATTGTGGCAGCAGCCTTCTCCGAGGATAGCTCTTGGTCTGGTCCGACAGACTGGCGATATGTCCTTCCTCGGCTGAGAGGACTCTTATCCATCGATCATTGAGGTCATTCTATTTGGCATTAAGATGTTGTTCCTTGGCTGTCAGACTGCGAGCCGTCGCTATGAGTTGTTGTCTGAACTGTTCCTGATCTTCATGGTTATCAGGGATGTCCAAGTCGTCGGCTCCCGAGATATCCTGATCATTGACAGGGGTGAGGTAATTGTCGTCCTCGGAAATGTTGAAGTCATCGGAGTTGCTTTGGTCCTTAGGCCTTTCTTGACCCTCTAACGGGTGTTCGAGATTATCAAGGTCGCCATGATCTTTGGGGGTAACTTTGTCCCCGGTGCCGATAATGACTTTCCTTCCTTTTTTGCCTTCCGACAGCTTATGCGGCTTTTGGCACCTTGACAGCGCGTCACCCAACTTATCACCGTCATTATTAGGCGTTTTTGTCGCCATTGGGAGTGCCCACCATGTAGACATCATATGTTGAAGTGGCGGCCCATATTCCGATATTAACACTGGTGCGGGCACAATCCTCTTAGTCCATGTATTCTGCCTCCTCGGAGGCATAGTGAAGCATGTTAGTTAAATCTTCAACAATGGCTATCAAGTGCGTGGTGGGTGGGTCAAAAAAATCGTCTCGATACACACCGTAACCAATCCGAGCACATATCGGGGATGGGTCATTAGTGTTCTTCATCGACGAGATTCAGTTTAGGGCCTCGTCAACCTTTGAGAGCCCAATCAGATCAGACTATTCGGAACATACGTAGTTTACCTCCGAGTACCCGGGCATGGGGAGTGTTCATCAAGAACACATGTACGGTCTTTTTGCACAATGGCCGGACCAAGATAAGAGATCGGTCCATCTCTATAGGTAACCCCATCGGCATGTCCGAAGAAGGAACTCGAGGTTAACGCCTTAGAGTCTTTGCGTGCTACAGGCGAAGCTGCAAGCCCGGTTAGTGACAAGTCACCTCAAGAATCAAGGGAGAACTCTAGGTTTCCGAATCTGACCTCACGATCAAGGGCGAAGCTCTCAACACGGCCTAGATGGCCGATGGGATCAGCATGGAGCTACATGCTGCCGAAGGAGAGGATCTATCCGGGGACGAAAGTGTCCATGTTGTGGACCTCTTCATTGACGACAAGGCGAGACATAGATTCCTCCTTGCTCATAGATGAACTCTCAATGAAAGTACCAATGTCGGTGTCAAAACCGGCGGATCTCGAGTAGGGGGTCCCGAACTGTGAGACTAGGATCGATGGTAACAGGAGACGAAGGGGACACAGATTTACCAAGGCTCGAGCCCTCCTATGGAGGTAATACCCTACGTCCTGCTTGGATGTATTCAAGATATGGGGGGTTACAGAGTTGATCTACCTCGAGATCGAATAGCTAACCCTAGATGAGTTGTTCTGTCCCTACACCCTAAATCCCTGTGGCTTATATAGACACCAAGGATGCCTAGGGTTTACACATGGTTGGTTACATTCCCAGGAGATAAACATGCCTATTCTCTACATCAAACGTGGAGCACAAGCCGTGCTCCCTGAAGCTTCCATCTTGGAGACTAGGCCATCAAATATTCATGTGTTCGGTAAGTGGCCCGTATAGTCTGGCGCATGGAAATAGGTCGGCCTCCCGAGGACCCCTTAATCCAGGACTCCCCCACCCACGACTTATCATCAAGAAAGAATACCCACATTAATCTTGAACTATAAGAGTTTCCACCGAGACTCTTGTAAGCGTTGGGATCAAAAAGATCCATATGGAGTCACTCGAGTGGTCCCCTAGTGGTCATGATGTTCTTGACCAGATGACTTCCGCCTACTTGCTTCCCTTCTTGACAAGCACTACAAAGCCTATCTTTGTCAAAGATAACTTCTTTAACACCAAGAATGTGATCGCCCTTGATAAGCTTATCTAGATTGCGCATGCCTACATGTCCTAGCCTTCTATGCCATAGCCAACCTTTAGATGATTTTGCAATGAGACAAGTTCGAGGTTAGGCCTTTTTAGTGAAATCAACAATGTATAGATCACCTCTATGGATGTTGGTAAAGACATTTTTATGATTATCATGACTAAACATTCGGCAATCTACTTTAGTAAATAGCACATTCAAACTAAAGTCCGCTAGCTAGACACGGAAAGAAGATTGTAGCCAAGGGATTCAACGAGCATGACATTTTAAATAGAGCTATCATGAGATATAGCCACCTTACTAAGGCCAAGTACCTTACCCTTAGAATTGTCTCCAAAGGTCACGTACCTCCGTGGTCCTTGATTAGGTGTGATATCTTGGAACATGTCTTTATCACCAATCATATCATCGGTGCATCCACTGTCGAGAATGCACTCTTTTCCATCGGACATGTAATCCTTGAAGTTGGCCATGAGACTTAGATTCTCCATGATCTTCTCATGATCGATGTCGAACATCACATCCTCATCATAGTAGCCATGTTCTTCCTTGTTATCATTAGGTAGAATATCCTCGTCATGAAAACAAAGAGACTCGTTAGAATTTTGACTAAGGCAATGTTCAAGATTATGTATGTGAATGGCTTCTACAACGATGTTGCTAATTGTGGTAACATCTCCTTTAGCGCGCATAAGATCACAAAGCTGAAATAATCATTTTTTAGAGCTTGGATCACTAGGCTTCATTCCATGAAAGGCAATAGTTTTATGAAGAATTTCATCAAGATTACTTATTGAATAATTTGGATATCGTTTCTCGAAATCATTCCACAATGTGTAAGCACCTGCAAAACTCTTCAATTGAGTAAGAACAGATCTTGGTAAACCTCTAACGATAAGATTGATAGTTCTAAGGTTACCAATCATGTCAATTTCCTCTTCGTATGTGAGATTCAATTCATTGATGGGGAACACATAAGGATTTTCAATATGCTTTCTCAAATGGAATTTGTCAAATAGACAATTAATAACATCTTTCCATTGACTATAGTACTCATCATCAAGAATGGGCACTACAACTCAAACTCTCCAAACTAGGCATATATATCTTCCTCCAAAGGTGATTAAAATAAGGTTATGGAGACCTTGCTCTGATACCAAATGTGGGATCACTAGAAGAGTATGTCTAGATGGGGGTGAATAGACTACTAGCACAAATTATAATCTACACAATATCCAAAGTTAAGTGTTGGCAGATTTTAGCAATTTTTAGCAAGTCTAGCACACCCTACACATGCAAGTCATCAAGTATAGCAGCGGAAACTAAATACATTGCACATGGAAGTAATGAGTTGAGATAGGGAGATCAAACGCATGAAGGACACGAAGATTTTTCCCATGGTTCCGATAGGTGGTGCTATCGTACATCCACATTTATGGAGTCTTCAACCCACGGAGAGTAATGGCCATGAGAGTCCACAGATGTCTCTACCCACGGAGGGTTCCATGAAGAAGCAACCTTGACTATACCATGATGGCCTACGTCCACGGAGGACTAGCCTAACACAGGGTAGATCTTCACGAAGTAGGCGATCTCCTTGCCCCTACAAACCTCTTGGTTCACTCCACAACGCGAAGTAGGAAGCTCCCAAGTGATACATAACCAATCTAGGAGGCACCACCCTCCAAAACGTAATAGGCTCGATAATGTCGATGAACTCCTTGCTCTTGTCCTGCAAGATGACATACTCCTCAACACTCAATCACTCTCTCACACATTTGGCTTTGCTGGAAGAGATTGATTGGGTGGAAAGCAACTTGGGGACACTAGAGATCAAGATTCATATGGTTGGAATGGAATGGAATGGTCTCAACACATGAGTAGGCGTCTCTCTCTCAGAAAATCTGATAGGATAAGTGGGGATCTGTAATGAGTTCTTCTCTTGCGAGTGAGTGGTGGTGGAGGGGTATATGTAGGCATATCCAAAAATCCAACCGTTACACCTTAAGTGGCCAACTCGGTGACACCGATGTGTGAATCTTGGTGGTACCGAGTTTCAACAAAGGTAGAACCTTTTTAATCTAGGTGACACCGATATATAATTCTTGGTGGTACCGATCAGGTGTCCAATGGTCAGAATCCAAATCTTGGTGACACCGATCCAAAAACTCAGAAATTCCGGTTATATGAATCGAGGCAACAGAGAGTTGGATGTGGGATCAGTTGCACCAATGTACTTGTGTTTGGCATGGGTCTATCTGAGTTTGGGAATCGGTGGGACCGAGTTGAATTTTTTGGTATTTCCGATTTGAGTGGTAGGGCCCTAGACAGAGTGTGTGGGTGTTTTGGCAACTATCACTTGTGCACATTTGAGCATCTTGTTCACCAATAGTACGTTACTCCCTTTTAATACTATTGGTTTTTTCTATGGACTCAAAGTGATTTCTCACAAATTGAAATGTAGAGTCCTCTTCCTTGAAGCTTTTCCAATGTTATTCCTTCTCCTTCTTCTTCTTGGGGATACTCTCCACACTCCTTTTTGCCAACCCATCTACCTCTATGGACTTTCACCTGAGACACACTACATAAAAGTATTAGTCCAAGAGACAATGTATGTTGTCATGAATTATCAAAACCACCAAGGGAGCATATTATGCTTCCACAAGTAGAGCAGCTGGCCGAAAAGCAGAAGCAAGAGTGCGAAAGGCATGCCAACAAGAAGGGTCGAGACAGAGTTGGTGGGCCTCACAGGAAGGGACGCAGGGGTCGAGGCCACCATCATGGGAAGGCCAAATAGCTGAAGTTGAAGCCTGCTAGAGGCCGAGATGACAAGTTTGGTGGTGATGATGACAATGACGAAGCTGAAGAGGGATATGCCCAGCAAGATTTCCAGAAGGTCGTGGAGGCCATGTGTGTTGACGGAGGTGCATCTTTGCGCTCCTCCCACAAGCAGCTCAAGCAGTCGGCCCACGAAATTAACGCGGCAGAAGCAGCAGCAGAATCAAGGAAGCTCCTTGTGGGAACCCAGACACATAAGTCGTGATCACCGAATGTACATGCATAGTGATCCCAGAGATCAATGCTCACTAAACACACACAAACTGAATAACAAGAGTCTTACATCCATTACATACCATTTCACTCAAATATGGCCTTTACGACCAAGTCTTCATAAACAAGGAGCGGAAATCTTCAAAGATAGCGTGAACCCATGCCATCTTCCTTAACCCTACAAGCATTCTGACTAGGAAGCGTCCTAGATCGCACATACATCACCAAGGTACTATTCATTATTTCGTCTGCTTTCATGCCTGGCCAATTAAATAACCAGTGGCAAGCCAATGAGTACTTTGAATGTACTCGCAAGCAACTCGTGCTCGGAACAAGGCAATAACAATGCATGGTATAGCACTAAGTAGGTTAGTTGCAGAAAGCTAATTTTGAGTGCAATGCATCAACATGTTGTAGATATCCATATGAACAAGTTACGATATCATCATAAGAAGGGGTTGAGCATCTCATGTTCGATCATCATGTCAATTCATATGATTTAGCTCAAGAATCATCTTTACCACTCTCACACACACACATGTCAAGTTTGAGAAAACATCAGACGTAGTTGAAGCAGGACCACCAAATGTCAATGACCGTGGACACAGCCATTTGAACATTTTTACATTGTATAGAGGTTGCACACTTTACCGACGAGACTCAGGAAACTTCCGTGTCAAGCCACAACTCGTGGTATTGGTCATACCAAGTTAGGTACCCGAACAATGCCTTTCCCATGACGACATTAAACAAAGAGTCCACTTATTGGCCCACGTCTTCATAATGTACATCACATGAGGCTCGCTCAATCATTGTACCATTGATGAAGGGACACAATGATATGCCCGGTGTCTATAAAAATAGTATATGGTCACCCAACCTGGCACGACCCTGTATCGAGAGTGCAACCCATACTCTCCCGCCAAAGTAATCAACAAACCCCGTCCCCTAAGGGGTATCGTGGTTGTACATGTAAGGTGGGACGGTCAACAGATCTTAAATCTCTCCGTTTTCGAAAACACACACACAACTTGCCATGATAGACCACTTCTTTATCAAGTGATTATCTAGCTGAACATCATCTCCCTCGGGCATTAGTGGCACCTGATGATGTTTTTGAGAAGTCTTTGAAATCATTTCCTTTCCAATACCATGCATTTACCCATCCCACTTGTGTAGCAACTACTTGGCATCCTAACTACTACCCACATGCACAACACTCATTAGAAGGTAGGGTCATGATCTGTGCAAGTATCAACACAGAAAGTAACAGAGGTAATCCACTACGATGGTCACCATTTCATCATGATTATATGCAACGGAATGAAGTGCCATATGTCATGCAAAAAATGGTTTCTTAGACATAGTCAAAGGGTTGCTTGCGAGGCTCAGCAAATTCTTGGAGGTCTTCACAAGCTTCTCTTCCAACTTCTAGCACTTCATCTACTTCGTCAACTAACACCGAAAACAACCATAATAAGCAACACAACAAGAAAATATATAAAAGTGCTCTATAAATGGGATTTTTATTTTTCTAGAGCATCTCTAGTCATTAGAGAAATACATAAAACGGTACTACTAGAGTTGGATCAAGGATGATCCTTAAAAGATCGAAATGGAGGGATTAATGATTTTTATAAGGAGTCTTTAGAAAATATTTTTCAAAAAATTAGTGCATGCACTCATCCAATAAGGCATGATTTTAGAAGAATTTAGAAAATTGTTTCACTGGATTTGGAGTTGGGATGAATTTCCTATGATTTTCCTAAGATGAAATAAATGGAAAATGGTGTTATTTATTTGATCTAGCAGAATGAATGCATGGTAAAAATGTTAACCATCGATTGATTAACACGACAATATATTTAGAGAACATAGAAATTGAAATCACTCCATTTGGAGTTGATTTGGAATTCTAGGAATTTTGCAAGTTGGGCATTTCATAGTTTAAATTTGAATATGCATTTGAATAGTACTCAAACGTGTGATGAAAAAATATGAAAGTTGCACAATTAAATAGTTTGGGTTTTTATAAATATTTAGGAATTTCAATCATTGAGTTGAGACAAGTATTTTGTCTTGTAGGATTTTGGAAGATTTTGAAAAATAGAAAAAGAAAAATGGCATTGTTCCCATGGGCCAAAATAGGTCAGCGAAGCCGGCCCGAAGAGGATTAAGCCCGCGTCATGCAACTACGTTGAAGGTGTACTCGTCGTATTGGTCTCCACTTATGAAGCGAATCTGTATGAGCGTGAGCGACACATTTGAATCTGATGGGTGGGTCCCACTAGTTAGTGAGCGGTGACGAGCGGAGAGACCGACTAGTGGACCCTGCGGTCATCTTCTTCCTCGGGGCAAGTAGGAGAGGGAACCCACCGGTGATGATTTCGAGGGAGGATCTATGCAGGGATGGAACCGTAATGCTCATGGCGACGGCATCGTTCGAATGGTGGTGGAGGGATTCACCGAAGAGCTTCGGTTCACCGGCGACGTGTACTCCGGTAGTGATGCTTCGGGAGGAGGAAGACCTGGTCGTACTATGCATTAAATGGAGGGGGAAATGGAGGAACAGGATTCAGGGGACTGAGGTGGCTCCATATTGGAGTAGAGCAAGGGTGCAGGAAGTTTACTCCGGTCGGATGATGGCAGACCTGACGCGACAGCGGCCGGCTGATTTCAAGCATAGGAGGCTCTAGAGGTCGCACGGGTGTAGCAAGGGGGCGATTGGGGTTTCGTTTGGGCGACAGAGGAGGAGACAGATGTCCGGGAGCCATTCTTATAGTGGTGGATGGGGATCACCGTGTATAGAAGGCATGGCGAGGTTAGGGTGTTACCACAGGCAACGGGAGCGCCCTAGGCCAGGTCTGCGGTGTTCGTGTTCGCGGTTTAGGACCGTGGATAGGAAGAGAGGGAACGGGAGGGAGCCAGGGGCTTGCGTGTGTCAAGCCACGGGTTGGCCGAGCCAGGCGTCAATGGAGCGTGTGTGAGGATCCACCAGAGGTGGAAAGAGGATGGAGCCAATCGGGAGGCGTGCCCCGGACGTCGTGGGCGTCTCGGGGGACAGGATGGGGAGGCCCAATGCTGTCGGGTGCTGGGAATGGCGGTCGGCTACCGTGCGGGAGCGCACTATAGAGCGTTCCAAAGCAACCAAATGGCATGCCATGGCATGCATTTGGTGTATTGGAGGCGGCCGCCAGTGTTCCTAAGGTCCAGGGGGAGTAAACAAAGTGGACAATGCATTGGATGTTGATGTGGTGCCTTGCCTGAGAAGGAAAGCCGAGAGGGAGAGAAAAGCGTGCTGTCCAGGAGGTGAAAACATGGGTTTTACCCCATCAATCATTGAGTTGTGTCCATGGGAGAGCTAGTGGAGGTCGATGGGGATCAGGGAGAAGTGTGGTCAAAATTTCACCACAAGAAGAACAAGATAAATGGTGAAAACAATAACTTCTAGAAATAACCAGAAAGTGTTTGATGCAGGTTTGAGATAGCTAAATGGTTCTCCTTGTTATGAAATTTAACAGGTGTGAATAATGCTTAGAAATGAGGTTTATCACCTATTTTGGGCTTATTTGAGGAAAGTTGCCAATGCAAATTTTATAAACCCTAGAAATGGGAAGAAATGGATTTGCTTAGATATTGTTATGTAAATCCATTCTACTTGATGCACCACTTGGTGTGGTGGCATCACTTGGGGATTAGAGCATTCTCAAAATGTATATATTCTCCTTGATGCATGACCTGGTGTTGATGCATTATTTGAGGATTATAACATGTCCACAAAGTTTGAGCACAAATGGACGCACTTGGCAATGCAAAGTTGCTCAAGTTTGGATCTACCAAGAGAGGGTTTTGAGGGGTTTTGGTGAACCAGAAATTATTATGATTGGAATGAAACTTGGCAAGATCATCACATATTGCACATGTGTCATGCTTAAATTTTCCTGGATTTACTTGAGAATATTCTATATAGAAATATTTCAAATACTTGAAATGAGCATAAATGGTTTTGGAGTGTTTTGTCCAATATTTTGAACATGACCATGTGCTGAAACTCTTATATATGGAAAATATATGGCCACTGAGTTTCCCTAAATTTTCTCTAATATTTTCAAAGCATAATTTTTTCCCTATAAACTACCATTTCGGTCCTTAAGAAAAATCACTTTATAAAAAATAGGAAAATAATCTTTGAAAATACTCTTTTGTAGTTCCAAGAAGTCCTGTATATGGTAGATTACAAATAAAGTCTTTGGGGGAAAACATCCACCCTAATTTGAGGACTTGTAGTACAAACCTCATTTCAGGGGGTTTTGCAAACTTAAATTAAATAAATGCTTTTTGGCCAAAATAAAATTTTATAAAAATTGTTTTAGTTCCTATACACATGGAAGTTTTAGGTCCTATACACATGGAATGATCATTGGGAAGAGAGTTTGCATCAAATAGATGAGTTTTGAGAGTAGGAGGAATCCTATGAACTAAAACACAAGCAAGCAGACAAACAATGAACAATGAAGTCAAGCATCACAAGCGCACAAAAAAATTTGTTGGCCCTAATTTTTGGGTCATTTTAACTTAGTCATGAGGATAAAAAACAAGGTGTGACACCCCTAAAGTGGTCCAACACTCCTATCGTCTTTGATACTAAGGACTACCCTGACCGGACCCCCGCGGTTGGGAGTGTGCTGTTGTTGGCCTTAGCAATGATCCGCAACCTCAGAGTCACAAAGATGTTGGTCAATAGTGGGGCCGTACTGAACCTAATTTTGCCCGATGTGATCAAGAGGCTGCAGATCCTCGATTCGGACCTTAAACCGATCATCCACTTTCAAGGAGTGGACAGGGGGAGATCTCAGCCGAAGGGGAAGATAACCTTTCCAGTCAGATTTGACAGCAAACTCAACTTGTCTTCGATGTCACCAAGAATTAACTCCCTTACAATGGAATCATGGGTCATCACCATCCATGCCTACAACATACTCAAGATGCTGGGACTGATGAGCATCATCACCATCCACGCCGACAAGAAGGATGCGGTTCTTTGTATCAAAAAGCTCTACCGGGAGGCAGTGGCAGCGTCTTCTGACAAAGCACTTGCTCCTATCGACAAAGATCCTGGGGGGATAACAAATACAAGAGCTTTTGGAAATCTCGTAAGAACTCCAAGAAGCGCACGACAGACTGCAACATGCCGGTCGAGGACTTGACAAAGACTTCAGCCACCGGAAGCAAGACTAAATCCACCAAGTTCTTGCTAGGTGGTGCGAGTATCTAGGCCCGGCATGAGCCGCATGGTGACCGGGGGCGGCACCTAGGTGCTAAACTCATCTAATAACAATCAACCCCGTAAGGCATCACCCGCAGAGAGTGGTTGCCAGATCTCTGGGCAACCCCTTTTGAAAAAATCTCCCTCCAAGGCGTGTAATCCTTAGTACAAGGGCAGGTGATGGGCGCGCACCCTATATGTAACGATAAGTATCCCGCAAACTTTCTCTAGAATGCACGTTTAATCTTACATGTGTTGTAAGGAATGTTGCGGTTGTCTTCTGCCTAAGCAAGGTGGTCATCGAAACAATTGGAGTCCCCATCATCCCTTGGGCTTACCTTTCTTCGCAAAAGAATACAGGAGCCCCTCCCCATGGGAAAGTATTTCCGGAGGGGAGTGGGGGTGACACGGGCACCTACGAACATGACAAGTCGCCTCACAAAGATAAGTTCATAATCATTCCTCGAGAGAAGGTCGTTGTTTTTATGAAAAGGACCTGCACGCGACGGACCCTTGCCAAAACTGTTTGTGCGTTGGGATGTTTCGAGTCTGCTCAACGTCCCAAGCAGCCGTGACAGGAGCAGGGAGGCAGCCTGGCAGATAGCAGCGTCCCAAAGGGCTACTAAGGGTCTACTCCGAAAAGTGCCCACCGACAGGATGTGCGCATCGGCAAGCATTTCCCGCAAAGCGTAGGTATCATATGCAAACAAACATATTATACTTATGGATAAAACTATGCCCGAATTAAAACAAAATCATGATATTAACCTATACAAGCGCCCTTGGCGCGTATCTCGCAAGGAGAAGAGCTTAACGGTTCAGAGTCACATAGACGGCCTTTTCGGAGATGGGAGCAACAAGCGTATTGAGATCACTGGCATCGAATTCCTTCGGCGACTTAGATAGAGCCTTGGTCAGGTCTAGGTAGGCTTTGCGGTAGGAGACCTTCACCAGAACCTTGTGGAGGGCTCCGCGACACAACTCACGGTAGCCTTGAAGGAAGTCATCTGCCCTCCCTGCCTTGTACTTTGCCAGGGCACCGACGAGCCACCCAAAGAAGATAGGCAACCTCACGCTCACCGATTTCGGGACATTGTTGGAGAAGGCACACTCCTCCTAGCTCATCTTCACTAGCTGAGTGGTGACCTTCCCTCCAAGGTCGACAAGTTGTGTCATCCACAAGCGGACGGTCTCCTGGAATTCATTGGAGGACCGCGCGGCGGAAGCAAGCAGGGTCCTCTCTTTTTTGAGCTCCTCAAGCAGGTTGTGCTCTTTGGCTTGAGCGGTCCCGAGGCTGTCCTCGTGGGCGCTTCCCCTTGCGCGCATGTCAGAGTTGGTAGCCACAGCGGTCTCCAGGTCCCTGGCCTTGCCACCAAGCGCAATTTGTCATTCTGATAAGGCCTGGGTGTCCTTCTAGGCACCCTTTTTCAACCATAAGGTCTCATGTCGGTAGACGGCAAGTTCCAGCACCAGCTTCTGCACCTTGCTCTCTAGCTCGACCTTGGCGAGCTGGGCGGCCTCGACAGCGGTCATAGCCTCTTGAATCTACCGGCATACTCTGTAGCCTGCTGCTCGAGTGTAGCTCTATTCTCCAGCTCCAGGACCTGGACCTACTTACTTAGCTCAGTCCCAATTTTATCAGCAAGGTCTTTCTCATGGGTCGCGATCTTTTCTTCATGGCAGTCGAGGGAGATCTTGTGTGCTTTTAGCTCTACATCGAGCCATATCTTCTCAGCCTCGGCCTACCGGTTGATGAATTCAGCTCGACCAGCTGGTCGCAGATATCCTTATGGGTCGTGGCAAACCATGATTGCGTGTTGGCGTGGAGTGCCCAAAACCTCTTCCCAGCAGCCGCAAGAAGTACCTCCTTGTTGTCTAGCCTCTCCAAACGGCTGTCGTAATGTGCCCACTGCTGCCAGAAGCTTTTGCTGAAGGATGCTAGGATGGCGTGCTCCTTGGCCTAGTCACTCTCGCCAAACAGATCGACCGCCACCTCTCCTTTGGGGCTAGCAACCGCCTCATCCATGTCTGGCTCGTCGAAGAAATCCCTGAGGATGGTGTCGCCAGGGAAGCTGACAGACTACAGGTCGCTCACACACATGTATTGGCTCAGAGGTGGCTCCACCGAAGATGATGGGCTAGAAGCCTTTCGCTACTGCGGGAGCCGCGCGCCGGGTGTTTTCTCCTCGGACTTGACGCATGAGAAGACTAGGCACGACATTTGTGCTTGGGTCCGTCCCTGCAGCATCGATAAATCCAATGGCTGAGCTTTGTCTGGCAGGCCGGCTCCGTTCACGTCACCTCCCGGGGTCATTGGTGATTGGCCTTCTCATGCGACGGTCCTTGGAAATCCATTCGGGGCAGGTTTCTCCAAAAATTTACATGACTTGCAATGGCGCCCTCTACCGGAAGACTCAGGCACAACACCCCCCCCAGTTCTATCGTGCAAGCCACACATACAAACTTAATGGGCTGTACACGCATATGAACTTAATGGTCTATACATGCCCGGGGGGCTCAGGAGCCGGGGCCCCCCATTCTCATGCCAAGTGGAAGCCCCATGCCCCGCGCTGGCGGACAACACTGTCGCTCATCACATATGCCCATGCAACGTGGAAGTCCCATGCTCCACACTGGTGGATCAACAACTGAGGGTGCCCTAGGGGCTACATCCAACCTCAGGTTGGCCCCTCGTGGCCCCGTCTCGCCACATTCCCTTGGGATCCTCGCGTGAGGGGGATTCATGGGGGCTACGCTCAGGCCGGGCCTGGCGCATGCCACCTTCCCAGGTCCATCATAGCTGGTCATCACGCGTCCCTCTCAAGCGAAAGCTTGCGAGGAAAGGTATGGGATCTGCTCGCACATCAAGGGGGACCCCTGAGCATCGCACTCAGGAGCCTCACTGGTCATGTAGCCCCTCACCCCTTGGCCCGGTCCTAGTGATCCGGACCCCCCAAGGGCGGCTGAGGTATGCGCGGGACCAGGCCCTGCCGAAGGAGAGCTCAAGGCGCTCCAAGTCAATCCAGTCTTCTCCATGTTCCCTTCCTGAGGGCTGCTCGTACGTCAAGGGGGACTCTTGAGCATCACGACTCGGGAGCCTCAATGGTCATGTAGCCCCTCGACCATTGGCACCATCCTAGTGATCCGGGCGCCAAGGTATAAGTTGGACCAGGCCAGGCTTCAACAAGCAGGAAGGAAATAAGGCGAGGAAACAAACCACGTAATTTAGCAGTCATTAAAAGCACTAAATGTGTCCGGAAATGCAAACAAGTCTAACGCCTCTGCGAGGCACGATGAACGTTACAGGAAAGGACCCAGGAAGAGGAGCTAGGAGGAGTTGGCATCGCCACTCGTCTTGAGCACGGGGAGCTCATCATCAACATCACTGCTGTTGTCATCATCACCACTGACCCTTGTAGCTACGGAAGCTTAGGAAACGGCAAGGCAGGCGAACTTCTTCATCAGCGCCTCCACGGAACCCTCCACGGTCGTCGGTGTAGCGGCACGAACCCCAGGTTCAACCAGGCGGATCACGGAGCCGAAGTCAAAACCCATCTCGTGAAGGAAGAGGTGGCTAAAGATGCATGTCGCGACCTCAGAGACTCGGTACTCACTCTCCAAGGTTGTCTCCACCGTGGCATCCGCACCCTCAAGTACCTCAATGAGCTTTGGAGAGAGCCCTGTGAAGCCCCTCTTAGGAACCACCAGGGGTTCCGTGAATCCCCCCCAGCAAATGGAGTTGAATGCCCGGCGGAGCCAGAGCTCGACGGAGGGGAGGGCATTGAGCTCCGCAGCCTTTCCCTCCTCAGCCGTGATGAGGGCCTTCTCCCTGGAGTTGAGCCAAGCCTTCTCTGCGTCTAATTCCTCCTTCTTCTTCTCCAGGTGCTTGCTCTCCGTGTCTTGGTCGGTCGCCACCTTGGACAACACGGAGTCACGGTTAGCAAGCTTGGTCTCGTAGGTCTGGAGGTCTTCCTCCCGCAGAAGGTTTCCTTTTCGGTGCAACAAGACCAAGACAGCAGGCTCAGTAGGATGGATGTCATCACCGAGCCCACCTCTACATCACCACCGGCTACTTTGCAGGAGAAGACCACCTTTCATCAGGATAAGGGTGTACCCCATGTCGCCCTTCGAATTTGGCTGTTGTGGGACCCCTTCTCGCCGTTGTGATAAAGGAAGAGGACCTGAGCCACTATAAATAGAGGATAGGCTGCTCAATAGAGCGGGGCAGATAGATCGAACACCACTTGAGCGCCCTTGCGAGGTTACCCATCTACAAACTTGCTCGTGAGGAAATCCACCAAAGGCATGAGTAGGGTTTTGGCTTCCCATCAGCCCGAACCTAGATAAATCCTCGTGTGCTAGTCTTCTTCTCGTGATTGAGTGAGTTTGTCGGGCTAGGTTTTCGAGCTGTGAGCGTGAGGCTGGAGCTGGTGGGGATTTTCGCACATGCCCATGAGTTTGAACCTTTTTTGGGTTTTGTGGATCTCAAAATCCGACAATACAGAGTTGAGCACCATGTCTAAGTAGAGATTACAGTAGGGAATAGATGTGTTACACCGCTGCAAGAGAGGGGAGAGTTTGTGTTGACAAATGCAAGACTGTTGATGTAGATCGGCATCACGGTGATTGCCCCGGCAGCGTTCCACCACCACCCGGATAGAGGGGGACAGGGTCCCCCTCCTTCTTCTTCCTTGGCCTCCCCCTAGATGGGAGGAGAGTCCCCCCTCTGGTCTATGGCCTCCATGGCGACAGAGGGGCGGGAGCCCCTTTGAGATTGGATCTCCCTCTCCGTTCTCTTCTGTTTCGAATTCCTATTTTGTGGCCGAAAACCGTTTCTTATAATTCTGGAGATCCGGAACTCCGATCGGGCTAAAATTTTGAGGGGATGTTTATCCAAAAATAGATTTCTTGCTCCCGAAGGAGAGCTCCAACCAACCTACAAGGTGGCCACCTTCCACCAGGGCCCGTTTGGTCCCTGGTACACGCCCTACTATGTCGTGCTCACTGTGGGCCTCCATTTGCATTCATTCCACTTCTCAAAATTCACAAATGTTCCCAAACAAATCTCTGTAAAAAATTATCGTGTTTGGACTTCGTTTGATATGGAATTTCTATGAAACAAAAACACACCAAAAAACAGGAACTAGCACTGGGCAGTGTATCAATAGGTTAGTCCAATAAATAGTTGCCAAAGGTATGTGAAAGTTGTACAATATTGGCATGAAACAATCGAAAATTATAGATATGACGAAGACGTATCAGCGTCCCCAAGCTTAATGCCTACTCGTCCTCGAGTAGGTAAATGATAAAAAAGACAATTTTTGATGTGGACTGGTACCTAGCATAATCTTGATTATATATCTAATCATGGCATGAATATGAAGACATGAGTGATTCAAAACAATAGTCTAGTTTTGACATGAAGACATTAATACTCAGGCATCCCAACAAACAATCATGTCTTTCAAAATATCCAGGCTAAAGAACGCTATCACTAAAAAATCATATAGCCTTGTCATGCTCTGTCTTCTTAACACGAGGTATAAATCATGTACATGATTGTTTCAGCATTGTTTCAAAATCATATAGCCTTGTCATGCTCTATCTGATGTGGTGTCAGCCAAGCAATTGGTTCATAGGTTTTAGCACGCTTCAGCATTTTCAACTCTCACGCAATACAGGAGCGCAAGCCATGGATATAGCACTATGGGTTGAATAGAATATCGTGGTAGGTTTAAAAGGGGTAAAAGTGGATAAGAAAGTCTCGCATCAACTCAGCATATCAACAGGCTATGAAGATGCCCATCAATAGATATCAATACGAGGAGTAGGGATTGACATGCAAAAGATGCCCTAAGAGCTATAAGTGTATGAAAGTTCAATATGAAAACTAATTGGGTGTGCATCTAACTCTATAAAGAAAAATACCCACTAGTATATATAAGTGACAACATAGGAGACTCTCTATATGAAAACATGGTGCTACTTTGAAGCATAAGTGTGGAATTAGCATGCCCCTTCTCTCTTTGTCTCTCTCTCTCTCCTTTTCTTTTTTTCTTTTTTTCTCCTTCTTTTATTTATCCGGAGCCTCATCTCGACTTGTGGGGGAATCATAGTTTCCATCATGATTTCCTCACTGGGACATGCTTTAATAATGAATAATGATGATCATCACACTTCTATTTACTTATAACTCAATATTACAACTCGATACCTAGAACAAAATATTACTCTATATGAATGTAATGATCCAGCATAGAAAATATATCAAAAAACATACACTCCATGGAAACATCATGTTAGCTATCTTACAATCATGTAAATCAATATGACAATGAATGCTCAAGTCATCAATACGGAAGCGGTGGAAATTGCATGACAATATATCTCGGAATGGCTATGCAAATGCCATAATAGGTAGATATAATGAGGCTTATGTGTGATAAAGCATATCATATCACGGGTTTTGGATGCACCATCAAAGTTTGCGCTGACTCTCGAGGTGAGAATGGGCAATGCACGGTACGGTAGAGGCTAGCAAATTGCGGAAAGCTAAGAGTGCGTATAACCCATGGACTTACATTAGTCATAAAGAAATCACATACTTATTGCAAAAGTTTATTAGCCCTCTAAGCAAAGTATTACTATGCATTCCCCCTAGGGGGGAGGTTGTTAGGAGTTAACCATCGCGCGCCCCAACCTTCACACAAAGAAAGACAATCAAGAATAAAGTGTGCTCCAACTTCTGGCATAACGGGAGACTATACGTGCATGCTTTGGGAATCACAAACCTTAACACCAATATATTACTAAACACGATCATCTACTACTACCTCCCACATATTACCATCTATATATTGCAAAACTATTGCAAGGAAACAAACATATCATATTCAGTGATCCCTAAGTTTTATGTAGGATTTTATGACTAACCATATGTATGACCAATTCATGTTGACTCTCTAACTAGATATAAGTGAAGAAAGAGAGTTTTATTCATTCTAAAAATACAATGCTCTACTAAATATAAGTGAATCAAAAGAGCATTCTTCAAATAACGGTTTTCTATGTGAAGAGAAACAGACAATCCAAACTTCAAATGATATAAGTGAAGCACATGAAGCATTCTATAAAGCTATACTCAAAATATATAAGTGAAGTGCAATGAGCATTCTATAAATCAACCATGTACTATCTCATACCATCATGGTGCATAAACTAAACGCAAAATATGCTCCATGATTTGCACATATCCACTACAGGAATCAGGCACTTTGCTGTCAGCCATCCCAGACGGCAAAGGCATGCATCTCGGACGGCAAAGGCTTTGTCGTCTATCAGCAGACGGCCAACCGTCCGGCTGAATAAGCCACGGTAAAGGTTGCTTTGACGTCTGCTAGTGGATGGCAAGGACCTTTGAATCTTTGCCGTCTACCAGCGGACAGTAAAGGGCATGGATGACATGCGTGGCAACTTAGCTCCGTTAAGGGCTTAACGGCGTGCTTTGTCATCCGCTAGCAGACGACAAAGACCTTAGTTCTTTGTCGTCTGCCAGCGGACGGCAAAGCACCTATTTCTTTGCTGGCCTAGGTGGGTTCTTTGGCATCCGCTAGCGGATGACAAAGAACCTTAGGTCTTTGCCGTCTGCCAGCGAATGACAAAGAACCTAAGGTCTTTGCAGTCTGCCAGCGAACGACAAAGAACCCACCTAGGCCAGCCTAGTGCTACCCCAGGTTGCACAGTTAGCTGCCATGTGGCATCTTTACTGTCTGCGAGCTGACGGCAAAGACCATTGCCGTCTGCCAGCACAAGGCAAAGTTGCTATATAGCGCCTATTTTTTCTGTTTTTTTCTTAAAATCATTCAATTTGATAGAATATCACATATATATCCAACATATCAACAATACAAGTTTCCAATAAGCATACCAACAATAAGTTTCAACAAGCACACCCACAATAAGTTCCAACAACATATCCAACATACAAGTTTCCAGCAACATACAATGGTTTCCAACAACATATCCATACATACATATCCAAAATAAGTTTCCAACAAGTTTACATAAATAAAAAGGAAGCACAAGTAGAAGAGTACACTCCATCAATGCAAGCTTCCTCATCTATAGCAAATCTGCAAATTAGGAAAGATGAAAGTTAGAAGAAGAAGAAGACTAGCTAGAAGAAAAAGAAGATAAAGAAGAAGAAAAAGAAGAAGAAGAAGAATTTATCTTCTCTTTCTTTTTCTCCTCTCCTCTCCTCCTATCCAAGGTAGTAATGCCATTTTCTAGCTAACTAAGCATATCAAGTCATTTTGGAGGAAAAAATGCTAATTATAGGTCATTTTATAGCTATCCGAGGTAGAATATATAGTTTTGGAGGTAATTAAGGTTATTATGTCATTTTTGAGGAAAATAAGCTAAGTATAGGTCATTTTGGAGCTAAACCAAGGTTATTATGCCATTTTTTACCTAAGTTAGCTAATTATGTCATAAATGAACTAGCTAAGCTAATTATAGATCATTATTGAGCTATCCTAGGTAGTTATGCCATTTTGTACCTAAGTGAGCTAATTATGTCATAAATGAACTAGTTAAGCTAGCTATAGATCATTATTGAGCTATCCTAGGTAGTTATGCCATTTTCTAGCTAACTAAGCATATCAAGTCATTTTGGAGGAAAAAATGCTAAGTATAGGTCATTTTATAGCTATCATAGGTAGAATATATCATTTTGATGGTAAGTAAGGTTATTATGTCATGTTTGAGGAAAATAAGCTAAGTATAGGTCATTTTGGAGCTAAACCAAGGTTATTATGCCAGTTTTTAACCTAAGTGGGCTAATTATGTCATAAACGAACTAGCTAAGCTAATTATAGATCATTATTGAGCTATCCTACGTAGTTATGCCATTTTGTACCTAAGTGACCTAATTAAGTCATAAATGAACAAGCTAAGCTAGCTATAGATCATTATTTAGATATCCTAGGTAGTTATGCCATTTTCTAGCTAACTAAGCATATCAGGTCATTTTCGAGGAAAAATGCTAAGTATAGGTAGCTATCCTAGGTAGAATATATCATTTTGGAGGTAAGTAAGGTTATTATGTCTTTTTTGAGGAAAATAAGCTAAGTATGGGTCATTTTGGAGCTAAGTAGGTCATTTCTTAACCTAAGTATGCATTGTTAATGAAAACACTTGGGAAAACTTACCAACATCACCGAGGTGAAGGACCGGTCGGGTTTGTGCCATGGTGAGATGTAGAAGGACTGGTCGGGGTTGTGGCAGATGCAAAAGGATCGATCGATGCTTGTCGGGAGGCACGCTGCACCAAAGATCATTTGCAATGTCTCCTTAGCATGATGCAACTCAAATCTGAATACTAGTAACTAATGACCATTCAAATGAAACTCACCATGAGTGCTATAGCAATATGGGGCATCGACGGAGGGGTCTGACCATTGTTCTGGCACACGGTCTGCACATTTTGTTTTCACGAGTCATTCATATTCGTTAGTGATGAAACGAACATTGCATGCATGATTTGGCTAATATACAGGAGAAACTTACCACGAGGAGCTCATATAGGACCCGGTGAGATGCGTCGTTCCGATTCCTCTACTCCAACAGCCTAGCCATCTTCTCTTCCATGTCCCTATCCCTCTATGATGCGTGCCTGTTTGCCTCCGCCAGAAGCTCCTGGTCCCTAGCCTCAATGGCGAGCTCCATTAGCTGTGGACGAGGCTTATCTCAGGATCAGAGCTCGTTTAGCGCTTCTTGATCTCCAGGAGAGTTCTAGGACAATGTATCACTCCATCCCCAATGGCTATCGAGCCATGTGACCTCCTGCCACCAGATATCATCACGAGCTATGGATCAAAACGACTCTGGCTCGGGTTGAAGTCCTCCCCTTTCCTCGCCTTCCCCTCATCGTTGTACCTCATGAGCTTGTTGTGGGAGGAGATGTTGTTGAAGCTCTCTGGATAATCGAGGTCATCCTCAGAGAATGCCTTGTCCTTCTTGTACGAGGCAGTATGGGCCATGGCATGGAGGTCGAACAGAGGTGGCACCTCCTTCTTGTTTTCTCGTGACTAAAAGAGAGGAACAAAATATTAGTTAAGGGCTCAAGCTAGCATGAAGAATGAAATTGCATGAATCATGAAGCAAACCACATACCAGTTATCCCCGAACTCAAATAGGTTGGAGCTCCCTTGATGGTGTGGCACACCTCTCATTTGGGCACGCTTATCCTTGGCCTTGTTGTGTTCGGCTAGACATTAGGGAGAGCACCACTAATCCACCAATGCTTCCCAACAGTCCATCCTATCCGCACACCATCTCGGGGGGCCCTAAGTTAGACAAGAGAAATTTTAGCGCTATGCCTACGAATCAAATCAAATAAACTAAGTACAACGCCTTAAGAATAGATAATTACCTTCATTAACTTCTCCTTACTTAGATAATTTTTGTGGCACTTCTTCTTGGCCCTCTTAATGTTAGTCAAGGCATAGTAGTCTCGAATAGCCTACATCCGAGCCTCGTGCCGTAAGTTCTAAAGTATGTGCTCGCACTCGGCTTCGAGAACAACAACCGCTTTCGCCTCGTCTTCCTCATGACACCTGTAGAAGGTCGCAATCAAACAAGACAACACTGATTAGTACAATCACTAGGTGTTGTTGATTTTTTATTCTGTAAAGGAAAAATTACCCAAAAGCGACGGATCACAACGTCAGCCACCGTCTCGCACAAGACACCGTCGATCATCTCCTCCGGCAGGGCCGAGGCAGCCATGTACAGCTCCTAGGTTAGTGCTACCTTTGGAGCCTCACCTTCACCGGGCAACTAGACCTTCCTCGGGAAGGGGTGTCGGAGAAGCACACCAAGGACCTGGTTGGGCCTACGGACAACATGCTCGTATTTCCAACCCCTGTAGTATGACAAGGCCAATACATTAGATATTAATTTGAAGAAACATGAAGGCAAAAGGTTAAAAAAGAGTAAATGCACTTACTTCTCTGCATTAGGCGCAACCAACCACCTCTGCTCGCGGGTCATCGGCACGGGCGGGAGCTTTGTACAACGACCCTAGTAGACCTTCTTGCCCTCCTCAACTAGCT
Organism: Hordeum marinum; assembly: GCA_022496015.1. Classification (NCBI taxonomy): domain Eukaryota; kingdom Viridiplantae; phylum Streptophyta; class Magnoliopsida; order Poales; family Poaceae; genus Hordeum; species Hordeum marinum. Next base: position 235,321,270 of record CM039673.1, read on the forward strand.
CGCCCTCGCTATAGGTGTCCTCAGACAATTTGTCCTCGCCACCATATGCATGGCCACTAGCCTTCGATGTCACGTGGGATGAACACGCTAGGACCCGAGTCTCCTGGGATGAAGACTCTGGGATTGGAGTCTCTTGGGACGAAGGCTTGGTGACCCGAGGCTCGTGGACCGGAGTCCGAGATGGGTCCATGTCAGACAGGTCCACCTGAGATGGAGCACTCCTGTGTTTGGGAGAATCATCTAGGGGTGGCGACAAGGAAGACGCAGCAACCTTCCTACCTCTAGCACCTCTCTTCATCTTCCCCCGACCTCTCCCGGTCGAAGAAGAAGCTCCTACCGGTGTCTGCATGCAGTGTACCAGCGCTCTCCGGAGTTGCTAGGGTGGAATAATAGCACCCCTCCCAGCACGCGCCGAGGAAGGAAACTCAGAGCGCTCTCGACCCCCGCCCACCATCTATCAACACCTGTAATGGCAAAGAGTGAACGAAATTAGTTCAACATAAAAAAATTGAATACCTAATAACATGAACTAATTAATAATATATATGTACATAATAATAATTGAATACCTCACATTACTAATATTAATCTTCGTCATCTCTATATGCTCCGGGATAAATAAATGCATAATCATCATCACTATCAGTAATGACGTGCTCATCAGCATCATCAATAAATGCATCAACATGTGGAAGGCCTCTATGTAATCGGTCAAGCATTGTCAGGTGATCCACAGTAGTAACCTCTTCTTCTTCCATGTCTTCTTGTTCCAGCTCAGGGGTGAAGTCGGGTTCACTATCGCTGTTGACCTCAATGTTCTAGGGTGAAGTAGAGCGGTTCTTGAAACGTTTTTTGTAAACACGTATTTGTTGGTAGACTTCTCCTTCATATGTTTCTATGTTAATCTGATGTTCATAATCATCTTCATTGAGGGGAGGTGGTTTAAAATGTGGCGGCACATCATAAACGACATCCCAACCTTTCAAATTTGGATTCGTTTGGCAGGCCCACGGTAGATAGAAAACTTGGTTCGCCAGTTAAGCCGTAATATAGACATCAGGAACATCTAAATGGGTGATTTGTTTGATTTCGATTAGCCCTATATGTTCATGAGTCCTTCTAGTCACCTTCGGCTGGAACCAATAACATTTGAAGACTACGACGTTTGGTGGGTTTTCACCAAAGAATGTAAGTTCATAAATTGCTTCAACTCTTCCATAATACTCAACCCCTCCTTTGCCGACAGCAGAGACACAACAATTTGTAGACTTTCGGTTGGCCATAGATAGCTCTTTGCTAAAAGTACGAAAGCAATACCCGTTGATGTCGTATTTGTCAAATGAACGGACCTTATAGTCAAAACTATTAGCGACTTGTCTCAATTCGGAGTCCATAGACTCTGCATTAGCCTACAAGTTTAATACGAAAGGATTGTTGCATTAGCCGCCCACTAGGCAAAGAAATGAAATCGTCTAATTAATGGAAATTACTGTTTGCTTGAACCAGGAGATTAAACCGGGATAGCCGCCTCCATGCTTTGCCAGAAGCTCATACTCTTTGATGGAATCCTATTGGATCACCGCTCCATCCGAGAATTTGGCGACGTATCGACTGTATCACATACCGGGAATAAGAGCATTTCAAAGGAATAGAAGTTGCGAAACAATGTACCGAGAACTTACTCGATGTACGGCCGCACTTCTATTAGGTTGTTAAAGATATACAACAAAATTGTCTGCCATTCTTCGACATCCAATGCTATTGATTTAGAAGCACCGGCTAGTGCGAGCTTCCCTTTGAATAGGCTGAGGTTGGATCGACCTTTTTCACGGTCGCCATCATTGTACCGAGGCTTCGGATTATGCAAATGACGATTCTTGTCTTTGTAGTGTGCTGTCACGAAGTTTGCCGCCTCCTTAATAATGAATGCCTTGGCCATCGATGCTTCAACTCTATGTTTATTTTTTACATTTTGCTACAAGCGTCTTCTGTATCCTCTCAGTTGTGAAGCACCAACGATTTTGCGTGGGCCCCCCAACCTTGCCTCGGTCGGGAGATGCAAAATCAAATGATGCATTGGATTAAAGAAGCCCGATGGAAAGATCTTTTCTAACTTGCAGATCAACTCCGGCGCCAACTCTTCCAGTTTTTCTAGCACGTCACGCGATAGTTCTTTCGCACAAAGAGCACTGAAGAAATAGCTCAGCTCTGCCAGTACTAGCCATTCATCCTCGTGGATAAAGACATGCAACATCACCGGCATTACCCGCTCAAGCCATATGTGCCAATCATGACTCTTGAGACCAAATATTTTCAATTTGTCAAGACTCACTCCCCTCTTTAGATTTTCTGCATACCCATCAGGGAGCATCAACTGCATTTTAACCCACGAGATCATTTCCCTCATAGCTGGCCTTCCAAGATTGAACCATGCCTTTGTTGGGAGACGTAGTAGTAAATCAAAAAATTTCCTACGCGTTCACCAAGATCCATCTATGGAGAAACCAGCAACGAGAGGGGAGAGATTGCATCTTCATACCTTTGAAGATCGCTAAGCGGAAGCGTTACAAGAACGCGGTTGATGGAGTCGTACTCGCAGCGATTCAGATCGCGGTAGATCCGATCAAGTGCCGAACGGACGGCACCTCCGCGTTCAACACACGTGCAGCCCGGTGACGTCTCCAACACCTTGATCCAGCAAGGAGGAAGGAGAGGTTGGGGAAGGGCTCCAACAGCAGCACGACGGCGTGGTGGTGGTGGAGTAGCAAGGTATTCCGACAGGGCTTCGCCTAAGCGCTGCGGAGGAGGAAGAAGAGAGGTAGGGCTTCGCCGTGAGAGAGAGAGATCAAATCCTATCTCAAAACATCCAAAACCTCAAGTATATATAGGAGGAGAGACGTGGAGGGCTGGCTTGGCCTCTACTCCAAAGAGGAGATGGCCGGCCGAATTAAAGGGAGAGTCCACCTCCCACAAGGGAGGTGGATCTCCTCCTTTTAAATCCTTTTTGCCTTATCTCCTTATCTCCAGCCACATGAGCCTTTAGCAAAAGTCTTGCCCAGCCCAATAAGGGCTGGCACACTTTATCTAACAGCCCATGTGGTCCTTTGGTCGTCACACCCCTCCCGGGGTCCTCCGGCACCCTCCCGGCACTCTCGGTACACTACCGATGAGCCCGAAAACTTTCCGGTGACCAAAACTGGACTTCCTATATATCAATCTTTACCTCCGGACCATTCCGGAGCTCCTCGTGACGTCCGGGATCTCATCCGGGACTCCGAACAACCTTCGGTAATCACGTATACCATTTCCCTATAACCCTAGCGTCATCGAACCTTAAGTGTGTAGACCCTACGGGTTCGGGAGACACGTAGACATGACCGAGACACCTCTCCGGCCAATAACCAACAGCGGTATCTGGATACCCATGTTGGCTCCCACGTACTCCACGATGATCTCATCGGATGAACCACGATGTCGGGGATTCAATCAATCCCGTATACAATTCCCTTTGTCTATCGGTATGGTACTTGCCCGAGATTCGATCGTCGGTATCCCCATACCTTGTTCAATCTCGTTACTAGCAAGTCTCTTTACTCGTTCCGTAATACATCATCCCGTGGCTAACTCCTTAGTCACATTGAGCTCATTATGATGATGTCTTACCGAGTGGGCCCAGAGATACCTCTCCGTCACACGGAGTGACAAATCCCAGTCTCGATTCATGCCAACCCAACAGATACTTTTGGAGATACCCGTAGTGCACCTTTATAGCCACCTAGTTACGTTGTGACGTTTGGCACACCCAAAGCATTCCTACGGTATCCGGGAGTTGCACAATCTCATGGTCTAAGGAAACGATACTTGACATTGAAAAGCTTTAGCAAACGAACTACACGATCTTGTGCTATGCTTAGGATTGGGTCTTGTCCATCACATCATTCTCCTAATGATGTGATCCCGTTATCAACGACATCCAATGTCCATGGTCATGAAACCGTGACCATCTATTGATCAACGAGCTAGCCAACTAGAGGCTTACTAGGGACATGTTGTGGTCTATGTATTCACACATGTATTACGGTTTCCGGTTAACACAATTATAGCATGAACAATAGACAATTATCATGAACAAGGAAATACAATAATAACCATTTTATTATTGCCTCTAGGGCATATTTCCAACAGTCTCCCACTTGCACTAGAGTCAATAATCTAGTTCACATCACCATGTGATTAACACTTACATCACCATGTGATCATATCATCATGTGATTAACACCCAATAAGTTCTGGGGTTTGTTCATGTTCTGCTCGTGAAAGAGGTTTTTAGTCAGCGGGTCTGCGACATTCAGATCCGTGTGTGCCTTTGCAAACTTTCCATTTCATATTTGTAGATACTGCTCCCACGCTCCACTTGGAGCTATTCCAAATGGCTGCTCCACTATACGTAGCCAGACTTCTACTAAGAGTCATCCGGATTGGAGTTAAAGCTTGCATCATCGTAACCCTTTACGATGAACTCTTTATCACCTCCATAATCGAGAAATATTTCCTTAGTTCTCAAGTTACTAAGGATAACTTTGACCATTGTCCAGTGATCCACTCTTGGATTACTCTTGTACCCCTTCACAAACTCATGGCAAGGCACACAGGTGCGGTACACAGCATGGCATACTATATAGAGCCTATGGCTAAAGCATAGGAGATGACACTCATCTTTTCTTTATCTTCTGCCGTGGTCGGGTATTGAGTCTTACTCAATTTCACACCTTACAATACAGTCAAGAACTCCTTCTTTGACCCTTCTATTTTGAACTCCTTCAAAAACTTGTCAAGGTATGTCTTCGTCGAAAAAACTTATCAAGCGAATAGATCTATCCCTATAGATCTTGATGCTCAATAAAATAGTAGCTTTATCTGGGTCTTCCTTTGAAAAAAACTCTTTTCAAACAACCCTTCATGCTCTTCCAGAAATTCTACATCATTTCCGATCAATAATATGTCAACTACATATTCTTATAAGAAATTCTATAGTGCTCCCACTCACTTTCTTGCAAATACAAGTTTCTCATAAACTTTCTATAAACTTAAACACTTTGATCACCTCATCAAAGCATATATTCCAACTCCGAGATGCTTGATCCAGTCCATAGAAGGATCGCTGGAGTTTGCATATTATTAGCATCCTTAGGATTGACAAAACCTTCTGGTTGTATCACATACAACTCTTCCTCACAGAAACCATTACGGAAACCTTGTTTTGTCATCCATCTGCCAGATTTCATAATCGAAAAATGCAGCAACTGCTAACATAATTTAATGGACTTTTAGCATCGCTACAGATGAGACAATCTCATCGCAGTCAACTCCTTGAACTTGGCGGAACAGCTGTATCGTGCTGCGGTCATACCATACACATTGAACCCATCCATGCTGATGGCAACTCAAGGATGCCTTGGATCTGCCGCTTTATCCTTATGTAATGCATCGAAGTGTTCCACGCAAAAGCATTTGAAGTGTGTCCCAACATCAGATTCCCATCTGCATCTAGTTCTGTTCTTTTGCCCAATTTATGCCACATCATCTGTCTGGCCATCTCTTCGACCATGAAAAGACGTTGAAGTCTTGGTATGATTGGCTAGTACCGAAGAACATTAATGGGGTTTTTGGTCTGACTCTTCTCATCCATACCGTTGTCTACCAGAACATACCTTGAAGCATTGCAACTGGGGCAATAGTTCAAGCCCGCATACTCAAGCCTAAATAAGGCACATCCATTCTCACATGCATCTATCTTCTCATAGGGCATCTTAAGCGCACATAGGATTTTGTCCGACTGGTATAGGTTTGCTGGCAATACATGGCCTTTGGATAGAAAGCATCCAAATATCGTCATCATCGCGTCGTAGCATTCTCTGCCCAGGTTGAACTGAGCCTTCAGATCCATTACTTGCACGATGGCATCCAGCTGACAAAGCTTAGTGTGCTGGTGGAGAGGACGTTTTGAAGACTCCAACATTTCATAAAAGGCCTTTGCAGATTCCTCCATCTCATCGTCTGAATCCCGAGTATCATCAAAGTCTTGCACCATGTCTTCGATCCCGGTACCATGCTCGTTGGTGCGATGATGAACCACCTCAGCTCTGGCACGTTGGGCAGATTCACCATGAAATGTCCAGACCGTATAATTAGGCGTAAAACCCCACTTCTGCAGGTGTTTGATCATTTCAAACTTTGACTTCTTCTTCAAGTTGTCGCAATCGACACAAGGGCACCAGGTTGTTTTGTGTCCATTTGCAAATGCGACTCTGACAAACTCCTTGGTTTTTGTTATCCATTCACGGGTCATGTCTTTCTGGCTAGTGTGACCGGTGTACATCCACCCATGATCACTCATCTTGCCTAGCTACTGGACACACACAAAATTAATACATAATTCAGCAAACCATATTCATCAGTTAATAGAGTTTGTCAGTTTCATTACGTCGAGGCAACCTACACGCTTGTAGGTAAAGATAGGTCCTAATCCCACCTGAGTATGTGTAGATTGGGTTTGTTTTCCCATGCTCCGCTCCGGATCCGACACACAATTTTGGCAGCACCTCCCCGCTGTTCTCCTGATACACGTCTCGGCAATAAGCAGAGAGGATGTGTACCCAGAGAACAACAGGGATGCACTGACGAAATTTTGCATCGGATCCGGAGCAGAGCATATGGGAAAACGAACCCAATCTACACATACTCGGGCTATCCCTGGATAACGTTGGACAATTCGAAAGAATCATGGTTATAAATATGCTAATGCATGCATATTTATAGACGTAACCCTTTCGAACGGGAGACGCATAGTGGTCACCCATACTGATGATTGAAGACACCTATAGCTAGCAAGTTTCATCGGCACGAAGACCGGAACAGAGCAAAAATTTTAAGGGTGCCGGGGGAGAAGATGTCATTTGTGCTCACCAACGAACGCAGCAGGGGAGCTCGTCAAATGCACGTGGAGGTCGTTGATCAACTGCACATTGAAATTCACCCGATCAACACAAAATATGATGTTTTTATAACAAAATATGAAAATATGTGACCTAGCTCACATTTTACAAAACTATTACCTCCTCGGTCTCACGAAGGTCGAAGAGCACCTTTTTGCTCAACAGGAGGCAGAATAGCTGTCTTGGGTTGGGCGTCAATGGTATCGGGAGATAGTGGCATCAGGGGTCAGTGGAGTCAGGGGTCGGTGGCGTTGGTGGTCGGGGGTCTATGGTGTCGGTGGTCGGGGGTCGATGGTGTCGGTGGTCGGGGGACGATGGCGTCGGTGGTTGGGGTCGAGGGTCCGGGGGGGTCAGGGGTCCGGGGCGTCGAGTGTCGGTGGCGTAGGGGGTCGAGGGTCGGTCATCAGGGGTCAGTGGAGTGGAGGGTCGGTGGCGTTGGTGGTCGGGGTCGATGGTGTCGGGGGTCGGGTGTTGGGGGTCGCGGGGCGATGGCCTTGGTGGTTGGGGGTCGGGGGTCGGGGGCGTCGGGGGTCGAGGGTCAGTGATCAGGGTTTAGTGGAGTCGGGGTTCGGTGGCATTGGTGGTCGGGGGTCGATGACGTCGGTGGTCGGGGGTCGGTGCTGCCGGTGGTCGGGGGCGATGGCGTCAGGGGTTGGGGTCAGGGGTCGGGGGTCGGTGGCGTCCTTCTTGTTCTTCTTCTTCTTCCTCTTCTTCCTTCTTTTCCTTCTTCCTCTTCTTCCTTCTTTTCCTTTTTCCTCTTCTTCTCCTTCTCCTCTTCTCCACTTTTTCTTCTTCTTCTTCTTCTTCTTCTTCTTCTTCTTCTTCTTTTTCTTCTTTTTCTTCTTTTTCTCCTCCTCCTCTTCTTCTTCTTCTTCTTCTTAACCTAAACTAAACCTAAAACTAACTAAACCTAAACTAAACTAAACCTAAACTAAAACTAAAACTAAACCTAATTAAACAAAATCTAAATTAAACCTAAATTAAAAAATCTAAATTAAACGAAATCTAAATTAAACAAAATCTAAATTAAACCTTAAAAAGTGGGCAGACTCACCTTGGGCGGCAGCGGCAGGGGCGAGGGCGGCCGGTGGTAGGGGTGGGGGCGGCCGGCTATAGGGGCGGGGGCGTCTGGCGGCAAGGGCAGGGACGACCGGTGGCAGGTGCGGGGGCGGCTGGTGGCACGGGGGGCGGTGGTGGTGGCCAGTGGCACGAGGGGCCGGCGGTGGCTCGGGCACGAGGGAGTAGGGGTGCGGGGGCGGCTGTCGGCCGACTGCAGGTGCGAGAGCGGCGATGGTGGCCGGTGGCACGGGGGCGGCGGCTAGGGCACGAGGAGTGGGGGTACGGGGAGGGGAGAGAGAGAGGGAAGAGAGAGAGGGGTGGGGCGGTTGTGAGAGGTATACTATGGGTCTTTGCCGTCTGCTAGCAAACGGCAAAGAGCCTTAGTTAGTGGGGTCGGGCTGGGGGAAACGACCGTTAGATGACCACTCTCTTTGCCGTCTGCTAGCACACGACAAAGAGAGTGGCTGTTAGCTGGTTCATGTTGTGGGCCACCCTTCCTCTTTGCCGTCCGCTAGCGGACAACAAAGAATAGGCTGTCGGCAATGATATCTTTGCCATCAGTTCTTTCTTTGCCGTCAGTTTTATTTAAGCTGATGGCAAAGACCTTCTTTGACATCAGCTGGTAGACGGCAAAGAGCTGGCAGACGGCAAAGATCCTGATTCCAATAGTGTATCACATAAATGAAACTAATGCAAAAACATACCGATACTTGTTGAAGAAAGTTGGCATGCCTTCCATCGCATCCCCAAGATTAGACGCTCGAGTCTCCTTGGATATTTACTTTGGGTGACATGGGCATCCCCAATCTTGAAATCTTGCCTCTCCTTCTTCTCCTCATATCAAGACCTCCTCACCTCTCTACCGAAGAAGCTCTTGAGATTCCTGATATTATTCTGGGTACGCTCCTTATCAATAGTCATTCAACATCTTTTTTCTTTGATAACGAAGCATCTCATTCATTCATTTCAGGAAGTTATGCACAGTTACATAACATTTCTTTTTGTGATATGCCTACTCCTTTAGTAGTTTAGACTCGTTGTTCAAAATGGCAAACTTCTAGAGTGATCCATGATAATGAAATCGTTGTGGATAGGCTAGTCTTCCTAGCTTCTTTGATAGCCCTCAAGTCTTTGGACATCATTATCATCTTGGGTATGGACTAGATGAAAGCCCATTATGTTAAGATTGATTCTCATACTAGGAATGTTCGGCTTACACATCAATCAGGTGAGATAGTTAATGTCTCAACTCAAACTGCCAAGCGCCAACTCTATACCCTCAATGCTATCCCCCTTCCAGGGCTCAAAGATATGTCGGTAGTCCATGACTTCCCAGATGTCTTTCCAAAAGAATTGCCAGGCATTACACCTATTAGGGATGTAGAGTTTATGATTGATCTTGTCCCAGGGACTATCCCAATAGCCAGAAGACCCTATAAGATGGCACCCTTAGAAATAGTCGAGCTTAAGAAACAACTCGATGAGGCTTTTGAGAAAGGTTTCATCCGTCATAGTTCTTCTCCTTGGGCTTGCCCGTTCTCTTCGTCAAGAAGAAGGATGGGTCGGACCGGATGGTTGTAGGTTACCGACCAATGAACCTGGTCACCATAAGGAAGAAGTGTCCGCTCCCTAGGATCAACGATTTGTATGATCAACTTGCTCGCCTCGGTCTTTTCCAAAATGGATTTGAGGTTGGGATACCATCAAATAAGAAGCAGGAATGGGGACATCCAAAGACGATTTTTCATACTCGTTATGGCAATACAAGTACACCATCATGTCATTCGGTTTAACCAATAGCCCAACAATCTTCTCTCACTAGATGAATTCAATCTGCATGTAGTATCTAGATAAATTCGTCGTGGTTTACCTCGACAACATACTCATTTATTTGAAGAACGAACAGGAACATGCTGAGCATCTAAGGCTAGTATTCAGGAAACTTCGAGAACACCGCCTTTACGAAAAACTCCAAGTGTGAATTTTGGTTTCCAGAAGTGACCTATCTAGGCCATGTAATCTCTAGTTAGGGTAATGTTGTCAATCCTGAGAGAGTTCAGGATGTCCTTGATTGTACTCAACCTGAATCGGGTAAGCAAGTTCAGAGTTTCCTTGGCTTTGCGAGCTATTGTCGCTGCTTTGTCAAAACTTCTCCAAGGTTGCGAAGCCTCTGACTGAACTCCTCAAGAAAGATAAAATTTTGAGTGGACCGCACAATGCGAGCACAGTTTTTAGGAACTGAAAAGACGCCTACCTTCTGCACACGTATTGGTGCCACCAGATTTCTCTAAGGACTTTGTTATCTATTGCGATGCCTCACGACAAGAATTAGGTTGCATTCTCATCTAGGATTGTCATGTGATGGCATATGGATCTTGACAGTTCTGCCCACATGAGGATAATAATCCAACACATGATCTTGAGCTTGTAGCTGTAGTCCATGCACTGAAAACCTGGCGACATTACCTTCTGGGTAATCGTTGCGAAATATACATTGCTCACCAAAGTATGAAATATATTTTCACCCACTCTGATTTGAATCCCAGGCAAATACGGTGGGTTGAGTTGATTACAGATTACGACTTAGGGATAACTTACACCCCGGGGAAAGCCAATGTCATTGCTGATGCACTAAGTCGTAAGTCTTATTGTAACAATTTGATGTTACAACAAAGTCAACCACTTCTATATGAGGAATTTCGGAAGTCGAACCTTCACATTGTTCCTCAAGGATTCCTTTCCAAGTTGGTGACGAAACCTTCTCTTAACAATCAAATAATAGATGGCAAAAAGTTTGTTAAGGGTATATACCGGATCAAGGAGAATCTCGTTAGCGGTAACCCTAAGGATTTCTCCATCGATGATCAAGGTGTTGTGTTCTTCCATAAGTGTTTGGTGGTTCCCAAGAACCAACATCTAGTGTAGCTGATCCTTAAGGAGGCTCATGATTCTCCACTCACGATTTATCCTGGTAGTACCAAGACATATCAGGACCTATGCCAGAGGTTCTGGTGGACTATGTCAACGAGAGAAATTGCTTAGTTCATCGCTAACTGCGACATTTTTCGTCGCGTTACAATAGAACATCAAAGGCCTGCTGGCACCCTTCAACCTTTAGCTATTCCTGAATGGAACTGGGTTAAGGTAGGTATGGATTTCATCACCTGCTTTCCCAGGACCAAGAGAGGGAATAATGATATATTTGTGGTCATTGACCGTCTTTCCAAAGTGGATCATTTCTTCTTGTTCGCGAAAGTATAACGGCTAGCCACCTGGCGGAGTTATATATTTCTTGAATAGTGTATCTTCATGGTTATCCTTCAGAGAATAACTCAGAGCGTGGAAGTATCTTTACTTCCCAATTCTTGGACAACTTCCAAAATGCTATGGGAACTCATCTATCCTTTAGCACATCTTTCCATCCGCAATCAAGTGATCAAGTAGAGCAAGTGAATCAAATTCTGGAAGACATGCTCAGAGCTTGTGTTATCTCTTTCGGTATGAATTAGGAGAAATGTCTCTCATTCGCTGAATATGTTTATAACAATAGCTATCAGTCAAGCTTGGGCAAAGCTCATTTTGAAGTTCTCTATGGATAAAGGTGTTGAACACCTCTTAACTGGTCAGAAACTGGAGAGAGCCAACTCTTTGGCTAGGATATGATCCAAGATGCAGAAGAGCAAGTTCGCTTATTCGTGAAAAGTTGAAAACAGCCCAATCTCGTCAAAACAGCCAATATGATCACCATCATAAGGTTGTAACATATGAAGTTGACGAGAAGACATACCTTCGGGTTACACCTCTCAAGGATACCCAACAATTCGGTCTCAAGGGCATGTTGGATCCTCGTTACATTGGTCCTTTTCGCATTCTTGCCAAACGAGGTGAGGTTGCCTACCGGTTGGAATTTCCACCGCATCTTTCTAAGGTTCATGATGTCTTCCACGTCTCCCAACTCAGGTGTTGCTTCTTGGACCTTGTCCGCGAAATAGATCACAAAAAGCTTGATCTTCAGGATAACCTTACATACCAAGAATACCCTGTTCGTATTCTTGATTAAGCTGAGCCTACCAGTCGACATTGAAACATCAAGTATCTCAAGGTTTAGTGGTGAAATGATTCTAAAAAAGACACAAGTTGGGAAAGGGAGGACCGTCTTCGACTAGAGTACCCCGCACTCTTCTCGATGACTTCCAAAACTATGGATAAGATTGTTTTGAGTGGGGGTGAGTTCTCACAACCCTAGTCAACCTTTGCATTGTGCTATCTATAGTGTGCATCATGTTTAAATTTTCATCAATTTAAAATGGGGATTAACAGAAACCCTAGCGCCTCACTTGAATCAACCAATTCATATTCTTGTGATTTTAACCGAACAAAAAATGCCCACCATGTGCGATAAATGTTGGTAACAACATATCAGGGGTGCATTATAATTTTTCACCAACTCTAGCATTTTATTTAATCCAACAAAGCGTCTGAAAACACAGAATAAAATCATTATAAATGTTTTAGTGAATTCAAAAATGCTGAAACTTTTTGTGGAAGGTTGAAATAATCTAGTTATACTCCATAAATTATTCCAGTAATTTTGAGCTTGTGAATTGTGCCCAAACAAAATAAACAAATGTCAGAAATAGAAAGAAAGGAAACGGAAAAGGGAATAAAAGAAGAAAGCCTGCCTTACCTGGCCCATGAAGTGGCCAGCCCAGCCCACCAGGGATAGGGAGGTTTTCTTCCTCCTCTTGCCAGGAGGACGAAGGCGTGGCCGACGGGCGCGTAGCCGCAACACGCCACGCAGCTCCTCGCCTGGATGCCTCCCCAGGCTAGCGAGGCTCGGGGATAAGCTCCCTGCTGCGGCCTATTCGCCCCCACCTCCATTCTCCCTCTCTACTCCTCCCCTCGCCTCTGCTCGCCATGGCCGCTGCATCTCCAAGCTCCCTGTCGTAGCTTGGCCTCCCTAGCGCCTCCCACTCGCCTCTATGCAGCTCAGGAGCTCTGCCTATACCGTCCCTATGCACGCTTGCAACGACAAGGAGTTCCCCGTGAGTATCTCTGTTGAACCACCCTCTTACCCTGCTGGATTGTGCACGGTAGCCCCCGTTCCATTTAGACCCGAACGTGCCGCCATGCAAGCTCGACGCCGGCGACGCTCTGGTGTCCAGGTGGTCCTCCCGAGGCCACCATTGATCTCATAGAGTCGCATAGATGTTGTAGGAGCCAAGACCTAGCCTTTTTGCACACTGGATCATCGACCTTGAGCTTGCCAAATCTCCAGCAGCCGCCAAGCTTATTGCCAGCGACGTTCTAGGCCATCCCAGCCCCTGGGATGCATTCCGTGGGATGCGCACGAGTGTAGGCATTCGAAAGAGCCTTTTCGCCATCGTTTTGGTCGTCGGAGGGCGAAACCCGACCCCCTCCACCATCCCTGCGGTCGCCTATGGCTCAACACCGACGAGCTCGACTAGTTTGACCATGGGATTAACCCCCTGGGTCACTTGCAGCTAGGTCCTAGCCCCTGGTTAATTTGGTTAAGGTTAAAATTAATTAATTGACTTAATCACCAATAGACAGTGGGCCCAGTGCCACTAATTAGGGTTTAGAGATTAATTTTAATCTTTGTTAGTACCTGAGTCATTGACCAGTAGACCCCACAGGTTAGGTTTGACCTAGCAACAACCAGCTAACTTGTTGACGTCATGGTGATGCAAGGCTGACGCAATAATGATTTCAAGTGTTAAAATAATTCTGGAAATGAACAAAACTTCTAAATTCATAGAAATTAAACTGTAGCTCATATCGAAAAATTTATATTTGAAAATTTATCAAAATAATCCAACGAATCCATTGGTTCTATTATCATGCATAGTAGGGCAACCTAAATAGGAGAACATTGTCATTTTGTATAAAATGCAATGTGTGACATAATACATGGAGTTAAATTTTAATGTAGTTTCAAACCAACTTCATTGAAACTTGATGCTAGGTGCATTAGCCCATTCAAATCATTTTTCCATGTCATGATCATGCATCATATTGCTGCACTTGTCTTGTCTGGATCACGGTAGGTCCTGCTCTCGAGGATACACGTGAGTATCCCACTGAAGGAGAGTACCTCTCTGCCAACCAGCAAGGCAAGCAACCTCATTGATCATTCTGATAAAATCCTATTCTCTCGCTCTGCTCTCGTTTATTGCATTAGGACTATAAGATTCCACTGTTACTTGTTTCGATAGTTGAACCCATTCCTCTGCATGACCTGTCATTGTCATAGTAACTAGCTAAACCAAGCAACCTAGAACATATGGTAGATTCTTGAGCCTTGATGTGCCTTACCAGTTATGCTTGCTCTGCTTGCTATGCTTAGAGTTGTGTCAGGTCTGATTCATCAGGGTGATGAACCAAAGTGAAACAATGTCACTACTAGGAAAATCCTTATAGGTAGGACATACGTAGCAGCGTTGGAAAAGAACAAGTGTTGTTGCTAATTAGTAGCAGCTTTGTATTTGGATAGTGCTGTAAGTGAAGCCTTAGCAGTAGCGCTAGAAATATAAAGGGCGCTACTGCTAAGTGGGGTCCAACAAGACCACCAATGCTAGTTGTAGTAGCAGCACGGCCCGGAATATAGTGCTACTTTTAAATATTTAGCAGTAGCGCTCGCGATGAGGACACCGCTACTGCTCTTGGGCCCCACTTAGTAATAGAGCTGCTCGTAAAAAGCGCTACTACTGAGCCCCACAGCAGTAGAGCGCCTGTCAGCATAGGGCATCCATGTTGCATGGGCATAGCCATTGATGGGCAGTGTTGACTTCTCCACCAGCGCGGAGCATGGGGTTGCCGCATTGCGTGGGAGGAACCCGTCCGCGTCCTCGGGGGGCTCTGAGCGTATACAACCCACTCGTTATTATGTGAGAGTGTGACGGCCGTAGATAGTTCGGAAAGCTCCCGTGCACCGGGCCCGGTAGCTCCCAACTCCGTCAAGAGCCATCCCGTGCATCTCTGCTCGGTTGCATGCCCTATGACCCAACCCGGATGCATTGTTCCCCGCGTAGCCGTAGGATTGCGCTCCGGCAGCCCAAACATGAGTACAATGCATCTGACACGGCCATAAGGGTGTTTTGTTGATGAAGCCACATGGTGAGGCGTTAGGGCGGTGACCATGCATTACCTCGAGGGCCTCGTGAGGCTCAGCATCCCAAGGCTGTGCCGATGTTCCGGTTGCCACGGGTGGCCCGCGTTACCTGTGTCTTGCTGCTCTTCCCCCTATGGCATCATCCCTGAAACCACGGGGTTCGGCTCGATGATGCTTGCTTGCGGGTGCGACAGCTTGCGCTGCACCCTCAGGGGCCCGGTGACGTCATCCCTCCTTCTCCTGCTTGCGTTGTCCAAACTTGGCGCTTCATTGGTGGAAGCCCCCAAGCCCGGCTCAGGGAGGATGTTCGGGGCTTGCGCTATCCTTGAGGGGCGTTGGCGCCAGCGGCAGGCGCCTGATCCGGGCCGGTATCCATGGGCATGATGTAGGATGGTACGTAGGTCTCCACATAAGGGCCCGGTTCTCCTCGTGATTCAACGGGAGGCATGCCGGGGATGGTCCCTCCAGGTGGCGGTGGGGCGCCACCCTGCATGCACAGTGCACAGACCCTCCTACGTCGCGCCTCAGAGTGAAGTTTCTTACCTCTGCCACCGCCGCTGGGCGGGCCGCGTGCCTCCTGATGTAGATTGCTTCCTCGACGATCTGACGCGCCTTCACCGTTGCTGTTTGTTTGCCCTGACGCCTGCGCCATTTGCAACAAAGGAGATATGGCGCACTCTTGCCTGGTCAATCGGGTTTGTTGAATATCCATGGGTCGCGGGGGTGCGTGTTGGCGCGCTCGTGTGGTGCCCCATTGTTTCCTTCGTGAGCTCGATCATCGTGGCCAGGCTACGCTCCAAAATCAGTTACCAAAATTCGAAGGAGGAGGAGCATGATGCGGGGCAGGCCCTGCCCGGGCTCACCTAGGGAAGAAGGGGATGCGCCATTGTCAGGCTGGGGAACAGGCACAACGGACGAACCCCTAGTGCCCGGAGAAGACTGAGGAACCACGGCCCTTCGCGCAATGGCGACTGTCAGGACACGACACCTATGGGATAACATGGATCCCTTTACGGTTCGGCAGGGAGAAGGTGTCCACAAAGAGCAGATCCAACGAGCAACACGAGGGATTTTTACCCAGGTTCAGGCTGCTGAGAAGCGTAAAACCCTACTCCCGCCTTAGTGTATTATGTGTCTTTGAGCTCTGGCTACAGTAGCGCTGTGTGATGAACAGTACGAAGCTGCTACGCATGCATCTGAGAAAGAATGTCCTCCCCCTCTCTAGTAATGCCTTGGGACTCCTTTTATATGACTAAGTGGTCTCCAACAGTGGCATACAATACAGACACGGGATATACAGTTGCTACAACGTTATCATACCTAACACTAATGGCATAGGACAGACGCATTGACACATACTCATGAGGATAAGACCTATCTAACAGGCTGGTCATTGCGCTGGAGCGATGACAGGCTGGTGAGGTCTTGCCGAGCACGGGTCCTGCCGGGGCACCGCAAGCCATCCCGGCTAGATCTTGCCAGGATACCAACTTTTTGTCTTCTGTCTTTTGATTGTCGACTGGAGTGATTTCTTGCAATCTTCGTGCTTGCATCCAGCAGTCCCCTAGCAGGCCTTGCATCCAAAAGAAGGAATCTGTAGAGGTGATTGCTCATTTATTCCTATCCTTTCCAATCTGGGAACCTCCGTCATCTCCTTCCTCGAGCATGAAACAGAGCCTTTCCCACTCATTCGCCGCCTCTACCCCCTCTCCGTTATCTCTGCTCCCATAGCCGCCATGCCACCCAAGGCGAGCAAGGGCAAGGAAACGAAAGCTGCCGCCATGGGGATCGAGCTGGCGAAGACGCGGAGGGAGCACATCGTCTTCACATCGGCGCTTGATGCGAGCGCTTTGAAGGAGCGGTACTAGTGCATGTGGGCGAGGGAGACAAAGGCTCATCCTGCTACTTGCGTCAGCCCAGGTTCCTCCAAGGGTGGCCCAGATAAATTCCCCTTTTTTGCCGATTACTTTTACTGCGGGCTTTGTCCCCCGTTTTCTAATTTCTTCAACGACATGATGTATACATACGGCTTCCATCTCGTGGATTTCACACCGAATGTTGTGACCTGTATGTTCGTCTTCGCCCATCTCTATGAAAACTTCACCGGTTTACTCCCCAGCACAGCCCTCTTCCGCCACTTCTTCATTGCCAACATTCAAAAGGGAGAAGCCCTTTCTGGTTCTATCGCCTAGATCCCAAGGGCATGAAACAAGGATATATACCCAGACGGGGCCTTCCATGAGAAGTGGGAAGATTGGCGGGGCAAGTGGTGCTGGATTCAGGAGAGTGATCCTCAGCCCTTCTGTTCGCCTTGACAAACAAAGATGGCGCGCGGCACTAGGTGGAGCAACCTCGATCTTCAAGAAGAGAAGCTCATAGTTGCAGTTACTAGGATTCACTGCCTCAAAGTTGTCGAGCTCACAATAGAGATCATTGGGGATGATTTTCTTCGTCGGCGCATCGCCCCTCTTTCAGCACAAAGGGAGACTAGCCTGGGAATTCCGGAATGCAGCAGACATCATGAGGATGCGCCCTCGCCTGAATAACAACTTGAAGGTCATGCGGCATGCAGCTCTCTACCACAAACTGCTTAGGTCTCACGCGAGGTACGAGTTACCAGCTAGTGTAATCCCTCTGTGCAACAACTCTGCTCTGGACTCGATCACCGCCATGATGCGGTGTCTAATGCTCATGGCCTAGATGGAAATTGGGAAGATCAATCCGCAGAGTAGGCACAAGAGTTCTTCGACAACTTGTCGGAGAGGGCCATCCGTGAAGAAACGCACCTCATCCGCCCCACGGCTGAAGAAGAAGTAGCGTAGATCACCAGCGGGATGGAAGATGCAAATGTTGCCACGGAGGCTGGCAGCACTGGCTTCATGGAAGGGGAACCCAGTGAAGGAGAAGTGGTATTAGAGGGAAAACTTGCCGGGCAGGGCAAGGTTGCTGGTGAGCGGAGTGGCACGACTGTCGGGGGTCCTTCTGCTGAAGATACACCCGAAGGGCAGCTGCACGAGGAGCCCCCAGCTCCCGAGAAGCAGAAGAAGCGCGTTCTTTGAAAGACCTCCTACAGTGCCTCAGCTCTCCAACCATCCTCGAGTGGTGCATCCCCCGGCAAGGCTGCATAGCGGCAAGAAACTCAACAGCAACCGTCCGCTTCTGCTGTAGCCAAGTGACCAGGGTCACTCCTCCTCCTCTTCACATGGACACTGCAACGGAGGTTGACTTTGCTCTCTCCGCCTTTAGCTTGGAAGAGAGGATCCTATCACATCTTTTATCCTCTGATTTTCCAGCTTTGCTTAACTTCTTTGCCTTGCTTTGGCCTGTCCCTATAGAGATACAGAAAAGCTAGCACAAAGGATGGCGAAGAAGGCGAAGACTTCAACGGGCGATGACCCAGCAGCAAGCACCACAGGCATGACAGAGCTGATCAACATCAGCCTAGAGTCCAGCCCACGATGCAATCCTCAACATAGCCCTAGCATGAGTTCATCAGTCATTTCCCACTGGCGAGTTTTGGGACGTGTATCTTCACTACTGACATCACCGGGCTTGTAGAAGAATGGAAGAAGCAAGGAGAGACATTAGCGGCCGCCCCTGATGTGCTGCTTCTGTTAACTATGTCGCCCAGGGATGGATCTTTGGCAAGGGCTTCTACTGATGAGCCCATTCTTGCCGAGGGGAGGCCGGTGAACACAGGCACCGGCAGTCCTACACCGGCAACTAATGTTTCGGGGAAGGAGCAGCCACCTCTCACCATCTTGGCATTGGTAAACCGCTTGCCGCAGAGTACTTGTCATTCTGCCTTCATATATATATATATATATATATATATATATATATATATATTCCTTCTTCAACTTGAACCTTGGTCTGATCTTGTTCCCCCTTCTTTGGTTTTCAGATCTCCATTTGACGGAACAAATGGATGTTGATGTCGTCATCAAGGAGACCGCCAGGACTGCTACCGCCGAGGCCGCTAGGGTTGCCACTGACGAGGCTGCGAAGGGAGTATAGGAAAAAACTACCAAGCAGTCTGCTGAGAAGGCCGCCAAGGAGTCCAGTGACCATACTGATGGCATTCTTGCCGCAGGAGTGCCACACGCTACATCGGTCACGAAGCCCCCAATTGATGGTGAGGCGGTTGTTGTTGATCGGCCGTCAACATCCAAAGCCCCCTCTGCAAGAAGATATCTGAAGGCCGACGAGAACCTGTTCATCAACATTCCAGGAACGACCAGCATTGGGGTGCCAACTGAAGGAGAAATCTTTGATGGGGAAGTCACCACTGCTTCCGGACTCGAAGTTATCGCGAACCAAGCACCAGTAGCCAATCCAAGGAAGAACAGCTCCTCTAAACCATGAGCAATAACTTTCACAAGCTCGAGGCGCTCTATCGAACTCGAAACGAGAAGGTGATCTCTAGGGCAGCAGTTATGCAAGCGGCGGAGGCGGATTTCCAGAAGCGTGTTGAGGAAATGCAAGTCTGGTTCGCCAAAGCTTTCCAAGAGTTGGAAACTGGTCGGGAGCAGCTAAGCAAAAACTGGAACGAGCTCCTCTTGAAGCAGTCTGACATTGAGAAGGCGCAAGAGGATGCCTCGCAGCAGGCTGCTGTGGAGGAAGCTCACTTAAGAGAACGCCGTGTCGGGCTTGATGCTCATGAAGAGGACCTTGCCGCTCGCGAGTGGGCGTTTGTCGACAAGCTTCGCAGTAAGGATGAAGAAATTGAAAAGCTTGTCATGCAGCAAACCCAGGAGATGGAGTTGAAACACAAGGAAGCCCTCAAGGTTCTGGTCATGGATCACGCTGGCAAGCTGAAGGAAGCTGTCAATGCTGTCGAAGCTGCACAGGCCGCCAAGAACGAGCTTGGCGATAAGGTGAATAGGTTGGAGGTGGACCTTGAGGACCACGACAAGGAGATCTCGATGGTCAAGACCGATAGAGATAAGGCTCTCCAAAGCCTAGCTGAGATACAGGTCGCCATGTCCGACAAGATCAAGCAACTCTCCTCAGCCAATGACTCCATTGCCAAGCTAGAGCTAAAGCTGGCCACGCTGAATGAGTCTCTTGAGAACAACACGACTCATGAGAAGGTTCTGATCAAGGATATCCGAAATGAGTAGGAACTGCTCAAAAGTGCCGCCGCTACTCATAACGACTATGTGAGAGGTATGCAGATCTGGACTGAGCACCTTGTTGATGTGGTAGAAAGGCTTGATGCACAATTGTCCACCATGGGCATGCAGAACTTCAACCTTTGTTCCAACGACGGGGTGTCTCTAAGTGCAACGCTAACCATGTTCTTTGAGGGCATAATTGATGCCGTGAACCAGCTCCATTCTGATTGAGAAAACCATCTGGCCAACAAATGAAGTTTGGCGGGGAGTTGAACTACCGGACTGAGAAGGTGGTGTTTGATGCGGACGAACTCCCCCTGCCTTACAATGGAATTCTTGGTCGCACACCTCTTGCAAAATTCATGGAAGCATCACACTATGCTTACAATACTTTGAAGATGCTAGGGCCCATTGGAATCATCTCCATCCCACCTGATAAAAAAGATGCAGTTATATGCACGGACAAGATGTATCGAGACGCGGTAGCAGCTGAGGCTGCAGAAACCCCAACTCCTGCCAAAGAATCAAAGAAAGCAAAGAAGCCTAGCATGAACACCAACAAGGACTCTGGGAAGCGTGCCTCTTTGGAGTGTGCTACACCCGATGATGACCTACCAGATAGTTCTGCTAGCAAGAAGTCCAAGGTCACCTATCTTGAGACGAAGAAGATCCCAACAGGGCTACATGGCACTGGTGGTACATTCACCATCAGTGTCACCCTTACTGACAAATAGGAAAGCGGTTTCGTTGCCTTTTTCTACGGGCGAATATCAATGTGTTTGCTTGGCAACCATCTGACATCCCCGGTAAGCCCATGGAGGTAATTAATTGAGAACCACCTTGTTATCCGCCCTCATGCCAGGCCCGTCAAGCAAAAGGTTAGGAAGCAAGCCCTTGGGGCGGCAGCAGTTCATTGCCGAAAAAATCAAGAAGGCCGAACTAGCTGGTATGGTTAGAGGAGTATTGCATCAAACTTGGCTAGCTAACCCGGTAATGATGCGCAAGGAAAGTGAGAAACGGAGGCATTCCACAGATTTCACTGACTTGAACAAAGCACTCGAAGGACACTTTTACCTTGACGAGCATCGATCAGACCACTTCCGGGTGTGACTTGCTTTCCTTATTGGACGCATACACTGGATACCACCAAATATTCATGGCTAAGAAATATGAGGAAAAGACCGCGTTCAAAAATCCATGTGGCATGTACTGCTTTGTACATATGCCCTTCGGGTTGATGATCACTCGTTCTACCTTTGCCTGAGTGAAAGCACATTTGCTCCCTCGGTGGTTTTGGTAATTAATAAAAACATATATGTCATTGAACTAATATTTCCACTAAGCATGTTTCAGGAAAAGATGAATGATGGGTTGGCAAAAGGATTGTGCAATACCACAAGATGCAAGGAAATAGATTGGCATAGCTTCAAGCAAAGGACTCTACATTTTACCTTTGTGAGAAATCACTTTGAGTCCATAGGAAAGCTAATAATATAAAAAGGGGGTAAGGTCTTGTTGGTGAACAAAAGGCTCATACCTGCACAAGTAATAGTCACCACATATACCCACAAGCTCTTCCACAAAAGCCTGTCCAAAGCCAAATATCCAAAATTGGTGCAACCAACACTTTCCACTCGGTGCCACCAATTCTCAGCCTTAGACAGACTCAGCCAAATCCTAGCATTTCGGTGCAATAGATTCCATTTGGGTGGCACCGAGTTTGGGTTGCCAACTTCCTGTTTCGCAAATTCACAAAATCGGTCTGACCAAGTTTGTTGAATCAGCGTCACCGAGTTTGGCAATCTGACCATTGGTCACATTATCGGTGCAACCGAGTTTTATGTATTGGTCTCACTGAGATTCAAAAGTTGCTACCTTTGAGGCAACTTGGTACCACCGAGATTAACACATCGGTGTCACCGAGTCTGACTTATTAGGTGTAATGGTTGGATTTCTGGAGATGTCTATATATACCCCTTCACCACCACTCACACACTAAAGATGCACTCAGAACAGTTCCATACTCATACCTTCTGATTTTCTGAGAGAGAGCCACTTACTCATGTGTTGAGATCATGTCATCCCATTCCTACCATATGAATCTTGATCTCTAGCCTCCCCAAGTTGCTTTCCACCCAGTCAACCTCTTCTACCAAGCCAAATCTTTGAGGGTGTGATTGTGTGTTGAGGAGTTTATCATCTTGAAGCACAAGAGCAAGGAGTTCATCGACATTATCAAGCCTATTACCTTTTGGAGGGTGGTGCCTCCTAGATTGGTTAGGTGTCGCTTGGGAGCCTCCTACTCTGTGTTGTGGAGTGAACCAAGAAGGTTGTAAGGGCAAGGAGATCGCATACTTCGTGTAGATGTACCTTGAGTTAGGCTAGTCCTTCGTGGACGTAGGACATCATGGTATAGTCAAGGTTGCTTATTCGTGGAGCCCTCCATGGGTAGAGCCCTCCGTGGACTCTCGAAACCGTTACCCTTCATGGGGTGAAGACTCCATAAATGTGGATGTACGATAGCACCGCCTATGGAAACCACAGGAAAAATCATCTCGTCACCAATTGCATTTGATCTTCCTACCCTTCCTTTACTTACATGCTTGTCTTTACTTTCCACTGTAATAATCGTAGACATGCATGTTTAGGGTGTACTTGATTTGCAATGAATGCTAAAATGTGCCAAGACCTAAAATTGGGAAAAAGTAGATTTTTATTTGGTCATGTAGTCTAATCACCCCCCTCTCGCACTACTTTCAATCCTACACAGAGCCGTGCAGATCGGATTTGGACCTTAGTTGCACAGAAACATGGAAGCTCACATGGATGACATAGTAGTCAGGACGAAATACGAAGCAACTCTTATACAAGACTTGGAAGAAACTTTTGCACACTTGCGCAAAATCAATTTGAAGCTCAAACCTGGGAAGAGTATGTTTGCGTCCCATCTGACAAGCTTCTTGGGTTCTTTGTATCTCAACAAGGAATTGTCGACGCACTAGTACATGGGTAACCAGTGCCCGTTACCTATGCACAACCAGTAGTTGCAGAACCCATCAAAACGAATGCAAACCAAGTAAGCACCCAAGACCAAGAGGCCGACAACATCAACGCTACAGCCCAGGCCAGGCCCGAAGCGCTCTAAGCATGTCCTCGATGCCTGTCGGGGACCGAGGCACCCTCACCCTCATGGGAACCCGGCAAGTGCGAGTCAATCGGCCACCGGCAAGTGCGAGCCGACCGGCCATCGGTCCATCGCATCGCAACACCGATCACTTGTCGATGCGGTGTCGAGCCTCCAAGTTTCTAAGTATCTCTTGCTAAGCACGTGACGACACGCTGGAATAGTAAGCTTGAGCGGTGGTAGGAGCTTGACACCCGTCCAAAGGCATGTCAAGCTGTGGTGCAACAGTAAGCTTGAGCGGTGGTAGGAGCTTGCCGGTGATGCACCCCCGCACGCCACCTAGATTGCATTTATGGATTTTTCTCCTAAGTGCCAGAGTAAGGTATGATAGCACTGTTAGCTATATAATCAATAAACACGTCTGTTTTGCCATTGCGGTTGCCCCTTGGACTATAAAATTAGGCCCAAGACAGCCTAGCTAAAGATTCAGACTTTTGTACACTTGTACTCACGTAACAGCTCCCCCGAAGGCAACCCTTGCCGGGCTCGAGCATTGCGTGTTCATCGTGTTCCTTTGGTCAACCCACCAAAAGCCGGAGTAGGGTTTTATGCTTCGAAGCGGCCCGAACCTGGGTAAGACACCTGTGTCCCGATCTCCACACTGTCTCACCATCTCCGCTCTTTATGCATGTGATCTCGCCCCTACCGACCCAAAAAGGGGCTGACGACCCCATACGTGATCGAGTGCATCCTGCCCCGACATCTTTGGCATGCCAGGTAGGGGCACGTCATTTGTGCGAACCCAAGTTCGTGAGCGGCATGATGATCTTCATCATCATCTTCTTCATCCATGGCTCCCAAGAAAAAGTCCGGTGTGACTGCGCATCCCACCACTTTGAAAGCTCCCTCGCATGGGGCTACAGACGCCATTGGAACCACAACGGCCGTGAGTGAGACGGGCATCGCGATTGACGCGGCTGGCACAGGCAGCACCACCATCACATCCCAAACAACTGAACATGGAACGAGGAACGTCGGAGAGGAGCAACAGCATCAACAATTTGGTGAGCACGACCCCGGTGCTGTAGGCGATGGACACAACCAGACTCCACCTCCCCGCCGCACTGATGGCCATAGCTACCATAGCGGCGCCCAATCTATGGCAAACCGTGATTACCTGGCTGCGCAAGGGAATCAACTATCAAAGTGCTCCATGCAAAGGCTTCCTGTGGAACCAATGACTTTTGTTCTCCACCTCACCCAACCATTAGTATCCCCATCAGCGATGGCCAGGAAAACATGACCGTCATGTCGTGCCCCACGCGTCCGTCAGGGCACATCTATAGGAGAGTCATTGTTTGTGAGTTGCGTGTTAGATTCACTTCGGGTTCAGTAGTTGCGTGCCCCTACGGTGCAAACATGAGCATGATCCTAAAAAAAAATTTGAGCGAGAACAGGAGTAGAATCGAAATTCCTAGGTCGGAAACCTCACCAGAGCATAGAAGAGGAGTAAAAGAATCCTACTCTCCGATATAACTAGACTCAAAATAGTTTTACTAGACACAACCCGGCCAAGTTCGAACAAGCAAAGGCTCCTATGGTCGTATGGCTCTGATACCAACTTGTCACGCCCAAGATGCGCGCCTATCCATTTAAGGCACGAGGGCCTCGCAAGGGATAGAGGCGCATCTTGCCGTTAGCAAGAATAGTATCATTACAACATACAATACTGAATGAGAAGAGTATACAAGTTGGCTTACACTCGCCACATACTAACTTACAATGTCACCCAATTCATAGCATCAAGATGAACACAGGGTCCGACTCTGGACGAAATCAAACGATAAAAGAAGTTGCAATTGATACTATCAAGCTATCCCAAAGATCACGACCAGGTCCTCTACTCATCCGGAAACGTCACGTACATCCTGCCTCTCTCCTCATCATACTCCCATTGGAGCTGAGTAAGATCATCCTGCACAAACTCATCTGAACCTGCACCTGGATTGTTGTAGTAAACTATGAGCCACAGAGGACTCAGCTATCATGTGCCCGGGTACCAAGACTATTTAAGCTTAAGGATGGAAGGGGTGATGTTTAAATTTGCGGCATCTCTAAGCATTTATGGTGGCTAACTTACGTAGCTAGAATGTAAAGTGAGTGGTCTACGACAATCGGTCGATTTCTACATGATCTCTAAGAGACCCTGAACCCCTGCTTACGTCAGCCATAACCCCACCGTGTTCTCTCGGATAATGTTCACGAGCAGAGACAGTCACAGTTAGTCACACAGTTGGTGTATTTTAGATTGAGTTTACTTCAAGCTTTCTATAACCGGGTGTTAAACAAAATATCCAAGTTGCCACATAACCGCGGGCATGGCTTTCCGAAAGATTTAACCCTGGAGCGGTGCTCCAACTTGTCCATCACAAATAACCACACTCCATGGGAATAGCCTCGAACGCGGATCTTGCGATCATCATAGGCAACTCCAAAAGGAATTCCAACACCTCGAGAAAAACCCGAAGAAAGTCAGAGTCCACACGCAAGACATTCGATACAGGTAAGGCAAGTCCAGCAAGACCACCCAACGTGTCGACAACCCGATAAGAGCCACGTATCTCAGTCTCAGGACACGAAGGATGAGCGATGGTTACCACGCCAATCACCGAGTTGCCCCGGGCGGCGTTAATAGGCTGCTCTTGGTTGGACCAACACTCATGCGGAGCACTGGCCCGGGGTTGATTAAATTATCCACGGGTTTGCAAGACCCTATGCAATTAATTAAGTTGTTAAGCAAATGTAGTACCAATGTTGGGTCTTGCCAGACAAGTTTTAATCTCCACCGAATAAACAAGGGGGTCCCCATAACAACCCCAAGCATGTTAGGAGCGCAAAATATGGAAAACATAACACCGGTAACAAGGAACTAATGGTGGCACGAGTGGAACAAATCACTTAGCAAAAGTCCAAGCCTTCCACCAATACCAGATGTATAAGTGCATTAAATTTTAAATAACAGAATTTATTGTGATATCTACTCCATCTTATCACATGGAACAACCTGCAACTAAGAACGCTATAAGAGGGGCTGAGCAGCGGTAACTTAACCAATCAATGGTTTGCTGGGATGTGGAGGTTAGAGGATGTCATGGTAACATGGGGGCTGATATCATGTGGTAGGTAGCGCAATTTTAATGATAAGAATGAGAAACTATCAAGCCAAGATATTATTGGGATCCGGGTTTGATCATCTTGCTTGTTGGTTCTTCAACGGAACAAGTAGCGGGATCCTCGTAGTGGTACTCTCCAGGTTCCTCAAACTCAGATTTGACGCTAGCATCTACCCAAGAGAAACAGCAAATAAATAACCAAACAAGGTGCAATGCACAATCAAGATGATGCATGGTCCTTTTAGTGAAGAATTTAACATGGCAATCCAATTCTAGTCAAGTTTCACATGCAAAGGTGGTGGGTTAATGAATTGGAAAGAATCACATGTTAAGTTATTTATACATTCATGAACATGGCAAATATGGATGCGTCATGAAAAATCGATGGAAATGCATATAAAGATCGCGAGAAACGGAGCTACGGTTCTCTAGATACGCTCATGACAAGGTACGAAGACAAAACTCAAGACCATCAAATACCTGGGATAATTCTTGGCATTACAAGGTAACCACTGGATAGGTGATGAAAAACCAATCACAATAGACTCAAGAATCACTCAATTCCATGGAGTATAGCTCCCACAACACCCTAAACAAAATAGCACTCAATCTGCCACAAAACAGCAACATAGCAATTTGAAAAGCTCACAACTATTGTTACAGGAACTCTACAGCCACAAACAAGACATGAACAGGTTCTACTCAACACCCACATAAATTCATCCAACTATACAACCAACAAAATAGCAACAAATCACTATGCATGGAGCTGACAAGTAGGCATGGTGAAACAGATTTTTAGGGACTTTGTGAAAATTCCAGTTTTCTGGAATCTGGGTTAATAAAGTAGCAAGTACACTGCACTGGTTAATTATGATAAGAAGCTCCAAATGACATGAAAATTAATAGGATGGTATATGACAATATCTGCTACAAATACCTAACACTGAGCATGGTCAATAACCCAGCACAACACTAGCTACACCCTGATCTTCAAGGCAAAACAATAACAGCATATTTCCCAGACAGCCATTTCTAGAGCAGGTGGGCAGAAACAGAAAGTAGCTAGATAAACAGCATGGTTCCCACTGATATGGATACTTAGCACAACTAACAAAAATACATGGAGGTTCACAGCAACTTTGACTAGCATTCTCATGTTGACAAGAACTCCAAAGCATGCATGGATTAATTCATATGAAAAAGACAAAAGGGCATCACAACATAAAAATGCAGTTTTGTCAAGTTGCCCCAAAGTCAAATCTGACTTCACAGGTGCATATAGGGGTTTAAAACACCCCAAAATCATTACTCATACCTATATTATTGCATGGAACAAAATGGAGATAAGCTAGGTCGAAATCTGACCCACACTAGGCATGGGTGACTTATGCAACTTATGAAACTTAATGAGATGCCCCAAATTGACATGTGCTCCAAAGATACATGTTAGAAGTGATTAATTAACAGGTTAGGGACATGATAACATAGTCTAGCATCAAAACCAAGAATGGAACTAGCTAGAGAAGAAACCATGCTCATATGATCATATAGGGAGAAACCTACACATGAAGTTATAATGCACATGGAAGAGTGTATGTAGAACATACACACACCACTCACACTCACATACAACACATGGCACACCCCATGTGCCAAGCACACCCTACATGGTGCACCACACACCCTACACACACACACTCACTTACACACCTACACATGTATGTGTGTGTGCACACATACCCACACATGCACACATGCATACACACGCAAGCATGTTTGCATGTGCACATAGTGCATACACACACACACTCCTCACTACACTAACACACATACATGTATGGGTGTATATAAATATGGTGCATACACACACACACCTCTACACTACACACACATACAAAACATACATACATACATACATACATAATGGCACACACACACTCTCTGTTTTGCAAAAGAAAGAAAACAAAAAGAAAACAGAAAAGAAAAACAGGAAAAGAAAAAAAGGGGGGAGAAGGGGATCGAACCCCAACCTCCCAGCCCAGCCCATCGAACTAGGCCACTAGGCTACGAACGCGGTCGACAACAGAAGGGGCACGCTAGCGCTCTAATACACACACATCATGGCTTAACTGACGAAACTGAAGACAAACAGAACAGCGGCGATAGGCGAACGGCGACGTGATTCCGGCAACACAGGGAAACTCCGGCGACTCTAGCTGCACCTACGCGCGCGGGAACGAATGGCGGATCCATTCCCGCACTGGTCTTGCGACGAGGGGGCCGGAGGAGAGCGGCAGGTGCTCGCCTATCTACCGGCGGCGACAACGACTACGGCGACGGCTGCGCGGCTACGGCGAGCAGAGGAGGGCATTGGAGGACTGGCGCTCACCTTGGGGAGGCAAGCGACGACGGGCCGGTCTCGGAGAAGGGTCGGGGACGAGGCGACGATGAAGGGGAAGCAGAGGACGACGGCGGCGTGGACGGAGCCGAAGAAGATGACGACGAGGTCGATGAATCCGGCGCTCTCTAGGGCTATCAACGACGGGGATCGAACGCGGGGACCTTCCCCGAGCTCCTGGTCGACATGGCCGACGCGGGGCTCGACGGAGCGGACGGTGAGGCCACCGGCGAACTGTTTGAACCCACCTGAACCTGCTCTGGCGCTGCTCGGAAGAGGAGGGGAGGAAGAGAGATGGAGGAGGAGAGGAGAGCTACGGCGGCGCGAGGGAGAAGAAGGAGGAACCCTAGGTCGGGCACGAATGCCAAGGCTTAAATAGGGGCCTCGACGTGCGTGCTAACGGCGACGGAAAGTAACGGCGACGCGACTCCCTCTCTGAACCCGGCTGACGGAGGAAGGAGACGGAGCAGGTGACCGCCTACTGCTCACGTGGGCTGGGCCCCGTTGGCCGGCTCCCTGCTCCTCGCTCTCTCGCTGCACAGGAAGGCCTCGCCTTTTCTTTTAAAATAAAACAGAGAAGAGAAAAAAAAATAGAACTAGGGAAAAGTAAATCTTTTGGAGAAAATAAAAAAATAGTTTTGTGAAGCAAATTAAATGCCAGTGTTAAATAAAATATTAAATTGATTTAAGAGCATGTTAATTATTTCATTAATTAATAAAACAGCCACTAATTTTACAAGAAATGGAAACCAAAATATTTCAAAACTCCCAAAACTCCATGTCCATCATTCATAGAAATTAAAGGGCCACCACATGAACATTTTTAAAAGGGGTTTACAACAACTTGAAAGTGCTAATAAAAATTAAATAGGAAGAAGGGGTTTTTGGGGGAAAACTTGTACAGGGAAAGAGAGGGGAAAGGAGAGGGTTTTGCACACATGCTCCATCACATACAAGCATGTCACATCAAACACCACATACACGAGCATGCACAAGAACCAACATGCACACGGAATGAAATGAGAATGATGCATGATGATGATGGATGAAATGATGCATGAATGCCACCAACACATGAATGATAAGGTTCAACTCCAAATATAACTCATGTCACAAGGTCATACAATGGGTTACCTGCCATAAAAGGTAGGGACATCACTTGGGATGTCACAATTTCATCATGCCATCAACAATATGTTTGGTAAAAGCTTTATTTTGTTCATAAGCCTCAGGTGAATTTATAATGGATTGAAACAAAGAAATACATTCAATCAAAGAGAATCTATCATAATTAAATTCTTTGTAATCCAAAATAGTGGGCACATCATTAGTTAAAGTTTTGACCTCTACAAACCCACTTCCATTAATTTTTTCATTGGGATTTTCACCCTGCAAATTATTGGGACGCATTCTAGCTAAAGTTGACTCTTCTTCATTCTAGCTAAACCTGAGAACTAGGAATGCAAATTATTGGGACGCATTCTATCCGGTGCATTCTAGAGCTGTTTTCATTTCTCGGTCCTCCGAAGGCCATCATTTTAGAAGATTCCTAGTTCTCAGCTTTCAGCTTTCATTCTCAAATTCTTCTTAGTTGTTGTCTCTTCGTTCGTCTCTCAATTATTCCGGTGCCTTGTGAAGTTTTCCATTAGGTGGATCATGATCTCTTTGCTCCCATGCAACTTCGGTCAATCATGGTATCCTCATTCGTGTGGGAATTCTTACCGGTGTTCTCATTCAAGACTTCTTCAAGTTTGTGATCTATCTCTCTCTTCAATTCTTTGCAAGAAGAATAAGTGGTGTGTGAAATCCGTTGCTTGTCATCAATTTAACTTGATGAAAGATAAGCATAACATAATTCTTATTCTTGTTGGTCAAGGTGACCTCAATCCTTCTTCTGGAGTTGTGCATGTTATCAATTCTCGATTCTAGTTGGTCATCTTTTCTTTTCCGGAGTTCCAAGTTTTCTCAAATATCTCTTCGCTAATATTCATTTAAATCATAGAAAGTCCTCAATCTTGTTATTGTTGTTCAATTCTTTTCTATCATGCTCTCATTTCCGGAGGTTCTCCATGGTGGTTTGTTAAGGATGTAATTCTTCTCGAAGTGTTCTTCAAGATTCTTGTTGGAGGTGCTCAAGTGTTCTTTATCTTGGATTTCTAAATTCAATTCCTTCTCCACTATCTTTTGAGATGGTTTTATTAAATTCTTGATTATGAGGAGTCTCAATGGAAAACTGTCAAGAATGAGATAAGTAAACCCATCATGTCTTCTCGGAGTTATCTTGGGTTGGATTTCACCTAAGCATTTCCTAAGGATTTTTGCTATCATGGTGTCATAAATGATCCAAGTTTTTCTCCTCCTCTTCTTGGTGCAAGAAGTTTTTCATCTCTTGCTGATCTCAAGTAATCAGTTGTCCCTATTGTGGCAGGTTGTCACCTCATAATTGTCCCCATTTGTGCTTGATTTTTCAACAGCCCCGTTCAACCATGCTTTTCAAATTCGATGGTGGTAGAAGTTGTTATTTTCTTCTCCGTTCTTTTCCTTCCAATTATCTAGTTTCTATTCTTTTCTTCTGGAGGCGTTGTCATGTTGCTCTCTTTCAACCATCATCTTGTTTATCAAGATCATGTTCTTCCCTTGCTTGTCCATTAACCGGAGTGTTGTGTTCTATGTTCAAGTTCTTTCCTTCTTATGAAATTTTGTCCCCCTATCCTACCGGCGTGCTGCCCAAATTTCTTGTGAATTCTTCCTTGTTCCTTGTGTCATCTTTCGTCTTGTTGAAACCTTAAATCATCATTGGTTTCACTCCTTGGTGAGATAAGCAACTAAGTTTATCTCTTGCTCTTTCTCTTCCCCTTCTCATTCTAGATCTTGGGACGAGATCCTCGTGTAGTGGAGGAGAGTTGTAATAGTCTGGGACCGACGCTCCAGAAGATTCCCCTTTTATTGCCATTCTGTCCGTGTGATTCACTTGGTTGTCACATTCATCATTGCATCATTCGCATCATCTGCATAGCATCGTCACTCGTTTTTCGAAAACTTGCATCCGTTCATGTTCGTCGGTTCTCTCTGTTCTCGTCGCTGACCATTTGGAAACCAACCACACATGCACGTGCTCGCGACATCGTTAAAATATTGTTTTTTAAAGTGCGTATGAAATATTCTTGGATCGGGTCGAAAGGTGGCATGCGGTCTTATTGTATTGTCGGTAGGCCGCCTGCCAAATTTCGTCGCATTCCAAGTTTGCTTGATTCCCGAACGGTCAACCGTAGTAGTGTGGTCATTGGTTTATTAGAGGACATTTTTTGGGGTTTCAACTCATGTCACGGGCACAATTCTTTCTCTCATCCCCACCTAGCCCAACTACACAGCTCAGCTACCCCCCCACTTCTGGACCGTCGGATTGAGATCCGAAGGTCCAAAAACAGATGAAAACCCCCTAACCTAGCCCCACTTTCCTATAAATAGACCCCTAGGCGTCCAAATCGGGTAACCCTAGCCCTCCTCGGGATCCGCGCCACCGCCTGCCTCCCACCTCCTCTCTCCTCCAGCCGCTGCAGCCTCCTAGCCATGTAGGCCTATCAAAGGCCATCCAGGCCCGCCTCGGGCCCGAACCGGGCCGCAGCCACCCGCCGCCGCCTGAGCTCCTCCTAAGCGAGCCACCCGAGCCTCCCCCTCGATCTCGCCGAGCGCCCATCTCCCGCTATAGTCTAGCCTCGCCGGACCCTTCCGGCGCCGCCGCGCTAGACCTTGGCCTCAACCCCTTCATCCGCGTGCGCCTCCGCACCTCCATCGACTACTGCCGGACGCCCCACTGCCACCTTGTCTCACCAAGCTCAGCGCCCCGTCATGGCCATGAAGGTCACGCCGGCCCCAATCTCATCACAGTCGTGGCTCCTGTCGGCGCCCTGCCCTGCCGTCGCCCGGATCCAGGAGATCCCAGCCAGATCCGCCCATTCCCCTTGTCGTCCGGACCTCCTGCTACTCGCCGACGCCGAACCCCGCCAGCAACCGCCGCCATCCCTAGGGCTTACCCTAGGCTTGAGGAGGACGCCGCCCAATGCCCTGTTGACCGCATCATTGTGGGCCATCGCCTTGCCAACGCCCAGCCGGCGCCGATCTGCCTCAGCCACACCGAATGGGCCAAGCCCATGGTGAGCTCCCCTCCTCGCTATCCCTCACCCTGGCGTTGTTTTGCTAAGTGACGCCCATGTTCTAAAACAACTATTGGGCCAGCAAGATTCGGCCCTGAGAACAAGATACACGGCTCCTATCGGGATTGTCAGCACGTCGGGCGGCCTTGCTAGATTTGTTTTACCTTTCTCGAATGTCTTGCGTGTGGGATTTCGACGACACTTCTGGTTATCTCAAAGTAGAGATTTTACATCGGGATTCTGCAAATACTACGGGTGATTCCGCGGTTGAGGAATTCCAACACGGCGTGTGGTTAATTTGTGATGGATGAGTTGGAGCACCCCTGTAGGGTTAAAAAAATTGAAAAGCCATGTCTGTGGTTATGTGGCAACTTGGAATCATTGTTTAACACCTAGTCAGAGCAAACTTGAAGTAAAATCGAATAAAATACACCAACTGTGTGCGTAACCGTGTCTGTCTCTTATCCGAGAGAGAACACAGTGGGGTTATGTTTGACGTAAGTAGGTGTTCAGGATCACTTAGTGATCATTACTATCTCACGTCCATTATTCATAGACCACCATACTTTACTTTCTGTATTCGTAAGTTAGCCACTCAAATAAATGCTTAGTTGCTTACTACCGCCTCACCACTTAAGCATACCTCACCCATAAAGCTTTGCTAGTCTTGATACCCTTGGAAATGAGATTGTTGAGTCCCTATGGCTCACAGATTACTACAACAATAGTTGCAGGTACAAGTAATGTGATGATTTGATGTGAGCGTGATGCTTGTTTGATTTGGAGTTCTTCTTCTTCATCAATCTAGGATGGGTTCCAGGCGGCATCCTGGGATAGCAAGGATGGATGTCATTTTTTCATTTGTTTTTGTCCGTAGTCGGACCAAGCTGTTCTGTATGATGTTTGAATATGTTGTTGTATTGATGTGATCTTGTTGTAGCTTGAGGTGAGTGTAAGCTAATTCCATATACTCATCTCTTTTGTATAGGTACTTGTAATGATATCCATTCTTGCAACATGACGAGATGCTCTCCTATCCCTATCGAGGCCCTCGAGCCAAAATAAGGATAGGGTCGCATCTTGGGCGTGACGTCAATGCTGCCTTGCTTAAACTTGTTATGAAAGAAAAAAATTCAGGCCTTCCTAGTGAAGATGCCGCATCCCATCTAAATACTTTTATTGAGCTGTGTGATATGCAAAATAAGAAAGATGTGGATAATGATATTGTGAAACTAAAACTATTTCCGTTCTCACTACGAGATCGTGCTAAAACTTGGTTTTCATCTTTGCCTAAAAATAGTATTGATTCATGGAAAAAATGTAAAGATACTTTTCTCTCCAGGTAATTTCCACCTGTTAAGATCATCTCCCTTAGGAACGATATAATGAATTTTAAGCAACTTGATCATGAGTATATTGCACAATGTTGGGTGAGGATGAAATTAATGATTAGGAATTGCCCCACACATGGTTTGAGTTTATGGATGATTATACAAATTTTTATGTGGGATTGAATTTTTCATCTAAAAATCTTTTAGGTTCAGCCGCGGGTGGTAGTCTCATGGAAATCACATTAGGAGAGGCTACTAAACTCCTAGATAATATTATGACAAACTACTCTCAATGGCATACTGAAAGATCTCCTACTAGTAAAATGGTGCATGCTATTGAAGAAATAAATACTTTGAGTGAGAAGATGGATGAATTGATGAAATTGTTTGCTCGTAAAAGTGCTCCTATTTATCGTAATGATATGGCTTTGTCTTCTTTGATTGGAAATAATAATGAATCTATGGATGTGAATTTTGTTGGTAGGAACAATTTTGGTAACAATGCGTATAGAGGTAATTTCAACCGTAGCTCCTTTCCTAGTAGTTCCTCTAATAATTATGGTAATAACTACAACAATTCTTATGTAAATTATAATAAGATGCCCTCTGATTTTGAAAACATTGTTAAAGATTTAATTGGTTTGCAAAAAGTTTTTAATGCTACTATCGAAGAAAAAGTGCTCAAGATTGATGATTTGGTTAGGAACGTTGATAGAATTGCTCTTGAGATTGATTCTTTGGAAGTTAGATCTACTCCACCCAAGCATGATATTAATGATTCTTTAAAACCTATGATAATTTCTATTGATGAAAGTAAGGAAAGAACCGCTAGAATACGTGCTAAGCGTGAATGGCTTGAAAAAGTGTGTTCTCGTGATAATATTGATGAAGATCTAAAAGTGATTGATGGGACTCTTATTGAATCTTTTTTTACAATATAAATCTTGATAATGATGGGACTGGAGATAAGTCAACTTTAGTTAAAAAGAGTCCCAATGATTCGGAGTCTATAGATCTTAATGCTAAGATTGATAAAAGTGGAATTGAAGAGGTCAAAACTTTAAATAACAATGAACACACTCTTTTGGATTTCAAGGACTTTAATTACGATATATGATATTTGATTGATTGTATTTACTTGCTTCAATCCATGTAGAATCCTCCTCATGCTTATAGTCAAAATAAGGCTTTTACTAAACATATAGTTGATGCTATGATGAAATCTTTTGAAGAGAAACTTTAGTTAGAAGTTTCTATCCCTACAAAGCTTCATGATGAGTGGGAACCTACTATTAAGATTAAAATAAAAGATTATGAATGCCATGCTTTGTGTGATTTGGGTTCTATTGTTTCCACGATTACAACAACTTTATGTGATGTGCTAGGTTACCATGATCTTGATGATTTGTAACAGCCGGGGACCGATGCTCCATAAGATTCCCTTTTATTCCATTCTCGTCATGTGTATCATCTGGTTGTCGCATTCATCATCGCATAATTCACATCATCTGCATAGCATCATTCACTTTTGAAAACTTGCATCCGTTAGTAGCTGCTGGTTCTCTCCGTTCGTGTCGTCGATCATTCTGAGACCAACCACACACGCACGCGCCGGCAACACCAATAAAATATTGTTTTAAAAGTGTGTATAAACTTTCTTGGATTGGGTCAAAACTTGGCAAGAGGTCGTAATATATTATATGTAGGACGCCTACCAAATTTCGTCGCAATCAGAGGTTGTTTGATACCCGAGCGGTCAACCGTAGTAGTGTTGTCATCGGTTTATTAGTGCTCGTTTCGGTGTTTCTAAAACTTTGTTGCCGGGCCGCAAAATTCCCTCTCCTCTTGACCAAACCACCTCTCCATAGCCCACCTAGCCCAGCTTACCGCCCTTCGCTTCCGGACAAGTCGATCGTGATCAAACTGTCCGAAAACGGACAAAATCCCCTCTCCTAGACCCCCCTACCTATTTAAACAGCTCCCTCAGCCTAATTAGGAAGCTACCCTAACCCTGCATTGTTTTCCACGCCCCTCCTAACCCTAGCAGCCACTTGGCCATCCCTCCTCCTCCAGCCACCGGGCCCGCCTGAGCCCGAGCATGGCCCGCCTGGGCTTGAACGCCGCTGGCCGCAGTTCCCTCACTCGATCTCGATCTAGATCAGGGGACGAGCCAGAACTCCCTTGGCTTCGGCCTCCAGGGCTGCTTCTCGTGTGGTCACGAGCCGGGTCGCCGAAGAACCGCTCTCGACGACAGGAGCACAGCTCCCCGTCGCCCTCTTCCTCCTCCTATTTACTTTGTCCTCTCTCTCACCCCATTTCTCTCTCCCTCTGCCATGGAAAGGAACCATCGATGCCATCTCAGATCCACCTCCAATCACCGGATCCAAAGCCCAGCCACCGGATCCGCCCCATCCCCAGCCTTTGGCCTCGCCCGTGCTCCTAGATCCGCGTTGGTCTGCCTCCTCAAGATGTGAAGCCCCGCCATTGTGGGTGCTTGAGCTCGTCCTGGGATGAGCGACCGAGCGGCCAAGCCAGGCGCTGGGCTGCATCCTGCGTGCCAGGCCCAGCTCAATGCCCTCTAGTCGGCCCAGCCCCGCCTCTGCCCCGTGTGGCCTCCTCCACCAACTGGGCCCAAGGCCCATGGTGAGCGGCCCCGAGCCCACCACTCTGCATGTTATGTTGCGCCCTAGGTGCTCGGTAACTATTGTGCGTGCATGTGTCACTATTGGGCTAGTTAAATTCGGCCCAACTCTGTTGTTTTAAGTCCTATGAATTTCTTAATTATCCACAGAACAACTATTTTACAGAAAA
The DNA here is from genome assembly GCA_022496015.1 of Hordeum marinum. Classification (NCBI taxonomy): domain Eukaryota; kingdom Viridiplantae; phylum Streptophyta; class Magnoliopsida; order Poales; family Poaceae; genus Hordeum; species Hordeum marinum. Next base: position 235,358,567 of record CM039673.1, read on the forward strand.
GTCCTACATCTTCATGCATTAATAACTTTTCAACAGTGCATCGGGTGAAATAATACATATATATATATATATATATATATGAAAAGTTCTTAGAATTTCATGTAGATTCACAATAACCAACTCTCACATATGTTTAAAATATTTAACTTGCTGTTTTCATGTAATTTGCGTAAATGCCATGTAAAATGAATTGTTAAATAACTTTTAAACCGTAGCTCCGATGCAAATGTTTTACATATGTAACTTGAGTAGAAAAATTTGTAGAATCTCATGGTGAAATTTATTTTGCTGTTTAACAACTCTAAAATATGCTTAGGACAGATCTGGACCAAATCATAAATTGCATATGAGTTCGTCTTGGAGTGGTTGTATGTTGCTTTAGGCCTCATTTCATATGCCTAGATGTTGTAGCTATTTATGCTTCACCTCTTGACATGTTTACAAACATTTAATATTGATGAGCTCCTAAAAGTGAGTGAACTAAATAATTCAAACGTGGAGTTTCGTCAATATGCAGCTCGTTGCATATTGAGCTTCACTTTAATGTGTAGCATCATGCCTTGCATATGTTTGATGTGATTTGCATGCCTTGCATATTTGATGTGATTTGCCATGCCTTGCATATTTAAACTGGACATGTATCATATTTGTTTGCACATCATGTCATGCAAATGTTGTGGTGTATCGAGTGTTGATTGTTTGTTCTGGATTGCTTCTTCTCGATGGAGTTCCAAAAGCATTCGTATTGTGAGGATTCGTTCGACTACATTGGCTCGTCTTCTTCATGGACTTGTTCTTCTTCCAAGCAGGATCTCACGCAAGATGACACATTGCCCTGGATACCACTACTATCATTGCTATGCTAGTTGTCCCGCTTTTATCGTCATGTCTTACTACCTACCACTTGTTTTTCAAGCCTCCCAACATTGCCATGATAAGCCTCTAACCCATCCACATCCCACCAAACCTTTGCTTGGCTATGTTACCGGTTGCTCAGCCCTTCTTATAGAGTTTCTAGCTGCAAGTGCAATTGCTTCCATGTGTCAAAATGGATATTCTTTTGCTATCACAATATTATTGCTATTTAATTTAATGCACATATATACTTGGTAAAAGGTGGAAGGCTTGGCCTTTTGCTCGGTGTTTTGTTCCACTTTTTCCTCCCCTAGTTACTTGAGACCCGGTGTTATGTTCCATAATTGAGCGCTCCTAACATGCTCAGGGTTGTTATGGGGACCCCCTTGATTTTCGTTTTGGGATAACTTATCTGGCAAGGCCCAACATGTGTACTACATTTGCCTAATAACTAATAAAAATGCATAGGGACCCGCCCGCACCCGCGGATAATTTAGTCAACCCCCAGGACAGTGCTCCTCATGAGTGTTGGTCAAAAATAGAGCACTATGCGGGGCCAACCCAGGGAAACTCGGCAGATTTCTATGAGCCACTCTACGCATCGCTCATCTGCCATGCCCTGAGAACGAGATACACGGCTCCTATCGGGATTGTCGGCACGTCGGGCGGCCTTGCTGGATTTGTTTTACCTTTCTCGAATGTCTTGTGTAAGGAACTCCTATATTCTTCGGGCTATCTCTAGGTGTTGGTTTTCCTGTGGAATTGCCTAGGAAGATCACGAGATCCATGGTCGAGGTTATTCTCGCAGCATGTGGTTAATTTGTGATGGACGAGTTGGAGCACCCCTGCAGGGTTAAATCTTTCGGAAAGTCGTGCCCGTGGTTATGTGGCAAACATGGAAACTTTTTTCAACATCCAGTCATAGTAGACTTGAAGTAAACTCAAATAAAATACACCAACTGTGTGCATAACCGTGACTGTCTCTTCTCATGAGTTCTTCTCCGAGAGAGAACATGATAGGGTTATGTTTGACGTAAGTAGGTGTTCAGGATCAGTTAGTGATCATTACTAGTTCACGTACATTATGCGTAGACCACCATACTTTATTTTCTGTATTCGTAAGTTAGCCACTCAAATAAATGCTTAGTTTCTTGCTGCATCCCCACCACTTAACCATACCTCACCCATTGAGCTTTGCTAGTCTTGATACCCTTGGCAATGAGATTGCCGAGTCCCTGTAGCTCACAGATTACTACAACAATAGTTGTAGGTACAAGTAATGTGATGATTTGACGTGAGTGCGATACTTGTTTGATTTGGAGTTCTTCTTCATCAATCTAGGATGGTTTCAAGGCGGCAACCTTGGATAGCAAGGATGGATGACATTTTATCGTTTGATTTCGACCATAGTCGGACCCTGCTCTTTTGTATGATGTTTGAATATGTTTTTGTATTGATGTGATATTGATGTAGCTTGTGGCGAGTGTAAGCCAATTCCGTATACTCATCTCTTCTGTACATGTACTTGTAATGATATCCATTCTTTCAACACGACGAGATGCGCTCCTATCCCTGTCGAGGCCCTTGAGCCAAAATAAGAATAGGCTCGCATCTTGGGCGTGACAAGTTGGTATCAGAGCCTGTACCGACCTATGAGCCCCTTGATTGATCGAACTTGGCCGAGTCGAGTCTAGTAAAAAAACTATTGTGAGTCTAGTTATATCGGAGAGTAGGATTGGTTTTACTTCTCTTCTATGCTCCGGTGAGGAATTACGACTTAGGAATTTTGATTGTACCCTCTTCTCGCTCAAATTTTTTAGGATCAAACGAATATTTTGGAATCTATATGATGCCGATGTGACGGAGTTCTGTACTTGGTGCCGCCTGTTACGGAGGAGTAGAGCTCCAGGGGATTCTTGACACATCGTTATCATTCAGTTTCCTTAGTATCTCAGGATGGAGGATGTTCAAAATTGCTTCAATAGTGTTAGTGGCGAGAGGAGTCCGACATCCCCAGTACTGGTGGAGAGAGTTCAGATGTACTGCCATTCTTAGTATCGTTGTGTTTTCGAGTGTCTGAGGTTGATGAGTTACATAGACCTCTAGTTATGTGTTGAAGGATGTGTTACATTGGAGCGTAGTATTTCTGTTAGGAGTTGAGTGTTGGATTTTGCTCCTTGTATTCATGGACCTGATTGCATAACTGGAAGATTTCAGGAGTTCTTAGGTGGGAATTCAAGTAGTTACCTAGGCTATCTTCCAACAGATCATGATGTGAGGTTGGGGTTCGAAATCTAGTGGATTCGTTTGTTCATGGTCTTTCTTATAGAGGATAGTCTCGATATATGTCATCAGATATGCTTCGTCAATCCTTGTAGTTCGCTACGCCTAGGGGGCATATTCGAGCGTCATTTCAATATGACAATCCAATGTACGGTCGAGCCTGTGCAAAACTTACCACGAAAATATCGGACGGAATCTCTATCATGTATTTGTTCTGGCTTGTTTCATAAGCCTCATCCTTTGTTTTGTTGGAGTATGGTAATTTGAGTTGCTTCGATGTCAACTGGTGATCTCATATCTTTCCGAAGTGTTGTTCTCATATTTCTGTGGGAATGCTAATTCTTTTGCTCAATCAAGTTTTCTTATCAAGTCTTTTCATTCGGTGTGTTTCTCTTCAAGATAATTCTATCCTCTTCAATAATTGCAAGACCAATCCTCATATTTATTTCCCGGAGTTCATTTCATCCATCCCAAGTTGTGTTTGTTTTTCCACACCCTCCCGCCCTTTTCTTCAATGATTAAATCGCATCCAAGTACCTTTCTCTTCATTGGTGCTTTGTTATCATTTCTTCCAAATTATATCCGGTGATTTCTTGGGGAGATTCTAAAGAATCTGAATTTCAAGATCTATCCTCATATTCCTTTTTCTTGTTGTTATTCTTGTCTGGTGGATTCAATTCTCTATCTTCGTGTTCAGCATATTTTTTCATTCATTAAATGCTTTCCATGTTTGAATTCTCATCATCTCTTATTAATTCATCGCTCTATGTTCTATCCGGAGTGCTGAAGATATCTCAGAAGAATTTAATTTCCATTCATATCCTCTTAAATTATTTTGAGGTTCTTACCTCATCAAGTTCTTAATTTTTCCGATGCAATTTCTCTTTCGAAGCAATTATTTCAACGGTGGTTTATTTTCAGTGGGCTCATAACCCATAGGTTTTCCCCCAGGATCTTACCTGGCTCTTCTAATCTTTCCGGAGATGCCCTCAAGTTCTTTTCAATATGAGGTAAGAATGAATTTCAATAGTCATGTGCTTTCTCGAAGATCGCTTCTAAATCATTTTCATTGTTGGCTCAACCTTTCCTTATTCATTCTTCCAGAGTGTCTCAGTAATTCTTGGTGGTGTTCTCGTCATTATTCTCAGTATTGCAGACCGAAGGAGATTTTCTCTTAATCTTGGTCCATTTACTTGAAGATTTGTCATCTCATCTTGATGCTTTCCTCTCAATTGTTTCTATTCATGAGAAAATTCTCCCATATCTATACGGTGCATTTAGTTGTTTTCATTTCTCGATCCTCCGAAGGCCATCAATTTAGCAGATTTCCTCATTCTCAGCTTTCAACTTTCGTTCCCATATTCGTCTTAATTGTTGTCCCTTCGTTCGTATCTCTATTATTCCGGTGCTTCGTTCAAGTTTTCTATTTGTAGGATCATGATCTCTTCATTCTCATGTCATGTATCTCCATTCATTTTTAGTATCCCCATTAATTTTGAATTCTCACCGGTTTTCTCGTTCAAGACTTCTTGAAGTTTGTGATCTCTCTCTCTTTCTCTTCAATTCTCTGCAACAAGAATAAGTGGTGTGCGAAGTCCGTTGCTTGTCATCAATCTAACTTGATGAAGGATAAGCATAACATAAATATTATTCTTGTTTCATCAAGTGATTTCAATCCCTCTTCCGGAGTTGTGCATGATATCAATTCTGGGCTTCAAGTGTTCTCATCTTTCCTTTTCCGGAGTTCCTAGTTTTATCAAGTATCTTGTCGCTAAGCTTCATCTAATTCATAGCAAGGCCTCAATCTTGTTTTTTTCTACCTTCAATGTCAAGCTCCATCCTTTCATTTCGGAGCTCATCCCGATGCTTCTTCATGGTGGTTTGCTAAGGATGTAATTCTTCTCGAAGTGTTTTCAAGATTCTTGTTGGAGGTGCTCAAGTGTTCTTTATCTTGGATTTCTAAGTTCAATTCCTTCTCCATGGTCTTTTGAGATGGTATTATTAAATTCTTGATTATGAGGAGTCTCGAAGGAAAATGTCAAGAATGAGATAAGTAAACCCATCATGTCTTCGTAGAGTTATCTTGGGTTGGATTTCACCTAAAGCATTTCCTAAGGATTGTTGCTATCATGGTGTCATAAATGATTCAAGTGTCTCCTCCACCTCTTGGTGAAAGAAGCTTTGCATCACTTGATGCTCTCAATCCATCAATTGTTTCTGTTGTGGCAGGTTGTCACCTCATAATTTTGGGATATTTTCCATAAGCCCATAACAAGCTATTCTTTTCATTGTTGATTCTCGATCAACTCCATTCAAGCAATCTTTTCAATTGAATGGTGGTAGAAGTTGTCATGTTCTTCTCCATTCCTTCCTTTGGTTGGACGAGTTGGAGCACCCCTCTAGGGTTAAATCTTTCGAAAAGCCATTCCCGCAGTTATGTGGCAAATTTGGAAACTTTGTTTAACACCTGGTCATAGTAAACTTAAAGTAAAATCAAATAAAATACACCAACTATGTGCGTAACCGTGACTGTCTCTTCTCGTGAGTTCTTATCGGAGAGAGAACACAATGGGGTTATGTTTGATGTAAGTAGGTGTTCAGGATCAATTAGTGAGCATTACCAGTTCACGTCCGTTATGCGAAACCACCATACTTTATTTTATGTATTCGTAAGTTAACCACTCAAATAAATGCTTAGTTGCTTGATGCGGCCCCACCACTTATCCATACCTCACCCATTAAGCTGTGCTAGTCTTGGTACCCTTTGAAATGAGATTGCTGAGTACTTGTGGCTCACAGATGACTACAACAACAGTTGCAGGTACAGGTAATGTGATGGTTTGACATTAGCGCGATGCTTGTTTGATTTGGAGTTCTTCTTCATCAATCTAGGATGGGTTCCAAGTGGCAGCCTGGGATAGCAAGGATGGATGTCATTTTATCGTTTGATTTAGTCCGTAGTCGAACCCTGCTCTTATGTATGATGTTTGAATATGTTGTTGTATTGATGTGATATTGTTGTAGCTTGTGTCAAGTGTAAACCAATTCCATATACTCATCTCTTCTGTACATGTACTTCTAATTATATCCATTCTTGCAACATGACAAGATGCTCTCCTATCCCTATCGAGGCCCTCGAGCCAAAATAAGGATAGGGTCGCATCTTGGGTGTGACATGATTACTCTCTGAATTTGCATCTTGCGGATCCTACTATTAAGAAACCTATGGGAAGGATTAACAATGTTCTTCTAGTTGCAAATAAGAATTATGTGCCCGTAGATTTCATTGTTCTAGATATAGATTGCAATCCTACATGTCCTATTATTCTTGGTAGAGCTTTCCTTAGAATGATTGGTGCAATTATTGACATACAAGAAGGAAACATTAGATTCCAATTTCCATTAACGAAACACATGGAACACTTTCGTAGAAAAAAACAAGATTGCCTTATGAATCTATGATGAGAGCTACATTTGGATTGCATACCAAAGATACCAACACCTAGATCTATTGTGTTTTGCCTAGCTAGGGGCGTTAAATAATAGCGCTTGTTGGGAGGCAACCCAATTTTATTTTTGTGTTCTGTTTTTGCTTCTGTTTTTGAGTGTTTTCCATGTTATTACTTCTGTACTGATTTTGTTTTGGTGTTTTAAGTAGTTTTTGATCCAAGTAAAACCTTTGGGGTGATTTATGGTAGTAGTTGATTTGATCTCGCTGCAAATCAGAAACATTTGCACTCAGTCTAGGAATTTTCTAAATTTGTTAGAGAGTCGAATGAGTCTGAAATATTTACACAAGATTACTATATAAATTTCCCAGGCATTCCTAATTTTTCATAATTTTTGAGTTACACAAGTATACGAAGTTTTCAGATTTTTACAGATTGTTCTGTTTTTGAAAGATTTTGTTTTCTTTGAGTTGTTTGCCTATTTTGATGAATCTTTGGGTTGTATCATGGGGTATGAACCATGGATAAGTTAGATTGTAGTAGTTATAACACCAATATAAATAAAGAATGAGTTCACAATAGTACCTAAGGTGGTGATCTATTTTATTATACTAACGGATCTCGTGAGTTTTCTATTAAGTTTTGTGTTGTGAAGTTTTCAAGTTTTGGGTAAAGATTTGATGGACTATGGAATAAGGAGTGGCAAGAGCCTAATCTTGGGGATGCCAAAGGCACCCCAAGTAATGTTCAAGTATGCCAAAGAGCCTAAGCTTGGGTATGCCTTGGAATGCGTTCGCTCTTTCGTCTTCAATCCATTGGTAAATTTACTTCAGGCTATATTTTTATTCACCACATGATATGTGTTTTGCTTGGAGCGTCTCGAATGATATGTGTCTCTACTTGTTACTTTTCCGCAATCATACTTTCTACATACATATTTTGAGAGAGAGACGTTGTATCAGGAATTTGTTATAATACTCTATATGCTTCACTTATATCTTTTGAGTTAGGCAATTTTGCTCTATGTGCTTCACTTATATCTTTAAGAGCATGGCGGTATTTGCGTTTTATAGAAATACTTGAACTCTCATACCTCACTTATATTATGTTGAGAGTTCGTAAAACAGCATGGTAATTGGTCTAGGTTATGAAGTTAGTCCTAATATGATAGGCATCCAAAAGGGACATCATAATAACTTCATATTAAGTGCATTGAGTATTTATGAGAAGTTTGATTCCTTACATAAAGTTTTGAGATATAAAGATGGTAATGTTAAGAGACATGTTAGGAAGTAATTGTGATTTGGTAAAAAAACTTGTGTAAAGGTTTGTGATTCCAGTAGCATGCACATATGTGAACCGTTATGTAAGGAAGTCGGAGCATGACTTGTTTATAGATTGTCGACCTTTGTGTGAGGGTCGGGCGCGCGCGATGGTTTACTCCTACCAACCTCCCCCCTAGGATAATGCGTTTAATACTTTGATTCAATGTCTAATAGACTCTTACAATAAGTATGTGAGTTCTTTATGACTAATGTTGAGTCCATGGATTATATGCACTCTCACCCTTCCACCTTTGCTAGCCTCTATATTACCGTGCAACTTTTGCCGCTATATCAAACACCTTCCTCAAAACAGCCACCATATACCTTCCTCAAAACAGCCACCATATACCTTTCCTCAAAACAGCCACCATACCTACATATTATGGTATTTCCATAGCCATTTCGAGATATATTGCCATGCAACTTCCACCGTTTCCTTTTATGACATGCACCCTCACTTCCATATTGCATATAGAGTAATATTTTGTCATAGGTATTGAGTTGTAATTTTATTTTGAGTTATAAGTAAATAGAAGTGTGATGATTATCATTAACAGAGCATGTCCCATGTGAGGAAAGGATGATGGAAGCTATGAGTCCCTCACAATTGGGGATGAGATTCTGGACTTTATGAAAAAAATAAAAGAGGCCAACGACGCCCAAATAAAAAAATGAATAAAAGAGGCCTTAGAAGACCACAAAAAAATGAAAAAAATGAAAAAAAAATGAGAGAAAAGAAAGAAGGGACATTTCTACTACCTTTTTCCACACTTGTGCTTCAAAGTAGCACCATGATCTTCATGATGGAGAGTCTCCTATTTTTTCACTTTAATATAGATAGTGGAATTTTCTTCATGATGCACGTCCGCTTAGTTTATTTTTCAGCTTTCATACACTTATAACTGCATTGCATCTATTGCATGGAAATCCCTACTCACTCATAGTGATATATATTGCTGGGCATCTCCATAGGCCGTCGATATGCCTAGTTGATGTGAGACTATATTCTCCCTTTCCTTGACAACCTCCACCATATTCTATTCCACCTATAGTGCTATATCCATGGCTCACACTCATGTATTGCATGAGAGTTGAAAAAGTTTGAGAACATAAAGGTGTGAAAAGAATTTCTTGACTTTTCATCAGGGTTATGCATGATATAAATACCTTGTGTGGGGAAGATGGAGCATAGCCAGATCATATGATATTGTAGGGATAACTTTCTTTTGCCATTATTTTGAAGAGAAACAATCTCTTTGCTAGTATGCTTGAAATGTTATTGTTTTTCTATCAATATTAAGCTTTTGTTTTGAGTCTTACGAATCTGAATATTCATGCCACAATAAAGAATATTACATGGATAAATATGTTAGGTAGCACTCCACATCAAAAATTCTATTTTTATCATTTACCTACTCGAGGACGAGCAGGAATTAAGGTTGGCGATGCTGATATGTCTCCAACATGTCTATAATTTTTAATGATGGCATGCTATTATATTATCTATTTTGGATGTTTTATTTGCATTAGTATGCTATTTTATATTATTTTTGGGACTAACTATTAATCTAGAGCCTAGTGCCAGTTTATGTTTTTTCCTTGTTTTTGAGTTTTGCAGATATGGAACCTGAAACGGACTCCAAATGGAATAAAACCTTTAGAAGGAATTTCTTTGGAATGAAGCCAATCATCCAAGCTTGGAGTGCATGCTAGGGCTTGTGCTAGGGAGCCACAAGCCTGCTAGGCGCAGGCCCCCTGGTCGCGCCTAGCAGGCTTGTCGCCTCCCGGCAGGTCTCCTAACCCTAATTTGTCCTATAAACACCCAAATTTTCCCCCAACATCAGAACGAGCCATGCAAATACTTTTCTGCTACCGAAAGCCTCCGTTCCCGAGAGATCCAATATTGGAGCCTTTTCCGGTAATCTGCCAGAGGGGGTTTCGATCACGGAGGGCATCTACATCAACTCCATTGCCCCTCCAATGATGCGTGAGTAGTCCACCACAGACCTATGGGTCCATAGCTAGTAGCTAGATGGCTTCTTATCTCTCTTTGATCTTCAATACCATGTTCTCCATGATCTTCATGGAGATCTATCCGATGCAATCCACTTTTGTGGTGTGTTTGTTAAGATCCGATGAATTGTGAGTTTATGTTCGGATTATGCATGAATCTTATTTGAGTCTCTTATGAATTCTTATTTGCATGATTTCATATCCTTGCAAGTCTCTTCGAGTTATTGGTTTGGTTTGGCCAACTAGATTGGTAATTCTTGCAATGGGAGAAGTGCTTGGTTTCGGGTTCAATCTTGCGATGTCCTCACCCAGTGACATAGTAGGGCTAGCGAGGCACGTATTGTATTGTTACCATCAAGGGTAACCAGATGGGGTTTTCATCATATTTCTTGAGTTTATCCCTCTACATCACATCATATTTCTTAATGTGTTACACTGTTCTTCATGAACTTAATACTCTAGATGTAGGCAGGAGTCAGTCGATGTGTGGAGCAATAGTAGTAGATGTAGAATCGTTTCGGTCTACTCGACACGGACGTGATGCCTATATGAATGATCATTGCCTTGGATAACTACATGATTATTCGCTTTTCTATTAATTGCTTGACAGTAATTTGTTTACCCACCATGATATTTGCCTTCATGAGAGAAGCCTCTATTGAAACCTATGGCCCCGAGGTCTACTTTCCATTATATACTTTTAGATCTATACTTTGCTGCTATTTATTTACCTTTTACTTTTCGTTCTTGTTTACATCTATATCTATCGGATCTAATCCTTGCAAATAATTGTGAAGGGATTGACAACCCCTTTATAGTGTTGGGTGCAAGAGTTTGATTGTTTGTGTAGGTGCAACCATTGGTCTCTTGGTTGTTCCTCCTACTGGATTGATACCTTGGTTCTAAACAACTGACAGAAATACTTATCTACTTCGCTGCATCACCCTTTCCTCTTCAAGGGAAAAACAACGCACGCTCAAGAGGTAGCAGGGAGAGAGTTGGTGTTGACGGCGGAGAATTTGATGGTGTAGATCGTCGGCATGATGATTGCCCTGATGGTGTTCCGATGCCACTAGGAGCGAGGGGGATAGAGTCCCCCTCCTTATTCTTCTTCATTGGCCTCCCCTAGATGGGAGGAGAGTTCCCCCTCTAGTCCATGGCCTCCATGGCGGCGGAGGGGTGGGAGCCCCTCTGAGATTGGATCTTGCTCTTTGTTTTCTTCTGTTTTGTGTTCCTATTTTCTGGCTGAAAACCATTTCTTATATTCCCGGAGATCCATAACTCCAATCGGTCTCAAATTTTGAGGGAATGTTTATCCAAACATTAGATTTCTTGCGCCCGAAGGAGAGCTCCAACCGACATACGAGGTGAGCACCACCCACCACACCACGTTTGGGCCTTGGGTCATGTCGTAGTTGGTGGTGGGAGTTGTGAGCCTCCGTTCTCGTTGATCCAACTTCTCAAAATTCATAACTATTCTAAAAATTCTCCGTAAAGTTTTATCGCGTTTCGAGTTCGTTTGATATGGAATTTCTACGAAACAAAAGCACACACAAAATAGGAACTGGCACTGGGCACTGGATCAATAGGTTAGTATAATAAATCATATAAATTGTTGCCAAAAGTATGTGAAAGTTGTATAATATTGGCATCAAACAATCAAAAGTTATAGATATGACGGAGACGTATCAATCACCTCCCCAATCTCCTTGTTGTCCATATTGCGCTCATGAATGAAATCCACCACCATGGAGTGGCTATCACCAAGTCCACGTTCCACCATCCCTTGGCACTTGAAGATTTCCTGCTCCGCAACTTCAACCCTGGCCTTTTCACTTCCCTCCTTCTTGGGTCCTTGGACGTCCCGGATGATGCACCCACTCACACATTCCAATGGCCCGAGGGTGCTTCATCACGTCCAAAAGATAGGGGTTGACAACCTTCTCGAAGAACTTGTCCTTGGCTGAGCTTGACGGGGACATAGTAATCTATATCGGTCAGAAAAGTAGCCCGAAGCAAGAGAAAAGGAGAAACTTGTGATATTGTCGTCAAAATTTTGGGGAGTATATATAATGAATTTTATATTGCAAAACATGAAATACGGGAAGGAAACACAGTCAAGAAAATACATGAGGGACCCACAAGGGTGGGGTGCATGCTTAGGGGGTAGGGAGTACCCCTTGCCCATTTAGCCTCATTGTGGGCCCTCTTGGCTATTTCTTATTTTTGTATTTCATTATAATATTCCAAAACTGATAAAAAGTATTTTTGGGGAATTTTTGGAGTCAATTTACTTACCGTATCACATACTTATTCCTTATTCAGGATTCTGGAGCTTTCGAGAAGGTCTCTTGTAGATATTCCTCCGGTCTAATTACTTGAATAATGTTGGTTTCAATGTTAATGGGGGTACCTGCAATATAATGTTAAAATATTTTTCCATTAACCACCTTCGTATTATCGTCTTTGACATTATTAATGTTGATGGCTCCGGAGCGGTGAACTTCTTTGATTGTATATGGACGTTCCCATTTGGAGAGAAATTCGCCCACAAAATGTCTAAATCCAGAATTGTACAAAAGAATTTTATCACCAATATTAAATTCTCGTTTCCGAATTCTTTTATTGTGTCATCTTTTAAACTTCTCCTTAAACAACCAAGAATTTTCATAGGCTTATGCTCTCTGTTCTTCTAAGGAGCTATTGAAATAACTCGTTTTCACCACCAAGTTTGAAATCATAATTATGTTCTTTCATTGCCCAATAAGCTCTATGTTCTAATTCTAGAGGTAAATGGCATGCTTTTCCATAAACCATTTTGTACGGGGACATACCCATACAATTTTTATAAGTAGCTATATATGCCCACAATGCATTATCTAATTTCTTAGACCAATTCTTCTTGATGTATTGATAGTCTTCTGTAAGATTAATTTTATTGCTCTATTGCTTAGCTCAACTTGACCCATAGACGAAGGATGATAAGGTGACGCTATTAGTGGTTTACATCATATTTATCTGGGGTTTTGCGAAATGCTCCATGAATAAAATGTGTACCACCATCAGTCATTAACTATCTAGGGACTCCAAACCTTGGGAAAACAACTTCCTTAGGCATTTCAATAGAAGTCTTACGATCAACACTACTAGTTGGAATGACTTCACCCCACTTAGTAACATAATCAACAACAACTAAAATATGAGTATAACCATTAGAGGACAGAAAAGGTCCATATAGTTAAAGCCCTAGACTCAAAAGGTTCAATAACAAGTGAATAATTCATAGGAATTTCCTAACGCCTACCAATATTACCAATTCTTTGACATCCATCACAAGAAAGGACCAACTTACATGCATCCTTGAAGAGAGTAGGCAAATAAACACTAGATTATAATACCTTATGAGTTGTCCTATCTCCAGCATGGTGTCCTCCGTATGCATCGAAGTGGAACTTATTTATGATTATTTCCTGTTCATGCGCAGGTACCCATTGTCTGATAATACCATCTACTCCTTCTTTCTATAGATATGCAGCATCTTAAAACTAATGTTTTAAGTCAAAGAAGATTTTTTTCTTTTGTTGATAAGTATAACTATGTGGTATATATTTATCAACAATAACATAATCTTCATTCCAATGATTATCATGGGAAGTATAAGAATTTATAACAGCAAACTTCTCATCAGGAAAACCATCATTAACAAGTATTGGGTCATCAGAATATTTTCCATCCTAGATAAATTATCTCCAATAGGGTTTTCAGATCCTTTCCTATATAAAATATATAAATCAAACTCTTGTAGTAAAAGAACCCACCTAATCAACCTAGGCTTATCATCTTTCTTATTCATGAGATATTTGATAACAGCATGATCAGTGTGAATATTAAATTTAGAATCAACAATATAAGGTTTGAACTTATAACATGTAAACACAACTGCTAAAATTTCTTTCATAGTAGTAGTGTAATTGTTCAGAGCGATGTCCAAGGTCTAGCATAATGAATAACATTCAATTTCTTATCAATTATTGGACCTAGAACATGACCAACAACATAATCACTAGCATCACATATTATTTGAAAGTGTTGGTTCCAATCAGGTTGTTGAACAATAGGTGCAGTTTTTAAAGCTTTCTTAAGTATTTCAAAGGTTTCCACACAATCATCATCAAAAACAGAAGGGGCCTCTTTTGTAGAAGATCTGTAAGAGGCATAGGAATTCTATATAACCTTTTCATAAACCTTTTATAGAAACCAACATGGCCATGGAAACTTCTTATACCTTTTATATCTTTAGGACATGGCATTTACACAATTGCATCAACTTTAGCTTTGTCTACCTCTATGCCTCTTCAGAAATTTTATGACCAAGGACTATACCTTCATTCACCATAAAGTGGCACTTCTCCCAATTCAAGACGTGATTTATCCCTTCACATCACTGCAAAATGTGTCAAGATTGCTTAAGCAATCATCGAAAGAAGTTATGTAAATAGAAGAAAATCATCCATGAAAACCTCAACAATCTTCTCACAAAAATCATAGAATACAGTAGTCATACATCTTTGAAAAGTAGTAGGTGCATTCCATAAACCAAAAGGCGTACTTCTATAAGCATAAGTTCCAAAAGGACAAGTAAAGGTATTTTTCTCTTGATCTTCTCGTGACACGGGATTTGAGAGAAACCCAAATAATCATCAAGAAAAGAGAAGTGTGTATGCTTAGATAGTCTTTACAACGTTTGATCAATAAAAGGTAAATGATAATGGTCTTTCCTATTATCTTTATTTAATTTCCTAAAGTCAATTACCATCCTATAGCCGGTTACAATTCTTTGTGGGATAAGTTCATTTTTATCATTAGGTACTACAGTGATGCCTCCTTTCTTAGGTTCACAATGAATCGGACTTACCCAAGTACTATGAGCGATGAGATTTATTATACCCTCCCCCAGAAGTTTTACTATTTCTATTCTTACCACGTCCTTTATTTTTTGATTCAAGCAGCGTTGATGGTCAACAACTGGTTTAGCATTAGGCTCCATATTAATATTGTGTTGACAAAGTGTAGGGCCTATGCCCTTAAGATCATCAAGAGTATATTCAATTACAGCATGATGCTTCCTCGAATATTTCAATAATCTCTTTTCTTAGTGTACTCACTAATGGGAAAGGGCTTATAGGTGAACCCTAATTAGTGGAGCGCATGGCGTGTGACGCACTGCAACTAACTTGGAAATATAGCAATGCCGAGTTACAAAACAGGTTCGCCACTACTAAAGCAGAAGCAGTGGTGGGCAATTATACACGCCCACCATAGGGAAAACGTTGCAAAGCAAAACTGACCATGAAAGGAAACATAACTGTGGCAGGCCATAGCCCATGCCCGACACTACTTAATAACCTAGTAGTGGCGGTCCATTATACTGTCCGCCACAGCTAAACTGTGGTATGCATTGGTAAAAAGTTTCGTAGGACGTATAATGTTTGTACAATTAGCAGTGACGGGCTCTTAGGGTCACTCGCCACTGCTCCTAACTTATGTGTGGTGGGCCATAACCTGTGCCCGGCACCGGTCCACCCACGATGTTGGCATTTAAGTTTCCACATATCAAAATTGATCCAATATTTCCCATTTCCCCCGCTCCCAAGCCTTGTGCCTCTCCCCAAATCTTGCCCTCCTCGCTGCCATCCCTCTTCGCCACTGCTATGACCCTTGTTGCTGCCTCTCCTCGCTGACAAGCTCCTCATCACCCCCACCGTGTGTGCCCTTTGTCGATGCCGTGATGTAGCGCTCCTCGCTGCGATGGGCATGGACCCCTTCTCCAACACAGGAGGCATCTCACTGCCACCACCACCGCCACCTTCGAACTCCTATGCGATGGCTACGTCTCCGACCATGGCGCCCTCCTCTGCGAGCGTCGGAGACCTCACGCCGCCTTTGGACATCGAGCTAGCCACCTCTCCGGTATGTATTTGTGTTTAGGGCAAAAAGATATTTACCATGGATTAAATTTGGGTAATGTGTCTTAGTGTTATTTGTTCTTAGGGTAACTATGAGTAGAGTATTTGTGTTTAGGGCAAAAAGATATTTACCATGGATTAAATTTGTGTAATGTGTCTTAGTGTTATTTGTTCTTAGGGTAACTATGAGTAGATTAGGAATATTTTTTATCACATTCATTTTAGTATCGTTGCCTTACATTGGTAGATATTGACATGAGTGCCAATGTTTTACCGAAACGTTGATTTAGTTTTGTTTCGGGAAATTTTTGGCACCCTTATCTCCTCTTTATAGTAAAGGTCATGTCATTTTTTTCTTTTTAACTAGTATCCATTGTAGTATCATTGGCTTACGTTGGCAGTTATTGACCTGAGTGCCAATGTTTTGACGAAACATGGATTCATTTCCATTTCTTTGAATTTCTATCATTCTTATGTCCTCTTTTTAGAAAATGCCATGTCAAATGATTCTTCTATTTTTAACTAGGATCCATTGCGGTATCATTGTCTTACATTGGCAGGTATTGACATGAGTTCTAATGTTTTGATGAAATGTCGATTAATTTCCGTTTTGTCAAATTTCCGGTCCTCTTTTTAGCGAAGGCCGTGTCGACTTTTTCTTTCATTTTAACTAGGATTAAGTGTAGTAACATTGGCTTACATTGGTAGGTATTGACATTAGTGCCAATGTTTGGACGAAATGTCGATTCATTTTCGTTTCGTCGAATTTCGGGCACCCGTATGTCCTCTTTTTAGCAAAGGTTCCAAGTTTTCTTTCATTTTTTACTAGGATCCATTATAGTATCGTTGGCTTAGATTGCAAGGTATTGACACGAGTGCCAATTTTTTTATGAAACATCGACTCATTCCTGTTTCATCAATTTTTTGATGTTTCATGACTCATAATTGCCATACCAAACTTCAGCAAATGCTACAAATGTATTCCGGACAACCATCTTCTATGGACACCTCAAATCAGCATCATCAAAACGGTAGAAAGCGAAATAACAAACCAACCACTAAACCTACCGCTAGTAAGGCAACATGAGAAGATGTGTTGAATGTTTCTACAACAGGTGCTTCATGCAAACATTTAAGCCTGATGCACCAATGTTACCACGACACACATTGAGTGCACTAAGCGTTGAAATTCAGCTAGTACACAAAGACATAGTAGCTAGGTCAGGATAGGGTGATATGTATTACACCGCCAATGTTATAGAGGGCCTTGGATTTTTCTATGAGTACCCTACTAATAAAATATATCTTGGGTTTGAGAGTGTGTTCAACGACAATATTTTCTATGTGGATGTAATCAAACTGTCTTTAATGATGCTTTGGTAGCTTTGGTATGCTACAAATCCATTACACAAGAATGCCAAAGTTGAATTCATTGATCCGTATCTCATGCCCTGGACCAATGTGGATTCTGAAAGAGGCCAACGTCTAATCTTGTCTTACCTCCACAAGACCATTCTTCATAGTCCTCGGTACAAGATCAACTTTAGAATTCCTTACTTCAAAACATAAGTTTATTTCTTTACGCTTGCACATATACACCTGAGTACTTTTATGTCAATCACATTAATGTTACATTGTTCAATTTGTTTCGCAGCAAGAGCAGTATATCACCATCACACTAATGCCATGGGAAGCCCGAGCTAATTTCTTTGATTCCAAGAGGGACCCTAAGAAGCCATTGACTAATTTGAAGACAACTATCAATGATGCTCTTTCGATGTGTCATAAGTTGGACCATAATAACATGTCGTATTCATCGTACAAATTCAACACTAGCTTCTGTTGCCGGCAACAACCGAAAGTCAAAACAATGTACATGCCTGGCTACTATGCCATGGTCTTGATGGATGACTATGTGTGCGCATAACCAATGTTGAGAGGTAATTCAATGTTGCCGAAATGGTCCGAAGTGAATGAGAAGGAAGTTAAGTTAGATCACTTTTGGACAAAGCATGAGTGCGTTCAAAGGGTGCTCATGAATATCATCAATTGCCAAGTAGCGATGGATGAGGGGATGTTCTGCTGCGGGCAGAGAGTCCGCAAGAGTGAGAGATGAGAATGCAACATCAAAATGTCAATATATATGCTTGGTCGATCTAGTATAGAAAACCGTCAAAAACATTAAATTATGTCATTACACAATGCTTGTTACCTTGTGATCTCTACTTTATATGTACGTGTGTAATACATTTATATGTATGTGTGCCATATAATCCCCGTGCTCTTTTCTATATGTATATATGATGAATGTTATTGTTTTCTAAAAATAACAGATGGGACCGCAAGAAGAATTGTGGGGCATGGTCTTTGCAGGGGACACGAAGAAGCACTATCTATGGATGAGGGGAAAGTATCGGATAGAGCTCGCCAGGGAGGCGATGTTAGCTTGGGTCACAAGTGTTCTAATGGCCCAATGTTCTCTCCCAGCGATGGAGAATATTACGGAGAGTCGATTAAGTGACCTCATGGTGTGCATCCTTACGGAGGCGACCCAGGATGACTGCTGAGGATCTGGTCGGGTCTAAGTCCAACCACCATACCCACACCAGTTGAGGTTGTTCAATGGACTCTTTGATACGCCAAATCTCCTATTCCAGAGCATTTTGCCCATTGGTCCCCATCCGCTCCATCAAGAACTAATTCATGTAGTATGTGCATCTTCTACTAGCGCTCTACATGTTGAACATCAACCAACACTCATTTCACTCCTAAACAAGTCGTTGAACCATCAATTATGTGATGAGGGTCATATATATGCTTATTAATTATTGTAGCACACTTGTTATATTTGATTTGTAACTACCATTTTTCATCAATTTGAGATCATTGTAATGTGTTGCATATATTTCGAACAATGTTCAAATCTTAATTGTCACACCCTATGTTTTGCCTCATGACTAAGTTAACATGGCTAAAAAATTAGGGCCAACAAAAACATTTTGTGTGTGCTTGTGATGATTGGCTTGATTGCTAATTGCTTTTTTGCTTGCTTGTGGTTTAGTTTATAGGATTCCTCCTACTGTCAAAAACTCCTCTCCTTGATCCAAATATTTGCGCAATGACCATGCCATGTGTATAGGACCTAAAACTATTTTCATGAAATATTATTTTGTCCAAAAGCATTTATTTATTTTAAGTTTACAAAACCCCCTGAATTGAGGTTTGTACCACAAGTCCTCAATTATTGTGAATGTTTTGCCCCAAAGGCTTTATTTGGAACCTATCATATATAAGACTCCCCAAGACAACCAAATATTATTTTTAAAGATTTTATATATATTATTTAAAGGTATTTTCTTAAGGCCAGAAATGGTCTTTTATAGGGAAAATATTTTATGCTTTCAAAATATTCAAGAAAATTCAGGGAAACTCAGTGGACATATGTTTTCCATATAATTGAGTGTCAACATATGGTCATGTTAAAAATATTGGACAAAACCCTCCAAAACCAGTTTCGTTCATTTCAACTATTTCAAATATTTCTATAAGAAATATTCTCAAATAAATCTAGAAAAATTCTACCAAGTAACATATGCCATATGTGATGATCTTACCAAGTTTCATCTCAATGTCAATAAATTTGTTTCACCAAAATTCCCCAAAACCCTCTGTGTCCAGAACCAAATTTGAACAACTTTACATTGTGAAGTCTCTCCTTTTGATCCCAAACTTTGTGGGCATGCTCTAATCCCCAAATAATGCCACCACACCAAGTGATGCATTAAGGAGAATAGTTTTTCCAGACCAAATCTAGTGGAACCCATTTCTGCCCATTTCTAGGTTTTACCAAGTTTGCATTTTCAGCTTTCTTGGAATTAGTTGAAAACCTATGATCAGAACCAACTAGACTTACCATTTACCCCTGGTAAATCTCAAGGCCATAGGATTCCTCTGCCAAATCTCAAACACAGAGCAAACACCTTCAGCCATAAGCTTGTGGACAATCAAAGTGGACCCATAAAGATTCTCCTTGTCTACAACTTTTTACAACAACATATTCTAACCCCCTTCTACCTCTAGTAACTTTGCCATGGAATCTGCTCAATTATTGCGCCGGGGGAGGGTAACTTCCTTATTTTCCCTCTCTTTTTACCATGGCAACACCTCTCCTTCCTCTATCCCATTATTCTGTTCATGCAAATGCCCCCAAGTTTTTCTACAACACCTCTAGTATGGTAATGCAGTTTGCCACACCCAAAGATGGCAAGATCATATGGAAAATATGAGAAGTTCCTAAAAACTAGTGTTTGGCAACAATTGTAGCCTTGAACTACAAGTACCCTATTTACTTACCTCCCAAATCTGAAAATTGGTGGTCATGTAGTCCTTCCATACCAAGGTGCACTAGACAAGGTTTTATCCAAAATGCCCTCCAGTATAAACGCCTTAGACGAGTCTCCAGTTTACTCCTGCAATCTTTCCCTTTGTAAAAACTCCACCTTCACTGCTCCTACTACTTACAAACTTTACCATTACCGTTTATCATACATGCCTTACCATGTAGCATCATTATCCGACCAAAAGGTATCTCTAGACACGGCGTGGCATGGTGGCTACACCATTAGCATGCATCAATGGTGCTCTACCACTAGAATGTGTCCTGTAGCTCGCGTCTGGCCTTGGCAGGATGCCCCCACATGCCACGAATCTTCCCTCAACCTCCCACTCCCCTCACTCACACCAAAATAGCTCCAAAGTGTCTAGAGATCACATGCTTCCCGCGCCCGAGAGCTTGCGGGCGGCCACCTAGCCCCAGCTTGTCGCCCCCACACAACTACTTCTCCTCGAGCGCCCCAGATGACCTATTCCACTCCCCTCCATCCTAAGCTAACCTCGGACCAGCCCAAGACACCTCTCGTGCCTTCTCACTTCTCCAGCGGCCGACATTGTTGTCGTTCGGTCCTCTCGAATTTGAGCATGTTGGTCCTCCCAAGCCTCAACTCTCTCATCCAGAAGGACCCCCACAGCGGTTCAATCTTCCCCCACATCCCAAACCACGTTCCTTGCCTCCGTGCCATGCCCTCTAGTGGCGCCCAGTATCGTCGTCCGCCCTCTTGACAACCAGCTTGCGCTCGACCGACCCCGCAACCAGCGAGGCGACCCCCGAGTGCGACAGGGAATGGGGCATATGTCCATGACTCCGGCTCGGCATTTGGTGCGGCGAAGCGGCTAGAGCCGCAGTGATCGATGTCACCCTTTGCCTCCTATCGGGAGGTAGGAGAAGGGGTGTAGGAGAGAGAGAGGGAGAGGCTGGGGCCCGCCTGTAAGCGACCCCTATGATCGGGCCTGCGCATAAGTGTAGGTGGATTCCTCCTTCTACGCCTCCCCATGAAAAAGGCGTATTCCTAGGAATGGGCCTCCGACGTGGCCCTATAGTGCACAGCCGAGCAGATGGGCCGGCCTAATCCAGTCACTACTATGCTATGCTAAGTGCGCGGTTGTCCCATTAGGTAAAACCTATTCCATTTTCTATTTTGTGGAAACTTGTAAAATCTCTAGAAAAATCACCGTAACTCCAAGTT
The DNA here is from genome assembly GCA_022496015.1 of Hordeum marinum. Lineage (NCBI taxonomy): Eukaryota > Viridiplantae > Streptophyta > Magnoliopsida > Poales > Poaceae > Hordeum > Hordeum marinum. Next base: position 235,380,040 of record CM039673.1, read on the forward strand.
TAATGATTCAAAATCCTGGGTGTTTCTGAATTCACGCTCTATCCAAAGTGTAGCCTATACTTTTTTCCTGCAAACATTTCTTTATAGTTCAAATTTAAATTGGAACTATGAGAAACCCCCATTGCAAAATTCCTAGAGGATTCAAATCAACTCCAAAGAGGACTATTCAAAATTATAGAGACTCGAAAAACCATTCCCTATTTTTTTTCAGCCATGGTTAACGTTTTTGCCATACCTTGTCTCTGTTGTATCTAATAAATGGCCCATTTTGTATTTATTTTATCTTAGGAAAATCATGGGATATTTATCCCAACTCCAAATCCAGTGAAACCAATTCCTAAATTCCTCTAAAATCATGACCTATCTGTTGAGTGCATTCACTCATGTTTATAAAATTATTTTCTATAGACTTCTTATAAAATTGTTAATCCTTCCATTTCCATCATTCAGAAATACTCATTAATCCAACTTAAGTAGAGCCACTTTAGTTATTTTATTATGACCATAGACATCCTGGAAAATTAAAGATTCTATTTCAAAACACTTTTATTTCTCTGCTTGTTGTGTTGCTTATTATGGTTGCTTTCGACGGTTGTTGACGAAGTAGACAAAGTGCTCAGAGTTGGACCATAAGATTGAGAAGACCTTAAAGACTTTTCTGAGCCAGACAAGCAGCCCTTTGACCATGACTAAGAAACCATTTTATGCATGACATATGGCACCTTATTTGGTTGTATTGAATCATAATGAAACGGTGACCACCGTAGTGGGTAACCTCCATTACTTTCCTCGTTCGTACTTGCACTGAGCATGACCCTACCTTCCTATGATGGTTGTGTGGCTGGGAAGTAGTTTGGATGCTAATTAGTTACTACACAAGTGGGATGGGAAAAAGCATGGTGTCAGAAAGGAAAGGATTTCGAAGTCTTTCCAAAAACTCCACCGGGTGACACTAATTCCCGAGGGAGATGATGTTGAGCTAGGTAACCACTTGATAAAGAAGTTGTGTATCGAGGCAAGTTGAGTGTGTGTTACTTCTAAAATGGATTAGATTTAAGATTTGTCGACTGTCCCAACCTTCCATGTACAACCACTCTACCCCCATATGGGAAGGGGCTTTCTTGATTACTTTGGTCGATGCTACCAAAGAGCCCGCATTACTAGTGGTAGGAGTGACGTGGTCACTCTCAATACGCGGTCGTGCCTGATAGGACAACCATGTGTTGTTTTCCCAGACACTGGGCACACCGTTGTGTCCTTTCATGGATGGTACTATGTTGAGCAAGGCTCTTGTGTTGTACATCATGAAGACGTGGGCAATCGAGTGAAATCTTTGTGTAGTGTCGTCAAGGGAAAGGCATTTTTCGGGTGCTTACCTCGGGTATGTAATACACCGTGAGTCGTGGATGACGCAGAAGTTCCCCCAGTCTTGTGGGTAAAGTGTGCAACCTCTGCATAGTGTAAAACTATTCGAATAGCTGTGTCCACGTTTAAGGACAATTGGGTGGTCCGGCTTCGACTGTGTCCAAATTTTTTTACAAAACTTGGTGTATGTTTTTGCATGATAAGAGATAGTTGAGCTAAGTCAGATGACTTGGCATGATGATTGAACATGAGATTTCCAACCCCAGGCTATGTTGATATATGTAACTTTTTCATATGGATATCTGCAACTTATTGATGCATTCTTTACAAGTTGGTTTGAACATGTCATTGCACTCAAAATTAGCTTTCTACAACTTACCCATTTAGTGCTATATCATGCATTGTGATTGCCTCGTTCCAAAACATGGGTTGCTTGCGAGTACATTCAAAGTACTCAGTGGCTTGCCACTTGCTATTTTATTGGACGGGCATGAAAGAATATCATACATGAAGAGTACCTTGGTGACATACATGCGGGCTAGGACGCTTCCCAATCAAAATGCATGTAGGGTTAAGGCAGATATCATGGGTTCACGCTATCGATGAATATTTCCGCTGTGAATTTTTGAAGACTTGGCTGTAAAGGCTATATTTGAGTAGAACAATGCATAATGGATGTAAGAATCTTGTTATTAAGTTTCTGTGTGTTCAGTGAGCATTGATGATGTGGAGCATCCTACGGACATCACCATGAAAAGAGTCTGTTTGGCAAGTGACACATGCCACGTCGACTCCACATACATAAAGGTGAATCATCTCCTTTACACATGCTCACTTGACCCCTTCAAGGATTGTATACTACTTGACACTCCTCTCGTGTGCATGCATAGGTATTGTTGGAGCTTCACGCATGATGAGGAGGAGTGCCAATACCTATGTACGACTACACCATCCAGGAGGGAAGCTTTAAACAGAAGGAACAAGAAGCGAGGACAAGACTCTGGAAGTCCCGCACATTCTGGCCTGCCCGGAGCCTCCGGACCCCGGACCTTCCGGGCTGCCCGGAACTTCCAGCCTCAGCGTACCCCAGGCGTACCAACTCTCTGGAAACCCCGGAACCTGCTCGGACCTTCCCCGAAACATCCGGCGTGCGAAACTTCTAGGTTAGCCTGGAACTTCCGACCTGCGTTCATGCAACCACTCGGGCCCAAGGCCCATGTACCCCTTTCTCACCCCACTTCTCCCTAGACTATATATGCTCATCTCCCACCTCCATTCTAGGGTTAGCTATGGTTTTGCTCTTAGTAAGTTGAGCCTAGATCCTTCCACTACCTCTCCCATACAGTAGATTCCTCTATGAGAGAAGATCACCAAGTGGATGTCAAGGCCCCTCGGGAGGGAAGATCCTCCGGGATATCAAGGCCCCATCTCCCCATGGGATTTGGGATGAACTCTACCATTTATCCTTGTTTCCCATTGTTGTTCACGTACCTTTGTGGATCTTGTGTGTAGTGAGTCTAGTGGATGTGTAATTGGACTTGTTCTTGAGTGTTTCCTCTTGTGATTTCTCCTCATATTTCCATTGTTCTTCTTGGATCTTGATGCACCTCATGTATTTCTTGTAATTGTAGGAGTACTTGGTGTGGATCTTGTCCAATCGAGTGTTTTCCCCTTTGATTTCTCCATGTTTTCTCCTCGTGTTCTTCGTGTTCTTGGTGGGATCACCCTCCAAATTCTTGAAAGATTGACACACACGGGTCTTGCCCCATACAATATGGTATCATGAGCCACGTTTCTCACGAATTTGGAGCCCCCGTCTTCGTTTTATAGCTTGATTTTGTTTAATTTCCTCCCAATTCGAGAATCCCCATCAAAAATAGCCGCAAAAAAATTCTTGTGATTTGTTGTTCTTGTGAGTTTTTGTTGATTTCAATCCGTGGATTTGGTGTTTGGCAAGTGGATATACCTCCCTTGGCGTCCCTAGACATAATTCCACCTTTACCTCCTTCACTTTTTCTTCGTAAATCGAGTTTTTCTGCCCCCATTTTCAGATCCAGAATTTAAGGTTCGTCCCGGAGTTGTTCGTATGACCCCGGAACTTCAGATATCGCCCGGAACTTCCGGCTTTGGAAACTTCTGTCCCCAGCTCAGAACTTCCAGCCTTAACAAAAAGTTTCCCCACATTTTACCTCCCCCCCCCTAGAACTTCCGGCACCCCCCGGAACTTCCGGCCTAACCAAAATCGTTGCACGGATTTCAGCTTTAGCCATTTCACCGTTTCGGCCGTAACTTTCGCTCCTGAACTCCGATTTGAGTGTTATTTGGCTCGTTTTGAAGCTATCGATGTTCCCAAGCTGCTAATATTTGTTTTACCAACATTTTACCACTGAAATTCTTTCGAATTTTGGCAAGTTTTCCTAGGCCCTCCACCATATCATCCGCTTTACCACCATAGACTTCTGCAACCTAACCCATGTTGATTATCGTTGCAATTGTGGTTGCTTGAGTTGTGATTTGAGTCTCCTAAGGTGTTTTAGATACTGAGGGATGGTTACTTCTTCATCAAAAGCAGTGAGTTGTATTGGTCCATTATCTACATCGACCACCGACATTCGACATCGACGATGACCATCCATCCTTTGAGACCATCTTCAACCGGAAGCAAGGCCGGTTCATCCTGACTTCGTGAAAGGTTAAGTTTGATGAAGGTATACATTCTGTCATACAATTTACCTTCCTTGCCATTGAATCTTTTTAGCCCCACCATCTTTGTGATTACCTTCATACCTATTGAGACAAGCTACCCGAGTATTGCCAGGCTTCGCGAAAACTCGTGCACCTTAGTGATACGATATCATATTGTTGCATCATCAGAAATATCATATAGTGCAATTGCTTGCTCCCGTGCATATCTTGCAATATTTATCTCATATAGTTGGTTGAGGATCAATAAAAATAGTGGAAAGGAAGAAAAAAAGAAAAAAAGGCTTTTAAGCAAGAAATAAAGATCAAAGCTTATAAGCAAAGAATTGAGCATGGAAAGAGATACTTGTGGTTGAGGATACTTGGAATAGGAAACGTTTTGCTTGCATAAATTGTATTGGTACCAAGTGGTGAATCGTGCCCAAACGTGCAATCAAGCTAGCGTCTCTCCTTGTGTTTCTGCAACGTGAGCTTTGTATTGCTCATCACAATAGTTGCACAAGCCCCATTATCCCACCGCGTGTGTTTCTCTATTGCCCTCCTCTATATTTGTAATCTCTTGCTTTGCATTTTCAGTCCTTTGGATTTATTTCAACATTTACAATATCTTGGACTTCAATTTGCATGAATTTGTGCCACTTGTGCTAACGAAGCCACTCGATAAGGTTTATAGGGTCGGTGAGAATGAACAAGTCCGGTACCAATTCCACTATTCTCTCAATTCACATTGAGTGAAACGAGATACATCCTCAACTTTGGGAATGGTATCTTGGTATTGTTTATCTCATTTCCCACTCACCTTTGCTCGAGTCTTGTGATGGATAGGCAAAGCACATCATCTTTTGTCTTCGACGATTACATCGACATGAGCAACCACATCAACCAAAAAATCGAGCGACTCTCCATTGACATACGACACTCCGAAGCTCGTAAAAGAGACATGGTGCTCGCACACATGGAGCAACTTCGACACATGGTGGCCAGCTACATGTCTTCTTCCCCTTCGTCATCGTCGCGGCATAGACGCTTAACTCGCACAACTTCGAAGAAACAAGTGCGTGAAGACCAAGATCACCACCAAGGACAAGCTTCGACGCCAAGATCAAGGCGAACGACTACACGCATGGATGACCCTTCCATCTTCGAAAGCATGCCAAGGAAGATGGCCAAGCATGGGATTTTCCCTTCGGTCATGGAGGAGAGTGATGATGCGCCATCTTCGGTCTTCATCCACGAGAACGGCGACGACTTGGTTGATCATGGGATTTTCCCTTCGACCATGGCGACGTTTGGTGATGAGTTGAGAGACTTTTGGCACCATATTGAGAGTGAGAGTGACTTCACCACTGGCCCCCTATATGATGAGTTTCCCCCATTTCCTGGTGAGCAGAGCCACAACCCCCACCACCTGAGTGAGATGAGTGACACCACCATATGTGAGTATGAGCGCAACTACCTAGAGGGAGGGAGTGAGCCACCACCACATAAAGCGAGAGAGGTAGTTGATAGGGCATGTGAGGCCATTTTGATTTCTAAAAACTTAAACTCTACTTCTATTATGTCTTCTCCTTTGGTGCTAGGTCCCATATACAATGGCGCATCGATCCTTAACGACTTCGTCCTCCCTTTGGACAAGACGACGGCCATGGTGGAATATCATGCACCCCCACATGGTTCCATCACGATGACGAGGACCACGAGTTGATTTCTCCCACCTCACCTATACCACATGAGTGGAATGACAAGGGTAAAATAGGTGAAGGTGATGCTTTTGTCCCTCTAGTGGACTATCTTGACACTGATTGCTTGCATGATGTTGATCACCTTATGGATACTTCACATGCTATGTATTCTTCATGCTTAGATGTGCCACCTATTTATGATGAATATGATGATGAGCATGTTGACCTACCTTGTTGCGATGCTATACTCCATAGGATAACATGTGAAAATTCTATTGGTCACATCATGTTTGACAATCCTCTACACTTTTCATATGCTATGTGTGAAATTTCCCATATTGCATCTTTGCAATTTCACCGTAACGACTATGCATATCCCATACAAATTAATCCAATTTTCTCATATGGCATAGGCGACAAGCCCATGGTTATTGTGATTTGCTTTTCTTGTGATGATATTGCCATGCTTCCTTCACATCATTTGCGCAATAATTCTTATATGACATGCCATGACGACCTAGCTTCGGATATGCATTGTTTTGGATGTTGTGCATATTCTCCAGACCACAATAGTTTCATCATACATATTAGGAGATTATGTTCCATCCTACGCTTTGCATGATCCCTATATTTGTGTGCACAATATGCATGCCGTTGATATGCATAAAATGCTTGTGCCACATACTTGCTATAAATTGCGTCCCAATCATGTTGGGCGTAATATCTATAATTGCATGATGGATGACATATTCCCCTATCATGCATATCATTTTCTGAGCATTGGAATTTTTTTGCTAACGAACACAAGCACATGCACATCCTAATTGATGATGTATACATATACAATGCGCACACCATTTTTCCTTTGTCTTTGTTGTGTGTAGGTACTCATGAACACTCGTCAACCTCACAATCCCATGAGTTGACGAAAAGAGATCTTGAATGGACCGATGCTTTGGGATTCACCGTAATGTGTCTCCGAAGGACTACGCGCAAGGACTACGTGTACCTCTTGTACATGGCTCTCACATGGTTGAGGCTTATTCTCCATTATATATCCTTTGCCCATATTTCCATGTTCACTTTGCATGATATTCTCATTTACATGCCCTTGCCATGCATTTGTGACCCATGCTTTGCATCTCACACGACACTTGATTGTATGACTTGTATGCATGCTTGCAAGCTTGGTGGAGACATTCCTTATTATTGCCATGTTTGCTTTGTGACCCATGCCTATGACGATATATTGATCGTGTTTTGTTCCCATGCTTGTGTTATGTCATGTGCATTGTCTATGCATACTATTTGTTCATACGACATGATTGCCATGATTTTCTCTAGTATGTTGCATCTTCGCACTACTAGCTTGCATGACATGATCACTATGCTTGATTATGTTGCATCACCGATGTGCTCCTTTTATACGGTTGATGACAACCATTGCCATGCTTTACACATTGATTGCTACTTTCTTGACTTGATTGCCTCACACATCTTGAACACTTGCTCTTTCTATTATGATGAATGCCTCATTATCTTCACTACACCATGTGCACATTATGCTTGGATTATCTTTCACTTTGGATTGCACCATGTGTTTAAACTATTCATTCTACTTGGTGTTGTGAATGATTCATATGCCTATCATAGACCTTTCATTGATTGCTTTGTGCATGCTTGCTATGACCATGAGGTAGATGCTTGTTATATTGTCACACATATTTACATCCCTACCTCACCTTCCCATAATTGTCTCCATGATGACATTGCTTGTGCGCAATTTGTATGCTTACATGCCATGACACAATCCCTTGTCACACCATATGTTATGCATGATGAAAACACTAGGGAGGTGATTCACCACTTGAATGCTTGGTTTGGCACTAATACTAACCACATTTACTTTTTCCAAGTGTTTGTTGTCCTTGCTCCTTTTGAAGGAACTATAAGACGGTGGGACATTGGAGAGTGCACCCTTGGAGCTTGATGATGATGAGTGCTCGGTGATCGTCCACTTCTACACGGTGATGCTATCTCCTTCCCATGGTGATTTGGATTTTTGAACCGAGGACGGATATTTCCCAAGGGGGAGGAGATGATGCGGAGCATCCTATGGACATCATCATGATAAGAGTCCGTTTGGCAAATGACACGTGGCACGTCGACTCCACATGCATAAAGGTGAATCATCTCCTTTACACGTTCTCACTTCACCCCTTCGAGGATGGTATACTACTTGACACTCCCCTCGTGTGCACGCATAAGTATTGTCAGAGCTTCATAGATGATGCGGAGGAGTGCCAGCAGTTACGTACGACTACACCGTCCATGAGGGAAGCTTGGAAGAGAAGGAAGAAGAAGCGAGGTCAAGACTCTAGAAGTCCCGGACATTCCGGCCTGCCCGGAACCTCCGGACCTTGGACCTTCCGGCCTGCCCAGAACTTCCGACATCAGCGTACCCCAAGCGTGCCAACTCTCTGGAAAACCCGGAACCTGCCCGGCACTTCCGGCGCCCGAAACATTCGGCCCAGCCCGAAACTTCCGGCATGCGTGCATGCAACCACTTGGGCCCAAAGCCCATGTACCCCTTTCCCACCCCCACTTCACCCTAGACTATATATACTAATCTCCCACCTCCATTCTAGGGTTAGGTATGGTTTTGCTCTTAGCAAGTTGAGCCTAGCTCCTTCCACTACCTCTCCTATGGAGTAGATGCCTCTATGAGAGAAGATCCCCTAGTGGATGTCAAGGCCCCTCACGAAGGAAGATCCTCCACGATATCAAGGCCCCATCGCCCCATGGGATTTGGGATGAACTCTACCATGTATCCTTCTTTCCCTTTGTTGTTCATGTACCTTTGGGGATCTTGTATGTGTTGAGTCTAGTGGATGTGTGATTGGACTTGTTCTTGAGTGTTTCCTCTTGTGATTTCTCCTCGTTCTTCCCTGTGTTCTTCGTGTTCTTCGTGGAATCACCCTCCAATTCGTGAAAGATCGACACCTACGGGTTTTCCTCGTATCAATTGATCTCTAGGGTCATTGTGCACGTACATTCAGTGATCACGACTTCAGAGTCGGGGTCCCCACAAAGCTGGTATCTGATCCATCCTGACTATAGGAAGCCCTTAGTTAGCATGGATGTTAGTTAGGACAAAAATGTTTCCCAAACCCTTTAAATCACTTGCAAAGACTACCATATTTCTTAATTCTTCTAAGCTTTCGAAGAAACTGAAGGATTGTGCCCCAACACTTCCACCATTTTTCTCTTGGCTCTCCTCATTTGCTTTTTCAAAACCTTGCAAACAGTCATTAGTACCTCAGTGCCCCTGACCACTAGATTCCTTGTAATACTTCTGGGTGACCTGGAAGGAAGCCACCTTGCCGGATGTTGACCACATCTCTTGAACACAATTTGGCAACACCGCAACAAGATGATGCCGACAGAAGATACATTCTCGAGGAATGAGGACATAAAAAATCAGAATATGGTATCACCCTCGACACTACCCCAGGTTGATGCATCCTTTTCCTATGATGATCAGGGCATAACACATGCAGGATCATGATATACATCACTAATAGAGTGACCCTATTCTTACCGTTGTTGCGTCGACAACCACCGATGGATGAGAACCTCGCCATTTGGCCTCCTCACCATTGTGAGCAGGAAAATGGTTCTCTTCATCCCGCGCTCTTGGTGTCGATATTGTCATCAACATAACCAACTGGTTGGAACTCTATCATGCCTTGTTAATGTCATGGCATAAAGGATTGTCCACTTGGAACTCTTGATGCCTTAGAAGATAAGAAAGCATTGACACGATTCCGAAGACAATAGAAGACCTTGTTAATCACAGGCATGAGGAACAACCTTCGCCCAACAACTCACCAGATGAGAAGTTGTCAAGGACTCTTTCAGGCTCAACACAGATCATTTTGACGAACAATGACAAGAGACATAGAGACACCCTAGGAATACCAACAAGACTGAGCAGACTTGTCTCCAAACTATGAAGCAACCACGTCTATTGAATCTGAGAACCCCTAGAGTAGGATAAGTCACGTATCCCCTATGCGAAGTCGAGTCCGTGTGATGGTTCGCATGGAACCATGTGGCATGTTGTTTGTTTTTGCTTGTTTATAAGTCACGCGTTTGCCCTAGGTATCAAGTATGCTGCCATATCGCCTACCTCGTCATACTGCTTGTGATTGGACTCTTTCAGCACTTGTTTGATTGCACTTGCACTTTACCACCCCCTTAGGCACTCCTCTTTATACTACTTTTCTTGTCCCCCTATCGGGGCTGGATGCCCACGGTCACCTATGGGGCCATCGACCCCTTTGTGGTTCAGCGAAGGGCGTGGAAGCAAGCACGAAGAGAGGAGATAGTGAGCCAACATGGCGATTTACCCAGGTTCGGGCCACAGTGAAGCATAAAACCCTACTCATGCTTGGTGGATTGATCAAAACAACACTAAGAGTGCGTAATGCTCCTACCCGTCAAGGGTTGCCTTTGGGGGAGTTACTACGCGCGTACAACTGCTCAAAGGTCCGACTCCTGAACTAGGTTGCCTTGGGCCTCCTTTTATACTGCAAGGGGTGACTACAGTGGAAAAATAGACAATGTCTGGTGATTAGATAGCTAGAAGATCTTATTGTACCTAACTCTGGCATTAGAGAAAAAATATCATCATTGCTTGTCTAGGTGGCATGTGGGGGTGCATTCCGGGCAAGCTTATACGACTGCTCTGGCTGCCCGTTGCCCCACACTTGGACACGTTTAAGGATGGGTGTCAAAGAGGGGTAATCTTCCTTCCAATGTGTAGACACATGATTAGCGACAGCCTTTTAGCCACCTAGGGGCTCGATACCACAATGAAAAGTGACTAGCCTTGCGATGAGGTGGAGCGGTGAAAGATTGGCTTGCGCTTGTCGAGGGATAACTTGCCGGGGCTTCTATAGGGTGCCTGCGTTCAGGTCCCCGACAAGTACCGGTGGACTCCTTGGTGCAAAGCGGTCCAGGTTGGGCTCCCGCGTAAAGCTCATTGTAGTCCGTCTTGATAATTATTGGGTTGTCTTGACGAGCTTCCTCGAGAGGCTCTAGTTCCCGCATCAATGGATTTTTCATTCGTGCACGAGTTAGGGGAAAGCAAATACCCCTATTTGTATACCCCGACAGAAGCCCCCAGGCCTGAGCCGCATGTGTCGCATGGCACATTGGTTAGGCCCCAAATGGTGCACGAACACGTGTCAGAGAAAAACTGCGTATCTACCCCATGTCCACTCCATGTAATTATCACATGCCGTGGGGTTGTGGAATTGTAGCCCTTCGTGAAATAACAAAGAACTGCCAGTAAGGAAATGGCAGTTTTCCCGAGAAATAGCGAAGAGCCAGCCCTCGTGTGGGCCCCCTCATAGAAAAGGGGAAGGCGCGCGGAGGCGATGCTCATTCGCATCCATATCTCCGTCCTCCATATTCTCCTTCAAGCCACAAAGAACTTCTCCCGTCGTCCCCTAAACTCCTGTGAAAAACTACTTGGACCACCCCTCCCCATCCACATGCCCAAGGATGGGGAAGAAAACTGTTGCTGTTAAGGGGAAGCAGGCGGCGGCATCGGCGAAGCCGGTGGCCAAGGACAGGAAGATAAGGGCGGAAGAGCTGGAGAAAAGGCGGTAGAGGGACATGGTCATCTCTCCGGCGACCTTGGATTCCAACAACCTGATCGGCAGGTATGCTTATATGTGGGGGAGGGACACCAAGGGGCACAAATCTCCTATAGCCTTGTCGGGTAATCCCAAGGGCAAGATGCCCTCCAATTCGTATCGCTTCTTCGGCACTTATTTCCTCTCCGGGCTTTCTCCTTCATTCTCCGACTTCTTTAGTGCCATGACAGTGGTCTATGGATTCCAACTCCTGGACTTCGCGCCTAATGCAATGGAATGCATGGCAATCTTTGCCCATCTGTGTGATAACTTCGTCGGAGTCGCCCCCAATGTAGATTTCTTCGTTCCTCAGATTGAGGACAAATCCCACCGTTCCGGGAACATAAGTTGGATTCCTTGGGGAAAGAAGGAAGACTGGGACTACCTTCCTAGCCAACGGCGTGGAAAATAGGAAGAATGAAGGGGCGACTGGTGCTGGATTATGGACGATAAGGCCCTGGATTTCTATTTTGTACGGAAGGAATGTGTTTCGCACGGCGTTGACTGGAGAAAATTAGGCCTCATACACGACAAACAATGCCCGATGTTGAACATGATCGTCCGTCTCAAGGTTGCCAGGCTGACCACTGAAGGTGTGGGCTCTGATTTCCTTCGGTGCCACATCTCCCCCTTGCAGAAGAGGGACATGCATGCCTGGGAATACATCGGCCCTATTGACTGGATGTGGTTGTATCCAGGCCCCGACAACAACCTGACCATCTATGGACACAGTTGGCTGTGCAACCAACTATTCGGTAGGTTCAATTCCTTCCATCTACCGGTGAAAGTTGTTCCACTACATCTCAATTCGTCTCGGAATCAGATCTTGCAGTCGATGCCTGACTTCGATGCTCTGGACTTAAAGCTGACTGGCCATTGCCCTCTCTGGAGGCTGAGATAGCATGGTGCTCTCGCCTGGAGGAAAGGTTCGTCTGGGCAGATGACAATGTATTCGCGTTGACCAGGGATGTGGAGCGAGTCTTCATCTCTGAGCAGGTCGCGGAGGAAAAACTGTCCAAAGCTGTTAAGGGCACAAACTCCGGAGGAATGGGCAAAGAAGAGTTTGAGGGCGAAGTCTCCTTCGGGGAGGAGAGCGAAGGACCCGCCCAGGAGGATGCTGCCGGAGTTGATCCTGCCAGGGTTGAGAGATCCCAAGCCACAGCTACAAGGACCCATGGGGAGGCCGAAGTGGAGGAGATGAAGGAGCCAGAGGTGGAGGAAGAAGGGCTCAAGGTAGGCCCCTAGGCTCCAGAGCCAGGACGCCATCTTCCCAGTTGCGCCATCTGGGAAACGGCAGTTCCCGCACCTCCTCGGGGACTCCTTAAGGTGAAAAGGATAGCTTCCAAAGGAGGCGGACGTGTAATAGCGTGACGGAAATCCGTTTGTCTCTCCCAAGCTCAGACTACACCCATCAAGCGATGGAAGCCTATGGGGGTGGATTTTAGCCCCCCATCAAGCCCGACCTCACTACCGAACTCCCCTCTGCTGGAGGTTTCGGCCCCTCCGACAAGCTCCACTCCTTCGACTCTGAAGAGGAGCAGATTAACTCCAGCGCCCGCATCGTATGAGCTGGGATTCATGTTCATGGCTTCTAAGTAAGTTGTTTTTAACTCATCCTTGATTGAATCCTTTGCTTGATCTCTTTGTGATTTTTCCCGAATGACCATCTTTTGAAAGGGATGAAGAGGAGGAGCGTTTGGTGCGCCGGGCCAACCTAAACAAGTCCTCGGCAGGGCTGGGTTCCATTGAGGGCGTGAGCCCGACAAGGGACATGAAGGAGAATCTCGTGCCCAGCCCCTGGTGAAGTCCATGTCGTGAAGTCTAGGCGCGAGCTTCCCTCATCAACACGGATGAGGAACATCCCATTTCGCCTGCCAAGTAGATGGGGGAGATCCATCAGGGGGAAGTTTCCCATGAGGAGACACCCTCTCAATGTCTCTTCTGAACGGCTCCTTGCGGAGAGGAATTTCAGGCAAGGACTCTTGCGGGAGAGATCGCTGACACCGAATACATCGTCGTCGAGGCGAAAACAGACCTCGCGCCAGCAGGAAATGTTGCTGGGGAAGGTAATTAATGTTCTTCCATGACAATTTTCGCATGGAAAACTGTCATGCTTGTATTTCCATCTTTTTGTTCTTTCCATGAGTTGGTTGACTTTGGAATCTCATCATTCCATGTGTTGTTTAGGGTTTGCAGCCGCACTTCTTGAAGAGCCCAAATTGCTCGAGGAGGTCGTAGACATTGAAAAGGACGCTGCTGAGGAGGCCACGAAGATTGCCACTCGGGAAAGTCATGAGCTAGTTGCTGGGGAACTTCAGGAGCCAATGGAAAGGACGAAGCTGGATTCCGACAACATGATAAGCCCAAAGGTACCAGTCGAGGAAAACTCTCTGCTCCAATCCATGAGACCTCTTTCACCCAGCTATCCCTTGGCATCTTCATTGCAGACTCCCCTGAATCAGCTGGCGTTAGTTACCACACGCCTGCCTCCAACCACTAACGGCCCATCTTTCTCAGCAGGCACGAACATCAATGAAGAGATCACATGCATACTGGCGCTGCTGCTTTAGAGAGATGAGGAGGCTGATGATTCTAGGAATAGTGATCGGGACTTGGCCTTCTTAGATACCGTGGAGACCGATATCAAGGATGTCCATAACATGTATCATCTCAAGTGGTCGTCCATTAAGGAGCAGCGCGAGCAAGTTGGACTTGTGGAGCAGCAGTTGAGGACCAAAGGATAGGATCTTCAAGACTGGTATAACCAGCAAATCCGTTCTCTCGAGGGACAGCATGTGAAGTTGTCCACTACCTGTGGGGACCCCGACTGATAAGTTGTGGTCACCAAATGCAGGTCTACAGTGATCCCAGAGATCAATACTCACTGTACACATAGTAGCTGAATAACAAGAGTCTTACATCCACATTTAGCGCCTTACACAAATAAAGGCCATGAAGGTCTAGTCTTACATAGATAGGGCCACAATGGCCAAACACTCAAACTTAACAAGCAGCGGAATTTTTGATCAAAAGCATGAACCCATGCCATCTTCCTTAAACCTACATGCATTCTGACTGGGAAGCATCCCAGTTAGCATGTTCGTCACCAACGAACTCTTCACCGTACTCCTGTTCTTCCATGCGTGGACAATTAAATAACAGTGGAAAGCCAATGAGTAGTTTGAATGTATTCGCAAGCAACCCAAGTTGTGGAACAAGGTATAATAATACATGATATAACACTAAGTAGGTAGTTTGTAGAAAGCTAAATTTGTATGGAATGACATGATCAAATAACCTTGAGTAAGCATGCATCACTTGTTAACAGGTACTCATGTGATCAATATTCGGTTATCATCATATAAGGGCGGTTGAACATCCCATGTTCACCATCGTGCGAAGTCATTGGACTTAGCTTCATGTATCGCCTTTGTCTCCATCGCACACACACACACCAAGTTTGCGAAAAACATCCGGACGTAGTTTAAGAAGGACCTCCAACTGTCCATGACCGCAGACACGGCTATTCGAATAGTTTTACACTCTGTAGAGGTTGCGCGCTTTACCCACAAGACTCGGGGAACTTTTGTGTCATCCACGACTCGCGGTATATTACATACCCGAGGTAAGCACCCGAACAATGCCTTTCCCATGGTGATACTAAACAAAGAGTCACTCGTCGCTGCCATTCCTCATGATATACATCACTCGTATCATCCATGAGGGCACGCAATGGTGTGCCCGGCGCCTGTAAAGACAACGCATGGCCTTCCACTCCGGGACGACCCCGTCTCGAGAGTGACCACTTCACTCTCTCCACTAGTAATGCAGGCTCCCTGCTAGCACCAACCACAGTAATCAACAAAGCCCCGTCCTACAAGGGGTATCGTGGTCACACATGAAAGGTTGGGACTGTTGGCAGACCTTAAATCTAATCTATTTTTGAAAACACACACACTCACTATCTCCGGTACACCACTTCTTCCTCAAAGTTTACCCAACTCATCAACGTCTCCCTCGGGCATTAGTGGCACCCGACGGGGTTTTCGAAAGGTTTTTGGAAGTACTTTTGTTTCCATCACCATGCATAATCTCATCCGGTTGTGTAGCTTCTACTAAGCAACCTATCTACACCCACCCGCATAACCCTCATAAGTAGGTAGGGTCGTGCAAGTGTCAACAACAGAAGTATCACAAGCAACCCACCGAAGTGGTCACTACTCCACATGATCAAATATAACGAATGTAAAGTGCTATATGACATGCAATAAAAATGGTTTCTTAACATGGTCAAATGACTGCTTGCCTGGCTCAACAAAGTCTTCGTGTCTTCAAAGTCTTCGGGTCCAACTCCCTCGTTAATAACACAATCTATCGTCACGATCAATAACGATAATAATAAGCATCACACAAAAACAGAGCACACAAAGCTACTAGTAAATTGCTACCCTATTCTGATAAATAGTAAAAACTATACTAAAAGTAATTTTCTAAGGTTTTGTTGTGAAAACATTTTTTAAAGCTATTTAAACACAGGCAAAAAGATGCCTAAAACAGGTTTTAAAATAAAATAGTACATAAAAGTTTTCAATTGTTTTCACAAATGGCACTATTAAATTCTACATATTATTCTAAGATTTTAGGTGGAAAAATATTTGGCATTGGATTTTTATTTAATCCTGAGGGATTTTTGGAAAATAGACAGAAAAAGAAAAGGAAAAGGGATACTGTGCCCTGGGCCAGATCTGGCCGTGGCTGGGCCGGCCCAGAGCAAATCAGCCCCATGTGAACCGGGTGCACGTGCCGCGTCAAGTTTAAACCTAACTGGCGGGCCCCACGGGTCAGAGAGAGAGTGGGAGGTGGGAGGGGTGGGAGGGGCTGATGACCTGGCCCCACTGGTAGGTCGTCGTCCACCTTCGACCAGGGGCCGGCGGTGCTCACTGACGGCGAAGGGAGGCACGACAAAGGAAGCAGGAGGCGGGAACAGGCTCAGTGTCGAGTCACCATTCCTTTGGAGGTGGAGGGAAGGTCGGAGATATCCTGGCTCGCCGGCAACGAATACCCGCGGCGGAGGAGGTTCGGGAGGGGGTCGGAGTCGGCGATCCTTGCCTCAAGTTGAACGGAGGAGAGGGGGAACAGGCCAGGAGCTAGCTGCGGGCTCGATGGAGGTGATGGGAACGCTGGAGCAAGCCTGTGTCCTGAGATCGACGGAGCTCCGCCGCGGCGGTGCCTCGGTCGATCTCGAGCACTAGTGATCGGGGAGCCTCAAGAAGGGGCTTGGGAGGTCGATTGGGGATAGGAGAGGGCCAAAGGAGGGAGAGGGGGCTCAGAGGAGGCCTTAAATAGGCGGCCCGTGGTCCACCGAGCTCGGGTGTGCCTTGTAGCTCGTAGTTGGTGCCAGAGGCCATGGGGGGAGACGAGGGTGTGTCTGGGGTACTCCTAGGGCTGGTCCAGGACGAGCGCGAGCAAGAGAGAGAGGGAGGAGAACACACGCATGCGAGGCTCGGGGTTGGCTGAACCGAGGGCAATGGCGCGTGCGAGCGGAGCCCTTGGAGGGAGAGGGAGGAGGGGGCCGACAGGGTGCCGTGGTGCGGACATCAAGGGAGGCCAAGTGGCACGAGTGGGAGGCCCGTGGCCACCGGAGCCATGGAGTGGGCAACGGCTACAGTGCCTGTCAGCACTGTAGCATGCTCCAGAACGCGCGTATGGCATGCTACGGCATACCAATGGCGTTTTGTGCGCGGCCAAAGGTGTCTATGGGGTCCAGGGGCATCTAGGATAGGGGGCAATGGCATTGGATGCCCTGGGAGGAAGATAGAATAAGAGGAGAGGGGGCAGAGGGGTGTTTTACTGCTGTCCAGAGGGTAGAAACGGGGTTTTCACCCACTAATCATGGAGTTATGGCCAAGAAATGCTTATTGGAGGTAAAATACCATTGCAAAATGATGTGGTAAAAATTTGGGCTCAATAGAAATAGAGGAAGGGGGTCAAACAGGGTTTTTGCCATTCTGGCAGAAGGTGTTTGATGGAGATTAGGGTAGGGAAATGGCCTTTGCTTGCCAAAGGAATTGACAGGATCAAATTTTTATTATAATTAGGCCTGATCACCAAGTTTGATCTTGATTGAAGAAAGTTCACAATGTATCTTTGGGAAACCCTAGAAATTAACAGAATCTGGTTTCTGTAGATTTGGTCATCTTAAGCTAATCCCCTTGATGCACCACTTAGTGTAGCACCATTATTTGGTGATTAGAACATGTCCACAAAGATTGGGGTCAAGGGTAGAAACTTCACAATGTAAAGTTGTTCAAATTTGAACCTCGACAGGGAGAGTTTTGGAATAGTTTGATGAATCAAAACAATTTGGATTGAGATGAAACTTTGCAAGATCATCACCTAAGGCTATGTTGACTTCCTGGAATGTTCTTGGAATTTACTGAGAATATTTCTTATAGAAATATTTAAAAAGCTTGATTTGGATAGAAAGGTTTTTGAGGGGTTTTGGGCTTGATTTTGAACATGACCATGTGTTGAAACTCATATATATGTAAAATATATGTCCACTGAGTTTCCCTGAATTTTCTCAAATATTGTGAAAGCATTTAATAATTTTTCCCAATAAAAGACCATTTCTGGCCTTGAGAAAAAGCCTATTAAATAAATAGTAAATAATCTTTAAAATTAATATTCGGTGGTTTTGGAAAGTCACATATATAGTAGGTTTGAAATTAAGCCTTTGGGGATGAAGGACCCACCCAATTTAAGGACTTGTAGTGCAAACCTCAACTCGGGGGGTTTTGAAACCTAATTTGAATAAAACCTTTTTGGTCAAATTATTATTTGGTAAAAATAGTTTTGGGCACTATTCACATGGCATGATCATTGGGCAAGAAGTTTGGGTCAAGGAAGATGAATATGGAGAGGGATAGAATCTAAGAGTTCCATACACAAACAACCAAACAAGCAAACAAGCAACAATTCAAACAAGCACAAGCACTGAAAAAGTTTTCATTGGCACCAAATTTTATAAATCCAAGCATAGCAAAGTGATACAAACACAGGGTGTGACAGACCTACCCCCCTTACAAGAATATCGTCGCCGGGATTCCTAGGATAAGTACTAAAAAGATAAGGGAACTCAGATCTAAGATAGTCCTGATGCTCCCAGGTTGCTTCAGCTTTAGTGTGGTTGCTCCATTGGACCTTGAAGTACTTGATGGTGTGGCTCCAGGTGCAGCGCTGTGCTTCATCCAAAATGCGAACTGGCCTCTCACGATAGGTGAGGTCTGGTTAAAGATCGATGGCTTGATGGTCAATGTGCTGGTAGAGGTCGGGGCGGTTGGGGACTTGACGACACTTCCGAAGTTGTGACACGTGAAAGATGTTGTGCACATCTGATAGATGGGCAGGTAGCTCTAGTTGGTAGGCAACTTCTCCTTGTCTTGCGGTGAACTTGAAGGGGCCGATGTATCTTGGTGCAAGCTTCCCCTTGACATGGAAACACTTTGTTCCTTTGAGAGGTGTGACTCGGAGGTAAACATAATCTCCGATGCTGAGGTTCAGTTCTTGGCGGTGAGAGTCGGCGTAGTTCTTCTGTCTTGTCTTGGCGGTCTCAAGGCGCTCTCGGACGAGTTGAACTTGCTCTTCTGCTTCGTGGAGGATTTTTGGTCCAAATACTAATCCTTCTCCGGTTTCTGACTAGTTGAAGGGAGTACGGAACTTGCGTCCTTACAACACCTCAAATGGTGCCATCTAAAGACTTGACTGATAGCTATTGTTGTAGGAGAACTCAGCAAATGGCAGACAATCTTCCAACTTGGCTCCATATACTAAAACGCATGCTCGGAGCATATCTTCAAGTATGTGGTTTACTCGTTCTGTTTGCCCACCGGTCTGGGGATGAAAAGCAGTGCTGAAGGAGAGCTTGGTTCCCATGGCTCCTTGAAACATCTTCCATAACCTCGAGGTGAACTAGGTGCCTCGGTCTGACATGATCTCCTTAGGAACTCCGTGAAGACTCATTATACGCTCGATGTAAAGGCTCGCTAGCTTGTTACCATCATAGATGATCTTGCGGGAATGAAATGGGCTACCTTGGTCAGGTGATCGACAATGATCCAAATGGAATCATGTCCCTTGCTCGACTTTGGTAATCCGCTATTGAAGTCCATCCCGACTTTATCCCACTTCCATTCAGGCACTTTGAGGGGTTGCAATAGCCCAGCGGGTCGCTGATGCTCAACTTTGACCCTCTCGCATATGTCACACTTAGCGACAAATGTCCCTATTTCCCGTTTCATGCCATGCCACCAATATCTTGCCTTGAGGTCTTGATACATCTTGGTTCCTCCAGTATGGACGGAGTATGGAGTTCATGAGATTCTTCCAAGATCAAGTTCCTGAGCTCCTCTTTGTTGGTTACGCAGATGCGATTCCCAAACCATACAACTCCTTGTTCATCCATAGAGAATCCTAGGGCCTTGCCTGCCTTGATCTTCGTCTTGATGCCTTCAATGCTCTTGTGTCCCTTTTGAGCTTTTGTGATATCATCCATCAAGGTAGGCTTTGCTTCGAGGTGGGCAAGGAATCCAGGTGCAACAAGTTCCAAGCTGAAGCTTTCAAGCTCTTCATATAGGGCGGGTAGCCTTTCCTTAATCATGGCATTCAAGGAACTAGACTTTCTACTCAAGGCGTCTGCTACCACGTTAGCCTTTTCGGGGTGGTATCGAACACTGAGGTCATAATCCTTGATTAGCTCCAACCATCATCGCTGCCTCATGTTCAACTCCCTTTGGGTGAAAATATACTTCGAACTCTTGTGGTCTGTGTATATCTAACATCGCTTCCCCAGAAGGTAATGTCGCCATGTCTTCAAGGCGTGAACCATGGCTGCCAACTCAAGATCATGAGTAGTGTAGTTCTCTTCGTGAGTACATAGCTGTCTAGATAGATATGTTATGACTCTGCCTTCTTACATCAGAACTCCTCCAAGCCCAGTTCTCGATGCATCACAATATATCAAAATCTCCTTGTAAATATCGGGGGTGGCCAAAACTAGGGTTGTGGTCAATCTCTTATTGACCTCCCAGAAGCTTTCCTCGCACTAAACTGTCCATTCAAACTTCTTATCCTTCTTCAAAATCTGAGTCATGGGTTGGGCAATGCTTGAGAATCCTTCCACGAACTTGCGGTAATACCCTGCAAATCCAAGGAAGCTCTTGACTTCCTTCACGGTGGTTGGGGATTGCCATTCAGTCACGGCTTCAATCTTGGCAGGATCCACTGACAATCCTTCTGTAGTCAACACATGACCCAAGAATCCAACTTCATGCAGCCAGAATTCTCACTTGCTTTACTTGGCATAAAGCTGGTGCTCTCGAAGCTTGTCTAGCACCAATCTCAAGTGTTGCACATGCTATTCCTTAGACTTGGAAAAGACGAGTATGTCATCTATGAAGACGACAACAAACTTGTCCAAGTACTCCATGAAGACCTTGTTCATGAGGTACATGAAGTAGGTAGGGGCATTGGTTAACCCAAATTACATGACCATGTATTCATACAGGCCATACCGGGTTACAAACGCCATCTTCAGAATGTCTTGGGGTTTGATCTTCAGTTGATAGTACCCATACCTGAGGTCGATCTAGGCGAACACCTTGGCTCCGATCAACTGATCGAACAGGTCTTCAATCTTGGGGAGTGGGTACTTGTTCCTTATTGTGTCTTCATTGAGAGAATGGTAATCAACATAGAGTCTGATAGTTCCATCCCTCTTTGACACAAATAGAGCAGGTGATCCCCAAGGAGAGGCACTAGGATGAATGAATCCTTTTTTGAGCTGCTCTACGAGTTGCTTCTTCAATTCAGCCAACTCTTTGGATCCCATCCTATAGAGCTTCATATAGATGGGCCTTGATCCAGGCATTATCTCAATGATGAACTCAATATCGCGACCAGGACGCATTCCGGGCAGCTCATCAGGAAATACATCTGGGTATACACATACCACAGGCACTTGATCCAGCTAAATTCCCAATAGACAGTTAGCTTAAGAGGCTTGAGTGGAGGCAAGGTTGGTAACGTACTTGACATCCACTCCTTGGCTATTGGTCAGGGTAACCATCCTCTTGCCACAGTCTAACAAGCCTTGGTGCTTGGTTAACCAGTTCATGCCAAGGATGACGTCCAAGCCTGGTGAATCCAGAACTATAAGGTCTGCTAGGAAGTCTACCCCATTGATGTTAATCTCAACTCGCTTACATCCTATCCCAGACTTCATAACTGATCCCGGGATTTGTATCGACATATGACTACCGAAGGATGTACGCTTCATGCCACTCTCTAAAGCAAACTTTTGGGTGACATAAGAATGTGAAGCTCCACGATCAAACACTACTGTTGCTGGGGTTGAGTTGACGAGGAACATACCCAGTATGACGTCCGGGTCTCCCTAGGCTTCCTTTGCGGTGACGTGATTCACATGACCCTTGCCATTGTTGGGCTGGTTGCGGGGAGCGGGGTTCCTTGGTGGTGCTCCACGGCCTTGGCCTTGGTTCGGCGCATTGGGGCCTGGTGCATCTGGCTTCTTGTTGGGGCACAATTTGGAGATGTGTCGAGGCTGACGACATCCAAAACAAGTGACTTGCCCAGGGTTGTTGTTGTAGTTCCTGCTGCCATTATTGTTATTGGGGTGTTATAAGCTGGCCTGAGATTGACATACTGCTGAGGCTGGTAGCTCGGACGAGGTGTAGGAGGTCTCAGCTACTGTGGCTGATAGGTCGGCTTGGCTAGGGCTGGCGACCAGGGGTGAGGCTTCTGGTTGCTAAAACTACCCTTGCTGATCAACTTGCGCTTGCGAGTGTTGTCTATGGCACGACACTTGTCTTCCAGCATGAGGGTCTTGTTCACCAGGTCGAAGAAGGTACTTAAGTCGCAGACGATGAACAAATACTGCAGAGTTTGTTGAAGTCCTTCCATGAAGCGTTCCTTCTTGGCAGCCTCCGTGTTGACATCTTCAGGTGCATACCTTGATAGCTGGTTGAACTTCTGCAGGTACTCCTTGACAGAGCCACTTCCTTGCTTCAGCGGTCGGAATTCTCTCTTCTTAATAGCCATAACCCCAGAAGGAATGTGGGCGGTGCGGAATCCTTCCTTGAAGTCATCCCAAGTGATCGCACGGTCCCCTTGCATGACCTTGAATCCATCCCACCAAGCTTGGGTAGTACCTCCAAGGTAGTGAGAGGAATAAAGCACGTTCTCACGATCCTCATTGCAATTGCCCAGTGCAAGGAGGTCCTCAATGGTGTGGATCCAGTCGTCGGCATCCAAGGGTTCAGCAGTCTCAGTGACGGTTGGGGACAAATTCCTCATGAACTCACATAGAGTGGAGCGACCGTTGCCATTCGTGCCTTGTTGCTGGTTGTGGGCAAGGGCCTCAGCCATCGGCTGAATAGTAGCATTGTTGGTTTGGCATTCCTCCCGGAGAACTTGGAATAACTGAGCTATGGTCATGTTCTCTGGTGGAGGTGGTGGCGGGGGAATCTCACCTTGTGGCTGCTCCTGGTGTCCTCCAGCCTGAGCAGTCCCACCAACTCCCTGTTGCTGGCTTGAGTTGCCGGCTTCAAGGTTGGTGAAGGAGCTGTTGTGGGTAGCAGTCACCATCCTGTTTGGAGCAGCCAAGTCAAACAGCTAGGGTAGACTAGAGGAAAGGCAACAATGGAAAAGCGTGCCTAAGGGGGTTGGTCCAGTGCAAGTGTGTTGAAACAAGGGTCAAAGGTCCAACACATATATTAAGATACGATAGACGATGGAGTCGCTTAGAGGTTGCCTATGGAAAAAGCGCGACTTGCATCGGAACACAAACAACAAAACAATCAACAAGCACACATGGTTTCATATGAACCATTACATGGACTCGACTTCGCATGAGGGTACATGACTGATCCTACCCTAGGGGTCCTCGGATTCAGGTGGTGGAGTGCTCGGTCTCGTAGTGATGCTCTTCTTGATCTTCCTCCTGTTCATCATATGAACGGGCATCGTTTCGGGTCAAAGGGTTCGGGGAGCAAGGAGGTCCATCTCGACGATGCTTCGTCGGCGGGTCGGTGAAGAGCTCACGGTTCTCCTTCTCACTCATGCGATGATGACATGTGGGTGCATCTCTAGCTGGGGATGCTCCTCCTCGATAAGCAACAGCTAGTCGTCCTTCAAGGGCTCCATCCTTCTTGATCCTGTCTGGCTTTGTCTTGGCTTGACGAAGTCGCTCTCGGGTGTGATGAAGTTACTCGCGGAGCTTCACGGACTCCTCAATAAGGTGGTGAACCAGACTATCGGCAGAGAGGCTAAAGTAGGTCTGGAACCTGAGTGGTGTGCCATCCTCCTGGGACGGAACCAACATACAACTCTTGCCAAGATCATCCTTTCTGAAAGGTAGGTAGCGAGTAGCCGGCTCTTCAGCCATTTCTAGAATGGTATCCCGAAGGTGTAGGAGTGCCTTGCGTGCAGCTGACTCGACTACGAGTACTATGGTCTCCATCTATGGTCCTTTAAAGAACCAACTAGTTGGGGAGTCGTTTGCCTTCATGACCACATCCACGTGGTACTCCTTCGTGACGGCATCGACCCAATGCTCATGGTAGAGGAAAACGGGTGGTTGGCGAAACTGGCACTTCTCCAGGCTATCCCCAAGAAGTAAGGGAAAGCCAGATGTCAGGAAGGCTTCGGGTACGATGGCCATCTACAAAGGTATGAAGGGAGGAGAGTCAGCAGAGTGTTGTGTAAAGAATAGAAGAGGTAAATCGTGCAGAATTCCAAATTATAGGTGCTAGGTGTAGTTTTGAAAATGGTTTTATCCTAACTAACGTCCATGCTAACTAAGGGCTTCATACAGTCAGGATGGCTTTGATACCAGCTCTATAGGGACCCCGACTCATAAGTCGTGGTCATCGAATGCACGTGTACAGTAATCCTAGAGATCAATGCTCACTCAACACACAGAAGCTGAATAACAAGAGTCTTACATCCACATTTAGCGTCTTACACAAATAAAGGCCATGAAGGTCTAGCCTTACATAGATAGGGCCACAAGGGCCAAAAACGTAACAAGCAGCGGAATTCTTGATCGAAAGCGTGAACCCATGCCATCTGCCTTAAACCTACAGGCATTCTGATTGGGAAGCGTCCTACTTCGCATGTTCGTCACCAACGAACTCTTCACCATACTCCTGTTCTTCCATCCCTGGCCTATTAAATAACTAGTGGCAAGCCAATGAGTACTTTGAATGTACTTACAAGCAACCCAAGTTGTGGAACAAGGTATAATAATGCATGGTATAGCACTAAGTAGGTAGTTCGCAGGAAGCTAAATTTGTATGCAATGACATGATCAAATAACCATTAGTAAGCATGCATCACTTGGTAACAGGTACTCATGTGATCAAGATTCAGTTATCATCATATAAGGGTGGTTGAATATCCCATGTTCACAATCGTGTCAAGTCATTGGAGCTAGCTTCAAGTATTGCCTTTGTCTCCATCACACACACACACCAAGTATGCGAAAAACATCCAGACGTAGTTTAAGAAGGACCTCCAACTGTCCATGACTGCAGACACGGCTATTCGAATAGTTTTACACTATGCAGAGGTTGCACACTTTACCCACAAGACTCGGGGAACTTCCGTCTCATCCACGACTCACGGTATATTACATACCCGAGGTAAGCACCGGAACAATTCCTTTCCCATGGTGATACTAAACAATGAGTCCACTCGTTGGTGCCATCCCTCATGATATACATCACTGGTATCACCCATGAGGGCATGCAACGGTGTGCCCAGTGCCTGTAAAGACAGCGCATGGCCTTCCACTCCGGGACGACCCCGTCTCGAGAGTGACCACTTCACTCTGTCCACTGGTAATGTGGGATCCCTGCTAGCACCAACCACAATAATCAACAAACCCCATCCCATAAGGGGTATCGTGGTCGCACATGTAAGGTTAGGACGGTCAACATACCTTAAATCTAATCCGCTTTCGAAAACACACACACTCACTTACTCCGGTACACCACTTCTTCCTCAGTGGTTACCCAACTCATCATCGTCTCCCTTGGGCATTAGTGGCACCTGACGGGGTTTTTGAAAGGTCTTTGAAAGTACTTTTGTTTCCATCACCATGCATAATCCCATGTCGTTTGCATAGCATCTACTAAGCAACCTATCTACACCCACCTGCATAACTCTCATAAGAAGATAGGGTCATGCATGATGCAAGTGTCAATGACAAAAGTATCAGAGGCAACCCACCGAAGTGGTCACTACTCCACATGATCAAATATAACGAAAGTAAAGTGCTATATGAAATGCAATAAAAATGGTTTCTTAACATGGTCAAAGGGTTGCCTGCCTTGATCAACAAAGTCTTTGGGATCTTCAAAGTCTTCGGGTCCAACTCCCTCGTCAATAGCGCAATCTATCGTTGCCATAAATAACGATAATAATAAGCATCACACAAAAAGAGAGCACACAAAGCTACTATTAAAATGCTACCCTATTATGATAAATACTAGAAACTATACTAAAAATATTTGTCTAAGGCTTTCTTGTGAAAACATTTTTGAAAGCTATTTAAACATAGGCGAACAGGTGCCTAAAACAGGTTTTAAAATAAAACAGTACATAAAAAGTTTTCAATTTTTTTCACAAATGACACTATTAAATTCTACATATTATTCTAAGATTTTAGGTGGAAAAATAGTTGGCATTGGATTTTCATTTAATCCCGAGGGATTTTTTGAAAACAGACAGAAAAAGAAAAGGAAAAGGGGTACTGTGCCCTGGGCCGACCCAGAGAAAATCAGCCCTAGGTGAACTAGGCACCCGCGCCGCGTCAGATTTAAACCTGAGGGCGGGCCCCACGGGTCAGAGAGAGACGAAGGCGGGAGGGGTGTGAGGGGCTTACGACCTGGCCCCACTGGCAGGTCATCGTCCACCTCTGACCAGGGGCTGGCGGTGCTCACAGGCGGTGTAGGGAGGCACAGTGAGGGAAGATGGAGGCGGGAACAGGCTCAACGTCGAGTCGCCGTTCCTCTAGAGGTGGAGGGAAGGCCGGAGGTGTCCTGGATCGCCAATGACGAGTACCCACGGCGAAGGAGGTTCAGGAGGGGGTCGGAGTCAAGGATCCTTGCCTCAAGTTGAACGAAGGAGAGGGGGGACGTGCCAGGAGCTAGATGTGGGCTCGATGGAGGTGATGGGAGTGCCGGAGCAGGCCTGTGTCCCGAGATCGACGGAGCTCCTCCACGGCGGCGCCTCGGTCGATCTCGAGCAGTGGTGCTCGGACGGACTCAAGAAGGGGCTTGGGAGGTTAATTAGGGACATGATAGGGCCAGAGGAGGGATGAGGGGGCTTAGGGGAGGCCTTAAATAGGCGACCCATGGTCCACCGAGCTTGGGTACGCCTTCGAGCTTGTGGCCGTGGTCAGAGGCCACGGGGGGAGACGGGGGTCTGTCTGGGGTGCTCCTGGGGCTGGTCCAGGACGAGCAGGAGCAAGAGAGAGAGGGAGGAGAGCCCGCACATGCGAGGCTTGGGGTTGGTCGAAACGGGCGGCAATGGAACGTGCGAGCGGAGCTGTTGGAGGGAGAGGAAGGAGGGGGCCGACAGGGTGTTGTGGTGCGGACGTTGAGAGGGACCAAATGGCGCGAGGGGGAGGCCCGAGGCCGCCGGAGCCATGCAGTGGGCAACAGCTACAGTGCCTGTCGGCACTATAACATGGTCCAGAGCGCGCATATGGCATGCCACGGCATGCCAACAATGTTTTGTGTGCGGCCAAAGGTGTCTACGGGCATCTAGGCTAGGGGCAATTGCATTGGATGCCCTCGGAGGAAGATAGAATAAGAGGAGAGGGAAGAGGGGGGTGTTTTACTATTGTCCAGAGGGTAGAAATGAGGTTTTCATCCGCCAATCATGGAGCTGTGGCCAACCAATGTTTATTGGGGGTAAAGTACCATTACAAAATGATGTGGTCAAAATTTGGCCTCAAATAAAAATATAGGAAGGGGGGTCAAACAGGTTTTTTTGCCATTGTGGCAGAAGGTGTTTGATGGAGATTATGGCAGGTGAATGGGCTTTGCTTGCCATAGGAATTGACAGGATCAAATGGTGATTAGAATTAGGCCTGGTCACCAAGTTTGAGCTTGATTGTAGAAAGTTCAGAATGTATCTTTGGGAAACCCTAGAAATTAACAGAATCTAGTTTCTGTAGATCTGGTCATGTTAAGTTAATCCCCTTGATGCACCACTTATTGTAGCACCATTTCTTGGTGATTAGAACGTGTCCACAAAGTTTGGGGCCAAGGGGAGAAACTTCACAATGTAAAGTTGTTCAAATTTGAACCTGGACTGAGAGGGTTTTGGAATAGTTTGATGAATCCAAACAATTTGGATTGCGATGAAACTTTGCAAGATCATCACCTAAGGCAATGTTGCGTTGCTGGAATTTTCTTGGAATTTATTGAGAATATTTCTTATAGAAATATTTCAAAAGCTTGATTTGGACAAAAAGGGTTTTGAGGGGTTTTGCCCTTGATTTTGAACATGACAATGTGTTGAAACTCATATATATGGAAAATATATGTCCACTGAGTTTCCCTGAATTTGCTCAAATATTTTGAAAGCATTTAATAATTTTTCCCTATAAAAGACTATTTCTGGCCTTAAGAAAAAAAACCTTTTAAATAAATAGTGAAATAATATTTGGTGGTTTTGGAAAGTCATATATATAGTTGGTTTGAAATAAAGCCTTTGGGGATGAAGGACCCACCCAATTTAAGGACAAGCAGTGCAAACCTCAATTCAGGGGGTTTTGAAGACCTAATTTGAATAAAACCTTTTTGGTGAAAATATTATTTGGTAAAAATAGTTTTGGGCACTATTCACATGGCATGATCATTGGGCAATAAGTTTGGTTCAAGGAAGATGAATATGGAGAGGGATAGAATCTAAGAGTGCCATACACAAACAACCAAACAAGCAAACAAGCAACAATTCAAACAAGCACAAGCACTGATTTTTTTTAATTGGCTCCAAATTTTATAAATCCAAGCATAGCAAAGTGATACAAACACAAGGTGTGACACTGCCCAAGCAGAGGTTGCAACCGAGAAGACTTGTCTGGCGGAGCGCAAGGCACTTCTGGATGCCAGGGAGATAGAAATGTCATCCCAAGAGGAAACCCTCACTGCTACCCTTTGCGGGAAGGAGGAGGAACTAGAATCCCATGTTCTAGAGCGCACCAAGGAGTTGGAGGATGGCCACAAAGCCACCCTTCACACATTATCCATGGAGGCCGGAAACCAGTTGAAGAAAGTTTCCGATGACCTTGTTGTTGCATCTGCCGCCAAGACCACCCTTAAAGCTCAGCTGAGCAAACTGACGGAGGACCTGTACAAGATCCGCAAGGAGATTGGATCCCGCAAGGAAGAAGCGCAGAAGGTGCAAACCATATTGGATACGATGCAAACGCAGCTTTCCTCCAAGTGTCAAGACCTCAAAGCGGCTAACAGTGCCATTTTTGACCTTAAGTCCAAACTCGCCTCTCTGGAAAAGGACGTTGAGTCTGCTGGCGAACGCGAGAAGCTTTTACAAACCAACTTGGCTGATGCCCAATCTCTCCGGAAAGAAGCTGAGGACAAGCTGAAGAACAAAGTCGAACAATGTGACCTCTAGATTAGGAATCTGACCCACATTGCTGAATGTTTCACTACACAAGTCTCGAGCATGAACATAAAGAGCTGGGCTTTCTCCGTCAACCAACATGAAGTCCCAAGCGTGAAGATTATACTCTTCTTTGAGGGCTTGATCGAGGGGCTAAAAGACAATGAAGATGACAAAGACGCCTGCTTCGCCGATGAATCCCAGAGGCTGGCCCGCAATGCCCTCTTCATGGTCTTGAGCAATATGGCATATTTCTATCCGGAGCTCGATGCAACTTCTTGAGCTTATGTTGGTTTTCCCTTGAAGAGGAAAGGGTGATGCAGCAAAGTAGATAAGTATTTCCCTCAATTGTTGAGAACCAAGGTATCAATTCAGTACGAGGAACAAGCAAGGACCCAATTTATGCACGTACATAGACAATCAAACACTTGCACCCAATGCTATAAAGGGGTTGTCAATCCCTTCACGGTTATAGCAAGGATGAGATCTAATAGAGATAATTACAAAAGATTGCTAGAAGTAAATGTAAATAAAATTGCAGCAAGGTATTTTTGGTATTTTTGGTTTATAGATCTGAAAATATAATATGGAAAATAGACCCGGGGGCATAGGTTTCATTAGAGGCTTCTCTCTTGAAGGAAAATAATACAGTGGGTGAACAAATTACTGTCGAGCAATTGATAGAAAAGCGCATAGTTATGACGATATCCAAGGCAATGATTATGCATATAGGCATTATGTCCATGTCAATTAGACTGAAACAATTCTGCATCTACTACTATTACTCCACACATCGACAGACTCCTGCGTGCATCTAGAGTATTAAGTTCATGAAGAACAAAGTAACGCATTTAGTAAGAGGACATGATGTAGAGGGATAAACTCAAGCAATATGATGAAAAACCCCATATTTTAATCCTTTATGGCAACAATAAAAATACGTGCCTCGCTAGCCCTACTATGTCACTGGGTGAGGACACTGCAACATTGAGCCCAAAACTAAGCACTTCTCCCATTGCAAGAATTACAAATCAGGTTGGCCAAACCAAACCAATAATTCGAAGAGACTTGCAACGATATGAAATCATGCATATAAGAACTCATAGAGGATTCAAATAATATTCATAGATAATCTTATCATAAACCCACAATTCATCGGATCTCGACAAAGACACCACAAAAGAGTATTACATCAGATAGATCCCCATGAAGATCATGGAGAACATGGTATTGAAGAACATAGAGAGAGAAGAAGCCACCTATCTACTAGCTATGGACCCGTAGGTCTGTGGTGAACTACTCACGCATCATCGGAAGGGCAATGGAGTTGATGTACGTGCCCTTCGTGATCGAATCCCCCTTCGGCACATAACCGGAAAAGGCTCCAAGATTGGATATCTCGGCAACGGAGGCTTCCGGTGGCGGCAAAGTATTAGGGAAACACATGCCTTATAGCTGAAGAATGAAACTCAGCTTGAAGACGGATTTGGACTTGGTGGCAGAAGCGACGTTCCTAAGGCAAATAAAGTCTCCCTATGAAATGATGGGAAGAAGAGAAGGAGGCTGGTTGTTTAAAAAGAGACTTGCAGAGATAACGCGCTGAGTTTGTTGGCCGGACGGAGTTAGTTAGCCGGCTAATCTCAAACATGGCCTGATTCCTAGCTTGCATGATTGCAAAATTGGTTGGCATCGTGTATACAACTCATGCCTTCTTCCACTGGCACTGTTTGCATGCTAATCTCAAAGATGAGGATATCGCGGGCATCTAAATGACCCGGGGTAGACGGCTCACGCTGGCGCCTCGGCCTGCTGCGGCGGCGCTGGCGACGTCCTCTCCGGCGGAGAGATTAAGCGGATCAAGATTCTCTTGCCTTGGTTCGCACTATGGTTCTTCCGATGAGGATAGTGCACCGACAGTGGGTATCAAGATGGCTATGGAGGTGTTAGGAGAAGAGGAAAAAGATGCAGACTGGATTCCGGTGATCCACAAGAAGAGGCAGACCGCGGCGGAGCTCGTGCAAGAGTTCTGGAACGACGCTGGTTTTCCAACTCCGGCGTCTCGTTTTTGGGAGAGACGGACGTCATCGTCGCCGGTAACGCCATCGGACTACAGGGATCAGGAGAACGCCATGGACGCGACTGGATTGGATCGGCATCAGGCCGCATCGCCGGCTGGCTCGGCGCC
This sequence comes from Hordeum marinum, assembly GCA_022496015.1. NCBI lineage: Eukaryota > Viridiplantae > Streptophyta > Magnoliopsida > Poales > Poaceae > Hordeum > Hordeum marinum. The sequence goes on from CM039673.1 coordinate 235,411,395, forward strand.
GATGCTGCGACGTGGACGGAGTTTGTCAGTCTTCTCCAACTGGAATCAGGGTAAGCCGCGTCCCGCACATGGGGAGTTGGAGAGGTCCTTTGCTGACGCGCAGGGTGACGCCACCGCCTGTTCTCGGAGAGTTCATACAGGTGGCGAGTGTGATTCCTTCCTCGGCAGTCCAGGAGAGCTCGTCGGAGCCGGTTTCCACGCCGGGATCTGAGGACGTACGAGCAGCTGAGTCAGGGGCGAAGTCTACGGTGATTCAAAATCCACCTCCCCTGGAGAATAACCTTACGCGTGGTACGTGCCAAACTTTTTCCTGGGCCTTCCTTGGTCGTCGCATGTGGGCTCTCTAGGGCGGCCTCGATACCCAGTCACGAGAGGTCAGACGGGTTGCTACACCAAACATGCCATGGACCGCACCTGCATCTTCGTCTTCCACTCCTGACGCCACCAAGCCTACGATCGATCATCCCTAAATCTGTCTGCGAGCGCTGCCGCCGACTCGGGCTGCACCTCTAGTCGTTCGTGATGGTCGTTCCTACACTGTGGTTGCGGCATCACTGCAGTCCATGGAGGGGGTGCCTCCTCCGGCGTAGGGCGCCTCGACTGCGGGAGGGTCGAATCCTCGAGGTCCTTCACCTACGTCTTCCCACCCGGCGGCTTCGGCGCAAACCTTCAACGGACCTCCGGCCTACTCTCAACAGCAGTAAGGACAGCCGCCGGGCTATGGTTATGGAGGAAATCAGACTCCGGTTTTTGGTCAGCCAGGGCAATATCAATCTCCGTACAGTCTGGCACCCAATGTTGGGCTGGCTCCTGTGTACGGGGCTTCATCTACAGGGATGACCGTGCCTCCGCAGTTCCATTCGGGAGGGACTACGATCCAGCCGCATCCTCCGGCTTTCGCGGTCGGCCAACAAGGTGCTGCTCAGAAACGTAAAAAGAAGAAAATACCGCTGCAGCCACAGTTTGCAGGTGCTCCTATGCAGCATGGCTTTCAACGTCCCACTCAGCACATGCCAATCCAGCAATAGATTCCACAGCAGCCCTTACCGCAGCAATATATGCAACCATATCAACACGGGCAATACCAGCAGGTTGTATTGCACCCACAGAATTCACAGATGCCGAAGATTCCGCAGGGACAGGCTGCTGTCGATGCACCACCGCCGGTGGCTCTAGCGACTCATGGGCAAGGCAAAAAAAGGGGTCCGTTGCTGGAAGCGTGCAGTTGATACGCATGCAGTGAGGACTGCACGGTGCAACATTATAGTTATATTTGTGATAAGATCGCTCACCCGACGTTGCGTTGCCCTGTTCTTAAACTACATAAGCCCCATGCTTTTGTTTCGGGGGTTGGTGCTGAGGAGACGTACTTTGCCCAGCTGCCAGACTGTGTTGTCAAGGATCACTTGGCGCCCACCCAGACACTTATCGCATCTGTTCAGGTTAGTGGTATGATGGTCCCGGCTAGCATTGTCGAGAGTCAGATTGCCAGGAGGTGCCCGGTACATACACAGTGGAAGTGGGAGGCTATTCAGCATGGATCGGATACTTACCTTGTTAGTTTTCCTTCTTTTGAGGGTTTGGACAGGGTTGATGGAATCCAAATGAACGTGCCTTCGGTTAATGTCCAGATGACCGTTTTTGCATGGAAATCTCAGGAGATTCCACATAAGGTTGAACTTCAGTAGACTTGGCTACATGTTGAGGGTGTTCCCCATACTGTTCGCCATATTTGGGGTTTATGGGCAGTTGGTACTTTAATGGGCAAGACGTTGGATCTTGATCTTATTAGCCTACGACGTTATGGTGTTGTTTGTATTCTGGTGGCTATGACTAACACTCAGATTTTGTCGAAGGATAAAGATGATATTGGGCCTTTCATTTCCACGGATGTGGTGGTTAAGCTCAAGGGATATGCTTTCACATTTAGGAGGGAGCCTGCAGGTTATGCGTCGGATCTAGACTTTATTCCTTTTATTTGGAAGCGCAAGGGTGGTGATGCTGACGACGATGGCGGTGTGAAGGACAAGGAGGACGAGATGGACACCTCGGAGCACACCGTGAACCCCTCCAACCAACCGTCATCTAGTTCTACTATTGCCAATGACACTCATAAGACTCAAGTACAACGACGAGAACTCGCGAGTGTTGTGTCTCATGATGCATCAGGGACAGTCTCTATGCTGATGGCAGTGACCCCTTTTAACTCTACACCGCAGACCCCACGAGGCATTGAGCTCGTCGCAAAATTATGATCTAAATCCACGTTAAGTGATTGTGTTGAAAGATCTGCGCAGGTACTTCAACGGGAGCCATCGTCACCTACCACTCCGCGGGCTGACGTTGTGTCGGAGCCGTCGTCGTCAACTCTGACGGCAGCATCGCAGGCCGTCGGCGTCACGCCGGTGCAGTCAACCAACAGCTCAGCAGGCCGGCCTCCTGCTGCTACGTGCATGCACATGCATGCTCAAGTGATGGCCGAGCCACAAGTGCATGGGCCAGTCCGGTCTCCTGTTGCTACGTGCATGCACATGCATGCACAAGAGGTGGACACACAGTGTGAGGGGCCCGTCATGTTGCCTCGGGTCGAGTTTGCATCGCAGCTGTCGTCGCCAACTCATACGGCAGCGTCGCATCCCGCGATTCTCAAGTCGGTGGAGGCCACCGGCGGCTCGGCGGGACGTCCGGACTCATCATCGGTGCATCGGCAACCAGCAGGTCAGGTGGCGTTGCAACCATCATCGCCAATACTGACGGTAGCGACGCAGCCAGCTGTTTCCATCACGATGCAGGACAACGACGACACGGCAGGGCGACGGGACGGGACTTCGAAGCACCGGCCACCACCTACGCTGCAGGTGGCCGCCCAGCTACCTGCTCGGGACGAGCTGGGCAAGTTGACCCCGGCTGGGCGTGGTGCTGAAGGGCCGGCCTCGGGTATACGGCCATGCATGCATACACCGGCTGGGCATGGTGCTGAACGGCCGGCCTCGGGTGTGCAGCCATGCATGCATGCACGCGTGGCTGCTCTTAGGCCCCAGCCGCAGGTGGAGACGGCCACATCCATCCCTACCGCGTTCGCTGGTACGACTGGTCCGGCCCCTGACACACTTCAGACGGCGACCTCGTCGCTCGAGCCTACGGTTGAGACTGTCGGGGAGGGGGTTGCTACTCCACCATCATCCCCTCCACGGGAAGTAGAGCTGGCGCCACGACCTCCGATGGGGATGACACCTACACGACGGAGTAGTCGGCATACGGTTGCCGACGATAGTTCTATGGACATAGATGAGGACTCCTTGGCCAAGGCAATGCGGCGTAAGGCAACGCAGAACCTCGACAACCAAGGTATTACGTCGTCACCCAAATCCTTTTTAGCTTTTTCCAATTCTGCATCGTTTCTAAGTTAAATAATGTGGGTGTTAGTCTTGGAAAGAAGGAGAAGGATATTTCTTTTTCGACTAACGCTTTGAAACATTTGGAATATGACCGATTAAAAGTTACTCCACGTGTTTCTAGCAAGTCTTATGTTTCTCATACTAATGATGAGGAGCTGTATGCCACATCAGATGGTCAGCTACTCACTCACTTAGTAGGAGCAGTTTTGGACGTGGGTCTAGATGAACCCGGGCTTAGTTCATTGATTGAGCTTACAGCATCCGGACGTAAATCAAAGACCGCACGTTCGAAAAAAGATAGTAAGACCCATAAGAGGGCGAAGTGTTCTAAATCTCCTACTGTTTCGTCATGAATGGAATGTTTTTTAATAGCAGAGGTCTCCGTGACTTGGCTAAACATTTATTCATTGCGGAATGTAATAGGGAACACAATGTAGACTTTTTGGCTATCTCTGAAATGAGAAGACATGATTTCTCAGTGAGTCTTCTTAACCGTCTTTTAGGCGGGATAGACTTTGCTTGGGTTTCACGACCGCCTAGAGGTCGTTCTGGTGGCATTTTACTTGGCGTAAATACATGGACTATGGATGTTTTGGCTAGTTCGGATGGCGAGTTTCACGTTAAACTCCATATTCGCAACAAGGACGACAACTTCACGTGGACACTCGTCGCCCTGTATGGGGCAGCCCAGGACGAGTTCAAGGCCGATTTTCTCCGTGAATTGGTTAATCTGGCGAAAGATAATCCCTATCCTATTCTTATAGGTGGGGATTTCAATTTTCTTCGATTTTCAAATGAGAAAAGCCGTGGTAGGTTTGATAATCATTGGCCTTTCCTTTTTAACGCTGTCATCGACAGTCTAGATCTACGACAGGTATCCATGATTGGAAGACAATTCACTTGGGCGAACAGTCTTCCGGAACCGACATATGAGAAACTAGATCGCGTTTTAATGGATACTAACTAGGAATCTAAATTTCCTATGGTGTCTGTTCGTGCTCTATCTCGTATCGAGGCTATATCAGACCACACACCCATTCTCCTAACTGCTGGTTTGCCACGACCACAACATAAACGCAAGTTCAAGTTCGAACTTGGGTGGTTGCTTCGGGATGGCTTCCATGATATGGTCAAGGAGGTGTGGGAGAAACTGGTGGCTGGGCCTACCCCAATACATAGATGGAATAACAAAATGCGTGTATTATGTAAATTCCTTGGTGGTTGTGCTAGGCATACGGTAGGTATCCTCAAAAAGGAGAAGCTTCGTCTTTCATCTATCATTGATGAATTAGAAGCTTTGGTAGAGGTTAGACCTCTATCTGAGCATGAAATCGAGATCAAGAATCATTCAAATGCACAGATAGCTAACATGTTGCGTGAAGAGGAACTCAAGTGGTATCAACATTCTAACTCTCAGTTTATCCTGAAAGGTAATTCGAATACTAGATATTTCTATGGAATAGCCAATGGCAGACACCGGAAGAAAGTTATTCATTCCCTACAACAGGACGAGGGCACGATTGTGGGGCATGAGCAACTTAAATCTTATATCACTAATTATTATAAAAATCTGTTCGGAGCCCCAGAGGAAGGAAACTTCTCGATGGATGAGTCCCGAACAGATGACATCCCCCAGGTCTCTGATGAGGAAAACATCCTACTAACAACTTCATACTCCGAGGAGGAAGTTAGAAAGGCGGTTTTCCTAATGGAGCATAAAAAAGGTCCGGGTCCGGATGGTTTTCTCGCAGAGTTCTATCAGAACTTCTGGGAAGTCATCAAACCGGATCTCCTACTTTTGTTTAGCGACCTTCATGTTGGCCAACTAGAATTGTCTCGCTTAAACTTCGGTGAGATTATTTTATTACCTAAGGTTAATGAGGCTGAAAGGATACAACAATATAGACCTATTTGCCTCCTTAATGTTAGTTTTAAAAAATTCATGAAGGTTGCGACTATTAGCTGAATTCGGTTGCTGAACATGTGGTTCGCCCTTCACAGACAGCTTTCATGCAAGGCAGACACATCCTAGATGGAGTTGTTTTCCTTCATGAAACAATCCATGAATTACACCAGAAAAAGTTAAATGGGGTGGTACTCAAAATAGACTTTGAAAAAGCTTATGACAAAGTCAAGTGGCCATTTCTTCAACAGACTCTTAGGATGAAAGGATTTTCTGCAGAGTGGCGCGTTATGGTTCATAGCTTCGTTTCTGGAGGTAGTGTTGCCATTAAGGTCAATGATGACGTTGGACACTACTTCCAAACGAAGAAGGGATTGCGACAAGGTGACTCGATATCGCCCATGCTATTCAATATAGTGGCGGATATGCTAGCGGTCATGATTGAGCGTGCCAAGGTTGACGGTCAAACTGATGGGGGTAGTAAATCATCTTGTTGATGGTGGTCTCTCTATACTTCAATATGCCGACGATACGATTCTCTTCATGGATCATGACCTCGAGAAAGCGAGAAATATGAAACTGATTTTATCAGCATTCGAGCAACTCTTGGGGCTCAAGATCAATTTTCATAAAAGTGAATTGTTTTGCTTTGGTGACGCTCAAGACGAGGCCCACCTGTATGCTGAACTGTTCGGATGCAGGTTGGGCCAGTTTCCAATCACATATTTAGGGATACTGATACATTATCGAAGACTCACAAATGCTGAATGGAAACACATCGAGGAGAGACTACAAAAAAGACTTAGCAGTTGGAAAGGTAAACTGCTGTCTCTGGGTGGAAGATTGGTCCTCATCAATCCAGCACTAAGTAATATGGTACTATATATGATTTCCTTCTTCCAGTTGCCGAAAGGAGTCTTATATAGATTGGATTATTTCCGATCAAGATTCTTTTGGCAAGGAGATAGCGAGAGAAAGAAATATCGACTGGCCAAATGGAGTGTGGTTTGCCGTCCCAAAGACCAGGGCGGGTTGGGCATTCATGACCTTGAGGTTAAGAATAGGGCCCTCCTCGGCAAATGGTTGTTTAAATTACTGACGGAAGATGGTGTATGGCAAACCCTCCTAAGGAGGAAATATGTGGGTTCCAAGGCGGTATCCCAGGTATACTGGAAGCCTAGGGACTCCCACTTTTGGGAGGGTCTAATGGCTACGAAGAAATATTTCTTCTGCTATCGATCCTTCTCAATTAAGGACGGCTCGGAAATTAGATTCTGGAAAGACAAGTGGCTAGGAGATGCCACACTCCGGGAACAATATCCGGCTCTATACAACATTGTGCGCCACAAGGGTGATACTATCGCCACGGTAATGGAATCTTTTCCGCCAAATGTGACGTTCAGAAGAGATTTAATTGGACCCAGACTCCAATCGTGGAACATCCTGCTCCAGCGGTTGTCCACGGTGCAATTGTCACATAGGTCCGATGTTTTTGGATGGAACCTCCATGGGAATGGACAATTCTCAGTGGAGTCAATGTATAAAGCGTTACTCTAGTCTGATGTGCCAGTTGATAATAAAAAGAAGATCTGGAAGATAAAGATACCTCTTAAGAATAAAATCATTGCATGGTATCTTCGTCGCGGAGTCATTCTTACTAAAGATAACCTTATTAAGAGGAATTGGCATGGAAGTACGCAATGTGTCTTTTGTCACCTTGATGAGACAATAAAACATTTATTCTTCCAATGCAAACTGGCTCGTTCTATATGGTCAGTCATCCAAATAGCTTCTAGCTTGTATCCTGCTTGTAGCGTTGCTAATGTATTTGGCAACTGGTTACATGGGATTGATCACAGGTTTAGAACTCTTCTCAGGGTGGGAGCGCATGTCGTTATTTGGTCGCTTTGGCTATGTAGAAATGATAAGGTTTTTAGTGATAAAAGTACTTCTCTGATGCAGGTTATCTACAGATGTACAGGGACTCTTCGTTTATGGTCCTCTCTACAACGCGTGGAGAATCGAGACCTGACAGAGGTGTGGACACGATTGTAGGCTACGGCGAGGAATACTTTTACCCAACATGGGTGGCAGTATGATCTTAGGATTGACCCCCTACGCTTTAGGCGTTATACGGATTCTACATGTCTCTTTGTATTTCGCCTTTTTTATTTTTTGTTTGTGCGAGAGGATCTTGTTTGGCTGTGTGCATCTTAGTTATGCAGAGGCCGGGTGTAATACTTAAATCTTTTAAGTAATATAAAGAGCCCCTTTTTGAAAAAATATAAAAGACAAAAACAGCTCAGCCCCGTATAACTGGCATGCACTGGACCAGAAGTCAGACGCTCTAAAAGAAGTACGCGTTAACAAAAAAAATCACGAGTACATATAATCAGGCTGGGCGTTTGAGCAAAATAAATATGTCACCCGCACTAATGCAAATATTTGGGACACACATATGATATGAAATATGTCTACTTATATTTTCGAGTTCTGAAACCGAATCATAAAAAAAATATTCGCTTCCAGACATCGAGGGGTATCTGTTGACATAGATTTTGACCTAGATGAAATAAACCACATAAAATATAAATGCGAAACAAAAAAATTGTTTTACAATGAAAAGAAACAATTTGAATAAAAATATATAATTAACTGCTCAAAAAAAGTGTTGACAATAAACTTGGCCTATGATATATGGTCAAATGTTGATACTGCGGATACTGAAAGAGCCAAGAAATTATAAAATGTGAAAATATAAATAGTCATCAAGTTTTGTTCTAAAAATATAGATGCACGGCTTGCATACACATATGTTGTCAATGACGGAAATCTAATGTTGACATAAATTCAAATTGTCATAGACGGCATTAATATTGCTAAAGTATTAAATTACAGACTAAACAGGCAAATCATTCAGACTGTTTATGAAATATCAGATGACACATGTAAAAGAAAAATGTCTGATGCGATGACATATTAAAAATAAAATGTGTCAGACCGTTATGGAAATATTGGCGTATAATTTTCATTGAAAACATATCTATTCATACGAAGGAAATAGACTTGGTTAGCCATTTCAACTAATCAAGGCTAACCCGTTCAAATAAATCGACTACGTACATACATGATATTGCTCATAATGCTGCGTGCATGCATAAGCTAATCCAACAGTCAACTGTAAACAGGTGTGTTAGTGTCCTAGGCTGACACGATGATGGAAAAGAAAATTCTTTAAGCCCACGTCGGCTCATTAGAGACAGTTGCCGGGTTAATTAGGATTAAACAAATAAGAAAATAAGAGAAAGGAGTCAGCCTGCTCCCACATTCGCACGATCCCACCATCAGTGGACGTGGCCGTTGGCGCGTGCGTCCAGCCGCATCGTTCCGTTCCTCTTTCCTTCCTATAAATGCGCGCTCACCCAGCATACAAGGCCCCCGGTTCATTTGCTCTCAGTTTTCTGGCCTTCTTCCTCCTCTCTGTAGGATACACCATATCATCTATACACAAAGCACACCGGGAGAGAGGGAGAAGCAGGGAGAGGAACCTTTGTTTGTTCCAAGGAGGTAAGAATTAAGGTAAGATCCATGGCACTCTCCTGGCCCCTGGTTTGGCCATTGCGGTACAAGCTAGGGATATTCTTTCTTCCTCCTCTTCAAAACTCAAGTCCTTGATTCGGCCATCGCGATACAAATCAAGGTGCTTGTTTCATCTATCTTCAGATTTTCGTCCTTGATATGGCCATTGTGGTATAAACCAAGGAGCATGTCACCTCGATCCATCTCAAATTATTGTCTTTGGTTCGGCCATCGCGGTACGAGCCAAGGAACATGCACGATTCTTGTACATGTTGCATATACTCTGTTCTAATGATCTTATTCTTGATCCGGTCCCCTTAGCGATACAAGCCAGGAGGAATGCCTCGTTCTTTGATTTGGTCCCTATACGTGGATAATGATCTTATTCTTGATCCGGTCCCCTTAGCGATACAAGCCAGGAGGAATGCCTCGTTCTTTGATTTGATCCGTATACGTGGATACAAATCAAGAGTGTCATAGGTACAAAAAAACCTTGTGCAAAATTGTCTTGGTGAAGCCATCGTAAACAAGTTGATATGACTAACTTGGAATGAAATTATGAATGTGCTAAACGGAACTTATGATAAAATTCTTGTTCGATTCCGCTACGAACATTATGTGTCACACTAGTTGTAATACAGACAAGAATATATAAAAACAAAACTTTCCTTATTTACGCTACGACGCGTGGGCATTATCCTAATTCTACGCAGTGTAGTAGTAATACAAGGAAGATAAAATTAAATGAAATATTCAAGCCATATATTTCGGCCAAAGTCATATAAAACATGTGATAATGCTCCAATGCTACACGAGCCTAAACTATTAGCATCATCACAAATGTATATCACAAACTCGCTTTACTTGGGTTATACTACACACGGGGCGCCAATCAAATGACATTACATAGAGTTAGTTTTAATACCACATAAGGTATAAATATAAAAAGAAAGATAAATGTCATATGACTCATGCAATAATAAAATTTCTCCATACACCTTTACTGTTATGCTACACAAAGACATTGTCTTAGTGCTATGTGGTGTTAGTAGTAATGCAGGTAAGGCTGAACTCAATAAAAATGTTTTTATGTCACATACATATAGGTACGCAAAATTCGTGGATAACATATAATCAAGCATATATCATGTGGCCTATGTGGGCTGTAAACAAACAAAATATTATAAGAAGACTTCACTTGGGTCATGCTACACATAGGTGCCATATTATGGCACCATGTGGTTGGTATGGCACCATGTGGTTGGTTTTGATACCGTGTGAAGTCAAAAGAAACAAATAGGACACATATCACATGCACCATGAAAATTATCAATGTGTCAAAAAGCAATAATCCGTTACGCTACATGCTGACACCACATAAGTGTTGCGTAATGATAGTAGTAATGTGATGATGCAAAACTTATTAAAAGGAATGTCACATACATTCATGCTACCCAAACCAAATATATAGCATGCGATCCCCACGGAATAATATATACACATCCTATGTGTCGAAAGTACGATAAAACCATGCCTAGCCAAAATCAATTTCATTCTGCATATAAATGAGGTTGAACACAACTAAATTTGTTGTGTGCTAGGAAAACATATTCCAAAACATGAAACATGAAATCATGGAGGAGTATTCACATAAAAGAAAACTTCAAGTTCGCCAACCTGGTGTTCATCGACGACCGTGAGCACGATTTTCTTGTAGCATATTGTAATAGGAATGTTTTGTAATCTTATGTAATAGATAGGTTGGAATTCTTAATCAGGGTTTTCTCTCCGAAGATGTAATTAACAATATTTTTATATAAATATAAGTTTTCTAGAAATATGTACCTGCAATGTTTGATTTTCATTTTATTTTATGCATTGTATGCGCTTATATTTATTCACTTTGTATCAATGATGTGGACACGTGTTTGTTCTCATGCCTAGCCATTTGCCTGTCATCAGTATCCTCGAATCATCTTCTCATCTCGAGACTTAGGCATCAATGGATGCCTCAATATGGTGTTCATGGTGCGGAGGTGTAACATTCCAAGTGCTCCCCTTGTCATTTATGGTCATATACCCCATATGAACCTCTATGTTTGCCACATGCTTGGAATGAATTATGATTTTGCTTCATGCCATTTCCATCTCATGCATCATGCACCATGCCATCATGTTCATCATATCAATGCATAACCATTATTGCTTTGCTTGTTCCTGTGAAGTGTCGTGATGTGAGGTGTGTATGTGGATAAATGCATGTGTGCTTGTTGGAGTGTTACTCTAGTTCTTTCCATTCCAAAACTATTCCGATCTCTTTCTCTTTATTAAAATTTGCTACTTGTTAAATATTTTCGTGCTGTTTTCCCTTGTTTTAAATGTTGGTCATCTTCTAAATATTCTACTAAGATTTCTAGAGTAGTCCTCTTGCCATGGTTGGGTTTTTTGTCAGTTCAAATAATTTTGAAGCCATGCCAAGTTAAATACTAGGTAAAATATTTGCTTGATCTAAAAATGCCCTAACCATTTTTATTAAATGACTTGCATTTTTGTGAGCTCAAAAGTATTTTTTATTTTGGGAAAAAACCTTCCTTTTCTGTTGTGGACTTTTTGTTGTGGGCTATTTTAAAAGGAAAAAAATTGTCATTTTTCCCCTGGAAGAGAGAGAGCGCTAGCTGGGCCTCTCCTCCTCCCGCGGCCCAGCAAGACCGCGCATCGCAGCCTAACCGTGCCTCTGTAGCTCGCTCGCTTTCCACCTGGCCAGCGCGGTCCCACCTGTCGGCGACCGCCTGTGTGCATCGTCGTCCTCCCCTTTCCAGCTCCCCCTCAGAGGCAGTGCACGTAGGGGCCCTGCCATGGCCGAGGTGGCGAGGGCAACATCCCTCCTGCGGCCTATTAGAGCCCTCGGCGTCCGCGCCTTGCCTAGGGTTCCCTCTTCGTCCTGCGCCGCCACCATGTTCTCCCTTCCTTCCTCCTTGGGTAGGTTCACATAGAGAGCGAGAGATTCAGTTTTCAAAGAGTGATCTTCTCCGCCGAAGCCTGCAGCCGTCGTCCTCGTCGCCAGTGACCTCTCCTCATCACCGGAGATACCGTGGGGCTCCAAGGTGCCTCCCACGCCCCATTCCCGGCGATAGGGTGTGGAGGAACCCCCTCTACCGACGGCCTTTTCCTCGTCTCCGGCGTGCTCCCAAAGCCGAGCCGCCTCTTCTTCCTCTGCTCCGAGCCGCAAGCATCTTCGCCCCCCCTTTCGGTGAGCATCCGCCATCGTCCCCCTGTTCTAGCTGTCGGTCATGTAGCATAGGCCCGCTGGCTTGTCGCCGCCGCGCTCGTCTCCGCCGTGCCCTGAGCCAAGCGCAAGCTCATGCTCGATCTACTCGTAGCCGCCGCGCCTAGATGGTATTGGGGGCGGGGATGATTTCCCCTAGGATCCTGCTTCCCCCACAGGTGGTCCGCGTCGCCAAACCCCCCGCCGCCCCCGTTGTCGCCGGAATCGCCTCGCCGCCGTGCCTGTCGCCACTGCTGTGTATTTTCAGTTTCATTAGTAAACGCGAGTCAGTTAGTAGTTAAGGTACGAGATCCCCACATTGCCAGTTGTCGCCGCGCAGTGCAGTGGTCATCCGACTCGGGGACGACTAGTAGGTCGCAGGTTCGACCCTCCCCCCCCCCCCCGTGCCCTTTTATTTTTGTTGTGCATTGTTGTGTTTCTGTGGGTGCAGTGCAGGATCCGGTGTGGCCATACCTGGATCCAGTGCGCGTGTGTGTTTGTGTTTGTGGGCGTCAGTGTGTGTGCGTGTGTGGTGAGATCGGCTCTGGCCGAGGGATCCCATGGTAGGATCCAGTGTGCCTGTGTGTGGCTGTGGTGTGTGCCTGTGTGTGTGGGTTGGTAGGTAGATCCCCTGTGATCAAGTGGATCTGGTGTGGCATGTGTGTGTGTGTATTGTGTGAGTGTGTATGACAGTGGGCCCATGGCCCACTTGTCATCCATACAGAGGGGCCCTGGTATCTATGCCAGGTTGGAGCCTCCTATCTTTTGTTATTTATTTATTTTATTGTTTTATTTGTGTTTTAAATAGATTATTCCATTTCTGGTAATTTACTATATCTATACATGAGCATTTTTGGTTATGAGCATATATGGCAAGTTTTGACTTATGAGCATATGATGATTGTGAAGTGATTTGGAACTTGAGGCTATGGGCATTTTACCTACTGCAATATATAACTGTGATATATGAAATTAGGGTAGAATTTCTCAATGAATCCATTAGTGCAATTGGTTTGGTCATTTGAGCAAGTTTTACAAAATGTCATTTTGTCCCAATATGCCATTTTGTCATTTTAGTTAGAATTAATCCATGCATGCTTTGATATTGGTGTCAACCTGGAAGTGGTAGTATTTCATGAGTATTATGCCATTATATTTTCTTTTGACATGATAAACTTGCATATAAGTGGGAATATTGCTCCTAAGTGACTATTAAAATGTTGCCAATTTCAACATGCTAAATATTTCTAAGTGCGAGAATCTATATTATTTTTATGCGATGTTAGGTGGATGCTACTTGGTGATATGTTGTCTTTTAGCTCAAGCTCAGTGCTAGTGTTTTGAAGTAGATATTTCCCTCTACTATCATGTCGATTTTGATGCCATGCAATGGTCTGTAGAACCATTATTTTCTGCTGTCAACCTGCTATCAGCTTAACTCAGATTCCAGAAACTATGATTTTCACTGTCCCCAGAATCTGTTTCATCATGCCATCTTGTGAGCTTCATGCTTAGTGATATGTGCTTCCTTTACAGTTTGTGTAGTTGGATGATTTGATAAGAATGTTATGTAGTTTCTATTCATGCTTTGTTTGAGGTTGGAAACATCCTATAGCTCTAGATAATTGTTGTGGAAGTTGCTATGGTGCTGTTTTGGGACAGATTGTGTGTGTTAGTGTTTTGTGACTTGTGGGAGCTATACTCCATTGTTTTTCTTGATCTTTGGCTCTATTGTGGTTGGTTTTTCATTTCCTAACCAGTGGATACCTTGGAATGCCAAGGAATAACCCATCGCCTTCCATGCTTGTATTTTGCCTTCGTAACTTGCCGTGAGCGTAGCGTGAGATCCTTCACTCCGTTTCCTACGTTTTACATATGCATTTGCATCGATTTTGCATGAAGCATCCATTTTTGCCATGATAATGCATGTTCAAACAACTTAACATGAGGTTCTGTCTAGAATTATAAATAACTTAACTATTGCATGGGAAACATGACTAGCTTAGGATTGCCATGTTAAATACCTCAAATGAATCATGCATCATCTTGTTTGTGCATTTCACCTTGGTTGGTTGTTTATTGTTTCTTTTTCTCTTGGGTAGACACGAGTGTTGAACCTTTGTATGAGGATCCAGGAGAGTACCACTACAAGGACCCCGCTCTTTGTCCCTTTGAAGAACCAACATGCAAGATCATCGTACCCGGATCCCAACACTATTTTTGCTTTGCTGGATGTCTCGCTCTTATCGTCACATATGTGTTACCTACCACTTGAATTTCAAGCCTCCTACATTGCCATGATAGCCTCTAACCCCTCCACATCCTAGCAACCTTGTTTGGCTAAGTTACCGCCGCTCGGCTCCACTTATAGCGTTCTTAGTTGCAGGTGCAGGTTGTTTCCATGTCATAACATGGATATTTGGAGATATCAAAATATTTACTGCTATTTTATTTAATGCACATATATATCTTGGTATGGTGGAAGGCTTGGCCTTTTGCTCGGTGTTTTGTTCCACTTTTACCGCCATAGTTACTTGTTACCGGTGTTATGTTTCCATATTTTGCGCTCCTAACATGCTCGGGTTGTTATGGGAACCCCCTTGATTGTTCGGTTGAGATTAAAACTTGTCTAGCAAGACCCAACATTGGTACTATTTGCTTAAACAACTTAATAAAATTGTATAGGGCCTTGCAACCCCGTGGATAATTAATCAATAACCCGGACCAGTGCTCCTCATGATTTGTATCCCAGAGCCACTTGCGGGGCCACCTCGGGGGCACTCGAGTTATTTCTATCCGGCCGCCGTACGTAGTGTTCATCTAGTCGTGTCCTGAGAACGAGATACGTGGCTCTTATCGGGTTCGTCGACATGTCGGGTGGTCTTGCTAGACTTGTTTTACCTTTCTAGAATGACTTGCGTGAGGAACTCTAATCTTCTTCGGGCTATCTTGAGGTGTCGGTTTTTCCTTTGGAATTGCTTAGGATGATCACGAGATCCGTGGTCAAGGTTATTCCCGCGGAGTGTGGTTAATTCATGATGGATTAGTTGGAGCACCCCTACAGGGTTAAATCTTTTGGAAAGTCATGCCTGCGGTTATGTGGCAACTTGGATATTTTGTTTGACACCCGGTTATAGTTAACTTGAAGTAAACTCCAATAAAATACACCAACTGTGTGAGTAACCGTGACCGCCTGTGCTCGTGAAAATGAACCGAGAGAGAACATGGTGGGGTTATGATTAACGTAGGTAGGTGTTCAGGATCACTTAGTGATCATGGTAGAACTCGATCACTTAGTGTTCAGGACCACCATATTTACATTCATGTTCTCGTAAGTTAGCCACCATACAATGCTTAGTGATGTTGCAAACTCACCACTTACCCCTATCCATCCTAATAAGCTTGAATAGTCTTGGTACCCAGTTGCAAGATTGCTGAGTCCCCGTGGCTCACAGATTACTACAACAAATATAGGTGCAGGTGCAGATGAGACCATGCCACATGATGTGATGCAATATGATGAGGAACGTGGCAGAATGTACGTCGCGTATCCAGACGAGTAGAGTGGCATTGGTGGTGATATTTGGGGCTAGCAAGACAGTTTCATTGCTTCTTTTCTCGTTTATTTTCGTCTGTAGATGGACCCTGTCCTTTGAATGATGTTTGAATAAACTATGTGGATTTGTAATTTAGAATGTGGCGAGTGAAAGCAAACTCATATACTCCTCTCTTCATACATGTATGCGATGATATTGTACTTGTGAAACGACTAGATGCACCTCTATCCCTATCGAGGGCCCCATGTCTAAATATGGATAGGCGCGCATCTTGGGCGTTACAAGTTGGTATCAGAGCCATACGACCATAGGAGCCCTTTACTTGATTGAACTTGGCCGAGTTGAGTCTAGTAAAACTATTTTGAGTCTAGTTATATCGGAGAGTAGGTTTGTTTTTACTCCTCTTCTATACTTCTATGAGGTATTGGACTTAGGAATTTTGATTCTACTCCTCTTCACACTAAAAAAAATTTAGGATCATGCGGATATTTTGGAAACTATATGATACTGATGTGATGGAGTTCTGTCTTGGTGCCTCCTGTCTGACTTGATTTCTTTTGGGGAGTTGAGCTCTAGGGAATTCTCAACACATTGTTATCATTCAGCTTCCTCAGTATCTCAGGATGGAGGGTGTTCGGAATTGCTTCAATGCTTGTCGTGGTGAGATAAGGTCGGAGTCACCCAGTATTGGGGAGGTGTCCGGGGTACCACCATGGTTAGTATCGTTGTGCTTTCAAGGATCCGAGATAGATGGATTTCTGAAGCCTCTGGTAATGTGTTGAAGGATGGATATAGTTGGGGTGTAGGCTTGTTATTTGTGTGAGATATTTCCACCTTGTATCCCCAACACCGGATTGCATAACTAGAAAGTTTTCAGAAGTTCGTGGGTGGGAATTCATGTTGTTATCTAGGATCATCTTCTTCAGATGTATGAGGGCATATACATTTGTTCCGAGCAACATTAGCTAAATACTTTTGTATTATTGCAAGTGGCTTCTAATATCTGATGATGTTAACGCAAACCCAAAGAAGGAGCTCTTACTAAGTCAATTGATTCAGCTTATTGCTATCATATTTGTCAATGAGGTGTTGATATTCTTGTCCATCTCTAGGATGGCTCCACCAACTCGCAGGAATCCAGGTCGAGGTGAGGAGCACCCTAATCCTCCACCACCCCCAGCACCACCTCCTCCAAAATCTTGGCAAGCTGTGATGGCCACAAGCAATGCGAATACTCAGATGTTGCTAAGGTTGTTGCAAGAAAGAGATCAGGGTCAGCAAGGTTTTCAAGGGAATTTTCAGATTCTGCCGTAGTTTGCGACGCTCAACCAGCTCCTTGCCAACCAATCCAAGTCTTTCACTGGTTGTGAGCAGCCTTTTGATGAAGATGATTGGCTCCGTGACATGAGTAAGCATTTTGAGTGCAACAATGTCAGGCTAGAGGACTTTGTTAGATTCGCGTCGTTCCAGCTCAAGGGCCGGGCAACAGATTGGTGGCAGTAATACAAGGACTCCAGGAGCGATCGTGTTGTCACCTGGGATGATTTCTGTCGTGACTTCAGGGCCCATTACATTTCGACAAGCTTTGTCGAGGAGATGCGTGAGAAGTTCAGGCACGTGAAGCAGGGAAGCAACTCTGTCTACTAGTACAACATCAAGTTCCAGAATCTGGCCTACTATGCTAAGCAAGATGTTCCAGATGACAAGACCATGATTTATCAGTTTAGAGGTGGTCTCAAGGATGAGCTTCTGCCGGGTCTGGTCCATCAAGAGCCTCATGAGTTTGATCAGTTCTACAACATGGCTTTGAAGGTCGAGGCAACTCAGCTCAAGTTAGAGAACTCAAGGAAATGTTCCAGGGATTCCTATTCTTCTTCTTCCAGCTCTCAGATGGTCCCTAGCAGCAGAAGTATTGGGTTCCTCCTCCTCCTCCGTTTCGGCCTCCTCAGCAGCAGAGATAGTTTGGTGGTCATGGTTCTTCCCACCCACCCAACCCAGGATATCAGCAGAGGCCCCAGGCACCCAAGTCTGCTAACGTTCCTCCTCCAGGCAACTTTCGTCCGCTCTTAGAGGTTACTTGTCACAAGTGTGGTCAGAAAGGTCACTACTCGAACAAGTGCAACAACCAGCGGCGTCTTCCGCCTCCTCCTCCTGTCAAGCCCCCAGGTAGTGCTATGGTGAAGGACAACCCCAAGTATTCAATGGTGAACCATGTAAATGCAGCTGAAGCAGAGCAGTCTCATGAAGTGATTATGTGTAATCTCGCGGTTAATTCTATTCCTGCACAAGTTTTGTTTGATACTGGTGCATTCTGGATGTGTCTATCAAGATGGGAAATTATTGTTTTCTGGCCTCTCCTATTGTTCTCGATAATTTCGATATTGATCTCATTCTGGGCAAGGACTTTCTGGCTGTGAACAAGGCACATGTTGATTGCCATGCCAAAGAAGTCAAACTGACTCATCCTTCCAAATATGTGATCATTTTCGCAGCTCAGGATGATACGATCTGTCTCTTTGCTCTTAATGAGAAGGGTGAAATCTCGACTATTTCTCAAATTCCGGTGGTTTGTGAGTATGAAGATGTCTTTCCAGAAGAATTGCCAGGAATGCCTCCGCACCGGCCTGTCGAGTTTCTGTTTGACCTCAAGCCCGAAACTGAACTGGTTTGTAAGCGTCCTTATAACTTGGACCCGAAGAACTGAAAGAGTTGAAGAAGCAGCTAGATGAACAAGAACGTCTTGGTCTCATCAGACCAAGTTCTTATCCATGGGGTTGTGGTGATTTGTTTGTCAAAAAGAAGGATGGAACGGACCGACTTTGTGTCAATTACCATCCATTGAATAAAAAGACAATCAAAAACAAGTACCCACTTCCCAACATCAATGAGTTGTTTGAAGAACTGAAAGGTGCCAAGGTTTTCTCGAAGCTTGATCTTCGCATGGGCTATCATAAGATTCGCATTCACGAAGAAGATATTCCAAAGACTGCTTTCAGGACGAGTTTTGGCTCTTATGAGTACATCGTCATGTCATTTGGTCTCACCAATGCTCCTCCAACCTTATCAAGAATGATGAAATTCATATTTTGTCCTTTGAAGAATGAGTTTGTCTTGGTCTATCTGGATGATATCCTCGTGTTCTCAGAGACTGAAGAAGAGCATGCAGAACATCTCCGGCTTGTGCTTGACAAGCTAACATAGCATCGATTCTATGCGAAGTTTTCCAAGTGTGAGTTTTGGCTCAATGAAGTGGTGTACCTTGGGCATGTGATCTCTGCTGAGGGCATTAAAGTGCACCTTGAGAAAGTTGAGGCAATCTTGAAGTGGGAGTCTCCTCAGAATGTCAAGCAGCTTCGTAGCTTCCTCGGGCTTGCAAGTTATTGTAGAAGATTCGTGGAGAACTTCTCCCAAATTGCTAAGTCTCTGTCTAATCTCCTCCATAAGAATGTCAAGTATGTTTGGTCTCCTGAGTGTGATGTGGCATTCAATACGCTCAAGCAGAAACTGACTTCAGCTCCAGTTCTTGTTCCTCCCGAGCAGTCAAAGCCTTTCCAAGTTTTTTGTGATGCTTCTCTCGAAGGTCTTGGTGGTGTTCTCATGCAAGATAATAAGATTGTTGCTTATACCTCACGTCAGTTGAAGCTTGCCGAGAAGAACTACCCCACTCACGATCTTGAGTTGGCGGCAGTTGTGCACGCTTGGATGACTTGGAGGCATTTGTTGTTGGGTAGACTAGTTGAGGTGTACACCGAACACAAGAGCTTGAAGTACATTTTCAGTCAACCCAATCTCAATCTTTAGCAGTCTCGTTGGTTGGAAATGATTGAAGACTTCAACCCAAGCATTGAGTACACTCCTGGAAAAACAAATGTCATTGTAGACGTGCTCAGCGGAAAGGCGTACTGCAATAGTCTTATCCTGAAGCCTCTTCAACCCGAGCTTTGTGAAGCCTTCCCAAGCTCAATCTTTAGATGATTCCGCAAGGATTTCTTGCCAATATTGAAGTCTCTCCGACTCTGGAAGATCAGGTTCACCAAGCTCAACTTCTTAATGCAATGGTGAAGAAAGTGAAGAAAGGTGTGACCAACGGCATTCCGAAGTATAAGTGCTTTTGCGTTGATGACAAAGATACCTTGTTCTTTGAGGACCATCTGGTGGTTCCGAAAGGTGATCTCAGGAAGGTTATCATGGACGAAGCATACAATTCTCTCCTATCCATTCATCCAGGCAGTTCCAAGATGTACTAGGACCTCAAGCAAACCTTCTGGTGGACTCGCATGAAACGTGAAATTGCTCAGTTCATGAACGAGTGTGATGTTTATCGCAGAGTGAAGGCGGAACATCAACGTCCAGCAGGTCTCCTTTAGACTTTGCCTATTCTAGAGTGTAAATTCGATCATGTGGAGATGGATTTCGTCACTGGTTTTCCTAAGTCCAAGAGGGGCAACGATGCCATCTTTGTGGTTATCGACAAGTTGACCAAAGTTGCCCATTTCCTTCCGGTCAAAGAGTCTATCTCGGAAGCTCAGCTGGCAGAGCTATATACGTCAAGGATAGTTTCTTTACACGGTATTCCTCAGCTCATCTCATCTGACCATGGAAGACTCTTCACTTCCAAGTTTCGAGAGTCCTTCCAGATTTCTATGGGTACCAAGATCCGTTTCAGCACTGCATTCCATCCGCAGACAAGTGGTCAAGTTGAGAGACTTAATCAGATCCTTGACGACATGCTCAGTGTTGGAGATATGCCCTAGAGGCAATCATGTGTGATGATATTTCCTATGTGTTTATGAATAAAGATAGTCCTTGGACATTATCATCAATGTGTATTAACAAGTATGTGACTTGTTTGTGAGACTATGCATTGTATGATAACTGTCCTAAATGGTCCCTAGTCGAAAGGGTTCTGTGGACGCCCAACTAATCAGACTAGCATATGATACGGTGGATGGTTCGGTCTCACTAACCATGTAGGATTGGATGCTAGCCGGATAATATGGACTCAGAAAGGTCTGGTCGAATTTGACATAGTCGGATCCGAGTCAAGATAAGGTCTGAGTTGGACAGACCCAACTATGAGACGCAGCGATAGGTCATCTGTGAGTCTCTAGTACAACATACATTCTATGTCCTCAGGCCTGAGCTGGTGCATGTACTCAGGATGGTGACATACTTGCTTTGGGCCGACCAAACCCTACTCCGTGACTGGGTAGTTACAAAGGTAGGTTTCGGGCTTGTCCACACCCATGCTGCAAGACATGGCCGAGCAAGATGGGATTTGCCCCTCCTACTAGGAGAGATATACTCTAGGCCCCTCGGGTGATCCGACCTAGATAAGCATGGCCATGTGATGAGGATTATGAGATAATCCGAATGTTGGTCGGTTTCACAGGAACGAGAAAGAGGTCGTGCTGCAACAAGGATGACCATGTCGCCTTGTGCACGACAACATATATCATGTGGCAAAGGGAACAGAAGTGTGAAGTACAGGTTCGCCTAACCAGCTTCATCGGACACTTGGAGTCGGCACGTCTTGCTAGAGGCCGCTACCGACCGGTCGAGTCGGATGCGATCTGACTCATGACCAAGTGGACGAGAACCTAAAGGGTCGCACGCTTAAGGGAAGGAACACGTGGGCTTTAGGATCCGTGTGAGGCCCAAGAGTTAAGCCCGTGCCGGATGCCTATATATAGTGGAGGTGCGGCACACCCATATGGTTGATCGCTTTGGCACTGTCATTAGGGCTTTTCATGAGTTGCAACTATCCACCTCCACTCGCTGCCGCTGACCGTGTGATCGAACCTAGCAGTCTGCCGCACGGGTGTTCCTCCTGCACGCGTGGATACCGTTTGAGGCGGTGCACTTGTGCCGCTCCGGCAAACCTATATATGGGATCCGGCGACCAGCTATTTGAGGGAGATCGGAATGGCTGTTCGAGGGATATCGAACGAGGAGGAGACGGAGAACACGAACACGCTGCCCCAACTCTACTTCCACTGCATGACACTGCGCGTCTAGTAGTAACAATCTGTGATCCATCTCCGTAGCATGTTCTTAGATGTTCTGCACGTAGGAAATTTTTAATTTGCATGCGATGCACCTACGGTAGAACCCAACGGTGGTATCAGTAGGATTTGGATTCAGATCAGATGCATATTTGATATGTGGGGGCGGCGGATGAGATCCGTCGTCGTTCATGAGATCGGCTATGTGCACAGTTGATGAGATCAACTGCACATCAGGATCGTTGAGGCTATGTTTTCTGTCAATCGGAATCGATGAGGTTGTGACATAACCTACCCCTACCGGTCAGTATCCGTCATCGGGGTTAATCGTGAAACGGAAATCCGAATTGGGTTCGTGATGGTCAATGAGATCGGTTAGATTAGAAAATTCGGCGTGATCGGAGTGCAGATGCGATTTGGGACCGCCGTGTGTGTAGCGCCTTGCATTTCGTACACGATCACACAGACCGGTAGAATGCGATTCTATGCGTAAGTTTGTTTTGCAGGTTTGATGTGAATAGTATGGCTCATATGTATGTGATGCATGTGTGTAATTTAACATGACCTGCATGTCATGTTTGTCAGCCGGCAGGAGCCAAAGTGCTGTCATTATATTGTATAACGACTTGCATGTCGACTTGTGATTCTCTGTAAATTCATTACTAGTTGAAGTAGTTGGAGGACAGAGATCAAGTTCGAGGCTTTGGCGTCCTGGCGAGACGGACAAGATGGAGTTCCACCTTGGTCATCGGAGTTGGAGCCAACCTGGAAGGATGTCCATGAAGGAGCCATACTATTTCACATATTTATGTTTATATGTGATGGATATTGTGTCTTATTTCTATGCATGTTAGTATGGTAGAATGATCCCTCATCAATATCAAGCATATTGCCATTCTGGATGTTGCACCTTCTCACGTCAAGTATGTCTGGTAGTGGGCTCATCAAATTGAGGTGCTATTCGATGTCCTTGAACTTGAGGGTTCGTGTCGGACACAGACATGCACTCCATCAGGTTAACTTGACAAGGCTATCAAAATGGTTTTGGGCCTTGTGGCAAAGAAGGTTGGGAGCCAGGGTATAAGATACCTACCCGATCGACAAGAGTCGTATAGAGATGCGATTAGCAAGATGTTGCTTACCAAATAGGCAAGTTGGCTAGCAGTGATGCTAAATCTCACTAGTCGCTCGCGCTAGACAGGTCCTGAATCATTGAGAGTTTGCGGAGGGATGCCGACTTCAGTGGGAGTAGTTCCGTTTAAGGCTTGAATTACTCTACATAAAAACATTTCTTAGTGATTGCATATTTTCTATTGTAGATCAATGGCACCACCTTCTCAACCCAACTTTGCATTGAAATCAATCAACTAAATGGAACGAACTTTACCACCTGGTATAGAAACCTGAGAATTGTTCTCAAGCACGATAAAAAGGAACATGTTCTAGAGGATCCACTTCCAGAGGAACCCGCGGAGAATGCTAAGGCCACAACCAAGAATGCCCACCAGAAACTCGTTGATGAATCAAACGAGATCAGCTGCCTCATGCTTGCTTGTATGGAGCCCGATTTGCAACATCATTTCAAAAACATTCAGGCTTTCGATATGATCAAGAGTTTGAAGAGCATGCTTCATGTGTAGGCTAGGACCAGAAGGTTCAACGTCTGGCAGTCCTTGACAGATTGTAAGTTGAAGGAGGGTGATCCACTGAGCCCGCATGTGATCAAGATAATTGGGTATGTGCAAGCTTTGGATCGATTAGGATTCCCACTTGGGGACCAGCTGTCCACGGATGCAATTTTGGGTTCTCTTCCACCTAGCTATGGGACGTTAGTCTCGAACTATCATATGCATGGCATGGATAAGAAGCTCACTAAATTGCATGGGATGCTCAAGGTGGAAGATCAAGGTATTAAGAAAGGCACGCATAAAGTGTTGATGGCGCAGAACTCGGTTAAGTTCAAGAAGAGTTGGTCCAAGAAAAAGGGTAAGGCAAAGGGCATGGAGAAGGCTATCTCTGCCACTGAGCCAAAGTCCGGACCAAACTCAAAGACCATTTGCTTTCACTGCAAGGAAGCTGGTCACTGGAAGAGGAACTATATCAAGTGGCTTGCTGAGCACGACAAGAAGGCCGGAGATGCTTCTTTAGGCAAAGGTACACTTGTTACATATGTTATAGACATTTACCTTGTTGACATGCCTACTAGCTCTTGGGTATTTGATACCGGATCGGTTGTTCATATTTGCAACTCGATGCAGGGGCTGGTAAGAAATAGGCATGTAGCACAAGGGAGGATTGACATCAGGGTCGGCAACAAAGCAAGAGTTGTTGCGTTGGAGGTCGGCACGATGCAGCTCAAGCTTCCTTCTGGATTTATTTTGGAATTGACTAATTGTTATTACATTCCCGCACTTAGTCGGAATGTTATTTCCGCCTCATGTTTGATGAGTCAAGGTTATGAATTCAATATAAAGGACAATGGTTGTTCATTTTATTTGAATGGAATGTGCCATGGCTATGCACCCATAGTAGATGGGTTATTTATTTTAAATCTAGAAACGGAACCAGTCTATAATGTGAATGTCAAGAGGCATAAGCCTAATAAGATAAATCTGACATACTTTTGGCATTGCCGGCTTGGACACATTAGTCTGAAATGCATGAAGAAGCTCGATGATGATGGACTCCGAACTTCGTCCAACTTTGGGTCGTTCGAGACATGCAAATCATGCTTGCTAGGTAAGATGACTAAGTCTCGTTTTGCAAAGAGTTGCGAGAGGGCGTCCGAGCTGTTGGAGCTTATACACAATGATGTGTGTCACTACCAGCTCTTTGTCGTCTGCTAGCTGATGGCAAAGAGGCGGTTTGCCGTCTGTCTTTCCTAAGCAGACGGCAAAGAGCCTCTTGGCAGATGGCAAAGAACAAAGTGGGCCCCACGTGGCATGGCACTGGCTAGGTCAAACCCTTTGCCGTCTGCCACCTCTCTGTCGTCTGCTGGCAGACGGCAAAGATTTCTTTGCCGTCTGCCAGCAGACGGCAATGAGCTGAGTGTGGGCCCGCAGTGTCACGGTGTGGCGCGGCTAACGTTCACCCTCTTTGCCGTCTGCTGGCAGACGGCAAAGAGTTCTTTGCCATCTGCCAGCAGACGGCAAAGAAAGGGTTTTAGTTTTCGGCCCCACGCCTCTCTCTCTCACCCACACACACACACCGCGCCCCTCTCTCTCCCTCTCACCGCCGCCGCCCCGCCCTCCCGACGTCGCCTGCCCAGCACCGCCGCCAGCCCGGCCCCCCCAACCACCTCGCAGCAGGGCCAGGCTGCGGGACTGCCCCCTCCCCGTGGCCCTCCTGCACCACCGCCGGAGCCAGGCCGCGGCACCGCTCGCCCCCTCCCCGCAGCCCACCTCCACCACCGTGGCGTCACCCCCTCCCCACAGCCCTCCTCCACCAGCGCCCCCTTCCCGCGGCCCTCCTCGACCACCGTCGAAGCCAGGCCGTGGCGCCCGCCCGCCCCCCTCCCCGCGGCCCTCCTCCACCATCGTGGCCGCCGGAGCCAGGCCGCGCCATCCCTGATCCAAGGTGAGCCCTCCACCGCAGGTCACCGCCTCCCTGTCTCCTTTCGTTTTGATTCATATGATGTTCAGACACATAAACACTTGATGTGTCTGTGCTATTGACATACAGAAGATACAACTTTGGGTGTGGAAATTTTCATTTTGAATCCCTTGCTATGCTCATTAGAGTTTGACTGAATTTATGGTATGGTAAAAGTATTAGAATTTGATGATCAATGTTCTAGGCCTCTAGCTGTACTGCTGTTGTTGATGCTCTACTGCTCTAGAATCTCGATGTATTGCTGCTGTTGAGCCTCTAGGCCTCTAGCTATACTGCTGCTGTTGATGCTCTAATGCACTGCTGCTGTTGATGCTCTAATGCACTGCTGTCGTGCTAGTTTTGTTCCTGCTAGCTGTTGGCCGCTTCTATGCTGCTGCCGATGGTGGCTGGCTGGCTGCTCATGTTGATTCAATAGTTAGTAGTTACTGCTGCTTATGTTGCTTGTGCATTTGTGCTAATGCTGCAGCTATATTGTAGACAATAGTTAGTAGTTACCGCTGCTTCTTCTGTTGCTGCTGCTATATTGTAGACAACATAGTTTAGTTTAGGACATTTGTTTTTTTTCTGTTTAGTTTTAGGTTTTAGTTTTGTTGTGGTTTAGGTTTAGTTTTAGTATAGGTTTAGTTTTAGTTTAGTTTAGGTTTTGTTTTAGTTTAGTTTAGTTTTAGTCTTAGGTTAGATTCCTGTTTAGTAGAACAAAAGAAGAAAAAGTAGAAGAAGAAGAATAAGTAGAACAAGGAAAAAAGGAAAAGAAGAAGAAGAAGAGAGGAGGAGGAGGAGGAGGAGAAGAAGAAGAATAAGAAGAAGGAAAAAAGGAAATGGCTCGACACTGACCCCACTGAACCCCGACGCTATGGACCACCGACCCCCGACGCCATCGACCCCCAACGCCACCGACCACCGACGACACTAACCCCCTACCCCCGACGCCACCGACCCCTGACACCCGACCCCCGACCCCCGACGCCACCGACCCCCGACCCCCGACGCCATCGACCCCCGACCACCGATGCCACCGACCCCCGACCCCCGACACAACCGACCCCCTACCCCCGACGCCACTGACCCCCGACGCCACTGACTCCCGACGCCACTAAACCCCGACGTCACTGACTCACGATGCCACTGACCCCCGACCCCCGACACCTATTCTGCCTCCTGTTGATCCAAAAGTTGCTCTTCAGCCTTCCAGAAGCCGAGGAGGCCATAGTTTTGTAAATTATGAGTTAGGTCACATATTTTCTGATTTTGTTATAAAAAACATCATATTTGTGTTGATCGGGTGAATTTTAATGTGCAGTTGTTCGACGACCTCCCTGTGCGTTGGACGAGCTCCCCTGTTGTGTTCGTGGGTGAGCACAAATGACATCTCCTCCCCCGACCCTCTTAATTTGCTCGGTTCCGGTCTTCGTGCCGATGAAACTTGCTAGCTATAGGTGTCTTCAATCATCAGTATGCATGACCAGTATGCGTCTCCCATTCGAAAGGGCGGCATCTATAAATATGCATGTATTTGCATATTTATAACCGCCATCCTTTCGAATTGTCCAACGTTATCCATGGACAGCCCGAGTATGTGTAGATTGGGTTCGTTTTCCCTTATGCTCTGCTCCAGATCCGATGCGGAATTTCGTCAGTGCCTCCCTGTTGTTCTCCGGGTATGCATCCTCTCTGCTTATTGCCGAGACGTGTATGCAGAGAACAGCGGGGAGGTGCTGCCGAAATTCTGCGTCGGATCCGGAGCAGAGCATGGGAAAACGAACCCAATCTACACATACTCGGGTGGGATTAGGACCTATCTCTACCTATTAGCGTGTAGGTTGCATGGACGTAATAAAACTGACAAAACTTGATTAGCGGATGAATATAGATGATGAAATATATATATATTGCTTGTTTGTTTAGTAGGTAGGCAAGATGAGTGATCGTTCTTGGATTTACACTGGTCACCCTAGTCAGAAAGAAATGACCATTGAATGGTTAAGAAAAACCAAGGGGTTTCTGAGCGCCGCATTTGCAAATGGCCAGGAAATAACCTAGTGCCCCTGTGTCCGGTGCGACAACCATAAAAAGTGACACAGGATGAAATGGGTAAACACTTGCATAAGTGGGGTTTTACGCCTGATTATACGGTGTGGAGATATCATGGTGAGTCTGCCCAACGTGCCAGAGCTGAGGTTGTTCGTTGTTGCACCGACGAGCATGGTACCGGGATCGAAGACATGGTGCAAGACTTTGATGATGCTCGGGATTCGGACGATGAGATGGAGGAATCTGCAAAGGCCTTCTATGAAATGTTGGAGTCTTCAAAACGTCCTCTCCACGAGCACACTGAGCTTTGTCAGCTGGATGCCATCGTGCAAGTAATGGATCTGAAGGCTTAGTTCAACCTAGGCAGAGAATGCTACGACGCGATGATGATGATATTTGGATGCTTTCTACCCAAAGGCCATGTATTTCCAGCAAACCTGTACCGGTCGGACAAAATCCTACGTGCGCTTAAGATGCCCTATGAGAAGATAGATGCCTGTGAGAATGGATGTGCCTTATTTAGGCTTGAGTATGCGGGCTTCAACTATTGTCCCATTTGCAAGTCTTCCAGGTATGTTGTGGTAGACAACGGTATGGGTGAGAAGAGTCAGACCAAAATCCCAATTAATGTTCTTCGGTATATGCCAATCATACCAAGACTTCAACGTATTTTCATGGTCGAAGAGACAGCCAGACAGATGACGTGGCATAAATTGGGCAAAAGAACCGAACTGGATGCAGATGGGAATCTGATGTTAGGACACACTTCAGACGCTTTTGCGTGGAAGCACTTCGATGCATTACATAAGGATAAAGCGGCAGATCCAAGGCATCCTCGAGTCGCCATCAGCACGGATGGGTTCAATGTGTTTGGTATGACGGCGACCCAATACAGTTGCTGGCCTGTATTTGTCATTCCACACAATCTTCCCCCCGGAGAGAGTATGAAAAGAAAGAACATTTTCTTGACATTGATAATTACAGGGCCCAACTATCCGGGCAAGAATATGAATGTGTACATGCAGCGCTTAAGGATGAATTGCAAGAAGCTTGGGATAATGGGATCAAGACATATGACGCCGCTACAAAAAAAACTTCAAAATGCATGTGTGGTATATGTACTCGTCGCATGACTTGCCGGCGTATGCGCTATTCATTGGCTGGTGTGTGCATGGAAGGTTCCCATGCCCCACATACAAGGCAGCTCTTGAGTTCCGTTGGCTACAGGCGGGTCGCAAGTATTCTTGCTTCGACTTGCATAGACAGTTCCTGGATCCTTGCCATAAGTTCAGAAAAGACAAGAAGAATTTCATGAAAGGTAGAATTGTCAAAAACTCTGCATCACCTGTATTGACAGGCCAATAGACCCTGGATCAAATAAATGCTCTCGAGCCGGTTCCAGATCGTCCAGGGTATTTCAAAGGGTATAGTTTGAAACACGCCTGGACTCACAAGATATGCTTGTGGGATCTTCCTTACTTTAAAGACCTCCTTTGCCCACACAACATCGATGTGATGCACACTGAAAAGGATATCGCCGAGGCCCTTTTGGTACATTGTTCGACATAGAGGGGAAGTTAAAGGATAATCCAAAGGCTAGAGTCGATCAGGAGGCTCTATGTGATAGACCGTTACAAAACATGCGACAACCAAAAGGAAAAAAGAACTGGAGGAAGCCAAAGGCATGGTTCAATCTTGGAAGGCCAGCTATGAGGGAAATGATCTTGTGGGTGAAAATGCAGTTGATGTTCCCCGATGGGTATGC